>CP032573.1:52839498-54224634 GCA_008044935.1 Gossypium turneri | reverse complement strand
CTCTGCTTTAAGTTGCTGCTGAAGTTCTTCATATTTCCTTTGAACTTCAAATGTGGTCGCTTGCATCTGAGCCATCTGGTCTTTTAACCTCTGAACTTCAGCTTGAGATTGACTCCCCGAAGCCATGTATTGGTGCGAGCTGGATCCAAAATATTGGGTTGGGCTGATAAAAGATCCTTGAAATCGAACCCGACCATACTTTTCAGGACCCAAAACTTCAGTAATAATCCGGTTATCAATGTCTTCAAGATGAACAGAACTATCACTAGAAGCAATCGCTTCGTACTCCGTCTTTTTTTCCTTTAGTTTTTCCTAATAAATAAATCACATAGTTAGGAATGCAATATATAGTAAAAAAAACATATGCAATATAACAATAGTCGCATTACATGCAATGAATTAAACCATTAGAAAATAAACACTATAAATAACTAAAACAAGTGAAATCGTATTAAGTAAACGTACCATAATTTCACCAGCTTCAGGAGTCATAGCAGATCCATCTTTCTTCTTATGTGTAATTTCAAAAAGTTGTAGGCATCTAACTTTTTGACCGGACGACTGTTCCTATAATATGTAGTAAAAATATTATTTAATAGAAAGTTATACATATTTGAGAATATTAAAAAATTAAAAATACCTCCGCCTCAGCTACACATGCAAAACTTCTCGACCCGGCTGTGTGAGTGAATTTTTGTTGCTGCCGGCTGCTTTTTCCAACTCGTTCACAATCCTACGTTATAAAATTTTTAATAATTAAATAGTAAATACTATAAACCAAAATAATTACAATAGTTTGGAAGTACGTCGTACCTCGCCTTTCTGAGAATGCCAAAATCTAACCGCATCTTCCTATTGGTACCTCAACATACCCGGCAGGACATTTTGAAATTTCTCATCGAGGGTGGTTTTTGTCTTATAATAATTTTTCTTCAAAGTACTTTTATTGTCTCTCCATCTTTTTCCCAATGCCTTCTTTACATAAGCATCGGAGACCTCTAAAGCAAACCTCGCCTACAAAAAACACAAGTTAATAAAGTAAATATAAATGAAACTATTTCCCAAGCATTACAGATGACATTAACATTTTGTTACCTTAATATTATCGAGGGCTTGGTTTTTGTTGCTATCGGGCATTTGACGCCATGACTCGTAGTTGATAGGCAACATATTCGGATTTCATGCTAAAATGCCCATGTATCCTGCTAAAAGTCGAGCTTCTGATCCAACAGGCTGACCAAAACTATTTCTGCATACCTTGACACGCTCGACTGGATCTAACTCGTATAACTCTCTAAGTATCCTACGTCCTCGACCTCTACGCGTCCCACCATTTTCAGCTACAAATGGTATATTATAATATAAGAATTTGAAAAATAAATCAATTATAAGTCAACACGCATGGAATTAATGTAAGTTACTTTGAACTTCCGTAGGATCCTCGTGTGTAATCGGAATATTCGAAGATCCAATTGCTGTCTGTTGTTCAGTACTATTTGTTTCTGTCGAGTTTGGATCATTTTGAACAATGCGTTCCCTTATAATTTTTCTTCTAGGCATTTTATCTGCAATACACATAAAATGTAATTAAACTTAATAACTAATTACAACAATAACAGCACATATAAAATAGTTGAGTTATATAATAAGACCAAGATTTAATACTAATGTAAGTTACATATAATTAAACAATCGTAAAATCTTACTACATCATTATTCGTAAATATCTTCATCCGTATCCTGATGAACCCATTAAAATTGTGCACTAGTACTAGGGATATTATCGTTTAAGTTTTGTTCTGGAAATGGCAAAGTTTCTGATCTGTCGTCGATGTTATCTCTACTTCCACTGCCCATGTCAAACAAGTCTCTAGGGATGTTACGGAGTACAACGTACCAACCCTCATCAGTTGGATCTTTTGAGTAAAAAACTTGTTTGACTTGACTTGAGAATACATACGGCTCATCTATCAGTTGTTGTCCTGTGTGAATCAATCGGTCAAAGTTCACCATTGTAAAACCAAATTGATCTTGCTTGATTCCACGAGCTGTATTAACATCGGCCCAATCAGCTCGAAATAAAACAACTTTCCATTTGCCATAGTAATCCAACTCAATTATGTCAGTAAGCTGTCCGAAATATTCCACATTTCCCTCGACAGGATTATTGTCCCTAGCGCTAGCATAACTTGTAATTGCAGAATTAACAACTATTCCACAATTTTATGTTCTCCTCAACCTCTCGCGATATTTTGTATGAAATCTGAATCTGTTGATGAGGAACGCACTATATCTTTTAACCACTCGATTTGGACCTTGGGAGAGCCATTTGACTTCGTCGTTTACGCTCTTCCCATTCCAAACCTATTGAATGGAAAGTAAACTAAGTAATTAAAAATGTTATGAGAAAGCATTATAATTTGTAAGCGAAAGCTCCAACCACATACCGTTTGGCTTAACCATTCATAAAAAGATTCTGTAAACAACTTATTGATATCTCGATGTTGTGTTCTTTGGGAGCGCGCACGAGATCTCAATATTTGTTTGTACTCACTATGTTAAAAAAATGTGATCTTTGTTAGAAGATAAACAATTTTTAGTTTGATAAATATTTATAAAATTTGTAGAACTTACTTCCGTAAAGGTTCCAATGATTCGTGGTGAAACAGAACATATCGATGTGCTTGTACCCACGATAAATTATCTAATTCCGTAATTTCAACTTTGCCGATTGGTTGTCCAAAACTTTGGAACAAAAAAGTATCGGCTAAGTCATAGTCCGTGAGTCCAGCATTCCTATTTGGTCTGTTCAACCTTGTTTCGACATCTTCCAAATATCTCGAGCAGAAGGTCATACATTCCTCTGCCAAGTAGCCTTCAGCAATCGATCCTTCTGGATATCGCTTGTTGCGGCAGTAAGACTTTAATTTTGATAGGAACCTAAACACAATATACAACATTATCAGAAGTTGTAACTAAAGGCATTGAGGTGAATGAAGGAAAATTTTAAAAATAATTCTTTAAGACCTTTCTATGGGATACATCCATCGATAGGAAACGGGTCCGCCAAAAATTGCTTCGTACGGGAGATGAATTATCAAGTGAACCATAATGGTGAAGAAGGAAGGTGGGAAGATTTTCTCCATGTTGCATAAAGTCAAAGCGGCTCGATCCTGTACCTTCTGAAGTTCTTGAACATCCAAAACTTTGCCACAAATGGCTTTCATTATGCTGGATAGTTCAATGATACAAGACGTCACCTTCTTGGACATACAACATCGTAGAGCAACTGGCATTAAATCTTGCATCAAGATGTGATAGTCATGTGATTTTAGCGAATATAATCTTCGATCTTTAACACTAACACATCGAGATATATTTGATGCATACGCATCCGGAACCTTTATATCCTTCAACACCATGCAAAACAGTTATTTCTCCGTCTTGGACATTGAGAAAATAGAAGGCGGCAACCGATATTTCCCATTTGGAAGTGGATTGGGATGAAGATCAGGCCGAATTCCCATTTGGACTAAATCAAGTCGACTCTGAAGATTGTCTTTTGATTTTCCGTCGACGTTCAAAATTGTATTCACAATGTTCTCGCAGACATTTTTCTCAATGTACATAACATCAAGATTGTGTCGTAAAAGGTGATGCTCCCAATAAGGCAACTAAAAAAAAATACTTCTTTTTTTCCACAAGTCCGCCTCATTAGGATCGTCCTCTTCGTCGGAGCTTTCATCGGCTTCATCATTTGATCTTCTGTTTCTCTGCGTGTTTGGCGGTTGGTTCATCATCCTATAAATGAAATTCATATCTTCCAACATGAACAAGATTTCAGAGCTACTGGTCTGGGAAGGAGCTTCTCTGAACTCTTCAGTGCCGTCAAATACAGAACTCTGAAATCTAAATCTATGATTTTCCGGTAACCACCGACGATGCCGCTAAAAGCCTGTTTTGGATTAATTAATTAATCTTTATGCAGCTTTTCATGTAATACAATATAATTAAATAAAATGACTTTATTATGAACGATGAAATTGTTTATAGGTCAAGCCGACCCTATTGAGGCTTAAAATCCTCGTACTTCGTTTGGTTTTTGAAAATATTTTTAATTTTTAAAAAATTAAAAATATATGGTAAATAAAAATAAAATTTTGTTTTCATTATTGGAAACATGGTTGATAACTATCTTTCTATAATAGAAATAATGAAATTAAAAAAAAAATACATTTATATGGATTTAAATGATGGTATTAAATTTAATATATGAAAAATTGTTGAAATTAAAATAACCGAATATTTTTATATTTATTTGGGTTTGAACTAAGGATAACTCATTTAAAGTTAAAAAGAAAAATTATATTGATCATTTTGAGCTTTACAAAATATTTTTAGTGAATAATAAAAACAACTTTTTATTATTTTTTAATTTTACATATTTTCATCTGAAAATTTACTTTTAAAATTTCAACTAAGTGAATGTTTTCCATTTTAAGGAAATGAAAATGAAAATGGCCTCTATCTATCCCCTAAAACTATATGGAGTCTTAATTTTTAGGATCATTGATGTAAGATTCTTCTATAATTTTGCAAATTTCGGGATTACTAACCTAGAGCAACAACAGTAAGAGATGTCTTGGACGACGGATCCTTGTCGGGTAAACTACAACCTATTCCACTTTTCTTACCATCACCTTCATAACCCACCGGACATGAACAATTGTACGTCCCAGGTAAGTTGGTACATCTTGCCGTTCCATTGCAAGGGCTCATACTTTCACACTCGTTTATAACTGCAATTTGCAGATTGTATGCAAGTAATAAATAACACTATCTTTAATGTTAGAAACTACAAATCTATGGGGTATATATACCTATAGTTACCTTGACATCCATTAGGGAGGTAAGGGTTCCCCTCGTAACCCTCAAGACACTTGCACAAATATCCAAAGTTATTTTCTGAATCGACGCATTTACTATGCTCTTTGCATGCAAATTTGTTTACTGCTTGCCTTGAAACTCAAAACCACGAAGATCTGAAGTAGAGAAGGTATAATTATTGATCTCTGCAACAAATGCATAGCTGCAGGGGTTTCCGAGCAACACATTGTTATGGTTGGAGTAGCTTGCGAAACTCATGTTGTAGCTCCTCACATTCTTTGGGATACTTGTCTGACAGCAGCCAATCCCAGAGTAAGACCTGGTTGAAATATCAGAGATGTTGTTACAGAACGACAAACAACCAGCTGGTTCGTAGGAACCAGCTTGCTTCACAACAGCATACGTGCCGCACCCGATTGCAGTAAACTTGTTCTTGTTATTGTTTATTGAAAATTCAAAAAGTCGAAAGTCGTAAAATAACCAATTCCTGGATGATGTGCCGTAACAATCATAACTTGTATTAGAAAGGATGCGCAACTGACCATCGGTAGATATGTTGATGACTTCGAGGTCACCGAAGAACGGTTTGTGGGGTATGAAACTGGTGTTACAGTTGATGAAAAAGCCTGCAGTGATGTTGCAATCACCGCCGGTACCGAACGGGTATGGGATGATAATATCTCCACAGCGGCTTTGGCAGCCAGGTTTTGCTACCGCTAGTGTTGAAGCTTTTACCGTCAATATAACATTAAGCAAGAGCATCAGCTGCATACGCACTAGTGATCTGATGGAACCCATGGATGTTTTTCTAGACTAGGGGATACCAATGCTTCAATTTACAAATTCGGAAACATATAAAAAAGGTTAGGGAAGCCTGCTTGACCTTACTAAGTACTAACAGTAGGGAGGATGTAAACTGACCCGATAGACGAGTAGGGAATATCAGTGTTGTCTGTTCTTTGGCTTTCGCTGTTGAATAACGCGTGGTGACTTTGGACTGTCCATAATTTCTTGGAATTGAAATGCTAACTTTGATTCTGTCAAATTATATTTAGTGCTTCCTGTAACACCCCTTACCCGTATCCAACACCGGAATAGGGTACGAGGCATTACCAGAACGCATACACTTGAAAACGTATTTAACCGAGTTATAAAATTACATATAAATTAAAACTTTCAAAATTATTAACATGCTTTTATAATTCTGTAAAATATATCATCAAAATATTATAATCATAATAATTAGGGCCTACGAGACCCGATACATACTCATGCAATTCAATGCATCATTTCCATTATTTCATTCAATTCGCAATTTCTCATGCTCACAATTTAAATCATACCACTAGCAATTTCCATTTAATTCACGTACAATTCAATGTCAATAAGTTCAACACTAATATGTAATTACCATTTAACTTAACGTTTATACCATTCATTAACACATTTATGAAATTCTCAATTTTGCAATGAAAATATCACTTTAGCTTAAATAACAACATCATCCTGGTATAAATACACTACCACTTATCCATTTATTTTAATTCTTTTGCGCCCATTTGTCACTTACCATCCTTAATCAAACTAGGGAACTGTTATGGAAAATTGAGTACTTCACTCCCACTTTGCCATAGTATAACTATGGTCTTGCGTATGATCACTTATCACTTGTCCCTGATCAGATAAGTGTAGTTAAGTTACCACTTATCACTTGCCATTTATCACTGATCAGATAAGTATAGCTAAAGCTACCACTTATCACTTGCCACTTGTCACTGATCAGAAGTATTCAAATCCGACGTTATTCTCAATTTGATCATTTATTCGGTTTTCGCATTGTTATTTTATTTTCAATCCATCAACAAATATATATCATCATACACTATATAATTCATGAATTTAACATTTAATCGTTAAATTTCAGCCATATGAGCTTACTATTTTATTACCTTTCCACACTCGTTTCCTATGCACATCACACAATATATAAACATATCATTCAACCAAAGTCGCAAGCTAGTGTATTTAAACATAACTCTTTTTGGAACTAACCACATGATAAATCATTTCAATGCATAACTTACAAATTTAATGTGGCATAATTCAGCCACTACTTGGCCAAAGCCTAAGCATGTATACCAAATATGTTAGCCAAATACACATATAGCATAAGCATTATAAGCATGGATGAGCACAACATTTATTAATGTACCACATTTACCAACATGTGTTAATTCATAAACCATTCATGCATACTTCATGCCCAATCATATAACAGATATACTATTCACACATACTATGAAACTTGATTTTCACACATGAGCTTAAACCATGTCCAATAATGCACAAATATAAGCATCATTTCTATTTTATCGTTTATCAATTATAATCAAGCATATGACCAATTATACACAAATCATTCATATATTTCCCAATTTTCCCCCTCCTCCTCTCCATTCCACATCCTTAATGTGTATAACACACTTAAACAACATTAACTATAATTTCACTATTCACTCACATGTATATTCAAAGCTGTTTATCTTAGTCAGAGTCACTAAATTATTTTTCCCCGGAGCTACAGAACTCAAAATTAAGATCCGTAAATTTTTCCCCAAACTAGATTCACATATATTCTTACCATAAAAATTTAAGAATTTTTGGTTTAGCCAAATAGTACAGTTTATTCTTTAAATTTCCCCTGTTTCACTGCTCAACAGTTCTGACCTCTCTTCGCTAAAAATTAATTATCTCATTGTATATAATTCGGATGATGTTTCTGTTTATTTAATTTGAAAATAGACTCATTAGGATTCTAAGCATATAAATTATAACTCATAATTATTTTTGTACAATTTTTAAAAAATTTTCAAAGTCAGAAAAGGGGATTCCGAACTAATTCTGACTCTGTCTAACTAAACTTCAAATATCTCAAAATTTACAATTCCTTTACTTACATCGTTTCTTTTATGAGAAACTAGACTCAATAAGCTTTAATTTCATATTTTATTCATCCTGTAATTCAATTCCCACAATTTTTGGTGATTTTTCAAAGTTAAATCACTGCTGCTGTCCAAAACTGTCTTAGTGCAAAATGTTGATTTCCATTTTGCCCCAAATTTCACAGTTCATACAATTCAGTCCTTACTCAATTAACCCCTCAATTAAGATAATTTTTCTCAATTAGTACTTTACCTAGACATTATAAGTTATTTCAAAACTATTGAAATTCATAATTTCCACATAAAACCCTAACTTCAAACTCTTTTACTATTAGGTCCCAAACATTCACTTTCTACTCAATTCTTTCAATAAAATCAGCATATGAACAATTTAAAGCTCTAATTCCATGCTAAATCATCATATACTTCCAGCACATATTCATAGAAACTTTCAAATTCTTTCATAAAATCAAAAACTAATGAGTTCAACAAGTGGGCCTAGTTGTAAAAGTCACAAAAATACAAAAATTTCAAGAAATAATCAAGAATTGAACTTACTTGCAGTAAAAAAATATATATAAAAAAAACAGCTTGAGGAAACCCTTCTATGGTGTTTTTGCTGATGAGAATGGAGAAAAATAAAGAGATCTCTAGATAATTCCACTTTGATCCTAACTTTATCAAGTAAATTTTGCAATATCCTAATTTTACCCTTAATTCTCCTTACTTTCTTGCTGATTTCATGCCTTTGCCGTCCAGCCCAAATAGACCTTGGGTCTATTTTCCTTTGAAGTCCTCTTCCTTTTATCATTTAAGCTATTTAATCATTTTCCATAATTTTGCATTTGTTACAATTTAGTCCTTTTTGTTCAATTAATTATCGGATCTTTAAAATTTCTTAACGAAACTTTAATACTAACTTTTTAACACTTCATAAATATTTATAAAATATTTATGGCTCGATTTAAAGTCTTCGAGGTCTCAATACCTCGTTTTTTATTCTAATTATTTTAATATTTATTTCTAGTGCACTATTCACTATTTCTCCACATTTAACTTATACTCACTAAATTAATAATATTTTCTACTCATTTGTCGAATTTAGTGATCTCAAATCACCGTTCCGACACCTCTAAAAATTTAGGCCATTACATTTTTCCTCGTCGGATTTGTGGTCCCGAAACCACTATTTCGACTAGACCCAAAATCGGGGTGTTACACTTCCATCAAATATATATACATATTTAGTGTCTGATGGCTTTCTATGGCAGATATAAGCTTGTTCTCAATGTTAGATGAAAAAATATTTTGCATTAATTGTACAAGATAGATAAATAATGAAAAAGTATTTGGTAAAGAATTTTTAAAATTCACGAGTTTCCATATGTGACATAAATATTTAAGTATTAGAAGAAAAAAAACACATGCGGATTTAGTATTGCTACTCTAAAAAAGATATTAAGTGATTATTAAAAAAAGATATTTAATATTTTTTAAAATTTTAATATAATTAAAAATTTATTGAAAAGTCATATCTACCTAAATCAAGATTGTGTATGTTAATGATAAATATTTAAAAAAGGAAAAAGGAAAATCAAAGCAATATCAATTTTTACTACTCCAGACAAATATGAAGTGATAGATGAATGCAGTTACAACGCAATACTTTCACATGAATTATAAAGCAAAGATATTAGAAATTTTTATGGAGTAATTATTTATTACAAATAATAAAAGGGTTGATGTTTACTTAAAGCTGATTGGTTAGTTTAACAACAATTTCATGAAGTGGATGTTATAAACTCTTTTTCGCATACTTTGAACTCAAAACCAAGTAGGTAAGCATGGTGATCCAAGGCCAATGCGAAGATCACAAAGATTAACTACGAGTGATTCTTGAAAAATTTTAATGGTTAAATGGTTATTTACGTAATTTATTTAAAAATTTTCATGTATATTTAAAATATATGGAAAATTAAATTAAAATTTTAAGTCTTGATTTTGTTTTTATCAATGGAAATTTTAACTATTGATTTATGTTATACTTAAAATTTTATTGAATAAAAAAATAAAAATCATAAATAAATAAGAAATAAAAATAAAAATAAAAAACAAAGTGGAAGATAGACGAGTAAACTGATGGATATGATGGAGAGAAGGATAAATATTCAATTGAACCTTTTGTTTGGTTCAATGTAATGTCATAGCTATTACAACCCTATTCCGTGGGCCCACCCTAAACATCTCTATTCAATTATAGCTCTATTCCATTACAGCTAAAACTCCTAAATAACTTAAAATACTTAATAATTATAAAAAATTCGTAATAATAAAATAATAAGAGATGATAAGTATAATATTGGACTCTTATATAATAAAAATTAAGCTAAAAATCCAAATCGAATATGATTTAAACTTGAGTTAAAAGCACAAAACTCGTAATTCCCGTCATAATCTTGTCTAAAAATTCTGCTCGCGCAATCTTCACTAAAATGGTCATAATTTGAGCTCTCGGACTCGAAATCTAGTGATTCAAAGTGTGTTTTGAATCTAAGAGATAGATTTTCAAACTCCATGAAGAAATCTCAACTAAAAAATGCTTGGATCCTATTCAAAAAGTTGACGCAAGTATGCTAATTTCCCAAACTTAAAAATTGACAGTTTTGGTGGATGGAATTTAATAAATTTCACCCCATCTGTGCATATATCACATATACATATCAGGTTACCCGTTCGAGCTAAACCTTTAAAACAAAATCAATTTACCCATCCAAGCTAAACTTGTATCACATGTATCTTCAAGTCCGCAACAAATGTTGGATTCTTAAAATTATCGAAAATCAACTTGTAACCATGTGTACGATACATTTACAAAGTTTTATTAGGGTAATTTGCATCATGCAAGTTCATAGTTATTTTTTTCAATTTAGTCCAAATCTCACACTTTAGTGCTAAATTACAAACAATTCAAAGTTCAATAAAACATACATGTATTCACAATATAGCATACATAAGGGTCGAAGCATAATTACACCATATGAACTTACCTGGCAAAATGACAGTAAACACAACATCGAGGACTATTCTGTAATTTTCTCTTTTTCGCAACTATCCTTCGACTGGTTCAAATCTCGGTCTATATCATAATTTAATTTAAATATCAATTCCAAACATCATTTAACAACCTACTATAACTATGTATCAATTCAATTTCATCTACCCAAGTTTTGTATTTTATTCAGTTTAGTCCCTAAAATCAGAATTGTCATAACTTTCAAATTTGAGCCTCGATTTTGAAACCCAATCTCGATTTCATCTTTCTAAAGTCCTCTAATATCTATATTTACAAAAATTTCATGTTAATTTCAAAATATTCACACTTTAGTCCTTATGTTCAAAACTAACAATTTTCACTTTACAAACTAGTCCTTTTTTCATATCTAAGCTTAGAATCTAACAATTTAACACCAAAAGTTTCAAGATTCAACAATAGAAACTTTTAAAAACTTTAACATTTTTGCAAATTGGTACACAGGTAGCTCTCAAAACCTCAAAAACATAAAAATTACAAGAAAATGACTAAATTAAGCTTACCAATCAAGGACCAAAAGTCTTTTGAAGCCAAACTCTATCTCTCGTTTTGTTTTCATGAGAAAGAAGATGAATGAGGAAGAATAAAAATTTTAGCTTTTGTTTAATTAATTTTAATATATAACATAATTTAATTAAAAAATTTAACATATATTCACTTAAAAGAAAACACCAACCATCCACCACTATTTAAAAATGGCCTAACCGTGGTTCAATATTATGTAGCCCTTTTAATTAATAAAAATCAATAGCGATTAATTTTTACCGCTTTACAATTTAGTCTTTGTACCTAATTAGTCACCAAATCAGCATTATTACCTATCCAAAATCTAATTTACCTATACAATAACTCCATAAATATTTAATAAAAATATTTAAGGGTTCGATTGACAGAAATGAGGTCCCAATACCTCATTTTTCAACACCACTAACTTAAGGGTCGAAACACTTGTACTTTAACTAACTATTCAATTAACAAATTTGTCAAACCAAAATTTAATATAATATTATAATCTCGATCATCAGATAACGGGGTTCTGAAACTACTATTTTCAGCACCACTAAAAAATGGATTGCTACAATAAACATCAATTAAATTATTATTTTTGTATGTATCGTTATTATATGTCAAATTTTTATTTCAAACTTATGGTCAATTAATTATTTAGATTTAATATATCTTTCAAACCTAGAAATGATAGCATTTTTTACTTTGGCGTAATGATAAAAAATTAACCCCTAAAGTTTACTGCTTTTGTCACTTTTGTTATAATTCTTTTCTTTTTTTGACCACTTTGGCCCCTACCCTTCAAATTTTAGTCAAACTGTATTTTGTGAAAAAATTGGTTGAACTATTTAAATTTTAATGGGATCAACATGACAATTCGCATGTTCTTCATAAAATTTTAAAATAATTATTAAAATTATTAAAATTTTGATAAAGTTTAAAAAATTCAGTAATTTATACTCTAAAATGAAGTACAAGTAAACTATTATGTAGGCTACAACATTAGTGTTATTAAATTTTTAATAGTTCAACCAGTTTTCTATCCACAAAAAATAATTTGACTAAAAATTGAAAGTTGATGGCCAAGGTGATCCAAAAAAATAAGGTTAAAGTAACAAAATGGATACACATTAGGGGTTAAATTTATCATTATGCCTTAAGCTTTTTAAAATAAAGATAAAATTATTTTAATATGTAGTGGTTTGAAATTTTATAAATTATATCAATTCTTTTATGTATTTTTATTATAAAATTATTTTCTATTATTAAATATTGCTAATAATAAATATATTATATAATATACACAGTAATATCTTTCACGTGAGTTAAAACTAATTCCAATTTTCACAAAATGAGACATGTCCAAAGCAATTCAATTATTTAATCATTTGCAACTTGAGTCTTCATCCTTGCAACTTACCTTATGCTTCAATAAATGAACCCCACTTTGAGACATTTTGAGGAAACAGAGTATTTATAGAAATAATTATAAAATGCATAAATAAAATAAAACAAGATGTCAAGAAATAAATTGAAACAACGCATATAGATTAAGCTCCATCTATTGTAATTTAACACTATATTTCTCTCGAAACTAGGAAATTTAGAAGCAAATTATTTAAAATCATACAACATCGAGCTGCCTTAGGTTCAAATGTGATTACGTACAAATGATAATCTGATTACATACTTAGCGAGCACCTTCAAGTTCAAATGCGATTTTGTTATTTATGCTATCATACCCCATCCCTATCGAGCTGCTTGTTACATCATCGTCGTAAGTGCTGGGAAACTTACCAAGCAAGTATTCAGATTCTTCGCTTACTAAATTACTTTTACTCCAAGGATGTTTAGCCATTGCTTGCAGTCCTGCTAATTCATGGGCAACTTCCTTCATTGTTGGCCTTTCCTCTCCCTTCACTCTCACACATCTCCTAGCTAAAGTTGCTACTTCCATAAGCTGCTCAACATTTTCTTCATTAAGCACTCGAGGATCGAGAATGTCGAGCAAACGGTCTTCTTTCATCAAAGAAGTGAAGTACATTGGCAAAACTCGATTTTCCGGTCTTTTGAAACATACCACTTTTTGTCCTGTTAACAACTCCATAAGCACAACCCCGAAGCTGTAGACATCACTTTTTTCAGTAAGAAGGCTTGAAAGCATGTATTCAGGATCCAAGTAACCGAAAGTTCCTTACACAATTGTAGTTATTTGTGCTTGGTCAGATGGGATCAATCTGGAAGCCCCAAAATCAGAAACTTTTGCGGTGTAATTGTCATCTAACAGTATGTTCGCCAACTTGATGTCTCGGTGAATGATTGGAATGGAAGCTGCAGAGTGCAAATAAGAAAGGGCTTCTGCTGTTTCAGTGGCTATTCTCAAACGGGTCTCCCATGAAAGATAAGAGGTAGCACCATCATTATGCAAATGGTGAAAAAGGGTCCTGTTGGTGATATATTCATAAACTAACAGCGGAACTTGCGTCTCCAAACAACATCCTAGGAGTTTGACAACATTCCTATGGTTGATTTGGTAGAGCACCATTATTTCATTAATGAATTGTTCAACTTGGCTAGGATCTCCAATTATTGACTTTTTGATGGCAACTATTTGGTTATCAGCCAATATTCCCTTGTACACTGTCCCTTGCCCTCCCTGTCCTAAAATTCTGCTTTCATTGTAATTGTTTGTTGCCTTGTCGAGCTCCTCAGCTGTAAATACTTTAACATCTTCACGGTACCCTTGTCGTTTTGAAAGTTGTTCCCGCAACAAAATGCCACCATTTTGCTGAAAGTAAGCTTCTCTTAATTTGGAAATTTGCCTTTGCCTCAGCATCCAACACAACAATATTATCCCCAAGAGAAGACCAAGAAACCCAATGGCAACCCCTAAGGTCAAAGCATAAAATAATAATAATAATAGTTACATTAGCCATGGTAATGTAATCTAAAAGTGAAAAATCATGCAAAATTGTATATTGAGAGTAATAAATAACGAAATTGTTTGTGTCAGGCATATCCAATTGACTCAAGATTGAGTTGGGTAAGTTAAGGATGAGTCCTGCTTGTGAATCTAGTTCCACTTGTTTACAAATTACTTCATAAAAATATAACCGAAATTATTGTTAGATATAAATAATAATAATTCCATAATGGAAAATTGTGGTTAAAGATGAGCATGGATTCACGGCAAGGCTGCAGAGAAGTTTATTGATTTTTTTAAGGATAAATTTCAAAATTATACATGAATTATGGTTTAATGTGTAATTATATACATGAAATTTTGATTTGATTCATTTTTTCAATTTATTAATACAGTTATTGATATAACATCATTTTATGATTATTTATTGCATGCATAAATAGTTATATTTATCCAATAGAAAAATAAATTGATGTATTGATTTCTTTAAATACGTATAATTAAATTAAAATTAAAGTTTCAATTATACATATGAACCACAATTAGAGTTTCATGTGTATAACTGCACCAAATTAAAGTTCATGTATACAAAACTAAAGTTCATGTATAATTTTGAGATTTATCTCTTTTTTATTTTAATTATTTATATTTTCTATTTTTTAAAAATTAAAAAACATGTTTGATAAAGAGGAATAAAATTTTGTTTTCAATAATGAAAACAGGATTGGTAATTATTTTTCTATAATAGAAACATGAAAATTGAAAATAAAAATAATGAAAACAAAATTTTTCTATTTTTATTTACAAAGTTTTTTTAGTACAAAAAATGAAAACAAAATTTTATTATTTTTCTAATTTTTACATATTTTCATAATTTTTTAAAAATTATTTTCAAAAATTTGAACTAAACACAATTTCTTGAATGTTTTTCATTTTTCAAGGAAATGAAATTGGAGTTTACTCCCTGAAACCAAACGGAGTATTTTAATTTATATTTTGGGGTTACTAACCTAGAGCTACAATACGAGGAGATGTCTTGGACTGATCCTTGTTGGGTAAACTGCAACCTGTTCCACTTTTCTTACCATCGCCTTCATAACCCACCGGACATGAACAATTGTACGTCCCAGGTAAGTTGGTACATCTTGCCGTTCCATTGCAAGGGCTCATACTTTCACACTCGTTTAGATCTGAAATTTGCAGATTGTATGCAAGTAATAAATAACACTATCTTTAATGTTAGAAACTACAAATCTATGGGGTATATATACCTATAGTTACCTTGACATCCGTTAGGGAGGTAAGGGTTCCCCATGTAACCCTCAAGACACTTGCACAAATATCCAGAGTTATTTTCTGAATCAACGCATTTACTATACTCTTTGCATGCAAAATTGTTTACATCCATATTCGCTTCGTTGCAACTCGTATTCCCGATGTTCCAATCAAGAGTGATTGGAAACTGCCTGCTCTGAAACTGAAAACCACGAAGATCTGAAGCAGAGAAGGTATAACTATCGACCTCTGCAACAAATGCATAGCTGCAGGGGTTTTCGGACAACACATTGGTATGGTTGGCGTAGCTTTCGAGACTTATGTTGTAGCTCCTCACATCCTTTGGGATACTTGTCTGACAGCAGCCAATCCCAGAGCAAGACCCGTTTGGAACATCAGTGATGTTGTTACACAACGACAAACAACCAGTTGCGTAACGTTGTCCGTACAAATCTTGCACGACAGCAGACGTGTCACACCCGATTGCAGTAAACTTGTTCTTGTTATTGTTTATTGAAAATTCAGAAAGCCAGAAGGAGTAAAATAACCAATTCTTGTATGATGTGTTGTAACAATCATAGCTTGTATTAGAAAGGATGCGCAACTGACCATCGGTAGATATGTTGATGACTTCGAGGTTACCGAAGAACGGTTTGTGGGGTCTGAAACTGGTGTTACAGTTGATGAAAAAGCCTGCAGTGATGTTGCAATCGCGGCCGGTACCGAACGGGTATGGGATGATAACATCTCCGCAGCGGCTTGGGCAGCCAGGTTTTGCTACTGCTGGTGTTGAAGCTTTTACCGTCAATATAACATTAAGCAAGATCATCAGCTGCATAAGCACTAGTGATCTGATGGAACCCATGGCTGTTTTTTTCTAGACTGGGGGATGCCAATGCTTCAATTTACAAATTCGGAAACATATAAAAAAGGTTAGGGAAGCCTGCTTGACCTTACTAAATACTAACAGTAGGGAGGACGTAAAGTGACCCAATAGACGAGTGGGGAATATCAGTGTTGTCTGTTCTTTGGCTTTCGCTGTAGGGAATAACGCGTGGTTAGTTTGGACTGTCCATAATTTCTTGGAGTTGATGAGACGCCAACTGTGATTCTGTCAAATTATATGTAGTGCTTCCATCAAATATATATACATATTTAGTGTCTGATGGCTTTCTATGGCAGATATAAGCTTGTTCTAAATGTTAGATGAAAAAAACATTTTGCATTAATTGTACAAGATAAATAAATATTGAAAATTTATTTGCAAAGAATTTTTTAAAATTCACGAGTTTCCATATGTGACATAAATATTTAAGTATTAGAAAACAAAACACATGGGGATTAAGTATTGCTACTCCAAAAAAGACATTAAGTGATTATTGAAAAAAGATATTTAATATTTTTTAAAATTTTAGTATAATTAAAAATTTAGTGAAAAGTCATATCTACCTAAATCAAGATTGTGTATGTTAATGATAAATATTAAAAAAAAAAAACCACAGCAACATCAATTTTTACTACTCCAGACAAATATGAAGTGATAGATGAATGCAGTTACAACGCAGTACTTTCACATGGGTTATAAAGTAAAGATATTAGAAATTTTTATGGAGTAATTATTTATTACAAATAATAAAAGGATTGACGTTTACTTAAAGCTGATTGGTTAGTTTAACAAAAATTTCATGAAGTGGATGTTATAAACTCTTTTTCGCATACTTTGAATTCAAAAGCAAGTAGTTAAGTATGGTGGCCCAAGGCCAAGTCTTGATTTTGTTTTTATTAATGGAAATTTTAACTATAGATTTTTCGTTTTATTCATGGAATTTTTAGGTCACTTATTTTGGTTTTATTAATGGAAAATTTAAGTCTTCTTTGTGTTTTTTTATTCTTAGAGTCTTGATTTTCGTTTTAGAAATATATTATTAGATTTTGTAATTTTAGATATAATATGATGAAATAATATCAAGAAATGGAAAAAAAAAAAGTTATAACGTGACATTATAAGCGCAATCATTTCTGGTTAATGAAATAATATTCCGACGACTGATCCTATTCCAATGGTAGCAACTGATTTATTTAGTTTACAAACTAAGTTTTCAGATGTATATTTGAGGGAAAATAGCCCCGATAACAGTTTTGGTTTATAATATCATGGAAAAGTTATTGACGCATTCATTCCGATGAAAAAACAGTAAGAGTGGAAAAAGATTTGGTTTTGTCAGATATAGCAATATGATAGATGGGAGAAGGGCTATTAGTCGATCAAACGACTATGTGATTTTAGGAAATAGATTATTGGTGGACTTAGCCAAGTTTAAGGGGGGAGACAAATATTGAAAAAATCTTCAACAAAAGGAAATGCAGAACAGAGACAGAACGAAAAAACAAAAGGGAGGAGAACGAAAAGTTGCAAGAATTTAGCAAAACGGAAGTAGGAGAAAGTTCCTCGAGGAGTAATAATGATCCGAATAAGACAAAAAAAGAGGACGACAAGGTGAAGAATACCAGCATAGTGGTTCAAGGACATGTTGAAGAGGAGCAACTTTGGAAGCTTCATAGATGTTTGGTGGGTACAACAGCAATGTGTTGTGATACGAAGAGTTTATTTGAAAGAATAGTTAGGAATGGAATAGGGGAAATTAAAATCAGAAGAATTCAAGGAAGGTACTTTTTGATTGAAATACCAAATGAGGAATTGTTTGATGTATTGAAGTAGAACGATTGGGCGTACTTGAGAGAGTTCTTTATCAACATAGAACTTTGGTCGGGGCCAATAATGGTAGAGGAAAGAGTGTCGTGGATTGAAGCATATGGTATCCCCCTACACTGTTGGAACTATACTTCCTTCAAAAGAATAGCAAGTGTATGGGGTGAGTTAATATCCCTTGGAGAGAATCCAGTAATGGTTAACAGCTTCGATAAAATGTCAATGTTGGTATCCATCAAGCAGCCGGAAAGAATAAACAAGATAATCTATTTAGAGGTGGGGAAGACTAAATTTCCCATAAGAGTCATTGAAATAGGATTATCGAAATTTAAAGGTGATAATAGAAAGGTCTATGGTGTGAAGGGAAGAGAAGAGCATGAACCAGTATAGGAGAGGGATGACACTTTCATGTCAAAATCTAAATCAACGATGAGGTCAGGATTGGAACAGAATCCAGAGGAGAGACAACGCTAGGAAAACGAAGCAATTAATGTGATTATTCTCAAAAAATCAAACGATAATTGCGGATGTCAGAACATTTCCCAAAATGTGATTAGGTTGGAAGAGGAATTGATCAGTGGAAATAAGGTCAAAATTAGGGTGGGAGAAAGGTTTAAAAATGAGTGCAACAATCGAGCCAGAGAATATGTGAGTAATATGGGCTTCGCAATAGATGAATTAGGATTGGAAAATGTGGATGGATCCAAGATAAGCAACGAAACAGTGATGAAGGTATGGGCTTGGTGATGGATATGGGCTTATAGAAAGTCAATCCAAATAAGATAGAAGGGAACAGATTGCAACAAACAAAATGAAATTGGGTGATTTGGGAGGGGAGGAGTAGATAGAGAAAAAAGGTTTCAGGTGAAGAATATTCAAAATTTCTTAAACAAAAGAAACAACAAAGTAATGAAAGAAAGAATTTAGAATAGAATTCTCTCAGTAACGGAGAAGAAGAAGAGAGATCGGGCGTTGAAAACACAAAAAAGCAAAGGAATTATGGGCAAAGAGGAAGTTGTTGCTAATGCTTCTCTCTCAGACTCTGACATCAGCAATAGAAATAGAGTGACTCTTAGAGAGGCAAGAAACGCATGGAAAGTGGGGAAAAAATCTTGGGTTCAGCATTCGAGGTGACGAATGAGATGTTGTTGAAGAGATTATGAAATTGGAAGAAAGGTAGATCTGAGCAACAAAGAGAAGTATAGAGGTCAATAGGCCAAAAGTTAGGTTAGTACCGATTACAACCGTGATTTTTTTGCTGTGAATGAGAGTCTTTGGGGGAAGAATAAGGATTTTGTAATGTAACATTAGGGGTATGTCTTCAGATATGAGAAAAAAAAGTTATCTCAAAAGTGTAGTCTTTTGTTGGATAAAATGGCAGCAACAAACAAAAAATGAAAAACCAAGAGCATAAACTCTTCAAACAGCAAGCAAAAACACAAAGCATCAAGAGCATAAGCTCTCGGTTAACAAGCAAAAGGAAAAAATGTTTGATGAAAACCGATTGAATTCCATTTTCATTTCATTTCAAAATATATAGAGTTACAAAGTGGAATATTTACCTAACTATTCCACTAAATTTGGCAACTTGCCAATTAACAATTAAAAGATGAAAGCATTATAGCTATCATTATGAAAGCATATTAGCTATCATTATGAAAGCATATTAGCTATAATTATGAAGCCAAGTTGCATATCAACTTGTTTCAATTATAGCTATTATTACAAATATTAAAAGTAAACAAAATAAACAAAATAAACAAAATGAACAAAATGAACAAAATAAACAAAATGCACCAAGTTGCTCCTTGACATGTTTGTTGCTTTGCAGTCCATGTTCAACACTCCTCCTTGGACTGTAGGCAACAAACACCAATTGATTTCCTTAGAAATTCAAACCTCATAGTACCAAGAGGCTTAGTTAACATGTCGGCCAATTGATCTTGTGAGCTACAATATCCAAGACTCACATCTTTTGCTTGCACTGCCTCTCGAACAAAATTGAATTTAAGTTTGAAGTGTTTTGTTTTTCCATGAAAAACAGCATTCTTTGAGATAGCAATTGCTGATTGATTATCAACCAAAATCTCTGTAGGCTCTAATTGTTCCTCATTCAAATCAAATAACAGTTTTCTAAGCCAAATAGCCTGGCTTACTGCTCCAGCTGCTGCTATGTATTCTGCCTCTGCAGTTGATTGAGCAACTGTCTGTTGCTTCTTGGAGCTCCAACAGAAAGCTCCTGAGCCAAGTGAAAAAAGGTAGCCTGAGGTACTCCTCATATCATCAATCGAACCTCCCCAATCACTGTCTGAGTAGCCAGATAGCTTCAACTGACCTCCTGACTTGAACATCACTCCAAACTTCAAGGTTCCTTTCACATACCTGAGGATTCTCTTTGCTGCCTTCAAATGTGATGTGTTGCAGCTATGCATGAAACGAGATAGCAAGCTGACCGAATACATAAGGTCTGGTCTAGTTGCTGTTAAGTACAGCAAACATCCAATTAAGCTTCTGTACTCCTTTTCATCCACTTTTTCTTCATCTCCATAGCTACTCAACTTCTGGCCTATAACCAGAGGAGTACTCACTGATTTGCAATTTTCCATGTGAAATCTAGTGAGTAACTTTGATGCAAAAACATGTTGGCTAATGAAAATACCTTGGTCAATCTGACACACTTCCATACCAAGGAAATAGCTCATAATTCCCAAGTCTGTCATTTCAAACATAATCTGCATTTTCTCCTTGAACTCTTGAATCAGTTCAATTTTGCTTCCAGTAACCAGCAAGTCATCTACATAAATTGACACAATCAGCAGTGTCTCATCATTGGACTTCTTCACAAACAAAGTTGGTTCACTCAGGCTTTTCTCAAAGCTGAGTTTGGATAGATACTCATTGATTCTGTCATACCAGGCTCGAGGAGCCTGTTTTAAACCATAAAGTGCCTTCTTCAGCCTATAAACCTTGTCCTCCATTCCTTGGACTTTGAAACCATCAGGTTGTTCCACATATATTTCCTCCTTTAGGAAGCCATTCAAGAAGGCTAACTTAACATCAAGCTGATGGACCTTCCAGTGCTTCTGTGCAGCCAGGGCAAACAACAACTTGATGGTGTCCAGTCTTGCTACTGGAGCAAAAGTCTCCTCAAAATCAATGCCAGCCGGTTGGCTATATCCTTTTGCTACAAGCCTTGCCTTGTGCTTGTTCAGAGAGCCATCTGCATTGAACTTTGCCTTGTAAACCCATCTGACACCAATGACCTTCCTTTGTTCAGGCCTGTCCACTAGATCCCAAGTATCATTCTTGTGGATCATATTGATTTCTGCCTCCATAGCTTCCTTTCAGCTCTTGCTTCTAGCAGCTTCTTCATAAGTTGAGGGTTCAACAATGGCCACATTGCATCTCTGGTAGATGTCAGCAATGGACCGAGTCCCTCTCACAGGAGCATCATCAACATTGGCATTGCTGGCCTCTCTTTCTGCCAATTTCAGGTTGCTGTCACCTTCTTCTTCTTCAAACTGACTTGTATCTGAACCATCTTACAGCTACTGTAGCCAACAAATATGCCAGCAGTCGACCTCTTTTCAAGTTTGGTCCTTCTTTCTGCTGGTATAAGCACATAACATATGCAGCCAAACAATTTTAAGTGTGAGACAACAGGTTTAAGTCCATACCATGCCTCAAAAGGTGTCTTGTCCTTCACAGCATGTGTTGGTAGCTTGTTAAGCAAATAAACTGAGGTATTGACACCCTCAGCCCAAAAAATGCCTGGAAGTTTGCTTTGGAACAGGAAGCACCTTGTCATATTCATCACAGTCCTGTTCTTCCTCTCACTCACTCCATTTTGCTGAGGAGTGTAGACTGTAGTCAACTGATGATGGATTCCAGCCTGCTCACATAGCTTCTGGAATTTCTCAGACAAGTATTCTGTGCCATTGTCTGTCCTTAGAGCCTTAATCTTGCAGCCTACTTGATTTTCTGCCCAAGCCTTGAACTTCACAAACATGTCAAATACTTCCGACTTCTGTTTCATGAAATACACCCAACAAAATCTGGTCAAATCATTAATAAACAAAACAAAGTACTTACTGCCATTCAGTGAAGGTGTCTTCATTGGTCCACAGACATCTGAGTGCACCAGCTCAAGTCTGTCTTGGGCCCTCCAAGCCTGGTTAGCTGAAAATGGTAGCCTGGTCTGCTTACCAAGCTGACACACCTCACAAACACCTTCACTTGTGTCTACCTTCACCATGTCCTCTGTCATATTCATTTTGTGCAACAAATCAAGTGATTTGAGGTTAACATGGCCAAATCTCTTATGCCAAAGATCAGTATCATCCACTGAGCTTGTGTAAGCTCTTTTGTCAAGTTGACTAACATCCAACATGAAGCATTTGTCTGCCATAGGTGCCGAGACTATCTCCCTACCATAGGCATCACTTATAACACAAGAATCATTCTTGAAAACTAGTGAATAGCCTTTCCTAACTAACTGGCCTACACTTAGCAAATTTTGGTCTATTTCTGGCACATAGAGTACATCAGAAATAACTTTGTTACCTGAACCAGTGTGAATCACCACATCACCTTTGCCTTTTGCCTCAATCAGGTTGCCATTACCTATCCTGACTTTTGAGACATAGCACCTGTCAAGGTTCTTGAAAAGGCTTACATCTGTAGCTATATGGTGTGAGTAACCACTATCCACAAGCCAGCTGCACTTGCTGTTAACTGCAAAACATGAAGCAGTAAACACATGCTCCTCCTGAGCTTGCACATCATCAGCAGTTTTGGCTTGAACTGGCTGTGCTTGTGCCTTATCATGACTCCTGCAAATTTTCTCATGATGGCCATACTTTTTACAGCTTTTACACTGTATGTCTGGTCTGGTCCAGCAAAACTTCTCCAGGTGATTGGTCTTTTTGCAGTGAAAACATGGTGGAAACCTCCTTCTACTTGCTTCTCTGTGTGCTTCTCTCCTTGCTTTGTCCTTTCTTTCAAGCCAAGGTTTCTTAGCTCTCTGGTTTGAGCTAGATCCTTCTCTGGTCCTTGCTTGGAAAGCTCCTTCAGGGTTCTCCTCCTATCTGGTAGCTCTCCTCTGCTCGAGTTCATAGAGAGAATTGACCAATTCAGACAAAGAAATCTTTGTAAGGTCCCTTGAGTCCTCCAGTGAGGAGATTTTTGATTCAAACCTCTCTGGAAGAGTTGTAATCACCTTCTTAACCACTCTGCTGTCACTGAAATCTTCTCCTAGGAGTCTTATATTGTTCACTGTTGCCATAATTCTGTCAGAATATTGCTTAATAGTTTCTGACTCCTTCATTTTTAAGTTTTCAAACTCTCTTCTCAGGTTAATGACCTGTTGCTGCCTAGTCTTGTCCGATCCCATAAATTCCTCTTTAAGCCTATCCCATGCCTGCTTAGGGGAATCACAGGCCATAATGTGAGTGAAGATAACATCTGACACTCCATTTTGCAAACAGGCCATTGCTTTGTGTTTCTTGGCTCGTTCCTCCCCATGTTGCTTGATCTGAGCAATGATAGGATTTGCTCTTAATGGTTTTGGCTCAACATTACTCTCAACTGCACTCCAGAGGTCAAGTGCTTGAAGATATGTCTTCATTTTGACAATCCAAATATGGTAGTTGTCACCAGCAAAAACTGGTGGTGGAGGAGGAGCAAAACTCATGCTGCTGAAAACTGATTTTGCAGAAACAAAACTGACTTTGTTTGAAAACTAAAAAATAACCACAAAAGTCATCAAAGATAGGATGCTCTGATTACCATTTGTTGGATAAAATGGTAGCAACAAACAAACAATGAAAAACCAAGAGCATAAGCTCTTCAAACAGCAAGCAAAAAAACACAAAGCATCAAGAGCATAAGCTCTCGGTTAACAAGCAAAAGGAAAAAATGTTTGATGAAAACCGATTGAATTCCATTTTCATTTCATTTCAAAATATATAGAGTTACAAAGTGGAATATTTACCTAACTATTCCACTAAATTTGGCAACTTGCCAATTAACAATTAAAAAGATGAAAGCATTATAGCTATCATTATGAAAGCATATTAGCTATCATTATGAAAGCATATTAGCTATAATTATGAAGCCAAGTTGCATATCAACTTGTTTCAATTATAGCTATTATTACAAATATTAAAAGTAAACAAAATAAACAAAATAAACAAAATGAACAAAATGAACAAAATAAACAAAATGCACCAAGTTGCTCCTTGACATGTTTGTTGCTTTGCAGTCCATGTTCAACATCTTTAAAGCTAGAGCAGATGTGTGCTTCATTCAGGAAACAAAATTAGAAGAGGTTACGGAGGAAATTCAACTGCTGTAGGGAATTCGGGAGGTGTAGTTATAGTATGGGATAAAGGCAGGATTCGAGTAGGTAGTTATATATATTCTAAAAATTTTGTAGTAGTGGAAGGAAAATGGTTAGAAGAAGGTTTTGAAGCTACGTTGATTAATGTTTATGCACCTAATGAGACTTCAGATAAAAAATCTTTATGGGAAGAAATTATAGAGTTGAAGGGTTCGTTTACCTACTCATGAATCATGTGGGTGATTTTAACACAGTAAGAAAAATGACTAAAAGAAGTAATTGTGTGGGATTGTTGAATGGTTCAAAGGCATTTAACAGTTTCATTAATGATTGTAAAGTGGTGGATTTACCTCTGATGATTAAAGAAGTTCACTTGGTTCAGGCTGAATAACAAGATGAGTAGATTGGATTGATTTTTATTGGATGAACAATGGTTAATTCGCTTTAAAGACTTTACTTAGCAAGGCTTTTGTAGATCGATTTCTGATCATATTTCGTTACTACTATATAATGATTCTATGGATTGGGGACTGCGCCTATTCAATTTTCTTAATGTATGGATCACAAAAAAGGAGTGCACGAATCTTATTAATGAAGTATAGGGAGGGTGGGTGAAGCTAAAATAAGGATTTCTGGAAAGTTAAAGAGGTTGAAACTGGCTATTAAAGAATGGAATGAAAAATCTAGTGGGAATGAAGATTAAAAAAATAGAATTGATTGAAAGAAAATTTTTGGAATAGGATGATATTGGCAGCCACAGAAATTTGAATGAAAAGGAAATGGAAGAAAGTAGTCAATTGAATATGGAGTTGTGGGATGCAATTAGGTTCTATGAATCAGTGTTGCGTCAAAAATTAAGGTTGTTATGTTAAAAAAAAATTGATTCCAACATTGCTTTCTTTCATAAAGCAGCGAAATTTAGAGCTAAAAAAAAATGATTCAAGGGCTCAGATTTGAGTCTTATTAGTGTAAAGAACCAGAGCTATTGAAGAAAACAATGTTCGAGTACTTTAGCACCATTTTAGCTGTCCAAGTAGAAAATGGGAAGTAAAGATGGATCTAAATTTCAAAAGATTAACAGAAGAAGAGACTTCAAGGCTTGAAATGCCTTTCACAATGGAGGAGATTGAAGACGCGGTTTGGGGTTGCAATGAGTCTAAAGTTTTAAGGTCTGATGGGTTTAATATGTTCTTCTTTAAGAAATGCTAGCAGGTGATGAGGGGGGATTTATTCAACATGATGATGGGGTTATTTAGACTTGGAAAGCTTGAAAAAAGTATAAAGTCATCCTTCATAGCTCTTATTCCCGAAACCGATTTGTTCGGTGGGATCTTTGTATAAAATAGTGGCTAAGGCGCTGTCTAGACGAATTCGAGAGGTGATTGATGGTGTAGTGTGTGCATTTATAAAAGGGAGACAGATTTTTGACAAAATTCTGGTGGCAAATTAAATTATTCACTCGATTAAGAAAAATTCGAGTTCGGGTGGTAGTTTAATTTTGAAGCTGGATTTTCAAAAGCTTATGATTGTGTTAGATGAGGCTTTTGGATTTGGTACTTTTTCAGATGGGGTTTGGGGTGAAATGGAGAGGGTGGATATCTAAGTACGTATCTATAACAAGGGCAACTATTCTTGTCAATGAATTGATAACAAATGAGTTCAGAATAAGCATGGGGCTCAAGCAGGCAATCCGCTCTCTTTGTTTTTATTTTTTCTAGTAACAGAAGTGCTTCACTTGATGCTTAAGAAAGCTAAAGATATTGGGTTAATTGCTAGCATTTAGAATATAAACCCGAATCAATCATTCTCTCTTCTACAATTTGCAGATGACACCATTCTCTTTTTGAAAGCTTAGGAAGAGTATGTTCAAAATATTAAATATATTTTAAGGTGTTTCGAATCTTTTTTTGGTCTTAGTATTAATTTCCAAAAATCATGCTTGGTGGGATTTGGGACAGAAGAGGAGTTTCTTTTACAGATGGTAGCATTATGTCGATGTAAGATTGGGAATATACCTTTTAATTACTTAGGTATTTCATTAGGTGTTTATCCAGGAAAAATAGCTACTTGGGAGCCAATCGTGGAAAAATTTCAGAAGAAACAAGCTGGTTGGAAATCCTAGTCTCTCTCTTTCGCTGCAAGGGTAGTACTAACTAATTTGTTACTATCAGCCCTCTCTATATATTTCATGTCATTATTTCAAGCCCCTATCAGGTGATAAATAGAATTGATAAAATCAGAAGAAAATTTATGTGGTGAGGCTCAAATGAAAGAAGAAAAATGGCAAGGGTTGGATGGAATCAAGTGTATTTACCAAAAAAAATTGAGAGGGGTTGGTGTGGTAAATCTTAAAATTAAAATCGGGCTCTTATGGCAAAATGGGGATATAAATACGCTAGGAAAAATAACGCTCTGTGGAGAAAAGTTATCCATTCAAAGTACGGCTTGCCTCTGCAACATTAGAGATTTAAGACATCTAAACCAAAAGAGATATCGATTGTATGGAGCGATATTATGGAAAATTCAAACATAAGAGGAAGTGTCAAAATGGATTGGGACAGAATCTTTTAGGTGGGCGATTGGGAATGGGAAATCGTTCCTCTTTTGGGAGGATATTTGGTGTAGTAATTGCCCTCTGAAGGTGGAGTTTCCTAGATTGTTCAGACTTGCTATTGTGAAGAATATTATGGTCAATGATGTAGCAAGGAATAATGGGTTTGAGGAGGTATATTGGAGGGGATGTTTTCTCAAGGAAGTTGCTGGGTAGAGAGGTAAGTATGTTAAACAATTTGAAGAATTTGATTAGGAGTTTTGAACTAGATCCTGAAATAGAGGATCATACCATTTGGATTCATGATAGTGCTAGAGAGTTTGTAGTTAGGAAGTTATCTCAATTGTTGTCTTATGATGGAATGGGAGCTATTGATTTCCCATTTGAAAGGATTTGAAAATTGAAGGTGCCACCAAGAGTCCAAAACTTCTTGTGGATGTTGTTTATTAAAAGTCTTACAACGAAGGATTTTCTAATTAGCTGGGGGTGAATCTGGATACGTTAAGTAGTGGTTGCCCATGGTGTTATACAGAAATGGAAAGTGTGAATCACCTTTTCTTTGCTTGCAAATATGTGCATGGGTTTTGGTTAAGAATATTCAATTGGTGGGGTATCAAATAGAAACCAATGGAGAATTTTGTTGAAAATTTCACTATGTTTTGTAATGTGAATCGGACAGGAGTACAAAAAAATATTATGATGGATTGCTATTTCGGCATCATGTTGGACCGTGTGGTTAGCTTGGAACGATAAAGTGCTCGACAGGACATCGATGAATTTAGATACAATATTGTACACTCTAAAATGAGAGCTTTGATATGGGCTAGGGCAGTGCATGAAGAATGTCAATTTTAGGAAGGTTATTAGTGGTATTGGCCAGCAAAATTTAGCTCCTCAAAAAGCATGACAAACATTACTGTTTACCATTGGAAGCCACCTCCTCCCGGATGGATGAAATTCAATGTGGCTAACGTTGTTTTGGAGGATGAAGCGGGTTGTGGTGGGGTTTTGAGAGATATTAAAGGAGTGTCTTGTGCATTTTTCTCGAGGCGGATCAAAGCTAGGGGAACAAAAAATGGCAGAAATAATAGCAATTAAAACAACAATGGATATGTATATTGGATCGAGTTCGAAGGCACATGCTCCATTAATAATTGAATTATGCTCGTTTGTTGCTTCAGAATGGTTGACAAATAGGAGTTATAGACCATGGTTGTTACGGAACTTATTTGGTGACATCGACTATGGCATTAAACAGTTGGCTCAATTTTAGATCGTAGTTATTCATCGACAAAGTAATGGTATGGAGGATGCTTTGGCGAAAGTAGAAATATCGAGATCTTCTTTTTTAAAGCCTTGTGGTGAATTATTTAAATGAATTCTTTTGCTTGTTGTGTGGAGGTTTTTGTATCTGGTTCTCTGTTGTATTATTGTTGTATTCTTGCTATTCTTGAAACAGTTGGTGGTTCCAATGTCTTTCTTGAATTATTTTATTCGACTTAGCCAAAAAAAAAAAAAAACTTTATATTATAAATTTCTTTCTACTTTAGCAATTATTTTGTAATTAGAATACTTCTCAATTCATATTATTTGTTTATATTAAATTATAAAGTAAAAATTTAAAACTTAAAAAATACTATAAACCTCTGCAATTCGTACATTTAGACATAGACTTCTAAAACTTGATAGCAAACATATATGTACAAAGTATTAATTGGTGGAAAACTTATGTCTTTTCACTTAGTTTTGCATGCAATAAATTTTATGAATTTTTTACATGATACTATAATATAACAAAGTAAAACTAAAAATAATTAAAATGCGGATAAATTTGATGTGAAAATAGGGATAATAAAATTATATATTTTAAGTTACCAACGTTGATTAGGTTTTAAATTAAGTGTACATATTATCTAGATTTAAGTTCTAACATGATTTTTTATTATATTAATTATGAGATGAATCAGTATGTAAATGGCATTAAATAATTAATAAAACATAAATCAAATCAAAATAGTTGGTAAAAATATTTTAGTTGACTTGATTTGAATCGAATATTTTATGTTTGATGATCAACTGATTAGTTTGATGTTTAAAAAATTGAGTTCCCCGAACATATGTTTACTTTTAACTTTTTGATATAAAAATAAAAGTTAAAATAAATAGTAAAAGAAAAACTAACTAGAAGAAGAATTTTCATTTTTAAATAAAGATGAGCTTTCCTACAAAATATTTGGTGGAAAATTCATTAGGAAAGGATATTGTATGAATGTACCACAAAATTAATTGCATTCCCTTTGATTAGAAAAGTATTAAAAAGATAAAACATCATAATCCAAACTCCAACCTTCAAAGTCCAATACAAATATCATTCAAAATTGCAAACTCAAATGGAACAAATAAAGTAGAACACATTACAATAGTATTCATTAACATTCCAATTGTCCCAATCATCACAACCAAAATAAAAAAGATAATTTTCAACAAGTTGGCTAACAATCTTCATGATCACAAGTAATCACTCCAATATTTTATGTCTAAAATAACATTTTAAACATTCTTTGCCTTTACTATTTTAGACCCATTCCAAGCAATTCAATTCTTGCAAGTGATCATGACTTGCAAATGGCACTTACAATCATACAAATTCTTTAAAGCAACAAAAATAGTAGCAAAGCGTTTCTCACCAAGATGACAACCAATCCAAAGTCCATTTGTGATTATACACAAAAACTATAAAAGAAGAATCATGCTAAACTAAACTCTTAACATGAGATATTTACCAATATTCTTCAAAATTAAATTGATGCAAGGTGCTGCACATGGTGACCATAAGATGTTAGGATACTTCTCATTAAGTAATCTCCTAGTGGCTTTATAGTTTGCAGCATTATATGTAATTAGTTAGACCACATTTGTAACGCCCTAAAGATTTAATTCTTGCTCTGATAAAATTTGTCATAGTTAAATACCTGCTTCAATGGTTAAGGGCATTGGGTGTGAATGGTGGGTTGTGAGTTCAAGTCTTTGGAAGAGTATTTTACTAAGGGCTAGTTTGGATGGGCGGTGTGTTTACCTCCGGTGAGGTTAAAAACAGCGGTGGCGGTGAGATTAGTTACTGTAGCAGTGAGATTGGATACTGTAGCGGTGAGATTAGAAACAGCGGTGGAGTGTGTGTTTGGATTCAAACGCAGCTGTAGCGGTGAGGTGAGAATAAAAAATGACTATTAAGGACATGAGATTAGAATTGATATAAAATAGAAATTTTTAAATTATTTTACTTTTTTAAAAATTATTAAAATATGTGAATTTATAAATTTATTTAATAAAAAATTAAAATGTATCTTCCAATATTTTAATAAATTATATAATTAAATTAAATTATTTATTAGATAAAATGATAATTATTTTTAATTTTTTTAATACTTGTTATTGGAGACTTTTAGTTTGAAGATATTAAGACAATTGCATGTGCGTAAAAGTGCAAATGTTTTAAGTTGAAACCTCAAGTCAAAACTTTGGATGCTATTAACAAAGCTCCTATTTTGGATCCTATTTTGGTTTTAGGAATCCAAAGCTCAGTTGCTGTTAACAACAATGCATCAGATGATGCAGATGAGGGTAGGAGAAAGGGATTTTTTTCTTTCAACCTTGTCATGCAATTTTTTTCTTTCATCTCTAATTTATTTCTCTTTGTTGGTTTTAAGTAGATAGGTTAACTCTCCATCTTTCTCTCTCAATTTCCCCGATTTTTCTCACTGCTTTATTAGTGATGTTTTTTTTTGTTCTTTGGCAGAAAATGAGTTGCCACAGCCTAGCAGCATGGGAAACAAAGCCCTTACTGTTAAAAGGTAAGTTTAGTTCTATGGATAATGATGAGATTGAGAGTTCACAGAACCTGTCTAAGCAAGCCAATCTTGTTTCATATCTAAAAACCAAGCTTAATGCTCAAATTCAAGTCTTATTCAGCCAAAGACCCTAGCTTTCAAGCTAAAAACGATGAAATAAAATCAAGTAGAACTCAGCAAATCACAAGAGCCCAATCAATACAATAGATAATTGAACAACTCTAGCTGTTGGCTGTGTTTTTGTCTGCAAGAAAACTGTTTGCAAGAAAATTGGATAAAATTGTAAAATAATAAATGAAAATATGGGCATTTTTGTCTGCAAGAAATCTATTCTGCTGGTTGTGTTTAAGCTGGAGGTTTTACCTCTAGTTGGAAATGAGGCTGCCAGTGAGATTGAATTCTTCAGCTGCACCTCACCGTTGTTTCTCCAAACGTCATCACAGTGCAGGGAAAAAGAATATTCCCTCAAAATCCCATCTCACCATGGCTGCGTTGGCATCCAAAGGAAGCCTAAGTAATTTTTGGTTGTATTACTGAGTAGAATTTGAATTAAAGTTTAACTCTAAAAGTGGGGGGATATCTATTGCTTGATTATAGGGATAGGAGGTGGGTAGTTGTGTTGGTTTAAATTTTAAGTTTTAATTTATTTAAAAAAAAAAACAAAACTCCCTCCCTTAAACCCACGTTTCCACTTTCTTTCTTTTATTATTTTTATTTTTTTCTTTTTCTCTCTTCTTGCGCCACTGTCATTTTAGAAGTGGGTAATTTTTAATATTTCTTTTTACTATCTTATTAACATTTGATTACTTGCAATTGGTGGCTGCTCGTTTGGCTCCTTCACTTTTGTTATCTTAGGTAACGTTAATAGATCTTTAATCGTTTAGTTGTGGGGTTATGAAAGTGTTGTTGTTCTGTAGTCGTTAATTATTTAGTTCTACGTTTAGGTGAAGGTCATGAGATGTTTGGCACTCATTCAACATCGTAGTTTTGTGTGGTTATGGTTTGATTAACGATAAGACTATGAAATAATTTTGGAATTGGAAGAGTTTAATTCTTGATTACCCCGTTCCTTGTTACTGTTATAATCGTTTTATTTGTTGTATTAAGGTCTCAGAGGTCTTGTGGTTGCATTCCCGTCGAAATCAAACCAGGTGGATAACGAGAAACTCAAAAATCAGCGAAAGGAGAAAGCTAAAATTTGGGCCTATTGACGCCACACGATCTAGGCCATTTTGGGTCGTGTGGGCCACATGGGCATGTGTGGGCTACATGAACAATGCTATTTTGGCCTGTGTGGGCCATACAAGTGTGTGGGCCCAAATTTTAAAATTTTTCCTTAGGTTGTACAAGTCATCTCGATTGACTGTGAGCCTTTCGTATTATGTAAAGGAAGTGTTCTATGTGAGGCGTTAACTAGCCATTATACTAGCAGCACTGTTGCGATTATTCTGAAAAGCGTTGTAAGGACATTAAGTGGTGTGTAGGGATGGGTGGGTGTTTTATACCCCACATTGTATGCTAGGATGGTCGAAGTTGGTATGGAAAGGATGCGGATAGGAGTATATTTATTTGCACCTGTATACTCTTATACGATTCTGATTTTGTATAAGAATATGATTGTATCTGTTCTGTTATGTGATTCAATTTGAATTTCTATTTCTTTTGAGTTACACACTGAGTTATAAAAGCTCACTCTTTGTTTGTCTAATAATTTCAGGTAACCCTCAAATTTAGGTGGGTCGCAGCAACGGAAGCTCAGTTATATCCACAATTTTGTAAAACTTTATTTAAATAAATTTGGCTTATTTAAAATTTCTGATTTAAGAGTTTTGTAATTTTTGGACTCTCTAGACATTTGGGTTTGTTATTGGTTTGGATTCTATTTTGGGTTTTTGCTAGACATTTGATAACGATTTTAAAAAAAAAAACAGCAATGTTTTTACGATTAGCTGTTTTTAAGAAAACAAACTCAGATTTCCAAAATATAACACTTTAAGAACTTCTACTGGAACTTATTTGATTTAATTTAGGAAATGAAATCAACTACGGGTTTTAACTATTAAGTATGACAAACGTGTTTCAATTAAAACGGACTTTTAAATAGCAAAGGTTCATGATATTTTTCAAAAAGAGAAAGTCAAATTTATAATTATTTTACGTAATATTCTAGATTCGACCATAACGTCTAGGTCGGGTTTAAGGTGTTACATTTAGTGGTATCAGAGTCAGGTTTATAAACTTAGGCTGTGAGAATTTTAGGCCTCAAAATTTTATTTTTAAAAACTATTTTCTGATAGAAGTTTACTTTTAAATGAATCTGAAAAGAAAGTTGTGGAATACCGAGTCTTCGACACTGATCCTGTAAGTCCTTCTAACTTAGAAATACTTTAGTTAGAAAATTCTAAAACGATTAAAACTGCACTAAGTTAGTTAAAGGTTGAAAATTTTTGAAATATCTGAAAATTTCTTATAATAATAATTTGAAGCATAACATACTTGCTAACAAACACTGAAACTGATACATAAAACTTTGTAATGTAGATAAACCTGTGAATACAATGAGTGCTCATGGAACACGTAACTATGGTACTCGTGGGTGTGGCAGGCGGTGTAGAGGGACTTGAGCTGAGTCGTCCTCGATGGGCAATATGCCTAACTTGGATATGAGTGAGACACCTGCTACACCTACTGTTAAGACCGGGTCTCAAAGTCGCTTGACTAGGGATAGCGCATTGTCCCAAGCCATGCTTAAAGTGTTCGAGAGGGTTATTAGGCCCCATTCTGGTTCTAAGAGTCGTGAGTCGGTAACTGAACGACTTCAGTCTAATGGTGCTGAGCTATTTAAGGGCATCACTAAAGTCACCCCGACGGTGGCTGAATACTGGATGGAGGCCACCGAGAGGATCATGAATGATATGGATTGTAACTTTAAACAGAAGTTGAAGGGCACAGTATCTCTACTTCGCGATGAGGTGTATCAGTGGTGGTTAACAGTTGAGGAGGATTATTTTCAAACCTCCTTCTAGAGTAAATATGTGGGGGAAAGTTATATGGATACTCGTATACGCAAGTTTATGAATCTCACTCAAGGAGATAGGACTGTAACTTAGTATCAGGCTGTGTAACACCTCTTACCCGTATTAGATGCCGGAATAGGGTACGAGGCATTACTAGAACACATACACTTGTATACGTATTAAACCGAGTTACAAAATTCCATCCGAATTAAAACTTTTTAAATTATTAACGTGCTTTTATAATTCTTTATAACATATCCTCGAAATATTATAATAGGGCCTACGAGACTCGATACAACTCATTCATCTACTCAATATATTCGCTAAATTATTTCAGCATCGAATAATCCACATTATGCCAAAATCAACACTAATAACCATCATAAATCTCTTCATATTAATTTCACACATTACTACATTACACATATATTGAGCATATGCCAAAATTTTGTATACACAACCATCAACAAACTCATTTCTCCTTTATTCGACTAGCAAATTAGCCTTAAAATTCATATCAATATAATCATTAAATTTCACAATTTTATAACACCTTATAATCAATTGATACTAATAACAAGATACTTAAAATCATCCTTATGACCATAGATATTTCACAAAGCATGATCATCATTCAACATTATCTATGTATCAAAATGACTAATTCACAAGCAATAACATAATCACCTCGTATTTTATAGGTACATATACCACCAAACAAAAGCTCTTCCATTAACTACCTTGTCATCACACAAAATATATCATAGTCTACTTTCAAAATTGGCTAATTACGTGGCCGATTATAAATCAGAATTAATTTCATTTTCAAGCCATTTCGCATGGCTACTTATATATAATTTAAAAAATCTGTAATGAAACTAGCCTATACATTATTTATTTCATAATAACTATTTAAGCTAAATAGAGCTTACGAGGTCCAATACACAATCATACAATTCACAAGTCTTATCAATTCAATGCTTTATTTCAATTCCATTCAATTCACACTCTTCATGTTCGCAATTCAAATTAATTTCTCAATCCAATTTGCATTTCAATACCACAACAATTCTTTTCATTCTAATCATATCAATAATAATTCTCATTCAACTCACATACAATCCAATATCGATATTCACCTTACTTTTGTTTACTAAACATATTATTCAAAATTCAACAATTACTATTAATAAATTCAATACCAATACGAACTTACCATTCAATTCGATGTCTATCGATTATAAACGAGCATATGACCAATTATACACAAATTATTCATTTATTTTATTTTTCCTCCTCCTCTCCATTCCACATTCTTAGTGTATATAATACTCTTAGAAATAATATTTTCTATAGTTTTACTATTCATTCAACTTCAAATAAGCTATCAAGTCAAGTTGCAGTCACTAAATTATTTTTATCTAGAGCTACAGAGCTCCAAATTAAGTTTTGTTAATTTTCCTTGAAACTAGATTCAAATATTTTATTACCATTAAATTTTTAGAATTTTTTACTTGGCCAATTAGTCCAGTTTATTCTTTAAATTCACCCCTATTTCACTGCTCAACATCTCTGACCTCTCTTCACTAAAAATAAATTATCTCATTGTACAGAATTTAGATGATATTTCCATTTGTTTCCTTTGAAAATAGACTCATTAATAATTCTAAGAATATAAATTATAACTCATAATTATTTTTGTACAATTTTCAATGATTTTCCAAAATCAGATTAGAGGATTCCGAAATCAATCCACCCTTCATCACTGAAATTCAAATATCTCAAAATATATAACTCTTTTGCTTTCTTTGTTTCTTTTATGTAAAAATAGACTCATTGTGCTTTCATTTCATATCTTCTTCACTCTCTAATACTATTTCCACCATTTTTGGTGATTTTTCAAATTCACACTACTGTTACTGTCCAAAACTATTTTGTTGCTAATTCTACTTTTTCATAATTTCACTTTTTTACTTTAATCACTATTCAATTCAAAATTCACTTTCCCATTTTCAAGTCAATATTCAATTCAATTCCACACATATATTCATTATTCAATTGCACTTAATCGTAACATGATCTAATGTATTTTCACTTAGTCAATTTCCCGATGAACACTTCAGAATAATAACATATACACGGTGGAATTAGCACATAGCAACCACCTTATAATCAATGATATCCAGTGGAATCAGCACATAGCAACCACCTTATGATCAATGATACCCGGTTCACATAGTAGCCTGCACATAGTACTACACATGTGACCATTTCCATCTGATACACGTAGTAGCCTGCACATAGTACTATACTCGTGATCGAAGCTATCCGGTATGCATAGTAGCCTGCGCATAGTACTACATATGCGACCTATCATTCCGATACACGTAGTAGCCTGCACATAGTACTACACACGTGACCTAGCAACTTCACTCGTATCTCTTCCATTTTGAAGGTTCAACTGGGAATTTTCACTTTTTCTCACTTTTCTTTTTACCAATCAATGTCAATTTCTCGGCTTTCTCAATTTATAATAAAATATGTAGCTTATATAACATTCCCATTATTCAATCCAGTCCAAAAATACACTTTGGAAAAATTACATTTTTACCCCTAAAGTTTCCCAAAATTATGATTTTGCCCTTAGGCTCGGAAATTAAACTTCATTTCTTATTCTTATGTTTTATGAAATGTTGAAAATTTTTTCCTTCTATGGAAACATCAAATTTTCACTCTTAACACTTGCTTATGAACATTAGGTAATTTACCGATTATGTCGTTTTACTCGTTTTTACTCAAAATCGTTTAGCACAAGTTGTTTAACATAATTTAAAACTTCATATCCTAGCAATAGACATCAAAATAAACACATTTCACCTATGGGTATTTTTCCAAATACGAACCCTAGGTTAAATTATTGCTAGAATAAGCTAAATTAAGCTACCAAGACTTCAAAAACGTAAAGAACATTAAAAACGTGGCTAGGATGCACTTACTATTGAGCTTAGAAGCTTGAACCAAACCCTAGCCATGACTTCCATGACATATTCGGCCAACCCCCATGGACAACATGATGATTTTTAATACATATTTTGTATTTTTAACACATTTTAATTACCAAATTACCATAATGCCCCTAACTTAAAAATTTCCTATTTCACATATCTCATGTCCATTTTTGTCCACCAACTTAACCAATGGTCTAATTACCATATAAGGATCCCCAATTTATAATTTTATAACAATTAAATACCTTTAACATGTAGAACTCAACTTTTGCACTTTTTACAATTTAGTCCTTTTGACTAAATTGAGTGCTCAAACGTCGAAATTTTCGAACGAAATTTTCACGACGTTATTCCGTAAAATTATAGGCCATAAAAATATAATAAAAATAAATTTTTCTCCTTGTCGGACTTGTGGTCCCGAAACCACTGTTTCAACTAGACCCAAAATTGGGTTGTTACAACTCTTTCCCTTTAAGGATTTTCGTCCCCGAAAATCTTACCAGAAGAAGTCACTTTCAACTCTCATGAAACGCTTTCACTAATTTTCCAGAATCACTAATCAATTTAACTTTTTTTAAAAAAAATTTCTGCATAAACCCCAAATTCTTCGGTACACGAATTCCATTTCGGAATAAGAATAACATAAATCAGGTCCAACCTAAAGTTCAGAATCAAAAGTCGATCCTCATTGTACTTATTTAGCTTATCACTTACCAACACATTTATGAGTTTCTCAAACTTGCCAAGGAAACATCACTTTAGCTTTTATTTATCTAAAATTAGACCATTATCAAATAAAATCAATCGAATAACTAACCCGCACAAAATAAACGAGGATTTTCCATACAAGCATTTTTAACTACACTTGCGTTATCACAGGTAAATCACTAATTACTCACAATCTTTCAATAGCTCAAGTCATCAACACTGTCTTAAACTCATATCTTTTTGTACCATTAGATACATTAAAATCTAAAATCAGGCAACATATGGTAATCCTTGTCAATCAAACAATGTCATCAAATTCTCATTACAGACATAATAGCGACCGTCTAAATCACTAGTCGAACAGTTCTTTTTAATGTGACATTAACCGTCTAAAAACATGAATCATTACTTTATATTCTAGCAATAAAACTCATTCTAGTTCGTTCACTAGTGCATAACTAAAAAAAATCATAAATTCATTACTTAATTACGACTGAACTCAAAACCAGAATTTCGGTTAATATTACCTTCAATTGCTTTAACTTTGCTAGCATGCGCAGATCATTCAAACTTTAAAAAAATTGGGTTACCTTTATTAACAGAACAGTTTTAATTCTGAATAACATCACCCATTTAAAACAAACATAATAAGTATTGTTCTATATCATGCTTTCAAGAATATCAATTCTTCATTCACACTACCTGACTATGCACTTGTGAATGCACGAAATTCACTCTCTTAGCTGAAAACATGCTTAAATACACATATCTTATAAGGAAATAAGAATGAATATCTGAATAATTTCTCAAAGATAACCAGAAGAGAACGATACTTTCTAGTTCTGAAATTTCATCGTAGCATAGATAATACACTTTCTAAATATGCATATAAAATAGAATAATAACCGGTCATAAACCGACCAAACCAACAGGGTATTCATCTGTCATCACAACCTCACATTATTTCATTTACTAACAAAATCAATTCGGGAGAAATTTCAGCAAGCATATCTTTAGGGTTCATACTTATTTGAGTCGATTAGCTGAAATTAACCTCTTCCTTAATCATAACATTTCTTAATCTGTATAATCTTTAAAACATTCTAATATTTCTTCCAAAACTATTTTTAATTTCCAAACTATTATTACCTCTGTATGCATTATTAATTATTTCACCACTGAACTCTTTAGTTCATACTTTTGAACTTATTCAACATAATTCTCGTAAAATTTCATCATAAAGCAACACTACTAAGGGGGTGAGGTCGTAAAGCCTCTAACTTGGCTCTTATAAATACACATATGTAACTTAACATTCATCTTCAACATAATATCATCACAATCATATAATTCATTCCAAGCAAATTAACACATCTATTTATTATAAATTTTTTGTCACCCACAATTTCACACAATGAATCTACTTATTCGAGCTCAATATTAATATCTAATTAAATTCCAATACTTGGCTTCCATTTTACTTACCGACATTTGTCAAATTAGAGAACGTCTTATGGAATTGAGTACTTCATTTTCTCGATGCCATAGTCCAACTATGGTCTTACACGTAATCACATATCACATATCGATGCCATAGCCCAGCTATGGTTTTATACGAAATCACATATCACTTACCGAGGCCATAGCCCAGCTATGGTCTTACATGGAATCACATATCACTTACCGATGCCATAGCCCAACTATGGTCTCACACGGAAATCACATAATCACATTTTCACTTGTTGCCATGGTCAAACCATGGTCTTTTTTGTCAATTCATCACATATCACTGAACGAAAGTACTCATTCCTGCGTTCTACTCAATTTGATATTCCAATTAAATTTTCATGCTATTATAATATTTATAGTTCAATAATAAAGACATAAACAAAACATCATATTATTTCTAATTTAACAATTAAACATAAGATTCTATCATATGCACGTACTGATTTCACTTATTCAAGCAAATGTACATAAACACAAATTTCGTCTATTTAAGTAAATTCGCTTACCATATTCACTTAATCAAATATGTTAAGCACATAGCATCATATGATCACCAACATTCTTGAATGAGCTTATCACAACATAAACTTTTTTTTTAATTCTACGTTTCCACATTTCTCATATCAACTTATGGTTATCTCATTTCATACATTAACACATACTTATCATGAATTTCTATTCATACTTTTTCTAAATTTCGTTTCATCATAAACACATTTCAATCACATCAATATAAAATTTTTAGCATTTTTGAAAACAGTTCGATTGGAAGTAATAAAGCATTACCGGATATCACGCTATCACGAGTAGTAATACGGCATATATAGCTAGACTCACATATGCTATGTTAGTTTAAGAACCGACTAAACCGTAGCTCTGATACTACTAAGTGTAACACCTCTTAACTGTATTAGATGCCAGAATAGGGTACAAGGCATTACTAGAACACATACACTTGTATACGTATTAAACCGAGTTACAAAATTCCATCCGAATTAAAACTTTTTAAATTATTAACGTGCTTTTATAATTCTTTACAACATATCCTCGAAATATTATAATAGGGCCTACGAGACACGATACAACTCATTCGCATACTCAGTTTATTCGTTAAATTATTTCAGCATCGAATAATCCACATTATGCCAAAATCAACACTAATAACCATCATAAATCTCTTCATATTAATTTCACACATTACTACATTACACATATATTGAGCATATGCCAAAATTTTATATACGCAACCATCAACAAACTCATTTCTCCTTTATTCGACTAGCAAATTAGCCTTAAAATTCATATCAATATAACCATTAAATTTCACAATTTTATAACACCTTATAATCAATTGATACTAATAACAAGATACTTATAATCATCCTTATGACCATAGATATTTCACAAAGCATGATCATCATTCAACATTATCTATGTATCAAAATGACTAATTCACAAGCAATAACATAATCACCTCGTATTTTATAGGTACATATACCACCAAACAAAAGCTCTTCCATTAACTACCTTGTCATCACACAAAATATATCATAGTCTACTTTCCAAATTGGCTAATTACGTGGCCGATTATAAATCATAATTAATTTCATTTTCAAGCCATTTCGAATGGCTACTTATATATAATTTAAACAATCTATAATGAAACTAGCTTATACATCATTTATTTCATAATAACTATTTAAGCTAAATAGAGATTACGAGGTCCAATACACAATCATACAATTCACAAGTCTTATCAATTCAATGCTTTATTTCAATTTCATTCAATTCACACTCTTCATGTTCGCAATTCAAATTAATTTCTCAATCCAATTTGCATTTCAATACCACAACAATTCTTTTCATTCTAATCATACCAATAATAATTCTCATTCAACTCACATACAATCCAATATCGATATTCACCTTACTTTTGTTTACTAAATATACTATTCAAAATTCAACAATTGCTATTAATAAATTCGATACCAATACGAACTTACAATTCAATTTGACGTCTATCGATTATAAACGAGCAAATGGCCAAGTATACACAAATTATTCGTATATTTTATTTTTCCTTCTCCTCCTCCTCTCCATTCCACATCCTTAGTGTACATAATACTCTTAGAAAAAATATTTACTATAGTTTCACTATTCATTCAACTTCAAATAGCTGTCTAGTCGAGTTGTAGTCACTAAATTATTTTTATCTGGAGCTACAGAGCTCCAAATTAAGTTTCGTTAATTTTCCCTGAAACTAGATTCAAATATTTTATTACCATAAAATGTTTAGAATTTTTTTCTTGGCCAATTAGTATAGTTTATTCTTTAAAGTCACCCTTATTCCACTGCTCAACATGTCTGACCTCTCTTCACTAAAAATAAATTATCTCATTGTATAGAATTCAGATGATATTTCCATTTATTTCTTTTGAAAATAAACTCATTAAGGATTCTAAGCATATAAATTATAACTCATAATCATTTTTGTACAATTTTTAATGATTTTCAAAATTCAGAACAGGGGATTCCAAAATCAATCCAACCCTTCCTCAGTAAAATTTAAATATCTCAAAATATATAAGTCTTTTTCTGTTCTATTTCTTTTATGTAAAAATAGACTTATTAGTTTTTCATTTCATATCTTGTCCACTCTCTAATTCCATTTCGACCATTTTTGGTGATTTTTCAAAGTCACACTACTGTTACTGTCCAAAACTATTTTGTTGCTAATTCTACTTTTTCATAATTTCACTTTTTTACTTTTAATCACTATTCAATTCAAAATTCACTTTTCCATTTTCAAGTCAATATTCAATTCAATTCCACACATATATTCATTATTCAATTACACTTAATCATTACCTGATCTCATGTATTTTCACTTAGTCAATTTCCTGATGAACACTTCGGAATAATAACAGATATCCGGTGGAATCAGCACATAGCAACCACCTTATAATCAATGATACCCGGTTCACATAGTAGCCTGCACATAGTACTACCCTCGTGATCGGAGCTATCCGGTATGCATAGTAGCCTGCTTATAGTACTACACATGCGACCTATCATTCCGGTACACTTAGTAGCCTACACATAGTACTACACACGTGACCTAGCAACTTCACCCGTATCTCTTCCATTCTGAAGGTTGAACTGGGAATTTTCACTTTTTCTCACTTTTCTTTTTACCAATCAATGTCAATTTCTCGGCTTTCTCGATTTATAATAAAATATGTAGCTTGTATAACATTCCCATTATTCAATCCAGTCTAAAATACACTTTGGCAAAATTACATTTTTGCCCCTAAAGTTTCCCAAAATTATGATTTTGCCCTTAGGCTCGGAAATTAAACTTCATTTCTTATTATTATGTTTTATGACATGTTGAACATTTTTCCTTCTATGGCAACATCAAATTTCCACTCTAACAGTTACTTATGAACATTAGGTATTTTACCGATTATGTCGTTTTACTCGTTTTTACTCAAAATCGTTTAGCACAAGTTGTTTAACATAATTTAAAACTCCATATCCTAGCAATAGGCACAAAATAAACACATTTCACCTATGGGTATTTTTTCAAATACGAACCGTAGGTTAAATTATTGCTAGAATAAGCTAAATTAAGCTACCGAGAATTCAAAAATGTAAAGAACATTAAATAACGGGGCTAGGATGCACTTACTATTGAGCTTAGAAGCTTGAACCAAAACCTAGACATGGCTTCCATGACATATTCGGCCAACCCCCATGGACAACATGATGATTTTTTTTACCTATTTTGTATTTTTAACACATTTTAATTACCAAATTCTCATAATGCCCTTAACTTAAAAATTTCCTATTTCACTTATCACATGTCCATTTTTGTCCACCAACTTAACCAATGGTCTAATTACCATATAAGGATCCCCAATTTATAATTTTTATAACAATTAAATACTTTAACATGTAGAACTCAACTTTTACACTTTTTACAATTTAGTCCTTTTGACTAAATTGAGTGCTCAAACGTCGAAATTTTCGAATGAAATTTTCAAGAAATTATTCTGTAAAATTGTAGGCCATAAAAATATAATAAAAATAAATTTTTCCTCTTCAGACTTGTGGTTCCGAAACTACTGTTTTAACTAGACCCAAAAATCTGGATGTTACATGCTGAATTTTTGAGATTGAGTCATTATGCTCGTGGGATGGTAACGACTGAGTATGATAAATATGTCTACTTTGAGGAGGGTTTTAGGGATAATCTGAGAGTTCTGATAGCTCCGTAGAGGGAGCAGTAATTCACTGTCTTAATGGACAAGATGAAGATTGTTGAGGAGGTTAAGCACGCTGAGTGCGAGAATAGGGACCGAGAGGGGGTAAGAATAAGAGGGATTCGGAGCCCTTTAGTTCTATTTAGAGGCCTAAGAAATGGGCCAGATCTGATAGGCCTAAGAGTTTGGCCAGATCTGATGCCATCCGAATGAGTGTTGGAAGAGGTTGGGAGCGTGTCTACGATGTGGGTCAATGGAACACCGTATCAGGGATTGCCCACAACGTTCAAGTCAGATGCAAGCTCTAGCTCCGGGTTTTGTTCAGCCTCAGCAGGCAGTTTAGCAGCCACCTAGGGGCCGTGGTCTTGCAAGAGGTGAAAATCTTATAGGTAATAGGCAAAGAACACCAGGCAGACATGCTAATTAGACTAAAATAAGGCAGTCTGTATTAGTTTATGGTGCTCAACATTGTGAGGCTAGAGATGCTGCTGTTGTGATTACCCGTACGTTTTTTATTTATGATGCTCCTTATTTTGCATTGATAGATATAAGGTCAAAACATTCCTATGTAGCTAGCTCTATTTTCGTAAACTTGGGGATTCCTGTTGACAATACTTCTAGTAAGATTTTTGAACTTACTTCGTTGAGTCAATCCATTCGAGTTAATATATTGTATAGGAATGTACTGTTAGAGATATAAGGGCTTGTGTTTCTAGCTAACCTAATTGAGCTACCGTTTAGAGAATTTGATTTGATTCTAGGTATGGACTGGCTTGTGGAGCAACGAGTCAGTTTGGATTGTGCTACTAATTGAGTAGTTCTAATATCTGAGAATGGTGTAGAGGTTTATGATCGACGAGCGACGTGATTACTTGTCCAATGTGATCTCCACTCTTGTGGCCGAGAAATTGGTTTAGAAAGGATGTGAAACTTATTTGACTTTTGTAAGTGATTCAGCTTCTGTAGATTCTTCTGTTGAGAATGCCCAAACGGTTAGACAATCTTTAGATGTTTTTCCTGGGTAACTACTGAGTTTACCTCTGGATCGAAAAGTTGAGTTCGGTATTAAGCTTCTGCTAAGTACAACTCCAGTGTCCATCGCTCCTTATCGTATGGCACCAAAAGAGCTTTTAGAGTTGAAAGCTCATCTTTAAGAACTTCTTGACTGTGGATTCATTCGTCTTAGTATGTCTCTGTAAAGGCACCGGTTTTATTTGTAAAGAAAAAGGATAGTACTCTGAGAATATGTATCGACTACCATTAATTGAATAAGTTAACGGTGAAGAATAAGTACTCATTTCTGAGGATCGATGACTTGTTTGATTAGTTTTATGGGGTTTCAGTGTTTTCGAAGATAGATCTCTATTTGGGGTGCCATCAACTTTAGGTTAAGGATGTTGATGTTTATAAGACTGCTTTTAGGACCCATTTTGGGCAGTACAAGTTACTAGTCATGCCCTTTGGTTTGACAAATGCTCCTGTTGTATTCATGGACCTTATGAATCGAGTTTTTCAACCATATTTGGATTAGTTTGTCTTGGTCTTTATAGATGACATTCTGGTATACTCTGTAACACCCCTTACCCGTATTCCTTGACGGAATAGAGTATGAGGTATTACTAAATTTTTTTATAAAAAAATTTCGGCAGCATTTCTATTTATTTTTACATAAAATCCCCTGCAAGTTTTCAAAACACAATTTCAAACGATTTCAACATTTCAACCAATTGCAGGTATATATGTGTATACACAATTTATTCATTAATAAACACCAACCTATTAAACCGAACAATACTATATATACATATTTATACCACATTACATAAAGCCATCTATACATGCCATGTTTCAAAAGTGTTGATTGCCAAAATACCCAAAAAGTTATGATAGTGTGAATGATTTCCTGACTTCGTCCAAGTTCTGAACTGGCTGATGTCACTATAATCAGGGGAAAATACAAACGAGTAAGCATATAGCTTAGTAAGTAAACATATGACAAGTAAATAAATTTTTCACAAGATTACATAGTGACATAATTTTTATCACACATAAATTTCATTGTTTGCTCAATTCCCAGCAAGCTGTTTTTCTGCATCATAGTCGCCAATTTATTTTTATCTAGAGATACAGGGCTCCAAATTAAGTTCCATAAATTTTTCCCAAAACTATACTCATATACCTTTCCACCATAAAATTTTTAGAATTTTTGGCTTATCCAATTAGTACAGTTTATTCTTTAAACCTTCCCCTGTTTCACTGCCTGATAGTTCTGACCTCTCCTGACTAAAATTTACTTACCTCCCTGTAAAAAATTCAGAAAATCTTATGATTTCTTTCTATTAAACATAGACTCATTAAGGAATCCAAGCATTTAAATCCAAGCCATAATTATTTTTTTACAATTTTTGGTGATTTTCAAAAGTTGGAACAGGGGATTTCGAAATTAGTTCAACCCTATCGCAATAAAATTCAAATATCCCCAAATATACAACTCTTTTGCTTCCCCTTTCTCTTTCATATAAAAATAAGCTCATTAAGCTTCAATTTCATACATTACTCAACTTTTAATTCATTTTCCACCATTTATAGTATTTTTCAAAGTTTCCTAACTGTTGTTGTTCACAACAGTTTTGTATTTAAATTTGCTCTTTTGTAGGTTTGATGTTTCCTTCCACCTCACACATGGGTTGATTAAGTATCAAACCCAATATCCCTCAAATATTCTCGTCTACCTTATATATATATATATATATATATATATATATATATTCACCTTTCTAATTTTCCCTAGCTGAACACTTGGAATGTTGTCCGTTATCGGTGGATTCAACACTTAGCAACCACCAGTGATTAGAGGAATCAGCACTTAGCAACCCCTTTCACATTAAAGATACGGTGGGATCAGCACTTAGCAACCACCAATGAGTCGGGGAATCAGCACTTAGCAACCCCTTGGGGAATCAGCACCTAGCAACCCCTTCACATTTAAAATACGGTGGAATCAGCACTTAGCAACCACCAATGAGTCGGGGAATCAGCACTTAGCAACCCCCTTCACATTTAAAATACGGTGGAATCAGCACTTAGCAACCACCAATGATTCGGAGAATCAGCACTTAGCAACCCCTTGGGGGAATCAGCACTTAGCAACCCCCTTTATATTCAATGTACTTCGGCCTATTCCGAGTGTTCAACCGAAAATCGTGTTTTCAAACACTTTACCACCTTTCCCAACTTAACCACATTTTTAGCATCTATACCAAGTATTTATTCTATGTTCAATTAAATCTCAACATATATTGAATAATATCAAAATAATGCATTAATTCACATGTTTACTTACCTCGGTGCAAAATATCGTAATTTTGCAATTTACTCCACGACCTTCTCTTTTCCCCGTTTGAGATTATCTTCTCGTCTTTCTTGATCTATAATAGCAAATTTAACTCATTAAATGTTCACATTTATTAAAATAGTCCTCCCCCAACCTTTTGAAAAATTACAATTTTGCCCCCAATTTTTGCATATTTACACTTTTGTCTCCAAGCTCGGAAATTAAATTTCATCTCTTATTCTTCTGTTTTATAACATGCTGAACATTTTTCCCTTCTATGACAACATCAAATTCTCACTCTAACACACACTTTTGAACATTAATTATTTTTACCGATTATGTCAATTTACCCGTTTTCTCTTAAAATCGCTTAGCAAAAGTTGTTTAACATAATTTCTAGCTTCATATTCTACCATAAAACAGCAAAATGAACACATTTCACCTATGGATGTTTTTCCAAATATGAACCCTAACATGAATTATTACTAGAATAAGCTAAATTAAGCTACCGGGACTTCAAAAACGTAAAGAACATTAAAAACGGGGCTTGGAATCACTTACTATTGAGCTTGGAAGCTTAAAAACCCTAACTATGGCTTCCCCCTTACTGATTTCGTTCACCATGGAGAAGATGAGCACATTTTGCCATCTTTTTCCCTTTTTAATTCTTTTTATTACTAAATGACTAAAATGCCTCCATTTAAAAAAAATCTATTTCACCCATTTCTTATGTCTATTTTTGTTCATCAATTAACTAATGGTCTAATTACCATATAAGGACCCCCAATTTATAATTTCATAACAAGTAGACACTTCTAACATGTAGAACTCAACTTTTGCACTTTTTACAATTTATCCCTTCTGACTAAATTGAGTGTCCAAACGTCGAAATTTTCGAACGAAATTTTTACAAAATTTTTCCGTGAAATTGTAGACCATAAAAATATAATGACAATAATATTTTCCCTCGTCAAATTTGTGGTCCCGAAACCACTGTTTCGACTAGGCCCAGAATCGGGCTGTTACAATTCTCTCCCTCTTAGGGATTTTCGTCCGCGAAAATCTTACCGAAAAAGAGGTTTAGGTATTGTTTCCTCATAACTTCCTCCGGTTCCCACGTAGCCTCTTCCATTCCATGTTTTTGCCACAACAATTTCACTAAGGTTACCCTTTTATTTCTTAACTGTTTGACCTCTCGAGCCAGAATCTTTATCGGTTCCTCCTCATAGGTCATATCCGGTCGAACTTCAATTTCTGTAGGAGAAACTATATGTGAAGGATCAGAACGATAGCGTCGTAACATCGATACATGAAATACATTATGTATTCTTTCCAACTCTGCCAGCAAAGCTAACCGATAAGCTACAGGTCCAATTCTTTCAATAACTTCATAAATTCCAATAAAACGTGGACTCAATTTGCCTTTACGACCAAATCTCAAAATCTTCTTCCATGGAGATACTTTCAAGAACACTCTATCACCCACTTGAAACTCAATCTCTTTCCTCTTTAAATCCGTATATGACTTTTGCCGATCTGAAGCAGCTTTTAAACAGTCACGGATTATTTTCACTTTTTCTTCAGTTTCTTTCACCAAATCAACTCCATGAATCCGGTTCTCACTGAGCTCAGTCCAATATAAAGGAGTTCTACATTTATGCCCATATAAAGCTTCATATGGTGCCATTCGTATACTTGACTGATAGCTATTGTTGTAAGCAAATTCAACCAAAGGTAGATATTTCTCCCAACTGCCTTCAAATTCTAAAATACAACACCGGAGCATGTCTTCAAGAACTTGAATCACTCTTTCTGATTGCCTGTCAGTTTGTGGATGGAACGCAGTACTAAAGTTCAATTTTGTAATCAAGGCTTCCTACAATTTTATCCAAAACCTTGAAGTGAACCTCGGATCTCTATCTGATATAATAGACTTAGGCACCCCGTGTAATCTCACTATTTCAGCAACATATAACTCCTCCAATTTGTCAAGTGAGTAATCAATACGTACTGGAATGAAATGGGCTGACTTTGTCAATCTATCAACGATTACCAATATAGTATCCTTCTTCCTTGGAGTCAGAGGCAATCCCGTCACAGAATCTATCGTGATGCTGTCCCACTTCCATCTGGAATCATTACCAGTTGAAGTAAACCCGATGGTACTTGATGCTCAGCTTTCACTTGTTGGTAAATTGAACACTTTGATACAAATTTCGAGATATCCTTTTTCATGCCCGGCCACCAATACAATTTCTTCAAATCATTATACATTTTCACACTACCTGGATGAACTAACAAATCACCATTATGTGCTTCACATAAAATGGTCCGAATCAACTCATCATTTCTCGGTACACATACCCTATCTCGGAACATTAGACAATCATCTGATCCAAGTAGAAAATCTGAATCAACACTTGCCTCACACTGAGCTCTCCTGGCTTGCAATTCACTGTTATTCTTTTGTGCTTCTTGAATTTGCTGAAGGAATAACGGTCTAGCTCTCAATTCAGCCAAAATTGAACCATCATCAGATAAAATTAATCTCATACTCATAGCTCTCAAAGCAAGTAAAGATTTTCTACTCAAGGCATCAGCAACAACATTAGCTTTTCCGGGATGATAATCAATCACTAGCTCATAATCTTTTATTAGCTCGAGCTATCTTCATTGTCGCAAATTCAAGTCTTTTTGATTCATTAAATACTTGAAACTCTTATGATCAATGAAGATTCGGCATTTCTCACCATACAGATAATGACGCCAAAATTTTAAAGCAAAAACAATGGTAGCCAATTCTAAATCATGCATCGGGTAATTCTTCTCATGCGGTTTCAGCTGTCTCGAAGCATAAGCTATTACTTTACCATCTTGCATTAATACACACCCAAGACTATTCAACGATGCATCCCTATAAATTATAAACTCTTTCCCTGACTCAGGTTGTACCAACACTGGCGCTTCAGTCAGTAATGTCTTCAATTTCTCAAAACTTTTTTGACATTTATCGATCCATTCAAACTTGACATTCTTTTGCAGTAACTTAGTCATAGGAGAAGCAATCATCGAGAATCCCTTAACAAAACGTCTATAATACCCAGCTAAGCCCAGAAAGCTTCTAACCTCGGACACATTCTTTGGTGGTTCCCAATCCACAATTGCTGAAATTTTGCTTGGATCAACCCGAATACCCTCACTTGAAACTATATGTCCCAAAAATCCGACCTCACGAAGCCAAAACTCACTTTTGCTGAATTTAGCATACAATTTCTTCTCTCTCAGAATCTGCAACACAGTTCTCAAATGTTCGGCATGCTCGGATTCATCCCGAGAATAAATTAAAATATCATCTATGAACACCACCATAAACTTATCCAGATACGGCCGGAAAATTTGGTTCATCAAGTCCATAAAAATAGCTGGAGCATTAGTCAACCCAAAAGGCATTACCAAAAATTTATAGTGTCCATACCTCATTAAAGCGGTCTTTGGCACATCAGACTCCCTAACTCTCAACTGATAGTAACCAGACCTCAGATCAATCTTTGAAAACACTATTGCTCCTTTTAGTTGGTCAAAAAATCATCAATTCTCGGCAAAGGATACTTGTTCTTTATAGTTACTTTATTAAGCTGACGATAGTCAATGTAAAGTCTCATAGAGCCGTATTTCTTTTTCACAAATAATACAGGAGCACCCCAGGGAGAAAAACTCGATATCTCAAATCCTTTATCTGTCAACTCTTGTAGCTGAGCTTTTAATTCTTTCAACTCAGACGGAGCCATCCGATACGGAGCAATAGAAATCGGTGCAGTACCAGGTAACAAGTCAATGGCAAACTCAACTTCTCTAATCGGAGGTAACCCAAGCAACCAGAGGAAATTCACAGACTACCGGCACTGATTCAAGCTTCGACTCGGTTATACCAGTATTCAACACATAAGTAAGATAAGCTTCACATCCTTTTCTCAAGTATTTTTGAGCAGACATGTGCAAAATCATCATAGGCAATTTATTCGACTCCTCTGCTTCAACTCGAAAAATTTCACCATTTTCACATTTCAATTCAAGGATTTTCTATCTACAATTTACCTTGGCATCATGCAATATCAACCAATCCATCCCCAAAATAACATCAAACTCATCAAATGGTAACAACATCAAATTAGCCGGGAAACAGTGACCTTGAATCATCAATAGACAATTCTTGCAAACCTTATCGACTAAGACATACTTGCCTAAAGGATTTGATACTTAAACCACAAATTCAGTATTTTCAACAGGCAATTTCTTACTGGATACTAAATTCACACATACATATGAATGAGTAGACCCAGGGTCAATCAAAGCAACAACATTAATATCATGAAGAGAAAATGTACTAGTAATTACGTCAGGAGATGATGCATCCTCACGAGCACGTATGGCATAAGTTCTGACAGGCGCTTTAGTTTTTGATCTCCCAGCTGTATCTTTCACCACACTTTTACCACTGACTTTGCTCCCAGTATTCCTCGGTGGTCTACCTCTACTAACAATATCACTCGATCCAGTTCTCTGCAATTTTTCTTCCTCTATTCTCTCAAGGCAATATTTTATATAGTGTTCTTGAGAACCACACCTGAAATAGGCTCGTCTAAATCCCCAACACTCACCAGCATGTCGCCGGCCACACTGTCGACACTCAGGTCTATTATTCCCCATATTGCCCACACTTGCCATCGAGGTCGCTTGAGTTTTAGCTTCGAGGTATGATTTCCCTCGATCTCTACGTGAATACCCAGCTGAACTAGTTGATCGTGGATCCATCCCTTTAAGCTTCTTTGGTTGGGATTGAAATGTCCTGCTCGTTAACCTTTTTCTTACATCTCGAGCTTCAATCTCTGCTCTTCTCTTTTCTTTACTCAGTTCTTCAGCCTTACAGGCTCGGTCAACCAATACTATAAATTTTTTCAACTCTAAAACCCCAACATACAATCTGATGTCTTCGTTTAACCCCTCTTCGAATCTTTTACACATAATGGCCTCCGTGGGTACACATTCCTGGGCATTTTTGATGAGCCTAACAAACTCCCTTTCATATTCTGCCACAGACATTCGGCCCTGCTTCAACTCAAGAAACTCCTTGTGTTTCTGATCAATAAACCGCTGGCTTATATATTTCTTTCTAAATTCCTCCTGGAAGAATTCTCATGTAACCCTTTCTTTCGGACCACCGATATTAATGTTTTCCACCAACGGTATGCTGAATCCTTTAGTAAAGACACAGCACATTTCAAACATTCCTCAGGAGTACAAGATAGTTCATCAAATACCCAAATAGAGTTTTCAGGCCAAAACTCTGCTTTTTCTGAATCATTATCAACATTAGCCCTGAAATCTTCAGCCCCATGCTTTCGGATTTTTTCAACGGGAGGTTTACTTGATCTTACCAAATCAACACCATATGGAGCTACGGGGACAGGTTGAGGAATAGGAGGGGTGGAGGAGGTTGAACATTCGGACTTGCACGAACAAATTCGGTATACCAATTACTCATCATTTGAAGGAAGGCTACCCAAGCCTCATCCTGACTATGCGTTTCATGTCTACTTTCTTCGTGCACGATCCCTTGTGTGGGAGCCGGCGTGTTACTCTCAACCTCATCTGCTACACTTCGGTCAGGATCCATTTACTATATAAAACAAAATTTTAAATTTTCAGAAATCATCACACTATCACCATATAATTATGGCATGCATAGATAGACTCTCACACATATTTTATTAGTCTGAGAATCGGCTAAACCGTAGCTCTGATACCACTAAAATGTAACACCCCTTACCCGTATTCCTTGACGGAATAGAGTATGAGGTATTACTAAATTTTTTTTATAAAAAAATTTCGGCAGCATTTCTGTTTATTTTTACATAAAACCCCCTGCAAGTTTTCAAAACACAATTTCAAACGATTTCAACATTTCAACCAATTGCAAGTATATATGTGTATACACAATTTATCCATTAATAAACACCAACCTATTAAACCAAACAATACTATATATACATATTTATACCACATTACATAAAGTCATCTATACATGCCATGTTTCAAAAGTGTTGATTGACAAAATACCCAAAAAGTTATGATAGTGTGGATGATTTCCTGACTTCGTCCAATTTCCGAACTGGCTGATGCCACTATAATTAGGGGAAAATACAAACGAGTAAGCATATAGGTTAGTAAGTAAACATATGACAAGTAAATAAATTTTTAACAAGATTACATAGTGACATAATTTTTATCACACAAAAATTTCATTGTTTGCTCAATTTCCAGTAAGCTATTTTTCTGCATCATAGTCACCAATTTATTTTTATCTAAAGCTACATGGCTCCAAATTAAGTTCTGTAATTTTTTTACAAAACTATACTCATATACCTTTCTACCATAAAATTTTTAGAATTTTTGGTTTATCCAATTAGTACAGTTTATTCCTTAAACCTTCCCCTATTTCACTACCTGATAGTTCTGACCTCTCCTTACTAAAATTTAATTATCTCCCTGTAAAAAATTCAAAAAATGTTTTTGTTTCTTTCTATTAAAAATAGACTCATTAAGGAATCCAAGCATGTAAATTTTAAGCCCTAATTATGTTTGGACAATTTTTGGTGATTTTCCAAAATTGGAATAGGGGATTTCAAATTTAGTTCAACCCTATCTCAATAAAATTCAAATATCCCCAAATATACAACTCTTTTGCTTCTCCTTTTTCTTTCATATAAAAATAGACTCATTCAGATTCAATTTCATATATTATTCAACTTTTAATTCATTTTCCACCATTTATAGTGATTTTTCAAAATTTCCCAACTGTTGTTGTTCACAGCAGTTTTGTATTTAAATTTGCTCTTTTGTAAGTTTGATGTTTACTTCCACCTCACACATGGGTTGATTAAGTACCAAACCAAATATCCCTCACATATTTTCATCCACCTTATATATATATATATTCACCTTTTTGATTTTCCCCTGTTGAACACTCGGAATGTTGTCCGTTATCGGTGGATTCAGCACTTAGCAACCACCAGTGATTCGAGGAATCAGCACTTAGCAACCCCTTTCACATTTAAGATGCGGTGGGATCAGCACTTAGCAACCACCAATGAGTCGGGGAATCAGCACTTAGCAACCCCTTGGGGGAATCAGCACTTAGCAACCCCCTCCACATTTAAAATACGGTGGAATCAGCACTTAGCGACCACCAATGAGTCGGGGAATCAGCACTTAGCAACCCCCTTCACATTTAAAATACGGTGGAATCAGCACTTAGCAACCACCAATGATTCGGGGAATCAGCACTTAGCAACCCCTTGGGGGAATCAGCACTTAGCAACCCCCTTTATATTCAATGTACTTCGACCTATTCCGAGTGTTCAACTGAAAACCGTATTTTTCAACACTTTACCACCTTTCCCAACTTATCCACATTTTTAGTATCTATACCAAGTATTTATTCTATGTTCAATTAAATCTCAACATATATTGAATAATATCAAAATAATGCATTAATTCACATGTTTACTTACCTCGGTGCAAAATATCGTAATTTTACAATTTACTACACGACCTTCTCTTTTCCCCGTTTGAGATTATCTTCTTGTCTTTCTTGATCTATGATAGCAAATTTAACTCATTAAATGTTCACATTTATTAAAATAGTCCTCCCCCAACTTTTTAAAAATTACAATTTTGCCCCCAAATTTTTGCATATTTACACTTTTGTCCCCAAGCTCAGAAATTAAATTTCATCTCTTATTCTTATGTTTTATAACATGCTGAACATTTTTCCCTTCTATGACAACATCAAATTCTCACTCTAACACACACTTTTGAACATCAATTATTTTTACCGATTATGTCAATTTACCCATTTCGCTTAAAATCGCTTAGCAAAAGTTGTTTAACATAATTTCTAGCTTTATATTCTACCATAAAACAACAAAATAAACACATTTCACCTATGGATATTTTTCCAAATATGAACCCTAACATGAATTATTGCTAGAATAAGCTAAATTAAGCTACCGGGACTTCAAAAACGTAAAGAACATTAAAAACGGGGCTTGGAATCACTTACTATTGAGCTTGGAAGCTTAAAAACCCTAACTATGACTTCCTCCTTGCTGATTTCATTCACCATGGAGAAGATGAGCACATTTTGCCATCTTTTTCCCTTTTTAATTCTTTTTATTACTAAATGACTAAAATGCCCCCATTTAAAAAAATCTATTTCACCCATTTCTTATGTCTATTTTTTTCCATCAATTAACTAATGGTCTAATTACCATATAAGGACCCCCAATTTATAATTTCATAAGAATTAGACACTTATAACATGTAGAACTCAACTTTTGCACTTTTTACAATTTATCCCTTTTGACTAAATTGAATGCCCAAACGTCGAAATTTTCGAATGAAATTTTTACGAAATTTTTCCATGAAATTGTAGACCATAAAAATATAATGACAATAATATTTTCCCTAGTCGGATTTGTGGTCCCGAAACCACTGTTCCGACTAGGCCCAGAATCAGGCTGTTACATACTCAAAGATCAAAGATGATCATGATGAGAAACTTAGAATAGTCCTTCAGATACTTCGTGAGAAACAACTCTATACTAAGTTGAGCAAGTGTGAATTCTGGTTGAAAGAAGTAACCTTTCTAGGGTATGTGGTTTCTACAGAGGGTATTTGAGTTGATCCTAGGAAAATTAAGGCTGAACTTGAGTTAAAACAGCCCAAGAATCTTTCTAAAATTTGTAGTTTCTTGGGTCTTGCAGGTTATTATCAAAAGTTTGTCGAAGGGTTCTCGTTAATTGTAGCTCCTCTAAATAAGTTGTTGTGTAAGAACACCCTTTTTGTTTAGTCTAATATGCAGCAGTCAAGCTTTGAAAAGCTTAAATCTATTTCATTCAAGCTCCTATTGTAATATAGCTTGAATCTAGTAAGGAGTTCGTGGTTTATAGTGATATGTTACGCGTCGATTTGGTATGTGTTCTGATCCAAGACGGTAAGGTAGTGGCTTATATATCCCTACAGCTTAAGTCACATAAGGGAAATTATCGACGCATGATCTTGAGTTAACTACTATTGTTTTTACTTTAAATATTTGGAGGCACTATTTGTATGGTGAGAGGTCTATTATTTACATCGATCATAAGAGCCTTAATTATCTCCTTACCTAAATTGAGTTAAACCTCATCGAACTATTTAAGGATTACGACTACACGATGGGGTATCATCCTGGTAAGGCCAATGTGGTGGTCGATGCTATTAGTCGTAGAGCAATGTCTGATTTAAGGGTGATGTTTGCGCTCATTTGAGTCTATTTGATGATGAGAGTTTGTTAGCCTAGTTGCAAGTTAAGCTGACTTGGATTGATCATATTTGAGATAAACAGTTTAGGGATTATTCTCTGGTTCTGCGATTTTGTCAGGTAGAGGATGGTAGTACGTCTGATTTTTGGCTAAATAGTGGTAAGGTTCTGTATTTCCGATGACAAGTTTGTGTACCTAATGATTCTGATTTGAGGCATTCCATTCTGAGGAAAGTGAATAGTAGCCCTTATATTATGTATCCCAGTGGAAATAAAAAGTATCAGGATCTTTGTGATCTATACTGGTGGCCTGTTTGAAATAGGAGGTAACAGATTTTGTTTTTCGTTGTCTGACATACCAGTAAGTTAAGGCTAAGCACCAGTTACCTTCGAATTTGCTTCAACCCGTTAAGATTCCTATGTGGAAATGGGAACATGTGACTATGGACTTTGTTAGTGGGTTACCACTAACACCTACTAAGAAGGATTTTGTGTGGGTCATCGTAAATTGGTTATACAAGTTTGTCCACTTCATTCTTATTCGGATAGATTATTCTCTTCAGAAGTTGGTCAAATTATATGCTTTCGAGATCATGAGACTTCATGGGGTACCGGTCTCAATTATTTTTGATAGAGATCCTCGCTCCACTTCTTGATATTGAAGGAAACTTTATGAGGCTCTGGGTTCAAGGTTGGACTCCAGTACGATGTTCCATCCTTAGATAAATGGTCAATCTGAGAAAGTGATTCAGATACTGAGGGATATGCTTCGGAGTTGTGTAATCAATTTTTAAGGTAGTTGGGAGAATTTTCTACCGTTAGCAGAGTTGCCTACAATAATAGCTTTCAGTCTAGTATTTAGATGGCACCTTACAAGGCTCTATATGGTCGTAAGTGTCGTACTCCTCTATGTTGGACTTAGTTAGGTAAGCGACGAGTTTTAGGTCCTGAGTTGGTTTCTGAGACTGAGGATAAAATTAGACTAATTCATGATTGTCTTAAGGCAGCTTCTGATAGATGGAAGTCTTATACAAATCAAAAAATTAGGGGCATTGAGTATTCCGTGGGTGACTATGTTCCTTAGGGTGTTTCCATGGAAGAAAGTTTTACGGCTTGGACGTAAGGGCAAGTTGAGCCCTAGGTTCATTAGGTCGTATCGAATTCTGAAACGTATGGGATCAGACGTGTATCAGTTAGATCTACCTCTAGATTTAGACTGTATCAATGATGTGTTTCACGTCCCTATGTTGAGGCGGTATCGGTCGGACCCACTAATATTGTTTCTGTTAAGCAGATTAAGGTTAGACTAGATTTGACTTTTTAGGAAGAGTCGGTTCAGATTCTGGATCGGGATGTGAAAGTCTTGAGGAGGAAATCTATTCTGTTAGTTAAGGTTCTGTGGCAGAATCATGCCATAGAGGAAGCCACTTAGGAACCTGATGACTCAATTCGTCAGCAATATCCACACCTGTTTGAGTCAGGTAAATGTCGAGGTCGAAATTTCTTTTAGAAGGGTAGAGTTGTAACGCTCCCAAAGATTTAATTCTTGCTCTGATAAAATTCGTCATAGTTAAATACCTACTTCAGTGGTTAAGGGTATTGGGTGTAAAGGATGGGTCATAAGTTCGAGTCTTTGGGAGAGTCTTTTGCTAAGTAATTTTTTGTTGTGTTGCTCAGTAGAATTTGAGTTAAAGTTTAACTCTAAGAGTGGTGGGGATATTTGTTGCTTGATTATAGGGATAGAATGTGGGTAATTGTGTTGGTTTAAATTTTAAGTTTTAATTTATTTCAAAAAAAAAACAAAACTTCTTCACTCAAACCAATAATTCCACTGACATTTGATCACTTGCAATTGGTGGATGCTTGTTTGGCTCCTTCACTTTTGTTATTTTACGTAACGTTAATGGATCTTTAATGGTTTAATTTTGGGGTTATGAGATGCTAGTGGTGTTATTGTTTTGTAGTCGTTAATTATTTAGTTCTGCGTTTAGGTAAAGGTCGTGAGACGTTTGGCGTTCATTCAACATTGTAGTTTCATACAGTTGTGGTTTGATTAACGGTAAGACTATGGAAGAGTTTTGGTTTTGGAAAAGTTTAATTCTTGATTGCCTTGTGCCTCGTTACCGTTATAATTGTTTTATTTATTGTATTTCGGTCTCAAGAGTCTTGTGGTTGCATTCCCGTCGAAATCAAACCAGATGGATAACGAGAAACTTGAAAATCAGTGAACGGCAAAAGCTAAAATTGAGGCTTGTTGACGCCACGCGACCGTGTACGACACAAGGTTTAGGCCATTTTGGGCCATATGGGCCCACATGGGCAAGCCATTTTTGGTCGTGTAAGCCTAATTTTAAGAATTTTTTTCCTAGGGTCGTACAAGTTGTCCCAATCAACTGTGGGCTTTTCGAGAGGTCAGTATGTGTTTATATAAGCCTTAAAGCATGAAATCTGCTAATTTGTTAGTATGAATTTTGAAATAAATAACACCTAAAAATGCATGTAATGTGATGTGATATGTATGATATGTTATTTATAGGCATGTTCAGTATCTGCTATACAAGCATGCATGATATGTAAACTCTAGTATCTGTTATTTCCATTATTTTCGGTGTTTTGTTCATATTTAGCTATGGGGCGGGTTATATATTATGTGGAGGAAGTGTTTTGTGTGAGGCATTAACTCGCCATTATACTAGCAGCACTGCTACGATTATTCTAAAAAGTGTCATAAGGAGACTAAGTGGTGTGTAGGGATGCGTGGGTGTTTTATACCCCACATGGTGTGCTGGGATGGTTGGAGCTGGTGTGTAGAGGATGGGGGTAGGACTACATTTATCTGCACCTGTACTACTCTTATACGATTCTGATTCTGTATAAGAAATATGATTGTATCTATTCTTTTATGTCATTAGATTTGAATTTTTGTTTCTTTTGAGTTACACACTAAGTTATAAAAACTCACACTTTGTTTGTCTGATAATTTTAGGTAACCCTCAGACTTAGGCCGGTCGATGCAACGGGAGCTTGGTTATGCCCACAATTCTGTAAAACTTTATTTAAATAAATTTGGCTTATTTAAAATTTCTGATTTGAGAGTTTTGTAATTTTTGGACTCTCTAGATATTTGGGTTTGTTATTAGTTTGGATTTTGTTTTGGGTTTTTGATTAACATTTGATAAAACGATTTTTTTTTTGAAAAATGACTATGTTCTGCGATTAATTGTTTTTAAGAAAACAAACTCTAGTTTTCAAAATATAACGCTTTAAGAACTTCCGCTGCAACTTATTTGATTTAATTTAGGAAATGAAATCAACTACTGGTTTTAACTATTAAGTATGACAAACGTTTTTCAATTAAAACAAACTTTTAAATAGCAAAGGTTCACGATATTTTTCAAAAAGCGAAAGTTAGATTAATAATTATTTTACGTAATATTCCAGATTCAGCCATAACGTCTAGGCCGGGTTTGAGGTGTTACAACATTGCTTGAACAAAAATTTTTCATAATCTCCACAAACAAATTGCAAAGAGTATCGACATCTAAAATCAAGTCGAATGCATTAAGGGATTTGATGAAGCATAATCCTTTAGGACAATACACTAAAATATTGGTTAATTACTTTTGTTTCAAATCTTTCTACCCACCTCTCATTATGTTGCATCCACATTTCACCCAAATCCTTTTGTAGAATTCAAACAACCATAAATCCCATTTTTGAGTATTCTAGTAGATTAGTTAACAATATATGATATGATAGAGCTTTGTATTCCAATCCCATAGATGCTATGGCATCAAGGCACAGTTGAAACTTTGCGAGACCCTTTTTGCATTTCTTTGATATTTGATTGAACTTTTTAAAGGTCTATTTGGGTGAGAGATTGGGAAGAAAACTTTCATATCTTGCAAGGTTTTAGAAAATATTCTAAACATATATTTACTTTTTGGGGTAAACATAATAAATTTTTAAGAAATTTTAAAAAGGGTTTTGAATAACCCAAATTTCCCATTCAAATTCCACCTAAAGAGATAGTTTTCAAAATTCCATTCATTTAATACATGTGTTCTCACAGTAAAATAAAAAAATGGCTAGCATTTGGTACATATGTAATGTACTTTTTTATTTCACAAGCATCCTTAAAAAATTGTCATGTGCCTCTTTTTATAAATTATATATTTTTTGGGTATGCATTTGGTAGACTGGTAATATTTTTTTTTCACAAGCAGTATTGAAAAATTGACAAGTCTCTTTTTATAAATATCTATTTTTTTTAATATTTTACTATACTTGACACTTGTCAATTCTCTAACCCTGCTTGTGAAGTCTAAAAACTACATTGATGATATACCAAATATTTTATATAACTTTTAAATGTAATTTTTATTTAATTTCAATATTTTTATATTTTATATTTTTAAAAATATTTACATATTTTTATGAATGTAATGATATCCATCTTGCATATTTTTATATTATTTTTCTTTTATAATTATTTTTTAACCTATTAAATTTTATTAACTTTTTTTAAAATATTTTTCGAAACCAAACAATTAAAAATATTAAAGGATGTATTTTAAAATGGTAGCATTTTTAAAGGCTTGATAAATTTAAATTTTCAAAATGTTTTACCCACCTTAAAAGATGAAAAGATGAAGCATGTAATCGTAGTGGCTCGAAGCAATGGCGAAGGAGACCAAGACGAAGGGGGAAATGACTGATGAGATCAGAAAACCCATCGAGTCACTTACCAAGTCTTTTCTTTTAAAATTTTTGCCATTTAACTCAATGGTAGTTATCTGATACTGACTATTCAATCCCCTTTGGTTCATATGCAATTTACTTTTAAAATTATTATTTTCCTCTACTTGCACAAGGAATATATATAATACTAAATTAGCACAATAATAAATAAAATCAGTAAAAGAAGTGAAATCCATCTTCATATAATGGATTCCGTTCTCGTAAACAAATCATAATCTTTGAGAAAATTAGAAGATTGATAAAATAATTTTTTTTATATTCAAACTTAAATAAAGATAAAATATGAATACATACCCAAAATAAAGATATTTAACTATAAAATATGAATACGTAACTATACAATTCTTACATTTAGACATAGACATCTAAAACTTGATAGCAAACATACATGTACAATGTTCTAATAAGTGGAAAACTTAGGTCTTTTCACTTGGTTTTGCTTGCAATACAATTAGATTTTATGATTTTCTTTTTTACATGATAATATAATACAACAAAGTGAAGTTAAAAATAATTGAAATGTGGATAAATTTGATGTGAAAATAGTGATAATAAAATTATAAATTTTAAGTTATTAAGGTTGATTAGGTTTTAAATTAAATGTTATATATATTAGCTACGAGATCTAACCTGAATTTTTTATTAATTAATAATGAGATGAATAAGATGTCCTATGTAAATGATAGTAAATAATTAATCAAACATAAATCAAATTAAAGTAATTGGTAAAAATATTTTAATTTAAGTTGATTTGATTTGATTTGAATATTATGTCTGATGATAAATCGATTAATTTGATCTTTAAAAAATTGAATTCCTGTAAGCATGTTTATTTTGTTTTAATAAAAAATGAAAGTAAAAAATAAATAGTGAAAGAAAAACTAATCAAATGAAGATTTTTCACTTTTAAATAAAGATGATTTTCCATCAAAATACTTTGTGAAAATTTTGTTAGGAAATAATAATTGTATGAATGTAACACAAAATTAATTGCATTCTCTTTTATTAGAAAATTATTAAAAAGTCCAAACTCCAATCTTGAGAGTCCAGTTGTAAACTCAAATGGAATAAAAAAACTACAACACATTGAATAGTCTTTGTTAACATTCCAATTGTATTAATCATCACAACTATACATGTTTAACAATCTTCATCATCACCAAGTAATTACTCCAAAATTTGTTGAAACTAATATTAAAAATATTCTTTACCTTCCAGACCCATTCTAAGCAATAAACTCCTTGGAAGTGATCATGGCTTGCAAATGGCACTAATAATCATGCAAATTGTTCAGAGTAATAAAAGTAATAGCAAAACATTTCTCACTAGGACGACAATCAACCCAAAGTCCATTTGTGATTATACACAAAAACTATAATAGAAGAAGCATGCTAAACTAAACTCTTAACATGAGATATTTTACCAACATCCTTCAAAATTAAATTGATAGAAGGTGCTGCACATGGTGACCAAAAGATGTTAGGATACTTCTCATTAAAAAATTTCCTAATAGCTTTATAATTTGCAGCATTATATGTAATTAGCTAGACCACATTGCTTAATCTAACAATTTTTACAATCTTCACAAACAAATTGCAAAGAGTATCAACATCTAAAATCATGTCTGATGCATTATCGGATTTGATAAAAGCATAATCTTTTAGGAAAATACACTAGAAAATTGGTTGATGATTTTTGTCTCGTATCTTTTTACCCAGCTCCCATTATGGTGCATCCACATTCCACCAAAATGTTGTAAATCCCTTTTTGAGTATTCTAGTAGATTGGTTCACAATGTATGATACGATGGAGCTTTGTATCCCAATCCCATAGATGCTATGGTATCAAGGCACAGTAGAACTCTATTTGTGGAGTCTAAAAACTCCACTAGCAAAATATCAAATAAATTCTTTTATTTTTTAAATATTTTACTATACCCCTAGAGAACACTTATCAATCTCCTGACCTTACTTGTGGAGTCTAAAAACTCTATTGATAATGTACCAAATAATATTCCAAATAAAAAAGCATTAACTTCACAGTATACCTTTTTTATTCCACAAGCATCCTTAAAAAATTGACATTGTCTTTTTCTTTTAATATCTATTTTTTAATATTTTACTATACTCCTACAGGACATTTGTCCAACCCTAATCATGCTTATGAAGTCTAAAAACTCCGCTAATTGTGTATCAAATAATTTCCTTAATTTTGAAATTTAATTTTATTTAGTTCCAATATTCTTTATATTTTATATTATTAAAAATGTTTAGATATTTTTATGAATCTAATGATATCCATCTTGCATATTTTCATATTATTTTCCTTTTATAATTAATTTTTAATTTATTAAATTTTATTAGATTTATTTTTTAAAAAAATATTTATCGAAACCTAGCAATTAAAAATATTAAAGGATGTATTTAAAAATGGTAGCATTTTTAAAGGCTTGATAAATTTAAATTTTCAAAATGTTGTATCCACCCTAAAGGATGAAAAGAGGAAGCATGTAATTGTAGTGGCCCAAAGCGATGGCGAAGGAGACCAAGACGAAGGGGGAGATTAACGAATGAGATCAAAAGACCCCTTGAGTCACTTACCAAGTCTTTTCTTTCGAAATTTTCGCCATTTAACTCAGGGTAACTATCTCATACTAGCCATTCAATTCCCTTTAATTTATATGCATTTTGCTTTTAAAATATATCAATTTATCTAACAACTTTAAAATTACAAATAATGAACCATATATATTTTTTTATCATTTTTAAATTTTGCTGTTTAAACGTTATCTGTACCTTTATGTTTTTTAAAATTAAATATTCAAATGGTAAATAATTTTAATAAAATTAAAATATATTAATTTTGTTGATGGAAATACATCATTAAACTTCTTATTACTATAAATATATAAATATTTAAAAATATTAAATTTTATTTTTATTAAATTAAATTCTTAATCAATTTTGTTGGTTGCATTAATTTTTACACAATATTAACTTTTTTTCTTTCTTTAATAGATACTCAGAATATTTTTCAAGTGTTTCATTGTAAACAAATCTATATTACAACTTAATATGTTCGATTGTAGATACTGCACTTTCACTTTCACATTTAACTACACATTCTTAAGGTGGTCAAATTGATAGTGCGGTTACTTAAAAAAAACTTGAAGTGGCGCATAATATTTGTTTTAAGAATTTTTTTTTTTTTCATTCACTTCCCTTGCTTTTTTTTCAAAAGTTAGCAATTTGATTAAAATTAATATAAAAATATGTCCTAATTTTTCATTTAAAAATATGAATTATTTTTATTACTATTAACATTGAAATCCTTATTAATGTACACTTCTTTAATTGATTACATAATGCTTATTTTTTGAATTATTTTATTTTATTTTTATTAAAAATATTGTTTTAATACCATTAATATTAATGACCTTATTAAAGTAATATTCTTTAATTATTTATTTTTATTATATTAAATACTCACAAATTTTTCCTATTAATTTTTTATATTTACATTGATTTTGATAAAATAAATTATTATTTTTATAAAATTTAAAATTCATTAAATCTGTATTTTATTTACCATTAAATAATATAACTTTATAATTAACAATGTATAGATCAACTAATATATGCTGGTTGTATTAATATAAGTTATTAGTTATTAATTTTATTAATCCACTATCAAGGTATTTCAATCCCTCTTGAATGTGTTTTGTGTAGTAAGGAGCAAGAATCTTGAAACCATTTTTTTTCCCTCCAAATACAAATATGGTAAACAAATTTAAGAAAAATTCAGTGCTTATTTGAAGTTCCATGTAACGTGGATTAGATTAGGAAATTAATGTTGCATGTTAGTTTTAGAGAAAACATGCTATGGTGCATGCAATTAGTTGATTGAAATAGTTGGAGATAGATTTTCAAAAATTAAGTGTGGATGAGATTAGATATCAACTTGGTTTAAAAAGGTGGAATCATGATTGTACAGCCCAATATTTACCCAGCCCAAATTAACCCACCTAGACTAAACCCAAACCCGAATGGCCCAATTACAACACCCAAAGCCCCAAACAGAACCAGGCCCAAATAACCAACAAACCCAATCAGCCCAAATCCAAAAAAACCTAATCCCCCTAACCCTAGCCTAGCGCCGCACGTCCCTAGCTCTTCCACCGCCGCGCCGCACGTCCCCTCACCCACTTGCTCCATCAACGTCAATTACCTGCAACAAAAAAGCAAACACGCAAGCAGCATGGGCAGAGAAAAATAGAAGCAAAATCAGCTATAAAGAGGCCAAATATCATCTTTGTAGGGGGTCCCTTTTTAGATTTTTGTACAAAAACTTTCAAAAAAAAAAAAGCAAGAAACATTCAAGGTGATTTTTTTTTGTCTTTCGGTTTCATAGATCTATTTTTTTTCTTTTTTTCTCTGTTGATTATTTTCTTTTACGCATATATATATATAAATAAAAGTAGTAAAATAAAAAAGAAAAGAGAACCTTACCTACGCCACGCCGGAGGAGGAGAAGGCGAGCGGTTTCGCCCCGTTTTTGGGCCTTTGGCTTTTTCTTTCGCCGGATTCGGCCCTGGATCCAGGGCCTAGAAGCAGTCGGCTTCGAAAAGGGACCAAAAAGGTCTGATTTTGCGCCTCCGGCCACCACTCACGGTGGCGCTACGGCGGAGGCTCGCCGGAATCCTAGGACCGGACCATGGCCGGCTTTGGGGCCTGAGAGAGAGAAAGCTCTCTGTGTTTTTTTAGAAAAGTGATGAAAATGAATTTTTTTGGGCTTTTTTTTATATTTATACTAATTCAAAACGGCGCCGTTTTAGGCTTAGGATCCGAGTGTTGACTTGGCCCGCATTGAGGATCCGCGTGTTTTGTCGAAAGGGGGAAATTATGCTTTTGGCCCCTCCATGTTCTAGCGTTTCACAATCATATTTCTTTTATTTTTAAAATTTTAACCTTTAATTTATTTTTGACTTCAATTTGACCCTCCCTGGGACGACGTCGTTAATAAGCGAGGGGGGATTTTCCTTTTCAGCCCTCTGCTTTACACGAATATTATGATTTAATCCTTTTAGTTATTTTTATTTTTAATTTCAGGCCCAAAGTTTAATTTTGTTTTCAATTTAATCCAATTTTTGTTGTTTAGGTTATTTTATTAAAAAATTAATTGTTTTAATATCATTAATATTATATATAATATTATTACTATATTATTATTGTTATTATAATCAGCTATTTGTACATTACACATACTTTTATATTTGGGTACTTTGTAATCTATATACATATTAATGTATTTTTTTTACATACATATTTAAAGCATATACATATATATATATATATATACATACATATATTTTATAATCTATGTATATATACATGCATTTTTATTTATAATTATAAAGTATGTACATGCCTACATTTTCTTAATATATATATACATATTTTACAATATACATTTATCCTTTTATTATTATTTTATAACTTATGTACATATTTACGTATTTATAAACCTTTCTAATATATATATTACATTTTATACCTTATATTATTTATATATCTTTATATACACATTTTTAATTTTCATATATATATTTAATATTTTATATATATATATATATATATATATATATATATATATATATTTTTATACATATTTTTAATTTTCATATACACATGCTTGCATATTCCTTATTATATATACTTTATATACATATACATATACCCTTTTTGTATTTTTATAATTATATTTACTTATTTGTTTGTTTGTTCACGCTTTCATTATTATATTAAATGTTTCACTCTTATTTGCTTATATACTCGTTGTTCAGCATGTTATTAATTCGTCTGTTCTTATCTTATTTTGTCATTATCATTCGTATTACGTTACACTATCGTATTTATTGTTGTTTCGCATGCGTATCCAATGTATTTTGTTGTCGCATTTTTTATATTTTACTTTATTCAATATATCAAAACCTGTTTTTTCGTATTTCGATATTCGAAAAATCGTACCCTAACTTACGGGGTTTCGATTTTCTCGATAAATCTAAATATGCGAATCATTTCAAACAAAGTCTTAAATGCACTCAGGAATTAATAAAAGATTGTGTTCTAACTTACGGAATATGGTCTTTTCTAAAATCGAGATAATAGAATGTCTTTCAAATAAGTAAATTTTTCGGCATGTATTCTTGTATTGGGAATTTGATATGTTGTATCCTAACGCATTGGATGTGACATGTTATTTTCTCGATATGAGGATTTTTTCTAAAAAAAATAATAATAAAGGCAATATTTTGCATTTGGAAATTCAAGAAAGCGTACCCTAACGTGCTTGGTTTCGATTTCTCGTTTGGCCAAATAGCCAAATATCCTCATAAAACTTCAAAGTATTTTTTTTTTGAAACCATAAGGTGATCTTGGCTTCGGTGGTTTAATGTATCGTGTCCTAACGTGCTGGATGTGATATCTCTTCAGAACAAGAGAATCTTAAGTTTTAATCCATGTTATTCGAGTTTTTGGGATCGTATTTTTAAAACTCTTCAAAGTTTTCAATCTTTGACACTAAGACATTAATTAATCAACTAGGTACCAATTTTTGGGCGTTACGAGGGTGCTAATCCTTCCTCGTACGTAACCGACTCCCGAACCTTTTTTCTGAATTTCACAGACTAAAAGCGTTGTTTTAATAAATCAAAATCGTTTATAAAAAAATCGTTTTTCGAGGTGACCCAATCACACCTCATCAAAAAAGATTGGTAGCGACTCCCATGTTTGTTTTTGTTTTCAAAATCCAAGTCGACCCTGTTTTCAATTGAAAAATGGTGTCAACAGCTTGGCGACTCCACTGGGGACATTTAAAAAAAAGGAGTCAAGCCATGTGTTGATTATTTTTGTCTTTTGTCAAAGATTGAAAACTGGATACGATCCTTTTATTGCATTTCATTTGCCTTTATTCTGGCCTTTATTATTTTGTTTATAATTACTGCTTTATTTTGAGTTTAGGTGTATATTTCTGCACATTTCATTGCATGACCATTGGTCACACCCTTTTTAAGTGGGAGTGAGAAGCTACGCCTTCGTGAGGTTTTCACCTCCGCATGGGATAGTGAATTGCTTCCGGGATACATCCGTACCTATGTCTTCGTGAGATTTTCATCTTCGCATGGCCATAGGGAAATGTATTCCCCTGAACTGAACTCGGTCCATATGAGCCTATAATGGGTAAGGATCGAGGAATCTGCTGGTTCAGGTACCTTTACTTTAGAACCAAACCACATGTAGAAGATCTTAGGAACCTATCCTAGGTAGAGCCACTCCGAACCCCTAGTAGTCACCCGACTAGCTACTTTTGTTTTCCTTGCTTGCTTATGTTTTCTACTAACCCCTCTTGTCTTATTTTGATTGAGATTGCATTGCATTTGCATCTTAGGAAGGGGATATTGATTCAAGTTTGATTACTAACTTAGAAAGCTTGTCATGGAATACAGGTTCCTTGATAAAGTGGAAAGCAATACGGTTGCCTGAATATATTCTGAGAAATACAAGAAGGGCGACGGAAGAGTTCGTGACCTTGCTTCGTGGCCTGAGGATTCAAGACGATTGTCTAAGAGCCTTCAACATTCCAACCCCTTAAAGAAGCGAGCGAGTCTTATGAAGACGAGTAGATGATGGATTGCGACCAAGATCGAGAAAGGAAGCTAGCAATCGCATCTATTGGCGAGATTAATGTTGTTTCTTGGAATATGAGGGTGAGGCCGTACATGTATCCATTTTATGTAAAGGAATTTACTTTCTAGAAAAGTTTCCTAAATGTAATTGAATCAAAATCAATGTCTCTCTAGGCATTCGTTTTATGCATCTGCATTACATGCATTAAAATCCATTGAAAGAGTCTAATTGAGTCAATTTATTTCAGCCAACCTGGAAAACCAACCAACCAAACACCCTTATGATATCCAAGCAAAGACTAGAGAAATGGAATGAAGTTTGGAAAAATTAGAGCGAATGCAGATACAGATGCAGGAGCAATTGACAGAATTTCAACAGGAGATGAGAGATCAGATGCTAGAATTACGGAGAACCATGATGAGCCAGTTCAACCGATTGCTAGCTGGAGAGTTAGAAAAAAGGAAAGACCCGGTGATCCACTTTGGGGTTGATAATGAGGATCTTACCCATTCCCTAGATTATACTCCAACAAGTATCCAAGTCCAGCCAGATAGGTGTCCACAAGGGGCACTCTTTACCATCAGATCTCAATGATATCAGACTGGTACAGCAACACCAGTGAGTTGCCTAACGGACCCAAGATCCAATTTAAGAAACAATTTTCCTTTTGCTCTTGTTAAACCAGCAGAAATAAAACAATGAAGGGTCCAGTACCCAGATACTACAAAAGCCCCAGGAAAGAAGGGGAATAAATGGGATAATGCAAGCAGGTATAACAAGGGCCACTCAAAACCAATCACTGCGAGCCGACCAAAGACGAAAACCACCAGCCATCAGAGCCCTTTAAAGCAAGAATCTAGAGTGAAACAAGGCACTGAGAACCTCTAGTTCACGCCAATTCTGATGTCGTATAAGGAGCTGTATCAAAGCTTATTCAATGCGCACATTATTTCCCCTCTCTACACAAAACCTCTACAGCCTCTGTACCCCAAATGGCACGATGCGAATGCACAATGCGAATATCATGTGGGAAATATGGGGCATTCCATAGAAAATTGTATTGCTTTTAAAAAATTGATCGAAAGGCTTATCAGTATGGGCGTCGTTAAATTTGATGATTCCTCCAGTGCAGAAAATCCATTACCCAATTGATAAATGGAGTGAATGCAATGCACAAGCAATTGAATAAGGGACCTTGTTAGATATCTGCCCTTATAAACGGGGAAGTGTTCTAAGCAATTTGACTGCGAAAGAAAACCCTATAGTCTCTAGAGCTTTTTAAAGTAATGTTCAGAACATTTTTGTTGTTTTTAGCCTAAAATGATAGAAATTTCATTTATGAAATAGGCTCATGTCTGAACGTTATTATGCTAATGAAATACATCTTTATGATCACTTTTGAGCCAATGTTATTTCATTCTTTTTGAATAATTATTTCTGATTATTTTATTCTTTTGGATTTTCTTTCACATCATTCATTCATTCATAATCATCTTGTATAAATAATTATTCATAAATTTATACATTCTTTTGCATATTCTTTGGTACTTATTATGAGTCCCCAGATATCAATTACATGAATGACGCTGCTACAGACCCAGATTTTCCTTTTGAGCGAGATATGTTTTTAGAGGGATCACATGACTTTGAAAATGACGGGGATTGTAGCCTAACTCTGGACTTGTTGGGGATGGTAGCACGAGAGAATAGACAGATCCTACCTCATGAGGAATTATTAAAAATTGTGAGCTTGGTAAAGATTAAAATTGACCTGACCTCAAAAATGAAGCAAGACCTGGTTCAAAGATGTCTTTGTAGGATCATACCAGGATATGCCTGGTTAAGCGCTGATAATGAAATCTGCGCAACAACACAATGACAAAATTTGCAGTGTGAATGACGCAATGAAATTTCTTTGTCGGGGCAATGCCTTTCATGTTAACTCAGTATAGCTTTGTCCGTTTGAAGTTGAGTTTCTATCTCTTCAAGTTTTGTTGAATTTTATCCTGATTGAAGAGGAGGATCCAAAGTTTTCTATCGTAGTTTCGCCCCAGAAGGCTCTATGAAATAAACCTGATACCAAAGAGGGTTTTTCGCATACAAGATGAAAGTGAGAAGTCTTATCTATAAAAACATTGATTCTGATCGAAAGGGTTCAGATACAAAAAAAAAAATCAAAATCAAAAACAAAAAAGGAAAAGAAAAATCAAAATCAAAAATAAAAAGAAAAAAATCAAAGTCAAAAGCAAAAAAGAGAAATCAATCAAAGTCAAAATAAAATATGAAAAGAGAAAAAGAAAAGAAAAGGAGAGGCCAAGGTAAAAACCCAAAAAGGGCGCTTTGTGACCAAAGGTGGTTTTGAGTTGAAAACCCGAAAAGGGTGACTCAAATTTCGAGCAAAATGGGGCATGGACATCACCATTATCGAAGACTTCTAATGGGAATTGCTTCACTATTGAGATCATTAATTACTTCATCAAATGGATAGAGGCTACTGCATGCGTCAATGTCATCATATGCCAATATAGAATTCCAGAGAGGATGGTATTGGAAATTGCATTGAACTTGAATGACAGCACGATAGCTGAGGGCTGTAATCAGTTCAAAATCAGACACCATGGTTTGTCACCGTACTGCAAGACAATGGATTTCAAAAAAAAAGATGAAAAATAAAAAAATGAAAGAGTAAAAATGGAGAGGCTAAGGGGAAAACCCGCAAAGGGCACCTTAGGCCAAAGGGGATTTGAGTTGAAAACCCGAAAAGAGCGGATTAAATATTGATCAGAATGGGGCATGAGGTAATCAAAGCAACTCGAGTCTTAACCAAATTGCCCATGTGGTGATCTTGCTATCAACAGGAAAGGATAGGCAACATCTTGGGGCATCGACAGAGCACTGTAGATCTCCTAAACACATGTCCAACTCAAAATGGTCTTCAGAAAGTTTGTACAAAGAAGTTCAAGCTGCGATATCTGAGGCACCCAATTCTCATATTATTTGTTATTCTTGGAATATTTTTTTTCATTTCCAAGATACACATTCCCAATTAATTTCTTTGTCATCCTCTTTACTATTTTCGATAACTTGTTCTTTCGAGCTATGCTCAGAACAAACTTTATTCTTATCCATTGTTATGACCTTTTTGCAAACATGTTGCATTGGAATAATGATTAATGGACTAATAAAACTTTCACAAAGGAAGTTTTGCATATTACTCTGGAAAGTTTCTAAATAACATAGGAACCTGAAACAGGACGATTGTTTAGAACACACCAGTTAAAGGTTGGAAATTTGAGAAGGAAGAGTCTAAATTTGGACTTTCTCTTTGGATTTCGTTGTCAAATACATTGATTGAACAAAATGATAAGATGACGGGTTAATAACAAAGCTTAAATGAACAAGCAAGCAATAATCATCAGGCAGTAGAAAGAGGTTACCTCAGAGAAGAAAGCCTTCATCTGCGCATAAGTCTTTGGTACGACACCCTGGGAATGGTGTAAGGGACCAGAAGGATTTAGATCTTGTATCCTTAAATTGTGATAGGAAAGGATTGAGGAAAAGCCATATATTTCTACCCTTGGATTGCAGTGGGAGAATGATGGCACAAATTGTGCGCCCTAATGTATTAAACTTTGAGGTTTACAGTAGGGGGCAACTTGGCTAAATGTTTCTTCAGAAAAGCCAGTCAAGCGAGAAGGTGTTATAGCACGTCAGTCACAAAGCCTTAATAAACTTCGAGTAATGACAACCTAAGCAGGATCATTCTCAGAACAATAAAATTCTGCATTCATGCAAACACCATTCACACATGTCTAGTTAGGAGCATTTGATTCATTTTGATCATGCCATCCTAATCATTAGGCATAATTAGGTTTATTATATAGGTCATGTTCCCTAGAGAACAGATCAATGAATATTAGAGATCTTATCTCCCTGAGATTACAGCGGAGCAGATCGAAGACACTATCCTATCTCCCTGAAGTTACAGTAGAGCGGATTAAAATAAAGGATCTTATCTCTCTGAAGTTACAGTAGAGTAGATCATTTTAGATCTTATCACCCTGTGATTACAGCAGAGCAGATTAAAGATAGTAATCTCATCTCCCTGAGATTACAGTGGAGCGGATTAAAATAAAGGATCTTATCTGAAGTTACAGTAGAGTAGATCGTATCAGATCTTATCTCCCTGAGATTACAGCGGAGCAGATTGAAGATAGTAATCCCATCTCCCTGAGATTACAGTGGAGCGGATTAAAATAAAGGATCTTATCTCTCTGAAGTTACAGTAGAGTAGATCATTTCAGATCTTATCTCCCTAAGATTACAGCGGAGTAGATTGAAGCTAGTAATCCTATCTCCCTGAGATTACAGTAGAGTAGATTAAAATAAAGGATCTTATCTCTCTGAAGTTACAGTAGAGTAGATCGTATCAGGTCTTATCTCCCTGAGATTACAGCGGAGCAGATCGAAGATGGCAGATTTTACCTCCCTGTGATTACAGTGGAGTACATTGAAGCCAGTAATTCTATCTCCCTGGTTAGCAGTGGAATAGATTGAAGATTTCAGATCTTATCTCCCTAAGTAGTAGTGGAGCAGATCGAAGATGGCGGATTTTACCTCCCTGTGGTTACAGTGGAGTACATTGAAGCCAATAATTATATCTCCCTGGGCAGCAGTGGAATAGATTGAAGATTACAGAGCTTATCTCCCTAAGCAGTAGTGGAGTAGATTGAAGATGGCAAATTTTACCTCCCTAAGGTTACAGTGGAGTACATTGAAGCCAGTAATCCTATCTCTTCGACGTTGCGGAGTGGGCCGAAGTGCCAACGCTTATACCTCTGAAGTTGCAGTAGGTCGGATTAAATCTACCACAAAAATTCCTATCTTCTTAACGTTACAATGGAGCAGACTAAAACCATAAACCTCATCCCCTGAAGTTGCTGTGAAGAAGATTGAAGCTATAAGTCAGAGCTTTCTGAAGTGCAGTAGATCGAAGCAATAAGACACAGTGGACTAGAGTGAAACTACTTGAAGAAGAGGAGCGTCAGAAGAAGTCAAGACTCAGCAAGGCTGGGCAAAATTGGTCTTTCTATGTCTTTGCTCTGTTCTCGTTACACGACAACGAGCAAAGAGGGGCAGCTGTACAGCCCAATATTTGCCCAGCCCAAATTAACCCACCTAGACTGAACCTAAACCCGAATGGCCCAATTACAACACCCAAAGCCCCAAACAAAACCAGGCCCAAATAACCAACAAACCCAATCAGCCCAAATCCAAAAAAACCTAATCCCCCTAACCCTAGCCTAGCGCCGCACGTCCTTAGCTCTGCCATCGCCGCGCCGCACGTCCCCTCACCCACTTGCTCCATCAACGTCAATTACCTGCAACAAAAAAGCAAACACGCAAGCAGCAAGGGCAGAGAAAAATAGAAGCAAAATCGGCTATAAAGAGGCCGAATATCATCTTTGTAGGGGGTCCCTTTTTAGATTTTTGTACAAAAATTTTCAAAAAAAAAAGCAAGAAACATTCAAGGTGATTTTTTTTGGTCTTTCGGTTTCATAGATCTATTTTTTTTCTTTTTTTCTCTGTTGATTATTTTCTTTTACGCATATATATATAAACAAAAGTAGTAAAATAAAAAAGAAAAGAGAACCTTACCTACGTCGCGCCGGAGGAGGAGAAGGCGAGCAGTTTCGCCCCATTTTCGGGCCTTTGGCTTTTTCTTTCGCGGGATTCAGCCCTGGATCCAGGGCCTAGAAGCAGTCGGCTTCGAAAAGGGACCAAAAAGGTCCGATTTTGCGCCTCCGGCCGCCACTCATGGTGGCGCTACGGCGGAGGCTCGCCGGAATCCTGGGACCGGACCATGGCCGGCTTTGGGGCCTGAGAGAGAGAAAGCTCTCTGTGTTTTTTTAGAAAAGTGATGAAAATGAATTTTTTTGGGCTTTTTTTTTATATTTATACTAATTCAAAATGGCGCCGTTTTAGGCTTAGGATCCATGTGTTGACCCGGCCCGTATTGAGGATACGCGTGTTTTGTCAAAAGGGGGAAATTGTGCTTTTGGCCCCTCTATGTTCTAGCGTTTCACAATCATATTTCTTTTATTTTTAAAATTTTACCCTTTAATTTATTTTTGACTTCAATTTGACTCTCCCTGGGACGACGTCGTTAATAAGCGCGGGGGTATTTTCCTTTTCAGCCCTCTGTTTTACACGAATATTATGATTTAATCCTTTTAGTTATTTTTATTTTTAATTTCAGGCCCAAAGTTTAATTTTGTTTTCAATTTAATCCTATTTTTGTTGTTTAGGTTATTTTATTAAAAATTAATTATTTTAATATCATTAATATTATATATAATATTATTACTATATTATTATTGTTATTATAATCAACTATTTGTACATTACACATACTTTTATATTTGGGTACTTTGTAATCTATATACATATTAATGTATTTTTTTTACATACATATTTAAAACATATACATATATATATACATACATATATTTTATAATCTATGTATATAGACATGCATTTTTATTTATAATTATAAAGTATGTACATGCCTACATTTTCTTAATATATATATACATATTTTACAATATACATTTATCCTTTTATTATTATTTTATAACTTATGTACATATTTACGTATTTATAAACCTTTCTAATATATATATTACATTTTATACCTTATATTATTTATATATCTTTATATACACATTTTTAATTTTCATATATATATTTAATATCTTTTATATATATATATATATATATATATATATATATTATACATATTTTTAATTTTCATATACACATGCTTGCATATTCCTTATTATATATACTTTATATACATATACATATACATATACCCTTTTTGTATTTTTATAATTATATTTACTTATTTGTTTGTTTATTCATGCTTTCATTATTATATTAAATGTTTCACTCTTATCTGCTTATATACTCGTTGTTCAGCATGTTATTAATTCGTTTGTTCTTATCTTATTTTGTCATTATCATTCGTATTACGTTACACTATCGTATTTATCGTTGTTTCGCATGCGTATCCAATGTATTTTGTTTTCGCATTTTTTACATTTTACTTTATTCAATATATCAAAACCTGTTTTTTCGTATTTCGATATTCGAAAAATCGTACCCTAACTTACGGGGTTTCGATTTTCTCGATAAATCTAAATATGCGAATCATTTCAAACAAAGTCTTAAATGCACTCGGGAATTAATAAAAGATCGTGTTCTAACTTACGGAATATGGTCTTTTCTAAAATCGAGATAATAGAATGTCTTTCAAATAAGTAAATTTTTAGGCATGTATTCTTGTATCGGGAATTCGATATGTTGTATCCTAACGCATTGGATGTGACATGTTATTTTCTCTTTATGAGGATTTTTTTTCTAAAAAAAATAATAGTAAAGGCAATATTTTGCATTTGGAAATTCAAGAAAGCGTACCCTAACGTGCTTGGTTTCGATTTCTCGTTTGGCCAAATAGCCAAATATCCTCTTAAAACTTCAAAGTATTTTTTTTTTTGAAACCATAAGGTGATCTTGGCTTCGATGGTTTAATGTATCGTGTCCTAACGTGCTGGATGTGATATCTCTTCGGAACAAGAGAATCTTAAATTTCAATCCATGTTATTCGAGTTTTTAGGATTGTATTTTTAAAACTCTTCAAAGTTTTCAATCTTTGACACTAAGACATTAATTAATCAACTAGGTACCAATTTTTGGGCGTTACGAGGGTGCTAATCCTTCCTCGTACGTAACCGACTCCCTAACCTTTTTTCTGAATTTCGCAGACTAAAAGCGTTGTTTTAATAAATCTAAATCGTTTATAAAAAACAACCGTTTTTCGAGGTGACCCGATCACACCTCATCAAAAAAGATTGGTGGCAACTCCCATGTTCGTTTTTGTTTTCAAAATCCAAGTCGACCCTGTTTTCAATTGAAAAATGGTGTCAACAATGATTGCTTTTGAACTATATGAACTTTGGTAAAAATATTAGGGAAGGCTATGTATTTATGGTTGAATTGTATTTCAGCTTTTCTATTAAAAAATTGGATAAATTAGCTCTTATTCATTTTAAAACATGCAAGTTAGTCCATCCATTAAACTTTATCTATTAAATGATAATGTGGCTCATTAACTTAAATGGTTAATAACTAATTTGATCCCTGAACTATACTAAAATATCATTTTGATTTTTCTTAAATTTTCTTAACAATAATTCTAAAAAAATTTTAAAAAAATTCAAAATAAATATAAATTATTAAAAATATTAAAATTATGTTAAAATATTTTTAAAATATTATAAATAAAAAATTTCTAACATCTAGGTAGTGGTGTTGCGAACCCCTTTTAACCCCTGAAATACAATAACTTTTCAAAACTTTGTTGATTAATAAAGAGAGGTGATATCAGTGGAAGAATCATTTATGGAAGGTACAACTATGATAAAATGACTATGATGATTTTAACTAATTAGTTAAGTCATATTAAGGAAGGTTTCATGCTCAATTGCAAAGTTTATCAATTCCCAATAAAAATTTCAGAATGTTTAAGATGTGTTGGCATTAGTTAACTATTTTTGTCTATGAAATGATTCAAACTAATCCATATCTTTAGTGCAATTGGACAATGAATCAAGTGACTTGTGATCAAAGAAAGAATCTAGAAAATAATTCATATCTTTAGTGCCATACGACAATGAATCAAGTGACTTGTGATCAAATAAACAATCTGGAAAGGGTAGAGGAATGAATCCATGTTAGAGGTGAAGAGAAGCATATTCAGTGAACCTGCCTTGGGGATTTTAAAATGTCTAACATAACAATGAAGAAGAGGGAGCATATTATCGAGTGTGAACGCATATACATTAATAAAAAGCAGACGTTGAGCATCCATATTGAAGCAACTGACAAAAAATAATGGTAATAAAATGGTCAACAAAAATGAAGTAGAGCCTAGTATACCAATATTGGACTTTAATAAATCATGTGTTTCATTAATTAATGTAAACCAAAATTCTTTGAGGGTCCCAATTCAGCCAGTGAAGTCATTATTAAACCTTGGAGAATGAAAACAGATATAATAACCCTTAAATTACTAAAGTGCATAGTCTTGACCTAAAGAATAATAGAAGGGGATAAAAGTTCATAATTAAAATGAAGGCAAGTTGTATCCCCACATTACTATTGGATTATAAGTACGTAGTATTAACGAATGTATATTAAAGGTACAACCCCTTAAATAATTGATCTATAAACAACTGGTTATATAAGAAATTGTGATCGTTTTTAGAGAAATTTATAAGACACAGAAATGCAAAGAGTTATTACCTGGGATATTTGGAGCAGACTTGAAACCCGAAAATTTTTTAGGGATTAAATTGAATAAAGTAGGAAGTAAAGGGACTAAATAGCAATTATTCCATTTTTATTTTGATGTAAAATTTACCATTACTTAAAAAATCAATGGCTTTCATGATAACTTTCAAATGATTTTAATTATTTTTTATTTAATATTTATTTAAAATAATAATATTTTATTAAAGTAATATAATAACATAAGTGAAAGAAAAGATGATTTTTCTCCATCTTTCTTCTAAACTTCGAACATAAGGGAAGAAGGAGAAGAAGAAACTTTTCTTTCATCATTTTCCTTTAAAAGGCATGATTTTTCTTCAAATTTTTCATAAATTTTGAATCTTTGAAATTTGTTTTACTTATATCTACCATTAGTTTTTTGGTTTTATTAAGTATGGAAAAGTTTTCATTGATGAAGCTTAAGAAACCCTAGAAAAACAAGTTAGCTTTTGGATGAAAAATAATTAAGAGATAATTATTTAGTTGTTAGAAGTGTGAAAATGAAATAAAAAATGAATAGATGGTCGACTTGTTACATTCGACCATGATGAAGGGGAAGAAGAAAATGTTGGAGGTTTTGCTTTATTTTGGTGTTAAATGATACCTTGGGAAGGAGAAAGAATATTGGTAAAATTGAAATGCAAAACGATTAAGTGCGGGGCAAGTTACGTGAATTTCGGCTTATAGAATCCTTAGGTAGCCATAGTTGAACATATATTGTAAGCTTGTTGTTATGCTTAGTTATGATATCAGAATGAATAATGATTGTGTTTTATTGAATTCTTTCATTTGTAGCTAAAAATGAAGTTGACGCTTTAAAGGCAAAAGGAAAAGAAAGGGGGGCCAAACAAGTGAAGACTTCAGTTTGTGCTAATATACTTGAACTCATTACGTAATGCCATTATGTAGTTTAGTTTTTTTAGTAAAGCTAACTAGTATGGTGGAAATACTTATATATAAATATTTGATAATTTAAATAATTGGATTAGTAGTTATAATTTATATATATACATAGTTATCAAATATATCAAATATGATATTATATTATGATTTAATTACGTAAATTTGGAAATTTCCCCTTAAATCAATGACTAGTTTAGATATAGTTGGCATGTCATAGGATTAAGATTTGTATATCATTGATTTTTACTTCCCACTTCCTAGAGGGTTGTAGGAGAAACAATACTCAAATTCCTAAAGGGTCGAATACTATGATAGTCATCATTGTTGGGCAACTTGGGGTGACATATACTTTAAGTCATCGTTTTTGGGCAACTTAGGTGACATATACTTCAAGTCATCATTTCTGGGCAACCCAAGGTGGCGAATCCGTGTATCCAACCTTATGTCTAAATTTGAAAATCTGGGGACTAAAATGAAAGAAATATGAAAAGTGATTTCAAAGTTATTTACAAACTTGAACCATTTAGAATTGGAAATTATATGGAGAAATGAGTTCAATATTGACAGCTTATATATAATAAAAAATGAGTTACTAGATTTGTATATTATTGAATATTATAATTAGTATATCATTAATATTATTATTTTATTACTATTATTGTTTTATTATCATAATTATTTTAATTTGTTAATTACTTAATGCTTTATGAAATGATTTTAGATGTAATTAGCACCACTAAGCATGCAATGCTCAGTGTATGGCTGTTGTTTTCATACGCAGGTAGTTAGGTCTTTAAACCTGTGAAGATATAGCATGGAGAATTGTAAACCTACGAGCACTCCCATTGCTCAAGGTGAGAAGCTTACCAGCAATGAAGATGTTGAGAAGGTTGACGAAACAAGCTACAGAAGCTTGGTGGAATGTCTACTTTAATTGACAGCATCCAAGCATCCAGACCTGACATAATGTTTGCTGTAAGTTTGTTGTCAAGGTACATGGATTGTTGCAATGTGAATCACTACAAAGCAGTAAAAAGGATTCTACGATACATAAGAGGAACTGTAGATCATATAGTGAAGTTTATGAGGATTGAAGAAGTCAAGCTACTTGGGTATTCAGATAGTGATTTGGCTGGATCCATTGAAGATGAAGAGTACATCAGGTTATTTCTTTACTCTAGGATCAAGAGTGTTCTATTGGAGCTCGAAGAAACAAGAAATAGTGTAGCAGTCAACTGTAGAAGCTGAGTATGTTGCAGCAGAAGCAATTGTAAACCAAGCTATTTGGTTGAGGAAACTGCTGAATGATTTAAATTTGAAGTAAGAAGAAGCAACAAAGATTAAGTGTGATAATCAATCTACTGTTGTAATTGCAAAAAATTCGATGTTCTATGGAAGAACAAAACACTTCAAAATCAAGTATCACTTTGTGAGAGAAGTGGAACAAGCCAAGGAAGTAACCTTGATACACTACAGTTCGCAAAATCAATTAGTTGACATTTTAACAAAATCCCTTGGGAAGATGAGGTTTGAAAAGCCACATTATGATATTGGAGTTCGAAGCATGAAGATCAAGGAGTGTTGCGAAATGACCATCCATGCAAACTGGTGAATTGCGAGATCACCAAATATACGAGCTATACCAAAATGTGAGCTCACCAAGACCTCGAGCTCACCAAGCTTGAGAGCTCACCTGCGAGCTCTTCACTCTACAAGTTGCCAACTTGCTCTGAAACAATAATAACTTTTTGATGACATTGTGGCATCTAATAAGATTGAAATCAGCCAATGAAAAAGAAAGTTATATGAATCTAGTCACTAGATTAAACCGAATTGTAATTATTTTATTATTATTAACTTATTTAAAAACATTGCAATCAATTTTTAATAAAACAGTAGCTCACAGGTTGTTCTTTCTCCAATTTTTTATTCTTTTTGCTTCTGTTTCAATCTTTCCTTCATCAAATATCCAACAAAGAGTTCCACCTGGCCTTCAAGTGTTATGTCAGTGACTTCTAAGTGACCATGCATTAATTGTGGTTGATGTGGGCTTGAAGATTGGTTGCAATTGATTAAAAAATGTCTGTTCAGATAACACTCTCGAGACATGCCGAAAGGAGCAACCTGGTCTAGTTGATTGAAAAGCTACATTTGCTCCAATTGATAGCAACCAGCTGAAAAGTATCAACTGTGAAATTCTAACCAGGGCCAGCGTTGCCATCTGCCTCGAATATGGAGCTTGTTGTTAGCTTCAAATGTGTTTGATTCGCAGACAAAGCAAGGAAAACACCATTTTTCTCTATTTCAAAAGACTTGATTTAGTTGATATCTCAAGTTGTAGTGATTTAAGCCTTCTTTATAGTGGTTAACAAGGCGACCCTCAGTAACATGATTTATTCGACTTGCTACAAAATTAAAAGCCAAGAAAGTCTACCTTCTCAGTCAATCCCCATTCCACAAGTTGGGGTCATCCACGTGGCACTCTTAATGCCTTTTTCTCTTCTGAACCCTTCCACGTGACATATTTACCCTATTTTAACTTCCACTCTAAATAATTAAGTTGGGCGTCACTTATTTTTCTTTTTTATTTATTTAGGGTTTTGCATTTATGATAAATCGGTGTGATTTTGGATTATAAATGTTATGTTTATTTTGGATTTAGATTTAGAATTAGTTCATTTTGAGGGTTTAAGTAAATTTTGAATTTATATCAATTTGAATAATGGTTGAATAAGTTTAAGTTTTTTCTTAAATCGAGTTGGATTGAATTTAAATTTTGTCTAATTGAATTTTTGGATTTAATCAACATTGTCAATCTTTTTTTTATGTGTTTTAAGCACTTTTGACCAATTTATAAGGTAAAATGGGTAAAAATATATATATATTTATCAATGTTGCATCTAGAGTTGTCTATGGGTTGGGCCTTGAATAAAATTTTAAGCCTGAGCCCGGCTTAAAATTTTGTCCAAATCCAATCCGAATAAAAATGTTAAAACTCAGGCCCAGCTTGCCCATATTAAATATTTTATGTAAAAAATTGAAAAAAATAATACATCAAAAATAATAAAAACATTAAAATATTTTTTCAAACAAATTGAAAATAAATTAAAAAAATCTTTATACTTAAATAACACTAAGATAGGTGCAACTTAACTAGTAAATGTTTCTAAAATAGTAGCAAAATTAACAATAAAACAAAAACAGCGAAATAATAGCAATATAATAATGAAATGGTAGCAAAACAACAACAAAATAGCAGTGAAATGGCAGCTAACTAATGAGAAAACAACAGAATTTGTTTTTGGCAAATTTGAGTCAGGCTCGGGCCGAAAAACCTTACTCAATACTTGGCTTATTTTCTAAACGGGCATTAATTTCTTATTTAAGCCTATTTTTAGACTTATATTTTTGCCCCAAATTCTCTCACTTTTCGGAAGGGATTTTAAACCGGATTGGGTTATGCACAAGCCTAATTGCACCATAAAAGCTCTACTATATGATAATGTGTTTTTAATATAATAATTTGGTTGAAATAGTGGATTATATGATATTAAACTCACGGAAATTAATTATCGTGCATCATGGTGAAAAGGATCAAGTAAATTTTGCATTTGTTAATTATGCACCTAAAGAGTTGAAGTCTATGGTTTTAGAATTAAATGAGTAACTCTTACGTTATCATTAAACACTCTCTTACTCCATTAAAAGAAACCTTAAAAAAGTAAAATAAAAAAGCTGGTGCATGGAGTTTTTGAGCATATTTTACTTGGTTAATCGATCTTGGAGTGCAATGATGTAAGAGAGTATTTATAAATTTCATGGCATGTGTATATTAATTTGATTTGTCGTTTCAAACAAGCAGAGTGTTTATTATGTTAATAAAATTACTATTAAAAAAGTAAAAAAGGAAAATGAACATCATAAGAGAAGCAGCTGCCCAGTTTGTCCTTAAATGCAAATATAATAAAGGAGACCAAAAAATGAATAAGTTAGATGAAAAGCCCACTCCTTAAGTCTCAAACCAATGGCCCAACTATAATTTTACATTATTTTTAAATGAAGCAAGTATATTCTAATATAATTCCATCTAGTCAGTTAAATAAATAAATTTTAAAATTTTACATAAATATTTTATGTAAAAATTAAAAATATATAAAATTATCATAAATGTAAATATTATTTAGTTATCATTAAGATAAGTATTTTTTATTGTAATATTATCATTAGATTTTTAAAGAATTAACATTATCATTTAATTTAATTTAATTTAAATTTTTTTAGAATTTTATTTTTTAATTATTTCATTAAATTTAAAAACTATCATAAAACATGTATTTGAAATAACTAGACATATATATTTTCAATTTTTAATTTTTTAATATATATAAATATCCACAATTATTGTATGAAATTATTTTAAATAATTGAATTTTAATTTCTTCATTTTTTTAACTTATCTTCTTTTTTTTTTTATGTTCTTAACTAAAAAAAATCTATATGTCATCAATTCTTTTAAATTCTTTAGTATTAAATTAAAAAATATATATTTGAATTACTACACATAATTGATTTTTTTGAACAATCTCATTATAGGAGTCGCCAAATAAAGCTTAGCCGATTTTATTACTTTAGAATCAGCTTGAACAATAAAAACTTGACTTGAATTTAGGTGTGGTCCGCTTTTGGCTATTCATACATTTTCACAAATAAACTGTCCAGGACTAATTATTGTGGACGTTTATTCACAATAATTATGATGATAATGATGTTGGGGAAAATACCAATTCAAATTGACTGCATTCAAAAAGTTGTTATGACATGGATCAAAATTATAAATTCTCCCATTTTCAGCTATTAAATAATAGTTAAGTACTTGAAAAGCCTGTTTTAAATTGTCTTTCGCTATCAAGGTTTGATTATGAGTTATTAAAGGGTAAAATGATGAATAAAAATTCACAATTTTGGGGGTTGTTCCTAAAGGACGTAATAAATTCTTAATTGGAAGTAGAGGATTTTTTTTAATTGATTGTTTTATCCCCTACCTCCTTTATCACCGAGCAGTCATTTAGGGGCCTTAGCTGGTGATCTGAGTTGTTTCCCTCTTGACAATGAAGCTTAGCCCCCATCGTCTCACTGGCTGACCTTGACCCCTATTACTTTGAGGTCATATATAGTATTTAGAGTTTGCCTCGATTTTTGGTACTGCTCGCGCAACCCGCACCAAAATAGTGCTTTACTCTTAGATGTCTAGTCAACTGTTGTGCCTCAACGCATTTCGAAGAGAACCAGCTAGCTCTGAGTTTGAGTGGCATTTCACCTCCAACCACAACTCATCTGCTGATTCTTTAACATCAGTCGGTTCGGACCTCCACTTAGTTTCTCCCAAGCTTCATCCTAGTCATGAATAGATCACCCAAGTTCGGGATATTTGTTATTTTTGGCTCAATGTCTGAAACTACCCAAAGTCCTTTCCCAATCTATAAATAGGAGGATAGTGTGTTTTTACGCATTTAAACCTACGTCCTCCTATATTGGCAACAATGCCAATACTAGTCGAACTAATACTTAATCAGCTACGCAATCGAAAATTAAATATAAAGTAGATTTGATATTTTATTCGATATTTATCAAATATAAGATTGGTTTGATTTTTGATCCTTTGAAGCATTGGCGTAGATGGGGAATTGGATGTTAGAACCAACTTGGTAAACCCCATTTTCTTTTACTCTATTGTATTATTCTTTAAAATGTCTTCATATTTATGCTATATAAGTGCTATAATCAAATTATGATAAATTAAGTTAATGATTTTATAAAAATAATATTCATTATATTAGATTAATAAAATGATAAATTTTAATTAAAAAATATTACCAAATAAAAATTAAAGCATAATAGATGTTCTGAGGGCTATACCAGATGGAATGATTTGCGTCTTTTTGTGGCTGTGGCTGTTGTGCAGGAATAATTGAGTTTTTTTTTTTTTTCCCCCCACAAACAAATTTGATGCGGACACTTTGCGTTAATCATGAATGTGTTTGATAAATCATTAATCATAGATTTAATCTAAAGTATCATGTGAACTCTATTTTAAAGTATTTATTTATTAAAATTTAATAAAATAAGATTTTTTATATATTTAAGTAGAACAACTTTATTAATCATAATTCTTTTTAAAAAATTATTTACGTGGCTCACTATATATATACATAGATTGAGTTTGAGATGAAATCAAAATAGAGAAATTATTGCTATATGAATAAATGTATTGAAAACTTGTGATCGGGGGAATATATGAACACTCTTAACGGTAATGTTTAGGTGGTAAAACTAACCTTACTTAAATTACGTTTTACCATGTTATTTAAAAAAATAAATAAGTTAATTTTTATACATTAAATTAAATTAAAGAGTAATTTGATCTTTTTTTTCATCTATTCCTACAGTTAAAAATTGGATCCAGTATATTAGTCTCACCACATAATTTATCGTACATTTCTAATTATTTAATGACATTACAACAATTTTTACATTGTCATTAATACATAATTTTAGTAATTCTTTTACCTTGAATTCTGAACCTTAAGAAGGTCGAGTTTGAAATTTAGAGTTCAGAGTTTATAAAATAAAGTTTCTAGAATGAAATAAACATGACAAACCACCTCTAACTATTTAACTATTCTGTTAACCATATTAGTTGAAAAAAGAGAGGAAATTACTCTTTAATCTAATATATATATATAAATTAATTATGGAAGAAGCAAAATCCTTGGGATGGTGGAGATTAGGCGTGATTGCAATTTGTGAGTCGCGGAGATTAGTTCAGTAGCATTATAATGAATCAGTTGGAAATTTAAGAATGAATCCAAAAGGTGTTTGGTGCAGTAGCATTGTTGTTAAGAAAATACCCAAAACCAAATAGTTTCAAGACATCACAACATGTTCTACGATTACCTTTTAACACCACATTTAACTACAGGCAAATGTGGGTATTGTGTATGATCTTAGGCTCAACTTATTCACACAAGTCAGATTTTTTGTAATTATGTATACAAATTTAGATTTCAAAAATGCATTTTGTGAGGTGGGCCCAGGGGTCATGCTCTAACATTAACTCTCATGCATCTTCATTTTATTGTCGGTGCAATGTTTGGGCTAATTACAGAGTAACGACATTAATTACCTATGGAATTTTTTTATATTTAATTTGATTTTTAGAATTGATTTGAGGAAATAATATTTATTTTTTATTCAAAAATATCCAAAGTAATGTAAATATTATACTAATAAAATTAAAGATATGAATTAGATAATTTTAAAAAATTTATACATTAATTTAGAAATAAATTAAAAACAATATTTTAATTGAAAAAGAAAGATGGAACATTTTTTTTTTGGCATATTAGAAAATTTTGATGGGTTTTAAATTTTTATAATTTTCGTCGTATTTTTGTCGGTGAAAAATAGCAAAAGATATTTTGAAAAGAGAAGAATATTTTGAAACACAAGCATGTGCCACAAAGTCAGCTGCTGGGTGCATAAGTTGGACTATCAACTCCAATCATTTAATTTAAAATCAAATAATAATTAAATCCAATTTAAATCGGATATTGAATTTGTTGGATATTTTCCCTACCTGAATTCATCCATGAGTCAAATGGGAAGTATTTAATATGCTTAATAATTACAGCAAAGTATTTCCAGATCTGTATGCGGGTCACTGGATCCAACTGTTCCATTTGCCTTTAGTAAAGGTAGAATCCAGACAACCAAAACCCAACAGTAAAGTAGTCTTCAATTTTGCATATAAATATATGTCATCTTCAGCTTCATCTTCATTTCCACTCCCTACCTCCGTCTTCTTTCAACAAAGACGGTAAAAAAATGAGCCAAAACGCGTAAATTCCTCCAAACCCAGATCCCTGCAACAATCCCATCAAAGAAAACAAAAAGGTTCTGTCTTTAACATACATCTCAAGTCCTTTTTTCTTTTGGGGTTTTTTTTTTGAAACATTGTTTTGTTATTCATGTTTTGATCAGTTATGGTAATGTGTTATTCATGAGTTTTACATGTAACTAAAGTTGTTCAAAATGGTGGTTTTAAGTTACTGTTTGTGCTTCTTTTTTGCTGAGCATGCTTTAAGTTGAACTTCAATGGCCAAAGATTGAAACTATTCCTTTTGAATGGACTATTTGGATCTGGGTTTCTTTCATAAAATCAAGATTTAATTTTGAGAATACCGTTTTAATCTCTATTGGTGTTCAACAATAGATGCTGCTTACTTCTGCACAAGGTCTAGGCTCAAATGTTCTCAAGCTATTGATTTTTCTTCAAGTTCAGCTACCATTAGCTTGTTTTTGGCATGCATTATTGTGCTTTCTGATTGCTAGCTATGAATTATCTATCAGTTTGATTCAATTGTCTGTAGATTTGACTGTCTAGATCTACTTGATTTCGGTTTCGCTTGCGGTGCTGCTATCTTTCAGTTTAATTTACTAGATTATAAGGACAACTTATGGATGGATTCAAAAGTTGATTTGTGGTAATGATTTACTAGTGGTTATTGTTCTTCCAGCTATATGTAACAAGAAAAAGCATTTAAAAGGAACATGGCCATGGCGAAGTATTCAAGAGTTGATGGGAGGAAGTCGTCGAGTTACTGTTCAACGGCTGTTATAGTTGTGTTTGTTGCTTTTTGTTTGGTTGGGATTTGGATGTTCATGTCCTCGTCTGTTGTCCCACTTGAGAATTCGGATTTGTCATCTCAGGAGACTAGAATTGAGGCGAAGCAAACACTGCAAGAAGGCGTTTCTAAGCAATTTGATGATACCTCAGGTGATATATCGGAGGATGCAACAAGAGAAGGTGGCACTATGCCTGGTAAAGTATCCTTGAATACTGATGAGGAATCTCGAAAGTCAGTTGAGGAAAACCAGGAAGAAAATCATGGAAATGATAGTTCTGATGAGAAAACTGACTCAGAAAATGAACAAAGGACAGTGGATGGAGATGATGGGAGTGGAAATGGTAAAGATGGGGAGATGGATTCAAGAGAGGGAGAGTCAAATTTAGAGTCGGGACAAGCAGAGAATGAAGGTGGCGAAATGAATAACAATGTGCAGGCAGAATCAGAGGAGAACTCAGGTGAAATCAGATCTGAGTCAGCTGAGGGTGGTAAGAACAGTGATGAAGAAGTAAGTGAAGATAAAATAAAACATGTTGACAAAGAGGATATTTCGACTGTGGATAATAATGAAAAGAATCAAGATGAGAACTCAGAACCAAGTGCCGTTGAGAACAGTGCGGAAAGCGAGGAAAACAATCAAACTTCAAATGAGATTCTTCCCACTGCTGCTCAGTCAGAAATTTTGACCGAGTCTACAACTCAGAATGGAGCTTGGTCGACTCAAGCAGAAGAGTCACAAAATGAGAAGAAATGGCAACAAGCTTCAATATCCAATGAAGAAAATGATCACCAGTGGAAAGTTTGTAAGTCAACTGCTGGGCCAGACTACATTCCATGCCTAGACAATTGGCAAGTTATCCGAAAGCTTCCAAGCACAAAGCACTATGAACATCGAGAGAGGCACTGTCCTACTGAACCACCTACATGTCTTGTCCCACTACCTGAAGGATATAAGCGCTCAATAAAGTGGCCTAAAAGCAGGGATAAAGTAATCACCTTTCTATCTACTAAGTCAATAAGTGTGTGTTTTGTGTATTTACTTTGGTTGAAATTTATTTTTTTGGTGGTTGGTGCAGATATGGTACTACAATGTCCCCCACACCAAGCTAGCAGAGGTTAAGGGGCATCAGAATTGGGTTAAAGTAACTGGTGAATACCTTACCTTTCCTGGTGGTGGAACTCAGTTTAAGAATGGGGCACTTCATTATATTGATTTTCTTCAACAAGTAAGTACTGTCATGTGTATATACATATTTATATATATCTGCTTCAATAATGCAAAGTATTATTTTGTCAAACTGTGTAAAGCTGACCACATATTTGCTTCAACAATGCAGTCTGTTCCTGATATTGCATGGGGAAAAAGAAGCCGTGTGATACTTGATGTTGGGTGTGGGGTGGCTAGCTTTGGTGGCTATCTCTTTGAAAGAGATGTTCTTGCAATGTCATTTGCTCCAAAGGACGAGCATGAAGCCCAAGTGCAGTTTGCACTTGAACGGGGAATTCCTGCAATATTAAATGTGATGGGCACCAAAAGGCTACCTTTTCCTAGTTCTGTCTTTGATGTTGTGCACTGTGCACGTTGCAGGGTTCCCTGGCACGTTGAAGGTGCAATTTCATTTTCGTATTTTTCAGTGTTTAGTTATGTACTGTTATATTCCTTTTCTGACATGGAGACACATCTGAGGCATATTTCAGGTGGCAAACTTCTGTTAGAGCTCAACCGTGTCCTCCGACCTGGTGGGTACTTCATTTGGTCTGCTACTCCAGTTTACCAGAAGCTTCCTGAAGATGTTGGCATTTGGCAAGGTAAAATATTTTATAATCTAGTAACGCATGTCCAAAGAGATAATGAGATATCAATTTATCTTTAAAATTCATTTTTCGATTTCGGGGGCTGTGGTTTTTTTGTGGCAGAGATGTCTCGACTAACAAAATCGATGTGCTGGGATCTGGTGACTGTCAAAAAGGACAGATTGAATGCTGTTGGAGCTGCAATATATCAAAAGCCAGCTTCCAACGACTGCTACAACAAAAGGTCTAAAAATGTACCTCCACTTTGTGAAGAATCTGATGATCCTAATGCAGCCTGGTAAGTGTACTCCCAATTTTCACTAGGTTAAAGGAGCTTTTTTCTTAATGAAAATTCACTGAATTTTCTTGATGAAAAATGTTTGCAGTAATCCCATTGGATAATATTTTTTCTGTTTGTGTCTTCAGGAATGTATCCCTTCAGGCATGCATGCATAAAGTGCCTGAAGATTCAACAGAGCGGGGATCCCTTTGGCCTGCGCAATGGCCAGAACGGTTGGAACAACCTCCATACTGGTTGAATTCTCAGATCGGCGTTTATGGTAAGGCTGCTCAGGAGGATTTCACTGCAGACTACAATCACTGGAAAACTGTTATCTCGGAGTCGTATTTGAAAGGGATGGGAATCGACTGGTCTTCTGTGAGAAATGTCATGGATATGAAAGCTGTTTATGGAGGGTATTTCCATTTAACTCCTCTCTAGTTATGACAGTATTCATTAGGTTTATAGGTTCTTATTTTCATTGTGCTTCTATGCTCGGTTTATAGGTTTGCTGCAGCCCTGAAAGACTTGAAAGTCTGGGTTATGAATGTAGTTCCAATCGACGCTGCCGATACACTTCCAGTAATCTACGAACGTGGATTGTTTGGAATACATCACGATTGGTGTGAATCATTTAATACATACCCGAGAACGTATGATGTTCTTCATGCAGATCATCTCTTCTCCAGTATTCAGAACAGGTTTGCTATCTTCCATGCTAAATTTCTTGCAGATGTTATTTCTCAACCAAGATTACCTCCCTGATATGACATTTGATTGACAATCCGCAGGTGCAAGTTGGTTGCGGTAATTGCAGAAGTTGATCGAATCCTGAGGCCAGAAGGGAAGCTGATTGTACGAGACAAAGCCGAAACGATAAGCGCAGTGGAGAGCATGGCTAAATCTCTACAATGGGAGATCCGAATGATTTATTCGAAAGACGGTGAAGGATTGCTTTGTGTTCGCAAGAAATTCTGGCGTCCCACCGTGGAAGAACCTATAAAGTCTGCCATTGTTTGAACACGATGCTAAACATTACTCGTGTGTTTTCCACAATTAGGCATAATATTTTACAGATTCTTTTTCGATTCACAAGCATGTTATAGTCTGTAATCCATTTTCGCAAGTGTAAAATTATATAGTCGACTACGTTAGAATGAATCATAATTTTTGTATCAATTTTCCTTGATGGAATTAAAATAGCTAGTTTCATTACCATGAATCTTGATGAAACTCAATTTCATTCATCAGTATTTTTGTCTTAGAATGTTGCACCATGGTTCTTTAGAAAAGGAGTCTCACATTGATTTGCAGTATTTTGTCGCACGATAATATATCAACCTGACCAAACTCATGTTTGATGAATGTATTATTATTTGATATATTGATGAACAAATACGTATGGAGATCATTTTCTTTCTAAACTGGAAAAAGAAGCAAACTATTTATGGTAATCAGATTATATTTAAAGTTTGGCTTATATACAAGACTATAATGGCACTGAGGATTCTGATTAATCAGAGTGGTCATGTCATTTCGTATATGCTTTCCAATTTTGCAAAGACAATCTGAACTCTATTGAATTTTTCCCCTTGATTTCTTTGTGAGGGATCTCAACATGGGGTATTGCGTTGGCATAGAAAATTATGACATCCTAATAGAAGCTTCACTAAAAATGCATTCTTCTATAAATTTTCTATACTTTGCCGCTACTTCCTTTATCTAACAGTAGTTTACAAGGCCTCTATTATTCAAATTATAACATCAGACACACAATTTTAAGTGATAAAACTATCGTAATAATCACGTAAATTTACTCTTATTATTATTATTATTATTATTATTATTATTATTATTATTATTTGGTAGAGAAAGGGGTTGTCCAAGTTTAAACCATGGACGTGGTGTTTAACAAGGACTTAAGAAATGAAAGCTATTTACCTAGAGATAGTCAGAGGGGCGGGTTCCGCGAGTCCCGTCCCACTTTGCATTCAATTGGGTGAGGATGAGTATAGATTGTGCGGGTCGTGAGGCGGAGATAGGGACAAAAGTTAGACCTATCGTGGGTGGTGGGGCAGGCGTGAGTATGACCTTGTACCTGCCTCATTCCCACCCGCTTCGCCTGCCCAACATAATATAATAAGCATATTTAAAAAATAAACATTTATACAAATTTAATTTAATAATTATCTTAATAATATTTTATTAATTTAATTGTATTTAATTTTTGCACTTGTGTTGTATTTGAAGACATTTATGATGTATTTGAGACATTGTTTGTATTTGGATGTTATGTAAATATTTTATTTTTTGAATTTTTTAAGTGTTGAAGTTATATTTTATTTATCAATTAAAGGGTCGCGACGACTTATTGCGACTTATTTTTTTAATGGTGACAGTTAGAATAATGTCACATATATGATGAGAGTTTGAAAGACATGTATTTCATACTTTTTTCATAAAAAAAATTAGTTTATATTTATTTAACTGATATTTATAAATATATTACATGAAGTGAGTCGTGGGACGAATATAGCGAAAATTAGGTAGATTTGAGGACCCACGTGGGTAGTAGGGAGGAGATGGTTTTAGCCTTGTGGGTAGGGGTGTGTGGATGATTTTGAATTTTGTACCCCGGTTCACAAGACGAGGATGGAAGTTAAAAATTCTTGATGGAGGATGAATGCGGCTCAGGGAAGCACCCCCGCACCCACCCAGCCAAATTAAGATCCCTGTATTTACCATTACACCAGTGGCTAGTGGCTAGTTAACGCAAAACTCAACTATTAAGACACAATGAGAAATTTTTAGGGTCTTTACCAACTTATACAATATGGTTCTGATAATTCAGTTATTTGCATGTTTTGATTCTGCTAATTTTAGTTATGTAGCCCGGGATGGGAAGCTGGTTCTCTTACTCATTCTGGCCTGCAAATCTTGATGATTTACGGCTTGGGCTTGAGATTCATAGCCTTGTATTAGCTTGTCACAGTAGTCATATCAGTTCCATTGGATCGAATTTTTTTAAATTTTTTGAATGGTCATCATAATTAAGTTTAGATTGTTTTAGTTTTCGATTTTTTATATCAATTTTATATTTTGATTTTTTTAGACTCATTTTGATAAAATGAGTTTTAGTTTATAGTTTTGGAATATTATTTTATTGAAATTTTAAAGTCTTTTTTATAACTATTTTTACAAAACAATAATTTTCAAGAATTATTTTCACTATTTTAAATATAAAATATTTAATTTTATATTAAAAATTAAAAGTAATTATATATTAAATAAAAAACAAAATTTGATTTGGTTTCGGATAATCGTAATTTTTAAATTTGTATCCCATAACTATCCAAATACTTTAGTTCGGTCAATTTTCGGTTTCGGTCAATTTTCAATTTGGTCAACTTTTTTGCTCAACCCTAGCTTGTGTTATCCCTATTTTATTAATGGGAAGGTGTTGTTAGCCGAATTATTAAAAATATCATTAAACTACTACATTTTATTTAAAGAAGCACTTAATGGTTAATATTTGATACACTGGCAATGTACTTTTTTTTTTTTTAAATTTCACAAGCAGTCTTAAAAAATTAACATTTTTTTTTGTAAATATAATTTTTTAATATTTTAGTATACTCTTAATGGCAAATTTATTTTAGTTTATCTAAAAAATTCACTGACAATTTTCTAAATATTTTCCTTTAATGGTAAATTTATTTAAATTTGAGGCTATTATCTTAATTCATTATTGGTGCAATAAAAATTCTATACATATTTAACATCAATATAAAATTTAAAAGAGTAATCAAAATTTTCAAAAGAGTGATTAAGAGTGTTATGTATGTGAGAACTGTTAAGAAAATTTAAAATATTATTTTGTTTTACTTTAAATAAATTATTCTCATCAAATTCACATTAGCATAAAATGTAAATTAGTTTAAAATTAAATTCAAAATATTTTACTTTAATATTAAAATCAAGGACTGCCAAGGGTAAAAAGGGTAAACTACCAAAATAGTCACTTTTGTTTGGCTCAAGTTACATTTTAGTCACTTATGTTTGAAATGTTACGTTTTAGTCACTTATGTTATCATGTTGTAACATTTTAGTCACCGAGCCGATAGTTTCTGTTAACGGTGTAACAGTAAACTGATGTGGTATGTTAAATTATCATTTCAAACAAAAATTCTAGGTTAATTTATACAACCGGTCCCCATATTTTTTCGTTTGGAGCAATTTAATTTTTTTCTTTTATGTTTTTTTAACTTTCTTTCTTTTCCATTCTCTTATGCTTCTCCTTTTGTTTTCCTCCCTTCTCCATTTCTTTCAACGTAGTTTTTCTATGTTTTATTTTTTTGAACAATTTAATTTTTTCGAGTGAGGCGAGGTTGTGGACTAGTTGCAAATGGAAAGCATAGAAAAACTATGTTAAAAGAAATGAAGAAGGGAGGAAAATAGAGGGAGAAGCATAAGAGAAAGGAAAAAAAAAGTTAGAAGAACATAAAAGAAATTTTTTAAATTGTTGAAAATGAAAAAATATAGGGACCAATTATAGAATTTAACCTAAAATTTTCGTTTGAAATGATGATTTAACGTGCCATATCAACTTACCGTTACACCATTGTCGACAATTAACGACTCAGTGACTAAAATGTTACAACACGATAACGTAAGTGACTAAAACGTAATATTTCAAACATAAGTGACTAAAATGTAACCTAAGGCAAACAAAAGTGACTATTTTGGTAGTTTACCCGGGTAAAAATTATGGTTTAGGATTTATTTAACTACAAAAATAATATAAGAGCTTATTTAAAGAAGGTATAATTGTTTAAGGGCTTTTCTAGTATATTAGAAGAAAAAATAAGCCTAAGTTTTTAGGTTTCTTATATTTAAATCTAGTATTTCATGTCACATGCGTTGCACGTGGTTTTACATGTTTATTTTTTAAAATTAATTAAAAATGAAAATTGATAATTAAATGAAAATTAGTCTAATTTACAATAAAAGTCTATTAATTTTGAAAATAATAAAACAACTTGTCATTCAAATATGAATAAAAATTTCACCTTTAAAGAATTATTACGTTAATACTTCATTATCTTTGACATAATATTTCATAACACAATGATAAACAACATTCTCAAGAATGTAAATATTATTAAAATCAAATAATAGTAAAACTATTGAATATCAAATAGTAATAGATAAATATATCAAATAATAATAAAAATCATACTTTCTTTTGGTGATGGGAACAAAATATATTAAATAATGCTAAAACATAAATTTTTTTTGAAAATATGATTTTTTTTCTCAATAATCCTTAGATGTTATTTTGAATGAAGATGCCCTACTAATACATATATTTATAGTGCTAAATATTAGTTTTAATTGGTATATAAATGTAACACTAATTAGATGATAATTAATCTAAAATAATAAGTATAAATTAATATGATCTAGAGTCTAATAACTATTAAATTAATAATAATTATTTTATATTAATAATTTGTTATCAATGTAATTTTATATTCAAGATTTATTAGAAAGATTATAATTTTATAATTTTTATATTGTATTATATTATTGATTTTTATAGGTTTAAAAAATTGAGTGTAATACCCCAAACTCGACCTAGACGTTAAGGCCGAATCTGGGAATGTTACGATCTAATCTTATCATGTTAAAAACCTCGTATAATTTGTTACTAAAAGAGTCCACTTATTTAAAAACATATTATTATACTCATTAATGAAACCATTGATTGTTTGCCCTTTCAAGTAAAACAATAATTTGTAGCAGAAGTTTCAAAGTTATTTTTCTTTTAAAAACTGAGTTTATTTTCTCGAAAACGTTTGGTTGCATAAAACGGTTGTTTTTGTAATTGTTTTGTCGAACGTCGTAGAAAATTCAAATCAAATTCAAATCAAAAAATAAAATCCAAAGTCCCAAATTTACAAAACTCTCAAAAACTAGAACATTAAGTAGACTTTTAGAGTAAATAAAATTTACGGACAAGTGGTCACATCTGAGCCTCCTTTGCACCAACCCGCCTAAGTCTGAGGATTACCTGAATAGAACAAACAGACAGAAAGTGAATTTTAAGAAAACTCAGTGTGCAACTTTATGGAAACATAAGTTCAGATTTTATGGCATAACTAAGGAGATGCAAACATGAATCCTTTACAGAATCAGATCATCAACAGAATCATACAGATACAGATATGCATAGTCCTACCCCCATCCTCTACACACCAACTCTGGCCATCCCAACACACCACGTGGGATATAAAACACCCACCCAGCTGTACACATCACATAGTGTCCGTACAACACTTATCAGAAATTAATGAACTATCAATGCCGCCGTTTGACCAAACAAAAAAGGGAGGAGGGAAAAAAAGAAAGAAAGCAACATTGGAGATGGGAAGTGAAACGTGAAACTGGAAAAGGAAGTTTTTGGAAAGAGAAAGTAAAATTAAAATTAAAATCAAATAAAAATAAAATAAAATAAAATAAAATAAAAACCCCAACACGATATCCCCTTAATCCCTCAAATTAAGCCATTATTTCAAATTCAAACCAACTCCAACTAACCACTAAACCCCCAAAACTGACCCACTCACTCATCCACTTCCACAGAGTTTTAATTCCACCTAACTTCTACTACACAATCGGCACACACTCACAGAAGCAAAAATAACATCATTCACTCACACGGGGAATCGAACACAAGATCCTAAGGCAAGCTAACACCTTACCATTTAAACCAACAGACTCATTCTGCTACTGAAAATATAACATAAGCCCACCAAAAAGGGATAAGGCTAGGATAAAAAATAGCAAAATTTTCAAAAGTAAAACTTAAACCCAAGATCTCAAACACATAACTAAAACACTTAGCCACTAAAGCAAATACATGTTTATAATAAAGTTCACAAAAATAAATTTAAATAAATCAAGGCGTTACATTGAGAAATATAGATAATATAAAATACAAATTCTTAATTGACTAGTTTTCTTTATCTTGATTTCTCAAATAGAGATGAGTCATACTATTTGTCAAATTGGGATTTGAGTTGAATTGAGTCGATTTAATTAGTGCAATTAGTATATATAAAAAATAATATTTAATTTAACTATAAAATGTATTTATTTTCTTTTAAGTTATAAATTTATACATTAGAGATTAGATTATTTATATATTTATATTATTTTTACATATACAAGGTTAATCTCAGGCATCTAATTTTTATTAATTATAAGAAATTGCTTTTAATATTATATTTAAAATAAAATTATATTTATTTAATTAAAAAACTTACAGTTTTGTTATTTTTAAATTATTTAATAATATTCAATAAATTTATAAATTTATAAATGAATTTCACATTAATATATTATCATATCAATTAATATTCAACTAATATTATTTTTTATTATCACATAATATACTAATAAATTATTATTCTAATGTCAATTTAGTAATATAATTAATAATAAACGGTATTCTAATCAGTTCAAAAGTTTTTTCAAACTCTTGTTTTTATATGGAGTAATATAACTTTTGGCCCCTGAACTTGAGAAGTATGTCCACATTGGCCCCTAAATTTCTTTTGATCCATTCTGACCCCAGAACTTGAAAATTGTTATTATTGAAGCCTATTCTATTAATGAAAGTGAAAAAAGGGAATAATGTAATTTTTGGCCCTTGAACTTGACAAGTATGTTCACATTGGCCCTTAAACTTGACAACTAGGTTCACTTTGGTACTTGTACCTTTTTTGGTTCATTTTTAACTTGACAACTAGATCCATTTTGAACATTGAACTTGAAGATTCTAAAAGTTTGATGATGTAACACTTTGAGATTGTGCCACATCATCACTTGAAAGATCAAAATTTTTTAGATGATGATATGGTACAATATTAGATTGTCATATTTAGTATTTTAATAACCAAATCAATGGTTGAACAAGTTAAACCACCAATGCTTGATTCAACCAGTTAGATCGGTTCGACCATTAGACCAACAATAATTAAAAAATCATAAAAATCTAAAAGTCCAAGTAAAATCACTTTTATATTTTTTATTACTTCTTTTTAGGATTTTATGAATTTTTAATTATTTATTTAATTATTGTTGGTCTGACAGTCTAACTGGTTGAATCAAGATATGGTGATCTAACTTGTTCAACCATGGGTTAGATTATTGAAACATTGAATATGACATTTTGAGATTGTACCACATCGTCATTTAAAAAAAAATTATTTTTCAAACTCAGTGTGCCACCATCATCAAACTTTTAGAATTTTCAAGTTCAGGGATCAAAATGAACCAAGTTGACAAGTTCAAAATGAACCAAAAAAAAGTATAGGTATTGAAGTAAAATTACTTATCAAGTTCAGCGGCCAAATGTTACATTATCCTTTTTTTTCATGGTTATTAACAAACTAGGTGAATAACAAATTTTAAGTTTAGAGGTGAAAGTAGATAAAAAAAGTTTAAAAATCGATGTGAACCTCCTTATCAAATTTGGGGCCAAAAATTATATTATCTAAATAAAACATTTTCCATTTATTTATTTCTTTTTCTAAAAAAAAATGCAAACATATAGTCATAGTTATGTCTCACTTATAAAAACTAATTCAATCATTTAGTAACTATTTTTCTTGTGTAAGAATAATATGTAAACTGAAAATAAAAAGATTAAAAATCCTATGAACTTAAAACACAGTTATATAATCTTTTAAAAGTAAGTGAATAAATAAAGTTCAATCCAAGTAGATAGTTAAAGTAACGTTGAACGATGTAGGTTGCATGATCATGGACAACCCTTATTCCTTAATGGGGCTTTTGACAAGCGAACTTCCGAGGAAGATATGGGCAAATCTTGTGTATTGGAAGGCGAGCAGGCATGCATTGCCACTGCTCAACCAAACAATATCATTTGGTACTGATCTCAAACTGACATGATATTATCAGATCATGCTTGCCTTTCATATGTTCAATATTCTAGCATTTCTCATAGCCCCTTTTTGTTTTTCTAAAACCTTTCTTTCACTCATAGGTAATTCCAAATGTACAACCAAAATGACAGGCTTTTCTTCATCACAAGCCGTAAATTACCCATTTTGCTCATGCAGCCAGTCTTTCTGTAAAATTGAGCTCATTATGATTAGATCAAAGATGGGGAAAAAACCTAATTGGTGAAACAAGATTCAGACAACAATGATGTTGGATCATTTTCAAAATAGTAAATCACATGGCTTGCATATGATGATGAGAAGGTCACAATACAATTTTTTATTAAGAGTTGTATTTGAATCATTATGTTTGCTCCAATAGCTATATTTAATTTGGATAGATGTGTTTATGCAAAAGAAGCATTTATTTAGACAAGTTTTACGACATATTTTTATAGTTATATTTATATACTTAGATATGTTTGTGGACTGAGTCGAATTAGTTTCGTACTGGTTAAAAATATAAGCTTAATTAAAAAGAATACAGCTTTCACAGGGGTCAAAAAGTATATATTACCTTCAGTCATATTCTATAATTTACATTTTGAGAACTTGCAGGATATGCTATCATTTCTTCAAATATTCAAAGTTGCAAACAGGCTTATCAAAATCCAGTGCCTCTTCAACTAGATATGAACCCTAAAGCTAACTCAACATAAGAAGGAACAGAACAAGTATGTTGTATCTTTTCATTACAAGATATTGTCATGGCTTTAGTTGATCAGGTTAATGGATTTATTAAAATATATAACAAATATAATTGTTATTTTAAAAAACGGCCCAACTTGGTAAAAAAATAAATCTTGATTATTGCCTAAATTCATTTTTAAATCTTGTATTTTTATCTGAACTCTCTTATATTTAAAATGGTCTTGATGTTTGGGTGAAGTCAAAGTATTTAACCCTTGAATACACAAAATATTATTTGATTTTAATAGGCTTAGAATCAAAGGATGTTGAGCAAGTCCTTAAGGTTTTGGACTCAAAAGTATGAAATTATAAAATAAAATTATTATTTTTAAATCCTTTAAAAAATTATAATTCAATTTTAGCTCAAATAATTCTTACCCGTACTCTTCTCGTACATAAAAAATAAACTAACTTACCAAATCAATTAAAACTTATTTTGGCCGGTAAGTATTCCAAAACTGATATTATCCATTAAAAACACAATTAATCACATATTCATATTTTAAAAATTACGTTTTCTTATAAAAGTATATATTCATAACTTTTTTCCACTCCGAATAATTAAGTGATGAGGAGGAATGAAACTTTAAATAAATTATCACTGAAGCCTCTAATTGAATTTTCATTATTTGCCTCCACCAATTTAATAATATATTTTTTCCTTTCACCCGACATTCTTCCAACTTCACCAATAATCTAGTTTATAGCAACAATAAAGAGGTTTAAATTTTGATTCAAAGCAACCCACCCATGTCCATTTTGTTAAGGACATTATTGAAATATGCCAAGTTGCCCTTAGTTGGACCTTTGATTGTCCTTAAAGGACTACTACGTGTAAGTTTTAAGTCTTTGGGTGCCTTAAAAACAACTGGTTTTGTCATAAAGTATATCCACATCTCACTTAAGACCACAGACCACCAGTGCTCAAACCACAAAAAATTATTGTAAAATTGTCTCAATGTTGGTAAAGTAGCATACAAAAGAGTCTAGGATGCTTCTTTTGAACTCACTTTTCTCATCTTCTTAACCCTTTTTTCTCTAATGTTGATATTAGAAAACAAAATTAATAAAAAAAAGGGCACTATCCGCATGTTTGCATGATTGAAATTCAAGAATAATAATGCTATAGTTCAGCTAGGGTTCTTCCCAACCCTATATTTATAGGCTGAGAGGACTTTATAGGCAAATTCTTTTACTATATCAAATACTTCATGGGATCAATTTATATAAAGAATATGCATTCATGCGTTCATATATTATGCACTAAATGTATATATGTGCATGCATGATAACATGAAGGCAACATGCATGGTATACCATGTGAAAATGTATGGTATTAAAATTGGCATAACTATATTTACTTTAGTGGTATTTTATTGTCAAAGTGGCATTACTGATTACAGCACTAGAGCAGCTCTGACAACAAAGATTTGTTTCCAGACCAGGAAAGATCAAACATTAAAATAAATCAAAGACCCAGCTAATGTCTGGTCCCAGATCAATATATAAATCCCTTAAATTCCTCACTCAACATTCTCAGATTCTACTTCCTATTAGACAACGTGAGCAACAAACATGAGCCGCTTAAAAGTTTTAGTAATATCAAATTCCCCCATTGTCTGCCACTGACTTGTATTTTCTCTTACAGACAAGTTGGCAGTCTCCATAGATTACTCAACATGTCTGCTGCAACACACCTTCTAAAACCATGTTTGAAAGTTAAGTGGAGCTCTCCAGGCATCTCCTGATCATCATCAGACATCAATAACAACAATCAAACATGTTAGTTTCTTGGAGGCACAAGTGCTTGCTCTTCACTCTTCTTGCTTTCATTGTTCTCTCAGAATCATCAAGATTGCCTAAGGAATACTGGGAGCAAATGCTTCCCAAGAAGTTCCCAACTCCATCCTCATCTCCCTCTAAAGGTACCAATTCCGTAACAACATCAACACCGAAAGCAGTTAAAACCGATATAAACCTTCCTTCATCCGACGGCAAGGTCTAGTCGCCATTGAAGAGCTCAAGTTTCAACTTGAGACTGCACCGATCCGAACTGAGCACATAGACTTTTGGCAACTAATCTTCTGCAATTTAAATGTATCATAGTGCTCGTGGACCAGATCACATATTCAAGTAGATTTGTTCGACTTGGCCTTAAAGGTATATAGTGAGTTAACTGTGTAGATTGAAGAATGAGGATGAATTCGCTGTATAACTAATAGATCGACTGATTTAGATTCATTAACTTAGCCTTCATATCATGCAGGATAAATAAATTTTTTACAGCTAAAAGTAAATTTTTTGTTCTTACTGTAATACTTATCTGGAGCATTTCCATGATATAATTTACTCATACTTAGCTAAGAAAAGGGAAATTTTTTTCCTTCCGTGTATGCTAAGTAGGATGATTTCTACCACATCATTATCATGTACCAAGCTTCCAAATATAGTTTCTTTTCATTTCGACGATACTTTAAATGTTTTCAGACATTGATGATTATCGTATGACATTCACAACATGACATCTAATGGTAAAGGAGAAAAAGAAGAAGAAAGATATTAGATAAAAAGGACATTATTGTATGCTGTCAACGTGCACCTTCAAGTTCAAACGTGACTCGATTATTTATGCTATCGTACCCCAGTGAGCTGCTGGTTGCACCATCGCCATAAGTGTTGCTCAATTCACCAAGCAAATACTCTGTTTCTTCTGCCTGTGAATTACTATTGCCCCAAGGATGATTGATTGCTTGCAGTCCTGCTAATTCATGGGCTACTTCCTTCATACTTGGCCTTTCCTCTCCCTTCATTCTCACATATCTCCTAGCTAACGAAGCTACTTCTTTAAGATGCTTCACGTTTCCATCATTCAACACCTTCGAATTGATAATTTCGAGCAATCGATTTTCTTTCATTGAAGAAACAAAGTGAACAGACAAAACTTTGTTTTCTTCTGATCTTTCAAAAAAAACTGTTGAGTTTTAAATCAAACCAAAGATCAAAAACAACTAAAAATTTGTGTTGAAAGATGAAAAACAGAAGCAAGAATTGGATGTTGAAGGAGAAAAGAAGTTGACTTATCTCATTACTTCATTAATCAAAAATAACATATACATAAATAGTTCCATTACATTGGAAGAAAATAAACTTTGCTTGTGTAAGTAACCAAGCTGTAAAATCAGCTTAATGATAACCTAAAACCTACTTAATCTGCTAAGTACATGGCTGAACCTCAGCTAAACAAAAAGTTATAATCAAATCAAACATATGTCACATGTTACAAAAGTTCAATGACCGAAATACACCATGAACATTTGGATGCTGCATGCATGCTGCTGCATTGTTGCCAACTTTCAACACTCCTCCTTGGCTACAAAGTAGCAGACTCCAATTTGCTTCCTCAAAATGAAATTTAACTCTCATTATAAAAACTTCCATACTACCCTATCAAAATTTTAAATGTAAAAATGTAAAAAGGAAAAAAATTCTTTGTACCCTATCAAAATTTTCACATAAGCCTTTACCCTTCTATTACACTTTTTATGTGTATATTTATTTTTCTATATAAATATATTCAATGGTAAAAGTATCTTTTAAAATAATATAATTTATTTTATAAAATTTTTATCATCACTCAATTAAATTAATCTATGTTTGGCTTGTGATACCAAAATATTGTTAGGATATAAAAGTAAATAGATATACAAACCTAGAGCAATATTGACAAGAGATCTCTTATGAATAGGAAGATTGCAGCCAGTTCCATTTTTCCAATCGTCACCTTTAAACCCTCCGGACTTGAACATTTGTAACTGCCCGAAAAATTAAAACATGTACTGTTGCAAGGCTGTAATGTTTCACACTCGTTTATCAACAAGATGATAGCATCGAGGAAGAATTTATATATTTACCTTGGCATCCGTTAGTGAGGTAAGGGTTTCCATCATAACCATCACAACACTTGTAGGTATACCCTGAACTATTTTTCGATTCAACGCAACTATTCTCCTTGCATGCAAAGCTAGTCATATCCTCCTTTGCTTCACTGCAACTTAAATTCCCGATTGTCCAGTCAAGAATAATAGGAAATTGTTTCTCTTTTAAATCATATCCACCAAGATCTGAATTTGAGAAGTTATAGGCACCATCCTCTACAACAAACACTTAACTATAAGGATTATTGAGCAAAATTTGACTATGGTTATGTTGGAATTTCGATACTAAGGAAGAAAAAATTGCAGAGAAAAAACGAGAAAAACTTATCAACAAAATTGTCTGCTAAGATTTTTATTATTATTTTTCACTCATCTATTTTGAACAATGTAACATGAATATTTATAACAAGAAAAAAATATTAAATATGGATAGAAATAATAAAGATTTTTATACTAATAAATATAAAATATATTATGCTAATAAATGCTAAACATATTATACTAATAAATACTAAATCTTCTAGGAAGAAAATATATTTTGTAAACATTACTTGCAAGCAAGCTCTTTAAATCTTTTTGATATTCTTAGTTCGCCAAAATAATGGGCTTGCCACTTTCTGTGAGCTCGCCAATGTTGATGGGTTCACCAAGTGTGTTCACTGCATGAATGGTCATCTCCCAACACTCCTCCTTGGCCTTCATGCTGCGAACACCAATTTCTTTTCTCAATTTCACAAATCTGGACATTTCAAGTGGGTTGGTCAGAATATCAGCAAGTTTGCATCTTGTCTTGTTCACAAGCTTGTACTTTGATGAGCTTGCATTCTGGTGTCCTCACACTTTTGCAACACGTATTTCATTTAGTTTGCATCTTGCACTTTTCATAGCTCGCACATTTATCAACTCGCACTTTTTTTGAGTTTGCAACTTGCATTTTGGTGAGCTCGTAAGCTCACAGTTCATCCTATTGCTTGCTACTGCATGAGTGGCCAATTTGCAACACTCTTTTTTGACCATATTGCAGCAAACTCCAATGTTGTTTTTTCATGCAACTTATTCAAAAATTGCATGCTCCAATACTGCTAAGTCACATCTGTGATAAGTTTCAACAATAGACCTGATGCTCTTAACAGGAAGATCATCAAAACCTTCATCTTCATCTTTATCTTCAACTTTAGTCATCTTCTCAACTGATTTTGACTTGCACACTTGACTAAGGAAATTATAGTTTACATATCCTTGTCTTTTGTGCCAACTATATGATTTATCCATTGAACTCGTATAGGATCTTGAAGCCTCAAAGTTCCAATCCAGCACAAAGCTTTTATTATTCATTGAGACTGTGACCACTTACTGTCCTAATAAATCAAATATAATGCAACATATATCTTTGAAAACAACTGTGTATTTCTTATCCATCAATTGACAAATGCTAAGGAGCTTATTATCTATTTCAGTAACTAAAAACACATCTTTAATTACTTTAGTACCTCTTGGAGTGCTGATCAACACATCTCCTTTTTCCCTTAGCTTCTAAAAGTTCGCCATTACCAATCCTTACCTTAAGATCACATCTTCTGTCAATCTTCCTGAAGATGCTTTCGTCTGAGGTCATGTGGTTGGTGCATCCATTACCGATCAACCAACCTTTCACGACTTGGGTTTTTTATGCAAAACTTGTGGTTGTGAATACCTGCTCCTCCTGAATGTGATCTGACTCAGCTTCCTAAGCCTGCACATTCTGTTGTAGAGTTCGCCCTTTGTTCTTACGTATCTTCTCCATGTGGTCAAATTGTTTACAACTTCTACATTGAATATATGAATTGAACCAACAATACCTCTCCAAGTGATTTGTCTTTTTGTAGTGAGAGCATGGTGGATTTTATTCCTCACCACCATCTCTCAATCTATCTTCTTTCTTTTCTGTCCAACCTTTCATACCCTTATGTTTCTGGGGGTTCGCATCATCAATACTTAGGGTTCGTGGCGATTCTTCTTCTACGCGCTCCCAATGCCTTGATGCTCTTATTTGTTCTTAAGCATATAGGGCATTTATTAACTTTGTAAGAGAGATTGCCGAGAGATCCCTTGAGTCTTTAAGTGAGGAAGTCTTAGATTCATATATCTCAGGAACTGTTGTTATGACCTTCTCAACGACCTTACTATCTGTGAATTCTTCCCCAAGTAACCTGATGTTATTTACAACCGCCATAATCTTGTCTGCGTACTGCTTCATTGTTTCAACCTCCTTCATCTTCAAATTCTCAAAATCTCTTCTGATATTAATAAGTTGTTGTTGTCTTGTCTTGTCAAAACCTTAAAAAATCCTCCTTTAGCTTATTCCAAGCTTCCTTTGGAGTCTCACAAGCCATAATACATGTGAATATAACATCTGAGACGCCATTATGTATACAAGACATTGCTTTGTATCTTTTAGCTTGCTCATCACTGTGGTGTTTAATTTGAGCGATTGTAGTGTTATTCCTCAACGGTCCTAGCTCAACATCAATATGCACAATCTCACACAAGTCATAATCTTGTAGGTAGGTCTTCATCTTAACAACCCATATATGATAGTTTTCTCCATTGAAAACAAACGGTGAAGGTGGTGAGAAACTCACAGAAGCCATGTATAACTCGAAAAGAACAGTAACGACATGTAAGAAGACGGCTCTGATACCATTTGTTGAAATTTTAATACTAAGGAAGAAAGAATTGTAGAGAAGAAATGAGAAAAATTAGCAACAAAATTGCTGCTAAGTTTTTTATTATTTTTCACTCATCTATTTTGAACAATGTAACAGGGGTATTTATAACAAAAAAAACTCTTAAATATGGAAATAAATAACAAATATTTTTATACTAATAAATGTCAAATATATTATGTTAATAAATGCTAAATTTATTATACTAATAAATACTAAATCTTCTAAAAAGAAAATATATTTTGTAAACATAGCTTGCAAGAAAGCTCTTTAAATCTTGTTCATATTCTTAGTTCACCAAAATAATAAGCTCGCCACTTTTTGTGAGCTCGCCAATCTTGATGGGTTTGTCAAATGTGTTCGCTGCATGAATGATTATCTCCTTACAGATTATCATAGTTGTTGAGACATATTACAACCTCTTACTCCTTTCAGGATCGCCGTCTGACTATAACCGATGCTAGAACAAGAGCCATTAATCACATCACTAACGCTATTACAAAACGATAGGCAACCCGTCGCGTATTCATTGTTTGAGCCTCAGACGAAGGCGTAGGTGTCACAACCAATTGTTGTGAGCATGTTTCGGGTGTTATCAATGGGGAATTTCGATAGATCAATCTAGTAGTTGAAATATGAATCATTTGTTGAAGGATAACAGTCGTAGCTTGCTGAACTAAGGACTTGTAGATGACAATCTAAAGATATGTTAACGATTTGGATGTTACCAATGGTTAAGAATGCTTTGTTGTGTATGGAAGTAGTATCACATGTTACGAAAAAATCTTCACTAATATTACAATCGTTGCCTGTACCAAAAGGGTATGGTATGATAACATCGCCGCAGTTACTTTGGCAACTGGGTTTCGCTTGCCGCCACTTTTCTTACCGCAGCTGCCATGATCATCGTAATCATAATCATATAAGCACCACTCTCAAGTTACCCTTGCCCATTTTTCTTCAACTCTATACGCACTATAATTCACTTTGAATCTCTTGATGTATATATGGTAGAAGACTGAGTGGTTACATATAAAAGAATTCATCTGGCTAGCCTACAGAATTGGAACTCATGTCACATACATGTCAGGTAAGTATCTGATATGAATATATTGAACACGTTTAGTATACATGTACTTTTGAGTTACAAATAGATTGCAACAGGAAAAGATTTTGGCCCAGGAGACATATTTGATGACTTAATGTAAACTAGACCTGGTCCTCTGTCACAAATCAAGGTATTGAGCTTTTGAAGCATCAACTGGAATCTGTAGACTGGTTCAACATCTTCAGAGTTCTTATTTAATTTGCAACAAATATTTCAATGTATAATAAAAATTTTTTGATTTGATTAATGGATTTGTATAAACATTAACAAACCTTACACATGGTGAGACTTACATCAGTGTAAATCTGAATTGAAAATCCATAAATGACTTGAAAATTTAAGATCTTAATCTTGTAATTAAACCAAAATTATATAACAATTTGATGTAGAAATTGTTTATCATATGAGGTAATTCTCATTGCCGGCAATCCTTAAATAACAAATTGATAAATGCTGTTGTATCAGTTGAAGTTTCAATAATAAGATAACAAGAAGTGGCGATTGATCATGAAAGCATAGACTTAATTATTAGCAGCACTAAATTAAAGAAAAAAACAAAGGTAAGTTTTATTCAGTGTCCTAATCGATGATGGAAGATAAAACTGTTTGAAGTAATAATTAAAAGAAATTATATAAGTGAAATGAAGGTAAAGTCATTTGGTTAGTCGACTACTGGAACTATATATAGTTCTCAATCGTGGGGACAAGCTCTTCTACCAATAGTTTACAACATGTGATGTGTCACCAATTATAAATTTATTAATTCTTTAAAATATTTAGTTTAATAATTCGCTACAATTAATGAATTTTCAGTAAAAAAACACAATGAATTTAAAATTTAACTTTTAGAATTTATAGGTAGTTAAGGAAACAAATATACAATGAGGATTATCTTTCAACCTATAATCACTTATTTGACCTTTTTATTATTTAAAAAAATTATTTTAATTTTTTATTTAATTTTTTTCTCTTTTAATTTTTAATTTTGTGTTGTTTGTCCAATCACCTAAAAATAGATGAAAAAAAGTATTAATTTTTTTCATTCATTTTGAGTGATTTAACATAAAATACAAGTTGAAGAGTTAAAAGAGACGAGAACTTAAATGAAAGGTTAAATAATTTTTTTATATAAAATTAATGAGTAAAATAAATTATTATACGTTTTAAACACATAAACAAAAAGTATACAACAAGAAATTAAGGGAAAAATAAATTGGTTTAATAACACGGAAGTCCTTCCATGTTGTTCCACTGACAAAATACTTCCGCTTTTTCTAATATAAACTTAAGTCCTCCATATTTATAATTAATTTTTTCATTACTCTATCACATAAATGTTTATTTATTGAAACGTCTTTCTTTATTTACATTTTCTAAAAGTGTTTTCTAAAATTACATTTTATATATTATTTATCTAATTGATATGAAATTTTATTAAACTATGGTACATTTTAGTATTTCTCTTACATATTTAATAACAAAATTATTAATTTAAACTTTAACATTTTTAAGCATATCTATTTTACAGTAAAAGTTTTAGTTTACCATTTTTCATAAATAGCATTATCATCTATCTTAATTTTTTACTTATTTTATAACATACATGTCATAAGAAAAATATTTAAATTCAGAACAAAATTGATTAATTTGATTTTTTTTTTTTTACTTTTACATTAAATTTTCAACAATAATATTAAAAAAAGTAAAATACATTTACTTAGAGTTTGTTTGGACAACACAAAGTAGTTGAATAAAAGTCTAATTACGAGGGTAGTAATTACACTTTCTTATAATTATAAAGAATAGTAATTTCTTGGATGTATTTGGCTTGTAAGATGTAATTACAATATAATTCTCTAGATCATGTTTGGTAGTAAAATTTGTAATCAAACAATTTTTTACCATAATTTTAGAATTTTTTTTCAAAAAATTTATAATAAAAACTATAACACTTTTTTTTTTATGAATAAGCATATTAGTTTCATAATATATAGTATGAACATATAAATAAGTTATGTTTATACTTCTTAGCAAATAGCTTTTTATAAATAAATATATTATAACACTTTTATAACCAAAACATCTTCCAACACCTCTTCTGGGTAGATTATAGATATGTTTTCCAATTAGAAGCTAACACTTATTTCTTTCAAATGACCGATATTAAGTGAGTCATAAATAGATAACCTGATTATGTTAATAGATGCACCCAAATCACACATAACTTTCTTAATGTCAATATTACCTATTTTATACAAAATTGAAAACATACATTGATCCTTACATTTATGGGGTATCTTTTTTCTGGATAAGAGCGAATACATTCTCCTCCATACATACCCTTTTGAAATCGGTTGGTTTCTTTTTGTTAGAGCAAAAATTCTTTCAAAATTTCTGCAAAATGAGGTATTTGTTTTATAGTGTCCAATAGTGGAATCTTTGCCTCGACTTTGTAGAAAATCTAAAGGACTTCTTCATCGTCTTTTTCTCTCTTGTTTCTCACTAGCCTTCCAAGAAAAAGAGGTGGAATCACGATCGGTTTGGGTGGTGTTGGTTCCGCTTTTGCTTGTGAATTGTCATCTTGTTTTTCCTTGCACAAGTCTTGTCCATGATTTTTATGGATAGGGCTCCAGAATAATTTTGCTTTTAAGAGTCATTGAACTCACGTTTTGGCTCGGGTTAGTGATGCGGTCGTTGAAAGCACCAAAAATATCCTATCCCTAATAAATAATAAAAAAGAATAGTAAAAAGAAAGTAGGATCAAATCCTCAGGGACTGGATTTGTATAATATCTTGTTCCGTGAAATCCCAGGCAAAATGTTGCCTAAGAAATCTGCGTTCCTGAAAAATAAGAAAATAATAGAATTAAAAGTTTGGATCTGGAAACGAAAAATAAAATAAAAACAAAATTAAGAATATTGAATCGAAAATTTGAGAAATTAAAAATAGAGTTGAGAGAAAGGAAATTCTTATGGGAGATTCCAGCCTCTAGTTGTCTCATTCCGCCTTGGGTTCAATCCTTGATTTTTAGATGATCCTTCCCAAACCGAATAAGCCAGTTATAGTGGAAGAGGACGCCTACGACCACCAGCTCCAAGGATTTAGACTTATGATTTAGTGAAACCTGACTCTAGCCAACAATCGCTTCTGTAGGATCGTCTTATGCTAGATCAACGCTTCTCAATGGCGAATCCCACGCCATTTTGTCTCTTGGGCTCGGCAACCTCTGACGCAGTAAGCTAACGAACCGACTATGCAACCTTCCCAAAACATACAAAGCGGCCGCCCTTGCATACATTGAAAAGCTTGCTTCTTAAGGGACATGGACGGAAGCGTCAGCCCCGTAGTGCGAAGAAACGATGAATACTCAGCGAGGAGGCTAAGTACGGATTCTAAGCCTTATGAACCCTTTTAGGGATTTTTGACAACCTTAGGCTAGATGGGTTTAGTGGCTCATGGTTGTGGTAGAAAAGAAAATAAATAAAATAAAAATAAAGATTTTATTGAAAAGAAATATGAGAAGAACAAAAGCCTAGACTTTTGGGGAGAGAGTGTTTACAGGAAAAAATAAAAGATGCATCTCTTTTGAGTCACTTCACCCCCTATTTATAGTGCTAGGGGAAATAGTTTAATCCTACTTAAATTCCTAAGAGATAAATACATTTAATTTAAGATAAATAAAGATAAATAAAATAAAATCCTAAAAATAATCCTTAATAATTATCTCAATATTAATTATCCTAATATAATTAAAATAGAGTTTAATAGAATAAAATTTCTTCTTTTTGCATTTCAACCCTTGTGTCCTCCATGCTTGCACTTTTGGCACCAACTTTTCCTTGTGTCCACATTGACCCATTTTATCTCTAAATTCACGCTTTTGGCCCTTAATTTTACTTTTGCCTCAAATTTAGTCCCTATGAGATAAAAGATCATAAATAGCTCAAATTAGTAGGATCATACTCAGAATAAATACATAATTAATACATAAAAATACGTTATTCTAGAGTGTTATCAAATTCCCCCTACTTAGCCCATACTTGTCCTCAAGTATGATTCCTATCTACTGTGAAAGTTAGATTCTGGCATAAAAGAAATACCACTCCAAAATTTTATAAAAATCAGTCAAAAATGCATATGAAAAATAAAGAAAACCCCAAGCTTGCTTTAAGTAAAGTAGAAAAAGTTTTCCAATTAATACACACAAAAATTAGAATCGACTTGAATTATTTAATGAAAATTAGGTAAATTACCAAACCTACCAAGACACCCTATTTGCTTCCTCCTTTAGTCTCCAAATTATTATATTTTTTTCTTCTTTTTTTATTATTATGCTTTAGGAATATATTGAACCTTTTGACGCGAAGAGAGATGACAACCAAGCACCCCACCCCGGTTACTCAGCCAAGCAGACTCCTAATTTATTATAATTTTTTCTTAAGAACACATCGAACCTTTTGACGCGAAGAGAGATGACAGCCAAGCACCCCACCCCTATTACTCAGCCCAACATGTTCTTAAAAATTAATTCCGGTTAGCGGAGTTTCACCTAACACATCACACAACCTTTTAACGCGAAATAGGATGACAACCCAAGCACCCTACCCCGGTTACTCAGTCAGTCATGTTTTTAAGCTGCACTCATAACCACGGAAACATTAAACGACATTTTAATAATAACTGTTTTTATGAGGAATTTAGAGAAATAATAATAATCAAGTGTCAAAAATAAGTTTCAATAATTACCTTAATAGTCATTAACATATTTTAGCATGCAAACATATTAAGTGTCCACTTTGTATTAAACTTGATCAATTTTACGAAAAGCAAGGTAAAGTTAACTCTATGAATCACAATTATTTTTAGTCTAATAAGAATAAAATAGTGGAGATGGCATCAATTATGGAAAATCCGTAATTTCCTCAGAAAACAAGAATCATGCTTGTAGGTCAAACAATAGGCAATTCTTGGTAAAAATCTTGGGCATGAAAAGAGGCAGGAAATTCTAAAAAAATAAATATGGACAAAATGGAGTCTCAAGCAGCAACACCAACCAAAAATAGTCACAACAACAGCAACAACAAGCAAAATCATAGCAAAAAATGATAGTAATAACGAAGAGTACCTCCCCTACTGAAAGCACATTATCCTTAATGTGGACGAAAAGAAATAAATAGGTAGAAAAGTTTAGAAAAACTCCCTCTGTTGTTTCTGTTGATCGTATATGATGGCAATGAGCTCGGTCAGTTGCTGGCCAAAAGTTTCAAGTTGGGCTTCAATACGCTCTAAGTGTTGCTCAACGCTTTTCTTCGCATTTTTGCTCTGTTTTATCTAAGAAAAAGAAGAAAAATTTATTAATATCTAAATAAGTAAAAAATAATAAAATAAAATAAAGTAATAAATAAATTAAAAAAATAAAATAAAAATAAAAATAAAAATTGGGTTGCCTCCTAACAAGCGCTTGTTTAATGTCGTTAGCTCGACGCCGTTATTGGTTCTATGGTGGTTCCAAATGGATTTTCTCAACCGTGTGAGCTTGAAAATTCTCATAAAATAGCTTCAACCGCTGACCATTGACTACGAACTGCTTTCCAGATTCTTCACTCTCTATTTCAACCGCTCCATGTGTAAACACTTTAGTAACAATAAAGGTCTTTGCCATCGTGATCGAAGCTTACCTGGGAATAACTTTAACACAGAGTTATAAAGTAAAACTTTTTGTCCTACCGAAAAATGCTTCTGAGCTATTCTCTTATCGTGAAACAACTTTCTCTTGTCTTTATAAATATGAGCATTTTTGTAGGCATCATTGCGAATTTCTTCTAACTCTTGAATTTTTAATTTCCTTGCCTGTCTTGCTAGTTCTAACTCCAACTCTGGTGCCTGTATAACAGAAGGTAACAGTTTAGTATTTGGAGATAATAACTCATTAACAAATTCAAATTCATCAAGTTCAGAATTATCTCTATAAATTGACTCAAAATTCTCATCCACCAAAGAGTCAATTATGTCGATACGATTTACGCTCAAGATTTCGCTTGGATGGCTAATGGTGTCGTAGACATTAAACTTTACGATCTCCCTATCAAACTCTATTGTGAGAGTTCCACTTCGAACATCAATTTTAGTACTAGCTGTACTAAGGAACGGTTGACCCAGCAGGAGATCTGAAGATCCAAGAGTGCTATCCTCCTTCATTTTGATCACATAAAAATCTGCAGGGAAAATAAGCTCGTTAACTTTTACCAGAACATCCTCGAGGACTCCTTCTGGATGCACAACAAACCTGTCCGCCAATTGAATGATAACACCTGTTTTTGTCAAAAAAACCCACATTAAGTGATTCATAAATAGAATACGACATTACATTTATAGAAACCCCTAGATCACACATAGCCTTCTTAATTCCCAAATGGCTTATTTTGCATGGTATTGCAAACATGCCCCTATCCTTGCATTTTGCCAGCATTTTCCGCTGTAACACTGCGGATACATTCTCACCAACATTCACCCTTTCATTACCTGTTAATTTTCGCTTGTTGGTACAAAGTTCTTTAAGAAATTTAGCATACCGCGGTATTTGCTTGATGGCATCCAACAGCGGAATGTTGATCTCGACATTTTAAATGTTTCAAGGATTTTCTTGTCCTCTTTACCTCTTCAACACTGGTTGAATCGTTCTGGAAATGGAGGCTTCGGTCGGACCTGTTCATCTTTCTCAGGTTTTTTCTGGGTGATTTATTGGGCAAGATTCCTGTCAAGAATCGATTCCAGTACCTTTACGATTCGCAACGTCACTGCATTTGCATTTTGTCTTGGGTTTGGCTCTGTTTGTGATAGCAGCTTCCCTTGAGAGGTTAATTTTTTGATTGATGTGGTTAACTCTCTGATGGACGCCTCAGTTTTCTGTTAGAAATCCTTCATCTCTTTTTGGAAATTAAGATTTTGCTATTGAAAATCAAGAACATTAGCTGCTAACTTATTGACCATGGTTTCTAGAAAATTACCTGAACCTTGCGGCTGTTGCCAAAACTGATTTTGGTATGGCTGGTTATTTCATGGATTGGCTCCATAACTTAAGTTAGGATGGTCCCTCCACCCTGGGTTGTAGGTATTAGCATAGGGGTCGTACTGCATTTGTGGCGGCCCAGGAAAATTTCCCACAGCATCCAGATGGGCCGTGGTATCATCATACAAACTGGGACATGCATCAGTTGCGTGATCAGGTGTAGCACATATTCCGCATAATCGAGTTGTCTTCACTTTTTCTGCAATAAGAGAGTTCATCATATTAGTAAGTCTATCAACTTTATCCTCTAAAGTTGAATTACTTAGCTGGTGAACCCTTCTAGAGGGTTCAGTATTAGCTCGAAACTACTGAGAATTTGCAACCATCGTGGAGATCAAGACTCTCGCTTGTTGGGGAGTCATGTTAACCAATGCTCCTCTACTAGCAGTGTCTACCATATTTATCTCCATGGGCTTCAAACCTTCGTAAAAATATTAGAGGAGAGATTACTCTGTTATACCATGTTGTGGGCAGCTTGCACACAACTTCTTAAACCGTTCTCAATAATCGTAAAGGGACTCAGCTTCTTTTTGACTTATTCCAACGATCTCTCTTCTTAGCTCAGCTGCTTGAGACGTTGGAAAAAACCTGTTCAGAAACAAACGAGATAGGTTAGCCCAAGTTGTAATAGATCCATGGGGTAAATAAAATAACCATTCCTTAGCGGAATCTGCTAGGGAGAAAGGGAAAGCACGCAGTTTAATCTAATCCTCTGTTACCCCCTGAGGTTTCATGCTAAGATAAACCATATGAAATTTTTTCAGATACTTGTGGGGATTTTCATTTTTCAACCCACGATAAGTTGGTAGTAATTGGATTAAACCTGACTTCAACTCAAAATTAGTATCCATAGTAGGAAACGCGATGCACAATGGCAGTTGTTCTGTAGGAGCTTCGGCCAGTTGCCGAATCGTTTGAGCCATTGGTTGGTGTGCTAAATTCGGGTTTTCATTAACCCTAGCATTAAGCACTTCTTCTGGTGAGTCGACTTCTACTTTTTCGCTTTCAAGTGTTCGAGTAGGGTTTTCGCTAACCCTAGACTTAGCTTCGTCGTCGACTTCAATTTCTGGCGGTAGATTACTTGAGTTCCAACCACCGCTGACTGCTTTTTCAGTAACTTTGTCTCATTGCGATTGGCTCCAGTAGTCTTCTCAATTTCTAAATCGAATGCAAGAGTACCTGGAGCAGATCTGGTCATAAGAAAAAAAAACAAGATTAGTACGTTGTCAGTCCCCGGCAACAGTGCCAAAATTTGATGCGGTCGTTAAAAGCACAAAAAATATCCTATCCCTAATAAATAATGAAAAAGAATAGTAAAAGGGAAGTAGGGTCAAATCCTCAGGGACTGGATTTGCACAATATCTTGTTCTGTGAAATCCCAGGCAGAATCTTGCCCAAGAAACCTGCGTTCCTGAAAAAAATAAGAAAATAACAGAATTAAAGGTGTGGATCCAGAAATGAAAAATAAAATAAAAACAGAATTAAGAATATTGAATCAAAAATTTGAGAAATTAAAAATAGAGTTGAGAGAAAGAAAATTCTTATGGGAGATTCCAGCCTCTAGTTGTCTCGTTCCGCCTTTGGTTCAGCCCTCAGCTTTTAGATGATCCTTCCCAAATCGAATAAGCCAGTTATAGTGGAAGAGGACGCCTACGACCACCATCTCCAAGGATTTAGACTTACGATTTGGTAGAACCTAACTCTAGCCAACAATCACTTCTATAGGATCGTCTTATGCTAGATCAACGCTTCTCAATGGCGAATCCCATGCCATTTTGTCTCTTGGGCTCGCCAACCTCTGACGCAGTAAGTTAACGAACCGACTATGCAACATTCCCAAAACATACAAAGCGGCTGCCTTTGCATACGTTGAAAAGCTTACTTCTTAAGGGACATGGACGGAAGCGTCAGCCCCGTAGTGTGGAGAAACGATGAATACCCAGTGAGGAGGCTAAGTACGGATTCTAAGCCTTATGAACCCTTTTAGGGATTTTTGACAACCTTTGGCTAGATGAGTTTAGTGGCTCATGGTTATAAAATAAAAATAAAGATTTTATTGAAAAGAAATATGAGAAGAACAAAAGCCTAGACTTTTGGGGATAGAGTGTTTACAGGAAAAAATAAAAGATGCATCTCTTTTGAGTCACTTCACCCCCTATTTATAGTGTTAGGGGAAATAGTCTAATCCTAATTAAATTCCTAAAAGATAAATACATTTAATTTAAGATAAATAAAGATAAATAAAATAAAATCCTAAAAATAATCCTTAATAATTATCTCAATATTAATTATCCTAATATACTTAAAATAGAGTTTAATAGAATAAAATCTCTTCTTTTTGCATTTCAACCCTTGTGTCCTCCATGCTTGCACTTTTGGCACCAACTTTTCCTTGTGTCCACATTGGCCCATTTTATCTCTAAATTCACGCTTTTGGCCCTTAATTTTACTTTTGCCTCAAATTTAGTCCCTATGAGATAAAAGATCATAAATAGCTCAAATTAGCAGGATCATTCTCAGAATAAATACATAATTAGTACATAAAAATACGTTATTCTAGAGTGCTATCAGTTATGTTCTATTTGGATTGACAACTTCTCTTGGGAATCCAATTCACCCCTTGAGATGGCAAGTTGACTCATTGAGTTCTCCAATTTCTCTCTACTTGCTCTTCTTTCCTGTTGGAATTTAAGGGTGTTAGCAATAATGGCATTTACAATGTCTTCTAAAGAGAAACTTGAGGATAATGGTTGCCGCCTAGGTGGACTAGGCTGATAATATGGATTGAACAGGGGTCTCATTCCATAGCCTAAATCGAGGAGATCTCTCTACATAAAATTGTACGCATCAAAGAATGAGATGTATCTTCTTTGAGGTGGTCCAAGAAGACTTCCACTAGTGCTAAATTGTTCTTGATAATCGTCGTACAAAATAAAACACACATCTACCACATGACTGGGTGTAACACATACACCACATACCGTGATTGGCATGGCATTTCTTGTGTCAATACACCGAACAATATTAGCAATATTATTAAATTTGCTTTCCATGGAAAAATACGTTTACCTCTTGTACTCTTAGTCGGTAATTAGGTATAAACCCAAACGGTTGATAACTCATAGCCATAATATAACACATTCGATCATTCTTCAATTTTTTTGTTCTTTTTTATTTATTACTATTTCTGAAGAACGAAAAATCTTCTCTACTTCTAGAGTATGCTTGAGTGGCCTGCACGTCTAAATTTAGTCATATAAAGAAAACACAAATTTAGTTAGTGTCAGTCCCCAACAATAGAATTAAATTTTGATGGGTGCTGAATCCACCTAAAATAATTTTTTACATCTAAAATTGAAATTAAATTTGCAGTATAGAGAGTAGGCCAATACTACAGAGGTTGGAGTAATCAATTCTATAAGTTCTTATGAACAAGATTTGTACAAGTCTACGAAATTAAAGAAAATGGGGAATTAAGCTTGAATATAAAATAACAAAAGTTAAATTAAAATAAAAAATCAATAAAAATAAGCAAACAAAATTAAATCCAAATAGACGAAAACTTTAACCTTATGCACGATTTTGAGTCCGCCTACGAAGTGTTACTAAAAAAAAAAAAAGAGAGAGAACTTAGCATTACTTTATTAAGCGGCACGAATGCGGCATCAAATAGGAGCAAGGGATTTTCATCCCTGATATGGGGATAGGTGGATCCCCAAATTAATAACATTTAAATACATAGAAAAGATTTAAGTATATCTATATCAAATATATGAGAGTAATATAAGTTTTTAGTAGATGGGAGGGAGAGCGTTGAGGGATGCTGTGGAAGTGTTGAGGGTGTGAATCACAGCCTGTTGGAGTGTTCATTTCATTGCTTATTCCATTATGAGTTTGGGTGTCGATTATTGACCTGCTTCTATTCTTATGTGTCTAAATTGCCGGGTAAAAAATAGTATATGAGCACGTGTATGATAATCCATAAACACTAGCATATAAAGAATCACTACTTGTTTTATATAAATTTATATTTTAAAAAGGGGTTGTTAGCAATATAATTAATATCACAAATTGAATGATAATAACTTAAAATTTTACATAAATTATTTAAAATATATAACTATAAGAATTAATTTATCATTTATTTAATTTTGATTTTTTTCTTTTTTTTTGGAAGCGATGGTTCAACATCTAATGATCCGCGGTGTTCTTACTCACCTTATATCCTATGATTTATTAAATAAAAATTGAACATTTTATTTTATTTAATGTATAAGCATAACATAAAAAGTTTACTTTCTTTAATACAAAAATCACAAGTTCAAACCAATTACCGCTGACCTCAACACCGAAAGTTCTAAAGGAAAGACGTCAGTTATCCGCATTTTGCTGTGCAGAACGAGTCCCAAATTTGATTTACTACAAATCAAACAAGCCGGCCTATGAATCTTTTATTTAATGCCTGGTCACCGTGGAACTACATTAAAGCATCGATCCATCTCTACGTATAATCTAGGAAATACGGCGATGGGTTTGATCAGATCAGTACTACTTATGCAGCTGATCATCTTCCTTAATGTTAGATTGACGGTAAAAGCTTCAACACCAGCGGTGGCAAAACCCGGCTGCCAAAGCCGCTGCGGGGATGTTATTATCCCATACCCGTTCGGTACCGGCGGCGATTGCAACATCACTGAACAGTTTCTCATCACATGTAACACTAGTTACATACCCAACAAAGCGTTCTTAGGCAACGGTAACCTCGAAGTCATCAACATATCTACCGATGGTCAGTTGCGCATCTTTTCGAATGCAAGCTATGATTGTTACAACACATCATACAGGAATTGGTCATATTACCGGCTCCAGCTTTATAAATTTTCAATAAACAATAACAAGAATAAGTTCACGGCAATCGGGTGTGACACCTATGCTCGGGTGGAAGGTTACCTCGGACAACGTTATGCAACCGGTTGTTTGTCATTATGTAACAACATAACCGATGTTTCAAACGGGTCTTGCTCTGGGATTGGCTGCTGTCAGACAAGTATTCCAAAGGGTGTGATGAGCTATAACATCACTATTGAAAGCTATGAGAACCATGTCGATGTATTGCCCGAAAACCCTTGCAGCTTTGCATTTGTTGCAGAGAATGATAACTATATCTTCTCTGCTTCAGATCTTCGTGGTTCCAATTTTAAAGACAAGCAGTTTCCAGTCACTGTTGATTGGACAATAGGGACTACGAGTTGCAAGGAAGCGAAAATGGATACCAAGAATTTTGCATGCCAAGAGAATAGTAATTGCGTCGATTCAGAAAATAACTCTGGATATTTCTGCAAGTGTTTTAAGGGTTACGAGGGGAACCCTTACCTCCCCAATGGATGTCAAGGTAACTATATATGTATATATACCCCATAGCTGTATTTGTAGTTTCTAACATTAAAGATAGTGTTATTTATTACTTACATACAATCTGCAAATTTCAGATATAAATGAGTGTGAAACGATGAGTTCTTGCAATGGAACATGTATCAACTTACCGGGAACATTTAATTGTTCATGTCCGGTGGGCTATGAAGGTGATGGTTGGAAAAATGGAACAGGTTGCAGTTTACCCAATAGAGATAAGTCCAAGAGATCTCCCCTTATTGATATTGCTCTAGGTTAGTAATTTTGATGCGTAGTTATAGAATTATTTATTTATATTTAACTATAATATCGATTATACTTTTATGAAATATTTTGTAAGCCAGTAGAACTAGATTTACGACCAGGACTCATGCTTAACTTTCAATGTTGAGTCATTTGGGTCGGCTCGACACAAACAATTTCATCATTTATTAAGATACATTTTATATGATTTTTCACTTTTAGATTATATTAATATTACTATGACTAATACAACTATTATTATTATTTTCTTTAAAATAATAAACTATTATTTTATGCTTTGAATATAGGAAGTAGCATCGGATTTCTTGGTCTCCTTTTGGGGATAGTATCATTGTGTTGGATGCTAAGGCAGAGACAAATCTCTAAATTAAAAGATGCTTACTTTCTGCAAAATGGTGGCATTTTATTGCGGGAAGAGCTTTCGAAACGACAAGGGTACCGTGAAGATGTTAAAGTATTTACAGCAGAGGAACTCGAGAAGGCAACAAACAATTACCATGAAAGCAGAATTTTAGGACAAGGAGGACAGGGGACAGTGTACAAGGGAATATTAGCTGATAATCGAATAGTTGCCATTAAAAAGTCAATAATTGGAGATCCTAGCCAAGTTGAACAATTCATTAATGAAATAATGGTGCTCTACCAAATCAACCACAAGAATGTTGTCAAACTCCTCGGATGCTGTTTGGAGACACAAGTTCCACTGTTAGTTTATGAGTATATCACCAATGGAACCGTTTTTCATCATTTGCATAATGATAATGCTGCCTCCCATCTTCCATGGGAGACTCGTTTGAGAATCGCCACTGAAACAGCAGAAGCCCTTTCTTATTTGCACTCTGCAGCTTCTATTCCAATCATTCACCGGGACATCAAGTTGGCTAACATACTGTTAGATGAAAATCACACTGCAAAAGTTTCTGATTTTGGTGCTTCGAGATTGATCCCATCCGATCAAGCACAAATAACTACAATTGTGCAAGGAACTTTCGGTTACTTAGATCCTGAATACATGCTTACAAGCCTTCTTACTGAGAAAAGCGATGTCTATAGCTTTGGGGTTGTGCTTATGGAGATGTTAACAGGACAAAAAGTAGTTTGTTTCAAAAGATCGGAAGAAAGTCGAGTTTTGGCAATGTACTTTGTTTCTTTGATGAAAGAAAACCACCTGCTTGACGTCCTCGATCATCGGGTGCTTAATGATGAAAATGTTGAGCAGCTAAAGGAAGTAGCAACTTTAGCTTGCAGATGCGTGAGAGTGAAGGGAGAGGAAAGGCCAACGATGAAGGAAGTTGCTCATGAATTAGCAGGACTACAAGCAATGCCTAAGCATCCTTGGAGTAAAAGTAATTTAGCAGGAGAAGAATCTGAATACTTGCTTGGTAAGTTTCCTAGCACTTACGATGATGGTGTAACGAGCAGCTCGATGGGGATGGGGTATGATAGCATAAATAACAAAATCACATTTGAACTTGAAGGTGCTCGCTAAGTATGTAATCATATTATCATTTGTACATATCACATTTGAGCCTGAAACAGCTCGATGGGGGTATGATTTTAAGTAGTTTGCTTCTACATTTCCTAGTTTTGAGAGAAATACAATGTTAAATTACAATAGATAGAGCTTATATGTATGCGTTGTTTAAGTTAATTTTTAAGATTTTGTTTTGTTTTATTTATGTATTTTTTATTATTTCTATAAGTACCCTTTTCCTCAAAATATCTTAAAAGTGAGGTTTATTTATTGAAGCATAAGGTAAGTTGCAAGGATGAAGACTCAAGTTTCAAATGATTAAATAATTAAATTGCTCTGGACATGTCTCATTTTGTGAAAATCACCTCCTTTCTTTTTTATGGAACTAATTTTAACTCACGTGCATTAAATATATTACTATGAATATTATAAACAATAAACATAATAGATATTGGAAAAGACCTAATATAATTAAGGTTAAATTACTAAAATTGTCACTTTTGTTTACCTCAGGATACATTTTAGTTATTTATGTTGAAAAAGTTACGTTTAAGTCACTTACGTTAACATGTTGTAACATTTTAGTCACTGAGTCGTTAATTATCATTAACGGTGTAACAGTAAGTTGATGTGGCACGTTAAATGTAATACCCCAATTCTGACCTAGACGTTATGGTCGAATTTGGAGGAATTACATTAGTTTGTTTAAAAACACAGAAATTTAAATCTAGAAAAATATGTGCCATTTAATTTCAGTCAAGAATGTTTAGAGGCATTTAATGTTCTTGAGGAAAAATTAACCAATGCCCCGATTATAGTTGCACCTGATTGGAATTTACCCTTTAAACTAATGTGTGATGCGAGTGATTTTGCAGTAGGTGTAGTCCTTGGACAGCAAAGAGAAAAGCACTCTCAGCTGATCTATTATGCTAGTAAGACTTTGACAAACGCACAAGAGAATTACACGACTAGAGAAAAAGAATTTCTAGCTATGGTTTTTGTATTTGATTAATTTAGACCTTATTTAATGTTGTCTAAAGTTATTGTGTATATTGACCACTTTGCTTTTCGCTATCTTCTTACTAAATTGGGTGGAAAACCTCGACTTATAAGGTGGATTTTATTGTTACAGGAATTCTATTGGGAGATTAGAGACAAGAAAAAGTTGAAAATCTTGCCACAGACCACCTCTCAAGGCTTCAAAATCCATATCTTGAGAAACTTAATAAAGATGCGATAAATGACTCGTTTCTTGAAGAACGACTCTTTACGATAACTGGTTCCAAAGTCCCTTGGTTTTCAAATATTGCTAATTACTTGGTTGCTAACGTTTTACCAAAAGGTTTAACTCATCATCAAAAGAAGTAGTTCCTAGCTGATGTGAAAAACTAGTTTTTGGAGAATCTTTTTCTTTTTTGTGTGTATGCAAATTTGGTAATTCGAAGGTGTGTTTCGGTACCAGAAGGGAATAAAATTTTGGAGCATTGTCACTCAAGACCGGCAGGAGGACACTACAGTGGGATTAGAACATCACATAAAGTCCTCAAATCAGGTTTTTATTAGCTCAAATTGTTCAAAGATGCTAACAAGTATGTTTCTTTTTGTGATAGATGCCAGAGGACAGGTAATATTTCCAAACGTGATGAAATGCCTCAAACTTATATGATTTCTTGTGAAATTTTTGACATTTAGGGTATTGATTTCATGAGACCTTTTTTCTAGTTCTTATGGTAATAAATGCATACTAGTAGTAGTGAATTATGTGTCAAAGTGGGTTGAAGCTCAAGGTTTACCAACTAATTATGCTAGGGTGGTAGTTCGGTTTCTTAAGAAACTTTTCTCTCGTTTTGGAGCACCTAGAACAATCATTAGCGATAGGAATACACATTTTTGTCACACTCAATTTGATAAGATTCTTAAAAAATACGGTGTACATCACATAACAACTACCCCATATCATCCTTAAACTAGTGGTCAAGTTGAAGTGTCAAACCTAGAATTGTAACACATCCTAAAAAAGATAGTAGAGACAAATAGGAAAGATTAGACAGTAAAATTAGATGATGTTTTATGGGCTTATAGACCTTTATACAAAACACCCATAGGAACATCTCCCTACAAGCTTGTTTATGGGAAAGGTTGTCACTTACCACTAGAACTTGAGCATAAAGCATTTTGGGCAATAAAATTTCTGAATTATGATCCTAAACTTGCAAGTGAAAAGAGAATGTTGCAACTAAATGAGTTAGATGAATGGCGAGCAAATGCTTACGAGAGCTTGAGATTGTACAAAGAATCAACAAAGTGACGCCATGACACTCTTTTAAAGCAGCCCAAGCAACTCATAGTTGTAGATTGAGTACTTTTATAATTCGAGGCTTAAACTGTTTCTTGGAAAGTTGAAGTTGATATGGTCGGGCCCATTTGTTGTAGAAGTCATCTTTCCATACGACCCATTTGTGGTGATATTAATAACGAGAAAGAGGAGCTCCGACTTCAAAATCTGAGTTAATCATATGCGTGAAAAGAAAAGTCGAGCTTAGACTCTAAATAAGCGCTTTTTGAAAGGCAAATCGAGTGTTTTTTATTATTTATTTCTTTAAATTTTGTAGCATGCTTAATATGTTATAAACAAAAAAGAACCATAAAATCATGTGGGACATACGGGCGTGTCCTAGGCCACGTGAGACTTGAAGCTTTTATTTTAATTTTCGAATCACACATGGGCTATGGGGCCTAGGGTTTTTCTTCATTTTCTTCTTGCTCTTTTCACACCATTTTAGCCGCAAACCACCCCTTCACTGATTTCCAGCCAACAAATCTTCATTCTCATTGTCGTTCACCTTTTTTGACTCTTCTCATTGCCCTCAACCTCTTTCTCGTCTCTTTCTCGATGTCGTTTAGTCCTTTCAAACCACCAACCATCACACGTAAAAAAGGTTCCCTTACTTTCCGCCATCCTTGCCGGTCGTTTCCCCGTCGTTTATGCACCACCACCATCGCCCCATCCTTCTCTCTTCCTTGTTCCCTCACTCTCAACCATCGCCAAATTCACCAACCTCACATTTTCCCTCTTCCTCAAATCGCCAACAGAACCCAAACCCATTCAACCTCTTTTCCCTTGTTAACCACTTCCAACGCTGGCCCCCTAGACTATATTCTCCACCCCTCCTTGACCATCGTCTGATATACCCACGTCAAACATACTACTGTCGTTCTAGTCTACATCGATGATGGCTCTGTCAACCTTCGCCGTTGTTGCCTTACCACTATTTGGCTCCACCCCATCCTTTTTATTATATTTATTATATTATTCATTTATTTAATATTTTAATTATTCTTATCTTAGCTTATTAGTTTTATTATTCTATGTGTGTTCTTGCATTATTATTTTTAGTATTAGGTTTATTCTATTTATTACTGTTATTAGTTAGTTTAGTTATTTTTGCATGATTAATATTAGTTTTCCCTTTCGTTTAGGAGTAGATTATTGTTATATTACTATTGTGATTTTGTTTTCATCATGTGATGTTTGTTGCTGATGTGTTTCCATTTGTATGCTAATTTGTTTGTCTGCTAGATTAATTATCAGTGATGCTTCTTTTTATGGTTATCAGATATTTGGTTATTATTCTTTATTTCAGGTACATCATGACAAACATGAGAGGTAAAACCAAAGCCACTGTCCCTGCCTCAAAAAGGAGGAAGACACCGGGTGCGACCTCGTCTTTGATCCCGACTACAGTCGCGAGACACCCATGTCTCCAATTTCCTCTGAGTCCATCTGAGGACCAGTATCAGCATTTAAAGGAGTGACTTTTGGGTTTGGGTCATCGCATCGATTGGGAGGCCTTGCAGGTGGTCTATTTAGCTTTTAGAGTTCGGGCTTTGATTGATACGACTTCGTGGGATTGATTTTTCACTATCATAGAGCCTATATCTGCAAAACTCACACTAGAGTTCTATTTGACGTTCTTTCTACAATAGGCTATGTCACGATAGGCTGATCCGCACACTAGCTCTTTTAGACTTCGGGGTACGACGCGTTATCTGAGCGTCCTGGGCTTCAAAGTCGCCCTTGGACTTTATTTCGAGGAGTTTATAAGTACCCCAGAGTTACCAACCTTATCTAGACACATCTATCACTTAGCTCCACTCTTTTGGTTTGAGATAGCTGAAACTGTGGCACAGTACAACCTGAGCTAGTCAAAGGCAACTTGTCTACTTCCGGCCATGTGTTATATTCATGCCATTCTGACCCATACACTAATTGGTCGGAGGGAGAGTACGGGGGTTGTTGGTATATCTGACACTTATTTCCTATAGAGTATGGAGATGTACCACCTTATCGATGTCGCCTATTTCGTGGCTCTCAGTTGTCGTCATTTGTCTGATCAGAGTAGGAAGGGCCCTTACATGATTCGATTGGCAAGATACTTCAGGCTTCTTAGTACTTTGGAGCAGACTTCCTCATTCACTGTAACACCCCAAAATCTGAATATTTGATTTGTTTTGTTAAATTCTGTCAAAAGTTAAATTATTTGTTCTAGCGGTTAAGTGCTTTAGATATGTGCTTGAGGTTGTGCATTCGAATCCATGTGGGAGAATTTTTGCTAATTTCTTTATATGCTGATCAACTAGTAAAAGTTGGAGTTAAAATTTAACTCTAGGTAACCTGTTGGATAAGGATTAGATTTTTGGGTTAGTGGGTAGTTAGATGTTGATTTATTTTTATTTTATCTTATTTCCTTTTTGTAAATTAATTAGTTTTAACCAAAATCTTCCCTAATTCTTTCTAATGTACACTATCCCCATTCTTTTTTTTTTCTTTTTACTGTTTCTTTTTTCTTGCTTTTCCAATTTTTTTCAATCATTTTATTTTTATTCTTTCGATTGGCCTCAACTTTTTCTGCTTCTTTGTTATTTTTTCATTTCTCAATTATAAACTTTTATCTCTTTGGGTTTTTTTCCCTCTTGTGACAATCTCCTTGTTATTGTTTCTTTGCTGTTCACTACTTGGTTTTGTGTTGGGTGCTTGTGGTTAGGAAGTTCTAGTCTGGTAAGTTAGTTTTCGTTAGTATTTTTCGTTTATTGTGTTATATGTTATCTTAGGTTGGTGTGTTACTTTGGATGATTTTTTTTGTTCGATGGGTTGTAGGGCTAATAAACTTTGGGAAATCATTTGTTTAGGTGAGAATCTTGAGGCGAACCCTCCTCCGATGATTTAGTTCTGTAGAAGTTGCAAGTTCTTCGATTGTGGGTAATTGCTCAATTACTTTTGGGAGCAAAATGTTTGGTATTTTAGAAAAATCGAGCACTTTAGTCTCTTAATTGATGAACTAGTGAGGGCTAATTCTCAAAAGTGTTTGATGCTTTTAAGTACTAGAATATTCAATTTTTTGGGGTTTACATCAAAAAATATCTAAGTGTATAACGAAAATCCGAGAAAATAGCGAACGCCAAAAGCCAAAATCTAAAACTGTCGATGCCACATGGTCGTGTGCTAGACCGTGTAAGCCACACGGGCGTGTGTGTGACCATGTGGGCCACATGGGCTGGCCAAGTGGGCCGTGGGGGCCCAAAATCTAAACTTTTTACCTAGGGTCATATTCGTCATACAAGTCGAATATAGGCCTTTCATAGGGTCCGTAGAATATAAATTGGGCTTCAAAACATGAGCTTTAATGTTCTTTAAGTGGTAAATTTGATTTATGTACACATGATTAATAAGTTATATATGTATAATATGTTTTCTATTAAGCATAATCTATTCATAATCTGTTATCTATTAAGCATGTATGTTATATACATTTTTGATATCTTTTATTTCTGCATGTGCATTCGGGTGGGATATATATTTACGGAGGAAGTGTGGGCAGCTTAATCTATCTGTAGTATCTGGTGGCTCAGCCACACATATATTTCTGTTATTAGCCCATTATCACCTAAAGATCTGATAGCTGGACTACAAATGTTTTGAAAAGTGACACATAATCGCTAAACGGTGTGTAGGGATGGATGGGTATATAATACCCTATATGGTGTATAAGGATGGTTGGAGATGGTGTGTAGTGGATGAGGGTAGGATTATGATTCTACATCTGATATGTTATATTTCTGCTCTGTTATAAATATATCTAAATGATTTCTAAAAGCATATATGAAATTAAATCTGTGCTTCTATTTTTATAAGTTACACATTGAGCTCGGAAGCTCACCTCTGTCTATTTACTTTTAGGTAATCCTTAGACATAGGCAGGTTAGTGCGACGGGAGCTTGATTATTTGTTATTGTTGCATATTTTTAAGCTATTCGTATTTAATTCGGTTGTTCATGGACTATTTTTGGACTATTTTTAAAGTTTGGATTTTATTTTGTTTTTCTCATTTCTTAAGTATTTCTTCATATTTCTTATGGTATTTATTTTATTCGCAAAACCATGGTTTTCCAACAACAAGTTGCATTTTACAATATTGAACTAAATTAAGAATTTCGTTGCAAACTTAAATGTTTTAAAAGCATAAATAATCAACAGTTTCATCAAACTAATTAAGAAAGATATTTTCTCTTATAAACTGTATTTTTACTTAGCAAGAACTAGTGTCATTTTTACAAGTCAAACAGACTCTAGGTTTTCAAATTAGTTGTGATAACTTCTCCAGATCTGGCCATAATATCTAAACCGAGTTTGGGGTGTTACATTCACATTCACTGGACAGATGATCCCACAAGGATTATCTATTATGAGCCATATGAGTATGATCCTACGCTAGCACAGAGCAGGTACACATCGATATACATTATTCCATCAGGATCCCAAGATGAGCATAAAGAGCTTCCGAATGATGATCTTTCTCGACACACAGACCTGACTCGACCCTCTCCTCTATCAAGTCACTCCATTGCTGCACATTCTGTTACACTTGAAAACATTTACGAGCGGATTGATCGCTTTGAGCAGCAACAGTCTGATCAGATTGACCTCTTTTATTGGCAATAGACAGAGTGGATGGATCACCTCGAGCAGTTACATTTTGAGCATGTTGGGTAGTAGTCGACACAGATCGATAGCATTAAGGCGTATTTGCAGCAGCTATGCCAAAATTTTCATATTTCTCCACCCAATGCTGTGCCTCGCGATTCTGACTTACCACTTTCCGCCGATCACTGATTTACATTAGTTTTCTGTTTTAGTTATTTTTATTTTTATTTTCAGTTATACTTTTATTTAGTATTAGCTGTTTTATTTTATTTTTGAGACTTATATGTTTTGTTTTTCATTTATTATGCACTATTATTTTTGTTATTTTATAAGTTGTTAGCTTTTCTAGTTGTTATTCTTTTTTCTTATTTATTTTTATCTATTTTCTTATTAGTTTGATCAGAAACATGTATTTCATGTAAAATCCTCTACGATTTTGATTTTCACTATTCCGAGGAATTCATCTAATTTTCTCTCCCTCCCTTTTGATATTGTGCTTATTCTATTTATACATGTTTGTACATTAAGGACAGTGTATATCTTAAGTGTGGGGAGGTTGTTTATTTGTTTATGCGATATAGGCCCTGATTTATTATTTGTGTTAAGTAATTTTCTCACACCTGTCATTGAAGTTATTTTTTTTAAATTTAGAGTTGTATTGATTCTGTTTTGGAATAATTTGTGGATTTTTGTGTATTGTTTGATTTACATGATAGAGTAAAGCATGATAAGTTATTTTTTAGAAAATATTATTTTAGGTTGTCTCCCTAAATTGAAATATTATCTTGAAATTTTAAATTTACAAGTTTGATATCAAAACCATAATTTTTTGTGAGCCTTTGTACCTATAGAACATATATTCATTTGTACTCATTTTATTTTTGGTTGTGAGTATGTCAACCTGATTTGTTATTCTAGAACATACTTGGGTTATACATGTCAAGACCACATTATTGATTTGATATATTGAGATGATAGGGGCACTTTGGATTTAACACATTTAACCTTTAATCAACTTGTCTATTGTATTAACTCTTAGTAAACCCCGTTGATCCTAACACATTTTTTTTCTATCACTCATTAATGTTAACCCGTAACCTATATCTATGTTGTAAAATTATCTTCTTTATTGACTCTCTTTTTATCTAGAGTTGATTTGGTTGGCTGCTTGATTATGTTTCATCACTTGTATTGCTGAACTTTACTTCGCTCAAAGAAAAAATAATAAAATGAAGAAAAAAATTTATTGAGCTTAAATAGTTAGTTTCACATTCTATTGAAAAGCTTGTTTTCATTCTTTATTTCTTGTTAGTGTAAGTTCTTTTAATTCAATAATTGTTTCTTTTCTAGTTTGGTAACTTATCAACTCGATTCTTAATTATAACCAACCTTTCTAACCTTTGACATACCCTTAACCTAAGCCTTATTACAACCTTGTAAAGGCCTCTTGATTGGTGTGTCATCTCATTCTATAGTGGTGGAGATTTGATTTTCAAGCAAGCAAATGGTAAAAACATTTCTCACTCAACTGTTGAGTTACAAACAAGTGTTGATTTTCAAGTAAGCAAATGCCTAATGTTTTTAAGCTTAAAATTCTTTGCTTGGATTGCCTGTGATGTTTAGTGTCATTTTAGTGTGAATTTCCACTACATGATTATCTGTAAATTATCCTAAGACATTATCCGTGGAAACAATAAATTGAGAGAAGTTAACTTGATTGTGGGTTGAGAATTTTGCTTGAGGACAAACAAATGCGTAAGTGTGGGGATATTTGATAAGTGCTAAAACATGTTTTGATCCCATTCTTAATGCAATATTGGGCAATTATTTGATGTTAATGGTGAATTTTATGATCTTAATCCTTTAAATTCATATTTTAATATTTAAGAGTGGGGATTTAAATAGCTGTCCGATACCAGAATAGCGGCCGCTATATAGCGATCGCGGTGCCGTCTGAAATCGCTACTGCTGAAAATAGCAATGTGAAGCGGAGTCACACCAATAGCAATGGATCGCGGCCGCAATTTAAAGGGAAACGGACAATTGCGGCAATAACGGGCCGCTATTCCCCGTTATTTTCCGTTACTGTAAAATTAAAAAAAATTCATCTCCTCTAAACAAAAATCAACAGAAATACAATAAGACAAAAGGGAATATATTCCCTTACCTGCAAAATTAGAGAGTTTTCAATCAAAAAAAGTAAAATGAAGTCCAAATAAACAGAAAAAAGCAATCAAAAGAAATAGAAAATATGAAATTCTCATATTTCGGTTTAGACTCTAAACTCCAAACCAAACGGCAAACAAAATCACAACACAACTACCATTGAACCTGAGAAGCAAACCCTGATCACTTGTAGTCTTGCACATTCGGAGATTCATAATTTTTAAGTAAGTACCTGAAATTTTTTGTCTTGATTCTTGGTTGTTTTTGCCGTAAAATGCAAATATTCTTGTAAGTTACAAACAAGTCTTGAATCTGTAGTGCAAATATGTTCTTTAGACTTTAGGTTAGGGATGAAGGGAGAAGGGATTAGATGACTCGAATGGGTTAGAAAATGGATGTGGAGAAAAATGATGAAGGATGCCAGAGATTTTGAATAGTTTTTTTTCTCTCTTTTTTCGTTTTTAATTTCTCCCTTCTGTTTACTTTTTAGTTTTGACGTTTGGTTTTTCTAAAGGTCAGATTTTATTATGTCAAGGTAGATTTTTTATTATTGTAAAGCATTAAATATCATCTATTAGCTCCTGCTCCTGGCACATGCATTGATGTGCTGGATAGTGGATAGTTTAACGCATTAAATCTTCAAAAAAAAAAACATTATTTAATGCATGGTCTAAAATTTTCTAATTAAAATTTATTCAATACATAATGATATTTTTTATTTTTAAATAATTTTATTTCAAAATAATAAGATTTAAATTTTTTAATATTAATATATAATTCAATTTTAATATATTTAAATTTCATAATTTATTTTATTATGCTTTTAATGAAAAAAATTATAACCTCCATCACTTATGACTTGTATTATAAAAGGTAAAAAATCAAGACAAATTAATTCATCGTGTTTTTCTTCATCAAATTCGATAGACGACTTCAATTCAACATTAGATAAATCTCTATTGATTTTGGTTTGCATAATATGAAAAACTTGAATTTTTAAATTTGATCCAATTTGAATTTAAATTTTATTAAGATGGAACAAAACAAACTATTTATACCAAAAACTTTGGAACCAAGTAATAATGGGTTATGGTATTTCTGTTTTTAAAAAATAATAAATTATGGATTATGAAATAAATTTAATTTTTCCATGTTAATGATGTTTACTTTTTTTGTATTATATTTTTGATAATATAAGTAATGAGTTGCTTATTTTTCTAAATATAATTTTATGTTTCTTATATATAAATAAAAATAAAGCATTTCACCACGTGAAGAGTTCCTGACTAAAGGATTGGAGGGTGCACCAAGTAATGATATAGGTTGGCACTTTGGAACTCCAGTGCCAAATACGAAAGGAAATGTCTTATGTAAACTTTGTGGTAAAGTTGTGAAAGGAGGAATAACACGATTTAAAGAGCACATTGCTCATAAAACCGGCAATGTTGCACCATGCCCTAATGTTACTGGTATGTAATACTTTATTATTATTTTTAAATGTTATTGTAAATTTATCAATAAAGATTATATATAATTGATAATAATATAAAGTGTGATTTTTTTTATTTTATTAACAGGTGTCATTAGAGAAAATATGATGAATATACTGAAAGAAAGCAACATAAAGAAAATAGACAAAAAGAGGAGAAAAGATGAATTCTTATCTCAATTAAGAGAAGAGGAGGATGAACACGAGGAATTCATTGATAAGGTTTCTGTTGTAAGGCAAGCAACTCGAGAAATTATCCAATCACAATACGAGTGGCATAGAAGGGAAGAATTCAGACGAAATACTGGTGGTTGGAATAACATTTATGAAGAAGGGCGATCTTCTCATGGATCAACTAGAGAATATCATAGAGAAAGAACAGGTAAATCTATCCCAAGTGAGTCTGAGTTTACCTTGAGAAGAGCTATACCTGAATTGGTTAGAAGCAAAAGTTCAAAGCAACCAAAGGTCAATGACTCTTTTTTAAAGAGTTTTCGAAGGAAGATAGGTGAAGCGGTATCTAAATTTTTAATATATGAAAGACTTCCTTTTCAATTAGCAAGCTCTCCATGGTTGTATAACTTAATTCAAGTGTCAACAGAAGTTGGACAAGGTGTAAAGCTCCCAACACCTTATGAGGTTTCAGATGTGTATTTGGAGTCAGAGTATCAACAAGTTCGTGATTGGGTAAATGGACTAAAGACTCATTGGAAAGAATTGGGTACAACTCTAATGTGTGATGGTTGGACCAACAGTTTGAATCAAATGCACATCATTAATTTCCTTGTTTATTGCAGTAAAGGAACCATTTTTTGGGAATCGGTAGATGTCTCAAGTGTCTGTAGTAGAGATGCTGAATTCTACTACTGTTTGTTAGATTCAGTTGTAGAAGAAATAGGATAAAATTACATTGTCCAAATAGTGACTGATAATGAGGCAGCAATGAAAGCTGCTAGAAAAAAAAATTAATCTTGAAAAGAAAACATCTATATTGGACCTCATGTGCAGCTCACTGTTTAGATTTATGTCTTGAAGATATTGGGAAAAAGCCCAGTGTAGCAAAAGTGTTAGATGAGGCAAAGAAAGTGACTTGCTTTATATACAATCATATTTGGACTGTTGATTTGATGAAGAAGTATACACAAGGGAAACAAATACTTCAACCCGCTCTTACTCGATTTGCAACTCATTTCATTCAACTTGAAGAGATAACAAGACAAAAGCAAGGCTGAGAGAAATGTTTAATTCAAAGGTCAGTATTTTATAATTAGTTAATATAATTAGTTAAATATAGCAACCTTTAATGATTTTATTAGTTCCAAATAATTTAAATTATATTATTTTAAAATTTTTCATACGAATATATAGTAATTTAAAGAATCAAAATGGGGACAGCAAAAGTCAGGGCCTTCTTATTAAGCCAAAAAAATTATTTTGGGAAAAGATTTTTGGAAAAAATCCAATGACCTCATAAAGTTTACGAGCCCCTAGTAAAAGTATTGAGACTTGTGGATAGCGATGAAAAACCAATAATGAGCTATATTTATGAGGCTATTGATAGAGCTAAACGAGCAATTCAACAAGATTGTCAATATTTTACCGAGTACGAAAAGATTATTGACAATAGATGAAATTTTATGCATTCCGACTTGCATTCAACTGGTAAGATAAAATGTTTCATATAATTAAGAACTATTTTTATATTTTATTATTTTAAGCTTTAGATTATTATTATTTGATGATATTCTTATATATTATACTTAGGTTATTTTCTCAATCCTCAATTTCAATTTGGGGTGGAGCATTCTGAGAATGTACTAATAGAAACATTATAAGGTACACGATCAATAATTTAAAGATTAGAACCTTGTCTTGATACTCAAGTCAGAATGGTTAATCAGGTTAGATTTAAGTACTATTATTTGTAACTTAGTTACATAATTTGAAATAGAATTTTTTTTTTACTCTATCTTTTATTTATGTAGTTGTTACTATTTAGAGATAAACATGAGACATTCGGTACTCCACAAGCACAAAGAGCTTGGAAGCAAATGAATCCAGGTAAATAGTTAATTAAATTATTTAAATTAATTTATATTATTTAATTATATTATACATTTGAAGTTTTTTTGAAATTTAAATAATATTATGCAGCTGCGTGGTGGATAGTATACCGCACATGTGTTCCTGAATTACAAAAATTAGCAATTAAAGTGCTTAGTCAAACAACTTCAACATCAAATTGCGAACGAAATTGGAGCACATTTAGTTATATTCACACCAAGGCAAGAAATATGTTAAAGTATAAAAAGCTTGAGAAACTAGTGTTTACCTATTATAATATGAGGCTTCAGATAAGGCATCAAAAAAGAATGAGCACTGATGATATAAACTCTAGTTTTAATCCTATCAGCCATGATCATATCTTTGAAGATGTTGATCCACTATCAGAATGGCTTCATGAGAAAGAGAATCCATTGTTAGATGGTGAAAGTGCTGGAGTGTTGCCTGTGGATACATCTGATGATGAAATATATGTTGATCAATCTCAACAACAAAATTTGTCTCATTCAAGTTCTAGTTCAATGCCAAGCCAGAGTGGTGATGGACCCGATGGTGGTGGTTTAAGTCCAATTAATGAGGATGATGGATATAGTGGTGATAGAGGTGAAATTAGGTCTTCTAGTCAGTATGGAGGAGAATTGGGGTTGGTACCACTAGTGGACATTTCCGTGATAGATTAGAGTTTGATGGAAATATGTTTCTTGAACCTAGGAAAGATAGAAGTGAACCTAAAGCTCCATCAAAAGGAAAAGGCAAGAAGCATACTTCTGTAGGCTCTTCATCTGGTAGGAGATCGAGTTCTAGTAACCTTAGGTATAGTGATTCATCTACTAGCACTCAAGGTTTTTATCCACCAGAACAACCTTCATATTTTCAACTGTCAGACGGTTATCCACAACCATATGGTTATTATCCACCATTTCCTAATTATGGTGAGTCATACCAGCCTCAAATACATCTTCCACCACCAATGTATCACCCACCTCCACCTCTCATGTATCCTCCTCCTTAAATATATCCTCCATATCAATTATATGAAAACCAATGTTAAATGTTACTTTTTTTGGATATATTTTTGGACAAAGGCCAAGAGAATCAAGTCAAGAACGCTCTCAAAGTGAAGGTGAAGGATGTGATCTTCCTCGTCATTCCACTAATTGGTGAAAACTAAATCGTACCACTACCATTATTTGTAAGGTATGTTTTTTTAAAGAAAGCTTTTGTTAATGTTCTTAATTTTAATGATATTAAAACCTTTAAAATGTACCTTTAGATAAATGAATGGAGTATATTTTATGAAAAGATAATTAAGAATCGAAGCATGTTAAACTATATATGAAAGTAGAATGAGAGTGAGAATAAGTGGTAGGAAATAGGAATAATTAATGAGAATCTATACATTTATCTATTCCTTTTTTCCTTTTGCAGCATAGAATGTTTATATCTTCACCATCTTCAAAGCTGTCAAGAAATATTGAAGGCAACTCTCAGGTATGAATTTTTAATTATTTTATCTATAAAAACTTTCAAACTTATTAAATATGATAAATGTTTAATATTTCCTATTTTTTTACTTTGTTATTAGTTAATATAATTATAAATGGCCCAATTAGCCCGGGCCCACATAAACAAAAATATAGAACCAAATATTTTAAAACCAAAATAAATAAAGTCCAATTAATGTCCAAATTACAAAAACCCAATACCAGGCCCAAACTATTAACCCAATTACAAACCCAAATTACACCAAGACCCAATCTAAACCCTAGCCCAATTTCAATCTGGCCCAAAAAAATTCTTAGAAGCAGAAACCCTAGCCACATACTGCCCAGCGCCGCAGCCCAGGCTCTGCCTTCGCATGTAAGTCATCGCACGACTCGGAACCAGCCCTCCGCCACGTCTGCCTGCAAAACGGACTAAGAGAGTCCAATACCAACACAAACACAGTGTAAAAGTAGAGAAAATAGGAAAATTTCGGGCTATAAAAAGCTCCGATTCTATGTATTATTTTACGGAGAAGTAAAAAGAAAACAAAAAAGTCAAATACCGGTCTTATAAAGAAAACAAAAAGGTTAAAAAAACGTACCTTTATTGCGGAGGAGGTGCTGATTCTGATGAAAATCGGCATTCCATTGGTTCGGGGATTGAAAAATAAAAAATAGTGACTTTTCATTTTTCAGCCACCGCGGGCGGTGGCACTGTCGCCAGCGGATGCCGCGGTGGTCCGATGACCGGACATTGGCCGAAGGGGTAGGGCTGGGAGAGAGTTGAGAGAAAAGAGAGTTTTTTTTTTGAAAAAAAAGAGGCTACAAATGTTTTTTAGGGTTTTTTTAACTTATTTAGACACCCCAAAACGACATCGTTTTGAGCTTGGCTTCTGATGCCCAAAACGACGTCGTTTCACTCCCTTAGTCCATTCCTTACCCACGTGTCGACCCGACCCGAAGGTAGGATCCGCGTATTTTGCTTCGATGGGCTAATTGCCCTTCTAGCCCTTCCACTTTTAAATAATTTTACAATCAAGTGCCTTTTGTTTTTTTAAATTGGCCAGAAATTTGTTTTGCTTTACAATCTGGTCCCTTGAAGCTGCGCGTTTTGGAGGAGAAGGAATAATTTCTCTTTTAGTCCCTCCTTGTCATTCGCGCATTCAAATTAGTACTCCTCTTTTATTTTTTTTCAAATTTGACCCCGAATTTTGTTTTAAAATTTAATTTAGCCCCTTTTTTGTTATTTTGGTTAATTTTTCATTAATATTAATAATTTTGGATATTATTAGTATTATTACTATCATTATTATCATTATTATCATCATTATTTTTTTTATATATATCAATTTACTTAACACTTTTTTTTATTTTATTCTATTATGTACTATTATTTTAAAGTTTTTTTTTATATATTATTATATATTATTATCTAATCTCATAATGTATTAGTTTATATTTGTTTTTTATGTTAATCCAATATGATCTATATATATTTTTAATGATTTTATTTTATAATACATTTTTAAAATTTGTTTATATATACTTCTATGCTTTTAAATCTATATGTATTATTTTGTATACTACTTATTTGATTTTCTCCTTATGCAACATTTAATTTAAAATTCATATGTATATTATTATAATTTTTTTTAAATTCTATTTTTGATATTTCAAGTTTTCATGTATATTATTTATTTTAATTCCTTTTTTATACGTATAAGTTATTATTCATACATTGATGGTTTCAAATGTTCTATCTTCCATGCATTTTTTTATTTTATTTTTTTTGTTTGGTGTTTCTTTAGTTAACTTTCAATTCATTTAGTTTTTTAATATTGAAGTTGATATTTACATGAAATTATGGTACTGATGTGCTGTGTATTGCTTACTTGTACTTGTTGATTGTTTGTCGTTCACTAGCGCACATTTTAGCTTGCGAATTATCACTTCGTGTTATATTATCATTCATTAGCATTTTATTTCATTTAAAAAGTTGCATTTGGTTTAAATATTGAAATCTTTTTATCCATAAGTTTTCAAAATACTCTGTATCCAAGATTCTCGAGAAGATTGTGCCCTAACTTACTGGGCTTCAATTTTCCTCGTTGAATTTAGGTAAACGAGTACCCTTTTTCAATTCAAACATAAGAATTCCAAATCAAAGCTTATCTCGGGAATTCAAAATGTTATGTCCTAACTAATTGGATATGACATTTTGTTATACTAAGGTTTTTAATAAAGGCGAACTCATGTGTCGTCTTTGGAACTTTAAAGAATCGTGTCCTAACTTACAGGGTTTCAATTTTCTTATCTCATTGAAGCAAGACATTCGACCCAATCTTTTGAAAATAATAAATTTCAATAAATATTTTTAAAAAGGGGAATCACTTTTCAATCTTTTTTCGACATTCGACCTTAAGACATTAAATAATCAATTGGGTACCAATTTTAGGCGTTACAAGGGTGCTAACCCTTGCTCGTATGTAACTCGTTCCCGAACCCATTTTTTTTGAAATTCGTGGACCAAAATCATTTTTAAGGTGATCTGATCACACCTTAATAAAAGATCGGTGGCGACTCCAATTTTCATTTTTAATAAGTCGACCTAATTTTTATTTAAAAAAATGGTTTCGATAGCTTGATGACTCCACTGGGGACTTTTTGAGAGTCGAGCCATAAATTGGTTATTTTTGTCTTTTTGTCGAAAAAATCAAATTTGTTTTAAATCACGATTTTCCCTTTTTGCATTCATTGGTTTTTATCATGATATGCTTACTTGGTTGGTCCATATCTGTTAATATGTATCTGCATTTTGCATTGCATAAGTTGGTCAATTGTACCCTTCTAAGTGGGAGTGAGAAGCTAGTCCTTCGTGGGGTTTTTACCTCCGTATAGGATAGTGGATCGCTTTCGGGATACATCTGTACTTATGCCTTCGTGAGATTTTCATCTCCGTATAGTCATAAAGAAATGTATTCCCCTAAACCGAACTTGGTCCATATGAGCTTATAACGGGTGAGGATCGAGGAATCTGCTGGTTCAGGTACCTTTGCTCTAGAAGCCAAACCTCATATAGTGAACCTTAGGAACTCACCCTAGGTAGAGTTACTCTTGACCCTAGTAGATGCCTGACTAGGAGTTTTTTTTATTTTTTCTTAGTTGTATTGTATATTTATACATGATACTGACTTTTTGTTTTTTACTCTGATTGCATGACATTACAATTACATGACATTTCACTATAAAAGGCGTTGGTTCGTATTTGGTCACTAGATAGAAAACTTATCATGGAAAAAGTGTTTGTTGATAAAGTGGAAGATAATGTGGCTATCCGAACTTGGTCTGAGATGACACAGCGAGGAAAAAGTGATAGTTTGGGCGAGGGTTATGTGTCGAAATTATGGGACTTCACTCGTATTAGCGTAACTCAGAACAGCTTGTGAGAGTTGAAGGAAATTTGGGATCAGTGGAATGATGATGTTAGACAGTCATTCTATTCTAATTATGGGGATTCGCCCTATTTGCTTGATATGAAAGAAGACAAGCATCTGTTTCGAGCTCTTGTCTAATTTTGGAATCCTGCCTATAGTTGCTTCATATTCGGGAAAGTTGATTTGGTGCCTACAGTAGAGGAATACGTGGCTCTACTTTGGTGTTCGAAGATTCAAGTGGACAGAGTCTACTCGAAAGCTGTAAATGATTAGACCTTTTTGAAGAAGCTGATGAATATAACTGGGATGAATGAGCAGTGGGTTACTGCTCGGATCAAGCAAAAGGGGGATAGCAAGTGCATTCCTTGGAAGAATTTGAAGGACCTAATTTTAGCGCACCCAGATACGAAGAAGAAGGTAGATGTCTTTGCTTTGAGTATATATGGTTTGGTTTTCTTCCCTAAAGCTTTAGGTCATGTCGACGAAGCAGTCAGTGATCTATTCGACCGATTGGATAGAAGAGTTACACCAGTCCCGATGATTCTGGCAGAAACCTTCATGTCACTGAATGCATGCCGAAAGGCGGGTGAGGGTAGGTTCATTGGATGTGCGTAGCTCCTACTCGCATGGTTCCACAGTCACTTTTGGAAGGTTGATAAGGTTTCATATCAGGTATTCTCTAAAAATTATTCGCCATTGAAAGAGTTAGCAGCTACACCAAGGAGGGATGACATTTCAGAAGAAAAATGGATGGCAATTCTTCAGAATCTGCAGGAGGAGGACATCGAGTGGAGAGCACCATGGCTACTTCCAGATGAGATCTTGTATCGATGCAGAGATTTTGATTGGCTTCTTCTACTGGAATTTGGGGAGCTGTTGGTTATGCCCCATTGCTGGTGCTCAGGCAATATAGGTCAAGGCAATTCGTGCCTGCAACTCAGGGATTAGCTGAATGTGAGTTCTTATATAAGGGTGATGATTACAAAAAGAAGGTTCGTGAGATGACCAATGCATGGAATGAGACTAGCCGGATGAAGAGTTTAGCTGTGGGTCTGATGACAACTCACGAGTATAACAAATGGTGGGTTAAGAGAATCAATGATAATATTCCTAGGCCAAGTTCAAAAAATAGTCAGGCAATAGAGGAACATTTGCAAGTTGTCCCTTCTGAGCTGGAGATCATAAAGCAGGATTTTGAAAGAAGAAATGCAGAGCTAGAAAAGAAAATAAAACAAATAGAGGAAGAAAAAATGAATTTGAGATTGGACGTAGATGTTCAGAAACTCGAGGTCAAAAAATTAAGGAAAGAGAAAAATAAGGCCGAAGAAGATCTAGATGACTTGAAGACGGATTATAAGAAGCTGCGTCTGTCAATAAGAACTGATAGGCTTGGAAAGAATTTAGAGCAGTGGCGTGAAGAGATTCGAGAAGAAAGAGACAAGTCAGGCAGATGGGAAAGGAAACTCTAAGAGGTTCAAGCACGAAATAAAGTATTAGAAGAAACCTTGTTAGAGAACTAAAGAGAAAAAGGTGAACTAAAAAACAAAGTGGGTGAGTTGGAAAGATTTCTTCGTCAATATAGAAGTCGGAATTCTGTAATAGAGTTGAAAGCAAGTTTAAGCAAGATTGAAGAGATGAAGAACATAATAGAAGAGTTAGAAACAACATTGTGAAATTGTAAGGTCCGAATTAAGTACCTAGAAGCAAATAAGAGTCGTCAGACAGAGCAACTTCATTACTTTCAAAATCAAGTTAGAAACAATGATTATATTATGGGAGAAGCTGTGGTACATATTTGAGAGATAGCGGATTACTTGTAAACTTTGGCAATATAGGCTGATACGTTGAGTGTGAAGTATGAGTTGGAATCAGATCGGCGACAGAAGTTAGCCTCGTTACTTAGGAGGATTAAGGTATTGAGTATTAGGGCAAAGCCTTATTTGTAGTTTATTTTATGTAAAGAAATTTATTTTCTAATAAAGTTTTCTGAATAAAATTGAACTAGAATTGACACATTTTTGCATTCATTTCATGCATTGCATTACATACATTAAAAACTATTAAAAGGTTCTAATTGATTAAAATCATTCCTTAGTTAACCTGGAAACCAACCAGACAATTAAACACCGTTACGGTACACGGGAAAAATAAAAAAATATGGGCCAAAGATTGGAAAGGCTCGAACAGTTCCAAAAAGAAATGCAGGAGCAACTTCAGCAGCAAATGCAGGAGTAACTCGAGAGGATTTAGCAGAATATAATGGACAAGATGACAGAATCCCAATGGAACATGATGACTCAGTTAACGCAACTGTTGGCTAAGGAAAAAGATAAAGGAAAACGCTCTATGGCTAATGTTGAGGAGGGAGGCGATGATGGACCTCTCTATCCTCCAGGTTTTACTCTTCCACATGTGCAGACTCAAGCTGAGGTATACCCGTCCAAGTCTTCTGTCACAATTGGGCCTCAGCAGTTTTAGGCCGACACTACGAGGCTAATGAATTTCCAAACCGAATTAGGCTTTAATCCCTAGAATAACCCTGTCAATCCTATTATCCTCGATTTTGATGAGGCGGTCGAAAAAGAAGAAACTAAAGCAATTAGAGGAAAAATGGAAGTGGATTGAAGATAAACTTAAAGCAATGGAAAGCGCTGAGAGATATCTTGGGATTTATGCTAAAGATTTAAGTTTGGTCTCAGATTTGGTGCTCCCTTACAAGTTCAAGATGCCAGAATTCGAGAAGTATAATGGGACCAGTTATTCTGAAGCCCACATCATCATGTTTTGTAGGCGAATGACTGGATATGTCAATAACGACCAATTATTAATATATTGCTTCCAAGATAGCCTCACAGGGGCAGTGTCTAAATGGTACAATCAATTGAGCCGTACCAGGATTGGTTCTTGGAGAGATTTGGCACAAGCTTTTATGAAGTAGTACAGTCATGTAGCAGAAATGGTTCTTGATAAAATCACCTTGCAAAACATGGAAAAGAAGTCAAATGAAAGTTTTAGGCAGTTCGCACAGAGGTGGAGAGAGGTTGCTGTTCAGGTCTAACCACCGCTCTTGAAAAGAGAAATGACAATGCTCTTTATAAAGACACTGAAAGCCCTATTCATCACACATATGTTAGGAAGTGCCACAAAAAGCTTTACTGACATAGTCATGAATGGTGAAATGATTGAAAGTCCTATTAGGAGCGGAAAGATTGATGTTGGAGAAAGTAACAAAAGGTCGGCCTTGAGGAAAAAGGAAAATGAAGTGAACAACTTGAATACATACAACAAAGTGATTACAGTGAATCAGCTAAGAAAGGTGGTTGCTAATCAGCAGGGTTCATCAAGATAAGAATCTGGTGTGAGACAAAGTACTGAGAAGCCCCAGTTCACACCAATTCCAATGTCATATAAGGAGTTGTATCAGAGTTTATTCAATGCACACGTTGTTTCCCCTTTTTACTTAAACCCTTTACAACCTCCGTATCCCAAATGGTATGATGTGAATGCACAGTGCGATTACCATGCGGGAATTACGGGGCATTCCATAGAAAATTGTACTGCTTTTGAGAAGTTTGTTGAAAGGATTATTAATATAGGCATTGTCAAGGTAGATGATGCATCTGGTACAGAAAATTCGTTACCCAATCATACTGATAATAGGGTAAACATGATAAGTGAAAATATGGGAAAAAGAGTCAAGGCAAATATTGCTGAAATGAAAACCCCTTCAAAATGGGTTTGGGAAGAGATGACAAAAAGAGGGTTAATCATCTCAAATTCTGAGAAAGGGGGTGAGATTAAAAATAATTGTGAGTTCCATCATGAGGTGAGGCATGAAATCCAAAGATGTGAAGAGTTCAGAGTTTTGGCCCAGAGCATGATGAATAATAAAGAAATGGAGTTTTATGAAGAAGCGGAGGAAAAAGGAAGCATATGCGCGTTGGAGTCAATGACGAGGATTTCGAAAGTAGATCATCTTATGATTATCATCTCGCGCCCTAAGATTAATGAGGCAGGGGCACAAGTGACACCAAAAATCGTGATTCAGAAACTAGTAAATTTCTCATATAAAGACAGTAAAAAGGTCTCTTGTAATTATGAGTGCAATGTAACAATCTCGGGAGGGGAAGCTTCAGTCAGTATTACAAAAAGAAATCAAGAGGCGGGTTATTATACGTGTAGTGGGAAGTGCTGTGATTTGATAAATGCCCGAGCAGAACCGGTAGAAGGGAAAATTTTGACGGTAGAGTAAAAGAAGGGGAAGGCAGTTGGATCTAAGCCATTGATTAATGAGCCAATAAAGGAAGAAGAAGCCAAAGAATTTTTGAAAATTTTAAAACACAGTGAGTACAGTGTTGTGGAACAGCTGCATAAACAACCAGCTCGCATATCTGTGTTAACTTTGCTCTTGAGTTCAGAGGTTCATCGAAGTGCGTTAATGAAGGTGTTGAACGAAACATATGTGGCTAATGATATTTTCGTCAATAAGTTGGATCCGTTGGTCAACAATATAAGTGACGATAATTTTATTTTTTTAATGATGACGAAATACCGTCTGGGGGTATAGGGTCCACTAAGGCTTTGCACATTACTACTCGGTGCAAAAGGTATACATTACTGAGAGTTTTGATTGATAATGGGTCCGTATTGAATGTATTGCCCTTTATCCACTCTTAATAGACTGCCTGTGGATAGCTCACATATGAAAACATGTCAGAATATAGTGAGGGCATTTGATGGAACAGAAAGGAAGGTTATGGGAAGAATTGAGATACCATTGCTGATTGACCCAACTACTTATGAGGTGGACTTCCCTGTAATGGATATCAAGCCTTCCTATAACTGTTTGTTGGGAAGGCCTTGGATACATTCGGCAGGGGCTGTACCTTCATCACTACATCAGAAGTTGAAATTAGTATCAGATGGACGGTTGGTGACAATAAATGCCGAAGAGGGTATTATCGCATCAATAACTTGTGATGTCTCATATGTGGAGACCAATGAGGAGGCAGTGGAATGTTCGTTCCGATCCTTAGAGCTCGTGAATGCAACATTTATTACTGAGGGTAGTAGAATTTCAGTGCCAAAAATATCCAAGATTACAAAAATGGGTCTTCAATTGCTAGTGGGAAGAGGGGCTTTACCGGGAAAAAGATTAGGAAGATATTTTCAAGGAAGAGCTGAGGCACCAATGCTAAAAGACAAGTTTGATCATTTTGGCTTAGGCTATAGACCGGAAATAAAACAGAAGAGAAAGGAAATGGAAAAAAGGCAGGAGAGAAGAAGGGCACGACTGAGTGGAGATGAAGTTAAGTGGGAGCCTATGACTTTTCCCCACATATCTAAGATCTTTGTATCAGGGGGTTCATTCATCCTGAGCGAAGGAGGCCCAAAAAGGAAATTATTGAAGAAATGCTGGGAGATGTCCACATCAATACCATAGACTCAGCTGAAGAAGAGACCTTGTCAGGGTTTCAGCCTTATGAACTTGGGAGCGAGCTAAACAATTGGACTGTGGAGGAAATCCCTGTAGTTTTTAGAGCTTATCTAGAGTAATGTTCAGAACATTCTTGTTATTTTTTGCCTAAAAATGATAGGAATTTCTTAGTGAAATAGGCTTGTGTCTGAACGTCATTATTCTAATAAAATACATTTTTGTTTGAGCCAATATTCTTTTATTCTTTTGGATTTTCTTCAACATCATTCTTTTATTTAATCATAATCATATTTTACAAAGAATTATTCATAAATTCATACATTCTTTGGCATCTATCATAGGTCCCTGGGTATCAATGATATGAGTGACACTGCTTCAGACTCAAAATCTCCTATTGAGCAAGACAGGTGTTTAGAGGGATCTCAGGATTTTAAAGATGATATAGACTGTGGTGTATCTCCGGACTTGTTGAGAATGGTAGAACAAGAGGATAAGCAAATCCTACCTCACAGAGAATCATTGGAAATGGTGAGCCTAGAGGAGGGAAAGGAAGTAAAGATTGAAACTGACATTACCGCAAAGACAAAACAAGACCTCACTGAATTACTTCGTGAATTCAAAGATGTCTTCGCAGGGTCATACCATGATATGCCCGGGTTAAGCATTGATATTGTGGTTCACCGTCTTCCTATAAAAGAAGATTATAAGCCAGTTCAACAAAAGCTCAAGAGAATGAGGCTCGATATTGTGCTAAAGATAAAAGAAAAAGTTAAAAAGCAATTCGATGTTGGGTTCTTGCAAGAGGTCAAATATTCGGAATGGGTAGCCAACATTGTCCCTGTCCCAAAAAAGATAGAAAGGTGAGAATGTGTGTGGATTATAGGGACTTGAACAAATCCAGTCCAAAAGATAATTTCTCGTTGCCTCACATTGATACTCTAGTGGATAATACGGCAGGCTATTCACTGTTTTCTTTCATGGATGATTTTTCTGGATACAATCAAATAAAGATGCATCCAGGAGATATAGGAAAGACCACATTTATCACCTTGTGGGGAATATTTTGTTATAAAGTGATGCCCTTTAGATTAAAGAATGCGGGAGCAACTTATCAAAGAGACATGGTGACCTTGTTTCATGACGTGATGCACAAGGAAATTGAGGTTTATGTCGATGATATGATTGCAAAATCCAAAACTGAAGAGGAGCATGTTCAAGTTCTGAGAAAATTGTTTTTGAGACTGAGGAAGTTCCAGCTCAAGCTTAATCCAACAAATTGCACCTTTGGAGCCAGATCAGGGAAATTGCTAGGTTTCATAGCCAGTGAAAAAGGAATTGAGGTCGACCTAGACAAAGTCAAGGCAATACGAAATTTGTCTCTACCACACACTCAGAAAGAAGTTCAAGGTTTTCTGAGAAAATTGAATTACATTACCTGGTTAATTTCACAACTAACTGAGAAATGTGACCCCATATTCCGTCTTCTGAAGAAACAAAATCCGGGTGTATGGGATGAGGAATGTCAGAGGGCTTTTGAAAAAATCAAACAGTACTTGTCCAATACTCCAGTGCTATCACCACCTAGTCCAGATAGGCTATTAATACTATATTTAACGGTGTTGGACAATTCCATAGGGTGCGTGTTAGGCCAACATGATGAAGCAGGAAGGAATGAAAGGGCAATATACTATCTCAGCAATTGTGAAACGAGGTACTCGTTTATTGAAAAACTATGTTGTGCTTTGGTTTGGACAACACAGAGATTACGACAATACATGTTGTATCACACGACTTGGTTAATTTCAAAGTTAGATCCTTTAAAGTATATGATGGAGTCGACTGCTTTGAACGTGAGAATGGCTAGATGACAGATTTTGCTTTCTGAATTTGACATAGTGTATGTGAGTTAAAATGCCTTGAAAGGAAGTGCAATAGCTGACTTTCTAGCTAGCAGAGCCTTGGAGGATTATGAGCCTTTGAACTTTGATTTTCTAAACGAGGACTTGATGTATGTGACAACCACTAAAGAAAACTCCCAAATAGATCATATGTGGAAGCTAAACTTTGATGGAGCCTCAAATGCTGTGAGTAACGAAATTGTGGCAGTCTTGGTATCTCCAAGTGGAGATCATTATCCTATTGCTAGCAAATTGGATTTTGTTTCACGACCAATATGGCAGAATATGAAGCATGCATTATGGGCATTCGTGCAACTATTGAACATAAAATCAAAGTGCTAAAAGTGTATGGGGATTTCGCATTGGTGATATATCAACTCAAAGGAGAATAGGAAACAAGAAACCCTAAACTGATCAGTTATTAAAAGACGGTTCTTGAATTAATGGACGAGTTTGATGACATCACTTTCTGTTACCTCCCATGAGATGAAAACTAGATGGCTGACGCGTTGGCCACCCTAGCCTCTATGATCCAAGTGAACAAGTTAGAGGACATGAAGCCTATTCAAATAAGCATTTTTGAAACCCCGGCTCATTTCTATATTATTGAGGAAAAGGAAAAAGATGATCATCCTTGGTACATGAATGTATTGCAATATGTGAAAAATCATGAGTATCGAAATCAGGCGACAGAGAATGATAAGAGAACATTGAGAAGAATAGCCATTGACCGTGTCCTAGATGGAGAAATCCTATACAAAAAAAGGAGGGATCAGGTACTGTTAAGATGTGTAGATGCAGTGGAAGCTAGAAAAATTCTAGGAGAGGTCCATAAGGGTATCTGCAGAACACATGCAAATGGTTTCACAATGGCCAGGCAGATCATGAGATTCGGGTACTACTGGTCCACTATGGAAAGAGATTGCATCAATTATGCTAAAAAGTGCCATAAATGCCAAATTTATGGTGATAAGATACATACACCTCCTTTACCTCTTTATGTTATGACTTCTCCATGGCTTTCTCTATGTGGGGCATGGACGTCATTGGGCCAATATCGCCGAAAGCTTATAATGGGCATCGTTTCATCTTTGTGGTTATTGACTACTTTACCAAGTGGGTGGAAGCTGCTTCATATGCAAATGTCACGAAATCAGTAGTTAGCATATTCTTGAAAAAAAGAGATCATATGCCGATATGGAATGCCCGAGAGGATCATATTCGATAATGTGTTGGATTTGAACAATAGCACAATAGTGGAGGTCTGCAGTCAATTCAAGATCAGACATCATAACTTATCACCATATCGCCCAAAGATGAATGGCACGGTAAAAGCAGCTAATAAAAATATCAAGAAAATTATGGGGAAAACGACTGAGACTTACAAAGACTGGCATGAGAAATTACCATTTGCTCTCTTTGCTTATAGGACGTCTATCAGGACTTCGAACGGGGCAACACCTTTCTCTCTGGTTTATGGAATGGAAGCAATTTTACCTATTGAGGTTGAAATCCCTTCTCTCCGGGTGTTGGCGGAGTTAAAGTTGGATGAAGCAGAATGGATCCAATCTCGATATGATCAGTTGAATTTAATAGAGGGAAAAAGGCTAAAAGCTATTCAGCACGGTCAAATGTATCAAAGGCGAATGATGCGGGCCTACAACAAAAAGGTTTATCTAAGAGAATTCCACAATGGGGACCTAATGTTAAAAAAGATCCTTCCGATACAAAAGGATTTTAGAGGAAAATGGATGCCAAATTGGGAAGACCCATATGTTGTAAATAAGGCCTTTTCCAGAGGAGCTTTAATCTTAAGTGAGATGGATGGTAAAAACTTGTCAAACCCTATAAACTCGGATGTAGTCAAGAGGTACTTTGCCTAAAAGGAAGAGGGATCAAGGTGAAGAACCGCAAAGGGCACTTTGAATCCTAAAAAGAGACTAAGGTGAAAACCCGCAAAGGATGCTTTGAGCCTTAAAAAAAAAAGGAATGGCCAAGGTGAAAACCCGTAAAGGGCGCCCTGAGACCAAAAGGGATTTGAGTTGAAAACCCGAAAAGGGTGACTCAAATTTTGATCAGAATAAGGCATACGGTGATCTTGCTATACCTGAATCAATAGGAAAGTGTACATCTTGGGGCATCGACAAAGTTCTGTAGATCTCCTAAACACATGTCAAACTCAAAACGGTTCTTAGAAGTTTGTACAGAGAAGTTCAAGCTACGATATCTGGCGCACCTGGTCTTCATATTACTTGTTGTTCTTGGAATACTTTATTCTTTCTGTTCTTGGAATACTTTGTTCTTTTCAAGATCTTGTTCTCAATCAATTCCTTTTCTATTTTTTTATCATCTTCGATAATTTAATCATTTCGAGCTATGCCCAAATCAATTCATTTCTTATTCAGTCTTTTTGCAAGCATGTTGCATTAGAATAATGATTAATGAAATAATAAACTTTCACAAAGGAGGTTTTGCATATTACTCTAGAAGTTTCTAAATAATACAGTAATGTGAAACAATACTATTGTTTAGAACGCACCAAGTTCAAAGGTTGGAAATCTAATAAGAAAAAGTCTAAATTAAGATTATCCCTTCGAATTTTGTTGTCAAGATATTGATTGAACAAAATGACAAGATGTCGTGTTGGTGACAAAGTTTAAATGAACAAGCAATCAATGATCACCGAATAATAGAAGGAGGTTACTCTTGGAGAAGATAATTCTTCATTTGTGCATAAGCATTCAAAGGATGAAAAAGGCCAAAGAGCTTCACATTCTTTATCCTTGGACTGCAATAGGGGAGGTTTGAGAAAATGCCAGATTTTCTACCCTTGGGTTACAGTGGGAGAAAGATGTTACAAATTTTGCATCCCAGTGGATGGAACTTTGAGGTTTTCAGTGGGGGCAATCAGACTAAGTATTTCTTTAGAGACACTAGCCGAGCAATAAAGCGTTGTAGTATGTCAGTGACAAAACTTTAATAAACTTTGAGTAATGACAACTTAAACAAGATTATTCTTTGAAAACATGACATTCTGCATTCATTCAAATGTCATTCATACACGTCTATTTAGGAGTATTCGAGTCATTCTGATTATGACATCCAAATCACTAGGTATAATTAGGTTCATACAGGTTATATTTCTCGGAGAACAGATCGGTAAAACCACAAATCCTATCTCCCTGAAGTTGCAGTGGAGCGGATTAAAATCACAGATCTTATCTCTCTGAAGTTGCAGTAGAGCAGATCGCATCCAGTCTTATCTCCCTTAAGTTGCAGCGGAGCAGACTAAAAAAGCAAATCCTATATCCCTGAAGTTGCAGTGGAGTGGATTAAAGATAACAAGTCTTATCTCCCTGATGTTGCAGCGGAGCAGATAGAAGAGGCTAATCCTATCTCCCTGAAGTTGCAGTAGAGCAGATTAAAACCACAAGTCTTATCTCCCTGAAGTTGCAGTGGAACAGACAGAAAAAGCTAATCCTATCTCCCTGAAGTTGTAGCAGAGCGGATTAAAATCATAGATCTTATCTCTCTGAAGTTGCAGAGAGCAGATTGCATCTAGTCTTATTTCCCTGAAGTTGTAGCGGAGCAGACTGAATAAACGAATCTTATCCCCCTGAAGTTGCAGTGGGGCAGATTGAAGATGACGAATCTTATCTCCCTGAAGTTGCAGTGGAGCAGATTAAAGCCAATAATCCTATCTCTCTGAAGTTGTAGCGGAACAGATTAAAATGAAAGATCTTATCTCTCTGAATTTGCCAAGAGCAGATCACATCTAGTCTTATGTCCCTAAAGTTACAGCGGAGCAGACTAAGCAAGCAGATTTTATACCCCTAAAGATACAGTGGGTTAGAACGAGGCTACTTGAAGAAGAGAAGCACCGAAGAAGCCGGGGCTCGGTAGGGCCGGGCACAATTGGGCTTTAATCTTTGCTCCGTTCCTGTTACACAACAACGAGCAAAGAGGGGCAGCTGTAAATGGCCCAATTAGCCCGAGCCCACATAAAAAAATAAAACCAGATAATTTAAAACCAAAATAAATAAAGTCCAATCAATGTCCAAATTACAAAAACCCAATACCGGGACCAAACTATTAACCCAATTACAAACCCAAATTACACCAAGACCCAATCTAAACCCTAGCCCAATTTCATTGTGGCCCAAAACAAAATTCTTAGAAGCAAAAACCCTAGCCGCATACTGCCCAGCGCCGCAGCCCAGCCACTGTCCTCGCACATGAGTCACTATACGACTCAAAACTAGTCCTCCGCCACGTTTGCCTGCAAAACAGACTAGGAGAGTGCAATACCAACACAAATACAGTGTAAAAGTAGAGAAAATAGGAAAATTTTGGGCTATAAAAAGCTCTGATTCTATGTATTTTTTTACGGAGAAATAAATAAAAAATTTAAATACCAGTCTTATAAAGGTAGCTTTTTTATTTCGGCTTATTTATTTATTTATTTATTTTAAAGAAAACAAAAAGGTTAAAAATCGTACTTTTATTGCGGAGGAGGTGCCATTTCTGATGAAAATCGGCATTCCATGGGTCCGAGGATTGAAAAACAAAAAAATAATGACTTCTCATTTTTCGGCCACTACAGGAAGCGACGCCGTCGCCGACGATCGGCGGTCGGCGGTCGCCACGGTGGTCCAATGACTGGACATTGGCCGAAGGGGGAGGGCTGGGAGAGAGTTGAGAGAAAAGAGAGTTTTTTTTTAAAAAAAAGAAGCTACAAATGTTTTTTAGGGTTTTTTTTTTACTTATTTAGATACCCCAAAACGACGTCGTTTTGGGCTTGGCTTCTGATGCCCAAAACGACGTCGTTTTGGGCTTGGCTTCTGATGCCCAAAACGATGTCATGTCACTTCCTTAGTCCCTTCCTTACCCTCGCGTTGACCCGACCCGAAGGGAGGATCCGCGTGTTTTGCTTCGATGGGCTAATTGCGCTTCCAGCCCTTCCGCTTTTAAATAATTTTACAATCAAATGCCTTTTTTAAATTCGCCCAGAAATTTGTTTTGCTTTACAATCTGGTCCCTTGAAGTTGCGCATTTTGGAGGAGAAGGGATAATTTCTCTTTTAGTCCCTCCTTGTCATTCGCGCATTCAAATTAGTACTCTTCTTTTATTTATTTTCAAATTTGACCCCGAATTTTGTTTTAAAATTTAATTTAGCCCCTTTTTTTGTTATTTTGGTTATTTTTTCATTAATATTAATAATTTTGGATATTATTATTATTACTATCATTATTATCATCATCATTATTATTATTATTTATATATATCAATTTACTTAACACTTTTTTTATTTTATTCTATTATGTACTATTATTTTAAAGTTTTTTTATATATTATTATTATATATTATTATCTAATCTCATAATGTATTAGTTTATATTTGTTTTTTTATGTTAATCCAATATGATCTATATATATTTTTAGTGATTTTATTTTATAATACATTTTTTAAAATTTATTTATATATACTTCTATGCTTTTAAATCTATATGTATTATTTTGTATACTACTTATTTGATTTTCTCCTTATGCAACATTTAATTTAAAATTCATGTGTATATTATTATTAATTTTTTAAATTCTATTTTTGATATTTCAAGTTTTCATGTATATTATTTATTTTAATTCCTTTTTTATACGTATAAGTTATTATTAATACATTGATGGTTTCAAATGTTCTATCTTTCATGCATTTTTTTATTTTTATTTTATTTTATTTTTTCTGTTTGGTGTTTCTTTAATTAACTTCAATTCATTTAGTTTTCTAATATTGATGTTGGTTTTTGCATGAAATTATGTTACTGATGTGCTGTGTATTGCTTACTTGTACTTGTTGATTGTTTGTCATTCACTAGTGCACATTTTAGCTTGCGAATTATCACTTCGTGTTATATTATCTTTCATTAGCATTTTATTTCGTTTAAAAAGTTGCATTTGGTTTAAATATTGAAATCTTTTTATCCATAAGTTTTCAAAATACTCGGTATCCAAGATTCTCGAGAAGATTGTGCCCTAACTTACTGGGCTTCAATTTTCCTCGTTGAATTTAGGTAAACGAGTACCCTTTTTCAATTCAAACATAAGAATTCCAAATCAAAGCTTATCTCGGGAATTCAAAACGTTATGTCCTAACTGATTGGATATGACATTTTGTTATACTGAGACAATGTTTTTAATAAAGGCAAACTCATGTGTCGTCTTTGGAACTTCAAAGAATCGTGTCCTAACTTACGGGGTTTCGATTTCCTCATCTCATTGAAGCAAGACATTTGACCCAATCTTTTGAAAATAATAAATTTCAATAAAGATTTTTAAAAAGGGGAATCACTTTTCAATCTTTTTTCGACATTTGACCTTAAGACATTAAATAATCAATTAGGTACCAATTTTGGGCATTACGAGGGTGCTAACCCTTGTACGTAACTGATTCCTGAACCCATCTTTTGTAAAATTTGTGGACCAAAATCATTTTTAAGGTGATCCAATCACACCTTAATAAAATATCAGTAGCGACTCCAATTTTCATTTTTAATAAGTCGACCCAATTTTTGTTTTAAAAAAATGGTTTTGACAACAATATTCTTAGAAAATTTGTAAATAAATCTAAGAATAATTAATGATTATAAAAGTTGTGTTCTCATATCATATTAATAAAAGTTCATAAGTGTTAGAAAACAGTCTAAAAATCATTAAAAGTGACTTTTTATAATTATAATTATAATTATTATGTTTTACAATAAGTTGTGTGAATTTTAAAAAAATTCACGACTGCGATACCCTCAGTGACCGCAATAGTATCCGTTATGTCCGCAACTGCAATAAATGCAACACGACCGAAAATGCTGTCGCGACTGCAATTTAAATCCCTGCTTAGGAGAGCGTTTGAGAACAAAAAGAAGCAAAAAATGAGTGAAAATCAGAAAATTAGAGCAAGGTATAGGAGCCATACGAGATGACCCCTTCCACATGGCCATGTGATCCACACGGGCTGCCACATAGCCATGTGACAGGCTGTGTCAATTTTGGGAATTGGCACTCTGAACTGCGGGAAAACGTGATTTTTAAGTTTTTCGGGCATTTTAAGATGTATATATGACAAAAATAAGAAGATAGGAGAGCATCGTCATAGAATACTCAAGAAAACAACTTAAAAAACACAATTGAAACTGATTCTGAAGTAGATTTCCGTGAAGATAAAAAATTCCCAGTTGATTTCTTGGGAGATTATTATGAGTTTCTTTAGTTCTTTTAGTTATAATGTGTTTTAGATCATTTTAATTTGAAATATGAACTAATTTTCTAAATACCTAGGGAGATAAACCTTATGATAAATTCTGTCTTTTGATTTTTATTTTACGTAATAAATACTTAGATCTTTTTCTCAATTATGTGTGCTTCATTCTTGGTTTGATATTTCTAGATTATTGATCCATGTTTGATGTGCTTAAGTTAAAGGAGGAATAGACCCTGTTTAAGAGTAGATCTAGCATAATTGAGTGGAGTTGCATACAATCCTAAAAATTGGACGACATAAATCTACCAGATTAGAGTCAAATCTAATAGGGGAATCCATAAATCGAGTTAATGCGATAATAGAGGTTTTAATTAGAAAGATTTTATATTAATCAACCTAGATTCAGTTTCCCTTAGACTCAAAAGCGATATTAGCATAATTTAGGGATTTCTACGGATCAAGATACTAAGTGAAGAATAGGTGAATTCTTTCCTAGGTATTGTTTAGCTTCTTGGTTGTTTACTCGATTATTTTCATGATTTGTTCTTTGTCGTGTTCTTAGTTAATTTAATTAGTTAATTTTAGTTTTTAATTGATCACTCAAATTTATCGGTTAAATAATAGAAATAAAGTAATTACTAGTACTTTTAGTCTTCGTGGGAATGATATATTTGCTCACCGTAGCTATACTATTAAGTGATCGGTGCACTTGCCTTAGTTAAATTTTTAATTGGTTCACGGATATCACTATTAACAAAAAATCAAAACCAAAATTAAACTCAAAAACTTAGTCCAAAGATCAAAAGTCCAGAAAACTTAGTTATAAATATTTCAAACCATCTTTAGCGAGAAACCAATCCGAGTTCCTAATTGTTGCCCAATCCTAATTCTGTCAATTACCTGAAATAGTGAAATGAAAAGGGGTGAGTTATAAGCTCAATGTGTAACTAAATTCAAATAGAAACACAAATAAAATAATAAATAGAAAAAAAATATTGTAGAGAACTTCATCAAACTCGAATGCCAAAATTGTGCAGGTATGATTGTGTCAATACAATATTTTCAGAAAACAAAATGCCAATTTCAGAAAACTTTCTACCCAACTCTGTTACACACCAAATTAGAGTTCCCTAGAACTCTTCCATCCAAAAACACACACCAACAGATAATTATGGACAAAGCCACTAGAGTTACAGTTAAAACTATCATATAAGATATATGTGGTCAAGCCACTATATTTCAACCAAGCTGTCAAAACAACTATATGTGTGTCGAGCCACTATAGTTGCAGTTAAGCTGTCAAAGTAGAAATGTGCTTAAACCACCAGACAGTGCAGATCATGAAACTTTCAGAACTTCCTCCTTACAATATTATCCCAACCCCATGTCATGTGACATGGCATGCAAATACATAATCTGAATGAAAAGTATGTACGACATGCAGTTGTACAATAACAAAAATCAGAAGGCATGGAATTTCATGCTTTGCAGAACAAATGTGTCACAATTTTAACAAAAGAAAACCAAGTTCATCATAAGGTAAAATGCATGGTCATCTAGCAGATGCAGAGATATAAAAATTAACATAATCAAACATCATATGCTCATATACAAACATAGCAAAATAGAAACATGTCATTTGAATTTTCGGTCCACAGATCATGCATATATATATTTCACATAAATTTTCCACATTACTTACAGTATCATGTTTTCAAGTCCTATTAATACAATATGGACCCTACAGAGTGGCTAAATACACATAAAAAATAAATATGACCCTAGGTGAAATTTCTAGAAAATAGGCCCACATAGCCCAACTAGCCTAGCCCATGTGGCCCATACAGCCCAATTAACCCAGACCATGTGACACACACGGTCTACCACGCAGTTGTGTAACTCATATGGTCTGGCACACAACTGTATGACGTCGATAGTAAGTTTTTTGGCATCACGCCATTCGTTGTTTTTTGAGGTTTTTGTTACACACCGGATTGATTCTGATATGCAGCGTTATGGCACACTTCCAGACTCCTAAACGACATTTAAGAAAAGATTTATTTGCATGAACTACCAAACCCGAATCATTATTTTGAAAACAAACGACAACCTCTGAACTTAATTACGGAAGAACTAGCCCCTAACAACGGCGAATAATCACTTACCTTTGAAAGAAACAACAACTAAACAAATTCTTAGTTCACCAGAGGATTAACTGTCTCACGATATTCACCTAACTAAAATCGAATCATTTAATTACACAATCACAAAGATTACCCTGACAACCTTTCTTCCCATTTGATTAAGCATCAAAATAAGAACTCAAATCGAAACATAACCGCACTTACCAGGATATAACACACTAAATCTTAACACTTCGACCACATATACACGAACCACACGGAAACTAAGAGATAAAACTTCAGCAAAGCAGTGGCACATGACGACAACAAGAAGGAAAGAACTAGAAATCTACAAGTTAAAGTCAAGGAATTAAAAGAAATAAAAATGTAAAAAGGAAAAAGAAGGAAGAGAGGGTGAAAACAATAGAAAATAGATTAGCATAGAATTAGGGGGATTAGAGAGAGAAATGGAAAGAGTGGGAGAATGGTTTGAGAGAATTTTAGGGAGAATATTTCTCAAAAAAATAAAATAATATAAATTTTAAAATAAAATCCTAAACTACTAGATTTTTTTCCTCTAACTTATTAGTTTGACCAGGATTTGAATTTGACCCAACCACAAACCACATGGGCGGCCCACTAAACAAGAGGCAAAAATAGTTCCCATCAATACGCGTAGGGATTCAAACACAAGACCATAGGGTAAGTTGAAACCTTAACACTAAACTAGTAAACTCATTTTGTCATCAGTTGAGCAAAAATAATATTTAACTCTAATATCCAAAGTAAGAGGTTGGACTAAAAATAACAAAAATCAGGGGAATGGATTTGAACACAAGACCTTAGCCACATAAAAAGAACACTTAACCACTAAACCACTAAAACCAAATCAGTTCACTTGATGCAATTTCAAAACATTTAACTAAAAATAAGGTGTGACCACTATCACAATTCACTAATCCAATTTCTACTAACCCGATTTTTGGAATGTGATTGATAACTCTTGAAAAGAGTTATATTTCATGCCTTTAGACCCAGCTAATTTCTTGCACTTAAGTACATTTTGTTACATTTTAGGATATTTTAGTTAGCATTTTTAATATTGCATTAGGACTTGGACTGTCTTGGAATTAGATACTTTTAATCACTTGTAGTGAAGTTTTTTTGTGTGTTGGCATGGCAGGAATAGGTTTTATAATGAGGAAATAAATGAGTGAAGTTTTGTCAGGCCGAAGTGCAAACAATTTACTAGTACGGATGCTGTGACAATACTGGGAAGACCAAGTAAACATTTTTTATGTAGCAGTCCCAGTTCAAATTCAAACTTTTACCAGATAAATCCACTTAAAAGAGGAAAAGATTATCACGAGCAGTTAGCCGGCCCTAGCCTGATTTATCTATAAAATTTGATGAAAGGACCTCACAAATAGTGAAAAAAAAAAAAAGAAAAGAACAAAAAAAGTGGGATAGATCCTTAGGCGTGAATAAGGGTTCAGTTGTGCAAAGGAAAGGAAGTCGAAGGCAGTCCTTCTTAGCCATCACAAGACACTGTGTTGCCGAACTGTGGATTGGGAAAGGAAAAGTTGTTTCCCAAAGTTCTTTCATTATTTCTATTAATGTTCCTTAGAAATATTGAATTGAAGTTGTTGAACACAATGTTTGATAATATTTTGGTTTGGAATTTTATTTCCTAACCCATGAGTGAAATCTCATAGGGTTGGGATTACTTTCGGTGGAACCTTAACTATTTTTATGGATGCAATATATATCTAATTTACTTTACAGTTTCATTCGATTGTTCTTATTTCTTAATTAAAATGCAAATGATCTCTAGACAACTGTTCGCATACTTATAAACTGATTCTAATGAGTTTATTCATTATATGATGAGCATGTAGAAAAATAGGAGATATATGGGCATCAAAATTGATCTAGAGAAAGCATATGATCATGTGCGTTAGGAATTCATCGACGCCTCGCTTCATGTTGCAGGTATTCTCGATTTTCTCCGTAATGTTATTATGTCTACTATTTCCACTATGCAGGTATTATGAAACGGGGTTCTAATACAAAAATTTTAGCCTACTAGGGGTGTTCGTCAAGGATGTCTGTTGTCTTCTTATTTGTTTATTCTATGCATGGAATGGTTGGGACAAAGTATCTGTTTAGTCATATACTCTAGTAATTGGTCCCTTATTCGTCTGGCTCATACAGGTCCACCTCTGTCTCATCTTTTTTTCGCAGACGATTTGATTCTATTTGGTCATGTTGAAGAACATCAAGCTAGGGTTATCAAAGATATTCCTGATAAGTTCTATGAATATTCGAAACACCAGATTAATATGTGGAAAACAAATATCTTTTTTTTCAAAAAGAGTAGATGGTAGCTTAGGGAGATGCATAAGTAAATACTTCAATTTTTAGGAAGTGCAAAATTTGGGACCCTATTCAGGAGTGCCCCTCCTCTATAAGAAGGTCACTAATAACACTCTGTGTTTTATTGTGGACAAGGTGCATAGTAAATTGTCTAGTTGGGATTTCAATCAACTCTCATTAGCTGGTAGGGTGACCTTGGCTAAGTCAGTTTTGCTTTCGATTCTAAGCTATTTTATGCAAACAATAATGATTCATAAAGGTTTGTGTGATGAGATTGAGTGTATGGTCAGGAAGTTCATATGAGGGTCCTATAATGGTGGTACCAAGATGGCCTTGGTAAGTTGGGACTCGGTGTGTCAACCTAAATCGTATGGTGGTCTTGGTCTAAGACATTTGAAGGATCATAACACTTCTTTCATGATGAATGTTGGATCCAGTATTGTTTCAAACTCCAATGCCCTTTAGGTTTCGGTTCTTCGGTCGAAGTATGGGGTTCAAAGTGGATTGCCTGAAAACTTATCAAGAGGTCATTGTTCTTTCTTATGAAGATTCCTTACTAACTTATGGCTCTTCATTCGCGAAAATTTATTATGGTGTGTCAGAGATGGGAATTGCATTAATTGTTGGTGCAACCCTTGGGTTTTGAATTCTGAACCCTTGTACATCAGACTCTTTATTTGGCTGGGGATGATTGGTCGTGCCTTTTTGGGATTATTTGTTAGCGCATTTGGAAGAATCTTAATATGTTTACTTTCCAAGGTATCTTTGGAGTATTGAAGTCCTCAAGGTTTCTCACAGCTAGGCAAGACAGTACGCTTCAGTTTCAAAACTATCACCACACAAAACACAAAGACCTCTCGCTAGTCCTCATTTATCTAGCAATTGGGTGTGCTAGAACACAGACGGTTCGGTTTGGAATGAAAAAGTTTTTGCTGTAACTGAGGGATTAGTGTGTGATCATAATGGTGGGTGGATCATTGGTTTTAGTAGATACTTGGGAAGTTACAGAGTGATGGACGTTGAGTTTTGAGGCATCTTGGCTGGTTTAATACTTATTTTAGATAAGAGATTTGAAAAGGGTCTTAATTCAAATGTACAACCTTGAGGTAGTTAATGCGATTCAGGATGGATCTTTCATGAACTCTAACTCTGCTTTAGTCAAAAGAATTCATCAACTCCTGAAAATGGTAAAACATAGGAAGATTCAACATATCCCCCAAGAAGAAAATATAACTGTAGATAATCTTGTCAAGATGGTTTGTGACAGAAGAATAGGTTTAAAATTTTTGAGGATTCCCCTTTAAGGATTTAGTTTAATTTATTTTGTGTGATTTGTTTGAATGAATAATTTAAATTTTATAAAAATAATACTTTATTATCAAAATCAATGTAAATGTAAAACTAATTAATAGGAAAAATAATATTAATATGAAAAAATAGTGAGTATTTAATATGATAAAATAAAGTTAGTTCAAAAAATTAGTAATCAATTAAAGAAGAGTACTTTAATGAGGATTTCAATGTTAATGGTAATAAAAATAAATTAATATTTTTAAATAAAAAACTAGGAACATATTTTTATATTAACTTTAAACAAATTGTTAGGTAAAAAAATTTTGAAATATATATATAAAAAAGTAGGTGAAGTGAAAGAAAAAAAAAGTGTGTACGCCGAGACATAAGAATGTGAAATTAAATGTGGAAGTGAAAGTGCAATATCTACAAGCAAACACGTCAGGTTGTAATATAGATGTAAGCTCCCCACCCCAGCCTAGATGTTAAACCCGAATTCGAAAGATTACATTAGCCACCGAAATAGCCTAGTAGGGTTATCGGAGTTTTGAAAATAGCCATTTTAAAACATCTGTTTAATTGAGTAGAAAATTCAGTTACAATCCGTTTTATTATTCCTAAAAATCTTAATTATACCTTAGCAGCGAAAAGTGATTTGTTTGTTTTGCATAAAAATTGGGGGTTCAAGCATATTAATAAATAATCATAACATAACTTCCTAATAATTTAAATTAGATGTCATGCAAAATAAAACAAAATCAAATTCTAAATCTCATTCCGTAGTTTGAAATGAAATAATACAGTCTCTGAATAAAAATAATCTTAAAGCACTTTAATAAAATAGAACATTCTGAGCCGAGACCCTCTGGATGTCACGTTTGCGTTCTAACCTGGTGGGTTATTCGTAATGATGAAAATTTAAGGGGGGAGTGAGTTATGACGCTCAATGTGAGTTCATTCACAAGAATATCAGTGCAAATATTTGGTAAATCACATTAAATAATATCGCATAAAATAATCATAATCAAACAATAGTTCAAAGTATTATTTTTCAATGCAACCATCATTAATATATCGAAGCTCACAATAGCTGCTTTTAGAGTAACCGATTTTTAGATTTGCCCACAATATACATATATTTACACACGTTTATAGATATCATAACAGAATTTCTAGATATATATGTACGTGATTGTTAAATATGTCATATAGTTTCGATTTTTAATAGAATAGATCCTACCCCGTCGCTACACACCACAATGGGAGTTCCCCTGAACTCCCTTTTCCAACACATCGGGATGTGGATAGACCATTACTGGTTCTCAGATAATAACTGTCATTTGGTTATGGACACACAGTAAGTGCCCACAGATGGAATTTGCCTTTGGCTGTGGGTTCACAACAAAATGTCCTACATATGAAACTTAATATTGGTTGTAAATTTTATATCATAAACCCGTATTTGGAATCTACCTTTGGCTGTCGATGCATAGCAATACCCGCATATGGAATCTACCTTTGACTATGGATACACAACAAGACAGATAAATGCAGTTAAACTGCTAGACTTCCTCCGATCACATCGTCCCATCCCATGCAATGCAATGTGGCATATTTAATATAAATCAAATATGATAGCAATTAATGTATTAACACATGAAAAATAAGTAGCGAAAGTCATGCTCCTCATCTATTCAGATTAATAGTAACATAGGGTATGTTCTACGTACTGTAACACCCCTTACCCGTATTCAACACTGGAATAGGGTACGAGGCATTACTAGAACACATACACTTATAAACATGTTAAACCGAGTTATAAAATTCCATTCAAATTTAAACTCTGCAAAATTTTAACATGCTTTTATAAATCTTCACGTTATAACTTCAAAATACTATATTGGTAACAAATAGGGCTTCTGAGACCCAATACATACTCATGCAATCCAATACTTCATTTCCATTTCATTTAATTCACGATTCTCATGTTCACGATTCAATTCAATTTCTCAATCCAATATACATTTCAATACCACAATAATTCATTTAATTCAAATCATATCATTTGCAATTTCCATTTAATTCACGTACAGTTCAATTTCATTAAATTCAATACTAATACATATTTATCGTTTAACTTAACGTCCCCTTTTTGCGTCATTTTACACTTCAAGCATGAACTTAGTATTTTGTTTCCTTTCCACTCCCGTTTCCTATGCATATCTCACAAGATATAAACATTACACTCAACCATAGTCGCAAGCTAGTCTTTTTGAAGACTAACCACATGATAAACCATTTTAATAAAGATTACAAACTTTAAACCTTACCACCCTTTTATGATCACAAGCATATTTCCATCTAGACATTTACCATCTCAATGCATAATTTTATAAATTTAATGTGGCGTAATCCAACCACAACTTGGCCAAAGCCTAAGTATACACACCAAACATGCTAGCCAAATAAACATATAGTATAAGCATTATAAGCATGGATAAGCACCACATTTATTCATGTATCAAACATACCAACATGAGTTAATTCATAAACCTTTTCTGACATTTCTACCTATCAAATCATATACCAAGTATACCACATATACATACTATGAAACTTTAGTTTCTCACATGAACTTTAACCATAACTAATAATGCACAATTATAAACATCATTTCTTTTCAATCGTTTATCGATTCTAATTGAGCACATGGCCAATTATACATAAATAATTCATATGTTCTTCCAATTTTCCTCCTCCTCCTCTCCATTCCACATCCTTAATGTGTATAACACACTTAAACAACATTAACTATAATCTCACTATTCACTCACATGTATATTCAAAACTGTTTATCCGAGTTAGAGTCACTAAATTATTTTCATCCAAAGCTACAGAGATCCAAATTAAGATCCATTAATTTTCCCTAAAACTAGACTCACATATCTTCTTACTATAAAAGTTTCCCCTGTTTTGCTATCTGGCAGTTCCGACCACTCTTCACTAAAAATGAATTATCTCATTTTATAGAATTCGGATGATGTTCCCATTAGTTTCTCTTGAAAATAGTCTCATTGAAAAATTTAAGCATGTAAATTACAAACCATAGTTATTTTTGTACAATTTTTAGTTATTTTCCAAAGTCAGAACAGGGGATTTCGAAATCATTCTGACCCTGCCTCACTAAAATTCAAATATCTCAAAATATATAACTCTTTTGTTTGATCTGTTTCTTTTATGTAAAAATAATAGACTCATTAAGCTTTCATTTCATATCTCATTCAACCACTAACTCAATTCCTATAATTTTTGGTGATTTTTCAAAGTCACACAACTGTTGCTATCTAAATTGTTTTGTTGCTAAATGTAATCTTTCATAATTTCACTTTTTCACTTTCAATCACAATTCAATTCCAAATTCACTTTTCTATTTCTAAGTCGATATTCAATTCATTTCCACACCTATATTCATTATTCAATTACACTTAATCAATTTCTCGATGAACACTTCGGAATAATGACAGATACTCGGTGGATTCAGCACAAAGCAACCACCTTATTAATCAATGATGTTCGGTTCACATAGTAGTCTACACATAGTACTACACATGTGACCATTACCATCCGATACAAGTAGCCTGCACATAGTACTACATATGCGACCCATCATTTCGGTACACGTAGTAGCCTACACATAGTACTACACACGTGACCATCACTTTCACTTTTACATAGTGGCCTACACACAGTCCGTGCCACACATGTGATCATTTCTGTCACTTTATTCGTATCCTTTTTATTTCGAAGGTTCATTCGGGATTTTTTCTTTTTTTCTCACTTTTATTTTTATCGATAAATTTCAATTTCTTGTATGTCTTGATTTATAACAATACATTGAACTTATATAACATTCACACTATTCATTCCAGTCCAGAAATCATACTTTGGCAAAATTACATTTTTGCCCCAAACTTTTGCATATTTATAGTTTTGCCCCAAAGCTCGAAAATTAAACTTCATCTCTTATTATTATGTTTTATGACATAATGAACATTTTTTCCTTCTATGGCAACATCAAATTCCCACTCTAACACTTACTTATGAACATTAGGTATTTTTACCGATTATGTCGTTTTACTCGTTTTCACTTAAAATCGCTTAGCAAAAGTTGTTTAACATAATTTATAACTTCATATTATACCATAAAACATCAAAATAAACACATTTCACCTATGGGTATTTTTCCAAATATAAACCCTAGGTTAAATTATTGCTAGAATAAGCTAAATCAAGTTACCGGGACTCTAAAAACGTAAAGAACATTAAAAATGGGGCTTAGAATCACTTACTATGGAGCTTGGAAGCTTGAAAACCATAAACATGGCTTCCTCCTTGCTAAATTCGGCCTTATGGAGAAGATGGACAAAAATTGGCTTTTAATTTTATTTTTAATTCATTTTAATAACTAAATGACCAAAATGCCATTAATGAAAAACTTTGGAAACATGCCTAACCATGTCCATTTTTTGCCACCAACTTAACCAATGTCTAATTACCATATAAAGACCTCCAATTAAAATTTCATAACAATTGGACACCCCTAACATATAGAACTCAACTTTTGCACTTTTTACAATTTAGTCCTTTTGACTAAATTGAGTGCCCAAACGTCAAAATTTTCGAACGAAATTTTCATGAAATCATTTTGTGAAATCGTAGACCATAAAAATATAATAAAAATAAAATTTTCCTCGTCGAATTTGTGGTCCTGAAACCACTATTCTGACTAGACCCAAATTCAGGCTGTTACACGTACGATCCCATTTATAGATACAATAGTTTATATATACTATTCATAATTTATGCAAATGTATATATATGTATAAATACCTCATTAATTCATTCAATCATGGATTTTAACATAATTCATATTATCAGGGACCTGATTGCATAATTTAAAACACTAAAAATAGTTCAGAAATTATTCAGGGACTAATCTGATCAAAACATAAAATTTTGGGTTAAAACTATAAAATCTGAGCTACAGAGGACACACGACCATGTGACCAAACCGTGTGGAAGCCCTGGACCGTGTGGATGGGGTACACAGCCATGCGGCTAGGCCGTGTGACAAGCTATAGCCGTGCAGGACATGCAAAATTAAGCTTCAAGGGTGACACAACCGTGTGGGAAGATGTGTGGGGGGTTTTAGGCCATGTGAAAATCGAACATCCTAAGGTTTTATGGAGAACATGGCCATTTATAGGGGACATATGGTTTACAATGGTGGCCCATACGCCCATGTAGCTGACCGTGTGGCCATATCTTAGGCTCAATTTTGCCCCGATTCGCTTGTAAAAAAACACACACCTAACTTCAGGATCTCAAACGTCATTCCTTTCGTTTAGATCTGGTTTGAGGTACCTAAATCGAGTCCTTCAAATGACACTTACGCAAGACTTATAACGATTTTCAAGATTTATCAAAATTATTGGGAATGTCGACAAGATTTGAAAAAGATTCATTAATTCAGATGAAAGATTAACATTGGATGTAATTACTACAAGAATTTAGGGTTAACGGAGATTGAATTAAACTTATCGATTCTTGGCAAGATTAAGGATGGAATTTACGTTGTTACGCTAAATCGATAGGAAGAAAGGTTGAACGAAGATTGATTCTGAATTCGGGATCAAAATTAAATTTCAACAATGGAAGAAAAATATTTTGTAAAAAAGAAGATGAAAAAGAATAGAGGAAAGAAATAGGGAGAAAGGAGAAGAAATTTCAATTTAATTAGGAAAAGAACTATAGTTCAATTTTGTTTAGGAAAAAGGATTAAATAGTTAGGATTTTCAGATTTATTTTGCCGAAAATAAAAGGGAAAAGGAAAGTATGATGTGACTTAAACTTGGGGTCACATAGGATAAGGGAAGATATTTAACCATTGGGCTACTACCTACACTTAATATGTTTTTATCATAGGTTGCTGGAAAGAAAAATGGAAAAAGTGTGATTTGAACCTTGAATTTCTAAAGGAATACACAAACTACATAACCATCAAGATTAATTCATTTCTTGATAATTTATTTCATATAACCTTATATATTTTAGAGTATTACAATAAATTTATTTACCATGAAACACTTAGAAAATATTTCGAGGATTATACCCATTAAAGAATAAAAATTAGAAAAATAGTTAGTACTGCATAAAAATTAATACAATCAACAAAATTGATTAAGAATTTAATTTAATAAAAATAAGATTTAATATTGTTTAAATATTTATATATTTATAGTAATAAGAAGGTTAATGATGTACTACCACCAATAAAATTAATATATTTTAATTTTATTAAAATTAATTACTATTTAAATATTTAATTTTAAAATCATAAAGGTAGTTTGAACAGTAAAATTTAAAAATGATAAAAATATATATAGTTGATTATTTGTAAATTTAAAATTGTTAAATAAATTAATCTTTTAAAAACCGAAGAGGATTCACTTATGTCGCAATTGCAGGCCAGTATGGGATAGTTACATCTTTTTCTATAGATGTATGACTTATTTTATTCGCAACGATCAAGACAAGAAGAATAAGTCATGATTGGTATGCTAATACCCTAGATTCCTTGAATGCTATGTTGGACGGACATGAGGAAATTATGCTTACTTTTTCATAATAATTATTGCAATATCAATAGAAAGCAATTGTTTGTTTTGTTAATTTAAAGTCCAAACCAAAAGATTTGGTACGTGACTGGTTGGGTTTTTCTATCTCATCAGTAATTGCCCCCTTCGTCCTGATCTCCTCTGCCATGGCTTTGGGCCACCACAATTACATGTTTCCTCTTCTTTTAGGGTTGATTCAAGATTTTAAAATTTTAAAATTATCAAGCCTTTAAAATTGCTACCATTTTAAAATACATCTTTTCAAAATGTTAATATTATTAATTGTTTGGTTTCGATAAATAGTTTTTTTTATGAAAAACTAAGTTAATAAAATTTAATAAGTTAAAACATAATTATAAAATAAAATAAATATTGTTTTAAAATAATATAAAATATCCAAGATGGATATTATTAGATTCATAAAAAATTGTAAATATTTTTAATAATATAAAATAAAAATTGCATTTTAAAGTTAAGGAAAATATTTGGTATATTGCTAGTGGAGTTTTTAGACTCCACAAGTTAGGTTAGGGGTTGACAAGTGTCCTATAAGAGTAGACCTGATCATGGGTCGGGCCACCCGGCTTGACCGGAAGACCAGCCCGAAATGTGAGAGGGTTTGGGTAAAAATATAGACCCGAAAAATGGGCTTAGACAAAAAAATAAGGCCTGTTTAAAAAATGGGCCGGGCCTCGGGTAAGACATTTTGACCCACGCTTGGCCCGGCTCGAATTCACTAAAGAACAAAAAAAATCTGCTCTTTTTTTAATGTTATTTTCTTATTGTTTTCTCCCTATTTTACTACCATTTGACTATTATGTTGCTACTATTTTGTTGTTATTGTTTGGATATTGTATAAAACTTATGTTATTGTTAATTTCGTTATTATTTTAAAGGCATTTGTTAATTTTGTTATTGTTTTAGAGGCATTTGCTTGTTAAGTTGCATTTATCTTAGTGTTATTTAAATCCACATATTTTTTAAAATTTATTTTCAATTTGTTGGGAAATATTTATTTTGATGTTTTTAGTATTTTTGATGTATTATATATATTTAAAAATTATATAAAAATAATATAAAAAATTAATACGAGCGGGTCGGGTCGGGCCTGGTTTTAGCAGTTTTATCCGAGTCGGGCTTGGGCAAAATTTTAGGCCTATTTTTTGGTCCGGGCAGGGCTCGGGCCTAGTAAATGGGCATAAATTTTTAGTTGAGCCCGGCCCGGCCTATGAGTGCCTCTATATAAGAGTATAATAAAATATTTTTAAAAAATAGATTTAAAAAAAAAGAGACATGACAATTTTTTAAGAATGTTTGTGGAATAAAAACAGTATAAATATCCGTCGCCTGGATAGGGTTACAGAGCATTACCAAATAAACGTAACCTAAAAACATTCATTTCCAAACATTTCAATAAACATAGCATAATCCAATTATATACATGCATATTGTCCCTTAATTGAGCCATCGAGGCCTTACAATCACTTTAGAAATGATTCAGGACTAAATCGAAAACATTTAAAACATTGAGCAAAAAGTTAGAAAAAATTAAACTGCAGGGGTCACACAACTGTGTGGCTAGACCATGTGACTCACACGGCTGAGACACATGCCTGTGTCTCAGACCTTGTAATAATCAAAATAGGGACACACAACCGTGTCCCAGCCCATGTCTGTGCCTGTGTAACTCTCTAACTTGGGTCACACGGCCAAGCCACACGTCGGTGTGCCAGGCCGTGTAACTGCCTGTCTTGCAACCTTTAAAACCTATAGGGGATACACGACCATATTGCATGGCCGTGTGTCACACACGGCTAAGACACACACTCGTGTCTTAGGTCGCGTGCACAAGAAATTGGCCAAAATTAAGCCATTTCTTTCACCCATTCCTAACATGTACCTACAAGCCATTTACACATATGATCAAGGCACCAAATCAAACCAAAACATACATAATATGACCAACTCAATAGGCCAAGAATACATCCAACCAATATGCCATAAAGGCACCTCAATCACAACCAAGCAAATATACCTAAACTTATGCATAATTGACCATAATTCCAACATATACATTTAGTGCAATATCATCTCAAAGCATACCATAGTTGAGACCATTTAAAGCATAACAACTTAAATCACCTACAAGCCAAAACAAACCACAAGTGTTTACTTTCATACCATTCTAACTAAGCCAAAAAGATACCTACTTACAATTTTAGTAATGTACCTAACAACTTAGTTTAGTATTTTGCCATAATGTACCATTACAACCTATATAGCCACATATACATGCCACAACCCTAAGGAGCACAAGAGCTACCAACATCGATGGATAGTGTGAGCCGAAGATTTGATCCATCCAAAAGTCAGCAATTACAATCTACAAAACAATACACAAAAGCGTATAAGCTTATAGAGCTTAGTAAGAACATGGTAAATCTTCTAAATTAACAGTAATTGAATGCAACTTATATTTAACTTGATTTGAAGTTACCAAAGTGTAAACAAGGGAACGTATGTGCTATTCAGGGGTACCGAAGTACAAACAGGGGCACATATGTGCAATTTAGGGGTATCAAAGTACAAATAGGGGATAATTCAGTGTAAGCAATTAATTACATAACTATATTGTAAACATACAAGTAGAAATTCAATTATGTATAGAAATACTATGAATTTACATTGACAACTAGAGCGTAAAAGTACGATCGAGCTAATCCGTAATTTTCGCCTTTCCTCGGTTTAGATCCGGTTGAGATTTATCTTGATCTAAATAAATAATTATATTCAATTAAGTGTTTCAATCAATCTCAAACATTCAATTCAATCCATAATCCACATTTATACATAATTATAATTTTACCCCTAACATTTTAACCTTTTTACAATTTAGTCCTTAAACTCATAAATTAAAAATCTAAGAATTTTCATCCCTAGCTCATGCTAGCCGAATTTATTATGAACCCATATCAACTCGTGCAAATCATCATTTCACAATTTAACCATTATATTTTACTTTTTTACCAAAAATCCCTAAATGACATTTTCATCAAAAATTACTTTACAAAACTTGTTTATTTAACAAGAATTCATTATCTTTCATTAAAGTTTAAAAACTATACAAAAATGTTCATGGAAAAACCCTAATCCTTTAACATTTTTTGCAAATTAGTCCCTGGGCTAGCTAGATTAAGCTACAACGATCATGAAAACATAAAAATCATTAAAAACGAAATCAGAACACATACCATGCAAGCAAAAAAGTCATGGCCGAACCCTAGCTATTCTCCCTTGTTGAAAATCGAATGAAGATGAAGATAGGAAGATGATATCTCATATCTTTATTTTGTTTTTATTATTTTAACCTTATTTACTTAATTACATTTTTAACTTTTAAAAATATTCTTAATTTCAATAAAACCAATCCATGGATGTCCACTAACTATCTCAATGGTCTATTTACTATCTAAGTCCTTTCACTTTAAATTTTCATAGCTATTTGATACCTTTAACTACTAGAACTCTACTTTTGCACCTTATATGATTTAGTCCTTTTCACTTAATTAAGCATGCAAACATCAAAATTTCTTAATGAAAATTTTATACAGCACTACTAACATACCACAGAAATTAAAATAATAATAAAATAAAGATTTACTTGTCAGATTTGTGGTCCCGAAATCATTGTTTTATCGGTAGCTTAAATGTAGAAAAAGCATTGGCTGATTGGGTGTTATTAAATGTAATGCCATATAAATTGTTCAAAAAACTTGTTCTCGGGGAACCAAAACCCACTAGGATGAGTATTCAATTAGTTGACAGATCAATTAGGTATCCTAAGGGCATTATTGAAGATGTACTTGTCAAAGTAGATAAATTTATATTCCCTGTTGATTTCGTTATATTGGACATAGATTAGGATATTGAGGTACCCATTAGCTTAGGTTGACCCTTTTTAGCCACTACTAGAATTGTTATTGATTTGGGTAATGGTGAACTTGTGCTGAGAGTAGGTGATGAAAATGTTACTCTTCAAGCACATGATTTTGTGAGAGTTCCTAGTGAGCGAGATGATACTAGTTATTCTGTTAATGTTAGTAATGATGCAGCTCAACGTTCTTTGCAGGAAATCACTCATGAAAACGTGTTAGAACTATATCCTGTTCAAAGTGATAGGACTCGAAGGACAAGTGAAGAGAAATAACTAAAACTCATGAAAATGGTGCAGCTTGATGAATTAGATGAATGACGACCAACGACATATGAGAAACCAAGAACGTTAAAAGAAATAACTAGGCAATTCTATAATGTGCATATAAAGAGGACGAGTCAATTCAAAGTTGGAGACAAAGTGCTGCTAGACAATTCAGATCCACGAATGTTCCCTGCAGAGCTTAGGTCAAGAGAGTTGAACTCGTTTGTGGTACAAAACGTATTCCCATATGGAACTATTGAGGTAACACATCCTGAATACAACACATTTAAGGTAAACGATCATTGACTCAAACTTTATTTTGGTGGTAATCTTGATAACAAGAGAGTGGAGCTTCGGATCCAAGATCTGCCTTAACTATGAGCTTAAAAAGGGAAGTCGAGCTTAGACTTTAAATAAGCGCTTCTTCGGAGGCAACACGAGTGTTTTTATTTTACTTTCATGTTATTTTAAAAAAATTAAAAAAATTAGTACAACTATTTTTATTATTTTAAAAAACAAAATAAAAATTACATTTATTTTTATTATTTTAAAAAAATTCCACACAGTCTGGGAAGCACCTCACGGCCAGGAGACACGGCCGTGTAAATATTGAAGCCAATTTTTTTTCCAATTTTACTTTAACCCACACGGCCTAAGAGAGTTACACGGTCCAGGGACACGGCTGTGTGACCCATACAACCCTTTGCACGGTCATGGGAGAAGCGAACAATGAACCCACATGGCCTGAATGCTAGCACATGACCTAGAGACATGGTCGTGTGGAACACACATCCTGGACACGCGGGCATGTCCCAGGCCATGTGACTATTGGAGCTAAATTTTAATTTTTTTTTTTTGTGACACACACGACCTAATGACATGACTGTGTGAGGCACACATCCTTGCACACGGTCGTGGGAGAAATGAACACAAGCATTACACGGCCTGCAACAGACCACACGGTCTAGTGACACGACACACGGCCTGGACACACAGGTGTGCAGTACACAAAGCCTAAACACACGAGCATGTCCTAGGCTGTGTAAACACTAAAACATAAATTTTTTTATTTTTTTAATGACACACAACCTAAGTGTGGGTACACGGTGTGGCCTCATAGCCACATAACTTAGCAAATGGCCATGTACCATTTTAATGTTTGGGTTTCAAAAAAAATTTAACCTTTTTTCCTACTTCAAGCTTTTCACCAACCCCAAGCTTTTTACCCTAATCGCCACTGAGTACCTCTGTGGGCCACCACCCATCTCCTTTCGTCCCTTCCCTCTCCTTTCTTTTCTCATCATTCAAACCTTCACATCCCCATGAAACCCCCATTTTTCTCCTTATCAGCCGCCGTTCTCTAAAACCCTCACCCTGCCGTTGATCTTCACCTTGGCCTTAGCCCCTTACCGTTGTTCCGTTGTCGTCATTCCTTTCACCGATTTCTTTTGGTCCCTAACTTCCATCCCAACAATCCACTCATCCCCACTCCTCCCTCCATCGACAACCTCGAACGTCGGCCCATATTTCTCTTCCCCGTCACCGCTGACCACAGATACGTTGTCAATCGTTTGTTTCTTTCGACCACTATCATCCATTGCCGCCATCTGACGCCCCCACCATTTGGTTCCAACGGCCTAATCTTTTATTTTATTATTTTATTTATTATTATTTGGTTTATTATTATTAGATTTAGTTTATTATATTATTTTTACTAGTTTTAGTGATACTATTTATACTGTTCTGCTTATTCTTATTCTACTTGTTTGGATTATGATAGTTTTAGAGTTTTAACTTTTTAATAATTTTTTAATAAAAGGGAACGTCATTAATTTTTTTGTCCATTTATACAATTATCCACTCCTAATGAATTTTCCTGCAAGTATGATGTGGGAAGCTTCTCTCTCTTTAAAAATGAAAAATCTTCATTTAATTAGTTTTCTTTTACTATTTATTTTAACTTTCATTTTTTTTAAAACGAAAAGTAAGCATAAGTACAGGGAAATTCAAATTTTTGAAAGATCAAGCTAATCAGTTGACAATCAAACATAAAACATTCAAATCAAATTAACTTAAATTAAAATATTTTTATCAATTATTTTAATTTTAATTATGTTGTATTAATTATTTAATGTCATTTACGTACTACATCTTGATTCATCTCATAATTAATATAATAAAAAATTTAGATCTCAAACCTAACTAATATATATATATATATATATATATATATATATAACACTTCATTTAAAACCTAGTAAACCTTGATAGTTTAAAATATATAATTTTATTATCCCTAATTTCACATCATTTTTATCCGTATTTCAATTATTTTTAATTTCACAACGTAATATTATAGTATCATGTAAAAGAAAAAAAAACATAAAAACTACTTATATTGCGTGCAAAATCAAGTGAAAAGATCAAAGGTTTTCACCAATTAGAAATTTGTACATGCATGTTTGCTGTCAAATTTAAAAATACATGTTTAAATGCATAAAGTATATAGAGATTTATTTTAATTTTTAATTTTTAATTTTATAAATTAACATAAATAAATAATTAATACAATTTGAAATATGAATTGAAACTATACTAATTCCAAAATAGTTGTTAAAGTGGAAAGGAGACTTCACTAATAAGAAAACAATCGAAGAGTACAAGATGGAGAAATTCAAAATAAAATCTAACCACACACAAAATTCTCTTAAAGCTCTCTAAATCTCTCTTTTGATTTTTTTCTCTAATATTGTGTATTATGATCACCTCCATTAGAAATATAATGGCTCATTTATAGGCTAATTTTAGAGGATTAATCTAACGAAAACTTCTCTGGACTAATTAGAGTTCGAGTGGAAAACATAGTAATGCTTAGTTGTAAAAATGCGACTGTGTTGCCTGAGGAATACGTCGCGTCGTTGCGACATTTGATAAATGCCAAAAGTAACATGTTTTAGCTTATTCTTAATTTTTTTTGGATTATTATTTGATTTAAAATGGTGAATTTTATGCTCTTAATCCTTTAAATTCATGTTTTTATACTTAGGAGAGCATTTGGGGGCAAAAAGAGTGAAAAATGAGAAAAAATCAGAAAATCGGAGCAAGTTTCAAGAGTCACATGGGCTGGACACACGGCCATGTGATCCACACGAGTTGCCACACAACCATGTGCCAGACTATGTGGATTTCACGAATCGTACTCCAAATATGAGGGAAAATGCAATTTTTAGATTTTTCGAGCATTGTAAGACTTATATATGACACAAATAAGAAGATAGGAGAGTCATCCTAGAATATTCAAGAAAACAACTTGGAAAAACAGTATTGAAACAGATTCTAAAGCAAATTTCCATTAAGATTGAAGATCTCCTTTTGATTTCTTTGAAGTTTATTATGAGTTTCTTTGTTTCTTGTAGTGATACTGTCTTTGAGATGTTTTTATTTACTATCAACGGCACTAGAGTAAGGAACCTTGGACATGTACTTTCTTCATCCTCGATTTGTGGTGACTCTAAAGTCGAAAGTTTGAAGTATGTAGCTAGCAGAATAATAACTGGCTTTGAATTTTGCATCGCAAACTGCTCGAGGATCTTTTCAGTTTACCTCTGTTGTGATAAAAATAACTTTCTAGAGTACCTATCTCTGGAAATTTCCATCCCCACAATTTTTTTGGCTGCATTGAAATCCTCCATCTCAAACTTAGAGTTAAGCATGGTTTTTAATCGATCAATTTCAGATGGATCCTTAGCCACAATCAATATATCATCAATATAAAGCAAAACATATATAAATGATCCATCATTTAAGTGATGCAGATACACATAATTGTCATACTTCAAACAAAACCAATGCTTAACATGAAAGAATTGAACTTCTTATACTACTATTGAGGACACTACATCAAGTCGTATAATGATTTCTGTAGAAGGAAAACATAATCTTCCTTGCCTTCAGTCCTAAAGCCTTCAAACTGATGTATATAAATATCCTCCTCTATATTACCATAAAAGAATGCGATTTTCATATCTAATTGCTCTAATTCAAAGTTGTATAATACAACAAGGCTAATAACACCCAAATGGACATATGCTTCACAAAATGAGAGAAAACATCGTGAAAATCAACTCCCTCCACTTGACTGTAACCCTTTGCGACCAACCTCTCCTTATACTTGGTGTCTCTTGGACTCGATCCTTTTTTTTGAACACCCACTTACAGCTGACAATCTTCATTCTAGTGGATGGTCCTATGAGCTACCAAGTCTCGTTCTTTTGCAAGGACTCCATATCCTCTTTCATAGCCATAAGCCACTTACTGGAATCAGGAACCTGAACTACCTTGAAGTAATTTGAAAGATACGCTTAAAGCATATGCCACTAGATTTCTATGGCAGAACCTTTATAATGTTTTAATCTCCTATCTCTTCCTATCACGAGCTAATTGATAATTTTATAGTTGAGGTGTAGGAGATACATGTGAATCAAATGGACTCTCTAACTAATCTGAAGTGTTTTCAGTATCTTTCCGCTATTTCAAAAAATTTTGTCCCGTCATCACGACATCTGGAGTTTCCTCATTTTGACGTCACCCCTATTTTTTCTCCCATTCATGAATAACTTGTCGCGTTGTTGTGACGTCATGGGCCTCCTCGATGTGACGTCCATGCTCCACCTTGCCTAAAATACTATGCTTTTCTGTGTTGGCAAGAACAGACGACTCTTTTTTTGGGTAAAGCATTGTTGCTTCATTAAAAGTTACATCTCTGCTAACCATAACTTTATTAATTTCTGGGCACCATAATTTAAAGCCCTTTACACCAACCGTAAAACTAAGAAATATACCTTTCACTGCCTTAGGTTCAAGCTTTCTTTCGCTAACACGTGCATAAGCAAAACAACCAAATACACTAATGTTAGAGTAATTTGGAAGGTTACCTGACCATATCTCTTCGAGAACCTTTCCATCCAATGCTCGGTGTGGTGACCGATTCACCAAATAGCTTGTCAGGTTTATGACTTCTGCCCAAAAATCTTTTCCTAAACCTAAGTTAAAAAGCATGCACTGGGCTCTCTCAAGTAAAGTTCTACTCATTCTTTCTGTAACACCATTCTGTTGTGAGGTATTGACAATTGTGCGATGTCCATCAATTCTTTCCCGTTGTAATAATCGTTGAACTCAGCTACATAAAACTCAAGGCCATTATCTGTCCTTAATTGCTTTACAGACTTCCCAGTCTATTTCTTTAGTAAGGTCTTCCACTGTTTAAAAATCTCAAAAAAAATTTTCTTGTACTATAGAAAATAGGCCCAAACCTTCCTGAAGTGGTCAATAATAAAGGTTAGAAGATATTTGCTACCTCCTTGGGAGATGACTTGAGCTAAACCCCATAAATCAAAGTGAATATAGTCAAGTGTGTCATTCGTCTTGTGCTTTGCAGAACTAAAATTGGCTTGTGTTTGCTTTTCATAAACACAGTGTTAGTAAGAAATCTAAAATTCCAACTCTTGCTCCCGGAAGAAAGCCTATCTTCTTCAAAATGGTCATACATTTCTTGCTCATATAACCAAGTCACATATGGCACACCCAAGTTGACTCTGAATTCGTAATAGATGGAATTCATCGTGACATCATGATGTGGCGATTGTTCTAGCTTCACCTCTGTAATTACTGCTGCACCAGTCACTTTTGAACCCTATAGAATATATAAATTGCCTGTTTTCTAACCTTTCATCAAAATGAGAGCTTCACAAGATACCTTAATGTCGTTTGACTAAATGATGATTCTACAACCATTCAAGTCTAAAATACCCAAGAAGATGAGATTCTTCTTCAATTTAGGCACATGTCTAACATTTAACAGTGTCATGATGATCTCATTGTGCATCCTAATCTAAACGGTACTGATACCAGTTATCTTACATGGTGAATTATTTCTCATAAGCACAACTCCACCTTCAACTGGACTATATGTGGAAAATCAGTCCTTGTTGGGACACATATGGTAAGGAAACCCGGAATTCAAAATTTGCTCGAACGTAAGCTTAGAGCCTTAGGTTGTAGACACCAATAACAAACCATCATCTTTGTCCCCAACTACACTAGCATCAACTACCTCAACTTTTGTTTTCCTTTCTCGTTGCTCTCAACAACCCTTCTATTTTTATTTTGTAACTTATAACACCCTGGCCTAATATGATCCAACTTCTTATAGTGACCACAAGTCTTGTTTCGATTCCTCGACTTCAATTTTAACCTAGACCTGTTCTGACCTGAATCTTTAAATTGTTGTCTGCCTCTTACAACCAAAATTAAAGGTTGCCCATCTTATTTGCTATTCGAACTTAGATCATTGACAAGTTTTTCTTTGCTTAACAAGTTTCCCTTCATATCCTCAAATGAGAGTTTATCTATACTATAAATTAAGGTTTTCTTGAAAGTCTTATATGAGAGGGGCAAAAGCACAATAATAGCATAGTCTGATATTCATCATCTATATTAGCCTTGACTTTCTTCAAATCATTTACGAGAGTAACAAATTCACTTATGTGAGCCTTAATGGACACACCTTAGGCCATACGGAACATGCATAGGCTATTTCAACACCAATCAATTAAATAGTAACTTTGTTATGTAAAGGGATTCTAACTTCCTCTATAAGGCAGATGTTGTTTTCTCCACAAACACCTTCTACAACACATTATTCGTACGGTACAACTGAATTGCAGACAAAGCCTTCTCATCAAGCTAATCCCATTCTGACTTATCCAAATCCGCGGGCTTTTGCCCTGTAATGACTTTCTGTAGGCCATTCTGAACCAGTATTGTAGTCATCCGAACTTGCCATAAACTAAAATTTGTGATCCCATCAATCTTATCGATATTGAATCTCTTTGTTGCCATCTCTAAATGGGTTGATTATGAAATATTAACCAAGCTCTGATACTAGTTTGTTGCGGATCAATCCGTATAAACAATGATAAAGAAGGAATAAAGATAATTGGGCACACAAATTTACGTGAAAAAACTTCTCCAATCAAAAGCATAAAAAAATTCATGGGCAAAGGAGATTTCACTAATGAGAAAATAATCGAAGAGTATAAGATGGAGAAATTAAAAAAAACCCTAACCCTGAATACAAAGCTCTCTAACTAAACCATAAATTTCCCTTAAAGCTCTTTAAAACTCTTGATTTTTTTTCTCTAATATTGTGTGTTATGATTACCTCTATTAGAAATATAATGGCTCTATTTATAGGCTAATTTTAGAGGATTAATCTGACTACAACTTCTCTAGAGTAATCAAAGTTTGAGTGGAAAAAAGAGTCCTACTTGTCTGTAAAAATGTAACTGCGTTGCGTGAGGATTACGTCGCGTCATTGCGACGTCACATACTTCCTCGTCGAGATGTCGCCGTCACGTCATCCTAACGTCTTGTGCTTCCTCGTCGGGATGTCACCTCTACTTCAGTTCTGGTTGCGTGAAGTGCCTTCAAAATGTTCGAAAATATGGGACACTCTATAGAACCAATGATCAAACTAATGATTAAAACAATTGGAATGTTAATGAAGTCTATTGTAATGCGTTCTACTTTATTTGTTTCAATTGAATTTGCTATTTTGGATGTATTGATATTGAACTTTGGATTATGATGTTTTTAAGTATTTAAACTTTGAATATTTGGATTATGGATTTAAGTTCTTTTAATGTTTGGATTATGGATTAGAATGTTTTAATGTTGTAATGTTTTAATAAAAAGAATATTGAATATTGGGTTTTGAATGAGAAATCAACTTTGAATGTTGTAATGTATGAATGTATAATTGAACTTGTAATGTATAATTGTATCATTAATGTTTATGAGATTATTGTTACTTAAATGTCTTTATAATTTTTACCTTTTTTTATTTTTTTTTACCTTTTTTACTATTTTAGAGTTTTTTTAAACTGGTTGGACTAGTCAAATTAAGAAATGGTGGTCCAATTGGTTCAATTGTCTATTCGATTCTTAAAATTTTAATTATTATTAGGGTAAACTACACTAGTAGTCATCCAACTATTAGTGAATTTCTTTTCTGATTACACAACTATAAAAAGTTAGAAAAAGGTCACCCAACTATTAGAAAATTTATTTTTTAATCACCCAAGTATGAAAAGTTACAAATGGTCACACAACTATTCAATTTTGTCTTTTTTGGTCACCCAACTATCTTAGATTTTTGGGTGTTTCCATTTTTACGTTAGTCAATTGGTGACAAAAAAAGGATAAAATTTAATAGTTAAGTGACCATTTTGTACATTTGCATAGTTAAGTGACCAAAAAAATATATACTAATAGTTGTGGAACTACTAGTATAGTTTACTCTTATTTATTATATATGTATTATAATAATTACACATAAAATAAAGATTAGTTAATAAAAACTATTTTAAAAAATAATACCTCTTTAAATTAAATAAAATATTTTTTCTTTATTAAAAATAAGTAACAAAAATAACTAAATATTATCATTTGTAAACCGATAAAATTATATTCCACCCAAACATGTCACATGAAAACATTTGTTTGTAGGAAGTTGCAAGTAATTTACCACAGAGGACAACGATGAACTTGCAAAAGGAAAGTCTTGGTAAGCGATTGGGTGGATTTTTGTCTTTTTGATCTGATCAATAATTGCCTGCCCCCTTCGTCATTGGTCTTTGGTGTTGTCTCCGTCTTGGCTTTTGGCTTTGGGCCACCATAATTAGAAACTTCCTCTTTTGACTCAATCAAAATATTTTCATAAAATGGGAAAGGGACGTCGTCGAGTTACTTAATTTCATGCTTAACAATATAATTACTTTGATCAATTGGTAAATAAATAATCTTAATTAATGTCCATAAATGGCGGTCTACCCAATCTGTTGTCTGCACCACTTAGTCTTGGCCTTGGGCCGCCATACTTACCTGCTTGCATTGAACTCTTCAGAGGATGGGGAAAAAAGAATTGATAACATCCACGTGAAAATTCTGCACATCAAAGGATTTTTTTGTTAACGTAATCAGTCAGCTTTAAGTTAATCAATCAGCTTTAAGTAAACGTCAACCCTTTTATTAATTGTTATATATTAACTTAAAAAATCTATAATATATTATAATCCTTGTGAGTATTGGACATTCATGATTGTAACTGGACTAATCAAAGTTAGCATTCATCTAATTCCAAGAACTTGCCCACAGACAATTTGCTTTATTCAACAGCGAAAGCGAAAAGGAAAGACAAGATTGATATTCCTCACTGCACTCCTCTTTTGGGTTACTTCCTTGTCCTTTCCAGGATTACCACTGTCAACCAAGCTTCCCTATATCCAACCCTTATTATATATATGATTGGAAATTTGTAAATTAAAGCATTGATATCCTTGGTTATTTATAATCCAAGAAAAATAGTGATGGGTTTGATCAGATCAGTAGTACTAATTGTGCAGCTGGTAATCTTGCTTAATGCAACATCGGCGGTAAAAGCAACGGCAGCGGTAGCTTATCAAGCAAACTCCAGCTGCCAAAGTCGCTGCGGCGAAGTTAGCATCCCATACCCATTCGGTACCGGCGGTGATTGCAACGTCAGTAAACATTTCTTCATCACTTGTAACACCAGTTTCACACCCAGCAAAGCATTCTTAACTACCAGTTCCATTGAGATCCTCGACATATCTCTCGATGGTCAGTTGCGCATCCTTGCTGATGGAAGCTATGATTGTTACAACAAATCAGGGGCTACACGGAATGTTAGGTACCGGCTTAAACTTGGTAAGTTTTTCATAAATAATACCAGGAACAAGTTCACTGCAATCGGGTGCGACACCTATGCTCGGGTGGAAGGTTTCTCCGTACAACGTTATGCAACTGGTTGTTTGTCGTTATGCAACAACATCAACGACGTTTCAAACGGGTCTTGCTCTGGGATTGGCTGCTGTCAAACAAGTATCCCAAAAGGTGTGAAGAGCTATAACATCACTATTGAAAGCTATGAGAACCATGCCGATGTATTGCCCGAAAACCCTTGCAGCTATGCATTTGTTGCTGAGAACGATAACTATACCTTCTCTACTTCAGATCTTCGTGGTTTCGATTTTAAGGACAAGCTATTTCCGGTTACTCTTGATTGGACAATCGGGAAGAAGAGTTGCAAGGAAGCTAAGAGGGATACCAAGAGTTTCGCATGCAAAAAGAATAGTAAGTGCATTGATTCGGAACTTAACTCTGGATATATCTGCAAGTGCTTTGAGGGTTACGATGGGAACCCTTACCTTCCGAATGGATGTCAAGGTAACTATATATATATATATATATATCCAATGGCTGTATTTGTAGTTTCTATCATTAAAAATAGTGTTATTTATTACTTGCATATAATCTGCAACTTTCAGACATTAATGAGTGTAAAACTATGAGTCCTTGCGATGGAACGGCAACATGTATCAACTTAAATGGGACATATGATTGTTCATGTCCGCCTAACTATGAAGGCGATGGTAAGAAAAATGGAACAGGTTGCAGTTTACCCAACAAGGATCAATCCAAGAGATCTCTCCTTATTGATGTTGCTCTAGGTTAGTAATTTCGATGCATAATTATAGAATTATTATTTTTATATCTAATTCTAATTTCGATTATATTTGTATGGAATATTTTGCACACCGGTGAAACTGGTTTCTCAAGCACTCATGCTGAACTTTCCCAACTCATTGTAGAGTCAATTGGGTTGGCTTGACCATAAACAATTTCATTATTTATTACTTTCAATATACAATTTACATGACTTTTCACTTTTAAATTATATTACCATGGTCAATATATTTGTTTTTTTTCTTTTTTGAACAAGCTATTATTTTATGCTTTGAACATAGGGATTGGCATTGGGTTTCTTGGTCTCCTCTTAGGGATAGTATTGTTGTGTTGGATGTTCAAGCAAAGACAGATTTCTGAATTAAAAAGGGTTAACTTTCAGCAAAATGGTGGCATTTTGTTACGTGAACAACTTTCAAAACGACAAGGGTATCGTGAAGAAGTTAAAGTATTTACAGTTGAGGAACTCGAGAAGGCAACAAACAATTACCATGAAAGTAGAATTTTAGGACAAGGAGGGCAAGGGACAGTGTACAAGGGAATATTGGCGGATAATCGAATAGTTGCCATTAAAAAGTCAACAATTGGAGATCCTAGCCAAGTTGAACAATTCATTAATGAAATAATGGTGCTCTACCAAATCAACCACAGGAATGTTGTCAAACTACTAGGATGTTGTTTGGAGACACAGGTTCCACTGTTAGTCTATGAATATATCACTAATGGAACCCTTTTTCACCATTTGCATGATGATGATGCTGCCTTTGATCTTCCATGGGAAACTCGTTTAAGAATCGCCACTGAAACTGCTGAAGCTCTTTCTTATTTGCACTCTGCAGTTTCTATTCCAATCATTCATCGAGACATCAAGTTGGCTAACATATTGTTAGACAATAATTACAATGCAAAAGTTTCTGATTTTGGGGCTTCGAGATTAATTCCATCCGACGAGGCACAGATAACTACAATTGTGCAAGGAACCTTCGGTTACTTGGATCCTGAATACATGCATACAAGCCTTCTTACTGAAAAGAGCGATGTCTATAGCTTCGGAGTTGTGCTTATGGAGTTATTAACGGGACAAAAAGTGGTTTGTTTCAAAAGATCGGAAGAAAAGCGAGTTTTGGCTATGTACTTCATTTCTTTGATGAAAGAAGACAACTTGCTTGACATTCTTGATCCTCGAGTGCTTACCGATAAAAATGTTGAGCAGCTTAAGGAAGTAGCAGCTTTAGCTAGCAGGTGTGTAAGAATGAAGGGAGAGGAAAGGCCAACAATGAAGGAAGTTGCCCATGAATTAGCAGGACTGCAAGCAATGCCTAAACATCCTTGGAGTAAAAGTAAATTACAGGGAGAAGAGTCCGAATACTTGCTTGGTGACATGTGCAGCACTTATACTGATGGTGCAACGAGCAGCTCAATGGGTTACGATAGCATTAATAACAAAATAACATTTGAACTTGAAGGTGCACGCTGATTATGTAATCAAATTTTCATTTTTACGAAATACCCTCTATGATTTTAAGTAGTTTGCTTTCATTTTTTAGCATTAGATGGAGCTTAATCTGTATGAATTGTTAAGATTTTTTTTTTAATAATGATCGGTGCCTGCAACAACTCCGACTTGACTTAATTTTTTTCTTTAAATTATTTGTAAAAGAAGTTCTAAACATTGTCACGGACTTAGATTTTTCCCATGCGATCTGTGCGGCCTTAGGCAGTTTCTTCGCTCCAAAAATGCCTAAGTTAGCCTAACTCGCAACAATTGAAGATTCAACAGAATTCCTCTAAGGCACCCATGAAGAACAGCAGAAGAACAAAATAAGAACTAGGTCGAAAGATGAACAAAAGCCATAGAAAAGCAAGAACACTTGAGAGACAAGTTTGAGTTAATACTCTCAAAATTCTATTAATAACTGAATGAATTACAATGAGAGGCAAAGGTCTCTATTTACAGTTGAGCCTCCCCAAAATCAACAGTACGGATCAAAGTACATCAATGGCTCAAATTAAAAGCTATCTAGAAATCATATCTCTAAGATTATAGAATCGTATCTTCTAAAGATTACATTTATTATCTAGAATTACGTATCTTTGAAGATCACTTTCCATATTTGTCAAGCTTTGTAGATGAGCTTTCAATCTCTCCAAGCAATAGGCTAGTTTGATTGGGCCAAATGATCTCCTTTGAATACGATGGATCGCACAAGTATGTCATGGTTACGGGCTCCCATGCACAACCCATGACTTTCTCCCCCACTTGTTCTAGCGACGCACTCGTCGCGTCCTCCTTATAGAACTGGTCTATCTTTCCTTGGAACTGCCACAATACCTCGATAGGTTCCCAACTCACTTCACTGCTGGAAAGTCCCTTCCATCGAACTAAGTATTCATGCCGCGACCGATGGTACTTTCGTCTAATCAAACGATCTGCCTTGATGCTTTCAACTTCACGATCGTAGGAGACCTTTACCCCCATTGGTGCTCATTCAGACTTGCCTCGATTTGGATCCTCTTGATCCCCATGGACTGCCTTAAGTATACTCACGTGAAACATTCGGTGGAATTTTAGCTTTGCTAGCAACTCAAGCTTGTAGGCCACCTTGCCTACACTCTTCACAACTCGAAATGGCCCCTTATACCTTTGCACAAGCCCCTTGTGCAAACCCGTATGTCGCAAAATCAAGTGTAGTTTAGCAAGGACTGAGTCACCCACCTGAAATTTCACATCTCTGCGATTCTAATTAGCCCACTTCTTGTTACGCTTACTTGCCTTGTGTAAACAAGCTATAGCCAAGTCATTCTTCTCTTGTCAATCATTTGCAAATCGATAAACAACGTTGGGTGTAAGTGGCACTATCTCTAACGAACTTTGATTTGTGGCCCCACTTTGCTGCAAGTTGTATGAAAATTGGGCCATATCCAATAATTTTGGTTAGTCCCTTTGTGTGGCACTCACATAGTGCCGAAGATATGTCTCCAACAACGCATTCATTCATTTAGTTTTCCCATCAGTTTACGGATGCATGCTAGTGGAAAAGTTTAAGTCCTAGCCCATTGACTTGAATAACTCCATCCAGAATCGGCACGTGAATCGCCCGTCTCAATCACTGATGATGGACAATGGCACTCCCCAATATTTTACCATGTGTTTAAAGAACAAAGGGGTTACCTCCTCAGCAGGACACTCTTTGGTAGCTGGAATAAATGTCGCATACTTCGAAATCCTATCCACGACAACAAGAATACTTGCAAACCCATCAGACTTAGGCAAACCAACAATAAAATTCATGGATACACTCTCCCATGGTCTTTTAGGAATGGGCAAAGGTTGTAGCAAACTGCCCGGAGGCTTTAACTCAACCTTATCTAGCTGGCACACTATACAAGTTTTCACATAGGTCTCCACATCATCACTAATATGAGGCCAACAGTAACGATCCTCCAAAAGGGCCAAGGTGCAGTGCATTCCTGGATGATCTGCCCATCTTGAGTCATGACACTCCTTCATGACTTCCTTGCGCAATTTCCCATAATGAGGCACATAAAGACGGTGCCCATGAGTGTATAGCAACTCCCCATCAAGCCTAAATCTCCTTTTTTTCCCCTCCTTGGAAAATTCAATCAAGTTTTTAGCTATGGGATCATGGGACAATCCCTTTCAAATACACTCCAATAAGGAACCATTGGGTTGGCTAACGGCCACAAACTCCATCTTTCGGCTAACTGCATCAGCCATAGTGTTGGCACTCCCCGGCTTATACTCCATCATAAAATCAAACTCAGCTAGGAAAACCTGCCAACGATCCTATTTGGGAGACAACTTTTTCTAGATTAGAAAATAACTATTGGCAACATTATCGGTAAAGACCACGAACCTAGAACCCAGTAAATAATGCCTACATTTGCCCAAGCAATTCACCATAATAGTTATCTCCTTTTCTTGGATCGTGTACCTCAGGTCCGTCTCATTAAGCTTTCGACTCACGAAAGACAATTGGATGCTTATCTTGCATCAGTACTCCCCTAATGGCATAATCTGATGCATTCGTGTGTACCTCATAAGGCTTCGAATAATCCAGCAAAGTAAGTACAGGCTCTCTCGATATCACTTTCTTTAATTGATTAAAGGCCCTCTCACATTGTAGATCCCAATCCCATAACTTACCCTTTTTTAACATGTCCATCAAGGGTACGGTAATTTTGGAGTAGCCTCTAATGAAGCATCTATAATAATTCGTCAACCCAATGAAAGATCTCAACTCTGTCACTTTGGTTGGAGGCTCCCACTCAACAATTGCCGAAATCTTGCTCTTGTCCATTCGGATCTTGCCAGCTCCCATAATGTGGTTTAAAAATGGCACCTCTCATTGGGCAAACGAGAACTTCTCCTCTTTAACAAACAACTCATTTTCCCTCAAAGTTTGGAACACTTCCCTCAAATGTTCCACATGCTCCTCGAGCGACTTACTGTACACCATAATATGATCAAGGTAAACAACCATAAAACGATTAAGGAAAGGTTGAAGTACCTTATTCATTAGGATGCAGAATATAGCTGGGGAATTCGTAAGTCCGAAGGCATCACAAGGAACTCATATGAACCATACTGCATCACACAAGCTGTCCTTGGCTCGCCCCCCTCGGCTATCTAAACTTGATGGTACCTCGATCTTTAATCTAACTTGGTAAACTATCTCGCACTACTAAGCCGATCAAAAAAATTTGCAATAAGGGGAATAGGGTGCCTGTTCTTTACATAATCTTGTTTAGAGTGCGATAATCGATGCACATCCTTAACGACCCATCATGTTTCTTTTGAAACAATACTTGTACACTATACGGAGATTTAGATGGCCTAATAAATCCTGTATTTAAAAGCTTCTTCAATTGTTTTCATAGCTCTTCTAACTCCGGTGGAGACATATGATATGGGGCCCTTGCTGACGGCACCATGTTGGACACTAACTCGATCCTATGATCCACCTCCCTCTTGGGTGGCAAACTTTGGGCAACTGGGCGGGCATCACATCTCAAAAAAACTGCAATACTTGGCCCACTTCTTTCGGGATCTCACCAATGGACTTAACAGTTTCCTCGATCTTTAAAGTGGCTAAATAGGAGATTTCATTTCTACATACTCCTTTAGCAAATTGGGTTGCCGACAATGTTTTCCCTCCATGCTTCTCTTCCTTGTCATTCTTACTATGCATTAATGGTTCAAATCCAAAATCACCATGTAATTACCAAAAGGAATAATAGACACATTAACCCAATTAAGGAAACTTAATCCAGCCATAAAATCATAGTCATCAATAGTATTACCTTAATGGATGCCTTACCGGTCCAATCGCCAAGTTGGATATCCACTTCTTTTGCAACCCTCTTGATTGGAACACTTTTTGAGTTTACCGTTTTGATCTGACCCGACTCGTTTTTGATCTTGAGGCCAAGTTTACGAGCAGCCTCTTTAGACATGAACAAATTAGATGCACTTATGTCGACAAGCACATTCAATTTTCTGTCGGCCACCATGATGTCTACAAACATCAACCCATGACCCGTCTTGTCTTCAACACCCCGTAGTATCGAACCAAGATTGTTATCCTCTTTATCTGACTCCTCTTTTACTTCCATAGCAAAGAGTACGGCCCTCTTCGGGCAGTCTTTGATCATATGTGGACCATCATAATGAAAGTAACTTGTAGGGCTATTCTTCTTTTTATCCCAAGGCTTCTTACCATTGTCATTCCTAGCGAGCTTTTCTTTGTCTCCTCCACCATTCCCAAGTCCCAATTTTGATCCCGCTACGTCTCACTTTAGTGGACCTACGATGCCACCACAACAAAGCAACGTCAGTAAGATACATAACAATAGTAATTACCTTAGTGGCATCCTCCATGATGCCTATGGTAAGGAAGTATTGCTCAATTCCCCACAGAAAATTGTCCACATCTCTTACGGACCTTGTTCCCTTGAACTCTTTGGGCTTGGGAATATCCACACTGGGCTTGGGTGTAACAGCAACTAACCTTCCATTGCCCAAAGTAGCCTTATAGATTGTGAGTTCACCCTTGAGCTCCTCAATCTCCTCTTTTATGGCTGTCATCATAGCCTCAATGGCATCATCTCTTCTGTTCAGCTTTTTGATAGAGTCCACACATAATCTCTGAGTTGCTCCTTCATGGACTGCAACCCATTAGTGACCCTATCATTGACACCATAGATCCTCTCATTGACATTTCCAACAGATTCCTCGAGAGTGACGACTCGATCTTCCAAAGCCAACAGTATGTCCCTCGAATGACTAGCTTTCCGCGCCCTCCCATGAGTCTCCATTCCCTTAACATTCTCAACAACTTCTTTCGACATCTTTCAATGGTGCCATCGAACTCTAGCTCGAATACCAACTACCACGGGCTTAGATTTTTCCCACGTGATCCGTGTGACCTTAAGTAGTTTATTCAGTCCAAAAACGCCTAAGTCAGCCTAACTCGCAACAATTGAGGATTCAACAGAATTCCTCTAAGGCACCCACGAAGAACAGTGGATGAACGAAATAAGAACAAGCTCGAAAGATGAACAAAAGCCACAGAAAAACAAAAACACTTGAGAGAAAAGTTTGAGTGAATACTATCAAAATTCTATTAATAATTGAATGAATTACAATAAGGGGCAGAGGTCTCTATTTATAGTTGAGCCTCCCCAAAATCAATGGTACGGATCAAAGTACATCAATGGCTCAAATTAAAAGTTATCTAAAAATGAAATCTCTAATATTACAGGATCGTATCTTCTAAAGGTTACATTTATTGTCTAGGATTACATTTCTTTGAAGATCACTTTCCATATTTGCCAAGCTTCATAGATGAGTTTTAAATCTCTCCAAGCAATGGGCTAGTCCAATCAGGCCAAATGACCTTCTTTGAATACGATGGATCGCACAAGTGCGTCATGGTTGCAAGCTCACATGTGTAACCCATGACAACATGATCAAGTCAAGTCTCTACATATGCAATAAAGTGTTCAAAAAACCAGTTCTTCTTTTAGTGCATTTGTTACAAAATCTTTGGATCATGATCATTGTCATTTTAGTTAGTCTGACTTGAGGAGAGTGTACTCATTTTCTTCATATATGTGAAGAATCATAATCTCGTCATTTTGTCAGTATATACATGTTTAACATAGGTATTTTTGTGAAAATAATATCACAAAGAAAATAGAGGTTACAACCAATGCTATGACAAACAAGTTAGGATAGTTTATAGGTTTATAAATCCTTTCATAAAGATCCGTTAAAGGGAACCCTGTTAGTGAAGAAGAACAGACAAACATTTGCAACATTTTTATCGACCTTGCAATATAATTTATTACTTGCATATAATATGTAATTATAGAATAACAATAACAGGGCAAAAACCGAACAACCAACGCGACAAGCGCGACTTGAACCCAGGCAACACCTGGGACGATTAACACCCTTAACCATTATTTTTTATATCTAACTACGATATTGATTATACTTGATACTTTTTAAGCCGGTAGAACTAGATTCACAAGTAGCAGAGACGGATCCTTTTGGGGCTTAGGAGCCTTGGGCACTCCAAATTTCGAAAAATTTTGATTTTTTTACTTGAAGTTTTTAGAGAACTTTAATTAGATCCCTTAACATTTTTGGAAAATTTCATTTGTCCATTGAAGTTTTTAAAAAAATTTTAATTAGGCCCCCTCAAATTTTTAAAAATTATAATTGTACCTTTTAATTTTTTAAAAAATTTCAATTAAGCTTTCTTAAAAATTTTGAAAATTTTCACTAATCTCACAAAAATTTTAATTAGAACCTAATTTTTTTTAAAAAAATTCTAATTAAACTCCTATAATTTTTGAAAATTTTACTAGGCACCCAAAACTTAGTCCCAAAATCTGCCACCGACAAATACGACTCATGCTTAACTTTTCCATCTCTATTTTGAGTCAAATGGATCCACTTCACATAAACAATTTCGTCATTTATTACTTTCAATATATTTTTGCATGAATTTTCACTTTTAGATTATATTACTATGACCAATTTAAGGTTTAATGGTATTTTTAACCCTCGAACTTTTCTGAAAAATCAATTAAGCCTCTATAAATTTTTTGCACTCTATTAAATACAAACTAATAAAACTGGTCATATAAGTTTTTTAACTAACGTTGATTGTTTTAGTGCTCCATTAACGGTTCTAATGTGGTGCTTCATGTCAACAACAATTCCTGACATAACAATGTCACCACAACAAAAATAAATTAAAAAATATTTTTTTAAATAAAAATTAAAAGGAATGTTTAAACTTTTTTACTAGAGGTCCAGGTTCATTCATTTTAAAGTTTAATTATTAAAATTTATAAAAATAATAAATGAAATTCAGAAATTTAAAAAATTTAAAAATTAATAAAAATCATTTAAAAGTTAAGTTTAGAATGACTCTGGACATACAGATGTCCAGATTCAAAGTAAATCTGGACAATAGTATGTCCAAATTCATTGAAGACAATTCTTCTAAATTATATAAATTTTAAAATATTAAAAATTAATTTTATTAAAAAATTATATGTGTATCAATGTTTTAATTCTATTGGTACCTTTTAGGATGTATAAAAATTAAAAAATATTTTATAAAATAAGTATAAATAAATTTTAATTTTATTAATTGTTCATGTAAAATTTTTGTTAAATGTATGAATATATCCAATTAAAAAAGTGTATCAATTAATTTTATTACATGTAACAAAACTTTACTAATTTTTAAATATTATATAATTTAGAAAAATCATCATGAATGAAAATTTAAAAAAAAACACAACTTTATATAATTTTTTTAATCATTCGTGTAAAGTTTTTTTTAGCATTATTTTTAAAAAATGTAAACATTTGTAATTGGATATATCCATACATTTAAAAAAAATTTCATGTAGGATTAATAAAATTAAAATAAGTTTTATTTATTTATTTTCTAAAAAAAATTATGTTTTATACATGTACACATAGCAAATTTTTTTTAAAGAAAATTAATTTTTAATAGTTTTTGAATATTATACAATTTAGAAAAATCATCTTGAATAAATATGAACAACCATATGTCCATATTCATTTTGGACTTAACTTTTAAATGGTTTTATTAATTTTTATTTTTATTTTAAACCTTTTTTACCTTTTTAACTTTTTTTTAATATTTTATAAATTTTAATAATTCTTTACAAATTTATAAAATTTTTGAATTTTTTTCAAAAATAAAGCTTTGAAACAAATGAACCTGGATAACCATATGTCCAGGATCATTCTGGAAAAAAAATTAATATTCCTTTTAATATTTTTTTTTTACTGCGACATTAGCAATTTTTGTTGACATGGAGGTCTATGTCAGCACTATAATGATCAACATTAGTCAAATGACCTATTTGGTCAATTTTATTAATTCAGGGGCTCAATTGGATGCAAAAGTTTGTAGGGTTTAATTAATTAATTTTTTTAATTTCAAAGGCCTAAACCATTAAGCTCCAATTTAATTTTATTACTTTTTTAATCAAACAATTATTTTATGCTTTGAACGGAGGAACTGACATTGGGTTTTTTGGACTCTTTTGAGGATAGTATTATTGTGTTGGATGCTTAAGCAAAGCCAAATTTCCAAACTAAAAAGAAGCCTATTTTGAGCAAAATGATGGCATTTTGTTGCGGGAACAACTTTCGAAACGATAAGGGTACCATGAAGATATTAAAGTATCTACAACTGAGGAACTCGAGAAGGCAACAAACAATTACCATGAAAGCAAAATTTTAGGACAAGGGACAGTGTACTAGGGAATATTAGTTGATAATCAAATAGTTGTCATTAAAAAGTCAATAATTGGAGATCCTAACCAAGGTGACCAATTCATTAATGAAATAATGGTGCTCAACCAAATCAACCATAAGAATGTTGTCAAACTCCTCGGATGTTTGGAACCACAAGTTCCACTGTTAGTATATGAATATATCACCAATGGAACCCTTTTTCACCATCTGCATCATGATGATGATGATTAACTCTTATCTTCCATGGGAGAGCAAAAGCCCTTTCTTATTTGCAATATACAACTTATATTCCAATACATATTGTTAGATGACAATTACAATGCAATAGCTTTTTTATTTCGAGGTTTCAAGATTGATCCCATCCGACGAGGCACATATAATTACAATTACAATTCTAAAGAGCTTATGTAAACCATTAAAAAATTAACACTTATTTACAATGTAAGTGTGAGCAATGAAAGTGTTAATAAATGTGAAATTTGTAGTAAACTGCTTGAAATAAAAATTGCCACGTGTCAAAAAATTGTAATGTGAACATGTTTATTTCTTTATTTAGTCAAAACCTTGTAATATAAATATATATGTTTTGATATAAATGATATATTATAATATATAATTAATAATTTATATTATATATTATATATAAATAATTTATATGACTATATATAAATAAAAATAATATATAAATAATTTAAATTATAAATCTTCTCTTATGGTTTTTCGAATGAAAAAAAATCTAAAACAAATAGTAAAATAGTAAAAAAATTAACACTTATTTATAATATAAGTGTGAGTTATGAAAGTGATTAGAAGTAGATTTATAGTATAACCTTGTAATATGTGCACTATTCATGCAAGTCACTTCTGTCTAATTTTGCAAATCACTTCTGTCTAATTTTTACTTTTTCAGGTAATAAAAAAAGGGGTAGGAAAGAAGAAAGAAAAGAGTTGAAAAAAAGTAAAAAAAAAAATGTATGTAAATTTTTTGTGTGGGTTTAAAATATTATAAATTTGTATGAATTTTTATATATTAAGGTATGTTTGTGTATTTTTATTTTTAATTATTTCATCAATTTATTTTTTACATCCAGCATTTTACATAATTAGTTATATTAATTCAATTTCAACTCTAAATTCATTTTTAAAGTTATTTAGCTATTTAAAAATATTCAAATATTTAAAAAATTTCAATTTAAGGAAAAATTTTGATTACTTAATTATTTTATTTTAATTAATGTACTTAAATTTTAAAGCGTAGTTTAGAAAAAAAAATTTATTTTAAATGATGGATTTAATTAGTTTATTTAAAAAAATTGTTTTAAATGATGATATATTTAAAGCAGATGATCTATATAGTTTACATGGATTGATTTAATATTTTTATTTAACTAGCTCAAAATACTATAATAATAAATAATATATTTAGAATTATTGGTAAACATAATGATTATGAATTAATTTAAAATATATATCCCATTTTCTATAATTAATAAAAAGTAGCTTAATGTCAGATTTGGTATTGAACTTTGATAAATTTTTTAATGTGGTATCAGAATTTTTAAAATGTCGATTTTGGTACTTGAATTTTGACATCGTTTATCAATGTGGTATTTTTTACTAACGATATTAGTTTTTTACTTGTCAAGACCGTGGTCCAATCATAAAGTGCCATATGACATTATTTGTCAGAATTTTTTAAATTTCAAAATCGGTCAACCTTAAGATTTTTTAACCCAACAAAAAAAATTTTTAAAAACCATAAAAATTAATCAAAAAATTATTCATTTTAATTTTTTTTCAAAATTAAATTAAAAAAACATAGTGTGAGTATTTGATATACTGACTAGAGATGAGCGTTCAATCAAATAAAGTGAAAAAATTCGAGTTAATTGAGTTAATGAGTCCTATTTTATCATAGTAACTCAATTTGAATTTTTTTCGAATCAAGTGAAATTTTTCGAATTAAATTAAAATTCTGTTATAGTAAAATTAATTTCATGTTAGAGCACATAAATTTGAAACAATATATATTTGAAAACATTTTCAAAGAAGAATTTAAAATAAATACTTTAATACGATAAATTTGAATAATTAATTAACTTATTTAAGGCCCAAATTTTTTCATTATCCATTAAATTTATAGATATACTCGTTTTAATGTTATAAAATAATCTTAAAAAACGTTTTGATATATCTTTATCATCAAATGGGTTATTAGGAGAATATTTCACCCTACTCTTTATATTCTTGCTGTTGGCTCTTGAAAGCTTTTTAGGGGAACTTCTTCTTAATCCCTCATGTGTTTTATGTACACTTTAGTATATTGTTTATTCTGATGTCGTATTATTATTGTTATTTTTCCTCCTGCAAATATGTATAGGTATGTAAATATATTATGGTTATATTTTTAGTAATAATATTTTTCCTCCTGCAAATATGTATAGGTATGTAAATATATTATGGTTATATTTTTAGTTATATTTATTCTTTTATGTCTAATTTAGTATTTGTTACTTCAATATTTGATTATTAATACATTATGCATTTATTTATAATTGGAGGAGTAGAATAGGATTATTTTGGAACGAACCCAAATTTTCATGCCTATAACGTAATATTCTTATAATTTTAATATGATCGTAATTTAGATTACATAAACTCAGTTATGTAAAAACTCAATTTTAGGATGATATTTTAAAATATAATAAAAATTATAACCATGAGATAATGAAATGATCATATATGTTAATTACATAATTTTCAAATAACTAATCATATTTTTTAAATATTTTGTAAAATCTTTTAAAATTTTAAATTTAACTCTGTATTGATCTTAATACAATACATCATAAATAAATAATCTTGATTAATGTCTATGTTGGTGAAGTCAATCCTTACAGAAAATTAAAATTGTAAATTGAATGAAAACAGGTTGAATGTAACACCCTAGACCCGGCCTAAACGTCCAGTCCGAGCTTCGAGAGTTAAATAATAAATCAAATGCTACACAAGACACAATAATACCAAACCATGATTTATATAACATTCAACACAAACATTAGTTAAGTATATGATCTGCTGAGGTCATTCAGTTATAATTTAACAAGGCTCCTATTGAAATGGTTTTAAGAAAGCTATTAAGTCAACCGAGCTCCCACGGCATCGACCCGTTCAAGTTTGCGAACCATCTAAAATTCAACAGTAACAGTATGAGTTGTTAACTCAGTGCGTAATCGTAATTTATTCTATTAAAGTTTATTATAGCAAAATTCCAAATTCAGAGATTCGGTTCGTTGCAGAAGTAATTTCAGTTCAGATTCAAAGTAGATGAGCTACATATATGTGTATATATATATATATATATATATATATATATATATATATGCAATTTCAGTTCAATACGATGCAGACCAGATTCAAATGCAATATTCCTATCCCCACCCGCTGCTCACCATCTTCAACCATCCCAAGACACCATTAAGGACATTCAATGCCCAACCAACCCTACACACCTCAAAGTGTTCGTTTACACTTTTACAGATACACAGCTTAGATGCTATTTCAATATGCAACAAGTGCCAGAATAAGATTCGCCACAATTTCAGAACAAATTTTCTCCTCATTCGCAACATCCCAACACATGCCAATGCAGAACACAACTGTCCGTCATATGTTCAGTCATTCTGACTCATTATACAATTTATAAGACAATTCAATAACAGAGTAGGTATTACAGTGCACATTTAACTATGTCGTTCACAGATCAGTATCAGTATACCAGGCAGTTCTTACTTAATCAAATTCAATCATTTGTACAATGACTAAACAAATATCAAGGTTAAGTAACATTCTCGACTATAAAAGATAGTTTTTGGGCCCAATAATCTGTCACACGATCGGGACACATGCCTATGCGCCTCGACCGTGTGGTTTTCAAGCATAAACTGTAAGCTACACGGCCCGGACACACACCCATGTCCCTGCGGGTGTGACTCACATGACCTGGGTACACACCCGTGTCCCTGCCCGTATAGCTTTTATACCCCAAATAGTGAGTTACACGACCCAGACACACGCCTGTGTTCGTTGCCCATGTGAACCCTGCACTAACATGGCCACACACGGTTTAGACACACGCCTGTGTACCTGCCCGTGTGGCCTAAAATTAATAAACAGTGAGTTACACAGTCGATCACATGGCCTGCCACACACCCGTGTGCCTGGCTATATGGCGTCGACAGCCACTATTTTTGGTGGCCGAAACTTACAAAAACTAAGGTTTTCGATACGCATCTGGAAATATTTTGAAGAGAAAACAACTCAAAAGATCCCCGAAGCCTAAAACAAGCATTCAGTAACACAATTTAGCCATTTAATCGACAGAATTTCTCGATTACTCACTTAATGCCTATGTCGAAAGTTTCGACACGAAACCTTCAACCGACCCAAACTTACCAAAACTTCAGCAACAATCACAGAGATTATCTTGTTGTTATTCCTTGTTGTTAATAGCCTCGCCTGCTAGGTAAGTTGTAACACCCCAAAATTGGCCTAGGAGTTATGATCGAATCTGGCGGTGTCACATTGAGGTGTTTAGTGTAAAACTTGTTGTTGTTGAAATCTTTAAAATCAATTAATCATTTTGTTATTAAACAGTGATTCCAAAATGATTTATTCATTTCCAAGCTTGCATCATTAAAAGCTAATCACTTTTAAAATGTTATAAATTTTCTAAAATCTCATTTATAACTTTAAAGAGTCATTTTTACATAAAAAATACCCAAATTCAGTTACTGATAAATCAAAGGCTAAAAACGAAAGAAGATACGATTGTGTGGCCACCTCCGAGTCCCTCGCAGCACCAACCCGCCTACAGTTGGGGATTACCTGTATTGTTAAACAAAGGGGTGAGTTTATGAAAACTCAGTGTGTAATCCCCTAACAAGCAAACAGTCAATTAAATAGTAGATAAATGCAGTTTGGGCTTGAGCCCATTACAGTAATAGTCCAGTTCAGTGTGGCCTAAGCTTTTTCCGTAACAGTAAATGGTTGGGCTTGAGCCCATCACAATACTAGTAATCAGTAGGGCCTTTGCCCAATTTCAATAATTGTATCAGTGGGGCATTTGCCCATAACAGAAATAGATATCAGTCATGTAGTGAACAGTATGTAATATCAATAATCGATGCAGTAACAGTACAAAATCATTAATCAGTGCAGATATGTAGTTAGAAATCCTACCCAATCTAGCTTCTACACACTACTCTGTCCCGCCAAACACACCAAGTGGGGATAAAATCGACCCATCCAGCCAGACACACCAAGATTAGCACTAGTTGCGGCACTAAACAGTATTGTAGCAAAGCTGCTAGTAAAATAAACGGCATATAGCCATCAATAGGTCCACAGTCATCTTGGGCGACCCGTGCAACCTTATCAATACGGTACACTTCCTCCAAATATAACAACCTATCCCAATGCAATATATCGTGACATAATATCATACATGTATGCAAAATGTCATGCTCAATCATAGTCATACATATCATAGAATAAATCAGTCATGCATAACATAAAGCCATAACAGTCATTTCATTTCCTAGAGGTATAATAGTCATTTTACCCTATAAGGGTATTTCTATCATTTTACCCTATAGGAGTATTTCAGTTATTTTACCTTATAAGGGTATTTCGGTCATTCTATCCTATGGGAATATTTTGATCATTTTACCCTATAAGGGTATTTCGGTCATTTTATCTTATGGGGGTATTTTGGTCATTTTATCTCATGGGGTATTTCGGTCATTTTATCTTATGGGAGTAATTCAGTTATTTTATCCTATTTTGGGGTCTTGGTGTAGATATCGACCTCTCGAAAGGTCCGCAGTCGCCTCGTGCGACTCAGGTACCCTAAATGGTCATAACAGTGTAAATGGGCCAAGACCCATTACTCGGCCCAATGGGCTCACACGCTCGTATGGCTTGCTAAGCCCAGATTTTGCCATAACTATTAGACCTACATAACCCAGTCCAGTATTTGTCAGAAATCGTGATTTTCATCTTTATGGGGCCCACGAGCCCATTGAGCCCATACGACCCATTTCGGCCCAACGTGACCCATTACAGCCAAAGCCCATGGAAATACTCATGTAGGCCTCTACAATCTATCCCCCATGATTCGCGGGTTGGGCTTACCACATGAGCGATCGCAAGCTCGTGTGGTCTTTAACGTCGTATTTCCAGCTTTTCGGCTTTTGCCATTCTACAGTTACAGTGGGGTGTTTACACATTTGATTGTGAGACCGCACTAAGATCCATGAGCACCAAAGCCTTGACTGTCAAAAGTGGCTTAGCCCACTTATACCACTGATGAAGGTTGACTATAATCTCTCTGAAGGATATCTTGATCGAAAGATGAGAAAAAGGTTTCGACGATTTTAATATCACTTGCTACACCTTTACTCCTTAAGGAAATCAAACCGTCATAGAATAGTTGTCAAATCAAAAGTAAAATAGAGGAGATAAAGAGGAGAGAAGGCAATATTCGACAAGCAGTTGTGCAAAAAGGGGTTGAGAAAGAAGAGCAATTCAAATGTAAGATGCAACACGAAACCAGTTCAACACAATTGGGTAAAGTTTTGGAAAAAGTGGAGAAGTGAAAAGAAGCAACAAAAAGAAAAGGGGAAGAAAAAAGGAGAATTCGACAGAAGGGAGCCAAAAACTATTCGGCCAAAAACAAAGAAGAAAAAATAAAAGGGAAGAGCAGAAAAAGTACTCAAACAAACCCGAGAGGTACACGAAATCTCTTCAAAAATCCAGCACCAAAGGCAAAAAGAGGGAAAACATACACAAAACCAAAATGAAGGGTATACCAAAATGAGTAGTATACCCCTCTGGCTGAATTTCCTGAGTATAAAAGTCCACTTTCAGTACACTTCAATTCTCCCCTCACTCCCCTTGATTTTCTCCTAAAATCTCTCCCATTATCCCTCCTTTAATTATTCCACCGATTTCTCCTCAACTCCCCCAACAACTCCATTCAAACTCCCATTAGTTGTGTTTTAGTCCAACTCCACTACCTACACAGCTCAAGCAGCAAAATAAATACTTCATTGTGCAACCCAAGACTTGAACCTCGAATATCATATTACATAACACGCCACCTTGCCACTAAACCACAAGCTATTTTTGTGTCATAAAACAAGCACTATTGTTTATAAGGCTTATATGCCAGTGTCCAGATTCATTTAAGAACAAAACTAAAAAATCTGCAAAAGCTAAGACTTCAACCCCTGACTTCTCAAACACTTCCAAACACTTCTAATTCACTTAGCCACTGAAGCAAACATTCATTTATGTCACTTCCTTGCACAACTAAATATTTATGTGCAGTCTCTCAACTATTCCCTTGTTCAAAACCTATTTCTTCTAGGCCCAAAATTTGGGGTGTTACATAATTACACACTCGTTAATAAGGGATTCTCGTAACTCACAAAAATACCCTGTTCCAAGAATTTTACGAGGAGAAGAAAGATTGGGATATGCTCGTATTGTCAGTTACTTACCTGAAAACCTTCTGACCGGTGACTAGTAACAGAGTTTCTGTTAATCTCGTATTTCCCCACTATTCTGATTAACAAAATAATCAAAAACAAAAAAAAAAAAGAGAAAAAAAGATAGATAACGATCAAGAAGAAAGAAATAAAAAAAGAAGAAGAAGCTATTGTTAATTAATTTCCTAACTTCCAGGCAGATTCTAGCATTTGACAAAAATATATTTCCCTAACGCATACGATGGGGCTCAAACTCGGAACCAGACAGAATACAGACAGATGCTTAACCAATGAACCAGTAGGCTCATTCTTGACACAATTTCACACTGAACTAAATTTAATCGAGTATCCCATGCTTATGGGTTGATTTCAAAATAACAAAACTTTTAATAAAGAGACTCAAACTCCATACCTTAAACACAAAAGCAAAGCATAGAACCAGAGATGTAGAAATTAACTACTATAGATTCTCACAATTAAATTCTTAAAATTTTGGGACGTTACATTGTAAAATTGATTAAAGTTTATAAATGCTGGTCAAGTAAACCCATAAAGAAAATTAAAATTGTAATTGAATGAAAACAGGTTGTAAATTTGATTAAAGTCTACAAATGCTGATCAAGTCAACCCGTACAACCTAACCTAAAAACTTTTTCATATAAAAAAAGTAAAAAAAATAGAATTATAGAAAATAAAAACTCTTTAAAATTAAAAAAAATTAAAATTATAGAAAATTCTAAATTTTAGTGTTATGTAAATTGGATCAAACTAGTTGAACCAGAAATTGGTTGGGGTATTGGTTCAAAGAGAGGTTGACCCCCCGATTTTTGGTCCAATTGGTCGGATTCAATTTTTATAAAATTGATTTTGAAATTTTTTATAATTTTATTTTAAAGAGTTTTTTGTTCATATTTTTATTTAAAAAAATTTATTTAAAAATTTTATTTTTTTAAAATATTAAAAAATTAATATTTTAAAGGGTTTGGACCAAATTGAAAAAAAAACATATTGTAAATGTTGAGTGCTAAAAAAGTTTGTAAATTTTAAAATTTGATTGATCCATGAACTGATACGAACTAGTTGACCTAGGCTAAAAAACCATTTGAATTGATTGTTGAATCGATTTTTATAATTTTATAATTTCTAATTTTTTATAATTTATTTGCTTTGAACCGGTTAGGCCAGTCTTTATAGGAATCAATTGGTCAAACCAATCTAAAATTTATTCAACTACCATTTCAATCATTTTTTAGCTCGATTCGATACTCGACTAATTTCTGGTCCAACTAGTCTGATATGATTTAGATAACATTAAATATTAAATTTTTTTATATTTTTATTTTTTAAAAAAATTGAATTTTTTATTTTTTAAATTATAATTTTAAAACTTCCATCTTTTTTAATATGAATTTTTTTGGGGTTTTGTTATAATTTGAGTATTGGAAAACTCAACTTTTTTTATTATTCAAAACAAATCATTTGAGTGTTGATTACAGTGTAAATTTAGTGGTGCAAATCTGAATCTCATACATCAAATCTTGAAAGTAAATTTGAAATATTCATTTTTTAGGCTGAAACTTGAAATAACCTATTACCATTACAAATTAAATTTCTTTAGGCAATGAACAATGAAAAAGAAGTTTTAAAGAAGTGTGGGAACTAGAGTTGTCCATGGGTCATGTAATGCCCCAAAAATTTGAGTGTTGGTTGCTGAATCATGTTAATATTTAAATCTCTGTACCTGTGGTTAAGTGCTCTGCTTGAAAGTTAGAGGTTAGGGGCTCAAACCTTACTTTCGAAACTTCTGTTATTTTGTTTACCACCTCTATCTTTGATCTCTTGACTTAAGTTAAATTCTGTGTAATTTTATGTTAAGAATGAGTTTGTTGGTTCACTGGTTAACCTTTTGTATACTTTTTAGTTTTGTGTTCGAGTCTCTGCGTAAGCTAGAAGGGAACATATTTATTTTTCTTTCCCTCTACAAGGAAAGTTAGTTATTTTAAATTATTACAGTTCTTTCCTCTTCCTTCTTCGGTCCTTTTTCTTTCTTTCTACGTTCTTCTTTTCTTTTTCCTTTGTTTTTTTTTTTGTTTTCCTTTTTTGAAATAATTTTGCCTTTTACTCATCTCTGGGACTTGCTATAGGTTTAATTGGGAAGTTGTGTTTTTCGTTGTTGAATTGCAAGATTTTTATTGCGAGAATCCTGAGAGGAGCATTCCCCAAATGTTGTAATGTTGATTAATCGTTGTTCGTTCGTCAGTTATGGGGTCATATCCGTTGCTTCTACGTCAAATGCATACCATGTGTGTAGCAAAAATCTGATTTCTGCAAATTTCAAACGTCAAAAAATATGGTTGTTGACGCCACACAGCTGTGTGCCAGGTCGTATAACTCACTGTTTGTGAACTAGGGTTACATGGGCGTGTGTCTAGGCTGTATAACTCACTGTGTGAATTAGGGTCACACGGGCCAGGGACACAAGCGTGTGTCCAGGCTATGTAACTCACTGTTTGTGAATTAGGGTCACACGGGCCAGGGACGCAAGCGTGTGTCTAGGCCGTGTAACTCACTGTTTGTGAATTAGTGTCACATGGGCGTGTGTCCAAGCTGTGTGAGAGATATTTTGAGATTGGAGTCATACAGGCTTGCACTTAGCCGTGTGTCAGACTGTGTAACTCACTATTTTGAGCCACACGGCCGTGTGCCAAGTCGTGTGTGACATTAAGAGGGCCATACGAGTGTGAGGGCCAAAATACTGAAATTTCCCCTAAGGTCGTAAGCATCGTTCGAAGCAAACGTAGGCCTTCCGTAGGGTCCATATAATCTAAATTAGACTATTTAACTTGATATCCAATATTCTGAGGCTGAATAATTGATTATTTGTACGTATAATTAATGCAATAAATGTTAAATGATAATGATCTGTATTATTTGATTATGAGTTGTATTTGAATAACTGTATGAACATCATTGATATTTGATATCAGTAATCTGCATCTGCATCTGCATTGGGTAGGAATGGTATAAAAAAAGAAGTGCAGACAGTTTAATGAACCACGTACTGATTTAAAAGCTAGTTTGTAATCACTCTAAAATGTGTCATACCGACACTAATTGGTGTGTAGGGCTAGATGGGTACTTGATGCCTTATATGGTGTGTTGGGATGGTCAAAGATGGTGTGCAGCGGATAAGGGTAGGAAACTACATTTGATTCTGATCTATTCTGCATTTGTATCTGATCTGTTCTGTATCTTATCTGAACTGTTACGATAATATTGAGTATCATCTATTTTTTATTCTGTATTTGAATTTGGGAAATTACTATTATATTTATATTGTTGTCTTACCTTTACATCTATTACACAAATTGAGTTATAAACTCATTTTATTTGTTAACTAAATTGTAGGTAACTCACAGACTTAGGAGGCTCGGTGTGTCAGGAGCTCAGTCATCTCTTTTTTCTAGATATTTTACTATTTGTTTAAATTTGAACTAACGTGTGTTTTATTTTGGACTACAGTTTGTAAGCTCAGATTTCTGTGTTGGTTTAACTGGTTAAATGTTTTTTGTATGACGAATTTTAAAATGCTTAAAGGTTGGTTTCCCCTTAAACATTTTGATGTAGCCTCCAAACTTAGTCTTAATGTCTAGGCCAGGTATGAGGTATTACAGGTCGGGCTGGGTTTGGGTTGGGCCAAGTAAATAATTAGGCCCGTTTTCTAGGCCTGGCCTGAAAAATGAGCCTAAAATTTTGCCCATACCCAGCCCAGATAAAAATGTTAAAACTCGAGCCCGACCCGAATAAAAATACTAAAACCCAAGCTCGCCCGGTTCGGCCCGTTTGTATTAAAAATTTTTACATTATTTTTTATGTAAAAATAAATTTAAAAAATATATAATACATCAAATACACTAAAAACATTAAAATAAATGTTTTCTAACAAATTGAAATTTTTTTTAAAAAAATACTTAAATAACACAAAGATGTATTACTTAGCAAACAACTACATCTAAAATAATAACAAAATTAATAATTAAATAAGAGTTATATAATATCCAAACAATAATAACAACATAGTAGCAATATAATAGCGAAATGCTAGCAACACAATGAAAAAATAGTGGCAAAATAGTAAAAAATAGCAACAATTTTTTTCTTTTACAAATTCAGGCACAATGAAAAAACAAGCATTATTTTTTACCCAAGCCTATTTTTCAGACCTATATTTTTATCTAAATCCTCCTATTTTTAGACTGGGTCGGGCTTCATAGACAAATCTGGTGGGAATCACTTTATTTTTCTATTGATCTTTTAAAATTGAATAAAAAATTTAAAATTTATATAAATATTGTTTTTATTATTTTCTTTTTATTTAAAACATTTTAGTATTTAAAATTATTTTTGAAAACTTGCCTCATGCTAGTGATCTTTTGAGGAAGTATATAAATATTGTTTTTATTTTAAAATTTTTAGCCTTTAAAATTATTTCTGAAATATATATTGTTATTATTATTTTTAAATTTTTTAACTTTTAAAATTATTTTTAAAAATCTCTAACGTTCTGCCACATGTTAGTGGTAAGAGGGAAATCCCTTGACAACCAATAAATTTAGCTTTTTAACTTTGTATTTTTGTTATAGATTTAAACCATAAATTGGTACAAAAATTATATTATTTTTCTAATTTTGGTATCTAAATTATTTTTTATCACAAGTGGCACTTAAATTACAATTTTTGCCAAGTTGGTATTCTCATTAGTCAAACTGTTAGGTAAAAGAGGATTAATCCACAAATTGGTACTAAAACTGTGCATTTTTCCCATTTTAGTACCTAAATTTTTTTTGTTGTTGTTACAAGTGATACTTAAAGTATTTTTTTCCAAGTTGATACCTCTATTAGTTTAATAGTTAGTTGAACCATTAAGTCTATTTAAAAAAAACCAATTAAAAATGGGCATGTGGCAAAAGGACAAAAATATTATTTTCTTTTTCTTTTATTTCTTCATTCTTCAGAACAAGACCGGTGGTTAAACTATTCAACCCACCAATTCTCGATTTGATCAGTTCGATTGGTTTGATTAAATAAATTACTAAAAATTCATAAAAATAAAAATTTCAAAATAGAGAAAAATCAATTCAATTGATTTTTTTTAGCTTTGTTCAACCGATTTGTATCAATTCGTGGGTTAATCAATTCAACCCCTATCTTCGGACTAGTACCCATAGCAATTCCAGGTCTAGTTTTGAAAACAATGATCTTGATTGATGAAATAAATTTTTCAATACTGTCAGGTAGAGCAAGCAGACACTGATGTTAAAAAATAGAATTAATTACCAACCTATCAACCTTTGGAGAGCAAAATTTGAGCATTGTTAGTATTACCAATTCGACCATTGGTCCAATTCCAAAAATATTGATTTTAATGTAAATTATTAGTTTATTATCTATTAAGTAAGTTTTATTGTAATGAAATATTTTAATTATATTTTCATTAAAATTAAATTTTATTATTGTTGTTAGTATAAAAATTATAAAAACATTTATTATATAAAATCAAGTGTGTGAAATAATTTTATTATAAAAATATAACATATTATAAGTTAATTATGTTGATTTTAAAAGTTTGAAAAAAAACAAAAAGAACTAACAATTTAAAAAAAAAACTAGCAATTTGAAGAAAAAAAAAAGGAAAGGAAAGAAAAGAAAAGAAAAGAGTTCACAAAAAAAAAAAAACCGATAAATTATTTGATAATTTAGTTTCTTCGATTTAAGTTCCTATCATAGTTCCACTTAAAATATATTTAATGATTAATGTTAAAAATTCACTTTTCAAGGTAAAAAGATAAGGTCATTCACTGATTAAATAGCAAATATTGTTGTGAAATAATTTGTGTATGCGTAAATAAAATAAAATTGAAAAAAAAGACCGAATACATAAATTTTACGTGAAAAAACTCCTCAAATGAGGATAAAAAATTACGAGTAAAAGAAAATTTCACTATAATAAAAGAGAGTACAAAAGATGGAGATAATCAAAGAAAAACTCGAAGCCCCAAAATGATAAACCATTTAAAACAAAGAACAAAATTTTCTCAATCTAAATATTTTTGTTATATAAAACCTTGAGTAAATAAGACCTATTTATAGGTTAAAATTCATAGCATATATGACTAGAATATCTCTAGGTTAATCAAAGTTTAAGTGGGAAACCAGAAACAGAGTTTAACTAAGAGAAGAAAGCCAAGAAGCTTGTGGTGCACATCGCCACATCATGACATGGCATTCGCGTTGTTGAGACGAAGGGGTGTTGCGTTGTCTAGATGAAGACTCTTTTCTCGTCGTGATGTTAGTGGTTTGTCAAGACGAATAAGACTTTCTCGTTACGATGTCACACATTGTTTGATCTAAAAATGCAAAGCATAACTCCATAAATTTCTACATTGACTTATATTTGATTTAACTCCCTTGCTAGGCCCTATCACGGGCTTAATTGAATATTCATCAAATACTCACCAAGTCCAGGCAATGCTCGAACTTTGAAACCGAAAGACTCTTTGTCAACATGTCGGTATGATTGTGTTTTGTGTTCTGTGTCAACTTTATGAATTTGAACATCCCTTTGAATGATCACCTATCGAACAAAATGATAACAAATGTTTATGTGCTTTGTCCTCTCGTGGTGCATCTGATCTTTGGTGAGACGTATGACACTTTGACTATCACAATATATGACAGTTCACTAAACAGGCCCCTTAACTAAATTTCTTCTTTTTCAGTAATTGCTATATATTTGTTGGAAAAATTCCAGTTTGAAAATGATTTTCTTGCTCAATGGAAAATTACAATTTTGAAAACTGACTCGATTTGTGATATTTATTATAATAAATCTTAACCAAATTCGTACCTATGTTTTTGGCTTAGTGGATGTTTGTTATTCCCGGCTTTCAACCAAACGATCTTTTTCACTATTCTCATACCTAGAACTACTTCAAGTGTGGGCTCAAAGCCATTGAATCGAAACACAGAACTAGAAAAAACTTTCTCTCCTTTTTGGGGTGAAAATGAAAATTCTCTCTTCTTAATAAAAACCAGTAGAATTGTTATTCCAAAAAAATGTAATAATTGAGAATAAATTCTCTATATTTTCTGGTAGAATAACAATCTCTCAAAATTGTGTAAATAGCTCTACCGGTGTCATCTATTTATAGGAAGAGTAGGTAGAACCCTTGTTGAGTTGTAATAATTTATTTCAAATAGAAAAAAAAATCCTACTTAGAATAGGACTAAGGTTGACGGCACACCATAGTATTCCTACTAGGTTTGCCACCCCCTCATATCCATGATGGGTTTTTGGGCTTCTCTCACATTGGGTCCAATTACGAGTACTTCTTGGACCTTTTTGACCTAATACTCTATACTACGATCCAACTTGATTCAGTTTTTCTATTTTTCAAAATAAACTTTAATATTTATATATAAAACAATTTTCTCATCCCTATTTTACCTTGGCAAAATTTAGACGATTTTACTTTTGGTAAAATTTTGAGAAAATATGTTCAATATCTCACAATTCAACATGTTCATAATGACCAAATGATTTATTTTTATTTTCGGGCTTTAAAACAGTCCAAAAACATAAACTCATTCTTCCGATCATTTTTTAAGTAATCCATATAGGATTGCAAAAGAATCATTTCCATTTCCATTTTTGAAAACCTACATTAATTTGGAAATGATTATGTTTTTCTTTATTTAAAAGAAAACCATAATCATTATTAAATGTTTCTCATTTCTCTTTTTCTATTTATTTCGTTCATTTCTATTCAAACACGCAATTCATTTCTAATTTCAACTAGCTAGCGAAGGGATCGATTGGACATATGTAGTTGAGGCTCAATTTATTTATAATTATAAACTCATTTAGTCATGAATTAATTCCACTATAGTATTGTAACTAAGCTCTCCCCAACGACATACCATTACAAAAGCAATTACGCAGTGCTCGTCCAATGACCTTGTCATAAGTGTGTTACCCTCATAGGATATCCTTGATCTCTTTAGGATAATATCCGTCTCCCAATATGATTCTATTTTATCTAATGGTAACCATTGCATCTTCTTTCATGAAAAGTCAACCACTACTGAATAGTGATCAAGTCATCCATCACAAAAGGGACGACCCGTGACCGCGTTTACTTTTCACCAACCATGTAATGCCAATGAGAGGATATCATTTAACCATGTTTTGGGCTGTGAATTCCACTATTGTGAATGCCGCTACATACTATAGAAGTTGTACACCCAACGTACTAGCTTTTGGTTCCTTATCTATTTGAACTCAGGCTTTTACTTATATCGAAGTGTACGAGTCACACATACATAGTTAACTATCCACTCAGGATTTAGGTATGCCACACTATAAACGTCTCAAGTGAATAAATCTATAAACAATTTCAGGATCTATTCTGCTTGAGTATTGTCCAATGTACTATCAGTCTAGTTAGTCACATTTATGTCTCTATCTTCTGGGAGTGATTCTCTCCAATGCCTAAGACAAGGCAACTCCTTAATTAGACTTGATAGACGACATATTAGTCTTTCAATTGGTTTGCTCATTTCTAATTAGACTAAGGACATATTTAAGTTCATCTACTAATACAAATTGTCTTTCCGTACTACGATTCGATCACGTAATACCGTTTAGTATTAGTTAAAAATTAGATAACCAATTAGCAACATTTGCTTTTATTTTTCATTGTGTGCAAAAACCATGTGAGGACAATTATACAAAGAATATTAATGTAATCAACGATTTTTTTTATTAACCAATTGTTCAAAAAATTACAAGCGTATATTGACGAAAATACTACACTTAGAGAGCACCAGATCTAATAGTATTTCGTTTTAGTAGTCGACAAGGCCATTGTAGCTTGACGTGTAGCTTTCCAACTAATCACACAATTCCTAAAAGCAAATAGGTAACTTATGAGAGACCTTCTTCAATCTATGTCTCTTGCATAATCTGAATCAACATATCTGATTAAGCCTTTTGGGCTTCTTCTGAACTCTAAGCATATGTTAAAAGTACATCGTAAATATTTGAATATCTACTTAACTGTATGCAAGTATAACTTACCCGGTTCGGTTATGTATCTACTAACAACACTAATAGCATGTGAAATATCAAGACGAGTGCACTGAATTTGAGTAAGGTACTTTTGAAGGTACTTTTGACATGTAACTTTTTTCTTCTTCGTTTTGAGAATTTCAAATTTACAATTTAAAATGTGTAGCTAAGGGATTACTTACTGATTTTGAGTTTTGCATATCAAATTGTTTAAGGATCTTCTTGATGTACCTCTATTGGAATAAAAATAATTTCCTAGAACACCTTCTCTTGAAATTTCCATCCCTAAAATTTTCTTTACTGTAACTAAACCGTTCATCTCAATCCTAAAGTTAAACATGGTTTTAAGTCTTTCAATTTTAGATGGATCCTTAGCCACAATCAACATATCATCAACATAAAGTCGCAAATATATGAATGAACCATCATTAAGACATTGTAAATATACACAACTGTCATAATCACTTCATAAAAAACCAATACTTAACATGAAATAGTCAAACTTTTTGTACCACTACCGAAGATATTGCTTTAGACTGTAAAATGATTTTCTAAGAAGGCAAACATGATCTTCCTTACCTTCAGTTCTGAAGCCTTCTGGTTGTTGCATGTTTATGTTATCTTCAAGGTCACCATGAAGGAAATCAGTCTTTACACCTAATTGCTTTAACTCAAGATTGTTTAATGCAACAAGAGCCAAAAGCGCCCGAATATGTTTCACTATGAGAGAAAAAACATCATGAAAATCAACTCCCTCCACTTGATTATAACCCTGTGCAACCAATCTTACTTTTTACCTAGTTTCGTTTGGACTCGAGCCTTCCTTCTTCTTAAACACCCATTTACAACTAGTTATTTTCTTATCGATGGGTGGTTTTACTAGCCGCTAAGTCTCCTTCTTTTGAAGTGATTCTATCTTTTCTTCTATAGGAACAAGCCATTACAATTTAAAATGTGTAGCTAAGGGATTACTTACTGATTTTGAGTTTTGCATATCAAATCGTTCAAGGATCTTCTTGATGTACCTCTATTGGAATAAAAATAATTTCCCAGAACACGTTGTCTTGAAATTTCCATCCCTAAAATTTTCTTTACTGCATCTAAATCGTTCATCTCAATCCTAAAGTTAAACATGGTTTTAATTCTTTCAATTTTAGATGGATCCTTAGCCACAATCAACATATCATCAACATAAAGCAGCAAACATATGAATGAACCATTATTAAGACATTGTAAATATACACAACTGTCATAATCACTTCATAAAAAACCAATACTTAACATGAAATAGTCAAACTTTTTGTACCACTACCGAAGATATTGCTTTAGACTGTAAAATGATTTTCTAAGAAGGCAAACATGATCTTCCTTACCTTCAGTTCTGAAGCCTTTTGGTTGTTGCATGTATATGTTATCTTCAAGGTCACTATGAAGGAAATCAGTCTTTACACCTAATTGCTCTAACTCAAGATTCTTTAATGTAACAAGAGCCAAAAGTGCCCGAATGGACGCATGTTTCACTATGAGAGAAAAAACATTATGAAAATCAACTCCCTCTACTTGACTATAACCCTTTGCAACCAATCTTACTTTTTACCTAGTTTCGTTTGGACTCGAGCCTTCCTTCTTCTTAAACACCCATTTACAACTAGTTATTTTCTTATCGATGGGTGGTTTTACTAGCCACTAAGTCTTCTTCTTTTGAAGTGATTCTATCTTTTCTTCGATAGCAATGAGCCATTTTCTAAAATCAGAGGGCTCAACTTTTTCAGAATAACATGAAGAATCTGTCGAATCAATGTTCTCTGCAACACTTGGAGCATATGCCACTAGGTTTCCTTTACAGTACTTTTGTGGTGTTCAGATTTCTCATCTTTTCCTATCACGAGTCAACATATAATTAGTTAATTAAAATGGTGAGGGTACTTGGTGGTCAAATGAAGTCCCAAACTAATCTGAAACAACTTTAATTTCGTAAGAATCAGGATTTCACTGCTTTGTCATGACGTCGCTTACTTCCTCGTCAGGTTGACAACCTTGTCCATCATGACGTTACGACAAGGCTTTTCGTTTTGTCATGACTTCACCCCTTGTTTCGACTTTTGGCTCCACCTTGCTTGAAACACTCTAATTCGTTGTGTTTTTAAAACTAAATGACCCTTTTTTTATTGAGATATGAAAGATTCATCAAACGTGACATCCTTGCTAACGATAGTTTTTTTGGTTTCCGGATACCACAGTTTGAAACCTTTCGTACCAACAGAGTAACCTAGACAAATGTACTTTATGACCCTTGGATTGAGCTTTCCTTGGCTAACTTTAGCATAAGTAGGATAACTGGAAGTGCAGTGGAGTGGATTGAAGCAACAAGATACAGTGGACTGGAATGGGGCTTTTTGAAGAAGATGAGCACCAGAATAAGTTAAAACTCGGTGAGACCGGGCAAAATTTGTCTTTCTTAGTCTTTGCTCTGTTCTCGTTACACGACAACTAGCAAAGAGGGGCAGCTGTACAGTCCAATTATGGCCCGGGCCCAATTAGTAGAGCCCAAACGGCCCAATAAGCCCAACAAGGCCAGAACCCAGTCAGACTAGGGTTTCAAAAAATGAAAACACTAGCCAAGCCTAGCGCCGCACCCATCCCTCTGCCATCACCGTTCGCCTTGTCCCATCGCCACCCACAGCTACTAGTTCCATCAATACCTACAAAAATGACAGGAAAGAAAGCAGGAGCACGCAACAGATAGTGCAAGACAGCAAAATACAATCAAAATACAATGTAAATTGGCTATAAAAGCCAAACAATATCTCTGTACAGTTTTTTTTATAGCGTTTTGAATTCAAAAAGAAAGACAGATCAAAAAAAAAAAAGGTTGACTCCAGTTTATTCTTCTCTGTTCTTGTGTTCTTATTTACTTTACTTTTTTTTATTGTTTATTTTTCTGCAATCTTTCAACAAAGAAAACGGAACTGAAAGGGAAAGGAGTAAATACCTTACCGCTTCGACGGGCTGGTGCCGGAACCCTGCCTTTGCTATCATCGGAGTTGAGCAAAAGGGGCGTTTCATCCCTTTTCCTTTTGGTTTCGTGGTTGAGAAGGCTTAGCCTTCGGGGACGCCGCAAAAGGGGCTGGCCTAGGGGCCGTTCTCGCGCAACCCCGGCCACTGGCCATGGAGACGGAGATGGTGGCCTGAGCTTAAGGGCCGGGAGAGGGAGAGAGGAAAACAGAGAGTTTCTTTGTTCTTTTTTTTAAAAAAAGAATGATCTAATTTTTTTTCTTTTCTTTTCATGGTTACTATTTTTATAAGACCCGAAAACCCGACCCGAATGGAGCCAAGATCTGAGTGTTCTGGCTCGAAGGGACTATTTACGCATCCAGTCCCTCCATTTATGCAATATGGCGCAATCTGGCCCCATTCAAAATTTTAAATTTGGCCATTTGATTTTTATGTGTCTCATTTTAGTCCTGTGTGGAGCACCGCGCATAAGGTTAGGGATAATTGCCCAATCGGTTCCCCTTCCTTTTGAGCATGTCACAGATTAATATTTCACCTTTTTCAATTTCTCCCCTGGGATTTTGTTTTGTTATCGGTTAAGTCCCGTTATTTTATTTTATTTTTTAGTTTATTTTATTATTACTATTATTGTATTTATTTTATTGTTTATCTTATTTACCTATTCATATTGTTTTTAGGTTGTATTACATATATACATCTTTTAACATGCATACATACATAATTTTTCAAATTTTATATACGTATAAATATACCTATATGAATATATATTACTTATGCTTTATACTTTACACATGAGCACATTTTTAAATACATATATACATTTATATTTTTGTATTCTTATATGTAATATATATATACATCTTAAATGTATACTTTTTTATATATATGCATACGTGTATACTCTTTTTAAGTTTATTTAAATATATATGTGCTTACTTATATATTGTTTGTATTCTATACCTTTTATATATACATATATTTATACCTATATACGCATTTGCTGGATTTTTAAGTATATTTATATGTATGAATTTATATATTTTCATACTTTCTAATTTGTATATAAATTTAAAGCCATATTTGCAATTCGATCGAAACATATATAAATTATCATCATTTTCTTGTTCATATATCTTTTAAACCTTGGTATATACTTACGTATATTTTATTGTATATTTTTGTTTTTGTTTTCATTATTATATTTTTAAAAAATACATACATACATACATATATATATATATATATATATATTCTCTTCATTTATTTTCATATGACTTATATATACACATTTACATATTTGTAGACGTATACATATTTATGTTTTTTTGTGCTTTTTAATTCACATATAGATGTGTATATTCATTTTGTACATATATATAAACTCATGCGTTTTATATAATTTATAATATACTAACTTACATATGTGAATATTTTATCTCTTGTTATTTGGATTGTTGATGTCATTCTATTTAATATTTATCCATTTATTTTTTCATATGTTCATTATTATTTTTTAGGAAATACTTTAGTTTTTTTTTATATATTTATATTTTTATTTATTCCATACGCTTGTCCTTTTATTTCATGTGCTTTATTCCCTTTTATTATTTGCTTATATTAGTTATGTTTGTATTCTCATTTTGTTATACGTGTTAACATTGTGCTTATCTACACTGTTTTATTTTAAATTAATTTTATTTATTTAACGTGGTTTTAAAACCAACAAAAGTTCGTATCTTGAAAATCGAGAAGTCCGTTACGGGGTTTTTGATCTTCACGATAAATTCAAATACACGAATCATTTCAATCAAATTTTTTTAAACATTCTCGAGAATGAAAAATTTTGTGTTCTAACTCACGAAGCATGACCTTTTTTAAACTCGAGATATTCAAATTCTTTTAAAATAAATAATCATTTTTTGGCATTCATTCTCGTATCGAGAAATTTAGATATTGCGTCCTAACTTACGGGATGTGATTCTTTTTCTCGAAAAATGTGAAATATGCCTCCTTCCCTAAAATTATACAAGTTTTTTTTATATTTATACGAGGATCGTATTTTAAAATTCTTCAAAATTTTATTTTCAACGTTAAGACACTATCTAATCAACAAGGTACCAATCATTCGGGCGTTACGAGGGTGCTTATCCTTCCTCGTACGTAATCGACTCCCGAACTCATTTTTCTAAATTTCGTAGACCAAAACCGTTGTTTTTATAAAATTAAGTTATTTATTAAAAACAACCATTTTTCGAGGTGGCCCGATCACAGCTCATCAAAAAAGATTGGTGGCGGCTCCCGTTTTCGCTTTCATTTTTCAAAACCAAGTCAACCCCGTTCTTATCAAAAAATGGTGTCAACAGCTTGGCGACTCCGCTGGGGACTCAAAAAAATAGGAGAGTCAGGCCACAAGTTGATTAGTTTTTGTCTTTTTGTTAAAAATTAAAAACTTAATTTAAATATACAATCCTCTCGTTGCATTTTATTCACCTTTTACGATTTTTTTTGTCGTTGTGATTACTACGTTAGTATATATTTTGGTGCATTGCATTGCATGGCCGTTGGTCATACCTTTTAAGTGGGAGTGAGAAGCTACGCCTTCGTGAGGTTTTCACCTCCGCATGGGATAGTGAATCGCTTCCGGGTTACATCCGTACCTATGTCTTCGTGAGATTTTCATCTCCGCATGGCCATAGGGAAATGTATTCCCCTGAACCAAACTCGGTCAATATGAGCCTATAATGGGTGAGGATCGAGGAATCTACTGGTTCGGGTACCTTTACTTTAGAACCAAACCACATGTAGTGAGCCATAGGAACCTACCTAGATAGAGCTACGCCAAACCTTAGTGCTTACCCAAATAGATGCTTTATTGTCATTTACTCTAGATATTGTTCTGTGTTTAATACTGATTTGTTTTGTTTGTGATTGCATAGCTTCTTCATTCTAAAAGAGGTGTCGATTCATGTTCAGTATCTAGATAGAAAGCTTATCATGGAAAAGGGGTTTTTTTGATAAAGTAGAAGATAATGCGGCTGTGCGAACATGGGCTGAGATGACACAACGGGAGAAAGGCGATAGTCTTACCGAGGGGCACATGTCAGAATTGTGGGATTTCACCCGTATCAGTGTAATCCAGAATGATCTTCGAGAAATGAAAGAAACTTGGGATCAATGGGATAACGAGACCAAGTAGCTGTTCTATTATAACTACGGTGACCTGCCTTAACTGCTCAGTATCAAAGTGGCAAGTATTTATTTCGAGCCCTTGCTCAATTTTGGAATCCTGCCTACAGTTGTTTCACTTTTGGAAAAGTGGACTTGACGCCTACTGTAGAGGAGTATACGACCTTGCTTCGGTGCCCAAAGATTCAAGTCGAAAAGGCTTATTGTAGAGCTGCTGGTGCCCCTTCGTTGTTAAAGAAATTAATGAACATCATTGAGATGAGCGAGCAGTGGGTTGCTGCCCGAATCTAGCAGAACGGCGACAGTAAATGCGTTCCTTGGAAAATCTTGCGAGATTTGGTGCTAGTACATCCTGATGTGAAGAAAAGGGTCGATGTCTTCGCCTTAGGTATCTACGGACTAGTGGTCTTCCCCAAGGCATTAGGACACATAGATGAGGCTGTCTCTGACTTATTTGATCAGCTTAGTAGAGGGGTTACGCCGGTTCCGGCAATACTCGTAGAAACTTTCAGATCTTTGAATGCATGCTGGAGAGCGGGAGAGGGAAGGTTCGTTAGATGTGCACAGCTCTTACTAGCATGGTTTCATAGTCACTTCTGGAAAGTAGAAAATGTCTCTTATCGGGTATTCTCTGATAGCTACTCCCCTCTAGAAGAATTGGTAGCCATGCCAAGACGGGATGACTTTTTAGAAGAAAAGTGGATGGCGATACTCCAGAATCTCCGAGATGAGGATGTTGAATGGAGAGCTCCTTGGTTGATTCCTGATGAGATTTTATACCGATACAGAAATTTTGACTGGGTTCTTTTACTTGGGATATGGGGAGCTATTGGATATGCTCCTCTACTCGTATCAAGATAGTTTAGATCATGACAATTCATACCAGCAACACAGGGGTTGGCCCATTGTGAATTTTCCTATAAGGAAGACAATTACAAGAAAAGGGTTTGAGAAATGTCTAATGCTTGGAACCAAACTCGCCGAATGAAGATTTAGCTGTGGGACCGGTGATGACCCCCGAGTATAGTCAGTGGCGTGATCAAAGGGTTAACGACAATATCCTGGCATCAAATCCAGAAACTGCTCGATCTTTAAAGGAGCACATACAAGTATTGCCCTCTGAGATAGAAATCATCAAACAAGAATTTGAAAAGAGGAGTTTGGAGTTAGGAAAGAAAATAGAGCAACTAGAAGAAGAAAAATGCAACTAGGACTGGATGTGGACATTCAAAAAATAGAGGCCGACAAATTGAGAAAAGGAAAGAACAAGGCAGAAGAAGATTTAGACAGCTTGAAGACGGATTACAAGAAGTTGCGTAGGACAATAAGAACCGCCTACTTGTGTAAAACGTCAAAACAATGGCAACAGGAAATCCAGGAGGAAAAGATGAAAGCCAATCAATGGGAAAAGAAATTTCAAGATACTCGAGCTCGAGAAGTTTCTTTGGAAAAGAGTCTACTAGTTTACAAAAACGAGAAGACGGAGTTGAAGGCCCGAGTAACTGAGCTAGAAAGGTCACTTCACCAACATCGTAGTCGTAATTTTGCGGTTGAATTAAAAGTAAGCTTAGACAAAATTGAAGAATTAGAGGGGCAAGTAGGAGAGCTCGAGGATGCATTGCAAAATAGCGAACTCCGAATAGAGCTTCTGGAAAGAAGTAATGAGTAGTGGCAAGGGCAATTCCATCGGTCTCAAGATTAGATTAGAGACAGAGATTATATTATGGGCGAGGCGGTGGCTCAAGTACGCGAAGTAGCTGATTATCTACAAACCCTGGCGGTTCAGGCTGATCTATTAAGTTTGAAGTATGAGTCAGATTCGGACCGGGGCCGAGAATTAGGTTGGCTTCTTAGAAAGGTTAAGGCTTTGAGCGTAAGGGCAAAGCCATATCTGTAATCTATTTTATGTAAAGAAACTTCTTCTCTAATAAAGTTTTCTAATGAAGTTGAATTAGAATCAATACCTCTTTTTTTTGCATTCATGTCATGCATTTGCATCACACAACATCATATGCATTCAAGATTATTAAAAAGGGTTTTAATTGGTTAAAATTGTGCTTCAGTTAATCTGGAAGCCTGCAAAAACTTACCAACTGAACATCGTTACGGTACCCGTGCTAAGTCAAAAATTATGGATCAAAGGTTGGAAAAGCTAGAGTGACTTCAAAAGGAAATGCAAGACTAGTTGCAGAAGCAAATGAAAGAACAAATGGAAAAGATTCAGCATGACATGGTACAAAGGATGTAGGAGTCTCAAAGTGACCTCATGACTAAGTTGACGCAATTATTAAAGGGAGTAGATAAGGGGAAAGGTCCTGTGATTATTAATGAAGAAGAAAACAATGATGAACAACTTTATCATCTAGGTTTCACGCCTCCGCATGTGCAAGTTCAGACTAAGCCGCATCCGCGAAGACCCTCTGTGCCGGTTAGGCCTCAGCAGTTCCAAGGCGATGCTTCAATGCCAATGAACTTTCAACCCGGATCGAGCTCTAATCCCGGTGATAGCCCAAATAATATTGCTATCTCAGATCTAGATGAGATGGCTGAAAAAGACAAGGGGAAGGAGGAATTTCCAAAACAGTTTGAGGAGAAATAGAAATGGATAGAAGAGAAGTTTAGGGCAATAAAAAGCATCGAAAGCTATCATGGAATAGATGCAAAAGATTTGAGTTTGGTTCCGGACTTGGTGCTCCCTTACAAATTTAAAATGCCAGAATTCGAGAAATATAATGGGACCAGTTGCCCAGAAGCCCATATTACTATGTTCTGTAGAGGAATGACGGGTTGTATTAATAATGATCAATTATTAATACACTGCTTTCAAGAAAGTCTTACAGGAGCGGCGTCAAAGTGGTACAATCAGCTGAGCCGAACTAAAATTGCTACTTGGAGAGATTTAGCACAGGCTTTCATGAGACAGTACAATCATGTCTCGGAAATGATGCTTGACAGGATAACTCTACAGAATCTAGAGAAGAAATCGAACGAAAGCTTCAGACAGTATACGCAGAGGTGGAGGGAGGTGGCGGTTCAAGTGCAACCACCGTTTTTGGAAAAAGAGATGACGACGCTTTTTATTAATACATTGAAAGCTCCGTTCATCACACACATGTTGGGAAGTGCTTCAAAGAATTTCTCGGATATAATCATGAACGGCGAAATGATCGAGCATGCTATTAAAAGTGGAAGAATAGATGGAGGGGAGAATAATAGAAGGACAACCCCTAGGAAAAGAGAAAATGAAGTGAACAATGTGACTGCCTACGGCAAGTCAATTACTGTGAATCAACCAAGGAAAGTGGTTGCTAATCAACAAGGATCACCAAGACAGGAATCAAGAGCTAGGCAAAAGGCTGAAAAACCCCAGTTCATGGCAATACCAATGTCATACAAGGAGCTGTATCAGAATTTATTCGATGCACATGTTGTTTCTCCTTATCACTTAAACCCTCTACAACCCCCGTATCCCAAATGGTATGATGCAAACGCTTAGTGTGACTACCATGCAGGAATTACCGGGTATTCAATAGAGAATTGCACGGCTCTCAAGAAGGTAGTTGAAAGACTCATCAGCACGGGTGTTGTCAAACTTGACGACTCACCTAACACAGAAAATCCATTACCTAATTATGCTGATAATGGGGTGAATATGGTGAACGAAAGTATGGGAGAAGAAGTCAAGAATGACATTACTGAAGTAAAAACTCCGTTGAAGTGGGTTTGGAGAGAGATGGTGAAGAGAGGGTTAGTTGTTTCAGATTTTGAGGAAAGACACGAAACTAAAAACTATTGTGAATTCCACCGTGAAGTAGGACATGAGATTCAAGAATGTGAAGGATTTAGGGCTCTGGTCCAAAACATGATGGATAACAAGGAGATGAAGTTTTATAAAAAGGTGGAGGGTAAAAGAAATATATGCGCATCAGAATCGGCAACGAAGACTCCAGGAATGAATTATCCTTTGGTCATTATCTCACGCCCTAAGAGTAATGAGGCTAGGGCTCAGGTAACACCGAAAATTGTAATCCAGAAACCATCAAATTTCTTATATAAAGATAGCAAAATGGTGCCGTGGAATTATGGGTGCAATGTGACCATCTTGAGAAAAGAAGCGGAGAGAAATCAGGAAATAGGTTCTTACACGCGCAATGGGAAACGATATGATGCTCAAGCAGAATCATCAAGGGAAGAGAATTGGAAGAAAGAACAGAGGAAAGGGAAGGCAGTAGAAGTTGAACCATTGGTTAATGAACCAATAAAAGAAAAGGAGGCAAAAGAATTTTTAAAGTTTTTGAAACACAGCGAAGACAGCGTTGTGGAACAACTGCGCAAACAGCCGGCCCGTATTTTTATATTAGCTTTGCTTTTAAGTTCAGAAGTACATCGGAATGCACTTTTGAAAGTACTAAATGAAACATATGTGGCTGATGATTTTTTGGTAAACAAGCTGGATCAGTTGGTCAACAATATAGGCGCTGACAATTTTATCTTCTTCAATGATGACGAAATACCATCTAAAGGAAGGGGTTCTACTAAAGCCCTACACGTTACTGTCCGATGCAAAGGGTACACACTCTCGGGGGCCTTGGTCGATAATGGATCTGCACTGAATGTATTGCCTTTATCCACTCTTAGTCGATTATCGGTGGACAGTTCGCACATGAAAGCATGCCAGAGCATAGTAAGGGCATTTGATGGAACGGAAAAGAAGGTTATGGGGAGAATTGAGGTACCGTTAAGGATTGGCCTAATCACTTACGAGGTGGACTTCTTGGTAATGGATATTAAGCCTTCCTACAACTGTTTATTGGGAAGACCGTGGATACACTCAGCCGGGGCAGTACCTTCATCACTACATCAGAAGGTGAAGTTGGTATCGGAGGGTCGGTTGGTAACAATAAATGCGGAGGAAGATATTATCGCAATGGTAACTAGTGATGCACCTTATGTGGAAGTTAGCGATGAGGCACTGGAATGTTCTTTTCGGTCATTAGAATTTATGAACGCAATGTTTATTGTTGAAGGAAGCAGAATTCCAGTACCAAAAATATCTAGGACCACAGAGATGGGGTTGCGATTGATGGTAGGAAGAGGAGCTTCACCAAGGAAGGGATTGAAAAAATATCTTCAGGGAAGGATGGAAGTACCGATGCTGAGGGAAAAGTTCGATAGTTTTGGCTTAGGATACAAGCCAGACATGAAGCAGAAGAAGAAACAAGCAGAGAAAAGACAAGAGAAAAGAAGGGCACGTTTGAACGGATATGAGGTTAAGTGGGAGCCTTTAACCTTTCCCCACATATCTACATCTTTTTTGTCGGGAGGATTTATTCATTCTGAGCGTGGAGTGTCCAGTAGCAAAGGCATTGAAGGAATGTTGGAAAATGTTCATATCAACGCTATAGAAACAATGGAGAAAAGGGCCTTGTTGGAGATCTGCCCTTACGAGTCTGGGAGCGAGCTAAACAATTGGACTGCTGAAGAAATCCCTGTAGTCTTTAGGGCTCATTCAGAGTAATGCTCAGAACATTCTTGTTGTTTTTGGCCTAGAAACAATATGAAATCTTTTGTGAAATAGGCTTGGGCCTAAATATCATTATGAAATACATATCTAAATTCATCTCGAGCAATCATTCTTCTTTTCTTTCTATGCAAGTAAATATTTTTCCATTTGATTGATTGTCTTACAAATAATTCTTTCATTTGTAACTTTATTGCATAAATATTTATTCATAAATTTATATATTCTTGGTATATTCTTTGATATGCCCTCATAGGTACTCAGATATCAATGACATGAGTGACGCTGCTTCAAACATGGAGCCTATTTTTGAGCAAGAAATGTGTTTGGAGGGATCTCACGACCTTGAAAATGACGAAGATTATGGTGTATCTCCAGACTTGTTAAGAATGGTGGAACAAGAGGATAAGCAGATCCTACCTCATAGGGAATCATTAGAAATCGTGAGCCTAGAAGATGGAAAAGAGGTGAAAATTGGAACTGAAATCACTGCAGAGACAAAACAAGACCTTATTGAATTACTCCGAGAGTTCAAAGATATTTTCGCGTGGTCATACCAAGATATGCCCGGGCTAAGTATTAGCATTGTGGTGCATCGTCTACCCATAAAAGAAGATTGTAAACCAGTTCAGCAGAAGCTCAGAAGGATGAGACCTGATGTTGTGTTGAAAATAAAGGAAGAAGTCAAAAGGCAATTTGACGCTGGATTCTTACAAGAAATCAAATATTCAGATTGGGTAGCAAACATCGTCCCTGTTTCCAAGAAGGATGGAAAGGTGCGAATGTGTGTGGATTACAGAGACTTGAACAAAGCTAGTCCAAAAGACAATTTTCCATTGCCTCACATTGATACTTTAGTAGATAATACGGTAGGCTACTCGTTATTTTCTTTCATGGATGGCTTTTCTGGATACAATCAAATAAAGATGCATTCCGAAGACATGGGGAAAACCACATTCATTACACTATAGGGAACATTTTGTTACAAAGTAATGCCCTTTGGATTGAAGAATGCAGGGGCAACGTATCAAAGGGGCATGGTGACTTTGTTTCATGACATGATGCATAAAGAGATCGAAGTCTATGTTGATGATATGATCGCAAAGTCTAGAACTGAAGAAGAGCATGTTCAAGTCTTGAAAAAGTTATTTTTGAGATTAAGGAAATTTCAGCTCAAGCTTAACCCGGCGAAATGCACGTTTGGATATTTCAAAGTTTGATCCTTTAAAGTATATGATGGAATCAACTGCATTAAAAGGGAGAATGACTAGGTGGCAGATTCTGCTCTCTGAGTTTGACAAAGTTTATGTAAGTCAGAAGGCTGTAAAGGGAAGTGCGATAGCGGACTTCTTAGCTAATAGAGCTTTGGAAGACTATGAGTCTTTGGACTTCGATTTTCCAAATGAGGACCTGATGTATGTGGCGAACACTGAAGAGAATCCTCAAATGGATAATGTATGGAGGTTAAATTTTGATGGAGCTTCGAATGCTACGGGTAATGGAATTGGGGCAGTCTTGGTATCCCCAAATGAAGATCATTATCCTTTTGCTAGCAAGTTGGACTTTGATTGCACAAATAATATGGCAGAATATGAAGCATGTATTATGGGCATTCGTGCAGCCATTGAACGAAACATCAAAGTGCTAAGAGTATATAGGGATTCTGCATTGGTGATATACCAACTCAAAGGAGAATGGGAAACTAGAGATCCTAAATTGATCAGCTATAGAAAGCTGGTTCTTGAATTAATGGATGAGTTTGATGACGTCACCTTCTGTTATCTCCCACGAGAGGAAAACCAAATGGCTGATACGTTAGCTACTCTAGCTTCGTTGATTCAGGTGAATAGACTTGAGGCAATGAGGCCTATTCAAATGAGTATCTATGAGACCCCAGCTCATTACTGCAATATTGAGGAGGAGGGAAAAGATGATTATCCTTGGTATCAGAGTATCCTACAGTATGTGAAGAATTGGGAGTACCCTAATCAAGCGACAGAGAATGACAAAAGAACTCTGAGAAGATTGGCCATTGAATATGTCTTAGATGGGGAAGTGTTATACAAAAGAAGGAAGGATCAATTACTGTTAAGATGTGTGGATGTCGCGGAAGCCAAGAAAATTTTGGAGGAAGTCCATGAGGGTATTTGTGGGACGCATGCCAATGTTTTCATGATGGCTAGACAGATCATGAGATTTGGGTACTATTGGCCCACCATGAAAGGAGATTGCATTGATCATGCCAGGAAGTGCCACAAATGCCAAATTTACGGAGACAAAATACACGTGCCCCCTTCACCTCTTCACGTTATAACCTCTCTTTGGCTGTGTTCCATGTGGGGTATGGATGTTATTGGGTCAATATCACCAAAGGCTTCTAATGGGCATCGCTTCATCTTTGTGGTAATTGATTACTTTACCAAGTGGGTGGAGGCTGCTTCATACGCAAATGTCATGAAGCCAGCAGTCAGCAAATTCTTGAAGAAAGAGATTATTTGTCGATATGGAATGCTTGAGAAAATCATATCCGATAATGCGTTAAATTTGAATAATAGCACAATAGCTAAGGTTTGCAGCCAATTTAAAATCAAACATCATAACTCATCGCCGTATCGTCCAAAAATGAATGGTGCGGTGAAGGCGGCCAATAAGAACATTAAAAGGATTGTGGGGAAAATGACTGAAACTTACAAGGATTGGCATGAGAAGTTATCATTTGCTCTTCTTGCCTATCGAACATCTATTAGAACTTCTACTGGGGCAACACCTTTTTCTCTGGTTTATGGAATGGAGGCGGTATTACCCATTGAAGTTGAGATCCCCTCTCTACGGGTGCTATCTGAACTACAGTTGGACGAAGCTGAATGGGTCCAATCTCGGTACGATCAGTTGAGCCTAATAGAAGAAAAGAGGCTAAGAGCTATTCATCATGGGCAAATGTACCAGAAACGAATGATGCGAGCCTATAATAAAAAGGTCCGCCCCAGAGAGTTTCGTGAAGGAGACTTGGTGTTAAAAAAGATTCTCCCTATGCAAAAGGATTCGAGGGGAAATGTATGCCAAATTGGGAAGGTCCTTATGTTGTGAAGAAGGCCTTTTCCGGTAGAGCTTTGATCCTAAGTGAGATGGATGGCAAAAGTTTGCCAAATCCTATAAACGCAGACTCCTTCAAGAAATACTTCACTTGAAAGAAAAGGGAACCAAAGTGAAAACCCGCAAAGGGCGCTTTGCTTTGCAAAAAAAAAAACCTTTGAAGAGGCCAGGGTGAAAACCCGCAAAGGGCACCTTGAGACCTAAGGGGCTCAAGTCAAAAACCCAAAAAGGGCGGCTCAAGTATTGATCGGATTGGGGCATGAGGTGATTTGAGCGGATCAAATTTTGGTCGGGGCATATGATGATCTTGCTTTACCTGAACCAACAAGAAGGGATATGCGACGTCTTGGAGCATTGACAGAGTATTGCAGATCTCCTAAACACATGTCAAACTCAGAATGGTCTTCAGAAAGTTTGTATAGAGAAATTCAAGCTGCGATAACTAGGGCACCTAGTTCTTATTTTATTTATATGTGTATCCTTGAAAATACATTTTTTTCTTTTTACTAAGATACACATTCTCAATCCACTCTTTTGTTATCCTTCTTTCGCTATCTTCGATGTTTTATTTCTTTTGAGTTAGGATCAGAACCAGCTTTATTCTTATCCATTGTTATGATCTTTTCGCAAACATGTTGCATTGGGATAATGATTAATGGACTAATAAAACTTTCACAAAGGAAGTTTTGCATATTACTCTGAAAAGTTTCTATATAATATAGGAACCTGAAACAGGACAATTGTTTAGAACACACCAAATTTAAAAGTTGGAAATTTGAGAAGGAAGAGTCTAAATTTAGACTTTCTCTTTAGATTATGTTGTCAAGTGCATTGATTGAACAAAATGACAAGATGTCGTGTCAATGACAAGGCTTAAATAAACAAGCAAGCAATGATTATCAGGCAATAGGAAGAGGTTACCTCGGAGAAGAGATCTTTCATTTGCACATGAGTATGACACATTGGGAATGGTGTGAGGAACTAGAACGATTCAGGTCCTGTATCCTTGAATTGTGGTAAGAAAGGATTGAGGAAAGGCCACATATTTCTACCCTTGGATTACAATAGGAGAATGATGGTACAAATTTTGCGCCCAAATGGATTAAAATTTGAGGTTCACAGTGGGGGACAACCTGGCTAAATGTTTCTTCAGAAAAGCCAATCAAGCAAGAAGGTCTCGTAGTACGTTAGTCACAAAGCCTTAATAAACTTCGAGCAATGACAACTTAAGCAGGATCATTCCCGGAAAAATAAAATTTTGCATTCAGGCAAACACCATTCACACATGTCTATTTAGAAGCATTTGATTCATTTTTGATCATGCCATCCTTATCATTAGGCATGATTAGGTTCATTACATAGGTCTTGTTCCCCAGGGAATAGGCCGAAGAATCTCAGTTCTTATCTCCCTGAGGTTGCAGTGGAGCAGATTGAAGCCAATAATCCTATCTCCCTTAAGTTGCAGTGGAGCGGATTGAAATAATAGATCTTATCTCTCTGAAGTTGCAGCAGAGTAGATCACATTAAGTCTTATCTCCTTGAGGTTGCAGTGGGGCAGACTGAAGATGATGAATCTTATCTCTCTGAGGTTGCAGTGGACTAGATTGAAGCCAATAATCCTATCTCCCTGAAGTTGCAGTGGAGCAGATTGAAATAACAGATCTTATCTCTCTGAAGTTGCAGCAGAGTAGATCACATCAAGTTTTATCCTCTTGAAGTTGCAGTAGGGCAGACTGAAGATGATGAATTTTATCTCCCTAAGGTTGCAGTGGAGCAGATTGAAGCCGATAGTCTCATCTCCCTGAAGTTGCAGTGGAGCAGACAGAAGAAATCAATCCTATCTCCCTGAAGTTGCTGCAAAGAAGATTGAAGCTACAAGTCAGATCTCCCGGAAGTGCAGTGCAGTGGATTGAAGCGACAAGATACAGTGGACTGGAATGGGGCTTTTTGAAGAAGATGAGCACCAGAATAAGTTAAGACTCGGCGAGACCAGGCAAAATTGGTCTTTCTTAGTCTTTGCTCTGTTCTCGTTACACGACAACTAGGAAAGAGGGGCAGCTGTACAGCCCAATTATGGCCCGGGCCCAATTAGCAGAGCCCAAACGGCCCAATAAGCCCAACAAGGCCAGAACCCAGTCAGACTAGGGTTTCAGAAAACGAAAACCCTAGCCAAGCCTAGCACCGCGCCCATCCCTCTGCCATCACCGTTCGCCTTGTCCCATCACCACCCACCGCTACTAGTTCCATCAATACCTACAAAAATGACAGGAAAGAAAGCAGGAGCACGCAACAGATAGTGCAAGACAGCAAAATACAATCAAAATACAATGTAAATTGGCTATAAAAGCCAAACAATATCTCTGTACAGTTTTTTTTATAGTGTTTTGAATTCAAAAAGAAAGATAGATCAAAAAAAAAAGGTTGACTCCAGATTATTCTTCTCTGTTCTTGTGTTCTTATTTACTTTACTTTTTTTATTGTTTATTTTTCTGCAATCTTTCAACAAAGAAAACGAAACTGAAAGGGAAAGGAGTAAATACCTTACCGCTTCGACGGGCTGGTGTCGAAACCCTGCCTTTGCCGTCATCGGAGTTGAGCAAAAGGGGCGTTTCATCCCTTTTCCTTTTGGTTTCACGGTTGAGAAGGCTTAGCCTTCGGGGACGCCGCAAAAAGGGGTGGCCTAGGGGCCGTTCTCGCGCAACCCCGGCCACTGGCCATGGAGGCGGAGATGGTGGCCTAAGCTTAAGGGCCGGGAGAGGGAGAGAGGAAAACAGAGAGTTTCTCTGTTCTTTTTTTTTAAAAAAAGAATGATCTATTTTTTTTCTTTTCTTTTCATGGTTACTATTTTTATAAGACTCGAAAACCCGACCCGAATGGAGCCAGGATCTGAGTGTTCTAGCTCGGAGGGATTATTTGCGCATCCAGTCCCTCCGTTTATGCAAGATGGCGCAATCTGGCCCCATTCAAAATTTTAAATTTGGCCATTTGATTTTTATGTGTCTCATTTTAGTCCTGTGTGGAGCACTGCGCATAAGGTTGGGGATAATTGCCCAATCGGTTCCCCTTCCTTTTGAGCATGTCACAGATTAATATTTCACCTTTTTCAATTTCTCCCCTGGGATTTTGTTTTGTTATCGGTTAAGTCCCGTTATTTTATTTTATTTTTTAGTTTATTTTATTATTACTATTATTGTATTTATTTTATTGTTTATCTTATTTACCTATTCATATTGTTTTTAGGTTGTATTACATATATACATCTTTTAACATGCATACATACATAATTTTTCAAATTTTATATACGTATAAATATACCTATATGAATATATATTACTTATGCTTTATACTTTACACATGAGCGCATTTTTCAATACATATATACATTTATATTTTTGTATTCTTATATGTAATATATATATACATCTTAAATGTATACTTTTTTATATATATGCATACGTGTATACTCTTTTTAAGTTTATTTAAATATATATGTGCTTACTTATATATTATTTGTATTCTATACCTTTTATATATACATATATTTATACCTATATACGCATTTGCTGGATTTTTAAGTATATTTATATGTATGAATTTATATATTTTCATACTTTCTAATTTGTATATAAATTTAAAGCCATATTTGCAATTCGATCGAAACATATATAAATTATCATCATTTTCTTGTTCATATATCTTTTAAACCTTGGTATATACTTACGTATATTTTATTGTATATTTTTATTTTTGTTTTCATTATTATATTTTTAAAAATACATACATACATATATATATATATATATATATATATATATATATATTCTCTTCATTTATTTTCATATGACTTATATATACACATTTACATATTTGTAGACGTATACATATTTATGTTTTTTTGTGCTTTTTAATTCACATATAGATGTGTATATTCATTTTGTACATATATATAAACTCATGCGTTTTATATAATTTATAATATACTAACTTACATATGTGAATATTTTATCTCTTGTTATTTGGATTGTTGATGTCATTCTATTTAATATTTATCCATTTATTTTTTCATATGTTCATTATTATTTTTTAGGAAATACTTTAGTTTTTTTTTATATATTTATATTTTTATTTATTCCATACGCTTGTCCTTTTATTTCATGTGCTTTATTCCCTTTTATTATTTGCTTATATTAGTTATGTTTGTATTCTCATTTTGTTATACGTGTTAACATTGTGCTTATCTACACTGTTTTATTTTAAATTAATTTTATTTATTTAACGTGGTTTTAAAATCAACAAAAGTTCGTATCTTGAAAATCGAGAAGTCCGTTACGGGGTTTTTGATCTTCACGATAAATTCAAATACACGAATCATTTCAATCAAATTTTTTTAAACATTCTCGAGAATGAAAAATTTTGTGTTCTAACTCACGGAGCATGACCTTTTTTAAACTCGAGATATTCAAATTCTTTTAAAATAAATAATCATTGTTTGGCATTCATTCTCGTATCGAGAAATTTAGATATTGCGTCCTAACTTACGGGATGTGATTCTTTTTCTCGAAAAAAGTGAAATATGCCTCCTTCCCTAAAATTATACAAGTTTTTTATATTTATACGAGGATCGTATTTTTAAAATTCTTCAAAATTTTATTTTCAACGTTAAGACATTATCTAATCAACAAGGTACCAATCATTCGGGCATTACGAGGGTACTTATCCTTCCTCATACGTAACCGACTCCCGAACTCATTTTTCTAAATTTTGTGGACCAAAACCGTTGTTTTTATAAAATTAAGTTATTTATTAAAAACAACCATTTTTCGAGGTGGCCCGATCACACCTCATCAAAAAAGATTGGTGGTGGCTCCCGTTTTCGTTTTCATTTTTCAAAACCAAGTCGACCCTGTTCTTATCAAAAAATGGTGTCAACACTAATAAAAGAGAGTACAAAAGATGGAGAGAATCAAAGGAAAACCCGAAGTCCCAAAATAATAAACACTTCAAAACAAATAACAAAATTTTCTCAATCTAAATATTTTTGCTATATGAAACTTTGAGTAACTAATGCCTATTTATAGGCTAAAATTCATAGCATATATGACTAGAATATCTCTAGTTAATTAGGTTTAAGTGAGAAACTAAAAATCGAGTTTAACTGAGAGAAGAAAGTCAAGAAACTCTTGGTGCATGACGTCACGTCGTGACATGGCATTCGCATCATCGGGATGAAGGGGTGTCGTGTCGTCGAGACAAAGACTCTCTTCTCGTCATGACGTCAACGATTCGTCGAGATGAAAAACACTTCCTCATTACAATGTCATACATTATTAAATCTGAAAATATGAAGCATAACTCCACATATATTAAATTGATATATTTAATGACTTAGATTTTTTTTCATCAATTCAACGAATGAGATTATTTTGAATTGCACTACTAAAGTTCATATTGTAATTGTCACCCTCATTTGAGTAAATAAAAATTGATCTATATTATTAGAGTAATAAATTATTATTTTAATATTATTTCTGTAAAATTTCCCTCTTGACTCTTTAAAGTAGAGGACAAAGAGTTGCTAACATCCACGTGAAAATACTGCAGATTCATGGATTTTAACCCTTTAATTACTTGTACTATATTTACTTCATAAAAAAAAGTTGTGATATTTACCTGGACTAATCAATCACTTGGTATCCTTTTTCAAGTTGTATTTATTGACGTCGCTTTGATTTTTTATTTTGACAAATTCATGTTCCACATTCTTGATTAATGTAGATATAATATTTTAATAACTCTTCAAATCAAAATTAAAAAAATAAACATATTTACTCGAAGACATATTTTTATTTAATATTTAATTTTAAATACAATTACAAATTTTAATTAACTTGTGAGTTTATTAAATTTACTTTCCATATTTTCACTTCAGTTACAACTAGATGAATTTATTAAAAAAAAAACCAATGTTTAGTTACACCATTCAAAAATTTCTTATATTCGTGGGGCTTTATTTAGTAATACATTTTAAATTAACAAGTAGACAAATTTAATAATAATAATAAAGATGAGCACCAAATTTTAGTTATACCGTTCGAAAACTTCTTATATATGTGGGGCTTTATTTAGCAATATACTTTAAATTAACAAGTACAAGACATTATTTAAATCTAACTCACTCACCAAGTTGTAACCTCTCTTCTATATTCGTTCTAGATAACTCTCTTTGCTAAAATTTTCTCTTTAAAAGCTTAGTTGTAAGCTAAATAAGAACAATTTATAATGAATTTGCACTAAAATAAGTTTCTCATTTGAATAGAACAAGTGCTCTCTCAAATTCATGAATAAATATGAATAAAACAATGATAATCCTTTACTTAAATAGACGATAGACGATTAATGGTTTGTTAGACTACAATCAGTGTGAATAGCTATCTCCTCAAAATTAGCCTTTAACTAAATCTTCAATATAGAATAAAGTGGAAGAGATTTTATCGATATAAACTTCCTTAAAAATTAGATCTCTTCAAATATGGAAACTTCGATCATATTGAAAGTCTTCATAATATTCTTGCTTAACTTGATTTTTCATATTTTATCATCAATAAAGTGTTGCTAAAAATCTTTAAGGACGTGTTAATAAAAGCTCTAACAGTTTTGGCGAAGATGTCAACCAAATATAACAAGTTACATTGACCGGGCAGGAGAAAGCTAAGTTGTAACTCAAGATGCATTTTAACCATGAACTCACTCATTCTTGTAATTCATTCTTTTAATTACATGTTCTAATTTTCTTACATGTGACCCATGTACTCTCTCCTTTTAATGTATTATAAGTTCTAACTTTTTTTTTTGTTTTCCAAAGAATTTATTGGAGCGAGTCCTGTGAATAATCCTCCATATTCATTACAACTTCTAATTTTATTTGTGAACACAAAAATTTTGTGGAAAGTGGCTAAAACACCCCAAAATATATAGGGTTATAAGAAATAAATAAACAAGAAATTAGTTAGTCTTGATGGTTAAGTAGTTAACATATTCCTTAGAGATCATAGATTTTCTCCACTCCTCTCCCATTTTCCTTTCTTTTTTATTTTTAGTAAATAAGGATGAAAATCACCCTAGAATACATTTTAAATGAAGTAAAAACTCACCAAGAGTGGGTAGCAACCCTAATAGTTAAAGCATCTACGTTCTCCTATGTATTTCCAAGTTCAAGCCATGCCAATCTTAAATATTTTGCCTTCTAAATTTGGGAGCATGGGAAAATTATCATATAGCCCCTCTAAAATTTGTTAACCCTAACTATTTAGTCCCTTTTTTCTAGTTACACTAAGATTGTGTTTCTTTTTCCATTTCAACTATAATTTTTCCCTTTTTTTTTCTCTATTTCTCTCATTTTTTTCTTTGTCATCGAATCTTTCGATAGTCCCAACAAATCTTGAAAACCATTATTAATTCTTGTGTAAATGTCGTTTGAAGGACCTGATATAGGTACCATACATCGAATTGGAAACGTGAAGAAAGTCGCTTGAGATTCTAGAGACATGTGTCTGTTCTTTTACAAGCAAATCGGGGCAAAGCCATGCCTAGGATAGGGCCACAAAGTCTTTTACACGGGTGTGTGGGTGTAAACTCAAAATTATATAGAGTTTTTTTTATATATTTTACCACCTTTTTACTTAATAAACGTGTTTATCTTGAGTAATTATTATTGAAATAAGTGAATTCTACTTAATTAGTAATTTTAGACATAAATTTAGAAAGTATGTGAAATTATGCTTAATTCCATGATTTTCATATATATTTTATATTAATTCATGTTAATTTCTTAATGTATGTATTTTTCACTGTGTAGGAGGTCCATTGGAGACATGATTTAAATAAATACAACATGTTTATGTACAAGTTATCCATGTGGATGGCAAGTCCATGCAAATTGGGACATGAGGTTGACTACTTGACCCAATAAAGAAGGTGATGAAAGATGAACATGTCTGCTAAGTTTTTTGACTAAAGAATCATCCAACAAGGGGAACTGAGAGCCCAAATTCAGCACTTAAAGGTGGCTGCCCAAAATATGTTTTGGGATAATTAATTGAAGGTCCTTATAGTTGGAAAATAATTGAAATTTAGCCCAACATCTTCTCTGTTGAAATCATCCACTCTATAGCTATTTTTAGCTTGAATTTGAAATTCAAATGGAGAAGACTTGGTCATCCCTTGTTCCTTGAAGCATGGCCAACCACATGAGAGAGGGAAGGAAGGAAATTTAAACCTACTTTTAGTAAACTCAAACCCTTACCTTTACCTATAAATACCTTGCCATCCCTCACTTCTCAATCATTCATCATCGCTTATCCCTCAACTCTCATCCCTTAACATTCCTCTCTCACTGTCACTAGTTTCATCTCAATTCCTTTTCCCGTTCTCCCTTACATAGTCGTCCATCTCTTCTCCATTCTTTAGCCTCAAAAGCTTCATCAAAAGCACTCCTTAGCCGGCTACCCCTTAAACACTTAACAAAAGAAGCATCAAGCAAAACGGAGGAGCACATTAGTCAGAATAGATCCAAAAGACTACTAAACTAAATCAGTCAAAATAGATCCGAAAGGTTGCTAAACTGGATAGTGTTTACTTTTTCCTCTTGTTATTTATTTTAATCATGTTTAACATGTTTAGGCCTCAGTCAATCATGTTATCAATTAATACCATGATGCATTTCATTCATACGTGATTAGGTGCACTTAGATTAGTTGAGCGATCCTAACCAGATAACGGCTAGTAGACGCATAATTGAAAAGTACAATGCTCAATTTAGGTTATTAAACTCGACTAAGTTGAGCTTCATAATATCTTCAGTTAGCTCTATTGTCTTGCATAGTTTTTAGGTTTATATAATTAAACTGTTGCAAACGTAAATGTCCCTATGACCTTACATAAATGCTAAGAAACCCTTAGCTAATATTATCAGTAAAATGCGTATTTAACTAAGTAAAAGACTCTGAAAGGACTTAATTTGATTTCCAAACTTATTAAAGATTGAGTTGTCGTGGAAGTATTTTCGAACATTGTTAAGCACGATAAAGTAAATTGAATTGATTAATATAATTATCCTAGCCCATTTAATGTTGATTATTTTTGTTGCTAAAACCATTCATTCATATTTAGATAAATTGCATCCAGATTAGAATTGCATAGGGATCAATCTTTGCATTTAATTAATTTACTTAGTTTAATCATCACCATCCAAATTAATGAATTTTTACATCAAGTTGTGAAGTTATAATTTTACAAATATTTGGTTAAGCTTATACAGTCTCTGTGGAGACGATAACTCATTTTACTTACTTACTACTTGAACGACTGTGTACACTTACACAAACCACGCTACAGTGGGCTACACGTGTGGACCATAAGGCCCTTTAGACATCCATGTCCTCTTAAAACCCTAGGTTAGTTAGTGAACCGCACGACCAAGACCTCTCCACATGAGCTACCACACAGTAGTGTCTCCCCTCCACCTTGGTTTTACAATTTCCACATGGCCTCAGTTTGTAACACGGCTTAGCCACACGATCGTGTACCCCTTTCACACAATCCAGGGAATTCCACACGGTCCGATCACATGGCCGCGTGTCCTTTGTACCTCAAATTTTACAATTTCAACCCAAAATTTTATGGTTTGTTTAGTTTAGTCCCTAGATGATTTTCGAACTATTTTTAGTGCTTCAAAATATTCAATTAAGCCTCTTATGGTATAAATTATGTTAGAAACCATGATTTGATGGACGAATTTAGTATGATATCGATGCATATATGCATGAATTGTGAACATTATGTATATGTCTATTGTTTCGAAATTTGTGATCACATGTAGGGTATGCCTTATGACACTGTCAAACCAAACACCCATAAAATATGATTTTTGCTACTGAATTGATATGTCACAAGCACATTAATTACTACTGAATCAAACTGATAAGAGCATACTATTTGCTACAATATTGTTTTGTTAAAAGCATATCTAATTCTACTATACTAATATGATGAACATGTCATATTGTATTGCATGGGGTGGAACATTATGAACGAATGAAGTATTGTTAATTTATCTGTATTTATTTTGCTATGTATCCACAACCATAAGTGGATTCCACCTTCGACGTTTTTGTTGCACATCCACAACCATTTGACAACTATCATCTGCAAGTTTGTTGTGCATCCACGACCATTGGTAGATTTTACCTGTATTATTTTGTTGTGTATCCACAGTTATATGCAGATTTCATCTATGGTGTTTTGTTGTGTGTCCACAACCATTTTCAGTTAATCTGTAAATTATTGATGGTTAATCCAAAATCTAGTGTGTTGGTCGTTGGAGTTCTAGGGAACTCCCATTGTGGTGTGTAGCGGTAGGGTAGGGATCTTTTCTGTTAAAACTGATATTGGATGGCATATATGAAAGCATGAGCGTACAAATCTTGAATTTCTGGTAGGATATATTTATATCTACAATATTATGATATTTGCTGTTGTGAATTCTTGATGCTAATGGCTAAGTTGAAAACTGATATTCTAAACTGCTGCTTAATTATGATTATGTTATGCATTATTATCTAATATGTCTTATCGACTGTTACATTGATTTTCTTATGATTGAACACATACTGAGCGTCATAGCTCATTCCTGCTTAAATTTCCATCCTTACAAATAATCCATCAGGTTAGAACGTAGGCGCGACATTCGGAGGGTCTCAGCTTGGTTTTGTTAAAAAAGTTTTGTGATATATTATTTGATATTTTATTATTAAGATATTGTATTATTATTTTATTTCGAACTGTGAGATGTGTAACACTCCAAACCCAGCCTAGACGCTATGGCTGAATCTAGAGATGCTACGTAAAACAGTTGTAAATTCGGCTTCTGCTTATTGCAAAACATAGTGAACCTTTGTTACGTAAAAGCCGGTTTTATTTCAAAACGTTTAAACATAATTATTCAGTTATAAATTTTGTTTATTTTCATTTTCCAAATACAGCAGATGCTTTGCAACTTCAATTCTTAAAATGTTATATTTTGGAAAACCAAGTTTGTTTTCTCGAAAACAGTTTATTTGCAAAAAAAAATATTCGTTTGTTAGAAGTCATTTTATCGAGTGTCATGCCAAAAATTCAAAATAAAAGTCCAAATAAAAATTACCCCAAATGTTTAGAGAGTCTAAAATTTACAAAACTCCCAAACAAGAAGTTTAAATAACTCAAATTTAAGTAAATTGAGGTTACCAAAACGTAGATATAACCGAGCTCCCGTTGCACTGACCCGCCTAAGTCTGACGGTTACCTGAAAGTGTCAGACAAACAGAAAGTGAGTTTTTATAACTTAGTGTGTAACTTAACAGAAAACCGAATTATAGATTTATTTCCAGATTTACTACATAGCAGAACAGATACAGATGTATATCTCATATAGAATCAGAATCATATACAAATTACAATTCTACCCCCATCTGCTACACACCATCTCCGACCATCCTTGCACACCATGTAAGGTCTTAAAGACCCATCCAGCCCTACACACCACTTAGCGTCGATATGACACTTTTCAGAATATTCGCAGCAGTGCTGTCAATATAATGGGTGAGATGTTGCCTCTGACAGAACACTTCCTCCACATAACATATATCCCACCCCAAAATCAGAGATAAGTGAAACATAAAACATGTAAAACAATTTAGTCACAAATCATGTATATAACATTACTCTTGATTTAACCTATCATATGACAGCTCAGACACATTTGCAAATATCAGAATTTATACTAATCAGATGACCCAATATTGTGTTTCATAGTGTATTAAATCACATACTGACCCCACGGACTGCCCATAGTCAATCGGGACGACATGTACGTCCCTAGGGAAAAAATATAAATTTTTGGCCCATATGCCAGTGTGGCCTAGACGGCCTATATTGCCTTGCCCATGTGGCCCACACGACCCAAAATAGGCTACACTGTGTGTCAAGCATGGCCTACCACATGGCCTGGAACACGGTCGTGTGGCATTGATAGTGCCCAATTTCGGCTTTCGTTGTTCATTATTTTTCAAGTTTCCACACCTGGTTCGATTCTGATACAAAAACACTTACGAGACTTCCAAAACCTAAACACAATAATTAACACTCGCCAAATCAGTAATAATTCATAAAATCCAACCACAAAATCAACCATAATCAACTTGCACACCCTTTCCAAAAGAACATCCACATGTTTACCTTTAATGAACGGCCACTGCACGAGTCCTACGTTTTGGAGGCACACCAACTGCACCTTGGACCTCTCCTAAACATAGTGAACTAATTAGACAACACAACCAAAACAGAAGGAATACATGAATTTCATGCCACACTAACGAAATTCTAAACTCCCTAAATGCCCACGAACATTCCTATATGAAAACAAAATAGAAGTCGATAAAAACCTTACCGTTAAGGGTTGAAATCAACCACCTGAGATACCTAAAATCTTAAAGTAACAACTAACTTAAACAAAAAGAAAAGGGACTAGGAAACAGGAGTTGAAAGGAACAAAAATATTTATGAAAGAAAGGAGTAAAGAAAAGAGAAAGAAGGAAAAAGAAAAACGTGAAACAATGGGGGCAAACATGGAGAAAATTTTGGGTGTAACAACCTAATATTTTTTTAGAAAAACAACTAAAATAAAATAAAAGAACAAAGAAACCTAAAAATAGTAACAAAAAAAAAAGATAATTCCAAAATCCTTTATCAAATCCTACCTACCAATCTGCTAAAATATTTAATTTAAACGAGTTCAAATCTCAATCCAACACACCCACTCGAGCAACTAACCCAAGCCCAACATAAAAAAATAATTTACTTTACTTTCATATGAACTCGAACCCAAGACCTTAAAGACATCACTCCAACACTTAACAACTAAAGCAAGTACTAAATTATGTGATTGCATTTAGCAAATCACTTAGACAAACTTTGGGGCGTTACAACATAAGACTTAGGATTTGAGTTGTTTTTATTTTGCATAACACTTAATTTAAATTTTTAGGACATCATGTTATGATTATTAATTAGTATGCATGAACCCCGATTTTTATTAAAAACCCAAATAGATATCACTTTTCCCTTACCAAATCATAATTTAAATTTTGAGAAATAATAAATCGGTATGTAACTAAGTTTTCTACAAAAATAAACAAATGTTTTAAATTAACTATTTTCAAAAAAACTTTGATAGCTTACTCAATCACTTTGATGGCTAATGCAATCTTTTGAATTTGGGTCTAACACCTAGACTGGGTTAGGGAGGTTACATTTGGTGGTATTAGAGCCTAGGTTTTCTAAACTCGAACTTGAAAAATTGAATGAGATTGCATGCATGTATTAAAGGGGTATTTTTGAAAAAATCCATGCCACAAGATTTTTTAAAAATTGATTTTCTGTAAGAAATTAAATCTGAGACTCCAGTGTCGATCCTATTTTAGTTACTATTACAACTTTAGATAAACTGTGAACTTTAGACTATGGAGATTCAGGAATATAACTAATGCTTGAACTTTTGTTTGAAAATTGCAAATATACTTTAGATTTAAAAGTTTCAAAAGATCACTATGAACACTCAAGGTAGACGTGGTAGGGGTAGGCCACATATGGCTACACCTATAGAGTTACCCATTGCCTAGGGAGAAACCTCAATCTCTAGAGAGGATTATGTTCAGAACTCCACCACCAATAGTGGCGAAGGCTATGAGAATGGTGAGGACACAGTAACTCAGACGATGTTATGGGTTTTACAAATGGTTGTTGGAGCCTAAATTAGATCAGAGAGCTGCAAATCTATTACGAAAATGCTCTAATCAAATAGGATGAAAACTTTTAAAAGTATTGCTGGTACGACTCCTACGATGGCCAAATATTGGATGGAGTCAACGGAGAGGATTCTGGAGGGTTTAGACTGTACTCCGAAGCAACAACTGAAGGGCACTGTGTCCTTGCTTAGATAAGAGGCTTATCGTTGGTGGCAGTCTATTGTAAGGGGTACATAGGCTAATTGGATTAGTTGAAAATACTTCCAAGAGGCCTTTAGAAAAATTATGTAGGCAATAAGTATGTGGAAGCCCGCATGCTCAAGTTTATCGAGCTAAAGCAAGGAAAAAAGACTGTAGTAGAATATGAGGATGAATTTCTGAGGCTTAGCCGTTATGTCCAATGGATGGCTGCCACGGAATAGGACAAGTGTGTGAGGTTTTGAAAATGGGTTACGTTTCGACCTTAAGATTCAAGTTGCTCCACACCAAAAATGGGTGTTTGAGACCCTAGTGGAGAAAGCCAAGATCGTGGAGGAAATTTAAAATGTGAATCGTGATCAGCAGGAGAAAAGTAAGGATCTAGTCAAAAAAGATTTGGGTTCCACTGGTTTGAACTCTCATATTGTAAAATGAGTTAGAGAGGGTAGACCACAACAAAGAGGCACGGTGGCTAACACTAGGGATAAGGTTTACCACTACAATTCTTTTTTAGAATGCGCCACTTGGGTGTGTGTTGGAAGAAAAAGGGCACTTGTTTAAAATGTGGGTCGATAGAGCATTTGATGAAAGATTATTCCCAACGAACTAAACAGACACAAACTCTGGCCTAAAACCAAACCCAAAATTAGAAAGCAGGCCAATCACCTCCAAGTGGTCGTAGGTAGAACAGGATCGGAAACACTATAGCTACCGGTGCAAATCGAACAGAGGCTAGACAACTTGCCCTAGTTTATGTTGTTAGGGGACGTAAGGATAGAGATGCGTACGATGTCATTACAAGTATCTTTACCATTAACTCTGTCCCGTACTTTGCCTTGATTGATATATGATCCACCCACTCTTATGTGTAACACCCTATACCCGGCTCGGTTGCTGAACCCGAATATAAAGATGCCACGCCACCATCTCACTACTTGTACATTATAATGTTCATTTTATTAAAACCAACACATGTTATTCTTCGCATTTGCATAGGTTTTAAGACATACATACATTAATAATCATTAAATCATGATGGACATACATCAATGTAACTAACCATGTTAAAAACTTAAGCATTTGGACCATTTAGCAAAATTTAAAAGTTAAACATGTAGGTATCGATACTGACCCTAGGGTATCGATATTTTCTTTAAGTGGTATTGATACCACCTAGAAAATCAATACCAGACTTGCATTCTATTTCTCGCACAAAAATCATACTGTCGAAAATTATCGATACTTATCATAGAGTATCGATATATTTACCCCTAGTACTGATACTCAAGCAAAGGTATCGATACCAAATCTCTGTTCTAACTTTCTTACACATTTCAGAACACATAGGTAATGTTTCTAAAAGATGAATATCGATAGATCTGCCTCAGACCACAAAAGTACAGTATGTAAAAGCATTTAGACCATTCCCAATTAGTTTCTAAACATCATGCATCAAATACTTTGATAAATAATCACCCAAACGGCTAAATTTAACAGTTCAAAATATCAGAAGAGTGTCCAAGCGAGAAACATCATGCTATCATCAATGTTCATAAACCTAAGCATACTTGTAACTTATAAACCTCTTAAACAAAAGTAGTAACTAATAGAATGCTCAGAACTAACATGGTTATAAACAAGTCTACCATATTGCCTTATTCCCCAAAATGTAAATAAATAATGAACACCTACAAAATATTAGCAAGCTTTCCTTGGATCACTCCCACAGAGCACACAACCCACACCGTTACATCACTAATCTACATATGTTGAAAAGAGTGGGTGAGCTTAAACAAGCTCAATGAATTATTAGAATAACCACTACGTAGACATGTCATCATGCATCCATAACACAACCATATATATATACAATTACAATATTCTTATGTCTAGGGTCATATAATACCTATTCATCCATTATCTATTAGTTCATTTACATAGCATTTACATACTCATTCAAGCATATATCACATAACACATATTCCATTAATCATGTATCACATTTCATACAATCACATATAATGATAAATTGACATTTGAGGTATGAAACATAAAGTGGGCACTACCACTAAACATCGGATAACGGATATCTAATCACACCAAATGACTCATAGAGTCGTACATATCCCATAAGTGAAGCATATAGCTAACACTCTCCTTATTTCCCCTCACATGTCCCATTGAATGGAGCTTAGCTCACATTTCCTTATCCCTTAAACATGTCCCAGGGCCTCAACACTCAAAATCACTATACATATAGGTGAGTACTCACAACCCTATAACATGCCAACTATATTTAACGATTTTAAGATCACAAGACCAAAATATCTGAAATCAAACACATATAACTTACCGATTATCTGTGCACTATCACTGCATATTTGCATTTTTAGCAAAACACTGTCATTAACATTTAACATATACATAACATGTACACATTTTCACTTTCACAACAATTATCATAACCACATATCACATGTTATAGCATCTCATCTCAATTTACATATTCACAAACACATAAGCACATAGTTCACAAGGTAACATATGTATGAGAAAGCTTACACTCAAAATTTAGAGTATGGGTTTAGGCTACTACTAAATTCCCAAATACACATGACTCTTGTCTATGAGCAACAATTCCAAACACTTACCAATTAAGCTTTCACAAAAAAAGGCAAAAGCTCAAACTAGCTTTTTCTTGCCTTTATCACTACTCGTAGAATGTCCTATCGATTCCAATGCTTCAACAAAGTAAATCACACAACAACATAATCAAAATTCAGCCAAAGACTTACATCAAACAATCCAAAACCACAAGCCTAAGCTAAGTTCACTTTTGACTGAAACCTTCGACATAAAAAACTTAAAATTCAAATATATCAGTCTATACTTAATCTTTTTGCCTAAAACCAATTTTGTTCGTCTAATTATTTACATATGACTAATTCTCAACCTTTAAACTACACAAAACTGCCCAATTCATGGTATCAACATTTTCGACATGTTCATGGAAATTTTAACGAAAATTCATTAAAAATCAAGAAATATTTAATGAAACTTCAAGGTAAATTTAGAAACCTCTTAATCATGTTAAAACTAATTGAAAAACACTTTGAAACCACGTTTTTACTCAAGATCCCAAAATTCACCATTAACGACTTTATTTTTGGCTTTTAATCAAAACATACGATTTAATGGCTAATAATTCAGTTTTAAAGACTAATTAACATTAAAAACTAATGGATAAATAAATGGTTAACTTTGATGGAAGAAAAATAAAGATTTGTCGAAAACCCAGAAAACTCGTACATGAAGAAAATGATGAAATCTATGGAGTTTTAGGATGTTTTCTTGAAGATTTATGAAGGTTTAATACTTAGGGAATGATGGAAATCAAACGAGTGAAAATTTAACAAAGAAAATTGAGGATAAGAGATTAAGAGAGCAATGGGCAGTACTAACAAGCAAAAGAGAAGAAATAACATGAAAATTGTAGGTGGTTATGATTTTTAGGTTCAATTTTAAAAGTTGGTAAAACTGCAACATAAATGCTCACAATTTTGTCTCTGTTACAAATCGATCCTTTTTCTAAAATTAAAGGTTTCCAAAACACTTTCTCAAAAATTAATTTAATTTTCTAAAAACCATAATCGAAAACATTACCGATATAGCATGTCGTAAAAATTCGAACACTATAAGGCTAAAATTCTTAAAATACCCCTAAAACTCTTAGGCCCTATTTTGGGGGTGTTACATTATGTTTATTGTAAAATGTCTAAAAAATTGAGTGTTGGGGTAGAGGAAACCACTACTGATGTAACTATAATAAGCCCTTTAGGATAATCAGTTATTGTAAACAAAATCTATAGGAGATGTCTGTTAGAGTTTTAAGGGTTAGTATTTCCACAAATCTTATGGAGTTACCTTTTGGAGAGCTTGATTTAATTCTTGGTATGGATTGGTTAGTAGAACACCAAGTTGACCTAGATTATGCCTCTAGAAGGGTAACTTTAAAAACAACTGAGAGTAGTGAAATTGTTAAGGTTGGGGAGCGATGAGATTATCTGTCTAATGTAATTTTTGCTATGATCACCGAAAAGCTAGTTCAAAAAGGGTGCGAGACTTACTTAGCTTATGTGTTGGATGGGAATGCCAATAGCTCTACATTTGATAGCATTTGAATTGTTAGGGAGTTTCCAGATGCATATCAGCCTTGGATGTGTGTTGATACAATGCGGTAAAGTAGTGGCGTATGCGTCAAGAGAGTTGAAGCAGCATGAGTGCAATTACCTGACTCATGACTTAGAGTTGGCTACAATAGTTTTTGCACTAAAAATTTAGAGGCATTACTTGTATGGAGTATTACATTTACATTAATCAGAAGAGTCTCAAATACCTTCTCACCCAAAAAGAATTGAGTTTGAGGTAGTAAAGGTGGTTAAAACTATTAAAAGATTATGATTGTGTAATTAAATACCACCCCGGGAAAGCCAATATTACAACAGACACTCTAAGTAGAAAACATATGACAGATTTAAGAGCAATGTTTGCTAGGTTAAATTTAGTGGATGATGAAGGTTGTTAGCTGAGCTGAAAGTAAAACTCACCTTAGCCAATAAAATCAAAGCTAAACAACTTTAAATGTGTCCTTGTTTCCATGGATCAAGAATATGGAAGCTGAAAAAATCGAGGATTATGGATTCAATGATTAGGGTATCTTGTGTAACTAAAGAAGGTTTTGTGTGCCAAATGAAAAAGATTTAAAACAAACCATACTTTGGGAAGTGCATGCTAGCCCTTATGTAATGCATCTCGGAGGAAACAAGATGTATTGGGATGTAAAAAAACTGTACTAGAGGCCTAGGCTAAAACGTGATGTAATAGAGTTCGTAGCTAAGAGTTGATCAGGTCAGCAAATTTAAGTTGAACATCAATTCCCTTTGGGTTGTTGCAACCTATCAAGATACCACAGTGGAAGTGAGAGCGAATAGCGATGGACTTTGCTAGTGGGTTACCCTTAAAGCCCAATAAGAAAGAATCAATTTAGGTGATAGTAGATCGATTGACAAAGTCAACATATTTCTTACCTATCAGAAAGGATTATTCATTGCAGAAGCTGGCTAAGTTATATATTTCAGAGATAGTGAGGTTGCATAGGGTGCCTATATTGATTATTTTAGATCGAGATCCCCGTTTTACATCTCAATTTTGGAAGAAGCTACAAGAGTTGTTAAGTACTCATTTGGATTTTAGCATCGCCTTCCATCTGCAGTTTGACAGGAAATCTAAGCAAGTGATACAAATATTAGAAGATATAATAAGATGTTACATTATCGAATTCTAATGTAGTTGGGAAAAAATTTTCCTTTAGTCAAATTTGCCTACAATAACAACTTCCAATTGAGTGTCCAAAAGGCACCTTATGAGGCATTCTATTGTCGTAAATGTGAAACACATTTGTGTTGGACCGAACTGAGTGAAAACAAAGTTGTAGGTGTAACACCCCTAATCCGTATCCGTCGCCAAAATAGGGTTACTGAGCATTACCGAAAACTTTTAACATAAAAATATTCCTTCTCAAACATTTCATAAATGATATCATAGTCCATGCAAACACTTGCATAACGTTCCTTTTTTGAGCCCCCGAGGCCTTAAAAACACTTTAGAAACGATTCTGTGCTAAATCGAAAATATTTAGAACTTCATGGAAAAAGATAGAAACAACGTGAGATGGATCAGACCGATACCGCCTCAACATCAAGACGTGAGACACATCATGGATACGGTCTAACTTTGGATGTAGCTCCAACTGATAAGCAACTGGTCCCACACACTTCAAAATTCGATATGACCCAATAAACCTAGGGCTCAACTTGGCCTTGTGACAGAATCTCAAAACTTTCTTCCACGGAGAAACCTTAAGAAAAATGAATTGACCCACAGAGTACTCAATATCTCTCATCTTCAGATCTACATAAGTCATTTTTCTATCAGAAGCCACCTTCAGACAATCCTGAATCAGTCTAACCTTGTTTTTGGTCTCAGATACCAACTCAGGACCCAAAACCCGACGCTCACCCAACTCAGTCTAACATAGCAGAGTACGACACTTACGACCATACAGAGCCTCATAAGGTGTCATCTGGATGCTAGTTTGGAAACTATTATTGTAGGTGAACTCATCTGGCGGCAGATAATCCTCCCAACTACCTCAAAAATCTATTACACAACTCCGAAGCATATCCTCTAGTATCTAAATCACCCTCTCAGATTGACCATTGATCTGAGGATGGAATGTAGTACTGAAGTCCAATCTCGAACCCAAAACCTCATGCAGTTTCTTCCAAAATTGAGAAGTGAAGCGAGGATCTCTATAAAAAATTATCAAAACAAAAACCCCATGCAGTCTTACAATATCGGAGATATAGAGCTTCGCTAGCTTTTGCAGAGAGTAGTTCGTTCGTACCAAAAGAAAATGAGCGGACTTGGTCAATCGATCCACGATAACCCAAATAGAATCATTCTTAGTGGGTGTCAAGGGCAACCCACTAAGGAAGTTCATCGTCACTTTTTTCCCATTTCCATAAGGGAATATTAACGGGTAGTAATAGACCCGACGACAACTGGTGCTCAGCCTTAACTTACTGCCACGTTAGATAATGAGCAATGAAATCTGTAACCTTACGTTTCAAACCAACCACCAATATAGTTCACGGAGATCCTGATACATCTTATTACCACCAGGATGCATAACATATGGACTACTATGTGCCTCCCTCACAATCGACTGCCTCAGATTAGAATAATTTGGCACACAAATTCGACCTCGAATACACAAAACTCCATCTTTATTCAGCCCAAAATCTAAAATACTGCCACTCTCAATCTGACGAAACCGCAAACCTAGAGACCCATCCCCTAACTGCTTATCCCGAATCTGATCAATCCAAGTCATCTTAACTTGCAACTCAGCTAACAGACTCCCATCATCAAACAAACTAAGACAAGCGAACATCACCCTTAGATCAGTCATTGCTCTACGACTTAGAGCATCGGTCACTATATTGGCATTACAAAGATGATACTCTATCGTGCAATCATAATCTTTGAGCAGTTTAATCCATCGGCGCTGTCTAAGATTCAACTCCTTCTGAGTAAGGAGATACTTGAGGCTCTTGTAATCAGTGTAGATGATACACCTCTCACCATACAAATAATGCCTCTAAATTTTTAACGTAAAAACCACAGTAGCCAACTCGAGATCATGCGTCGGATAATTTTTTTCATGTGTCTTAAGCTGACGGGATGCATAAGCCACAACCTTACCATCTTGCATCAATACACATCCCAAACCAACGTGCGACGCATCACTGTGCACCACAAACTTTTTACCAGATTCAGGCTGTATCAGAACAAGAGCCTGAGTCAGAATAGACTTGAGCTTTTCGAATCTTGCTTGTTGTGCATCAGTCCAAAAAAAAGGGGACACCTTTGCACAGAAGCTTAGTCAAATGAGCTGTATCAAAGAGAAGCCCTCAACAAAACGCCGGTATTATTTCGCAAGACCCAGAAAACTACAAATCTCAGATACATGCTTAGGTTGTTTCCAATCAAGCACAACCTCAATCTTTTTAGGATTAACTCAAATCCCCTCAACAGAAACCACGTGGCCCATAAACATTACCTCTCACAACTAGAACTCACACGTGCTCAACTTAGCGTAAAGTTATTTCTCTCGAAGTATCTGAAGCACTATTCTAAGCTGCCCATCATGCTCATCCTCAGTCTTAGAGTAAACCAGAATATCATCAATGAAGACCACGATGAACTGATCCAAATATGGATGAAAGACTCAGTTCATCAGATCCATGAATGCAGTCGGAGCATTCGTCAGACCAAAGGGCATAATTAGGAACTCGTAGTGCCCGTAACGAGTCCTAAACGCCGTCTTATGAAAATCAACCTCCTTAACTCTAAGATGATGATACCCAGAACGGAGATCAATTTTCAAAAACACAGAAGCCCTTCAGAACTGATTAAACACGTCGTCGATCCTCATAAGTGGATGCTTATTCTTCACAGTCAGTTTATTCATCTACCGATAATCGATGCACATCCTTATGGTGCCATCATTTTTCTTTACAAACAGAACCGGTGTCCCCCACGAAGACACATTGGGATGAATGAAACCACGATCCAGAAGTTCTTGAAGTTGAGCCTTAAGCTCTGTAAGCTCTTTCAGTGTCATACGGTATGGAGCGATAGACACTAGAGCTGTACCCGATAAAAGCTCAATGCCGAACTCAACTTCTCGATTCGGAGGTAAACTTGGTAACTCCTCAGAAAAGACATCCGAAAAATCCCTTACTGTTCTGATATCCTCGACAGAAGAGTCCCAGAGACAAAAACACTGACGTAAGTCAAATACGCCTTACACCTTTTCTGAATCAGTTTCTCAGCCACAAAAGCGAAGATCACGTTGGACAGATAATCTCGAAGCTCACCGATCACAACCACCTCCTCATCATCCTCAGTCCTCAGAACGATCCTCTTAGTCATGCAATCCAAACTAACTCGGTGCTCAACCAACCAATCCATGCCCAGAAATAAGTCGAACTCCCCAAACAGACTGCCCTGACGGGCTCAGTACAATAATCTCACTAGAATTTGTTGAGTTTATTTATTTCAAAATTTATTACATTTGTTCAGATTCGAATTCTTAGATTTTTTAGATTACTAGATATACCATTAAAAGTTTTAAATTTTTATTTTGAATTCTTTGAGTTTATTTTTTAAAATTTATTTTCAACATAAATCACATCATTACACTAATAACCAAACCAAGTAGTATGGACTAAATCAATCACATGCCCTTTAACTTATAAACTATTGGGAGTGGGAATTTCGTATTTTCAGGGATTATGATTGGAGTGTGAAGAATAACCCCAACACACAAATATGGATTTTACTTACCGTATTTGTAATTGTGCTAGTTTAGTAAATAAAAAATATAATTATATATTTTACTTACTGTATCAGTAATGTCAAGCATGCTTGCTTATGTAAAACCCTTGTTATATGCTCGTAAATTTGTAAATTAAAGAATTGATATATATGAAAACTAGCGATGGGTTTAAGATCAGTAGTGCTAATTATGCAGCTTTTGATCTTTCTCGATGCAACGTTCGTGGTAAAAGCAACGCCAGCGGTAGCTTATCAATCCAACTCCACCTGACTAATTTTTACTCGATGTAGAGCTTCATTCATTTCAAAGTTTATTTCTTTTACATTAAAAATAATTTTTTTAAAAAATTATAAATTTGTGAAAGTATTATTAAAATTTACAAAAAATTCAAAAAAAATATTAAAAGTTAAGTCTAGAATGATTCTGGACATATTTTTGTCCAGATTCAATGTGAATCTGGACAATTTATGTTTCATTCAAGACATTTTTTTTCTAAATTATATAAAGTTTAAAAATATTAAAAATTAAAACTATTTATATTTATTTTCTAAAATATTTTAGAATTAAAACGTTTTCCTTTTGAAACAATATAAAAAATTAAACTTAAAATTATTAAAAATTAATTAATAAAATCATTGTTCTCAAGTTTCAAAAAATACAGAAAAGGAATCGTTGTTGTTGAACTCAAGTGAAGACTAATAAATCCACTTGGCAAACAGCTGTAAGGACCTGAACCTGTGGAATGAGGATTCACTTGGGTTTTAAATCATTCAGTTTAACCAATGGAAAGGAAGAAGGTGATCTTGGACTTGGCTTTTAAATTATTAACTTGTAGAAAGGGGGTTGGGGTCGTGGACTTGGTCTTATAGCAAGTCAATCATCGTACAGAGAGGGTTGCCTTGTTAATGAGTATAAAGAAGGCTTAGATGATCACCAAAAGTTGAGAAATCAACTAAACCAAGTTTATTAAATAGAGTGAGTGTAAGGAGGGAGTGTGGGAATATTGTGTGCCAAGTGCCAATCCTCATATGGCAACGCTGGCTCTGAGAATTTTACAATTGATACTTTTCAGCTGTTTGCTTGCAGCAGGAGCGTCGGTGGCTTCTCAATCCTTGCCAGGTTGCAAACTTGAGTGTGGAAACCTGAGCATTCCATATCCTTTCGGCATGACTCCAGGGTGTAACTTGAACGAGGACTTTCTAATCACTTGCAACACGTCTGTCAGCCCCCCTCGACCACAATTGTTGGATGGTAACTTAGAAGTCACTAACATAACACTTGAACGTCAGGTGGAAATCTTGAATTATGTAGCTAAGGATTGTTACAACCACAACGGAACAAATGCGGACTGGAATTTCCCTCAGCTTCGGGCGGCCATGTTTACCATCTCAAATGATAGAAACAATTTCATTGCTGTTGGTTGCGACATAAAGGCGCAAATTTGGGATGAACATGAGCATACCAACAGTACATATTTTACCGGCAGCATGGCATATTGCGAGAAAACGGACGCTTTCCACCTTAATGGTTCTTACTCAGGTGTAGGATGTTGCCAAGTCTCCATTCCCAGTGGACTTAAGAATCTTAACATGTCAGTATTAAGCTACTACAACCATACAAGTGTATGGGACTTCAATCCTTGTAGCTACGCCTTTGTTGTAGACGAGAGCAAGTTCAGTTTCAGCGATAAAAGTTTTGGTGAGTTAGCGCATAAAGAATTTCTTCCTATGGCGCTAGATTGGGCGATTGGAAATGAACCTTGCAATGTATCTGAGCATAAACCTGATTATGCTTGTAAACAAAATAGCATCTGCTACAACCCTAAAAACAGGTCCGATTATCTCCGCAGGTGCAAGGATGGCTACCATGGAAACCCATATCATCACGATGCTATCTATAATATGCTATTGCTCATATTACCATTTCTTTTTCATTGTTCTGTTCCTTTTTTGCCACTTTAGGAGTGATCTGTTTTCTTTTAATGATTTTCAGATATTGATGAGTGCAAAGATTCGAGCCTACACAATTGTATTTCTGAAAGGAATTTTTTTAATACGCCTGGAAGTTATAAATGTTTTTGCTCAAAAGGCTTTTACGGGGATGGCGAAAAAGATCGAAAGGGCTGCATGCGAATTCAAGCAAATGTGTTGGAACAATGGCAGCAGCATGATACATTTTGCAAACCTTAACCAATGGAGATCGAAGCAAAAGAAAATAAAAACAGCAAAGCAATCTTGAACACTCAGAAATTGTAACTGAACAACACTAAATTTTTCATTCAAAGTTGAAAAGTATATTGGAGTTACAAAGTTTGAATAATGACAGTTACCTAACAATATAACTGCTCCCACTTAAGCTAAACTAATACTAACTTAAAACAAAATACAAGATAAGCTGACATACCAGCTTTTACATCAAGATCAAATCACTGACTTAATCCTACTAACTTTGTAAGTAAGTTAGAAATGAACTAAGCAAAATTACATAGCAACAAAATGATTAAAACTGATTGCTTCATTCGGTTTAGTTTCAGTCTTGCGCATCAAGCAAGATTTCTGATCTTCATGGCTGCATGCTGCTGGTTTCATGTTGCAATGCAGGCCAACTCTCAACACTCCTCCTTGGACTGTATGCAACACATACCAATTGCATTTCTCAAGTCTTCAAAACGAGTAGCTCCCAATGGCTTTGTCAGCATGTCTGCTAATTGAGCTCCTGAGCTACAATGAACTAAGCTAATCTCTTTATTTTGCTCAGCTTCTCGAACAAAATGAAGTTTAATTTTAAAGTGTTTGGTCTTGCCATGAAACACAGGGTTTTTAGCTATTGTCCACCCAAATCTCAGTTGCTTCAGCTTGAGTTTTATTGAGGTCTTGAAGCAGTTTCCTAAGCCAAATGGCTTGATTGACAGCTGCTACAACTGCAATGTACTCTGCTTCAACTGTGGACTGTGCAACAGTCTGTTGCTTCTTTGAACTCCAGCAAAACACACTCAATCCAAGTGTGAAGAAGTAGCCAGAAGTGCTCTTCATGTCATCGAGAGATCCTGCCCAGTCACTGTCTGAGTAACCTTTAAGTCTTAACTCTTTTCCACCTTCAAACATCACACCAAAGTTTGTTGTCCCTTTGATGTATCTGAGGACTCTCTTTGCTGCCTTCAAATGAGCCTCATTGCAGCAGTGCATGAATCTCGATAGTAAACTGACACCAAACATGATGTCTGGCCTAGTTGCTGTTAGATACAACAGGCAACCTACTAGGCTTCGATAGTGCCTCTCATCAACCCTTTCTTGGTCACCACTACTAGTCAGTTTTTCACCTTAAGCCACTAGTGTGCTAACTGTTTTACAGTTTTGCATTCAAAATTTACTAAGGATCTTCAAGGCAAATGTGTGTTGGCTGATGAAGATCCCTCGATTAGACTGGTGCACTTCCATACCAAGGAAGTATGTCATGATCCCCAAGTCAGTCATCTCAAACACTTGCTGCATTTGGATCTTGAACTCATCAATGAGCTTATTATTGCTCTCTGTCACTAACAAATCATCCACATACAAGGAAACAATCAGCTAAGATCCTGGTGCCCCTCACTGGTGTATCATCAACATCATCATCAATTGGTCCCTCTTCTGTAGGCTCAGCAACTAAATCCAATTGGTCCATTTCAAACATGCCTGCTTCAGCACCATTCCAGTTCCACACCCTTTCTTCATCAAATTTGATATCTCTGCTAACTAAGACCTTCTTTGTTGATGGTTCATACACCCTATAGCCCTTCTTGTTACTGCTATAGCCAACAAAGACTCCTGGAATAGCTCTGCTCTCGAGCTTGGTTCTCTTTTCCACTGGAACATGGGCATATCACACACAGCCAAATACTTTCAGATGTGTCACCACTGGTTTAACTCCATGCTAAGCCTCAAAAGGTGTTTTATCCTTGACTGCTCGAGTTGGTAACCTATTGAGCAGGTATACTGAAGTGTTGACTGTCTCAGCCCAAAACTGACTTGGAACCTTGCTTTGAAACAACAAACACCTGGCCAAGTTCAGCACAGTTCTATTTTTTCTTTCACAGACTCCATTCTGTTGAGGAGTATAAACTGTTGTAAGCTGATGGTGAATCCCAGCACTGTCACAAAGCTTTTGAAATTTGTCATATACATATTTTGAGCCATTATCAATCCTCAAGGCTCTAATTTTGCAACCAGACTAATTTTCAGCATATGCCTTGAATTTGCAGAAGGCCTAAAACACCTCTGACTTCTTCTTCAAGAAGTAGACCCAACACAACCTTGTTAGATCATTTATAAACAGGGCAAAATACCTGTTCTCACTAATTGAAGGTGTTCTCATAGGACCACAAACTTCAGATTGTACCAATTCGAGCTTATCTTGAGCTCTCCAAGCACTATCAGCAGGAAAAGGCTGTCTAGCCTGCTTTCCAAGCTGACAAACCTCACAAACAATCCCACTAACTTCAATTTTTGAAATATCATCAACCAAATTTAGCCTGTGCAATAGATCAATGGATCTGAAATTAGCATAGCCTAATCTCCTATGCCACAAATCAGTGCTATCAGCAAGGCTTGTGTAAGCCTTTCTTTCCACTTGACTAACATCCAGCATGAAGCACCTATCAGCCATAGAAACTGTAACTAGCTCCTGACCATGCATATCTTGAACAATACAACAGCCATCCTTAAAGACCAAGGTATAGCCCTTTTCAACTAGTTGGCCTACACTAAGCAAGTTCTGGTCTAAGTCAGGTACAAAGAGCACATCAGTAATCAGTTTCTTACCTGAACCAGTGCTTACCAGCACATTGCCTTTGCCTTTGGCCTCAATTAGATTTCCATCACCAATTCTGATCTTCGAGGTGAAGCTACTTTCTAGGTCCTTGAACAACTTTGCATCAGATGCCAATTGGTGTGAGCAGCCACTGTCTACTAGCCAATCAGACCTGGCTATTGTTGTGCCAACAAAACAAGTTGCAGTAAACACATGCTCCTCCTGAGCTTGCAAATCCTCAGCAGGTCGAGCCTGTTGCTGAGTGACCTCCTTTGGCTTGCCCTTACACACCTTCTCCACATGACCAAACTGCTTGCACTTCCAGCACTGGATGTCTGGCCTAAACCAACAGTATTTTTCTGAATGAGTTGTCTTTTTTCAGTGAACACATGGTGGAAACACCCTTTTTGATTCATCTCTTCCTGGTTTGGCCCTCCTATTGTGCCAAGGCTTTTTGCCTTTTGCGCTTAAACTCGAGCCTTCACTGGCTTTTGCCTGGAAAGCAGCTTCAGGATTCTCCTCCTGCCTATTTGCCCTCCTTTGCTCAAGTGCATACAGGGAGTTTATCAGCTCAGACAATGAGATGCCTGATAAGTCCCTCGAGTCCTCAAATGAAGAGATCTTTGACTCAAATTTCTCAGGGAGAGTTGTAATGACATTTTCAACAACTCTACTCTCTGTGAAGTCCACTCCAAGGAGCCTTATGCTGTTGACAATGGCCATTATTCTTTCTGAGTACTGCTTGATGGTCTCAGACTCCTTCATCCTCAAATTCTCAAAGTCTCTCCTGAGATTGATCACCTGTTGCTGCCTTGTCTTGTCAGTCCCCATGAACTCCTCCTTTAGCTTCTCCCATGCCTTCTTTGGTGAGTCACAGGCCATGATGTGAGTGAAAATCACATCAGACACTCCACTTTGTAGATAGGCCATAGCCTTATGCTTCTTGGCTCGCTCCTCAGCATGTTGTCTCATCTGAGCAATGGTGGGATTGGCTCTCAATCGAGGTGGTTCAACATCATTCTCGATCACACTCCAAAGATCGTGTGCCTGGAGATATGTCTTCATCTTAACTATCTAGATGTGATAGTTTTCTCCAATGAACACAGGTGGTGGAGGTGGAGTGAAGCTCATTTTGCTTAACTGACTTCAAATTTCCCTTTTTAAGCTTTGTTTTTTACTGAATGCAAACAACAACAAAGGCCCCTCAAAGACTCGGGCTCATGATACCATTTGTTGGAACAATGGCAGCAGCATGATACATTTTGCAAAGCTTAACCAATGGAGATCGAAGCAAAAGAAAATAAAAACAGCAAAGCAATCTTGAACACTCAGAAATTGTAACTGAACAACACTAAATTTTTCATTCAAAGTTGAAAAATATATTGGAGTTACAAAGTTTGAATAATGACAGTTACCTAACAATATAACTGGTCCCACTTAAGCTAAACTAATACTAACTTAAAACAAAATACAAGATAAACTGACGTACCAGTTTTTACATCAAGATCAAGTCACTGACTTAATCCTACTAACTTTGTAAGTAAGTTAGAAATGAACTAAGCAAAATTACATAGCAACAAAATGATTAAAACTGATTGCTTCATTCGGTTCAGTTTCAGTCTTGCGCATCAAGCAAGATTTCTGATCTTCATGGCTGCATGCTGCTGGTTTCATGTTGCAATGCAGGCCAACTCTCAACAAAATGTCATAAAAATCTCTATTGGTAGGTGTTTCAATGTATGCATTTTTTTAACGTATTGGATCGATTCTAACTTTAGCTTTTATAACACATACTGCTTAGATCATTTCCAACATTTTAGCTTCTGTTTTATGACAGTTTTTAGCTTATGTGTGCTGGTTGTTATCGTGGGTTCTTCATGGTTGTTCTTCATAAACAAGAAAAGAAAGCTACTCAACATGAAAAAGTTCTCTAAGCAAAATGGTGGCTTACTGTTACAGCAAGAGCTACATGAACAACGAGTATCAATTGAAACCGTCAAGATTTTCACTGCAGAAGCTCTAAAGAATGCAACCAAAAACTATGATGAGAGCCAAATTATTGGAAAGGGAGGGTTCGGCACTGTTTACAAAGGTATCCTGAATAATGGTACTGAGGTAGCTATCAAGAAATCCAAAGTTGTTGACCAAAACCAAATTAAGCAGTTCATCGATGAGGTTATTATTCTCAACCAAATAAACCATAGAAATGTGGTCAAACTTTTAGGTTGTTGCTTGGAGACTGAGGTCCTCTTGTTGGTTTATGAATTTGTTTCCCATGGCACCTTATCCGAGCACATCCACTGTGAAGACAAAGCTTCTTCGATTTCTTGGGCAATTCGGTTAAGGATAGCTACGGAATCGGCGCAAGTGTTGTCATATTTGCACTTTGCAACTTCTATACCAATCATTCATAGAAATGTGAAGCCTACAAACATCCTCTCTGGACGACAATTATACTGCAAAAGTTTCGGACTTCGGAGCTCCACGGTTAGTTCCGATGGATCAAACTCAGTTATCAACAATGGTAGAAGGAACTCTTGGATATTTAGACCCTGGATACTTGTGTACAGCGCAACTGACAGAGAAAGCGATGTCTACAACTTTGGTGTACTCCTAGTTGAGCTGCTAACGGTAAAAACTGCGCATTCTTTTTAAGGGCCTGAAGAAGAAACTTAGCGAACCATTTTGTTCTATGGTTGAAAAATGATCGATTTTTTGAGATTCTAGATGATAAAGTGGCGAAAGAAGGAGCGGTTGAACAGATTAAAGAAGTAGCTAAACTAGCAAAGAAGTGTTTAAACGTAAAAGGTGAAGAGAGGCCTTCAATGAAGGAAGTTGCACAAGTGCTTGAGGATGTAAGAAGACTCAGGTGCGAACATCCATCGGCTGAAGTTGCTGTTAATTTGGAGGAAACAGAGTTTCTGCTTGGAGAAACATAGATGTTTCTACTAATAACAGCAGCCAAGGTTTCACAACAATGGCGGTGTAGTTGTTTAGCAAGAAATCAGATAATTATATATATGTATATATATATTTGTGATCTTTGTTGATTTTAAATTTGTTTTGGGACATTTTAGGTGTTTATATTTTGTTGCTTATATGTAAGATTCAGAAGTAAATAAAACGGCCCTCGAGGTGTTTCATCTTCAGTAGTAAAATTAGAGAGTGCAACCACTCTCTAAAACCCACCTGGAAGGACATATTGTGGAGGGCGTTGATGAGATTAAGGAGGTTGGCGACGTTGGAGAATGATGCAGCCGATTTGGCGAGGGCTTCAAGGTACTTGGTGGCTACCAAGGTCAGGCTGTCCAGTGCTGAGACTCACCTGAACCTGAACCCGACCCCAACTGATTTGCAAATCTAAGACACTGCTAATTTGGTTATATTCAATAACTCCACGAGATGTGTTGTTTCTGGTGTGGTTATTTGATTTTCTCTTAGATTTTGGCCATTTCATGGCACTTGAAATTGATCGTCTTCTAATTGCTAAAATCCTAGGTTCTAATATTTAAATGTGTTTGATATATTGGAACTAATCTTTTCTGAATAGTACTGTAACTGTAAATGAACATAGCTTCGTTAAACAGTTTGGTTTTTGTTCATTTATATTCACATGAACAAGATTTTAAAATTTATTAAATGATTCAAACACAAACAAAACTTGTTCGATTCATTTATATTCAAGAACAAACTCGTTTATTTAAAGCTTGTTTAATAGATCATTTAAACTCGTTTATTGTTCTATATCTATACTATATAATAAATAGTATTTATTATGCATTTTACTGAGTTAATGTCATTTATTAATCGAGTCTCAACTCACTTATGGAATTACTAAAAAAAATTATTTTATTTGCAAAGTAAATTATATTATTATATGGAGTTATTTTTGTCTGTTTATATTTTTATAAAAAATAAAAAATTATCCATAATAAATTTTTTTAATTTATCATTTAAACTAAAGCAACTTTTTGTACTTTAATAACTATATTTGTTATATACATTTTTATATATTTGTGCATATATATTTACCATTAATAAAAAAAATTAACTGGGTTAATGTTAAGAGTAAATTAGTTACCAATTAGGTTAGTGAAATTATGGAAATATATTTTCGTATTTAAAAAAGTTATATTATTTGAAATTATTTTAATTTTGTTATTTTTAGAAAAACTCAATAAAAACTTTAGATGCGGTTAGATTTGAATCGTGCTATTAACATCAATAAAACATTCACATTTCCACTAAACCAAAAATTTATTTTAATATAATATTTACATTTTAATTGTATTATGCATAATTTGTTACATCTATCAATTGTATACATCTACCTATACTATTAATAAAATTTCTAACTGAGTTAGTATTACAAGTTAATCGGTCACCAACTTGATTAGCGAAAGTATGGAAATATCGTTCATATTTAAAACGAGTTATATTAATTGAAGGTATTTTAATATTTGTTTCTCTTTTTTTTTTAAATCCAATAAAAACTTTGACGAGTGTGGTTTTGGGCTTATGCTATTAACATCAATAAAATATTCACTTTACCACTAAACCAAATATTTATTTTAATACGATATTTACATTTTAATTGTCTTATACATACTCTGTTACCTTTATCAATCGTATATATTTATACTATTAATAAAATCCCTAACTAAATTGATGTCACGAGTCAACTGGACACTAACTTGGTTAGTAAAATTATGAAAATATCCAGTATTTAAAATAATTTATATTATTTGAGGGTATTTTACTCTTTTTTGTTTTTAAAAAAATCTAATAAAAAATTTACATGTGGTTAGATTTGAACTTGTATTATTAACATCAATAAAACATTTACCTTACCATTAAACAAAAGATTTATTTTAGTATATTTATTTACATTTTAATTGTATTATGCAAATTTTGTTGTCGTTATCAATTATATATATTAATAATGTTGTTAATTGAGTTGATATCATAAGTCAACTCGACACTGACTCACGATTGATAACACCATGATAAACAATTGTAATGTATTTGGTATTTTTAATATGATGTATTTATGTGTTTAAATTTTATTTTGCGCACAATTTAATTTATTTTTATACACATCAATGTTCTAAATATGTGGTTTCCATACGCATAAGCATGCGATAGATTTCTAGTATTAATAAACTTACTATGATTTTTATGTTTTTTTTATTGATAATATAATTATTAACATATATATGACAATTTTATATCTAAATAATATATATATATATATATATATATATATATATATATATATATATATATATATATATATATATATATAGGGAGGGATCCACTTACACAATGTAAAAACTAAAGTAGTTTTATACACTTCCATAACTATTTATATGGTAACAATCCAACTATTGAATTTATCAATATAATTGTACTTGTCATACATATAAAATTTTGAACTGATCCAATATCTCTATCATATCAATCTAAAGTACTCTATATATTAATATATTCAACCGTTGAAATTTTGTTACATAAAATAAATAGTTAGAATTTTTAAATTTATATTAAATTTGACATGCATGATATAAATGAATAGACCATGAAATATAGAGGTTGGATCATTAAAATATTAATCATATAAATAGTTATAGAAATATGTAAAACTACTTTAGTTTTTACACTATGTAAATGGAACCCTTCCCTATATATGTGTGTGTTTAGTTATTGTTTGTTTGTTTGTTTATTATTCATAAAAATTGTTCATGAATATATTCGTTTAATGTTCACGAATATCTTTGTTTAACTTAAACGAATGAACATGAACACACATAATTCTAAATAAATGAACACAGGCAAAAATTTTGATATTCTTAATGAACATAAACTTAATAAAAACAAGCTTAAAAATAAACAAACGAATATGAACGAAAGTTCATTCATTCAAGTTGAGTTCATTTATAGATCTACCCTGAAGTTCAAAGGCCTAAATCATTTGGGGGGTATTTTGGCCATTTAATATATTTGAGTTTTCAAGTCTATGGTTTACATTGAGAAATCTTTGAGATAACAACTGTCTTAATCAAGAAAACATAGATTTCATGCTTCTGAATCCTAAATTGCATATCTATTGTTCGAAAATTTCGATCAAGCACCTTTCTCAAACCCATTCCAATCACTGCCTGAATCTTGTAACCCTCAATACCCAATCAGCCTTGTTTTGGTAAGAAACCCTTACACTTTCAACTGATGTGGTTCAATCATCTTGACTTCATAAATTTTGCTCTTAATAGATGAAATTCATTTGAACCTACCTCTTCTTTCTTTCAGCAGTCATATTACAAAATATCTAAAGCTTAAATATAAGGATGTTTTCAGGAATGTCTTAGCTCGAAAAAGTCTTAATGCAAGAATCTTAAATTGTAACGATAAGGATCAATTTGTTGATTAATTACCATTTTATGAGCATATTTAAAATTGATAAAGATCTTCTGACTATCATTCCCATCTTGAATAACCTAAATCAACCTTGCCTTTTATTTAAGCACTATGTTTCTTTTTTATCATCAATAACTTTTATTTAAATCTACAACCCATTTGGTCTTTCAAGTATTGATGGACTTCTTTTGATCTTTTTTCAAAGATGAGATATTTTAAAAGAGATGTTCTTTGATGTTATCTACTCAATCTTCAACTTTGGAGTTATTCCTCAAGAGCTTAATGAAACGCTTCTTGTGCTCATCGCAAAATGCTTAAGACCTTTCGCTATCGGTCACTTTAGACCTATCAACCATTGTAGAACCACTTACAAGTTTATTACAGAAATCCTTTCACTAAGATTGTGCCCTTTCTTGAACAATCTAACCTTGTCAATCGAATTCCATTCTAGGTAGACAAGCCTCCTACAATGTAATCCTTGTCAACTAGGCAATTCATTGGATGAGTGTGAAGAAAGACAACATAGCTTTCATGGTAATCAAGTTAAATATTGAAAAGGCTGCTCGTTACAGTACTAACATGGTTATTAACAGTGCTGAACAATCATATATTTAGATTACTTTTGGACTTAAATTTTAAATAGTTTTATCAATTTTTTTATTTTTTAACTTTATTTAATATTTTTATAAATTTCAATAATGTTTTGCAAATTTATAAATTTTTTTAAAAAATTAATTTTTAAATTTTTAAATTTTTAAAAAATTAAGTTTTGAAATGAATAAAAAAAATAAAAAAACACACAGCTTTTTTACGTGGAAACCCTTTCAGGAAAAAATCACGGGCAGAGGAGAAGAAAATTCACTAATGTCAAATTTGAATGATATAAGTAGAGTTTTGACTATCTATTTATAGGTTGAAAAACCTTATTCTAATCAATATCAAATAGAAGCAGTGGAGTAAGATTGAAACATCTTATTCTAATCAATATCAAATAGAAGAAGTGTACTTTTATACGGATTCCACTTGTACAATAAAGTCCTACACATGATCTAGTCAAAGTCTCTATGTATGCAAAGAGTGTTCAAAAAACCAATTCTTTTATTGCATTTGCTACAAAATCTTTAGATCATCTTTTAGTGCAGTTGTACTTAAGATCATGATTTTATATTTCCTTATTTCCTTATACTTTAAATAGTTACTTTTGTTTAACTCAAGTTACATTTTAATCACTTATGTTTGAAATATTACGTTTTAGTCACTTACATTATTGTGTTGTAACATTTTAGTCACTGAGCCATTAATTGTCCTTAACAATGTAACGGTAAGCTGACATGGCACGTTAGATCATCATTTTAGACAAAAAAAATTTAGGTTAATTTCTATAATCGGTCCCATATTTTTTCGTTTTGAGCAATTTAATTTCTTTTCTTTTATGTTCTTTTAACTCCTTTTTTTTTCTTTATTTTCCATTCTCTTCTACTTCTCCCTCTGTTTTCCTCCCTTCTTCATTTCTTTTAACGTAGTTTTTCTATGTTTTCCATTTGTTAAAACAATTTAATTTTTTCAAGTGAGGCAAGCTTGTGGACTAGTTTTAACAAATAGAAAACATAGAAAAACTATGCTAAAAGAAATGGAGAATGGAGGAAAACAAAGGGAGAAGCAGAAGAGAATGGAAAATAAAGAAAAAAAAAAGGAAAGTTAAAAGAATATAAAAGAAAAAAAATTAAATTACTCAAAATGAAACAAAAATATAGGGATCAATTGTAGATTTCAACCTAAAATTTAATTTTGAACTAATGATTTAATGTGCCGTGTCAGCTTATCGTTACACCGTTAACGACAATTAATGGCTAAGTGACTAAAATGTCACAACACGGTAACGTAAGTGACTAAAACGTAACATTTCAAACATAAGTGACTAAAATGTAACCAGAGGCAAACAAAAGTGATTATTTTGGTAGTTTACCCTAAAAATTTAAAAGGAATATTAATTTTTTACTGGAATGAACCTGGACATGCAGTTGTCTTGGTTCATTCATTTCAAGGCTTAATTTTTTAAAATTTAAAAAAATTATTTTTTTAAAAATGTATAAATTTGTAAAACATTATTAAAATTTATAAAAATATTAAATAAAATTCAAAAAAATAAAAAAATAAAATTAATAAAATCATTTAAAAGTTAAGTCTAAAATGAAGTGGACATATTTCAATTCATTCAAGACAATTTTTCTAAATAACATAATACTTAAAAACTATTAAAAATTAATTTTATTTTTAAAAAATTTTATATGTATCAATGTTTTAATTCTATTGATACCTTTTAAGATTTATAAAAAAATAAAATATTTTAGAAAATAAATAAATAAATAAATAAATATAATTTTATTAATTTTACGTGTAAAGTTTTTTTTTTTAAATGTATGAATATAACCCATTAAAAAATTTTACAATTTTCAAAAATAATATTTTAAAAAAACTTGACACGAAGAATTAATAAAATTATATAATATTATATAAAGTTTTTTTAATTTCATTTTTTTCTAAATTATATAATATTTAAAAACTATTAAAGTTTTTTTTACATGCAATAAAAATAATGGTAAACTACCAAAATAGTCATTTTTGTTCGCCTCAGGTTACATTTTAGTCACTTATGTTTAAAATGTAATGTTTTAGTCACTTACTGTTCTTGTGTTGTAACATTTTAGTCACTAAGCCATTAAATATCGTTAACGGTGTAATGGTAAGCTGACATGACACGTTAAATAATTATTTCAAAATTAAATTTTAGGTTAAAATTCTACAATTAATCCCTATATTTAATTTATTTTGAGCAATTTTTTTCTTTTATGTTCTTTTAACTTTCATTTTTTTCCTTTATTTTCCATTCTTTTCTGCTTCTCCCTTTGTTTTCCTCCCTTCTTTATTTCTTAAATGTAACACCCTAAATTCGGCCTAGACATCAAGACTAAGTCTAGAGAGTTTCATCATCGATATTAAAAATACCACATTTATAACTCAGTGAAAATAAACCATTCAACATATAATATCAAACACAACAATTAACTAAGTATCTTCCCAAACATCATAATATCATAGAATACTGACATCCTAATAGTGGTATTTAAAGGAAAGATAAAAGCTTGACCGAGCTCCTGTAGCGCCGACCCATTCAAGTTTGAGAACCACATGAAATCCAATCAATAACAAAATGAGTTGTGAACTCAGTGCATAAAAGACTCTTGTTCAATTAGAACAAATTTATAAGGTAATTCCTAACTTCCAAGATTCAGTTAGGTAACAGAAGCAGTTTCGGTTCAGATACAAAATAGATCAATTACATATGCAGAAACAATTTAAGTTTCACATATAGAATAGATCAGATTCAGATGCAAATATTCCTACCCCCATTCGCTACACACCAACTTTGGTCATTCCAACACACCATTAAGGGCATTCAATGCCCAAGGCATTCAATGCCCAACCAACCCTACACACCATAGAGTGTCTATCTGACACATTTACAGAGATGCAGCTTAGCTGCTAGATTAGAATGTGTCAAAGCACCAGATTCATATTTCTGTACATTGTGGCTTAGCCATTAATTCAGAGTAGATTACTTCTTCACAATATTCCAACCCATGTAAATATAGAGTACAAATATCCACGACATGTGTTCAGTCATTCTAATTCATTTCACAAATAGGTAATACAGTCAGTGTCAGAAATAGCCATCATAGTACACATATAATTATGTTACTCATACATCAGTCACAGAGCATTAGAGAGTCCTCGTACAATCATATTCAAGTCATTCATACATTAAGGAGGTCAGTATTAGTGTTGGATCAGAACCTCAAAAAATAAGATTTGGACCCTATTTGTATGCCACACGGTCTGGGCACACGCCCATGTCCTTGCTCGTATGGCTCATACGGTATGGACACATGCCCATGTCCTCTGCCCGTGTGGTTTTAAAATGTAAACAGTGAGTTACATGACCTGGACTCATGTCCATGTCCTTACCCGTGAAATCCACACGGCATGGGCAAACGCCCATGTCCCTGGCCATGTGATCCTAAAACATAAACAGTGAGTTACATGGCCTAGACACATACTCATGTCTGATACTCGTGTGAACCCTGCACTAACATTTCCACACACAGCCTGGACAGACACATGTATGCCTTACCCATGTGGCTCCAATTTGATAAACAGTGAGTTACACGGCCACCCACATGGCCCGAAACATGGTCTTGTGGCTCACACGGCCTGGGCACACGCCCATGTCCCTGGCTGTGTGGCATCGACAACCACATTTTTTGGCGACCGAAATTTACATAAAATAAGGTTTTCGGTACACACCTGAAGAAATTTTGAAGTGATAAGAGCATGGAGAGTCTCCAAAGCCTAAAACAACCGTACAATCATTCAATCAACCAAATTCAATGACAATAAAGTACAATTACACATAGAAACTTATGTCGAAAAGTTTGACATAAAACCTTCAATAGAATCGACACTTACCGAAGATCAACTGAAGTTACTCAAACTGTCTTACCGAGACTTGTTACTTCCAACTCCTATTCCTAAAATAAGGAACCAATATCACTTAATAACGAGAATTCATCCATTAGCGCAACTATTAACAATACCAAACTGTTGTTTCTTAGAACTTTAACGAATTAACACAATTAACATCACAGAAGACATACTTACCCGACTCGTGCAGCATATCAGAATGAGAAGTTCAACAACTGACAACAGTACGCTCAAATGATGTAAAAAACAAAAACAAAAGAGGAAAAAAGAAAAAAAAAAGGGGAAAAAAGAAGAGGAAGAAAACAAAAAGATTGTTTAAAAATTCTTTGTCTTAACCACCAGCGTATTTCTGACAATAAGCAAAATATTTTCTAACGCATATGATAGGACTCGAACTTGGGACCATACAGAATATAGATGCTTAACTAGTGAACCAACAGGCTCATTCTTAACACATATTTACACAGAATTGCACTTCACTATGTAACGTATGGATAGGGGTTGTTTTAAAAATAATAAAACTTTTAATGGTGCAACTTGAATTCCAGACCTTAAACACAATAGCAGAACATAGAGCCTCAAATACAGAAATTACTTACTGCAAATTCTCACAATTAAATTCACAAAATTTTAGGGCATTACATTTTAAAGTAGTTTTCAATGTTTTCCATTTGTTAAAACTAGTCCACTAGCTTGCCTTACTCAAAAAAATTAAAAAGTATAGGGACTAGTTTTAACAAATGGAAAACATAGAAAAGCTACGTTAAAAGAAGTGGAGAAGGAGAAGTAGAAGAGAATGGAAAATAAAGAAAAAAAGTTAAAAAAATAAAAGAAAAAATTAAATTGCTCAAAACGAAAAAATATGGGGACCGATTGTATAAATTAACCTAAAATTTTTGTTTGAAATGATGATTTAACGTGCCACATTAGCTTACCATTACATTGTTAACGGTAATGAACGACTTAGTGACTAAAATGTTACAACGCGATAATGTAAGTAACTAAAACATAACATTTCAAACATAAGTGACTAAAATGTAATCTGAGGTAAACAAAAGTGATTATTTTGGTAGTTTGCCCCTTTTTTTTTTTTTAGAAAATTTTTTTATTAATTCTGCCACGTCAATAACTATCACTGACATGGAGTGCCATGTCAACGCTATAACGATTAACATTAGTCAAATGGCTTATTTGGCCAGTTTTGTTAGTTCAGGGGCTCAATTGGGTGAAAAAATTCCACAGGGGTTTAATTGATTTTTTTGAAAAATTTCAAGGGTCTTTTAAATCTCTAAGCCCTAATTTAATTGTTATTACTTTTTAATCAAACAATGATTTTATGCTTTGAACATAGGAATTGATATTGGATTTCTTGGACTCCTCTTTGGGATAGTATTATTGTGTTGGATGCTTAGGCAAAGACAAATTTCCAAACCAAAAAAAAGCCTACTTTTAGCAAAATGGTGGCATTTTGTTGCGGGAACAACTTTCAAAACGACAAGGGTATTGTGACGATGTTAAAGTATTTACAGCCGAGGAACTTGAGAAGGCAACAAACAATTACCATGAAAGCAGAATTTTAAGACAAGGAGGGCAGAGGATAATGTACAAGGGAATATTAGTTGATAATCGAATAGTTACCATTAAAAAGTCAATAATTGGAGATCCTAGCCCAGTTGAACAATTCATTAATGAAATAATGGTGCTTTACCAAATCAACCACAAAAATGTTGTCAAACTACTAGGATGTTGTTTGGAAACACAGGTTTCACTATTGGTCTATGAATATATCACTAATGGAACCCTTTTTCATCATTTGCATCATGATGATGCTGCCCTTGATCTTCCATGGAAAACTTGTTTAAGAGTCACCATTGAAATTATCGAAGCTCTTTCTTATTTACACTCTACAACTTCTATTCCAATCATTCATTGGGACATCAAGTTGGCTAACATACTATTAGATAATAATTACAATGCAAAGGTTTCTGATTTTGGGGCTTCGAGATTGATTCCATCTGACGAGGCATAGATAAATACAATTCTGCAAGGAACTTTTGGTTATTTGGATCCTAAATACATGCTTACAAGCTTTCTTACTAAATAGAGTGATGTCTATAGCTTTGGGGTGGTGCTAATGGAGTTATTAACATGACAAAAAGTGGCAAGTTTCAAAAGATCTGATGAAAAACGAGTTTTGGCTATGTACTCCGTTTCTTTGATGAAAGAAGACAACTTGCGTGATATTCTTGATCCTCGAGTGCTTACTGATGAAAATGTTGAGTAGCTTAAGGAAGTAGCAGTATTAGCTAGGAGATGTGTAAGAATAAAGAGAGATGTAACACCCCAAACCCGGCTTAGATGTTATCGCTAGATCTGGAGATGCTACGCAAAATAGTTGTAAATCTGGCTTTCGTTTATTAAAAAAAACATCGTGAACTTTTGTTACTTAAAAGCCTGTTTAATTTGAAAATGTGTTTGACATAATTATTTAAAAACTTTGTTTGTTTACATTTTCTAAATAAATCAATACTTTGTAGCAAAAATTCTTAAACTATTATATTTTGTAAAACCAAATTTGTTTTCTTGAAATCAATTGTTTGCAGTAAAACAAACTTTTTTGATAAATCGTTTTATTAGTATCTCGCGAAAATCGAAAATAAAATCCAAAACCAAAATCAGTCCCAAATGTCCAGAGAGTCCAAAATTTACAAAACTCTCAAACCAGAATTTTGATTAAGTAAAATTTAAATAAATTGAGTTTACGAAAATGTGGTTATAACTGAGCTCTCGTCGTACCGACCCATCTAAGTCTGAGGGTTACTTGAAAGTGAAAACCAAATAAAAAGTGAGTTTTCATAACTCCGTCTGTAACTTAAAAGGAAACAAAATCATAGATTTAACTTCAGATTTATTACATAGCAGAGCAGATACATATGTATATCTTATACAGAATCAGAATCATATGCACATTTACAATCCTACCCCTATCCACTACCCACCATCTCCGACCATCCTTACACATCATGTAGGGTCTTAAAGACCCATCCAGCCCTACACACCATTTAGTGTCAGTATGACACCTTTCAGAATATTCGCAGCTGTGCTGCTAGTATAATGGGCGAGAAATCGCCTCTCTCAGAAACACTTTCTCCATATAATATATCCCACCCCAGAATCAAATATAGATAGAACAGAAATCATGCATAGCATTTCAAATGCAAATCATGTACGTATTTAATGACACGCTCAGTTTGAATTATCATATGACATCTCCGACACACTTACAGATATCAAAATTTCATAATAACAGATGACCAAATTTTATTTTTTTATAGTATATCTAATCACATATCGACCCACGGAAGGCCCAGAGTCGATCGGGACGATATGTACGACCTTAGGGCAAAATTTTGAATTTTGGGCCCACACACCTGTGTGGCCCACACGGCTTGTCACACAGCCCACACACGCCCGTGTGTCACACAAGGCCCAGCACACGATTTGTCACACGACCGTGTGGTGTTAATCGTGCCCAATTTTGGCTTTCGTTGTTTGCTATTTTTTAGGTTTCTTGTTACACACGTGGTTCGATTGTGACGTGAACGCAACTACGAGATAGCGAATACTTAAAAAAACAATTAATCGCTCAAAATCAGTTAGAACTTACCAAATTTTACCAAATAACTTACTCGACCACAACTCACAATTACACAATTCTAACAATAAGATTAACTCATCAATGTTTGAACACTTACCCAACATCCACAACATTTCTTAAAGAAATTAAGTCACCGAAAAACAATCCTGAGCCTATTGATTTTCCCCTATTCCCACATCAAGATGAATAACACCATCAATAAATCTTTCCTTAACAAAAATAATGAAACCCCCAAATCACACGATTAAAGAACTACCTAACATACTTACCTATCTAGAACGAAACGAAGAAGCCAAAAGGACTGCACCCACAACCACAAAAACAATGGACAAAAATCAAAGAAAATCACAAAAGATAAAGGTCAAAATTTCAATTTCCCTACTGGCAGTGGCGTAAAGAAGTATGAACAAAAAGAAAAGAAAAAAATAAAAGATGGAGCGTGAAATTGATGAGAGATAAGAATTATTTTTTGAACTAATTTTAAAAAAATTTAAACTAACTTATCCCCTCACTAACCCAATGTCATCCAACCACTCATTCCAACTTAAAAGTTAGTTTATAATTCAAATTTTACACCTGAAACAACAACAACAAAAAAGACTAACAAAACCACCATCACCAAGACTCGAACTTGCGACCCTTACCACACACCCAATGCTTATAGCCATCGAACCAAGCACTCAGCTTATGATTGTATTTAACAAATCTGAACTTAAAATTGTTGGGGCATTACAACTCTGCCCCTTTAAAAGAAATTTTGACCTCGAAATTTACTTGACTCAAAAAGTTACGGATATTGTTAACGAATCGAGTTTTTAGGTTCCTACGTGTCTTCCTCAATGTCATGATTCTGCCACTAAACCTTCACTAATGGAATAGACTTCCTCAACAGAACATTAACATCTCGATCCAGAATCTGAACCAGCTCCTACTTAAAGGTCAAATCTGGCCTTACCTCAATCTCTTCAATAGAAACAATATGAGATTGATCCGACTGATATCGCCTCAACATAGAGACTTGAAACACAACATGAATATGATCTAACTCTAGAGGTAGCTCCAACTAATAAGCGACTCGTCCTACACGTTTTAAAATTTGATACGTCCCAATGAACCTAGGGCTCAACTTGCCCTTACGTCCAAACCATAGAACATTCTTCCATGGAGATACCTTAAGGAACACATAATCCTCCTTTTCAGATCTGCATAGGACTTTTGTCTATCAGAAGCTACCTTAAGACGATCCTGAATCAATTTAACTTTATCCTCAGTCTCGAAAACTAACTTAGGACCCAAAACACGTCGTTCACCAAACTCAATCCAACACAATGGAGTACGACACTTACGACCATATAAAGCCTCATAAGGTGCCATCTAAATACTGGATTGGGAGCTGTTATTTTAGGTGAACTCGACTAATGGCAGAAAATCCTCCCAACTACCTCGAAAATCGATCACACAACTCTGAAACATATCTTCTAGTATCTGAATCACCCTTTCAGATTGACCATCTGTTTAAGGATGGAACGCAGTATTAAAGTCCAACCTTGAACCTAGAGCCTCATGAAGTTTCCTCTAAAACCAAAAAGTGAAGTGAGGATCTCTATAAAAAATAATCAAGACCGATACCCCATGAAGCCTCACAATCTCTGAAACATATAACTTGGCCAATTTCTAAAAGGATAATATGTCCTAATAGGAATGAAGTGAGTAGACTTGGTCAACCGATCCATGATGACCCATACGGAATCCTTCTTAGCAGGTGTTAAGCGTAACCTACTAACGAAGTCCATAGTCACACGTTTTCACTTCCATAAGAGAATATTAACGGGTTGAAGTAAACCCGAAGGCAACTGTTGCTTAGCCTTAACTTGCTGGCATGTCAGACATCGAGGAACAAAACTTGTTACCTTCTATTTTAAACCAGGCCACCAGTACAGTTCGCGGAGATCCTGATACATCTTATTTCCACCAGGATGTATAGCATAAGGATTATTATGCACTTCCCTCAAAATAAACTGCCTCGAATTAGAGTCATTAGGTACACAAACCTATCCTCAGAAACATAAAACCCCATCACTTTTTAGCCAAAAATCAGACGTGCTATCATCCTCCACCTGACGGAATCCCAGAACTAGAGAATCATCCTCCAACTGTTTATCCCAAACCTAATCAATCCAAGTTAGCTTAACTTACAGCTCGGCTAACAAACTCCCATCATCAAACAAACTTAGACGAGCAAACATCACCCTTAAATCAGTCATTGCCCTACGACTAAGAGCATCGACCACCATATTGGCCTTACCTGGATAATACTCAATAGTGCAATTGTAATTCTTAAGTAGTTCAATCCATCTATGTTGCCTAAGGTTTAACTTCTTTTGGGTAAGGAGATACTTGAGGCTCTTGGGATCAATGTAAATGATACACCTCTCACCATACAGATAGTGCCTCTAAATCTTTAAGGCAAAGACAACCGCAGCTAACTCACGATCGTGTGTGGGATAGTTGCCCTCATGTGCCTTAAGTTGTCAGGATGTATAAGTCACTACATTACCGTCTTACATCAGAACACAACCCAAACCAATATGAGATGCATCACTATATACCATGAATTACTTATCGAATTTAGGCTGTATCAGCACATGAGCCTGAGTCAAAACAAATTTGAGCTTCTCAAAGCTTGATTGTTGCTCATTAGTCCAGAAAAATGGGACATTCTTACGCAACAGCTTATTCAGAAAAGCTACAATTAAATAGAATCCCTCGATAAATCTCTGATAATAACCTGTAAGCCCAAGAAAACTGCAGATCTTAGAAACATTCCTAGGCTATTTCCACTCAAGCACAACCTTAATTTTCCTAGGATAAACTCAGATTCCCTTCGCAGAAATGACATGCCCCAGAAAAGTCACTTCACTTAACTAGAATTCAAACTTAGCGTAGAGCTTTTTCTCTCAAAGTATCTAAAGAACTACTCTAAAATGCTCCTCATGATCATTTTTGGCCTTAGAGTATACCATAATGTCATCGATGAATACCACAACAAACTGATCTAAATATGGCTGGAAAAATTGATTCATAAGATCTATGAATACAACCGGAGCATTCGTCAAACCAAAGGGCATGAGTAGGAACTCATAGTGCCCATAACGAGTCTTAAAAGAATTCTTATGGACATCAACCTCCTTAACCTTAAGCTGATGGTACCCAAAACGGAGATCTATCTTAGAAAACACAGAAGTCCCATGAAACTAATCAAATAAATTGTCGATCCTCGGAAGTGGGTACTTATTCTTCACCCTTAACTTATTCAACTAACGATAGTCGATACACATGCTCATAATACCATCATTTTTCGTTGCAATTAAAACTGGTGCCCCCTAAGGACACATATTAGGATAGATAAATCCTCAATCAAGGAGTTCCTGAAGCTGAGCTTTTAACTCCATAAGCTCTTTCGGTGCCATACGGTAAGGAGCGATAGATACCAAAGTTGTACCTTGTAGAAGCTTGATACTAAACTCGACCTCCCGATCTAGAGGCAAACCTAGTAACTCCTCGAGAAAAACATCCAGAAACTCTTTAACCATTTGAATGTCCTCAATAGACCCACAATGCTGTGGACAATCCCTGATATTATGCTCCATCGACCCACAATGCAGACACACTCTCAACCTCCTCCAACATTTGCTTAATGACATCTACCATATTCCCCACATGACTGAGTCACAGTAGGAGTAACTAGAACCCTAATCCTTGAAGGTCCATAAGATCTGGCCCATTTTTTAGGCCTCTAACTCTCTCTTATTCTTACCCTTCTTATTCTTACCCCTCTCTCGCTCCCTATTCTCGCGTTCAACGTGCTTAACCTCTTCAATGATCTTTTCCTTGTCCACCAACTTGACAAATTTCTACTCCCTTTGTAGAGCTATTAGAACCCTCAGATTATCCTTTAACCCTTCCTCGAATCGAACACACTTCTCATAATCAATTGACACCATCCTACGAGTATAACGACTCAGTCTAAAAAAATTCGGCCTCATGCTCAGCCACAGTCCTATCCCTCTGAATAAGATTCATAAACTTGCGTCTACAAGCATCCACATAAGTAGCTCGTACATATTTACTCTAGAAGATGTTCTTAAACTAATCCCAAGTAATTTGATCCGACTGAGTACCCTTCTCAACCATTAACCACTATTGATATGCCTCATCGCGAAGCAGAGATACTACACCCTTCAATTTCTACTCAGGGGTTCAGTCGATGTCATTCATGATCCTCTCGGTGGCCATCAACTAATATTCGGCCACAGTCGGGGCGACTCTAGTGACGCCCTTAAACAATCAGCGCCATTAGACTGGAGTCGTTCAATTACCGCCCCACATCTCCTAAAAACAAAATGGGGCCCAGCGACCCTCTCCAAAACTCTCAGCACGGCTTGGGACAATGCATCATCCCCAACTGAACGACTTTGAGACCCAGTCTCAGCAGTAGGTGTAGTCAGTGTCTCATTCGTATCCAGATTAGGTATACTACCCATCGAGGACGACTCAGCTCGAGCCCCTCTACGATTCCTGCTGCACCCATAGGTACCACGTCCATGTGATCCACGAGTGCTCATTTATAATATATCTACATTACAAATTTTATGAATCAATTCCAATATTAATTAGTAGATATTTTATGCTCAAGAGTTATCAGAAGAAGTTTAAGAGATATTTCAGTCTCTAACTATCACAGTGCAGTTCTAATCATTTTAGAGGTTTCTAAACTAAAGTTTTTCTAAGTTAGAAGTACTAACAGGATCAACACCGAAGACTCGATATTTTAGATTTGTGAAAAATAAAATTTACTCAGACAAACAATTTTCACAAAAATAATTTTTGAACCCAAAATTTTCACAGCCTGGGTTTTGCAACCTGACTCTGATACCATTAAATGTAACACCCCAAACCCGACCTAGATGTTATGGCTAGAACTGGAGATACTACACAAAACAGTTGTAAATCCAGCTTCCGTTTATTTAAAAAAAAACATTGTAAACTTTTGTTACATAAAAGCCCGTTTAATTTGAAAACGTGTTTGACATAATTATTTAAAAAACATTTTTTGTTTATATTTTCTAAATAAATTGAATACTTTGCAGCGAAAATTCTTAGACTATTATATTTTGGAAAACCAAGTTTGTTTTCTTGAAATCGATTGTTTGTAGGAAAATAAAGATTTTCAATATATTGTTTTATCATTATCATGCGAAAATTGAAAATAAAATCCAAAACAAAAAATAGTCCCAAATGACCAGAGTGTCCAAAATTTAAAAAACTTTCAAACCATAATTTTGATTAAGTCAAATTTAAATAAATTGAGTTTACAAAAAATATGGTTCTAACCGAGCTCCCATCGCACTGACTCGCCTAAGTCTGAGACCTAAAAGTGATAGACAAATAGAAAGTGACTTTTCAGAACTCAGTGTGTAACATAAAAAGAAACAGAATCACAGATTTAACTTTAGATTTATTACATAGTAGGGTAGGTACAGATGTATACCTAATACAGAATCAGAATCATATGCACATTTACAATCCTACTGTAACAACTTGATTTCGACCCTAATCGGACATAGCGGTTTCAGGACCACAAATCTGAGTGGAAAAAATGTTTTAATATTATTTTGTGTGTTATTATGTGTGAATTTGTATCCATGAAATTTTCGTGTTTTAATTTTGTTGTTTGAGTGCCGATTTAATAAAAAGGGCTTAATCGCATAAAATGAAAATTTAGGGGTTAAATCCAAAAGTGTCGAATAGTGGTTGTTCTTTTAATATGGAGTATTTATGTTGTTATTTAGCCATTTATAAGATAGTGGGTGGAAATGGACTAAAATGACCTTAGTGTATATGTTTTATATTTTAATTAGTAAAGGTTAATTTAGTAATTAAATAATAATATATGTTATAATAAAACAAAACATAAAAAAAAATGGCTGTTATGTTCATCTTCTTCACCGAATGTTGAAAAAGAAAAAGAGGGTTTGAAAGCTTGAAACATTCGGCCATTGTTGGAGCTTGAATCAATGCTAGTTTTTGTTCGGTTTTTGATAATTTCTACGTTTTTGAGATCGTTGCTTTGAACACTATCCGACCCATGCTTAAATTTTTGATTTTAATGAATATTTTGAGTTATGCCATTGATGAATATTTGTGTTTTGTGATGTTTGATGATGACTAATGAAAAATAGGTGAAAGATTAACATGTTTTATCTTGAGATTTTTAATGAATTTGAGTAATTAAGGTTAAATTGTGAAAATAAAATTTTGGAGGACTAAAATGAAAGAAAATGAAATGCATGGACTTGTATGAGTATAATAAAGATTCGGCCTAAGCATAGTCTAGTCAAAATTTGAATGTTTTGTGTTTTGTGTAATTTGGACTAAATTGTGAAAACTGTAAATGTTAGAGGCAAAATGGCAATTTGCCTGTTTATGTGTTTTTGGACTAAATTGATTGAAAATATGTTTGAATGAGTTTAATTTGAATATGTTTAGATCAAGAAAAGAGAAATTCGAATTTGGATCGGGGGAAAACTTAAGTCGTCGACTAGTCGTTCCGTTCCGTTTTACATCATCGAGGTAAGTCTATAAGTTAATAGATGTACTTAAATTAATTAAATGCGAATTATATGTGCTAAAAATGAAATATATGAAAATATTTAAGCTATTACTGAATATGAAATGATTTGATAACTATGTTTTAGCTAATGTATTAAATTGTGTTTTTGACATATATATAAAAAATAAATATGAATATCATGGAAAAATTATGAAATTATAAAAAATTAATTAAATGTATGTATGGATTTTACAATTAATTAGATTAGACTTTGAATAATAAAATGCTAAAATAACTAGGTGAGTATTCGGCCTAATGGTGTTTGGGTAAGGAAATCTTTTGGCTATGAGTTTTAATAATTTGAGTTGATGTTTGGTAAGGTTAATGTGATTAGTTAGATTATATCAATGGATTATTATTAATAAATTGATTATTATTATTAAATCATTTAATTTCTTAAAGACTTACTAAGCTATAGAAGCTTACTTGGTGTGTTTACGTTTCTTTGTTTTATAGATTTCGAGAGTTGGTTACGAGTTCAGGGATTGTCAGAGAAGTTTATCACACTATCGACTCTTTTTGGTATTTTGTTAAATTTCAATTTGAGCTTATGGCTTGTATAGTCTAGTTATAGTGTTTGATTTGGGATATGTAAATATAAGCCATGTGAAAATGGCTTATTTCTTTTGGTTAAGCTTAGTTTCTATGCTTTTGATATAATGGCTTAATTATAATGCTAATGGTTGTGTAAATTCGGTCATGGTTTAATCTTATATGGGAAGTAATCACATGATATATATATATATATATTGTGGTGTGCTTGGTATATGTATATAGTTTAAAGTAATAATATGTATGGTTTAAGATTGTTCATTATGGTAAGCTTGACATATTGGTATAATTAGCATTATTAAATAGTTTAAGTTAGTAAGCTTAAAATCGAATATATATATATGTGTGTTTGTGATGTTCATTATATGATTCTGTAAACGGGTAATGATAAGCATATTGTATATACGGTCATGATGCTAAATTATTTAAATTCAGATTTGTAAGATAAATGATAAATATAGTTGAGGTGGTTTGAATGGAGGTTAATTTGGTTAACCGAATATGTATATGTGGTTAATTGGTATATTTATATGTGTATATGTATTTGTGATATGAGAAGGATATATTTGGTTCTTGAAATGATATTTATTTATGCATAATGTTTACCTATTTATATGTTTTGTACGCTATACGAATAATTTAAAGTGAAAAATGTATTAGTGGAATAGATCATGAGATGAATGAGTAAATGTATGTGGGTTGGTTTGGTTAATGACTATACAAGTTGAGTATGATATGATTCGGTAAATGGTTAAATAAAATGTACACATGACGTTGATATCTAAAGTTATATGCTAGACCATTAAGTAAAGTTACTATTGCCGAATGTACTTTTACTTTTTTTAGTCATGTGAGATATTGGTTATTAAGTTATCAAGTGAATAATATAATGTTTCATAAATAAATGATATAAAATGTGCTTATGGATTAAAAATATAATAAGTTTGTTTATACATTTGTATTTGACTAGCAAGCATGTAATAATTGAAAATTTTGAATTCCGTACTTATTAAGTATAAGTATTTTAAATGTTAAAGCATGACTGGATTTTAATTGATTAAGTGAATTATATGTTTAATAATTTATTTGAATGTGTTTTGATTTATAAGTCGCGTGATATTGTTTATTAAATATTAAATACATGTGTATTGTTGTGATTGAATTACGAAGCATGAAATATAATGAATGCCTGTTTTGAGTTATGTTATGTTCGGTAATGCCTCGTAACCCTAATTCGACGATCAATACGGGTTAGGGGTGTTACATTTATTTGGTATCAGAGCTACGGTTTAGTCAGTTCTAGGACTAACGTAGCGCATGTGAGTTTAGCTATACATGCCATATTTTATACTTCGATAGTGTGATGAATTCTGATATTTGAAAATGTGTTTTCGTATAGTAATGGATCGCGATCGAGCCGTAGCCGATGATGTTGAAAGTATAGCGCCTGCTCCCGCGCAAAGGACAGTGCCAGTTGATTCTCGGCCTACCTCGAGTAGCCAAGAGGGGGAGGCTAAATAAACCTTCTATCAAATAATGAACGAATTGGTTTACTTAGTATATCAGAACTAATCCGACTGTTCAACAACCCCCACCCCCGAATAATCCATCTCTAATACTTGTGATACCTCCGATGGTTGATCCGATGAGATTAAATAAGCCCCCTGTTGATAAAATTAGAAAATACGGGGTCGAGGAATTCAGGGCCACAATTAATGATGATGCTGAGAGGGCTAAATTTTGGCTCGATTATACTATCTATGTATTTGAAGAGCTGTCATATACACCTGATGAGTGTTTGAAATGTGCCATATCTTTGTTACGCGATTTTGTCTATCATTGGTGGAACACCTTAGTGTCGGTTGTGCTTAAAGAGCGGGTCACTTGGGAATTCTTTAAGATTGAGTTCCGCAAGAAATACTTCATTTAGAGATTCATTGATCAGAAATGTAAAGAATTTCTTAAGCTTAAGCAGGGTCGTATGACTGTCACTGAATACGAGCGAGAATTTGTGAGACTCAGCAGATATGTCCGAGAGTGTGTTTCGACTGAAGCTACAATATGTAAACGATTCAAAGATGGGTTGAATAAAGATATTAAATTGCTTGTTGGTATACTTGAAATCAAAGAGTTCGTGGTACTGGTCGAGCGAGCTTGCAAAGTCGAAGAGTTGGGGAAAAAGAAAAGAAAAGCTGATTCTGAAGCTAGAGATTCTCATAAAAGATCATCAGGTAAGACTTTTCACTCCGTATCGAAGAAGTTTAGAAAGGATCATAGTCAATCTAAAGCTACTATAGGCTTTTCTAGACGAGATCGAGATCGACCTCCTATGAGTTCATGAGCCACTTCAATTGCTAGTGTTGGCAATGTTCGATAAAAGAGATCCGAGTGCAAGCATTGTGGTAAATGGCATCCTAGAGATTGCAAATTGTATGATTGGTCTTGTTTTAAATGTGGATTGAAGGATCATTTTATCTGGGACTGCTCGATGTTAGCCGAGCAAAACACTGTTCAAAGTGCCAGACCGAGTAATATGTTAGTGCAAGGTAGACCACCCAGGCATACTGGTAATATATGTGGCAGTCAGAGAGGGACAAAAGATACGATAGTTCAATCTAAAGCTCGTGGACCTACCAGAGCATATGCTAGACGCGTTCGCGAGGAGGCTTCTTCTCCAGATGTCATTACCAGTGCTTTCACTCTCTATGATACTAATGTTATTACATTGATTGATCCTAGTTCGACTCATTCATATGTGTGTGAAACTTTAGTATCCAGTAAGACTTTGCCTATTGAGTCTACTGAGTTTGTGATTAGAGTATCAAACCCCTCGGGCCGGTGTGTTTGGGTTGACAAAGTGTGTAAGAATTGTCCGTTGATGATTCGAGATTCATTTTTTCGGCTGATTTGATGTTGTTGCCATTCGACGAGTTCGATATAATTCTGGGTATGGACTGGTTGACTTTACATGATGCTGTGGTTATGTGCAAAAGAAAGACTATTGATTTAAGGTACCAGAATGACGAGATTATTCGGATTGAATCCAATGATCTGAATGGTTTACCAGCAGTGATATCCTCGATGTTGGCTCAGAAGCATGTAAGAAAAGGTTGTGAAGCTTACCTTGCTTATGTGCTTGACTCTAAAGTAATTGAAAGAAAGATTGAATCAGTACCAGTTGTGTGTGAATATCCAGATGTGTTTCCTGAAGAATTGCCAGGTTTACCGTCGATACGAGAGGTAGAGTTTGGGATTGAGTTAGTGCCGGGGACGACTCTGATTTCAATAGTGGTTTAGAATGACACTGACTGAATTAAAAGAATTGAAAGCTCAATTGCAAGAGTTAACATATAGAGGTTTCGTGCAACCGAGTTTCTCTCCCTAGGACGCACCAATTCTATTTGTGAAAAAGAAAGACGGAATGATGAGAATGTGCATTGATTACCGACAGCTCAATAAGGTGGCTATAAAGAATAAATATCTGTTGCCACATATTGACAACTTGTTCGATCAGCTAAAAGGGGCTACAGTGTTTTCAAAGATAGATTTGAGATCAGGTTATTATCAGTTATGGGTTAAAGACTCTGATGTGCCAAAGACTACTTTCAGAACGAGGTACGGGCATTATGAGTTTCTGGTTATGCCTTTTGGACTTACTAATGCACCTGCTATTTTCATGAATTTGATGAATCAGATCTTCAGACGGTATTTGGATCGGCTTGTGGTTATATTCGTGGATAACATCTTGATCTACTCCCGTGATGAGACCGAGCATGCTAAACATTTGAGACTTGTGTTAACATTTGAGACTTATGTTACAGACTTTACAAGATAAACAGTTGTATGCAAAGTTCAGTAAATGTGAGTTCTGGTTACGTGAAGTCAGCTTTCTGGGCCATGTTGTATTAGCATCAGGTATTCGAGTTGATCCAAGTAAAATTTTAGCTATATTGGATTGGAAACCTCCGAGGAGTGTCTCTGAAGTTCGAAGTTTTTTAGGGCTTGCTGGTTACTATAGATGGTTTGTGAAAGGATTCTCTATGATTGCAACCCCGATGACGAAGCTATTATAGAAATATGTTATGTTCGCATGGTCAGAAAAGTGCCAGAAAAGTTTTGACTAGTTGAAAGCTCTTTTGACCGAAGCTTTAGTGTTAGTTCAGCCAGAATTGGGTAAAGAATTTGTCATTTATAGTGATGCATCTTTGAGTGGTTTGGGTTGTGTTTTGATGCAGGAAGGCAAAGTCATAGCTTACGCCTCGAGACAGCTAAAGCCGCACGAAAAGAATTATCTGACACATGATCTGGAATTGGCAGCTATTGTGTTTGCGTTGCAGATATGGCGCCACTATTTGTTCGGTGAGAGATGCCATGTTTATTCTGATCACAAAAGCCTAAAATATTTGATGACTCAGAAAGATCTGAACTTGAGACAACATCAATGGTTAGATTTGTTAAAAGACTACGAGCTTGTAATTGACTATCATCTGGGAAAGGCTAATGTTGTTGGTGATGCACTAAGTCGAAAATCACTATTTACTTTGCGTACAATGAACGCGCATATAGCTATGTCTGATGATGGTGCGATAATAGCTGAGTTAAAAGAAAAACTGTTATTTGTTCAACAGATTTGTGAAGCTCAGAAAGCCGATGATCATTTAATTGTAAAACGGGCTCAGTGTGACTTGAATGTTGATTCAGAGTTTGTAGTTGATGCTGAGGATTGTTTGAGATTCAAAAACTGATTACGTGTTCCGAAAAATTCGAAGTTAATTCAGATGATACTGAATGAAGCTCATAATAGTCGATTATCTATTCATTCGGGTAGCACGAAAATGTATAACGATCTGAAACAGCACTACTGGTGGCACGGTATGAAACAAGACATTTCTGACTTTGTTACAAAATGTTTAATATGTCAGCAAGTAAAAGCCGAGCATCAGGTACCTTCTGGATTTCTTCAGCTGATCAAGATACTTGAATGGAAATAGGACCGAGTCACTATAGATTTTGTATCCGTTTTACAGCAAGAAAGATGTAATCTGGGTTATTGTTGATAGATTGACAAAATCGACTCACTTTGTTCCGATCCATACTAATTATTCACTTGATAAACTTGTTGAATTATATATTTCTTAGATAGTGAGATTGCACAGGGTACCCATTTCTATTGTTTCGGGTAGGGATCCGAGGTTTACATCGCAGTTTTAGAAGAAACTGCAAGATGCACTAGGTACTAAACTACATTTTAGCACTGCTTTCCATCCTTAGACAGATGGTCAATCCGAACGAATTATTCAGATACTTGAGGATATGCTGAGATGTTGCATTCTTGAGTTTGAAGGTACGTGGGAACGATACTTGCCTTTGATTGAATTTGCATACAATAATAACTTTCAGTCTAGCATCAAAATGGCACTTTACGAGGCTTTGTACGGTCGTAAATGTCGTACACAATTGTATTGGACAGAGCTCAGTGAAAATAAGATACACGGGGTCGATTTGATTAAAGAAACTGAACAGAAAATAAGATACACGGGGTCCAAGATTCATTGGACCGTATGAGATTATAGAGCTGTCGGACCAATTGCTTATAGATTGTTGTTGCCACCTAAACTAGAAAAACTTCACAATGTATTTCATGTTTTGCTGCTTCGTAGATACCTATCCAATCCTACACATGTGTTAGTCCATCAGAGATTGAGATTAAATCTGATATGTCATATGAAGAAGAACCGATTCGCATTCTGGCGAAGAGGTTAAAGAGTTACGAAACTAGAAAATTTCGTTAGTTAAAGTACTGTGTCATAAACACAGAGTTAAAGGAGCAACTTGGGAACCAGAGGATGCAATGAAAGAATGTTACCCAAACCTATTCACCGGTAAGATTTTCGAGGACGAAAATCCTTAAAGGGGGAGAGTTGTAACAGCTAGATTTCGACCCTAATCGGACATACTAGTTTTGGGACCACAAATTCGAGTTAAAAATATTTTAATATTATTTTGTGTGTTTATTATGTGTGAATTTAAATCCATGAAATTTTCGTGTTTTAATTTTGTTGTTTGAGTGCCGATTTAATAAAAAGGGCTTAATCGCTTAAAATGAAAATTTAGGGGTTAAATCCAAAAGGGCCAAATAATGGTTGTTCTTTTAATATGGAGTCTTTATGTTGTAATTTAGCCATTTATAAGATAGTGGGTGGCAATGGACTAAAATGACCTTAGTGTATATGTTTTATATTTTAATTAGTAAAGGTTATTTAGTAATTGAATAATAATATATGTTATAATAAAACAAAACATAAAAAAATGGCTATTATGTTCATCTTATTTATCGAATGTTGAAAAGAAAAAGAGGGTTTGAAAGCTTAAAACATTCGGCCATTGTTGGAGCTTGAATCAAGGTTAGTTTTTGTTCGATTTTTGATAATTTCTACGTTTTTGAGATCGTTGCTTTGAACACTATCCGACCCATGCTTAAATTTTTGATTTTAATGAATATTTTGAGTTATGCATTGATGAATATTTTTTTTTTATGTTTGATGATGAATAATGAAAAATAGGTGAAAGATTAACATGTTTTATCTTGGGATTTTTGATGAATTTGAGTAATTAGGGTTAAATTGTGAAAATAAAATTTTGGAGGACTAAAATGAAAAATAAATGAAATGCATGGACTTGTATGAGTATAATAAAGATTCGGCCTAAGCATAGTCTAGTCAAAATTTGAATGTTTTGTGTTTTGTGTAATTTGGACTAAATTGTGAAAACTGTATATGTTAGAGGCAAAATGGCAATTTGCCTGTTTATGTGTTTTTGGACTAAATTGATTGAAAATATGTTTGAATGAGTTTAATTTGAATATATTTAGATCAAGAAAATAGAAATTCAAATTTGGATCAGGGGAAAACTAAAGTCGTTGACTAGCCGTTCCGTTCCGTTTACATCGTCGAGGTAAGCTATAAGTTAATAGATGTACTTAAATTAATTAAATGCGAATTATATATGCTTAAATGAAATATATGAAAATATTTGAGCTATTACTGAATATGAAATGATTTGATAACTATGTTTTAGCTAATGTTTTAAATTGTGTTTTGACATATATATAAAAAATAAATATGAATATCATGGAAAAATTATGAACTTCGATATATGAAATGTGTGATAGAATAAACTATGTATTAGTGATTATCGGGCTTCGTACCTAGTAGGCCTTGTGCCAGTGTGATATATCACGCTATAAGCCTAGCAGACCTAGTGCCGGTGAGTTTTTATCTGGCTTAAGCCTAGCAGGTTTTATGCTGGTGCATTATTACAAGCTTTATACCAAGAAGGCTTTATGCCGATATGATATCGAATATGTAAAACGAGCTAGAAGGCCAGGTATGAATTAACTTGTGAGTACGTATGTGATTCGATATCTATTACAAAATAGGTACTTTGGTAATGAAAGATATATTTATATATATATTTAGTTGTCAATGAACAATTGGTATATCATTGAGATGTTTCATAAATATGTGCATACATGATTTAATGTATTCGGCCATGTAGACTATATGTATATGTGAGACATTATACTATGAATCTTGGACTTACGTATACAATTAAATGTATGTATGGATTTTACGATTAATTAGATTAGACTTTGAATAATAAAATGCTGAAATAACTAGGTAAGTATTCGGCCTAGTGGTGTTTGGGTTTTAACTATGAGTTTTAATAATTTGAGTTGAAGTTTGGTAAGGTTAATGTGATTAGTTAGATTATATAAATTGATTATAATTAATAAATTGATTATTATTATTAAATCATTTAATTTCTTAAAGACTTACTAAGCTATAAAAGCTTACTTGGTGTGTTTACGTTTCTTTGTTTTATAGATTTCAGGAGTTGGTTACGAGCTCAGGGATTGTCGGAGAAGTTTAACACACTAGCGGCTCTTTTCAGTATTTTGTTAAATTTCAATTTGAGCTTATGGCATGTATAGTCTGGTTATAATGTTGGATTTGGGATATGTAAATATAAGCCATGTGAAAATGGCTTATTTCTTTTGGTTAAGCTTAGTTTCTATACTTTTGATATAATGGCTTAATTATAATGCTAATGGTTGTGTAAATTCGGTCATGGTTTAATCTTATATGGGAAGTAATCACATGATATATATATATATATATTGTGGTGTGCTTGGTATATGTATATAGTTTAAAGTAATAATATGTATGGTTTAAGATTGTTCATTATGGTAAGCTTCACATATTGGTATAATTAGCATTATTAAATAGTTTAAGTTAGTAAGCTTAAAATCGAATATATGTATATGTGTTTGTGATGTTCATTATATGATTCGGTAAAGGGGTAATGATAAGCATATTGTATATTCGGTCATGATGCTAAATTATTTAAATTCAGATTAGTAAGATAAATAATGAATATAGTTGAGGTGGTTTGGATGGAGGTTAATTTGGTTGACCGAATATGTATATGTGGTTAATTGATATGGTTATATGTGTATATATATTTGTGATATGAGACTTAAAGACCCATCTAGCCCTACACACCACCTAGTGTCGGTATGAGACATTTCAGAATATTCGCAGCTTTGGTGTTAGTATAATGGGCGAGAAAAAGCCTCTCTTAGAAACACTTCCGGCACATAATATATCCCACCCTAGAATCAGATATAGACAGAACAAAAATCATGCATAGCATTCCAGATGCAAATTATATACGTATTTAACGACACACTCAGTTTGAATTATCATATGACATCTCCGATCCACTTACAGATATTAAAATTTCATAATAGCATATGACCAAATTTCATGTTTTATAGTATATCTATTAACATACTGACCTCACGGAAGGCCTACAACCGATCAAGACAACGTGTACGGCCCTATGAAAAAAAATTAAATTTTGGGCAGACACGCCCGTATAGCCCGCACGGCCCAAATAGCCTAGCTCGTGTGGCCCACACGACCTACATGCCCATGTGGCCTACATGGCCCAAAATAGCCTAGCCCGTGTGTCACACACGGCCGAACACATGGTTTGTCACACGACCATGTATCACACACGGCCAGGCATAAGTTCGTGTGGTGTCGACAGTGCCCAATTTTGACTTTTTCCATTCATTGTTTTTCGAGTTTCTCGTTACACACCTGATTCGATTGTGACGTGAATGTAACTACGAGATAGCAAATACCTAAAAACAACAATTAATCGCTCAAAATCAGTCACAACTTCCCAAATTTTTCCAAATAACTTACTCGACCATAACTCACAATTACACAATTCCAACACCAGGATTAACTTATCAATGTTCGAACACTTACCCAACATCCGCAGCAATTCCTAACGCAATTAAGTAGTTAGAGAACAATCTCGAGCCTATTGATTTTCCCCTATTCCCACATTAAGATAAATAACACCATTAATAAATTTTTCTGTTACAAAAATAGCAAAACCCCAAAATCATGCAATTAAAGAACTACCCAACACACGAAACAAAGAAGCCAAATAGACCGTATCCACAGCCACAAAAATGATGGACAAAAATCAAAGAAAATCACAAAAGAGAAAGTTCAAAATTTCAAGTCCTCTACTGGTAGTGGCGTAAAGAAAACTGAACAAAAAGAAAAGAAAAGAATAGAAAATGGCAAAAGATGGAACGTGAAATTGATTAGAGATAGGAGATATTTTTGGAACTAATTTAAAAAATTTAAACTAACTTGTCCCCCACTAACCCAATGTCATCCAACCACTCCTTCCAACTTAAAAGTTAGTTTTTAATTCAAACTCTACACCTAAAACAACAACAACAAAAAAGAAAGACTAATAAAACCACCCTCACCAAGACTTGAACTTGAAACCCACACCACACACCCAACGCTTACAACCACCGAACCAAGCACTCAACTTATGATTGTATTTAACAAATCCAAACTTAAGATTGTTGTGGCCTTACAGGAGAAGAAAGGCAAACAATGAAGGAAGTTGCTCATGAATTAGCGAGACTGCAAGCAATGCGTAAGCATTTATGGAGTAAAATTAATATACGAGGAAAAGAGTCTAAATACTTGCTTGGTGACATGTGCAGCACTTATGCTGATGGTGCAACGAACAACTCGATGGGGGTATGATAGCATTAATAACAAAATAACATTTGAACTTGAAGGTGCACGCTGATTATGTAATCATATTTTCAATTTTACAAAATACGCAATATGATTTTAAGTAGTTTTCTTTCTTTCTTGTTTTTTTTTGTAAGCATAAATTACGTTTTAAAACATTAAAGTGCAATGGAAAAGATCGAACATAAATACCTCTGGTCATTGCTTGAACCAAATGTAAAAATCTAGACGTTGTAACACCACAGATCGAGTGCACCAAACAACCAATGAGGATGTCGTATTTAGCTATACAAAAACATGAAAATTTAGAAAACACAAAAATCTCCAAAGTCTTCTAAGCACTCGAAAATCTCACTAGATGGAATTGCTTCCCCATCAATAACCACCAATCACGTGCTGACTATCACACAAACAATATAGAAGTGGAGGGCAATAAAATGAGAAACATGGGAATAACCCCACGAACCAATAACTGCAGTTCAGCAGTTCCAACATTCTTCCACTTGGTTCGTATTGCCCATGAATACGTAAAGTCAAAACATAATGCACGAATCATGGTGATATTTTCCCTTAGAATTTGAGTAGTATCTTCCATGTATCACAATAAATCATGTCTCAATGCTTTAGCCCAAATTCAATGTTTATTTCAGGTCCAAACTTTAGTGACATTCTCGAATCAATCAAATTAATGCGCGTACAAAATATGAGAAACATCAAACTTAACAGAGTTTCTTTATAATCATTATTATAATAAAAATTTTCAAGGTGGGAACAAGTCCCATAGTGACAACATCGTCCTTAAATTTGTGTGGTGGCAGCTAACATCTTCTCGGCGTTAATGTGCTCAATAACCACTTTCTTTTCTTTAACATGTTCCCTTATAGCTAAATATTTAATGTCGATATGTTTACTTCGACTTCTACTTTTGTTCTTTTTAGCCATAAAGATAGTAGTTGAATTGTCACAATATATTATCAACAAACTAGAAATTGAATCCACAAGTCTAAGCCCAGATATGAAACTCTTCAACCATACTCCGTGTGAGGTGGAATTAAAACATGAAATGAACTCAGCCTCCATAGTGGAGGTAGCAATTAAAGTCTGCTTCATGCTCCTCCAAGATATAGTTCCGCTAGCAAAAATAAATATGTAACTAGCTGTTGATTTAAGTGAATCAACACATTCGAAAAAGTCTAAATCAGAGTAGCCAATCACCTTCAAATTACCTAATCATTTGTACGTAAGCATGTAGTCCTTTGTCCCTTTAAGATATCTCAAAACTTTCTTTGTAGCTCTTTAGTGGTTAATACTAGGATTACTCTGATATCTTTCCAACATTCTAACTGCAAATTTAATGTCAGGTCTTGTGCAGATTTTAGCATACATCAGGCTTTCAATAATAGAAGCATATACAATGTTTTTCATTTGCTCCCTCTTAAATTCGTTCTTCTGGCACTGGTTCAAATTGAACTTATCACCCTTCATGATAGGAGCAACACTTGGTGAATAGTCTTTCATCTAAAATCTTTCTAAAACTTTGTTAATATAGGTTTCTTGAGATAGACCTAAGATACCATGATGAATCTTAATGCCAATAACATAAGACACATCACCCATATCTTTCATATCAAAATTCTTAGAAAGAAATTGTTTCACCTCATGTAGATACCCCTGTCATTTGATGCAAGTAAAATGTCGTCCATATATAGAATAAGGAAACAAATTTTACTCCCACTGACCTTCTAGTATATGCATTGATCCATGATATTCTCAACAAAACCAAAAGAAGAGATAACCTAATGAAATTTTAAAAACCATTGTCGGGAGGCTTGTTTCAATCCATATATAGATTTCTTTAGTATACACACTAAGTGATCACGATCACTAGAGGTGAATCCTTTAGGTTGTTTCATGTATACCTCTCTCTAGGTCACCATTGAGAAAGGCAGTTTTCACATCTATTTGTTGCAACTTAAGGTCAAAATGAGCTACTAACTCTAACACAATGTGTAAGGAATCTTTCTTAGATACAGGATTGAAAGTCTCAGTATAATCGATTCCTTCTCGTTGAGTGAATTCCTTCGTAAAGACTCTAGCTTTATGTTTTTCTATGTTTCCCATTGAATCTCTTTTTGTTTTGAAGACCCATTACATCTAATGGATTTTACGCCTTCAGGAAATGACAAAAGATCCCAAACATCGTTATTTTTCATGGAATTCATATCTTCTTTCATAGCATTGTACAACAATTTTGACTCTTTGGAACTTATGGCTTGTGAAAATGACTCAGGATCATTTCCAACTCCAATATTATAGTCAAACTCTTGAAGATACGCAATATAGCGACTAGAAATTTTTGATTTCCATTCTCTAGTAGATCTCCTCAATGTTGAACCAACATTTTCTTGTGGGTCATGTTGTTCAACTGATTGCTCAATGATTTCCATATTTTCTTGAATAGCTTGATCTACTAGAGTGTTTTCAACAACTTGTGGATTTTCATTGATTGGTTGCTCAACACCCAATTGAGCTTGAGGGGTGTTTTGTATGATAACCAATCTTCAAATTGAGGTGGAAGGTTGACCTATGGGAATCATGTCCCGAGATAGACCGCTCCCACTAGTTAAGCCATTCTCAAGAAATTTTGCATTTCTCGATTCCACAATTCTAGTGCTATGAGATGGACAATAGATTCTATATCCTTTGAATCTTTGAACATATCCAATGAAATATCCACTAATGGTACTTGGGTCCAGTTTCTTTCCTTATGGGTTATAAAATCCTACTAAAGACGGGCATCTCCATACGCGTATATGTCACAAACTTGGTTTCCAACCTTTGAACAACTCAAAAAGGTGTCTTTGGGACAGCTTTAGGTGGAACTTGGTTTAATATATACACAACCTTTTTGAGAGCTTCAAACCATAAGGACTTAGGCAACTTAAAGCTACTAAGCATACTTCGTACTATGTCGATTAAAATTTAGTTTCTTCTTTTTGCAACACCAATTTGATTAGGTGAACCTGACATGGTGTATTGGCCAACTATACCAATATCTTGAAAAGCTTCGCAATTGGACCAGATGCTTGTCCATCCTCAGTGTATCTACCATAATACTCACCATCTCTATCTATTCTCATAATCTTGATTTGCTTATCGTATTGTTTCTCTACTTTAGCCTTGAAAACTTTAAAGGCTTCTAATGCTTCACTTTTATGATGAAGCATGTAGAGATACATGTATCGTGAGTAATCGTCTATGAAAGTGATGAAGTATTTCTAACATTGTACATCCATATTTGGGCAAGATATACTAGAATGGATTATTTCCAATATGGTCGAACTCCTCTTGGCACCTTTCTTTGACTTGTTAGTCTATTTGCCCTTAATGCAGTCTATACAAGTATTGAAATCAATAAAATCTAAAGTGAGTACCCAATCATTTACTAATCTCTTAATCCTTTCAATAGGGATGTGTCATAATCTCTGGTGCCATAAAATAGAGGAATATTCATTTATAACACAATGTTTAGTACCATTTTGAATGTGCATAACATTATGAGTGGAATTATTTTGAAAATTAAGAGAATAAATACCATCAGATAAAAGATCATTTGCAACAAGTTCAGATTTATAAAATAAACTGAAACCGGTGTTTGAAAAACTAAAACAATATCCAAATGGTGCAAGTCTTGAAATAGAAACTAAATTTCTAAAAAAATTGGGAATATAAAAAGCCTTTTCTAAATTTAAACAAAGTCAGTCCTAAGCACTAATTCATATGTTCCAATTGCTTCCACAAGCGACTGCATCTTATTCCTGAATAGATGTGCCGCTCAGCTTCTTTAGGTTTCTTAATCCCTATAAAGGATTTGATATATGGATGTAGAACTAGAATAAATCCACCATGTGTTATAACTAACATCAATCGTATTGGACTCAAAGCAAACAAGTGAGATTGATTTACCTTTCTTTTCAAGCTAGTTTTTAAACTAGACATAGTTCTTCTTTATGTGTCCCTTCTTTTTACAAAAGAAACACTTGGACTTTTTCTTTATGTCACTTGGAGTTGTATTTTAGCCTTCCCTTTTTTTTGGCTTGGACCATCTTCTTTCCTTGAGTAATCGTTAATGCACTCTCTCCCATCTCCAGTATGAGTCTAACCTCTTCCTGATCATACATGGTCAAAAGCTCATTGATAGACCACTTATCCCTATGTACGTTATAGGAGATCTAAAAAGGTCCATACTGAGGTGGAAGACTGTTCAATATAAAGTGCATTGGGAAAGATTTAGACATTTAAACCTCAAGTGCTTTTAATCAAGCTACTAAATCTCTCATCTTGTTGATGTGATCACGTATACCTTTCACGGTAGTGAGCTTCATTAACGTGAACTTCATGATTAGGGTGCTGACTAATGACTTTTAAGATGTTTTAAACTGTTTTTTAATAGCTGTTAATAATTCTTGGACATTCTCATAATGCTCAATTGAGCCATGAACATCAACAGGAACCTTACTCTTTATGAACATGATACTTAAGCGATTAGATCGCTCCCATTTTCCATACATAGCAAGATCAATGTAAGTGTTGGTTTCAATAATGTGTGGCTCATATTTCCTTATGGCATAGTCAATATCCAAACACCCCAATTGGAGAAGAATACTTTCCTTCTAGAACTTAAACTTCTCACTAGTTAATTCAAGGATATCTACTTTATTATCAAACTTATTCACAGGTTGTAAAACTGCAAAATAAATGAACATACATGTTTAACAAAAATTTGAGCCAAACATAAATCATAATTAAGGGTGTAAATGAATAGAACGTTCAATGAACTGTTCGTGAATCGTTCGTATAACATTAGTTTATGTTCATTTATTAAGCTAAATAAACGAGTATGAAAAAAATTCTTATGTTCGTTTACTAAACGAACGAACACGAATAGAGGTGTGTTCGATTCGTTTATGTTCACAAACAATCTCGTTTATTGGCTCGTTTATAAGCTTGTTTGTTAACTCGTTTATGACTCGTTTATTTATTAATGATATTTTCTTATAAAAATTTTATTAGTATATATTAATAAAATTATCTTAAAACTCGTTTATTGTTCCATTAGTATATATTAATAAAACTATCTTGGTTTGTATTTTTTTTCATTTATAATATAATTATTAATATTTAAATTTGACTATTTTATATCTAAATAATATATGTGTGTATGTATTTATTGTTGGTTTATAATTTATTAATATTGTTCGTGAACATGTTCAATTAAATTAAATGACATGTTCGTGAGCATTAAACAAACGAACATGAACAAAATTTGAAATTCTTAACGAACATAAATTGAATACGAACAAGCTTAAAAATAAACAAATGAACGTGAACAGAGGTTTATTTGTTCAAACTCAGTTCATTTACAACCCTAATCATAATTTACTAATGCAAATTATGTAAATAATGAATCTAGTGACATAAAAATTGCATGTGGACTAAAATTTTTAATTCAATTAGATCCATTTTATGATAGAATTATTTACTATCATTTTGATAAAAATTCTTAAATTCATTTTCATAATTCCTATGGATAACTATGAAAAATCATTTAATAATTTTCATATGGTTTCCATATGTGACTTTTAACTTTAATAATTTTATTTAACTAAAGATGTTGTGGCTAGTCTTTAACTAAATAAAATTACGAAAATCACTTACCTAGATATTAATCCTTAAATTTATTCAAGATTGTTGCTATGTCATTATATAACATCTAATGTCTATAAACCTTATAAGATCCTCACTACAATAAATAATTTCATTTAATTAAAGTTGTTGTGGCTACTTCTCTAATTAAATAAAACCATTTGGATCCCTAGATATATATTCTAAATTTTTATTGCTAAATATCTTATGCAATAAGTCTAAAATTTTTATGTACCTAAAAGTGTATGTCACTAATAACTAGATAATTTACATACAACAATTTTACTTCAGGCACATAAAATATATTCAAAGAACAAATTTTTAAAAAGATTTTACTAAATTATTTATATCATAATTAATTTTAGAAATTTCACTTTAATAAAATCTCACGATTTTAAAAAGTTTGCAATAAAATTCTTAAAAAACATTTAAAAATAATTAAAGAAACATGGAATCGTTATTTTGAGAAATTGACAAATTTTTAAAACTAGAAAAGAGAGAGATTAACCTGGCTCAGATACCAAATGTAAGCATAAATTATGTTTTAAAAAGTGAAAGTGATCGAATATAAATACCTCCGACCAGTACCTAAACCAAATGTCAAAATCCAGATGTTGTAACACCATTGATCGAGCACGCCAAACAACCGATGAGGATGTCGTATTTAGCTATATAAAAATACGAAAAATTGAAAAAATACAAAAATCGCCAAAATTTTTAAACACTTGAAAACCTCATTAGATAAAATTGTTTCAGAATTTGTTTTTAGCGCTTAAGGACTTTATACTTGAAGGTATTTATGGTGGTGGTTTCCCATCAAAAACCACTAATTACATCCCCACTATCACACAGATAATATGGAAGTGGAGGGAAACAAAATGAGAAACATGGGATTAACTCCACGAACCAATAACTCAGTTCCAACATTTTCAGCATTAGATGGAGCTTAATCTATATGCATTGTTTAGATTTTTTTTAAAAAATAATGATCGGTGCCTGCAACAACTTGATCTTGACTTATTTTTTCTTTAAAGTCTACGTAAAAAAGTCCAACTCATGATCAAGTCAGGTCTCTACATGTTAAAAATAGAACGTTGGTAATGACAATGTATCGTAAAGAAAAAGAGAGAGAAAAATAAAGAACACACAGATTTTACATGGAAAAATGTAGTTTTTACATCTAACTGCTCAAGCTCCAAATCATGCATGGCCATAATACCAAGCAAAGCTTGAATCGAACTATGCTTCACAACTGGGGAGCACACATCTGTGAAGTCCACTCCTGGAATTTGACTATAACCCTTTGCAACAAGCATTGCTTTATATCAGGGTTCTTCAACTCCTAGAGTCCCCTCTTTCTTTTTAAACACCCATTTACAATGAACAACCTTTTTACCTTTAGGAAGTTTCACAATATCCTATGTTTTGTTTTTGTGGAGTGATTCCATCTCCTTTTGCATAGCAAACATCCACTTTTCTGAGTCTTCACAACTAACCGCCTCGGAATAATTAGATGACTCTTGGTTTGCATCTAAATCTTGAGCCACATTTAAAGCATAAGCAACTAGATCAGCCTCGGCATACTTCTTTGGAGGTTTAATTTCTCTTCTAGTTCTGTTTTTAGTGATAGAGTATTGTGGTGAAAAAGTAACTCTATTTTGAATTTTGTACTGGCTTGAAGAGTCGACTCTGTTGTAGATTCTGGTTTAATCTGATGTTCCACCTTCTTTTGATTTTCTTTATTGGAAGAGCCTTTAAGAGATAAGTTAGGTAGTATAGTAGTTTCATCAAAAACATCTCTACTAATCACAACTTTTCTATTTTCAGGACACCATAACTTATACCCTTTTACACCAGCTTTATAACCAAGAAAAACACATTTAATGGATCTCGGTTCCAATTTTCCATTATCAACATGAGCACACGCAGGACACCCAAAGATTTTTAAATCAGAATAGTCAGTAGGATTACCAGACTGTACCTCTTGTGGAGTCTTTTTCTCAATGGCAACTGATGGAGATCGGTTGATAAAAAAACATGCAGTAGAGGCTGCTTCACCCCAAAATGAATTTGGTAAGTTGGCATTTGACAACATACTTCAAACTTTCTCCATGATCGTTCTGTTCATTCATTCTGCAACATCATTTTGCTATGGAGTATGACGAACTATCAAGTGTCTCACGATTACTTCTAACTTGCACAGTTTATTAAACTCATCAGAACAGAACTCTAAGCTATTATATGTGCGGAGGTATTTTATTTGTTTTCCCGTCTATTTTTCAATCATAGTTTTCCAAGACTTAAATGTGAAAAACACATCAATTTTTTACTTTAGGAAGAATGCCCAAACTTTTCTAGAAAAATCATCAATAAAAGTTAGCATATAATTAGCTCTACCTTTCGAAGGCACTCTGGATGGCCCCCATAGATCAGAATGAATATACTCCAACGTTCCCTTCGTGTTATAGATTCCTCTGATGAATTGAGGGAACCATTGGAAATATTCAAAACCCCATTTTCAGCTGTGTATTTGTACCCTTTTGAATTAAGAGTACTCAACGAAATTAAATTTCTCTTCAATTCTGGAACATGTCGTACGTCACTAAGTGTTTTGAGAAGTCCATCAAACATCTTAACTTTAATTGTTCCAACACCTGCAATTCTACATGAAGTATTATTTCTCATCAAAACAACACCTTCAGACACTGTTTCGTAAGTTGTAAACCAATCCCGATCGGGACTCATATGGATGGTGCAGCCCAAATCAAGGATCCACTCCTCGCTTACTTTAGAATTGTTGGCAGAAGAGACTAAAAGTTCACCATCGCTGTAGTCTTCTACAACATCAGCTTTAACAAAATTTTCTGGTTGTTTTTCATTTTGATTCGCAGCCACCCTTTTGATCTTGTTCTGTAGCTTATAACATTCAGATTTAGTGTACCCTTTCTAATTGCAGAAGTTACAAGTTTTACATTTTTTTGAAGACTTCGATCTACCCTTAGATTTACAGCGAGGATTTTGTTCCTGTGTCCTTCCACGATCATCATCAACATTCCAATCTTGTCTACCACGAACAATGAGACCCTCTCTCTGAGAGCCGATTTTAACCACAAGATGCTTCATCTTTTCATACGAGGTTAAAGAATCATAAACCTCATCAACTGTGAGAGACTCGCGGCTATATAAAATCGTATCTCTAAAGGTTGAATAAGACGAGGGCAACGAACAAAGTAGAATCAACCCTAGATCTTCCTTATCATACTGAACCTCCATGGCCTCCAAGTTTGAGAGAATTTCTTTAACCACTGTTAAGTGTTCGTGCATAAACACACCTTCCTCCAAATGATAAGCATAAAAACGCTGCTTCATATGCAGCTTGCTAGTTAGAGTTTTCGACATACATATTTGTTCCAACCTCTTCCATAATCTAGCGGTGGTCTTCTTCTTCATCACATCCTGTAAAATTTTGTTAGAAAAATACAGATGTAACTATGTTAATGTCTTTCAATCCTTGTGCCTCTTCTCTTCCTCCGTCAATGTTGAAGGCATCTTATCTACCCCTGGTAGGGCTTCTTCTAAGTTCATTTATGCAAGAACTGTCAGCATCCTTATCTGCCACAACGTGAATCTAGTGTTGCGATTCAATAGTGGAATTTCATACTTTAAAGACGCCATTACCATGATTGAGATGAACAACCTGAAGGCTCTGATACCAATTTGTTAAAAATAGAACATCAGTAATGATAATGTATCACAAAGGAAAGGAGAGAGAAAAATAAAGAACACAAAGATTTTACGTGGAAACCCTTTCGAGAAAAAAACCATGGGCAGAGGAAAAGATAATTCACTATGTCGAATTCAAATAATTACAAGAGGAGTAGACTATGTTTATTTATAGGTTTGTAAAACCATATTCTAATAAGAGTGTAGTAAGATTGAGACACCTTATTCTAATCAATGTCAAATAGATGGAGTTTAATAATGTTTAAAAAACCTTATTCTAAAATAAAATAAAAGAGGTATAGTTCTATAGGGATTTTACCTTGTTTTATTTTACCACTGTATTTTATTTAAATAAGGATTTGGGTCACTTAATTCTAACACTACATATGCAACAGAGTGTTAAAAAAACTAGTTGTTCTTTTAGTGCATTTGTTACAAAATCTTTAGATCATGAACACTTTCATTTTGTTAGTCGGAGTTAAGGTGAGTGTACTCATTTCTTCATATATGTGAAGAATCATAATCTCGTCATTATGTCAGTATATACATGTTTAACATAGGTATTTTTGAGAAAATAATATCACTAAGAAAATGGAGGTTACAACCAAAGCTATGACAAACAAGTTAGGATAGTTTATAAGTTTATAGATCCTTTCATAAAGATAAAAAGTCGTTAAAGGGAACCCTATTAGTGAAGAAGAACAGACAAACATTTGCAACATTGTTATCGACCTTGCAATATAATTTGTTGTCTACCGCTGTCATAGTCTGATGGACTGCTGTCATTACCTTGAGCATTCGCACCTGAGGGTTCACTGAGCAAATACTCGATCTCCTTTGATTCATCTTTCACCCATGGATGCTTTGGATTTGATCTTAGACCCTCTAATTCCATTTCAACTTCCTTCATTGAAGGCCTCTCTTCTCCTCTAACTCTTAAGCACTTGTTTGCCAACATAGCAACTTCTTTTATCTGTGTAGTGTTTCCCTCAACAAGCACTTGATGATCAATAATTCCGAATAATTGGTCCTTCTTCAACGCGGAAACGAAATGCATTGCTAGATTCCGTTCTTCTTCTGGCATTTGAAAACAAAGTGCCTTTCTTTTGGTCAGTAACTCCGCAAGGACTACTCCGAAGCTGTACACGTCGCTCTTTTCAGTTAACTGGCTTGATTGAAAGTACTCTGGATCTAAGTAACCAAGTGTCCCTTGTACCAATGTGGTTAACTGTGTTTGATCCAAAGGAACCAGCCTCGAAGCTCCGAAATCTGACACTTTTGCAGTGTAATGTTCATCTAAGAGAATGTTGGTAGACTTAACATCTCTATGAATAATGGGAGGATAAGCAGCTGAGTGCATATACGAGAGTGCTCCAGCAGTTTCAGCTGCAATTCTCAACCTACATTCCCAAGACAAATACCCTTTGCCCGAACAATGTAGGCTTTGATGAAGGGTACCATTGGATATAAATTCGTAAACTAACAAAGGGACTTCGGTCTCTAAACAACATCCCAAGTGCTTCACAACATTTCTATGGTTAACCTGAGAAAGAATAATGACTTCATTAACGAACTGTTCAACTTGACTGTGATCTACAATCATGGATTTTTTAATGGCGACAACCCTGTTGTCTTGCAATATTCCTTTATAAACTGTCCCATGGCCTCCTTTTCCGAGAATTCTAGTTTCATGGAAGTTGTTTGTTGCCTTTTTCAGCTCTTCTGAGGTGAATATTTTAGCTGAAACAGACCCTTTAAGCTTTGAAAATTCTTGTTGTAAGATAATTCCACCATTTTGTAGGAAGAAATTTTCTCTTTGCCTGGTAAGCTTTCTTTGCCAAAGTCCCCAATATATCCAGGAAATGCTCAATACGAACACTAAAAGGCTTATACTCACACCTAGTTTAACATGAAACAGGGTAACAAATTGAACTATTTTTATTGAATCTTTAGAACCCAGAAATATTTTTACAATAAAAGTATAATAGTATAAATTGATGTTTTTACCTAGACCAATGTGAACAAAAGGAAAGCCGTCAGGTGCATCCACAGGACTGCAACCGGTTCCATTTCTTTTGCCATCACCTTCATACCCACCTTTACAAATGCAATTGAAACTTCCTGGTAAATTGCTGCATATGGCATTTTTATGGCAGGGACTCCAAATCTTGCACTCATCGATATCTACAAAATGAAAAATCAATTAACAAGCAAAAAACCGAGTTGCAGACTTGCAGTATCTATTTAAATCCGATCTTGATTGACAGCAGATGTTAAAAGACATACCTAGGCAACCTTCTGGGAGGTATGGATTCCCATAGAAACCGTCTGGACACTTGCAAAGATAGCCTGAACCAGTGTCAGGTTCGTGACACTCGCTCCGATGACATGCGTAATTTGACGGATTCTTAGCAGCTTCAACACACGTCTCGTTGCTTACAACCCAATCAAGGGACACCGGAAACTTGTAATCCTCAGATATATACTGAACATAACCCGAAGAGAACCGAAATCGACTTTCTTCAACAATAAAAGCATAGCTGCAAGGATTAAAATCCGACACATTGACATGGCGGTTAAAGCTATAAGCTACCACATCAATGGTTTTCAACCCATCAGGAATCTGTATCTGGCAACATCCGAATCCCGAACAAGATCCATCAACCAAGTCTTCGAACCGATTACATAAGGACATACACCCGGCTCTATAACTTTTGTTTCCGACAAATCCATAAAGGTAAGCGTAAGTGTCGCATCCAATTGCAGTAAACTTGTTTCGGGTATTTGAGACATTGTAAATCGAAAAGGGAGACAAGGATATTATCTGCCGGATCGTCATCACAGGGAGCCGTGGAGCACTATAACAATCTCGAGCAACTGTGGTTAAGATTTGCAACTGACCTTCCATGGTGATATCGGTGACAATGAAATCAGTGTATGCTAAGTAGGCTTTGAAGGAGTCGGCTGTTTCAGTGCACTTGATATAAAAGTTCTTGTCTAGATAACAGCCTTCCATTGTGCCAAATGGGTATGGGATAGTTAAATCTCCACAATGAGTAGGACAGCCATTTTTGGCGAACACTTGAGCTCTTGTCACTGGTATAAAAGTTACCGCCATTACCAACAGTACGAGGATGTTTGGAGATAATCTCGTATGTGAATCCATTACTGTCTCTCTTTCCTAAACCTGACACCGAAAGTTAGATTAAAAGAGGAAAAATATATATTAATTCTTTGGAGAATACGTATGAATCCCGGCTTTGTATCATCTGGGTTACCTCTAGTTGAGGTTGTCTATTGGTTTTGAAGCATGGGATTATGTCTGAGTCCAGAAAAATGCCTAAAACAAACACAAATGAATAAACAAGCAGATGAAGCAAACACTAGTTGGTAAAAATGGAAGACTCATTTCACGAACCATGGTGATTTTCCTTTTGTTTTTGATATAGTTTTCCACTTTTCTTTGGTTACTTCACCTTTGTGTTTGATGTGTCTGTTTTTGTTTGATTGTTTCTGGCTGCTGCCGGCTTTACAACAAAGCTATTAATGCGTGTTAATTAATAAATTAACCAGAAATCCCACAATTGGTGGGCTACTAATCAAATTAAAATAGTTTTAGTAATTCAACTAATTTGAATGTAGTGATTATGTATTTAAAGGTTTGTTTTACAGTTAAATTCACTTTTGAACTTTAATTTATATATTTATATAAATTCCAATTAAATAATTTTTTTATTTAGTAAAATTGTAATTCAAATTCAAATTATTTTTGAGAAAAATAGCACCAAAAAGTGAAATACATCATTTGGATACAAATATAAAAATGAATGATATTTGATGCTTCATTACAGAAGTCTCATGTACCATTAATGTATAATAAAATGATACATCATCATTAAATTAAATAAAAAATACTAATAATTTTATTTAAGCATAATTAAATATTAATCATAATTATTATAAATAAATATTAATAATTCTGGGATTTAGACCTTGGGAAAATATAAAAAAATTTATGAAATTTGTGATTATTTTAATTAATGATATAAACTATAGGGATAAAATTTCAAGAAAAATTCCCTATCCCAAGATCGGTGCAGATTAGTTGCTCTAAATGCAGACAAACAACGAATTAAGTAACTATAAACAGGTCCAAAACCAAAATCAAGACTAGAAAAGATAACAAAAACACAGTTTATAGTCTGGTGTTCTGTTAAACAACCATTTATGTACTTGTATAAATAGAAAAATATAGGTGTTTCCTCTTGATTTACTTTAACTTCAGCCCATGGATGTCTGTTCCTCACTCTTAAACCCTCCAGCTCTATTGCAACTTCCTTCATTGTCGGTCTTTTTCTACTTTAGTTGGGTTCTTGTTGTTTAGTAATACTTTTTAGAAGCACATTTTACATGAAAAATACTTTTGAAATAAAAGGAATGCTAAACAAGTTATTTTGACTGAAATTTTTAACTTTTTAAAAGCATTTTTGAATATAAAAAACTTAAAGTTTTAGTTTTTCTTCTTCCAAAAATACTTTTAATGCTTAATTAATTTTTCATCTCTCCAACAACATAGTATTTTCCCTTTTCTTTTTCTCTGGTGTTTAATTATAAATGTGTTAAAATCATTAATTAAAAATAGAAAATATTTTTTTTGAATAAAAAATTTTTTTAGAATAATACAACTGTGTTAAAATATAATTACAAATATTTAATTGTTATATTTAAATATTTAAAATACAATGTATGTATTCTAATTAAATTTTATAAATAATTAATATTTATTACTTAAAAATATTTAAAATTTATATTTCATATATCAAAATATTAAGAACAAGTTATAATAAATTATTTCTTATATTCTTACTAAAATATAATAATATTAACTAATTTGAACATGGTTTAAATGCATATTTGTTACTTTATAATACCATGTCTTAAATGGACATTTTATTTCTCAAAAACAATTTTTGACAACAATACTAAATACTCAGATATTAAACTAAACTTTTTAAAAGTACTTCTCAAAAGCACTTTTCCACACCACTATTTAAAAGTAATGTTAAACTAGCCCTAAGAAAGAAAAGATGGACAAATCAAATTTTAGCAATCAAAAGTGACTTGCTATATTTCCATTTTTTGAATACATACTTTACATGCAAAATACAACTTTAAATAGGAAACACCAACTACAACTTGACAAGTTGGCAGATCTAAATACATGGAATCTGCTCATTAGTTGATTTCTATCTAATCAACATCACTTACATTAAACTATCAGATTCAAAAAAATAAAATAATCTAACAACTTTACAAAATAAGTTGACAACTTGTTAGCTTGTAACAAAAGCTTCAGGGTAGTTGGTGGTTAGACTGTCTGCCATTCTACCTTACACTTAGACTGTTCGTCACATTGGCTTGTCTGCCACTCTTGGACTGTCTGACATATTTGGATTGTCTGTCACTCTTAGACTTTCCACCACACTGTTCACCAAAGTCTATCTGCTCGATAGTCCACCATCTAATAGTTTGCCATTCTCCTGGTGTTTAACTTGTTCGCCAGATATGTGACTTGTTGCATGAATGACCATCTCACAACAACCTTTCACTCTTAAACACCTCTTTGCTAATTCATAAACCTTTTTAATCTGCTCAATATCTCTTTCTTTCGCCACTTTATCATCTAGAATCTTAACAATCGATCATCTCTCAATGATTTAAGAAAATAGTTGACTAAATTTCTTTTTCCTTCAGGGACGTCAAAGGAAAGTGCTTTTTTGTCGGTTAATAGCTCGACAAGGACGACACCAAAGCTATAGACGTCACTTTTCTCATTTATTTGGCTTGTTTGCAAGTATTTAGGGTTTAAATACTTGTTGGAGTTTTAAGCCAAGAAGAACATTAAACAAAAACAGATAACAAAGCTGCAAGAAGTATGAAACAGCATTACATGTTTTTTTATAGTCAATCAACTTATCAAACACAACTAACCCCACTAACCAGCCTAGTAACTTGTGAAACATTGCTTGTACACTAAAACAAGCCAACTAAACAAATCCTTCATTACCTAAACACATAAAGCTGTCATCAAGCTTGTTCATTTTCAACTAAGCAAAATTACATTGCAACCAAAACAAACAAAAAAACTTGTTAATGCAGCATGCACATGAGCTGCAGCATGCATACAAGTATGCACTACAAAAAAATCATTTTAGCAGCATGGTTGGCCATTTTTCAACACTCCTCTTTGGCCTCCATGCTGCAAACACCAATCGTATTTCTCAATAATTCAAACCAAGCATCAAATGGAGTTTTCCTCTCCTGCACAGCCTTGGCAAGCATTCAAACTAAGCTTCAAATAGAGTCTTCTCCTCCTTCACAACCTTGGTTGGCAATTTGATCAACAAATACACTGAGGTATTCACAGTCTTAGCCCAAAAATTGTTTAGCAGCTTGCCATCAAATAATGAGCATCTTGTTTATTATAGTCCTATTTCTTCTTACACATACTCTGTTCTGCTGTGGAATGTAAATGTTGGTGAGCTACTGAGGACGGACTAAAGTAATTTATGTCTTCTTAACAAGTAGCCCTAAAACTGACAGGCTCTAGCAGCTTCTGTCTTTCTTAACAAGCAATAGGAACAAAATCAATGGCCCTCAAATATGACAGGCTCTTGATACCAATTGTTTGAGTTTTTAAGCCAAGAAGAACAAAGAACAAAAATAGAGGACAAAGCAACAAGAAACATGAAGCAATTTACTTGCTCACAAACATGCAACAAGGAGTGAAAAATAGATTTTCATTGCAATCAACAAAGCATTACATGTTTTTTTATAGTCAATCAACTTAGCAAACACAACTAACCCCACTAATCAACCTTGCAACTTGTGTGTTGAGTGTGACTCCTATTTCAGTCAAATTTGAGAAATAATCTTCCAGTTCAACTCTGTTTATTTGTTTCAATCAAACTCTGATTAGCCTAAATTATTTTATTATTTGACCTATAAATTTAGCCTATAAATAGGCTCTTTTACAACCTTAGAAAATACACTCAACACTTTTGGAGAATTTTGTGTTTATATTTTGAGGGTTCTTTGTTTTCGGGTTTTAAGGTTTAATTTTTATCTCCATCTTTGTACACTTTGTTCTTTTGCCATTATAGTAAAATTATCTTTGCCTATGGTTTTTTATCCTATTTGGAGGGGTTTTTCAAGTTAAATTTGTGTGTTCAATTTCTCAATTTCTTCCTCTTTATTTACTTGTTCGTTGCTTAATCGGGTTGATCCCCAACATTGTGAAACATTACTTACACATTAAAACAAGCCAACTAAACAAGTTATTCATTCCCTAAACACATCAACCTATCATCAAGCTTGTTCATTTTCAACTAAGCAAAATCACATTGCAACTAAACATAATACTTGTTAATGTAGCATGCACACGAGCTACAACATGCATACAAACTGTATGCACTCAAAAAAATCATTTTAGCAACATGGTTGGCCATTTTTCAATAATATCTCAATGTTTCTTACACCAGTGTTGTTAGTTGAATTTGATGTAGTGGCAGAAATCGAGATGCTCCAAAATCTGAAACTTTTGCAGTATAATTGTCGTCCGGAAGGATGTTTGTAGGCTTCATATCTCTATGAATTATTACTGCCAAAGCTACATAGTGTAAATATGATAGCACTCGCGCTAATTACGTAGCTATCTTTCTCCAAATTTCCCAAGAAATCAAAGAAGCTTTGTCTTCATAGTGGATGTGTTCGTACACCGTGCCATTAGAAACAAATTCATAAACCAATAAGGGGACCTCAGTCTCCAAGCAACAACCTAAAAGTTTGACCACATCTCTATGGTTTACTTGGGAGAGAATGATAACCTCATTGATGAACTAATTAATTTGGCTTTGATCAACAATTTCAGATTTCTTGATGGCTACCTTTGTGTCATTCTTCAGATACCTTTGTAAACTGTGTCGAAGCCTCCCTTCCCAATAATGTGGCTCTCATCATAGTTTTTGGTTGTGTTCTTAAGCTCTTCTACACTGAAAATCCTAACGGTTTCGATTGATACTTGTTGTTCATTTACCTCTTGCTGTAACAGTAAACCACCATTTCTCCGAAAGAATTTCTTTTTCATGTTGAATAGCTTTCTTTTCTTGCGTATCAAGAACAACCATGAAGAACCCATAATAGCAACCAATACACTTAAGCCGGTAGTTGCCATTAAACAATAGTAAAACATTACACATGATCTTAACACTATATGTTGGAAAACACAGTCTTGTTGTCAATATTTATGTATAAAAGCTAAAATTAGAAACGAACACCTACAGGCTGAGATTCGTATGACATTTACTACATTTGGTATGCAGCCAGTTCCATCTTTTCTGCCATCCCCATGACCTGATAAGCTATAAAATTAACATATTTTAATCTCATTCTTAATGGGTTTTTGGATGATTAATTGTACAAATTAGTGAATTTAATGTTCCTAATCCTTTAAATTCATGTTTTTATACTTAGGAGAGCATTTAGGAGCAAAAGGAGAAAAAAAATGAGCCAAAATCAGACAAACAGAGTTTTTTTTCAAGATCCACATAGGCCTGGGCATTTCCACACGACTTGGCCACACACCCGTGTGAGCCACACGCCCAAGTGCCAGCCCGTGTCGATTTTGCACCCTGTTTCCCATATACATGGAAAAACTCAATTTTTAGGTTTTTTGAGTATTGTAAAGTCTATAAATACCAATTAGAAGAAGACCTAAGGGGCACTCAAAGAAGATTGAAGAAAACACTCGAAGAACACCATTAGAATCAACTCAGAAGTGAATCTCCCTCAAGATCGAAGATCTCTATTTAATTTCTTTTGAAGTTTTTTTGAGTTTCTTTATGTCTTGTGGTTATCCTAACTTTGAGATGCTTCTATTCAGGATATGAACTAAATTCCCTAGATACTTAGGGATGATGAAACCTACGATGAATAATATTATTTAATTTCTAATTTACATAATAAATATTTGATTCTTGTTCTCAATTATGTATGCTTAATTCTTGTTTTAATATTTTCGCAATATTAATTTATGTTAAATGTGCTTATTTTAGTGGAGCAAAAGTCTCTGTTTAAAAGTAGATCTAGCATAATTGAGTGGAGTTACATGCAATCCTAGAAATAGGATGACATAAATCTACCCGATTAAAGTCAAGTCTAATAGGGGAATCCATAGATCGAGTTAATACGACAATAGGGGTTTTAATTAGAAAGAGATTTCAATTAATCAACCTAGAGTCAATTGTTCTACTCTCGAAAGAGATATTAACATAATTTAAGGATTTCTACGGATCAAGACACAAATGAATAAATCGTTTAATTTAGATTCATAATAATAGTGAAGTCTAGGTGGATTCTTTCCTGGGTATTGTCTATCTCATTGGTTATCTTCAATTATTTTCCTATTTCATTCTCGGTTGTGTTCTTAGTTATATTCGTTTAGTAGTTTTAGGTTAAAAACGTTCACTCTAATTTATCGGCTAAATAATAGAAAACCGGTAATTGTTAGTACTTTTAGTCCTCGTGGATACGATATTCCCTACTCACCATAACTATACTATTGTTCGATAGGTGCGCTTGCCTTAGTCGTATTTATAGTTAGTTCAGTGACCATCAAAACTTTTCCAGATGAGCAAGTATAATTTCCCAACGTATTAATGCAATTTCTTTCAGAAACACAATTGTGGAAGGTTGAATTTTTGCACTCATCAATATTTGAAAATCATTAAAAGAAACTGGTAATCCCAAAATAGCAAAACAGAAGCAGATAAAGCCATGACGAAAATAGTAATGTGAGCATAAGATAGATATACCTTAGTAACCATTAGGTAGATACGGGTTTCCACGATAGCCATCCTTACACTTGCAGATATGACCAAACCTATTTTTATGATCATAGCATATGTTATTTTTGTTTACAAGTATATTTAGGTTTATGCTCAGTTGTATTGCAACGTTCAGTTCCAATTGCCCAATCAAGCAACAAAGGAATAGATTTTACGTTCACCAACTCATCAAAACTTTCATAACTAAAACTGAACTCTCATCAGTAACAAAGGCGTAGCTACAAGGATTGAAGTCCCACACATTTGTATGATTGTTGAAGCTTGCTACTGATACATTAAGATTCTTGAGTCCACTAGGAATGAAAATCTGGTAGCGTCCTATACTGGAGTAAGAACCATTAAGGGGATGTGTCCTTTTTGTCGTAATATGACATGCAGCCCGTATAATATTTAGTATCAATACCCTCACGTTCAGCCATGGTAGTGGCGCAAGTGTCACAGCCAATAACAGTGAACTTGTTTTTAGGCTTTAAGATAGTGAACATGGAAGCCCGCAGCCAAGAGTATTACTGTTCCACATTTCTGCGAAAGGCGTCATAAGAATCCCTAGCTACATATGCAAGAATTCTAGCTGACCTTCAAACGTTATGTCAGTGATAAACAAGTTACCATGTAGTTGTTGTGGTCTAAGGGCCTAAAAGACTGGTTGTAGTAGATTGAAAAATTCTGATTCAAGTAACAGCATTGGTTCATGCCGAAAGGATATAATGCTTACATTTCCACACTTCTCCAATCAACCTGGTAAGGCTTGGGAATGAGAAGCAACTGATGCTGATGCGGCTACAAGAAACTAGGCCCAGCTAAATAAGACAACTGTAGAATTCCACCCTCCATAGCCATTGCCAAAGGTAACAATAGTGTTTATACGCACTTGATATATAGTCGAATGCTTGAAACTTTTAATGGTTTTTTCCATCTTCAGTTTCACCTTAAGAACACGATCAAGATTCAAGAATATAAAGATTAAACTTTCTAAAACCCAATTAAAGTTCATTGAATATGATCCAAAGTTGTCGCTTATGATATGTTAGATACTATGCAAAAATGTATGAATAGAAAGATAAACTATAAAGTAATTCTTTAATCAATATTCCTTATCTGTTGAATGAACACATTGATGAAGTTTATATACTCATATGAGAATAACTGCTCCTAACCAACTAATTAACAAATTTGATAATAGGCTAACAATCTTAACAATCTTTATACTATTATTTAACATTTACTCAGCTTCTCAATGGGTTAGACCTGAAGTAAACTTCGAAATTCAGCAAACAAAGAGACAGACAATGGTTTAGTGAGAATATCGACAAATTGATCATAGGCTGGCACTTCACCGACAACAAGGGGCCCATGAGCCACCTTTTCACGAAAAAAAAGTCAAGTTCAACATGTTTGAATTTGGAGTGTAAGACTGGATTAGCTGTAACAGCTATCGTACTTTTATCACACCAAACTGTAGGAGGATCAGTAGAACTAATTTGTAACTCTATTAACAGAGACTCTAACCATACAATATCACTAGAAGCTGCAGCTAGACTTCGATATTCAGCCTCTACCGTGGACCGAGACACAACTTGTTATTTCTTAGAACACCACGAAATAGATGTATGACTGAAGTAGACACAAAATCCCGTAGTAGACTGGCTATCATCAAAATCATAACCCCAGCTGGCATCAGCATATCTAACCAAAGATAGTCTGTCAGATCGTCAAAAAACCAGCCCATGAGTGATAGTACCATGTAAATATCCCAGGATACGTTTTCAGGCTATCAAATAAACCATAGTAGGTGCATGCATGAATTGACAGACACAAATTACAGTATAGGCAAAATCTAGTCGAGTTAGAACCACATACTGAAGAGCACTAGCTAGACTTTTGTATTCAGTAGGATCAGCAAGTCCATCACCGTCATCTTTAAACAAAGTCGATGAATTAACCATTAGCGTATGAACACTCTTTGCATTAGCCAGAGAACTCCTGTCAAGAAGGTCTCAAATGTATTTGCGCTGACATAAGTGAAGACTACTAGTGGAGGACCTACTGACCTCAATCCCTAAAAAACAATGAAGCTCACCCATATCCTTTAGAGAGAATTTGTTATGTAGTTGCTAAAGAAAACAGTTTATTTCATCAGTCGAACTGCCAGTAATAATAATATCATCCACATAGACTAAGATATAAACAGTGGACGTGGTTGAAACTTTAACAAACAAGGAAGTATCAGCTACAAAACCACTAGAGATAATAAAATATTTCAAATTTTCAAACCAGACACGGGAAGCTTGCCGTAATCAGTACGAAGCCTTCGTCAGACAGCACACCAATGGCTCACCATTTGGTCCATATTGAACCTAGAGGCTACTACATGAACACTTTATCAGCCAAGTCTCTATTTAAAAAAGCATTGTTTACATCGACTTGATGAAGTTTCCAATCATTAGATACAGTAACAGATAAAATGGTTCGAATAGTAGCAGGTTTGATCACTGGGCTATCTGATGGGGTTTCCACTGAAAAAAATCTACCTTATCTCCTTCTTAAACTATTAGTTTCAGTTGAGGAGTCGTGCGAACAGTCGTATGGGTTCTTACCTTGCACCATTTTATTGATAATCTCATCAACAAGAAGAAGAATCTACTAAAAAGAAGAATAAGAAGAAACAGTGGAGAGGATAGAATAATTTTTTTTTGAAATACAAAAAACCCCAACAATATTCCTTTAAAAATGACTTCCAAACATTTCCTATTCCTTTTTTTTCTTCATCTTTTGTTTCTCATCGTTTCCATCTCATGCTCGCTTCATCACCGCCCATCTCATCCATCCCCGTCCACCGTAAAAATATTCACCTTACCTCCTCCTTAAATCACTGGTTTCGACTTAGGAGTCATGCGAACAGTCGTATGGGTTCTTACCCTGCAACATTTCGTTAATAATCTCATCAACAAGAAGAATCTGCTAAGAAGAAGAATAAGAAGAAATAGAGGAGAGAAGAGATGATATGAGTTTTTTATTTTTATGTTTTTGAGAGACACAAACCCTTAACAATATTCCCATGGACTTGACTCTGATGACAACGACAGCCGCTGTATCTGGAGCTGTTAATGACAAAGAGTTAGTCGTCGATCCTTTCTTGGTTGAGGCTTTTCAAAATCCTCATCATCATCTTACCAGTTATCTATTTTTCCCCTTTTTGTGTTAATTATCCCAATTTTGCATCTTCAATCAACAAAGATTTATGACACCTTTTTGAATTATAAGGGAAAGAGAGGAAATTGAATAAATATGCCCATAAGCTTCATTCTAGGGTTCCTTAGGAATCACATCTAAGGTTTAGTCTTTGTTTTTTATCCAATGACTAGGCTACACAAGTTTCACTTATATATTAATTAGTATTAAAATTAATTGAAAGAGATTATAACAAAAGAGATAGAAGTGAGGCAGAAGACGATGGTGAAAAGAAAATGAAAGGAAAAAAAATAAAGGAATAATTTTTAAAGGAAAATGAAAGGAAAAAATAATTAAAGAAGGTCTGGTTTGTAGTCAAATAGGATGACACGTAGCAGCATGTGGATGGTCAATGCTACCACGTCAGCAAAAAAAATAACGGTGTTAGGCTTGGGTACCAATATAATGGATAGAAAAAAGTTCAGGTACCAATCTAGGAAAAAGATCATAAGTAACAATCTGGGAGAAGTGAAAAAATTCAGGTACCAATTTTAATATTTAACCCAAATTTTAATTTTCATCAAACTTTACATTTATGATATATATGAATGAAATATGAAATATGACAGTTAGATCGTTAAAATATTAATCACACATGAAAGGTGTCAAATTAACTAGTGTAAATAAAAACTTACCCAAATTAATTAAAATATAGAAAAAATAATATCAAGTAAAAATTAATATATTTATATATATGAAACTTTTTTAAATGATTGCAATTGTAAAAAAATTGCACAGACTTTTACTTCAATTTGTTATAAAATAAAAAGACAGAGAGTAAAGAACAAAGAGAATGAGAAAGCAAAGAGAGTGCATATTTTATTGATCAATCGGAATATTTACAAAGTTTCTCCAAAGTCTCCATTTATAGGCATAAGAAGTATAAATGAAGTAGAGACCTACTTCTAATTACTATTTAAATTTAAAGTACATCAAAACTTATCTTGATCTTGATGGACATGTACTTAATAAGATATTCATAACAGTCCCCCTTAGATGTCCATTTGTAGATAATGTGACTCGTTAAAACCTTTATTAGGAAAAACCCTGTGGGATAAAAACCTAATGAATGAAAAAGAATATTAAATCTTCTATTACAAGCTGCCTCGTTAAAAACTTTTACCAGGAAAACCCAATAGGACAAAACCTTGGTTAAGGAAATAAGAGTACAGCACGTATTTACTTCCCATCATGAAAACATCACATAATATCTCATATTCTACGTATTCAATCTTGAATACTAACTTTTCAAATGAGCATTTATATCATCATTCTTTTGAAAGTCATGAGTGAGGGAAAATTTTGGGGAATATATTTTGATCTCTTCAGGAGTTTCAACAATAATCATAGCAAACTTTAATCATAATTCTTATATAAAAATATAAATATGTATTTTGGATCATTTCATAATCCTCCTTCAACTACTATTCACTCAGTCAAATTTACCACATATATCAAATTATTTTAGTTCATATAAATGAACAATTTTCTAAGAAATTCAATATGATTTTAGTATAAACTTTACTATATAGTGATTCATAAAAGGTTATAACAACAACCATTAGACGCAAGTTAGATCTTTTATGAACTGTCAAAATAATATATCTAAAAGTTATTTCATCCATCACAAAAGAATATTATATCTTTTCATAATCAATGCCCGGACTTAGCGAAAAACTTCATATTTTTATTCTGTTTTTGCAAAACTACTTCATTTGTACTCTCACTGGCTTTATACCTTTAGATTTTGGACTACTAGTCCAAAAACTCCACAGATTTAATTTTACTTGAGTTGCGTCTTTCTATTTTGACCAATTTATTCCATATCTATATTTCTTAATAGATTTATTCAAGATCCTCCTTTTATTTCATTATTTCAACAATAATACTGCATGTAAAACCATTGTCGACCAGTTTTATTATCGGTTCTACATTTTTTCGAATTGTAACATATCGAGATTTCTTTATTTTCACTATTTTAATCTTTAATTTTAGGTACCTGAATCTCTTCTGCAGTTTTACTTATTAGTTATGTCTTGGGTCTCTTCTGGAGCACTTGCCTTCACTATATGACCGTCTAGATTTATTATTTTCTTTTATGAGAATTTTTCATATTTGGAACTTGTAATGAGTTATTATTGTTGAAGTTCTGGTTCAAATTACTCTCCCCTTAACTCATTACAAGTTATTATTTCTCTCTCCCTAATGTCGGGAAAACTATTGAATCAAAATAGTAATCACAAATCATGTCATAGTTGAATCTCCAATACTTTCAAAACATCTAATAATACAAGGAGACTTATAATTATATATATTCCCAACATTCTTTGAGGATTCATTCATCTTTGCGCGTAGTAGTGGAGCAATTGGAACATATATGCACATACAAGAATTCAAAGATGAGAAATATTTAGCTCTTAACTAAAAATCAATTGTAATGGGGAGTATTATAACTTATTGGCTTGATGTGTACAACACGTAAATCAATATAATCTCATGTTGAAATAGGAAGTTTAGTTCTCATAAGAAATTATTTAGATATTAATCAGAGACGTTCAACCAATAATTTCTCTAAACCATTATGTGCATAAAAAACAAACTTTTACAAAAAAAAATTCAAACGCAATCAATAAAATACTAAGATATAAACTCATTATTATTAGCAAGATGAATTGTCTTAATTGCATGATCTAAAATTAATTATTTAAACAAGTAATCTTGCAAACGATAGGTTGCAAGTTGATAACACATTTGTGATTATTTTGTAGATGCATCTACCAAAATCATATAATATCAAAATCATCCACATAGTGGTTGAATGAGCCCACGTCAATTTTAGAAATGTAAGACATTAAATCTCAACATTAGCTAGTAAGTTTTTACAATGCAATTTTCATTGAGAACAATCAACAAATGAGAATTCTTTAAATTAAAGAATCTTTTGGTTCTTTAATGAATGTCTATATGAATTCTCAATTAATTTTTGCATCATATATGATCCAGAATCGTCTAACTGGTCACGGCAAGTAGTAAATGCATTTGTATCAGTAAACTTTTTGTATACTATAACATGCATTTCAATTGTTCTAATAATGTAAATATAAATTATGACAAATTGAGAATTTTACCGTCATTCCTTTTACTTTGTATCCATATATAAGTACTATTGTAACATTTACTACTTGAAATCTCTAAATCAATGTGAAGTCTAATTTACTAATTTCCAGGTGTATAATGGGTACATAACCAATGACTTTTCATACATAAGTTTTCTCTCTTACAAGTTCTCATCAGTAATATTTTTCCACATAATTTTAATTGAGAACTTATTCTGAGTTCTTTAGAGTTATACTCACAATTTTTAAAAATAAACTTGCAACTTCAAGTGCATCCAACCATAATAAGCTTTAGATAGAATTATCGTATTCTGTTGTTCATAAGTAGATATTTCACAGTCAAATATTTTGCTTTCAATCCCTTAATTGGGATGATGACAAAAGAAGATCACAAAGATAGTCAAAGTCAATTCAATTTAATAACAAGAGTAATCAATAACTCAATCCTCCCTTTTTTCTTCATCCTTTCAAATTAGATATTTATAGCAATAACGATTTATATGCAATATAAACTATTCTTCATTCACAATTTCAATATAAGATCCATTATAAATATCTTTTAAAACCAATGGATTAATCATCACAAGATATTAATATATTAGCTTTTATGGAGCTTTTGACTAATTTTGTACTACCACATATTTGGATAATATTGGTTTTTATTTTCTTTTACACTTGCGTTCACTTCGGGGAATGCAATAGATTTACTAGGATGAACTTATAAATGTCCCAATAGATTCTTTATTTTATAATCACCATCGTAAACATACGTGGATTTAAAATAAAAATCTATCTATTCATGTTGTCATGATTAATCTCCAATTATAATAAACATGATATAATAAATCATAATAAAATACATCTGAAGATCTTTAACGTCATCTTCATCACCCACGTAAGGATTATATAAATTTCTTTGGATAATGATTATCATAGTGCGCAGGCCCCAATGAAAGACTGAAATTGCAATAGCTCTAAAAGACAATCGACAACAACTTGAGCAACATATTTGGAGTGACCGTATTATAAAATAAAAGAGAATCGTGTTGATAACGTGTTATAAAATAAAAAGTCAAATAGTAAAGAACAAAGAGAATGAGATAGCAAAGAGATAATGTATTTTATTGATCAATCGGAATATTTACAAAGCTTCTCCAAAATCTCTATTTATAAGCATAAGAAGTATAAATGAAGTAAAGATCTACTTCTAATAACTATTAGAATTTAAAGTACATCAAAACTTATCTTGATCTTGATGGACATCCACTTAATAAGATATTCATAACACAATTATAATTATTTTAACTAAAATTTTTAAGTAATAAATGTAAATTATAATTATAATTATTTTTAAATATATAATTATCACAACTTCTATTCACTACAGCAAAATAGGTTTTTAGCGCCGCAAAAGATCAAGCATTAGCGGCGTTAACCAAAAAACACCGCAATAAATGATAATTAGTGGCGCTTTAAAAAAAATGCCGCAATAGTTAGAGAATTAACGGTGTTCCCTGAAAAATGCCACAAAAAATAGAGCAAAACGACTTCGAGGTTTATTGGCTTTAGTGGCGCTTTGTAGAAAACGCCGCAATATATCGAGCATTAGCGGCGCTAATTTAGAAACGCTGCAACAGATTGAGTTTTAGCGACGAAGTTTGAGAAACGCCGCTATAGACAAAAAGCGCCGCAAAAAATTTGAGCAAAATGGCTTCGTTTTTTTAGCTTTTATTGGCTTTAGTGGCGCTTCTTTAAAAAACGCCGCAATAGATCGAGCTTTAGCGGCGCTTTATTAGAAATGCCGCTATAGATCAGGAATTAGCTGCACTTATTGTAAAACGCCGCAAAAAGTTGAGCAATATGACTTCGTATTTTGTTGACCTTTAGTGGAATTAGTGACGCTTTTCTAGAAACGCCGTAAAAAGTTTGATAAAACGATGTCATTTTTTCATGAGCTTTAACAAAAAATAAATTTATTTTATTGTTTAGGGATTAGTATTTAAGGTTTATTGTCTATGGTTTAGGGTTTTAGGGTTCATGATATAATGTTTATTATTTTGGGATTAAAGTTTTGAGTTTAGGGTTTAGGGTGTAGATTTAGGGTTTGGAGTTTGGGGTTTGGGGTTTAGGGTTTATGATTTAGTGTTAATAGGTTAGTGTTACGGCTTATAAGATATAGAAGTTTAGGGTTTGGGGTCTGATGTTTAGGGTTTAGGGTTTAGTGTTTATGATTTAAGGTTTACAATGCATGGTTTAGGGTTTATGATTTAGGGGTTTAGGGTTAATGGTTTAGGGTTTTAAGGTTTTAGGGTTTAATTACTTTTGTGATACCAAATTCAAAAAAATTACAAATACTTTTTGTCTTTTACTTCTTATTATGTTATTAGGGTTCTAAGTGACATGAATACTTAGTGTATTGACTCGTGGCATATATGTTATGATGACATTTGATAATTGTGTTATTTACATTCGTTTATTCACTTAAAAATAAAGTATAATTTTAAAATTATAATACATTATTTGAATAATATCAATAATTTATAAATTTGAATATTTATAATATTTAAATTATACACTTTCTAAGATTTATAAAATTTATAAAATTTTAACAATTAAAAATAATATCATATTAATGTATCAAATTTTTAAATAATATTATTTAAATAATATTAATAATGTCATATTAATGTATCAATTACAAATAATTTCATATTAATGTATCAAATTTGTAAATCTATTAAAAATTTGAAAATTTATAAATAATATTATTTCAGACACATACATAATTACAAAGTGAAACATTAGCGGCGTTTCTTTGAAAAAACGCCGCAAAATGTAAGTATTAGCGGCATTTGGTCTAAAAACGCCGCAAAAATGTATTAAAAATTGAACAAAACAGCGCCGTTTCGATTCAGGAATTTAATTGGCAGTGGCTTTTTTGTTGAAAAAGCTGCAAAAGTTGTAAAATTAGTGGCGTTTTTTGTAAGCACCGCAAATGTTGCAATACTAAACGGCGTCGTTTTCTTCCACAAGTCAGGTTTCTATTACATCCCCGCTCGCAGCCCCAAATTCCCCATCCAAATCCCTAATTAGTCACAGAGACTTGTTTCGGTTCTTTGATTTTTGTTACAACTTTCTTCAATTGGTTTTTTTACTTAAAAAGAAAAGATTTGTTTCGGTTTCTTGTAAACTTTCATACGAAGACAGAGAAGATGAAGAAGGTGGCCGAACATTCCGATTCTGTTTTTTGGTCAATCAATATTTAAGGTTCGTTTTCTTTATTTTGCGTGTTTAAACTTTGGGTTTTTATTGTTTTTGTTAATTTTTTTGTTTATAATTTGTTGTTGACCCTGAAATAAAGTAAAATCGTCTTTGGTTTTAGGGTTTTCGATCCTTTTACGAGTGGAAGCTGTTCCGAAGTGCTTTCATTTCTCTTCATCGTCGTCAAGGTACTGTACTACTTTCATTTCTTTTATCTTCAAGTTTTGGCGTTGGATTAGGGTTTTAGTCTGAATACATTTTTGTTGATTCGCACTGTACTGTTAGTTTCTTGGAAATTGGAAATTGGAAATTAGGGTATATTCACATTTATCACATTTATTCGCACTGTACTGTTGATTCGAAATTGGTTTGGAATAAATGTGATGTTGTTGGTGATGATAGGTTGGAAATGAGTTGGAGTTTAGCATAGATTTATGCTTAACTTGGACAACAAAATGGGAATATACCTCTTATTATCTTGCTGTTGTTTTAGTTATTTTAGGGTTTACTGTATCTGGTGTTTGCAAATCCTGTAATTATCATTTTATTTTTTTAAATATATTCATATTTAGTAAACATTGACTATGTTCTTCCAAAGAAACCAGTCAAAGGTCAGGTGCATGTGGGTCTAGCTAAGAACTTTTTATTATTGTTGATTTGCACATTATGCATAATATTGGTTTCCACATCATCCAAGGTCCAATTTCCCTTTTAGTTGGACATTTGTATTGTATCAATGGTAGTTGTATTTCTCGTTGTTCACTGTTTGCCTTCAGTTATCATAACTTCTAGGTTTCATGTGACAGTTGATTAGTAGGTTGGAGAGCCAAGAACTTGTGAAAACTAGAAAAATAGACTACTAGAATAGAGATGGATTAACATATGAAGAAAGGAATGCTGCTGTATGGTATATGTGCAATCAGTCAATGGGTCGAGAAGAGACTTTTGGAAAGATTGACTAAAAAATTATATGGTGTTTCTATTATAGCAAACAATACATTGCAAATGGAGGATGCACAACAATGACTTCTCATTCCCAACTGGGGGTTTCCCATCTTTGCATTTGCCTGTGGTAGTTGTTGTGAACCCAGAATGCTTATTTGTTAAGATACTTTGGAATAAATTACTTTTTTTTTGTCATTTTTCCATCGTTTAGCCAGTGTTTGATATGCCAATACTTTTATTATATGGTTTATTGATCTAACATGTAATGCTTCTGTCACAATTGTAGTCTTAACATTTTAGCCATCGGAAATTACTTTGAATTTTTGTTATAAGAATATTGATTATTAAGAATATTGATTATAAGAATTTTATTAAATTATATATTTTAATTAAAATATATTTAATAATAATTATGTTAAATTTTATTTTATAGTATCATATATTATGATTTTAGTAAATTTATATAAGAATATTGATTATTAAGAATTTTATTAAATTATATATTTTAATTAAAATATATTTAATAATAATTATGTTAAAATATGATTAAATTATTTATTATTGATATTAATAATCTTATTAAAATTTAATAACAATAACAATAATCATTTACCTAAACAAATTTCTACTAAGGGTATTCTAGTCATTTTAGTTTTTTCCCTTATGCTATTACACCTCCATTCCATTCAAACAAACACAAGAATACTATTACGCCTCTATTCCATTACATTCAACCAAACAATTGAATTGCTATTACGCCTCTATTCCATTACGCCTCTATTCCAATGCAACGAACCAAACGTGTTCTTAGTAAAATTTTGTTCCTTCAACTGTGTTCCTCAAGCTAACATGTCGATCCGCAATTCAATTAAGCACACGATTATCAAATTACCTCATAATTAGGCTCCATAATATTGGTTCATTCTAAATTGTCAAGACACCAAACTTATAAAAAATTCACAACCATAAACAACCCTTTATTCAATTTCTTGCATATAACTTGATTGTTAATATCAAAAGAGAGATTGTTGAGACATTTATTTTAGATTCAATTCTTAAATATTTTGTTTATTTAAAACAACGTCGCTTAAAATTTTAGGTAACATTATTATCGATGTATTTGATTTCCTTATATTTTTATATATGAATTAATGATTTTTTTAGTTTTATATTTATAAATATGACTTTTAGATATGTGATTTTTTTATAAAAATAATAAGAAATATATAAGGGATGAGATTGTAATCAAGAAAATCATGCAGCCAACAAACTCATGTTTGATGATTTTATTAATTATAAATATAATTATGATGATTTACAATTCTATTTTCTTTAAAGAGCTAGGAACCTTCATCAAAGAGAGAAGAATTATAGCAATCATAAGGGTCATGAATGAATGTATGCCTCCCTAAATTGCTCAATTATATGATGTATGTTCTATTTCTTCTGCTCATACTGCCCTAAATAGCTCAGTTACATGATATATGTTTTTTGTTTGTTTGTTTAAACACTTAATTATATGATATTAAACTTACTTGCAGTGAAAGAGAGTTTCACAATAATAGGATTATAAGTCATGACCATGTGGTTAGTAAAGGTGGTTAGTAAAACTACTTCAGTTAACCCGTTGTTGATGCAGTTATTCATCTTAATTTCCTATAAATAGTGAAGTCTTCTATGTAAAAGATAGGTTTTTAGTTTTATGAAATAGATATTAAAATACTTTTCTCTTCTTTTTCATCTTCTTCTGTTACTACTTAAAGCTTTCATCATGGTATCAAAGATTAAAAGATTTTAACAGAGAATGTTCATTTTTTCCCTCCGGTTGTTTTTCTTCTTCTAGTTTTCTAATTCAAAGTTCTTGTGGTTTCTTGGATAATTTCTGATTTTTCTTTCTTTCTTTCAACAATGGTTGGTGGTATTGATTCAAGTGGGTTTGACAACTCTTTTAATTCTGCTTCTGTTCTTACTAAACCTTTTCTCATAAGTCAATTACAATTTGACTTGATGAATCGAATTATTTACTATGGAAGCAGTAGGTCTTTTTCATGATTAAAGGGCATTTTTTTGGAGAAACACATTGATGGTTCTTTGGTTCTTGATCCAGCATAGGGTGATTATGCCTCCCTTAAGAAACAAGATCGGGCTCTTGCGTCATGGTTGCTTACGTCTATAAGTCCTAGCATCTTGTTCAGTCTTATTCATTGTAATTATGCTTGTGGTATTTAGACTACATTACGATAGTTGTTTTCTATTTCTTCCACTACTAGAGTCATGCGACTTCATTCCATGCTTAAAGGTGTAAAGAAATGAGAGTTGTCTATGAGGGAGTATCTTGCTGAGATTCAGTTAATTTGTGATAGTCTTAAGAGCTGTGGACATCCTGTGTCAGAGGCCATGCATATCTCAACTATTCTAACTGGGCTACCTGCTGAATATGAGTTTGTAGTGTCGGTTATTGCATCAAGTCAGCCACCATACAATCTTCAAAGAGTATGTGGTGTGTTGCTAGATGCCAAATCTCGATAGAAAAACCTTTTGTTTTCTTTACCAACGGCTCCATTCAGTGTGCATCTTGCTGAATCTCAAAGGGTTTCCTCTTTACCTTGTCCAGTAGTTCAAAATTCTGTGAATTCTTCTGTTTTGTATACTTCTCCAACTGCTAATTTTCAGTCTGATTCATATTCTCCTAGTTATTAGCAGTTTTATCAAGCTCTGCAGTTGATGTTTCGCGGTCGTAGAAGAGGTCGCGGCTCTCACCCTCAATGTCAGATTTGTGGTAAGATTGGTCATTTGGCTCTGCACTACTATCATCAGTTTGATCAATCGTATTCTGATAACTCTCGTCCTATGTCTCTAGCTATGAGTGGCACTTCTGTAAACTTCACTGGTTTTTCAAATAAAGCTGCTACTATCAATTCTCCTTCGAGTCAAGCTCACAATGTCGCTGCTTCTTCAGTGGTTGTTACGGATGGTGCCTAGTATCCAGATACTAGTGCCACCAATCATTTAACAAATACTTGCTCAATCTACTCCTTACACTAGTTCAGGTAACATTCAGATGGCTAATGGTGAGAAGTTATTCATTTCACATATTGGTAACACATTTTTTTCCACTTCTGATCGTGTATTGGTATTGGACAAATTGTTGCATGTACCCAATGTGACAAAGAATTTACTCTCTGTATCTCAATTTGCCAAAGATAATAATGTCTTCTATGAATTTTATCCGGATTATTGTCTTGTGAAGGATCTTGTCACTAAAGCTGTTTTGCTACATGGGAAGGTGGACAAAGGTCTTTACAAGCTAAACTTCAATTCTCACAACTCCAGCAACAATAATGGTGATAATTGTGCTATTTTTCAACAAGATAAACAAGCCTTCCATACTACTACTACTTATCCTATAAATCATACTATGGGTACTCGTGTTCATCCTAATGGTGTTTCTTCTAATTCTTCTAATGTAAATGTTTCTTCTGATTCTTCTACTGCAATACGGCATTGAAGTTTGGGTCATCCTGCCAAAGATGTTCTGTTTCGAGTTTTTCAACTTTTTAATATTTCTACTTCTATAAATAAGATGTTTGATTTTTGTAAAGCATGTCTATTAGGAAAAAGTTACAAGCTTCCATTTGGTTCCTCTACTATGGTATATAAGCAACCTCTATAACTTGTTGTCATGGATATTTGGGGGCCAGCTCCTATTTCTTCTCAGTCAAAACATTACTATCTCAGTTGTATTGATGCTTTTACCAGATATACATGGATTTTTTTGGCTAATAAGTCCAATGCTCGACATGTGGTTATTTCTTTTCATAAGATGGCATAACGATAGTTAGGCTTTCCTCTAAAAGAAATTTAATCTGATTGGGACGAGAGTTTTGGGGACTTCAAAATTATTTTTCAGATGTTGGAATTCTACATCGACTCTTATGTCCTCATACTTCCTAGTAAAATGTGCTAGTTGAACGCAAACATTGACATATTGTCGAGCTTGGGCTTACACTTCTTGCTCAAGCATCATTTCCTCTCAAGTTTTGGGTTGATGCCTTCTATTTAGCGGTCTATCTTATCAATCGGTTGCCTACTCAAATATCAAAATTCCAGTCTCCTCATGAATGATTATTTGGTCATGTGCCAGATTATTCATTTCTCAAAGTGTTTGGTTGTGCATTTTATCCATTTTTAAGGCCTTATAATACCCACAAGTTGGACTTTCGCTCAAAGAGGTGTATTTTTCTAGGGCATTGTCCAAATCCGCATGGCTACAAGTGCTTGGCTTTGGATGGAAAAATATTTTTTTTTTGCACCACGTTCAATTTCAAGAGGATTTTTTCCCATATGCTATCTTGGCTTCCTCTAGTGCTAATTTTGTTGGTCCCGTCTCCTCTACTGGTAATTTTGTTTTCACCATACTTCTTTCTTTTGGGTCATTTCCTAGCGGCTCTCTTGTTGATAGGTCTACTGGTTCCTCACTGGCTTCATTGAGTCAGGGGTCTTTGGTTCCTTCTAACATATGTCAGACATCTGCTTATATGTGTTAAGCATGGACTGCAATGCAACAGGTAACCATGAAGCTCACCAGCAGCAGCAGACCAGCTTTAGAACAGAACAGGAGCTGCTTGTTTCATTTTGTTTATTTTGATCTTTTTGTAAAGCTATCAAGTTGACATGTAACTTGATTTCTAGAGTTAGTAGGATATGAATATGATGGATGTAATAGCTGATTTATTTCAGCTTTTGACTTGTATTATTTTAGTTGGCAACTTGCCAAATTTGGTGGGAGCAGTTACATGTTTAGGTAACTGACTTGTTATTTTTGTAACTCCTTTATATTTTGAAAAGAAAATAAAAGCAATATGACATTCTCATTTGGTTACTTTTTTTTTGGCCTATCAATTGTATTGCTTGCTATTTTCATGAGCTTATGCTCTTTGTTGTTCATTGTTGCTGTTGCCATTGTTCTAACAAATGGTAATCAGAGCCTCTTGTCTTTGAGGACCTCTGTTGTTTAAGTTTTTTGTTTTAAAACAAACTTAAAAACAAATCAAGTTTGTCAAACTTGTTTTTAGCAACATGAGCTTTGCACCTCCTCCACCACCAGTTTTTGCTAGAGAAAACTACCACATTTGGGTAGTTAAAATGAAAACTTACCTCCAAGCACTTGATCTGTGGAGTGTAGTTGAAAATGATGTCGAGCCACCACCATTGAGAGCAAATCCAACCATTGCTCAGATAAGGCAGCATGGTGAGGAGCGATCTAAGAAGCACAAAGCCAGGGCCTGCCTACAGAATGGTGTGTCTGATGTGATCTTTACTTGCATCATGGCCTGTGATTCACCTAAGCAAGCATGGGACAGGCTGAAAGAGGAGTTCATGGGATCAGATAAGACTAGGCAGCAACAAGTCATTAACCTTAGAATGGAATTTGAAAATCTGAAAATGAAGGAGTCAGAAACTATCAAGCAGTATTCTGATAGAACTATGGCCACTGTCAACAACATCAGACTTCTTGGAGAGGATTATAGTGGCAGCAGGGTTTTTGAGAAGGTGATTACCACTCTTCCTGAGAGATTTGAATAAAAAATCTCCTCATTGGAAGACTCAAGGGACCTCACAACCATTTCCTTGTCTGAGTTGGTTAACTTACTCTATGCACTTAAGCAGAGGAGGGCTAGCAGGCAGGAGGAAAATCCTGAAGGTGCTTTTCAAGCAGAGAAGGCTCTAGCTCAAGTTAGAAAGCTAAGAAGCCTTGGTTTGAAAAGAGGGAAAGATCAAAGAAAGATGCTGGTAGAAGGAGGTTTCCACCATGCATTCACTGTAAGAAGACTAATCATTTGGAGAAGTATTGCTGGAACAGACCAGACATCCAATGCAAGAGTTGCAAGTAGTATGGTCACCATGAAAAGATTTGTAGAAATCAAGAAAAGGCACAAACTCTGCCAGTACAAGCCAAGACCGCTGAGGATCTTTAAGCTCAGGAGGAGCATGTCTTTACTGCCTCATGTTTTGCAACTACAGGTAAAGTCAAATGTAGTTGGCTTGTAGACAGTGGCTGCTCACATCACATGGCATCAGATGAGAGCCTGTTTAAGGACCTTGACAGGAGTTTTGCTTCAAAGGTCAGGATAGGCAATAGGAATCTGATTGAAGCTAAAGGCAGAGGTGATGTTGTGATCAACACTGGTTCAGGTAACAAGGTTATTTCAGATGTGCTCTATGTATCTGAAATAGATCAAATTCTACTTAGTGTAGGTCAGCTGGTTAAGAAAGGCTGCTCTCTAGTTTTCAAGAATGATTCTTGTGTTATTAATGATATTCTTAGTAGAGAAGTTGTTTCAGCCCCTATGGCAGATAGGTGTTTCATGCTGGATGTGAGCCAACTTGAGAGAAGAGCCTATACAAGTTCAGTTGTCAATTTCAGGTCACTCAATTTGCTGTACAAGATGAGTTTAACAGAGGACATGATTAAGGTTGATGCAAATGAGTCTGTTTGTGAAGTGTGCCAGCTTGGTAAGCAGACCAGGTTGCCTTTTCCAGTAAACCAAGCATGGAAGGCTCGAGAAAGACTTGAGTTGGTGCACTCAGATGTCTGTGGACCAATGAAGACCCCTTCACTGAATGGCAGTAAGTATTTTATACTGTTTATTGATGATCTGACCAGATTTTGCTGGGTTTATTTCATGAAACAGAAGTCAGAAGTGTTTGAAGTTTTTGGAAAGTTTAAGGCATTAGTAGAAAATCAAACAAACTGCAGGATTAAGGCCTTGAGGACAGACAATGGTTCTGAATACTTGTCTGAATGATTTTAGAAACTATGTGAGCAAGCTGGGATTCATCATCAATTGACCACAGTGTATACTCCTCAGCAAAATAGAGTATGTGAAAGGAAGAACAGAACAGTGATGAACATGACCAGGTGTTTATTGTTTCAAAACAAGCTTCCAAGCATTTTTTGGCCTGAAGGTGTCAACACCTCAGTGTACTTGCTCAATAGGTTGCCAACACATGCTGTGAAGGATAATACCTCTTTTGAAGCATGGTATGATCTTAAAACAACTGTTTCCCATCTGAAAGTATTTGGTTGCATGTGTTATGTGCTTGTACCTACAGAAAGAATAACCAAGCTCGAGAAGAGGTCAGTTTCTGGTATATTTGTTGGCTACAGTAGCTGCAAGAAGGGCTACAGAATATTTGATCCTTTAACCAAGAAGATTTTGGTAAGTAGGGATGTCAAATTTGATGAAGGAAGGTTTTGGAGTCTAAATGGCTCTGACACAAGTTAGTTTGAAGAAGAACAGATTGACAGCAATCTAGAATTGGCAGAAAATGAAGTCAGTAATGCAAATGTAGATGATACTCCTATAAGAGGGACCAGGACCATTGTTGATATCTACTAGAGATGCAATGTAGCCATTGTTGAACCTTCCAGCTATGAAGAAGCTACAAGAAGCAAGAGCTGGAAAAAGGCTATGGAGGTTGAAATTGACATGATCCACAAAAATGACACTTGGGATCTGGTGGACAGACCTGATCAAAAGAAGGTAATAGGTGTCAAGTGGGTTTTTAGGGCCAAATTCAATGCTGATGGCTCTTTGAACAAACACAAGGCAAGGTTTGTGGTGAAAGGGTATAGCCAACAGTTTGGCATTGATTTTGATGAGACATTTGCTCCAGTAGCAGGTTGGACACCATAAAGCTTCTGTTTGCCTTCGCAGCATAGAAGCAGTGGAGGGTCCATCAACTTTCCTGAATGGTTTCCTTAAAGAAGAAATTTATGTTGAACAGCCTGATGGATTTAAAGTCCAAGGAAAAGAGGACAATGTTTATAAGCTGAAGAAGGCACTCTATGAACTAAAACAGGCTCCTCGAGCCTGGTATGATAGAATAGATGCTTATCTGTCTAGGCTCAATTTCGAGAAAAGTTTGAGTAAGCCAACTTTGTTTGTAAAGAAGTCCAAAGATGAGACTTTGCTGATTGTCTCAATATATGTGGATGATCTATTAGTGACTGGAAGCGGGGTCGATTTGATTCAGGAGTTCAAGAAGAATATGCAAGACGTGTTTGACATGACATACTTGGGAATCATGACTTACTTCCTTGGTATGGAAGTAGACCAGTTTGATCAATGCATTTTTATCAGCCAGTATGCATTTGCCTTGAAAATTCTCACTAAGTTTCATATGGAAAACAACAAACCAGTGAGCACACCATTAGCTGTGGGAGAGAAACTAAGCAGCTTTGGAAATGAAGAAAAGGTAGATGAAAAGGAGTATAGAAGCTTGATTGGTTGTTTACTTTACTTAACAGCAACCAGAATTGACCTTATGCATTCAGTTAGTCTACTGTTTAGATTCATGCACAGCTGCAATACAACTCATTTGAAAAGCAGCAAAGAGAATACTCAGGTATGTCAAAGGTACTTTGAAGTTTGGTGTAATGTTCAAGAAAGGAAGTGAGCTAAAATTAAGTGGCTACTCAGATGGTAACTGGGGTGGATCAGTTGATGATATGAGAAGTACCTCAGGCTACTTCTTTACACTTGGTTCGGGAGTTTTCAGTTGGAGCTCAAAGAAGCAACAAACTGTTGCTTAGTCTACTGCTGAAGCTAAATACATAGCAGCAGCTGCAGCAGTGAATCAAGCCATTTGGCTTAGGAAGTTGCTATGTGATTTGAATGAAGAACAGCTTGAGCCTACTGAAATTATGGTGGATAACCAGTCAGTAGTTGCCATCTCCAAAAATCTTGTTTTTCATAGCAAAACCAAACATTTTAAGCTCAAGTTTTACTTTGTTCGAGAGGTTTTTCAATCCAACGAAGTGTGTCTTATACATTGTAGCTCACAAGACCAATTGGCTGACATTTTGACAAAGCCTCTTGGCACAATCAGGTTTGAATTTCTAGGGGATTCAATCGGTGTTTGTTGCCTACAGTCCAAGGAGGAGTGTTAAGCATGGACTGCAATGCAACAGGTAACCATGAAGCTCACCAGCAGCAGCAGACCAACTTTAGAACAGAACAGGAGCTGCTTGTTTCATTTTGTTTATTTTGATCTTTTTGTAAAGCTATCAAGTTGACATGCAACTTGATTTCTAGAGTTAGTAGGATATGAATATGATGGATGTAATAGCTGATTCATTTCAGCTTTTAACTTGTATTATTTTAGTTGGCAACTTGCCAAATTTGGTGGGAGCAGTTACATGTTTAGGTAACTTACTTGTTATTTTTGTAACTCATTTATATTTTGAAAAGAAAATAAAAGCAGTATGACTTTCTCATTCTGTTAAATTTTTTTTGGCCTATCAATTGTATTGCTTACTATTTTCATGAGCTTATGCTCTTTGTTGTTCATTGTTGCTGCTGCCATTGTTCTAACAATATGCCTTGGTCACCAGTTCATGCTATTGTCCCGGTTTCTGCTTCTGTTTCTAGTATACCAAAACCAGCTCCTGCTATACCCAATTTTGGAGTACCCGGTTAGTCACAGCAACTTGAACCTTCATGTGATTCCAATCCACGTAATCCTTGTTCACTTGCTTTACCGATAATTTTTATTTTGAATGTTCATCCAATGATGACATGCTTGAAGGCTAGTATATTCAAGCCCAAAGCCTATCATGTACAAATTGATACATATGAACCTCGGGATATTCATGAGGCGATGAATGAAAAAGAATAGCGTACAACTGTGCATGAAGAACTTAGTGTACTTATCTCTAATGGCACTTGGAGTTTGGTTTCTCTTTCGGATAATAGAATTACTATTGGTTGCAAGTGGATTTTTAAGACAAAGAAAAATGCAGATGGGTCGGTAGTCCATCGTAAAGTTCAGTTGGTGGTGAAAGGGTTTTCTCAAGTTGCTAGTTTTGATTATAAAGAAACATTTGGCCAAGTCATCAAGCAACCTATAATACGTGTCTTGTTGTCTTTGGCATTGACCAACAATTAGCAGCTTAGAAAAATTGGTATTAATAATGCCTTCTTGAATGGAGATCTTGCTGAAGAAGTATATATGGATCAACCTCCGAGTTTTGAGCAGTGTGATGAACGTGGTGTTCCATTGGCCTGCCGACTACATAAGTCAATCTATAGGATCAAGCAAGCTCTACGAGCTTGGTTTGAGAAGCTGAATTTGTTTCTTGTTGGGTTTCTCGGGTTTTGAGCTTCTAAGGCTAATTCCTCATTGTTCATTAAGGATTTGGAGCAGACTAGTCAACTTTATTTAGCAGTTTATGTAAACGATATCATTGTCACAGGTGACAACTTGCATGACGTTGATTCCATCATCTCAGCTTTGCATGAGTGATTCTTGCTGAAGGATTTGGGTAAAATAAATTATTTTTTAGGCATGGAGGTTCATTGAACATCTGATAGTCTAGTTCTTAGTCAAAAGAAAAATGTTCTAGATCTTTTGCATAAACTTAAATTGAATGATGCCACAGTGTTACCAACTCCGATGGTTACTACACTGCTTTTAATAGCTTATGATGGAGATTCATTTATAAACATCACTCTTTATCGACAAACAGTAGGTACTCTTCAACACATTTGCTTAACATGCCCTGATATTGCCTATAGTGTTAATAAGGTCAGTCACTACATGCAATGTCCGCTTGACAAGCATTGGAAGGTAGTACAACGGATTGTTCGTTATCTTAAAGGTACCCTACATCATGGGCTTGTATTTCGACCTTGTCTCTCCTTACACATCACAACTTACTTTGACTTCGATTGGGGAAGCAACACTGATGATCATCGTTTTACAGCTGGGTATAATGTGTTTCTTGGTAGCAACTTAGTTGCATGGAGTTCCAAAAAATAAAGTGTTATGTCACGATCGTCTATAGAAGCTGAATTTTGAAGTGTTGCCAATAGAATGTGTGAAATAGCTTGGTTGAAATCATTATTGACTGAGATGGGAATTCAACTGGTTACGCAACCTCCGGTCATTTGGTGTGATAACACTTGTGTCGTTGCACACTCTAGCAATCTGGTGCAACATGCTTGTATGAAGCATGTGGAGTTAGACTTGTGCTTTCTCCGCGAAAAGGTGGCTGCTGGCAAAGTTGATGTTCGCTATGTTTCGGCTACACATCATATTTCAGATATTCTGACTAAGCCACTGTCGACTAGTTTTTTTACTCACTTGCGGCAACAGCTTTGTGTTGCTTCTACTGATGAAATCTCTCCATGTCTATCTATTCTAGTAGAATGAGAGAACAAGGATCATAATAAGACTATAAGTCATGATCAGGTGGTTAGTAAAGGTGGTTAGTAAAACTAATTCAGTTAACCCGTTGCTACTGCAGTTATTCATCTTAATTTCCTATAAATAGTGAAGTCTTCTATGTAAAAGATAGGTTTTTAGTTTTATGAAATAGATATTAAAATACTATTCTCTTCTTTTTCATCTTCTTCTGTTACTACTTAAAGCTTTCATCACACAAAATTATATGATATTAAGGAGATAACAACAGTTCACCTTGATATTTTCGGTCCTAGATTGTATATTCTCACAGTGCATGGCTAGTAATTATTAGTAAAACTTAGTAATCATCGAGGGTATGCTCTTAAATCATTACCATACTAAAGCTTGATGTTAATAGATTCTTTTAAAACTCAGTTAAGGAATTTGTGATGCCATGAACTTATTTGCATTTTCCGATTGCTGCTATATGCAGTGGCAAATTTGGGGGCTGGTAGTGGCCCCGACTCCCCCTAAAATTATAAAAAAAATATTTATTATTTAGCCTTTTAATATTTGAAAACTTTATCCCCCCATAAAATTGTTGTTTGGCCCCCTTTAAACTTTGAACATTAAAAAAAATCTTTATTTTTTTATTTTTTCCATATAATATATTTTAACTTTTTAACTTTAAATATTTATATAATATATTATTGTAATCAACGTTAATATAGCATTAAATGCAACATTGATATATTTCCAGCTTTCTTTTTTTAGATGATAGTTGTTCACTTTTTAATATTACATTAAATGTGAATTTAGGTTAAAATTCAATTTGTTAACTAGTGAAAAAGAAGTCGCTTTTCCTATTGCTATTAACAACTATTGTCATCAATGTTTGCCCTTCAAATTCAGCATTGAGTTCATCTTCTAAGGTTTTTCTTTTCATCTTTTTGTAATTTTACAATTGTTTTTATTGTGTTTTAAAGTTTATAGTTTAATTTTATTTTATAGTTAATAATTTTTTTAAAAAAAGAAAACAAATTGAGGCACCACCTTCATCATTTGTTCCTTTAAACTCTGATGCTCGTCCTTTTAAAATTCCTAGAGTTGAAGATGAGGCACTTGATTTGTCTAACTTAGAACGTGAACCTGGGTTATGTAAGCAAATATATGAGTATCCGGTTAATATGCGTGATGAAATTCGAAGAGTTTATATTAAGGCTGGACCATATCGAGCTATTCTTTCAGAATATCCTGCTTCCAATTCAAAAAAGCGTCCTCATTATCTTCCAATTCAAAAAAGCGTCCTCATTATTTTCAACCATCATGGTTTAAACAATTTTCCTGGTTAGAATATACCTTCTAAAGATGCAGTATTTTGTTTGCCTTGTTTTCTTTTTAATAGCAATCCAAGTAGTCATTTTGAATCAACTGCATTTACTCATAATGGCTTTAGTAACTGGAAAAAGGTACACGACGGATGCAATTGTGCTTTTTTGACACATATGGGAAAAGATTCGAATTCACTACATAACAATGCACAATGAGCTTATGTAGATTTAATGAATCAAGTTCAACATATTGAAGCATCACTTGATAGACAAACAATACAACAAATTGCAGCTAATCATCTACACTTGAAAACCAGTATAGATGTTGTTCGATGGTTGTCATTTCAAGGGTGTGCTTTTAGAGGTCATGATGAAAGCTCGGGATCAAAAAATCATGGGAACTTTTTTGAATTGTTATCACTATTAGCATCGTATGATGAGAAAGTTAAAGATTTTTTGAAAAGTGCTCCACAAAATGCTAGTTATACTTCTTCAACAATACATAAAGACATATTGCAAATTTATGCCAGTAGAGTTCGTAATGTAATTCATGAAGAAATTGGTGACAGAAAGTTCAACATTACTATGGATGAAGAGAGAGATGAGTCAAAAAAAGAGCAAATGGCAATTATTTTTAGATTTGTTAATAAACAAAGACAGGTAAAAGAATGATTTTTTGATATAGTCCATGTTAAAGATGCTACATCATTGACTTTGAAGAAATTGATTTTTAATGTTCTCTTGCAACATAGTTTTGACATATAAAATATCCAAGGTCAAGGCTATGATTTAGCAAGCAATATGCTTGGGGAATTTAACGGCTTGCAAGCTTTGATTTTGAATGATTGTCGATATGCTTATTATGTTCATTGTTTTGCTCATCGTCTTCAGTTAGCATTGGTTGCAGTAGCTAGAGAAGTGGTTGAAGTGCATCAATTCTTTAAAGACTTGTCTGATATTGTTAATATTGCTTCTACTTCTTCCAAATGACACAATGAATTACAAAAAGCCCAAGCAGTAGAAATAACTCGTGTACTATCCATCAATGAGTTAGCAACTAGTACAAGAATGAATCAGATTGGCACTTTACAACGTCCTGGTGAGACTCAATGGAGTTCCCATTTAAATTCAGTTACTAGTTTACTGAAGATGTACAATGCTACTAGCACAATTGTTGAAAGTCTAAAAAAAATACCGCTTCTAACTATTCTCAGCGAGGAGATGCTCATAACGCATATAATAGATTGAGATCTTTTGAATCTATTTTTATTTTTCATATGATGAAAGAAGTTTTAGGGATTACTGATAACCTTTTTCAAGCTTTACAACGTCGTTCTCAAGATATATTAAATGCCAAGAGTTTAACGAAAGATTTAATTCAAAAGTTGAGAGATGATGGATGGAATCAATTGTTGAAAAATGTGATATCTTTTTGTGAAACTTGGGAGTTGGATTTTCCAGATATGAATGCTCAATACATTGTGGGTCGTAGTCACAACAAGAAGGAAGATGTTATAGTGGAACATCATTATCGAGTGGATATATTTTTTGCTACAATAGATACTCAGTTGCAAGAATTGAAGAGTAGGTTTAACGAAAATGTTGTCAAGTCTCACTCTTACTAAAGCTTTAGATCCCAAGGAGTTTTTCAAGTTATTTGATATTGATAAAATTTGCATTCTTGTAAACAAGTTCTATCCAAAAGATTTTTCTCAACAAGAGAAAGAACGTCTCCCATATTAGTTGAAGCTTTATGAACTTGATGTATGTAACCATCCTAATTTGAGAAAAATATCAACACTTTCTGAACTTTGCAGAAGCTTAGTTGAGAGTGGAAAGTCAGTCATGTTCCCACTCGTTGACAGATTGATTAGTCTTATATTGACTCTTCCAGTTTCAACAGCATCCTCAGAACATGTTTTTTCTGCTATGAAGATTGTGAAGACTCGACTTCGTAGCAAAATGGAAGATGATTTTTTAAGTTCTTTGGTTGTGTACATTGAGAAAGAAATTGAAGAAAATTTTGATATAAACGAAATAATTTATGATTTTAGTGAGGTCAAGGATCGAAGAGTGCAATTCAAATAAATTTTAAGATTTCTTTCTAGTTTATTTTTATTTATTAAATTATTTTTCTTTAATTAATTTTTATTTTTAAATTTATTAATTTTCATTATCTCAGCCCCTCTCTTGAAATTTCCTGGCTTCGCCCCTAGCTATATGTGAAGATTTATTGGACAGTGCATATATTACATTCATTTTCCCGTATAATACATAAGTTGGGTGAGAGAGAAAGAAAAATGACACCCATATATTACATAGATTTGCAATCTAGAGTTAAAATCATACCAATGACAAGTTCAATCATCCGCAGCTTGCAAATGTGTTGACTGTACCTAAGCACATTGTTAATAAGAAAAAGAAACGATCAAGAATAATAGGTGTAACTAAAGAAATAAAAATGAAATGCTAAAATCCTTGAAGCTCTAAACACCCAAAAAGGCTGTCATCTTTTCAGCATGTAACCTCGTGGCTCAAATAGAGATCCCATGCACTTCTCATTCATCATCCCTACCTAGAAATCTCGTGGTTGCATTTAGAGATGGATGTTCAATTAAATAGAGTAAAAAAATTTTGAGTTAATTGAGTTGATAAAATTTATTTTATCATCCTAATTTAATTTATTTTTTTAATTAAGTGAAAATTTTCAATTTAAATTTTAAATAATTAAACATGTTAAATTAAAATATTGTTGCAATATTACTAATTCCATGTTAGAATACATAAATTTAAAACCTTGAAAACTCTTTAAAAGCAAAATAAGAGAAAAACTAAGATAATTTAGTATGATAAACTTAAATTGGTAATTTACTTATTTACATCTTCAAAAATATCATTTTGGAATTTTTAATAATTTTTTTCAACTTTTTTATACAATGTCTATAACTACCTGTAACCCCTCCTAAATCCTTAAATAAAAAAATAAAGCACACTTGAGTGGGCTCGAAACCATATTTTCTTACACTAGCAACAATGTCGATGTCAACCAAGTTAAGACTTAATTGATATTATTTTAACTTTTTTAATAAATATTCCTTAGAATTTTTAAAATAAATTTTAGAAATTTTTTGAAAATTAATTTTTTGAAAAATTTTATGAATATTTTAAATTTTTGAAAATGATTTTGATTTCTTTTGTAATTTTTGTTCAGAAGGACCAATTTGCACATTTTCAAAATTGACAGGAATCAAGTGAGTATTTACACCGATTCATTATTCGAGTTATTCGAATTGTAAAATTCAAATTGACTCAAATTCAAAAAACCAAATTACTACTAGAGTTGAGTCAAAAAAAAAAAAAACCAAATAACTTAAACAATTCAATTTGATCAACTCGTAAGTCGAAATTTTTTCAAAATTTTCAAATCAAATCAAGTTTTTACCTCCCTAATTATATTTTAAGTTAAAAGAGACAAAACCGAAACTTGAGGCTTACAAAAACTTTTGAAGAGGAAGGAAAGAGCCCTAGATATCAATTTCAAAACTTAAGCTCTTCAATGTTCAGTAAACGTTAAAATAATTAGTGTATATTTGTGTTACATTATATATTTTTATTATAATTACATTTAAGGTATTATATTTTATAATAAAATTTGATACTTAATAATTCGTGGTTGATTTATTTATTTATTTTTTTAATATCATGATCACCGATATAAATCATCACTCTATTCTATCAAACAGCTATTTGTTTTTGTACTGATTTATTTATTTACAAAAACTGTGTTTGTTTCGGACGTAACTATCAATGGCTGCTTTGTCTCAAAAGCGGCAGCTTTGGATCATAGTGATTGAATTTTAACTTGGCTTTTAGTAAGTTTTAAACAAAAATCCGGATTGCCCTTTCCAGGGTATAAAAGAACCTCAAGTTATGAACCATCCGATTATATAACATTCGTTAGCTTTACCAATGACTACTGAGGGGGAATTCTATAGTCTATTCTGTTTAGCTTGGCCTACTTCTTGCAGCAGCAGTATCTGTGGCTTCTCAGGCCTTACCAAGTTGCTCAGATATGTGTGGAAACATGAGCATATGATGCGTCATGAATTTAACTAAAATTTTGATTAAGACAATTACACCTATCAATTAATAATATAGATATGGTGAGTAAATATATCGTTCCCACGAAGATTAAAATGCTTTAGAATCAACTTTAATGGTGTTTTTCGAGTTGTTTTCTTGAAGATTCTATGACGTCTCACTCCTATCTTCTTATTGGTATCATATATACGTCTTAGGATGTATGAAAAACCTAAAAATTGTGATTTCCCGTAGTTTAGGGTGCAAATTTGCAAAATTGACACGACCTACCACATGCTCTTGTGTCCAGGCCATGTAGAAGAGGTCAGCCCTTGTGGCTCTTCTAACTTGCTTCGATTTTTCGGTTTTCACTCTTTTTGCTCCCAAATGCTCTCCTAAGTATAAAAACGTGAATTTAAAGGATTAGAAGCATAAAATTCACTATTAACATCGAATAATCACCCAAAATCGCATTAAGGATGAGAGTAAAACATGTTACTTTTAGTACTTATCAGCATTCCATATCCTTTCATGCATGACTCCAAACTGTTACCTAATGAGAATTTTTCAATCTATTACAACCAGTATTTCAACCCCCTCGACCACAATTAATACAAAGTAACACCGTGGTCTTCAACATAGGCCCCGTTCTTTGTCCCGTTTGAGAATGACTTTTTCACCCAAAAGTGCTTTTCTCTTAAAAGGAGCCAAGAAAAGCCTCCTTTTCTCTTAAAGTTTCTCCATCAAAAAAGTGCTTCTCTCTAGATGGAGAAGCTAAAAAATTCTCCGTTTCTTTTGCTGTAACTGCTTTTGGATGAAAATTGACCAAATACCCCTGTCTTCTCCCCCAAACGTTTTTCCCCTCTGCTGGTTCCCTAAATGTTCTTTCCCCTCTACTGGTGAAATTGGAGCTTTATACCCGATTTCTTTTCCCCATTTTCGGCTTTCAAAGCTCTATTTTCTGTTCTTTGTTCCTCTTCCGCAGCAGGTGAGAGTTTCTTTTATATTTCTTCTTCTGTTTTATTAGTTCCTCTTCAGTTTAATATTTTGAAGCTGTTGATTTGCTGTTGATTTGCTGTTGATTAAGAGTTTGAAGCTGTTGATTTGCTGGTATTTCTTGAGACAAATGATTTCAACTATGGCTTATTTTCTTGTTTCAATCTTCCTTTCTCTCATTGTCTTATTTTGCTCTCCTTCTATTTGTTGAACTTCCCCAATAATCAATAACCAAAGAGAATGGTCATGAATGTATCATGTGTTTTTGTATCGGGTGTTGTTTTACCTACTTATTTTGTTCTTATTAACTTCTATTGTTATACTCAAAAGAATGATGTCTTTCATTTGGACTTCCCTTAACAGAGACAGGGAGTGAGGATGATGGGCTGTTGGATTTGAGCGATGATAATTTCTTTTTGACTGGAAGCTCGAGTGAGGAAGCTGATGCAGATGATGAATGGACAGAAAGTACAAGGTACGTATTGCATCTATGAGTTGAACTGCTCCATTGAGGTACGTATTGCATCTATGAGTTGAACTGCTCCATTGAACTTTGCTTCTTCTCTTGATGGGAAGGGAAGCACGGACTTGGACACGCCATTGACAAAGTGTTTATGCTTCATAGATGGAAAGTCCTAGTTGATGGTATTTTTGTTCCTTCGTATTATTAGTACTGATATGACTGATATAACTGCCATTAGAACTTCGTTTTACATGAAGATTGACTCATGGTCACTGTGGACCTGGACTCTGGTTAGCAGAAGCAGTAGGTTCTGTTTGTATTTAACTTCAGTCTTTCATTGCAAGTTTTTTGTAGCTATGTTACTTAGACTCGGGTGTGTCTGATATGGTTATGCATGCTACAGAGGTATATTGTGTATTTTCCAAGTTTTTTTTGTGTATTTGGAGGGTTCTTGGAGGGTTAAATGGACTCGTATCCGAAAGAGTGTTAGACATGAGTACTTCAAAAAATTTTGCAAATTAAAGAGTTGGAGTAAGTTTTGTAGTTGGTTAGAGTTGGGAATCTTTATTCCACCTCTTTTGTTACAAGGAAAAGTGCAGTTAAACATATTTTGCTATTTCTGTGCAGGGAACGTGCTTCTAGCATAGCGGCATCCGGCATGTCTAGCGATGAAAGGAATCAGGTTCAGAATCGAATAGAATTGTTGTGGTTTTAAGAAAATAATTTATTTTTAACTGTTTTAACATATTTGTGTTCCGTTTTTCTCTTGCATGCTGGAACTTATAACAGAAACAGGTATATGCGAGAGCTTTAATGCCGCCTCCGAGGCCATCAAGTAATTCTTTTTCAAACTCAGTACATGCAAAATCAAGGTTTGGATCTTCATCTAGCCGGAATTCATCAATACGAAGAACGGAAATGTCCACATCTAGCAACACTTCAAAAAGCAGTAGTTCTTCCTTTAAGGTAGGGGAATCCTCCAATTCAAAGACTGGAAACAATAGTAACTTAAGTGCTTTTTCCATCTGTATTACTTTGAGCCAGAGTGTGAGTATTGGATATGAGTATGTGTCTAAAAGGTATGGTCGTATTTTCCAATTTTCTAATGTATTGGATGGAGGGCCTTTGGAGGTCATATCCCTTGTGTGTCTTGAAGAAGAAAAATAGAGTGGGAGCAACATAGTCTAGACCTGTCCGCCCGACGGCCCGCCCGAAATATGGAAGGGTTCGGGTAAAAATATAGGCCCGAAATATGGGCTTGGGCAAAAAAATGAGGCCCGCTTAAAAAACGGGCCGGGCCCCGGGCACCACTTTTTTGGCCCGGGCCCGGCCCGACCCGGCCCGAATATAATAAATATATTTTTTATTTTTATTTTTTAATTTAAAATACTTTTAAAATATTTTTATTTTTACTTTTTATTTTTAAAACAATTTTTTAATGTTTATTAAAAAATAGGCCGGGCCGGGCTCGGGCTTATGATATTTTTCCCGGGCCGGGCCTGGGCAAAATTTCAGGCCCATATTTTGGGCCAGGCCGAGCCCGGGCCTAAGAGGCGGGCCGAAAATTTTTTCCGGACAGGTCTAACATAGTCTTTAGATCATTGTTTTTGTTAGTGATAGAGATTTGAATCAATAATCTCATTGTACCTTAAACCAAATATATATTTTTACTATTAAAATTAGCTTATTTCTATATTTAATGTCTTTGAATTTGAATCAGCCTATCATTGGAAATTGGAGCATTGTATTGGCTATATTCTATGATAGATTTCTTGATTTTTTAGTATTTATATTTGATATATAAATATTATCCCTTTTTAAAACTTTTATCTAAATATATGTAATATTTTAATTCGCTAGGTTTATGTTTTCTATGTTATGTTAGTAAATATATGAGTTATATATTCAAATACATTTTAAAATAAAATAATAAAATATGTTAAAAGCATTAATTAAAAATAAAAAAATACTTTTTATAATAATATAATCGTGTCAATATCTAATTACAAATATTTAATTTTTATATTTAAATATTTAAATATAATTTATATATTCTAATTAATTTTTATAAATAATTAATATTAATTACTTAAAAAATTTTAAAATTAATATTATATATTAAAATATTAACAATAAGTTATAATAAATTATTTTTTTATATTTTTGCTAAAATATTATAATATTAACTAATTTGAATATTATTTAAATACATATTTATTACTTTATAATCTCATGCCTAAAATGGACATTTTATTCTTCAAAAACACTTTTTGACAGTAATACCAAACACTCAAATTTCTCAAAAACACTTCTCAAAAGTACTTCTCAAAAGTACTTCTCAAAATCACTTATGAAAAGCATTTCTCAAAAGCAACATTTCTCAAAAGCAATAAAAAACTGTCCCATATTAGACAATCAGGTCAAAATCTTAAATTACATAGCGAAAGATTGTTTCAATGCTTCCGACAAAAATGTGGACTAGAGAGGCTCTGCGTTGATCGCGTCCATGCTCACTATCTCAAATATTAATTAAAGTTTTGTAATATAAAATAAATAATTAAAAATATTTAAGGGTTAAATATAGAAATAGTATCCGAATTTGTTCACTACTCCCAAATTGGTACTTATATTTTTTTTTTCAGATTGGTTCGTGGACTTTTTTCTGTCCACTATATTGGTACCCGAACCTAACTGTAACAGGCTCAATTTGCCCGGGGCCCATTCAGAATAAAAAAATCAAAAAAATCAAAAAACCAAAGAAAATATTAAATGAAATTCAGTCCAAAAAGGCCCATTTACAAATTGGCCCAAATCAGTTTACCAAAATAATACAAAGGCCCGAAATACAAACTAAACCCAATTACAGTGGCCCGACACCCCTAGCCCAGAACTGAAACAAGCAGAAACCCTAGGGTTTCTGGGGTCTTCAGCCGCCGCCTTCCTCAAGCAACTCCCCACGTGCCAAACCTCTGCCAGCGTGCGCGCCTTCGCACGTGCACCACCACTGCTTGTTTTGGCCTCCGTACACGCCACGTTGGTCCCTGCCCTTGTACCTGCAAAATACGCCCGAAAACGCACAGAGAAGGATAGCAGAATAGGGGCAACAGAGGGGATTTCGGGGGGAAGATATTTCTTTTCTTTTTCTTTTATTTTACTTTGTAAAAGTGGGCCATAAAAGGCCACACAAAAATGCTGTAAAGATATAGAGAGAAAGACCAGAAAAAAACAGTGTAAACAGAAAAAAAATTTCAAAGAGAAATCGAAATAAAAGTTTCGAAAAGGTGATCTTTTTAGTGATATTCTCGCTTTATTTTAGTTTTTTCGTTTTCTATTACTGTTAAAAAGGGCGTGAAAGAGAAAAGGAGAGGGGATACTTACCTCGGAGGTGGGAACACCGCATCTTGGCTCACTCCGCCGCAATCGGAGTCTGGGCTGGAGATGGGGTGCTGAAGCGGCGCGCCGTTTGGGGTAGAGGTTTAGTTTCTTAGGTTTTTTTTTTCTTTCTTTTTTTTTTTTCTGCTTAGGGTAAATGGCTTTTAAGGTTAGTTAAACGGGGAATTTTTCAAACGACACCGTTCGGGCTGGAATAAATGGCCCTAAAACGTGCCGTTTAGGCCGTGACCCGATGACCCGACCCAGGCGCGGCTAGACCCGCGTGTTCTGGAGTAGGGAGGGGTATTTTCGTGGTCAGCCCCTTTCCTTTTTCAGTGCTTTCAAATCAAGCGTTTTCTTTCTTTTCGATTTGGTCTCATATTTTGTTTTTGTTTCATTCTGGTCCAGCGCGCCACGCTGCGTTTTGGAGGGTGGGGAATATTCCCCTTTCGGTCCCCCATGTCATTCGCGCTTTGCGATTTGGGCCCGTTTCTTTTATTTGTTTTAAATTTTACCCTGCTTTATTGTTTTATTATCAATTTTGTCCTCTGTTATATTATTATTACCAAAGTCATTTAATTTATTATCCTGATTGTTGTTATTATTGTTATTATGATTATCTTAGTATACATAGTTATTCATTTTCATATATATATATGCGCATACATTATTTTATCTCATTATACATTGTTTTTTGTTTGGTTCTAATATGTTAGCGTATATTTTAGGTTAATTATTATTTACATATTTTTAAATACGTTTTAAAAAAATGTATTCATATACCTTTATGTTTTTTAAAAAAAAATTAGTAATGCTCTTATAATACTATTTTATACACATATGTATATATATAATTTATATCAAATATGTTTATTTTGCATATGAACGTATATTACCGATTTTATTATTGTATATCCTACTTATACTTAAAACATACATAATTTATTCAAAAACTCCTTAGTGTGTTTCACTTTTTATTTTATATATTATATGTCATTCCCTTTTTTATAAATATTATTTATTTAAATTAACAAATATATGTTTTTTTAAATTATGATTTTTTTTATTTATTCGGGTATTATTATTCCATTTTTGACAACTCCTTTTTAATTATAATTGTGATTCATTTCAAATTCTTATATATAATATTTATTTTCAATTTATTCAAATTATAATTTCTTTTATACGTACATCTTAAATCATTTTAAAACTCATACTTTTTTTCATGCACATTAATTTATTTAGTGTTTTGATAAACTTTAAATTCTTTAGTTTTTAAATGTTAACACATAATATTTAGTGTTTTAAATTCTTTAATTGTTCTTGGGTGCATTGTATTGTTTGTTTGCATTGGTTAATTATTCGTAGATCATTAGATTGCAATTTGTCTACAAATGATTGCTTAATATTGTATACCATTCCATCGAGTTTCTTTCATTAAATCTTGCATTTAACGTGGTTTAAGCTTTGAAATCCCTTTTAGATGTTATAATACTCGACATTCATAATTCACGAGGGAATTGTGCCCTAACTTACGGGGCTTCAATTCTTCTTATGAATTCGGGTAATTAAGCATCTCTTGAGTAATAAAAAACCTCATGGTTTCTACAATAAAATTCTTAAGATTTCAAAATTTTGGATCCTAACTTACTGGATACGACATTTTGTGATCTCAATTTTAGAGTAAAGGCAATGTTTGATGTTTAGGAATTTTGGGAAAATTGATCCCTAACTTATTGGGTTCGGATTTCCTGATCGACTTAAATAATCAAATATCCTTCTTCGAATACATGATTTTCTTAAAAAAGGGGTACACATTTAATTCCCAAAAATCGAATCGTTGCACCTTAACTCACTGAGTGTAGCAATTTATTTCTTCAAAATGGGTCCGTCTTATTATCCAATTTGGTTTACTCAAATTCAAATTTCAAAGATTGTTTTAAATTCTTTTCAAATTCTCGACACTAAGACATTAAATAATCAATTCGGTACCAATTTTGGGCGTCACGAGGGTGCTAACCCTTCCTCGTGCGTAACCGACTCCCGAACCTGTTTCTTAAAATCTCGCAGACCTAAAATTTATTTTAATGGTGAACCGGTCACACCTTAAATAAAAATCGGTGGCGACTCCTGTTTTCATTTTAAAAAGTCGATTCCCGTTTTTCAAACTTGAAAAAATGGTTTCGACAATAACATTGTTACTTTTTTACTGACGTGTTAGCATTGGCCATTCGCACACCGCCACGTGTCTTCCTCTTTGGCCATCACGTGTCGTTCTCTTTAAAAATAACTTCCAAACATTTCATGTTCCATTTTTTTCTCCATCTTTTGTTTCTCATCATTTCCATCTCATGGTCGCTTCATCACCGCCCGTCCACCCCCATAATTGAAATTCATATCTTTCAACATGAACAAGATTTTAAATCCACCGATCTGCGAAAGAGCTTCTCTGATCTCTTCAGTACCGTCAAATAGAGTACTCTGAAATCTAAATCTATGATTTCCCGGTAACCACCAACGATGCCCCATGTAAGAGAACTTCTTCCCATTATATAACTATTTCGAACATGTTTGCGCAGCACAACAAAGCATAACGTCCCTTGGTACTCCAACCAGATAAATTGGCATAAGCCGGGAAGTCATTAATAGTCCACATCAAAGCTGCACGTAAATTAAAGTTCTCCTTTCTCAATAAATCATATGTCTCAACACCAGCCCATAATTTTTTTAACTCTTCAATAAGTGGCTGCAAATAAATGTCAATATCATTTCCAGGACCTTTCTATTGGGATAATCATAGATAAGATAAAGGAAGATTGCTTCATGTAAATCCATGGAGGCAAATTGTAAGGAACAAGCACTACAGGCTAAGTACTGTACGAAGTGCTCCTGATTTTATAAGGATTAAATCCATCAGATGCTAGCCTAAGCCTCACACTCCGAAGATCACTTGCAAAGCTTGGAAATTTACTGTCAAATGATTTCCAATTTAAAATCCGCAGGATGCCTTAACAATCCATCGTCGGTTCGTCCATCATGGTGCCACGTCATAGACTCGGCTGTCTTCGATGATATGAAAAGCCTTTGAAGCCTTGGTATTAGCGAAAAATATTGTGAAATCTTAATTGGCTTCTTCCTTAACTGTGCATCATTTTCATCATCATTCCCATCTTCTGTATTTCTATTCATCCAATGAGATTGCCATCATACATGACAACACTATTGGTTTTTCCAATCGCCCCAATACAACATGCAGTCATTTGGGAAACTATGAATTTTGTTGTACCCAATGCCTAAATTTGTTATCAGTTTCTTCATATCTTTGCATGAATGAGAGATTTTTGCAAACGAAAACATATCTCTTAAAAACTCTAACAGCATTGTCAGAGAGTTTCTAGTCCACCCTTCCTAACACTTTAACTGAAAAAGACAAATACAGAAGAACATTTTTGAAAATTTTGATCCCTCATAAAGTTCTTCATTCATTTCATTAAGTAGCGTGTAGAACTTCGTCGCTTCTTCATTCGATTCTTCATCAGGTACACTTCTTCCCGTTTCGATAAAAGCATTTCCACCAAGATTACGATCATCTAACGCAACAAAGTCGGGTGGAAACGATTGCAAACCATGACTGCGCATGTTAAATGCATCCCACAACATACCTTCCATGTCATCTTCTCTAACAGATCGATGGTAAGCAGTACGAGGATAAGCCGGATTAATCGTTGAAGAGGAAGTACTAGGTGTGCATTCTTCATGGAAAATCCATTTTTTATACCCCTGAATAAACCCATCAATAATTAGATGCTCGTAGACAACTTCACGAAAATGCCAATTGATGTTGCCACACTTCTTACACGGGCAAAGAATCATATTCTCTTGGCTTGCATTTTGAAATACAAAGTTTAGAAAAGTTTGTACTCCATTTTGATAGTCGTTGCTTACCCTTGACAAATTCATCCATGACCGGTCCATTTCTTAATTCTTGAAGTCTAAAGTTGACAATAAATTACACGGGTAAGTTGTTTATTTATAAGTATAAATAAGTTATGTAAGTTATGATATGATATATATTTATGTATTATGTAAGTTATGTAAGTTATGTGAGTTATGTAAGTTATGATATGATATATATTTATGTATTATGTACGTTATGTAAATTGTGTAAGTTATGATATGATATATATGTATGTATTATGTAAGTTATGTAAGTTATGTGAGCTATGTAAGTTATGATATGATATATATAAGTTATTAAGTTATGTAAGTTACGTGAGTTATGTAAGTTGAGTTATGATATATATAAGTTATTAAGTTATGTATGTTATGTGCAAATTAGTATTTAGATTTTTAAAATAATGTAAATTGAGTAATAAGTTATTTAAAAATATAACATTTATAATTATGTATAAAATTTAAAATTTTATGTATAATATTTAAAAATAAATAATTATATATAATATTTAAAAATATAAAATAAATAATTATGTTTAAAATTTAAAAAGTTCTTAGTAATGAATTTAAAAATATAGGTTATATATTAAAAATATAGGTTTTAATATTTAAAATATAATAGTTATACTTATGTTTAAAATTTAAAAAGTTATTAGTAATGAATTTGAAATATAGGTAATATATCCATACTAATATAGGTGATATATTAAAAATATAGGTTTTAATATTTAAAAATATAAAATAAATAATTATGTTTAAAATTTAAAATGTTACTAGTAATGAATTTGAAATATAGGTTATATACCCATACTAATATAGGTTGTATATTATTCATACGCTTTAGATCCCATTTTTCTGTTGACATCTTTCCTAGTATGAATGAATGTTTTGCAGCCCATGGAGTGTATAGGTAAAAAATTTGATATCTCCTAACTAAGGTTTTAGATTTGAGTTTATCATTTTTAATGAAAAAACAATGCATGAACAGCTTGCCTATTGAACAGTAGCTGATCTAATTTGACTTTAGATTCAATGCAATCCTTGTGGTTAAAAGATTAAAATGTAGTCTTAAATTATACACATAAAGTAAACAAAATTTACCCACATTATACTGTTTATTATTAAGTAAACAAAATTGGATTGCCTTTTTGAGAAGATGTATAGTATAATGTTTGGAAGGAATTCAGAAAAGAATTTCCCCTAACCTTTTTATTGAAATCTTTATAAAGAATCCAGTTATGATTAATGTTAATCCAATACACCCCTTTCTTTTGGCCCCTGAAAAGCTTTAACTAGACCCTAGAAAACGCCATACCTAAAGTGCGGTCATAGTTTAGGCCAACGTACTAAACATGAGAAAATTGAGAAAAGCCAATGTTGAAATCAAAACACAAGTAATCCGTTCTTTTCATTTTAGCTTTCTAACTTTTGACTTCTGAGCTAAAAATGAACTCGATTCAATACCCTCTAATCATGTATGTCTCACTTTTCCTTGTCTAATTATCAAAACAGCTTATTATAATATAAATATATAAAAATTATTATCAATATCAAAAGGCAGGCCATTTCCCATGGCTTTGGTTGAGTCCACGTTCATGTTACATACTTTTTTGACTTTCTTCTCTTGTACCTTTACAAGTTTGAAATGACATTAGAAATACCCAACAGGATGACAAGGTTAAATTTGTAGATTTGCTATGTTGCTGCTTTTGGGATATTAATATTCCTTGGGAAAAAATAGTGGAGTTATCACAATAATAATTTGTGTATAACTTCATAACTGTAAAATCCGGAATAGAAAATATGCCTTTACCTACCTTCCATAACTTGATTGTTTTGCAATTTGTCGACAAAAGAAAAAGAGCACCATTAGATGACTGGCACCACCTAATTTTGTTAATTTTCTCCTCAATTTCCAAGCTCTTCAGATAGTCAAACTGTATTAAACCAATGGAGTACACGTTTTCAATATTCAAGTCCAGAAAGTTTTTAGCATGTACTCCCAATAATCATTATGTTTATGTCTACCACAAACCAAACATAAATACCTCAGGTTCGTGGCTCTGAAACTCTGTTTTATAGCGAAACTCAGGATGCCTATTGATTGGATAATCCATCTTCTCTAGATCTCTTCGATGTCCAACATGCTACATATTATAAAACGGTATGACAAAGTGTGAGAACAGTACACCAGAGAATCACAGTAAGTGAAACAAGCAGGTTCAGAAATATTAAAAAGAAAAATGGTCAGAGAACGTACGTCTTGAGTGTCAGTCCTTTCAAACAAAACCACCCGACCCCCACGATCATCGGTAGCAAGGTGATCGCCATTTCTATTGAATTCAATTGCAGATATGATATCAACTGAAAAATAAACAATGGCATGTAAATGAAGTGAAAAGAGAAGCAAAACATGTAGGACATATAAGTACCAAGTATATCGCACCCGCAACTGTTTTCTTCACACAAGCAGACTCATCAAGCAAACTGCATCATGGAAAAGCTCTTCAAAATTTTCTATTTAATCACGCTTAGAGTTGAGGCCGATGCAAGGAAGGCATCATGAAGAGCAAAACTAATAATAGCCCATCCCGAGATGGTTCACAAAGAAATTATGGTTCTTACTGGATCAAAACCTCATCGAACTGTCACTTGCATGGCCAGACTTCGAAGTAAGACTATCTGATTAATGCATGAAACTAGTTTTACTTCCATGTTAGTCCATAAATAACACCCTAAAGTCAAAGAGCATCAGTCACGCAGGCAAACTCAGTCTCTTACCACAAAGGACTTGCTTAGTACATTTTTTACATGGTGCACCACCCTCCAAGACCAGGAACCTAGTAATTAGATCAATCTACAGTTCATTGAATTCCTTCTTTAGACTTTCAGTAAATAACATCTAATCTCAACTTAATTACTGAACTCAACCGATAATTAGTTAATTCCAGAACACAAAAAATTCTTCATTGCTTCACATCACACTTTGAGAAGCTATACAGTGCATGAAGCTAGACCTAGATCTTAACATTATACACTAATCCAACAATATATATTACCAATTTAAACAATGGAAAAATAAATAGCAACGGAAAAAAAAAAAAAAGATTATTAGCTATAAGGATTAAAAAATAATAAAATTTGATAATTCTTTAGCACTGAGACAAAATCAACACTAAGAGAAACCAAATCGAATAAATCCAAATAGCAGACCTTCCTGAATTTCCTCTCCGGCCGTCCGTTCTCGGAACACTTGAGAGAACTTCCAGTCAAGCGGTATTTCCCACTTTTAAAGAAACAATGGAATACCTTTGGAGCTTCTGAGAGATTTGAGAATAGTTTTGTAACCCAAAGTGTATTTCCCACTTTTCATAACGAGAGCCAATCTATTGTTAATGCTCTCATGGGTCTTCTTCTACATCAAAATACCATCATCAACAACATAAAAATGAATTAGCATGTTTTCAGAAAATTTAGGTTAAATATTCAAAAAAAGAAGAAGAAAAGAAAACGAGTAAAAGGGTCTTTACGGTCTTCTTGGCGACAACCATTGTCGTCGGAGGACAGGAGATCTTTGGCGAGAAGGGAACTGCTGCAGCTACAAATGGTTCAGCTACAAGTGGAGTCGGCTGGAGATTACTCACTTGCCAAGATGAAAGTCGGGACTGGCTGAGGGTGGGGTGGGATGGAGAATCGATTTCAAACGTGCTGCAACAAATGAAAGGGAAAAAATAAAAAAAGAGACCGAGAGAGAGATGAAGACAGAAAAAGGAGAGGGTGGAGGTCGATTTCGGGTAGGGAGGGAGGGTAAAACAGAGACTTGGGAAGGGAAGCCGGACGTAATAGGTAATCGTCGATTTGGGAAGGGAATAAAAAAACAGTGAATTTGGGGATCAGGTCAGTATTGTAATAGGCGCGTAATACCGATTACAGCAAACCAAACGCCAGAATAGGTGGGTAATGTAATAGGCGTGTAATGGGGGCGTAATGGATTACCTATTACACTGAACCAAACATAGTGTAATATCTATTTGCTTTATTGAATTAAAGATTGTAGGAATTGGACTAACTTGGATGACAGTAGTATGCCTGGATTGGAAAATGCATTAAATGCTTGAGGACAAATATTGGCTAAGTAAGGGGGAATTTGATAATACGCTCGATTTACATGTTTATTATGCTTAATTTTGATAAATTCTTAAAATATGCTACTAATTTTAGGCCTATTATTTGATTTTTTTATTAGGTGCAAAAGCAAATTTGGATAGTCAAAAAGAGTCATAAATGCAAGATGTCATAAATGTCTTGGGCCAAAGAGCAAGTTGATGGGCTATAATATTTTTTGAGAACTTTTATTTTGAAATTTATTTGTAAAAATAATATTTTTTATTTGAGGACAATTTTCGTATATGTAATATATGTAACTTTAAATTAAGTTTTAATCGAGTGTTAATTACTATTTAAGTTTATATAAGGTATTAGTTATTATAAAATATTATATTATTATAAAATAAATTTTGGTTGCCAAAGGAAAAACGTTTAATAAAATTTTGTAATGAATATAATCTATGTTGGGTTTGTTTCATTGAAAATAAATTTCCATATTTAGTAAGGAAAATCTTTCAAATAATGAAAAAATATTAATTTATATCATCGTCTAAACACTATACAATATTACATTTTTTTAATCCATTTTCCAAAAGTCATTTTTGGAAGTTTTTAGCGAAACAAACGCAACATAAATGTAATTTCCTTTTAGTGAGGAGTTGGGTTTGTAGAAATTTTTTATACAATGCCTAACCAACTTATAAACCTCAAATCCTTGACATGAAAGATATTAGACACTAATTTGAACCCTATAAATTGTTGCAACAAAAATAATACCAATCGAATTAAAACTCAATTAATATTTGTATATGGATTTTATAGTTTGAAAAAATAGAGTAAAATATTTGGTTGTAAAAAGAGAGTGTTTGCTCGATTGATCACCGAAAATAGCCAAGGGGGTGAATTGGCCTTTAAAAAATTTATGGAAGCAAAGAGAATAAATAGAGACAATGAATACGACAATATATGGTGGTTCGGCTTAATTGCCTACTCCACTACCTTAGCTTTCCACAACTAAGGATTTTCCCAAATTCACAAATTTGACAACCTTGGAGGACAATGTTTAACCTTATAACTTCCTTAAGATTTCTACCCAAATCTTAAGAAAGCAACTCTCTTAAGGTTTCTACCCAAACCTTGAGACTCAACCCTCTCAAAAAGAATAACAAATAAACAAACTAAGAAATAATCCTCATAAGATTAGGATGTTTTCCAATTAAGCACAAATACAAATAATTACACTTGAGTTGAATTAATATAATGAAAGCTTACAAGTGTTTATGAGAAGAAGAAAAAGAATTGAAGCACAAAGTGATTGGCAATGGATTTTTTTTTATGCATCTTGAAGCAGTTGATCTATTGTAATCTCACTTGTTGTTGTAGGACCTTTGGGAGTAGGTATTTATACCCTCTAATTGAATTCCAACCATTATGGTTATTGAGGAATTGAATAGAGTCGTTGGGGATGAAAATACCAGTTCCTTTAATTCACCTGCAATCACGAGTATCAATTCTTGCTAACCAAGTATCGTTATTTTAGCATCTAATGCAAAATCCAGTGACCGTTGGAGCTAGAAATATCGATATCAGTAAACTTTTATCAATACAACATGAAAAGTATCGATACTTGGCTAAAATATTTGAGAACCATAATGTCATTTGGTATTGATTTTTGGAGAGGTATCGATTTTTTAGAAACTATCAATACTTTTTGTCCTGGAGCAATACTGACTTGTTTTAAAACAATTTTAACTTTGATTGAAAATGTTTAACTTGATTGAAACCATTTTAACTTGATTAAAAGTTTATTCAAAAATTTTTCTAAGATTTCAAAATATTAAGTTCAAAATTATATCTCTTAGACTCATTTGAAATATAATTTTACCAATTTTGTTCAACTTTAACTTTTTTTCAAAATTATTTTAATTTGTTATGTCAAAATAAATTTCCAAATAAAGCTTGGTTTAACAATCTTTCCCTTTTTAATATAATAAAATATTTGGTAAAGTTATTTTTAAATAAGTTGCTCCCTCTTTCGAAAAATCATTTTCAATTTAAGACATAAAAAAATTGTTGTTCATTATCAAATTTTGACATTCATTAAAAGTTAAAAAAAAAAACTCTGATAAATTTGGTCTCTAAATTGGTAAATTTGGCATACAAGATCAAGTATCAACCATTAACCAATAATTTACTTTTTTTTTCTCCCCTTTTTATTATATAAAAAAAACAAATAAAACTTAGAAAGAGAAGAAAGTTGTTAGTCCAAAGATAGATGTTAAAAAAATAAAGGACAAGTGAACTAACATTTACAAAATAATCATTAAAGTATCTTAAAATATCAAACAAACATTAAGCTGCAATCACAAAATGTAACACCCCAAACCCGATCTAGAAGTTTAAGTCGAATCTGGATGAGTTACACCAACATAGTAAAAATGTACTTCTTTTTAGAGTTTTAACTATGAAAACCAGAAATTCATTTTAGTCGATTAAGATGATTTTGTAGTTTCGTTTTAGACTTGGCAGATACTGACGATATTATAAAAAGAAAAATAAGACAAGTCCAAAACAGATTACAAATACAAAAGATTAAATTGTAGTTAACTCAATGCAAAATTGTAACCTGCCAAACCGGCCTAAATGTTATGGCTAGATTGAGAAGGCTACATTAGCCACCGAAATGGCTAAGCTAACTTACGTTACTTTTGAAGACTTTAAATAAACTAATTTAGAGAAAATCGTAGTTGTACTTTGAGTTATCTTAAAAGCATTCATTCATTAGGTCTTGTATACTTAGGATTCATTTTATTGTTGATACTGTTGTTTTAGAAAAACCGTTTGCTTGTCATTCTTCTTTAAAGAAAAAACTCGATGTTAAACTAATGTAGCAAAAAAACCATTTTTCAAGTCATTTTAGAAACTTAGTTGCCTTATTGGTTTATTTTTTCAAAAATGGTTCCTTTGCAATGCATCGAAAACTAGGGAACAATATCAAATTTTACTTAAAGTCGATATAATGCATTATCCAGTTATAATGCTTGAGTAATCCATGCATGCAAAAATCCCCAAAAGATAATTTATCAAGCCACAGACCAGAAATAATTAAAAATTACAAACCAAAACCAATAAAGACTTAATAATACTTATTAAGAAAAATAATCTGAGGTCCAAGGTGATTCTCTGAATGTCGAGTTCGGTCCTAATTTCAAGGTTTACATGAAAAGTTAAACACTATTGGGTGTGAGCTTATGAAAAGCTCAGTGTGAGTCAAACAATTATTTAAACAAACATAAATATCGAAGACAATGGAACAGGTTAGCTTTAACAGAAGAAAATAGAACCATCATAGGAATTTCATATCGTTACATAGTCATTATCAAATTGATGTCAAACGGTGTATGAGCATAAGTCATCATTCATTCGAGTGACAATAATTAATTTTGATACCATTCAAACAAAAAAATATAATACGTAGCATAAATCAATAACATTCGAATATGCCATGCACATGATGCAATGCAAAAAGGTTCCTACCCATACCATCTGCTACACACCACGAGTTCCCCAGAACCCATCATTCGAACTCTAAAACATTATGGGCTTAAGCCCATTGTGGTTAAAACCACTGATAACAATATGTAGAAAATTCTACCAGTAAAAATGCAGACAAGCTACAAATAAAAATGTAATAAATCACCATTCCCCTCGGTACTCCAGGTCCAGTGCACTGACTACGAATAGTACGAACTTAATATGCTGCACGTACTCCACGGAACTCCTCCGTCAACCACAAAATCTCAACCCAATGCATATGTTATATGTCACACAATCTCATACATAATCATATCTTAATACTTTTCACATTCATTTGACATGCTAGCATGTCCTCGATAATCACATACTTTCAATAAATGGAAACAATGTTCCAATTTTTCAAATTATCATTGTGTTGGTATCAATCAATATCATTCAATTTCACATACTTTACGGATTTTCATTGTGCATAAATAGCACCATTTTCAGTACACACTATAACAAATATATCATGCTTTTAAATCATAAATAAGCTTAATATCTCAACACATTATATCATTCAGTCAAACATTCTCATATCTCATAACTCAAATATGCAATTACAAACTCAATCAAACATTCATACTATCAAACTAGCAATTTTACCAACATGTTAATCTTTTAAGGCTCAAAACATACCTGGTTCGACCACTTACAAAATCAATAATTTGGTGATTAAGTCAATCCAATCAGCAATTTAATTTATCAAATATAACATGATATTTAACATTTCAAACAATTTTATGATTTTAGGACTCACACCTTATTTTTCGCTTTCTCATAACACACTAGCGAATCTTTCAATTTTCCCTAATAATTCTTTAAATGAACCTAAACCAAAATTTAGTATAAATTCAATAAATTTACCATTAAACCAGCCCCTAAACACCCACTTCTGAGTTCAAACCAATCATTGAAATTATAACTATTTTATGAATCCAAACTAGTTAGATTCCTTACAATGTATCAATGCGAATCGTACGTACAATCATTCTTTGCCTTTACAGATGATTTGGGGCGTTTGGGTCAGCACCTAATTCAATAATATAATGGAAAATTAGTAGCTAATTAATGATTAAATTCTTTAATTTAATCAATTCATAACCCAACAACTATGTCGAAATAACAAACTAGTTATCCTTAATTAAACTTACGCTTCACGATTTGTGGGATCCAATTGGCTAATTGATCAAGAACGTCTCTCCCTAATTAACATTGGTTTAAAAGCCAATTAGGAGGGTTCAATAACTCAAATTAAGGATGGAATTAATTAGGCAAGATTCAAGAAACAAAACAGCCCCCTTTCTTGCACATAGGCGCACGTACCACCACCCATAGTGGCCAAAATTGGGGTTGAATTTTAAAACAGTTTGAGATCTCATTAAAATCTTGAAAAATACCTTTGAAATCATTTAAAATCTTCAAAATTCCAGATCTAGAAATTTTGGTTTTTAATTGACAAGATTAATCAATAAATTGAAGAGAAAAGAGATCTTACCCAAGCTAGTCAAGAGAAACGACAATGGAGCTTTCTAAGTGATGTTTGGGATCGATCATGGAGTTCAAGATTTCAGATTTGGGGCTGATTTATATGAGGATAAATTGAATCAACATAATAAAGAAGATGGTGCACAATCTTGACGCAAAAAGAAAAAGAAAAAGATTGTAAAATGGGAGGTGTAGGTGACGACATTAATAGAGGAAAGGAAAATAAAATAAAATCAAAGAGATGGAGAGGAGGAGATGAATTGTTAGGGCAATGAGGAGGATGATTAAAGGCTGATTATTTGTGAAAAATTAACATTTATACCTAGGGTTACAAGGCTTGGGTGGCACACACATTAAAAACAATGGATTTTTGCCAAAAAATAAATTATTTCGCAAGGGAAAGGATTCAAACTTGGGACCTCATTTAATTTCCATGTTTTCATATATTTATTTTAACCATTAGGCTTTTTCTTCATTCTTGAAATGATTTTGCAATATTTATTTTAAAAGCAAGACATGTCACATACTAGGGTTTAAGCCAAAATTTGCAAAATAATAAAAATGGTGAGAAAGAAGGGATTTGAACTTGAGTTTCAAGGAACGTTTCACTAACACTTAACCAACAAACCAATACCTCATTTATTTCCTAAAAATGCATAGATAATCTTAAAAATTAAGGCATGACCACACTCTCTCGATTTACAAACCCAATTCTACTAACCTCTAATTTTTGGGATGTTACAAAAACAATCTGAGCTCTCGCACGTCGTCCGATCCTAAATCAGATGTCTTCTTGACAAATAAAAGTGAGACAAAGGGTGAGTCACCAAGTACCGCGTATAACCAAACTCATACAAATAAATAGAACGCAATATATAAATCATAGTAACGCAAGCATTTGGTAACAATTGTATAACTAGTACGAAACAGATCTAGAGTATCACAGAGGTTTCAACAGGGGTAGTACAGCGAAACAAAGCAAAACAGAACAGAGTAGAACAACGCAATTCAAATTGAACAGGATGGAACAGAACATATCAATTCTAAATAGAACAGAACATAACATAACAAAGCAGAACAGAGCATGTATGTTTATGCAGATAGAGTATTTTTCAAACAGATCAAAATGTAGATTTCTTAGACACAATCTTCCCAAACTCCGTTAAACACCAAAATAGAGTTCTCCCCCGAACTCATCCATCCAAAACACACTAATAAAGTCATCGGGGTTGCCCAAAAACATTGGCTTATCAATATGTAGTTAAACTGTCAATCAAATAAATGTGGTCAAGCCACTATAGTACAGTTGAACTATCGGAACAAAAGTGTGGATAAATTACCAGATTATGTAGATCATTAAACTACTAGAAACTTCCTCCTTTTACTTCAACCCAAGTCCCATGCAATGTTTCATGACATGCTTATATAGAATCAGAGTAATGAACATGTAAGTCATGCTATCTCTCAATAACTAAATTAGTAAATATAGGAGTCCATGTTTTGTAAAACAGACTTATCAAACCTCGACGGACCATATCAGATTTTTCATCAAGTCACATGCATGATTATAAATCAAAATCAGTAACAATCAGTCTAACATGTTCAGATATCGCATACTCTTCATCAACAAAGCAATACAGAGGCATACCAACAAACTTAACAAAATACAGATCGTACCTGATAATTCGCATACATAGACAATAGCACATTACGTTCTGACAGATCCTACTTAATTAGGTTCAAACATAACAAATATATGTACAGATCACAAGTTGTTCATCATTAGTCTAACACGTTCAGATATCGCATATATCATCCATATATTAGTCTTAAAGCATCAGATAGTCCTCTTACGATCAAATTCAGATCATAAATACATTGTAGAGGTCAGTGCTCATGTTTGGCAACACTCTCAGCCTCAAAAAATAAGATTTAGATCCTATTCATATGCCACACGGCCTGGACAGATGCCCACGGCCTGGACACACGCCCACGGCCTAGACACACGTACATGTCCTTGCTTGTGTGGCTTACACATCCTGGGCACACACCCATGCTGTCTACCCATATGGTTTTAAATCATAAAGAGTGAGTTACATGGCCTGGACACATGCCTATGTCCTTGCCCGTGTGGCTTGCACGGCTAGGCACATGCCCATGTCCTACATGTCCTTGCCCGTGTGGCTCACACGGCCTAGGCACATGCCCATGTCCTTGGCCTTGTGGTTCTAAAGTGTAAACAGTGAGTTACAGGGCCTGGACACACGCCCATGTCCTTGCCCGTGTGGCTCACACAGCCTGGGCACATGCCTATGTCCCTTGCTATGTGGCGTCGACAGTCTCGTTCTTTGACGACTTAAAATGCAGAAAAAGAGGGGGTTTCAATGCCCGCCTGATACGGACTCGATGTAGAAGCAAAAAGGATGAATTCTTGCCCCTAAACGACAAGAAATGGCCAAACAAAATGATTAATCCGCAGTCAAAACTCTAACAACTAACATTCTAAAATCACAGTTATGTCGAAGAACTTTCGACACCAGAACTTTAAATCGAACTTACCGGCCAGCAAATTAACCAGAATAAAAAGTCAGACCCTGTACAAAATTGGTGTAACGTAACATAACAAAAAGAACGATCACTTGAAAATAAGGAACCAAAATGCAGAAACTAAAGAACGCAAACAAAATGATAGAAAATCTCGTAGAAAAAGAAAGAACAAAAAGAAAATAATAGTGTCGGAGGTGTTTTTACTATCTAGTTTGTAACCTCCAAAATTCGCATCCAAGAAAGCATGCAAGCTAAAAGATGAGTCTCTAGGATACCAAAGACCTAAGTTAGGAGTGTCTTTAAGGCATCTAAAGATTCTCTTAAGGGTTTGTAAATGTGTTTCCTTAAGACATGATTGATATTTAGAACATAACCAAACACTGAACAAAATATCAGGTCTAATTGAGGTAAGATAAAGTAAAGAGCCAATCATAGACCTATATAACTTTAAATCTACACATTTAACTTCCTCATCTTTGCCAAGCTCTGTAGAAGGGTTCATGGGTGTAGCTTATGGTTTGAGAGTGTCCATCCCAAGTTTATTGAGCATTTCTTTTGTATACTTAGCTTGATTGATGAAGATATCATCCTTCCTTTGCTTGATTCGGAATCCCAAAAAGAAATTTAGTTCTTCCATCTTGCTCATCTCAAATTCACATTACATTAGCTTGGAAAGTTCTTGACAAAGAAGATCATTAGTAACTCTAAAAAAATATCATAAACATATATTTGAACTACTAACAAATCCTTGTCCTTTCTTTTGATAAAAAGTGTTGTGTCAACCTTTTCTTTACAAAAACATTTTTCAATAAGAAAATATGATAATCTTTCATACCAAGCTCTAGGAGCTTGTTTTCAACCATATAAGGTTTTTGAAAGTTTGAAAACATAATTTGGAAATTTTGAATCTTCAAAACCAGGTGGTTGTTCAACATACACTTCTTCATTTACAAAATCATTTAGAAAATCACTTTTATCATCCATTTGATACAATTTAAAATCATTAAAGCATGCAAAAGCTAAAACCATCCTAATGGCTTCCATCCTAGCTACAGAAGCATAAGTTTCATCATAATCTATTCATTCCTCTTGAGTGTAACCTTGAGCAACAAGTCTAACCTTGGTCCTCACTGTGTTACCTCATCTAGTTTGTTTTTAAATGTAACACCCCGAACCTGGACTACACGTTATGGCCAAATCTGGAGATATTACGTACAACGGTTGAAAATCTAGTTTTTTTAAATTTCAAAAGGAATTGTAAAGTTTTATTACTTAAAAATCCTGATTTAATAGAAAACATATCTAACTTTACTTTTTAGTTGAAAACAATGTTTGCTTACATTTTCTAAAATGAATACTTTGCAGTGGAAATTCTTAGATTGTTATGTTTAGGAAAAACTGAGTTTATTTTCTAGAAATCAGTTGTTTTGAAAGAAACAGACATTTTTTATAAAACATTTTCAATAGTATCATGCAAAAATTTAAAATAAAATTCCAAAAACCAAAATAGTCCAAATATTACAAAACGCTTAAATCCCAAAATTTAAATAAATTCAAATAAAACAAATTTATTGTAACCAAGATTTCGTGGCACCGACCCGCCGAAGTCTAAGGATTACCTGAAAATACCAGTCAATAGAATACGAGTTTTCAAAACTCAGTGTGTAAAAAATAACTTAAATAACTAATTTACATCAAACAGATTTAGCAGAAACAAAATCATATTAGAGCAGTACAGTTACAGACATATAATCCTACCCCCATCCACTACACACCAACTCCGACCATCCCAACATACCATATGGGGTATGAAACACCCATCCAGCCCTACCCACCACTTAGTGTCGGTATGACCCTTTACAGAATATTTGCAGTTGAGCTACCAGATAAATAGACGAATTATTGCCTTATACAGAAACACTTCCTCCACATAACAAAACCCACCCCAAATTTAAATACAGAACGTAACAGAAATAAGACATATTTACAGTATATACGCATAACATTTTGGTTTACTGATAACTTATTATACATTTTACTTATCATATGATATTTCAGATCGATCTAAATGACCTGTATGACCCTAGGGAAAAATTTAGAATTTTGGGCCGACACAGCTTGGCACACGGCCTCAAACACACCTATGTGGCCCACATGGGCCAAATAGCCCAGATCGTGTGTCACACAAGGTCCAGCACACGACTATGTGTCACACACGGCTTACCATGCGGCCTGGCACATGGCACGCGGTCGTGTGCCATTGACAGTGCAATTTTTTTGACTTTCGTCATTCGCTATTTTTCGGGTTTCTCGTTACACACCTGGATAATTTTTGAAAAGAAATCTACCAGGAAACTCAAGAACCTAAATTTAGTAATTAAACAATTAAATAATTCTTAATATCGATACACCAATTTCCAAAAAAAAAAAACTGATTCAATCCAATAGGAAACGCTAAATTTATCAAGCCTAAATTAAGTTTCTTAACGTTCAAAAACTTACCCAAACAAATACAATAGATTCCCCGAACTTTTAACTCACCGAGGGGAAATCGTGCGCTTCACCACTTTGGTCTAAATCAATGATTTTAGAGTGGTTAGAATTTTATCGCAAAGAGAAAATAACTGAATAACCACACTATGAATACCCAAAGGAAATAATTTATGAATCTTACCCCCACTACCCAGTTCGATCAAAAACAGAGATATCACTAACCTTCATCCATAGAAACCGAAGTTTTGATTATGCACAATGGAACACAGTTACTATCAGCAAAAAGTGTTGAAGCCAAAATTGCAAAATAAAGATTTCAAGAAAAGAATTCTGGAAGACAAATTAACTAACGGCAGTGGAATTGGAAAAAGAGAGAGAAAAGGAAGAACAAATGTGATAAACAATAGGAGGAAAAATAGCAGAACGTGCACAAAAAATTCTTGAAAAGAAAGAAAACCCCCCAAAAAGAAAAATAAATAAAATATAGATAATACTAATAAAATAAATTAAAAGAATTTGATAGGCATCATGAAACAAAAATATCAACTAGCCACATGATTTCCTAGTAACCACCGCTATCTAAAGTTTGAAATTAAGCCAAACACCAGTTCATGAATGGAACACCAAGAAATTGCAAAAATTAATACCATTCCACTCCCATAGGGGTTCAAACACACGACTGAAGAGTAGACAAATGCTTCACCACTAAACCAACAAGCTTGTTATGCCATAAATTTATCAAAAGTAATACTTAAATAAATAAAATTAGGCTTAAGAACAAAAATAACAGAATTTTCCATAAAGCAAGATTCGAACCCAAGTCCCCTAATACATAATCAAGGCACTTAACCACTGAAGCAGATACTGATTATGACCAAATTAACAAAACATGAATTTTAAGATTTTTGGGACATTACACTAAAACTCATTTAGTACCTATGGTAGATTTATCACAAGGTCTTTCAACTAGGGTCCATACTTTACTTCTTTTAAATTGATTTAACTCCTCTTGCATGGCCAATATCCAATATTCCTCATTTAATTTTATTTTTTTTGATATTTTTAGGCACAATGCATGAGATAAATGCAACATAACTCCAAGTATTTCTAAGGGAATATCCAATAGTTACCCCTTTAGATGGATCTCCCAAGATCTTACCATCCTTCACATAATTGTACTCTCTTGGATGATGAACTTCCCTTTCCTCTAAGGTGAGCTCATTTAGAGCATATTGTGTTTGTTCTTGGATTCTTTCATTTGATAATTGATCAATTTTTCATCATTGTTTCATATTCCTACACCATCATCATCATCAAAAACATCATCACAAGAATCCTTTCTAGGAAGAAAGTTAGAATCATCGAAAACAACATGTATGGACTCTTCTAATACAAAAGTTCTTTTATTAAAAACTCGATAAGCTTTAGAATTTAAGGAATAACTAAGCAAATTTCATTAATCACTTTTTGCATCAATTTTGTCAAGATTGTCTTTTCCATTATTTAAAACAAAATATTTGCATCCAAAAGGATGAAAATAACTAATGTTAGGCTTTTTTTTTTCAAAAGTTCATATGGAGTTTTCTTCAAAATAGGCCTAATAATTACTCGATTAATAACATAACAAGCAGTGTTTGTGGCTTCCACCCAAAAATATTTTGCCAAATTATTTTCACAAAGCATAGTTCTAGTCATTTATTCTAAAGTCCTATTTTTCCTTTCAACAACTCTATTTTGTTAAGGGGCTCTAGGTGTAGAAAAATTATGACTAATACCATTTGAGTTGCAAAAATTATCAAAACCAAGATTTTTAAATTTGGTTCCATGGTCACTTCTAACAATATCGATAGACTAACCTTTTTCATTTTGATTAGTTTTTGAAAATGTGATGAATTTTTCTAAAAAACGCAAGTAAATCTAGAATAGTCATCAACAAGTACAAAAGCATATTGTTTTTCACCCAAGCTAGTAGTCCTAATTTGTCAAAAAAGATTAATGTGAATTAATTGAAGAACTCTACTAGAAGATACATCATTTATAGGTTTAAAAGAAACTCTCTTATGTTTGCCTTTAGTACATGCATCACAAACTTTATATAAGTTAAAATCATGTCTAAATTTCCTATGCCACAACAAAGAAGTATTTTTATTTTTAATCATGAGGCAAAGGTTTAAATCATGAAAGTTGTCTAAATGCACCATATAAGTATTTCCTATTCTCTATGACCAACAAAGAATAATCTTATTAGACACATTGTCAATGCCTTTACATCCATTAGACTCAAATATGACATTGAAACCTTTATCACATAATTGCCTAACACTTAAAAGATTATACTTAAGACCATTGACATATAAAACATTTTCAACAAAAATTAAAGAGCTTTTACCAATAGAGCCAATTCATTTAATGAGTCATTTGGACTTGCCACCAAATGTAACTTATCCTCTACTTTTTGGCTTTAGATTGATAAAACGGCTCTTGTCATCAGTCATGTGTCTTGAGCATCCACTATCAAGGTACTATGAGTTTTTTTTGAGTTTTTCACCTTGAAGCAATGCTCTTTTTCCTACAAACATAGAATTAATTTTTTTTATTTTTGTTACCCAAATTCTTTTGGGTCCATAAGCATTAGTTTCCAAAAGTTTAGTCCCTTTAGGTATCCATTTAGAAAGGATATCCTTATCTTGAGTAGTTATGAATCCTTTAGGGACTTGTACACTTCTAACTAATTTTCCTTTATAAGTTTTAAAATGAAATCTATGTTTATAGAACTTAAAACTATTTTTAACAAAGTTTTGTTTTGAATTTTCTCCTCTTTCAAACACTTTTTCAAAAATTTTGTTAGAATGAGCTTTTTTATTCTTAAGCAATTTAAGTTGCTTTTGATGGTCATCGTGAACTTCAGAAAGTAAATTGTGCAAGTCACAATTCTTTTTCTTAATCATTTATAATAGCTTGCATATAATTTATTTTACTCTCAAGTTCATGCTTGACTTTAGAGAGTGAATTATTTTCATCTTTTAGTTTTGAAATAGCTTTTCTAGATTTTAAAACCATTAATTCAAACTCCAAGCCTATTTCATCATAGGCATCTTGCAACTCATCAAAAGAATAAGAAGTTGAAATAGATGAGTTAGAAGTTACCTTAGACTCTTCTATGGCCATAAGACAAAAGTAGGCTTCTTCTTGTTTATCATGAGTGACCTCATGCTTGTCCCATATCTTCTTGGCATTAGAACAAGATGACACCCCGTTGAACTCATTCAGACCAAGTGTACAAAATAGAATGTGCATGGCTTTAGCATTAAGCTGTACATTCCTTTTATCTTCTTCATTCCATTTTCTCTTATTCTTTGACACTAACTGCTCTCCTCATTTTTGAGAAATAGAGGGATCATCCATGATGATATCCCAAACCGCAAGAGCAGTTGCTTGAATGAAGAGCATCATTCTTGTCTTCCAATAAGAGTAATTTACTCCATTGAAGTATGGAGGCTTTGAGATAGACTAAGATTCTTCATAGAAATTTGACCCAAAAATGGACGTCATTTTTGTAGAATGTATTGATGATCATTCGAGCTTCTCCGAGAATCTTTTATTGCATGTTAAATTGTCTTTAAAGACTAGCTCTAACACCAATTTTTAGCTCGACTGATCACGAAAAATAGCCAAGAGGAGGGTGAATTGACCTTTTAAAAATTTATGGAAGCAAATACAATAAATAGAGACAAAAAAATGGCGATATATAGTGGTTTAATCTTAGTTTTCCATAACTAAGGATTTTTCGAAATTCACTAATTTGACAACCTTTAAGGATAAGGTTTAATCTTAAAACTTCCTTAAGTGTTTTGTCCAAATCTTAAGATTGCAACTCTCTTAAGGTTTCTACCCAAACCTTAAGACTCAACCCTCTTAAAGAGAATAACAAATAAGCAAACTAAGAAATAATCCTCACATGATTAGGATGTTTGTCAATTAAGCACAAATGCAAAGAATAACACTTGAGCTGAATGAATACAATGAAAGCTCACAAGTGCTTACAAGAAGAAGATAAAGAATCGAAGCAAAAAGTGATTGGTAATGGATTTTTTATGTATCTTGAAACACTTGATCTATTATAATATCACCTGTTGTTGTAGGACCTTCGGAAGTTGGTATTTATACCCTCTAATTGATTTTCAACTGTTGTGGTTGTTGAGAAATTGAATAAAGTCATTGGGTATGAAAATATCAGTTCATTTAATTCAGTTGTAACCACGAGTATCGATACTTGCTAACCAAGTATCGATATCTTTAGCATTTAATGCAAAATTCAGTGACCATTGGAGCTAGAAATATTGATACCAGTAAAATTTTATCTATAACACATGAAAAGTATCGATATTGGATCGATACTTGGCTAAAATGTTTAAGAATCAGAATATCAATTTGGTATCGATTTTTGGAGAGGTATCGATATTTAGATACTTTTCGGCCTGGAGCAATATGGACTTGTTTTATAACAATTTTAACTTTGATTGAAAATGTTTAACTTGATTAAAAGTTTATTCAAAAAGTTTTCTAAGATTTCAAAATAGTAGGTCCAAAATTATTTCTCTTAGACTTCATTTGAAATCTAATTTTGCCAATTTTGTTCAACTTTAACTTTTAATCAAAAACATTTTAATTTGTTATATCAAAATAAATTTCCAAATAAAGCTTGGTTTAACAAAGAGCGAGTGGAAATATTATCATCAAACAATCATATGTGAAGCTAAAATTTCTTCGATATAAAATCCTCAAAATCTTAATAAAAATATCATTTTCTTTGAAACACTTATAGCGAACTCTTTTAAACCCAAAATCAATAGATCATAACATGAATTTACTAAATGAAAAAGTAACATCATTTTATATACATAACTTTCAATTATGTTGGAAGTGGATTACTATTTTAAATTTGGGTTAGATTTAACTAAAAAAATTCCATATTTTATTAAGTAAGTAAAGTTTGAACATGTATTAGAGTTAGTAGTGTTAATTGAAAGTAGAATTTTTTTTAAAGATAATATCATTAATTGTAATATCATTATAAAGAAAGGGATATCCCAGTCATATTGGAAACTTGAATATTACAACCAAAGACACAGTATGCACACTTGACATAAAGTCAAGCCATACCAGATAAAGCAAAGTACACTTGTAATAGGCCTCCATCACCTGAGGGAGAGCAAAGTAAGACTGAAACCACTCCTTAGACGAATCTAATATGTTGGGACAAAGGCTACCAACAAACAAAGTGAACACATCACTTTGAATTGTTAAACCCTTTTCCAGATCCTTATTCCGGTGGCGATAGGCACAACATAACGAACCTGAAAATAACATATATATTGAAAAATACTCAGCAAAACTTAAAGGTAAAACAGAAATTAAACTGATGAAAATAGAAATCTTGATTCATTTCTTTACTGTGTAAAACTCCAAATATTTATAAGTGTTGTATGAGTTAACTGCTGCTAACAACCTCACTAACTGTGTAACATACTAACAACCAAGCTACAACCTTCCTTAGACTCCTAAAATTCTTCCAACTTCTCCATAAGTAAAACTTGAAGATAATTGCAAAACGTGTAAAGGGTGAAGCAGATAGAAGTTTAGTGAGAATGTCAGCCACCTGATCACAAGCTGAAACTTCACCAACAGCAAGCGACCCATTCTCAACTTTCTCACAAACAAAAAATAAATTGAGCTCTACATGTTTGAACTTAGAGTGAAGAACAGGATTGGCCGCAATAGCAACTGCACTTGAATTGTCACATCAAATGATAGGTAGATCAGCAGAACTCAATTGTAGCTCTTGTAATAAGGAGACTAACAAAGTAACATCACTTGTAGCTACAGCCAAGCTTCGGTATTCAGCCTCAGTTGTGGATCGAGATACTACTTGTTGATTCCTTGATGACCATGAGACTGATGTATGCCTAAAATACACACAATATCCTGTTGTTGCCTGACGATTGTCAAAATCTAACCCGCAGTTGGCATCAGCATATCCTACTAAGGACAACCTTTCAGAAGGACGAAAAACTATCCCAAAATTAATAGTGTCATGTAAATAATGTAAAATTCATTTTAACGCAACCATATGCATGGTAGTCAGCGCATACATGAATTGACAAACTCGATTCACGGCATAGGCAATATCAGGTCGAGTTAAAACTATATATTGTAAAGCACTAGCATTCAGTGGCATCACTTAGACGATCTCCTTCTTCCTTTGACAATACTGAAGAACTGACCATTTGTGTGGGAACACTTTTCCATTAACTAAGCCACTTTTGTCAAAAATCTCTCAAATGTACTTGTGCTGACATAAATGAAGACATCCAATGGAAGACTAGACAACTTCAATGCCGAGAAAATAATGGAGATCCCCCATGTCTTTGAGTGAAAACTTACTATGTAATTGTTGAATAAATCCATCAATATTATCTGACAGACTTCTAGTAATAATAATATCATCCACATAAACCAAGACATATAAGGTACAAGTGGATGTAACACGAACAAATAAAAAAGCATTAGATTTAGATAAGACAAAACCAGTGGAAAGAAGAAAACATTTCAGTTTATCGAACTAGGCACGAGGAGCTTGACGAAGACCATATAAAGCTTTTGTTAAACGACACACCAAGTGCTCACCATTAGGACCATATTGAACATATCCAGGAGATTGTTACATAAACACCTCATCAGTGAGATCTCCATTTAAAAAAGCATTATTAACATCAACTTAACGAAGTCGCCAGCCTTTAGACACAAGAACAGCTAATATAGTTCGAATATTAGCAGGTTTGACCACAGGACTAAAAGTCTCCTTAAAATCACAGCCAAGAACCTAAGATCAGCCTTTTGTTACTAATCAGGCCTTTCGATGAGCAACAGTCCCGTCAAGATTTTTCTTAACCTTAAATATCCACTTACAACCAATAACCTTCCTACCAGGTGGCAACAAAATGAGCTCACAAGTAGAATTTTGAAGAAGAGCATCATATTTAGCTTGAGCAGCCTGACGCCATTCCATACTAGCAAAAGCCTCATCAATGGTATGAGGTTCAGAAGTAGAAGCTTCAACAGAGAACGCTTTAGGTTTGAAAATCCCAGCTTTCGAATGAGTAACCGTAGAATGTGTATTGTTCGAATGTGGAGAAGTAGACGGAAAGGCAGATGAGACATTAAATGGCTGAAAAGTGGTGCTCGAAGGTAAGGACCCTGAATTATTTGGAGAAGGAGTGGTGCTCAGAGGTAAGGACCCTGAATTATATGAAGAAGGAACTGAAACAAACGGAGTTGTAGATATAACCAAAACAGGTGATGAGCATGACTCCTATTGTAAATAACCAGTAAATTGATTGTTAACAATATGCACATAAGTAGAGATACGTGAACTTGACAAGGAGACATCAGTAACATTCTTGGAAAATAGGAAATGACTTTCATCAAACACAATATGGCGTGATAAAATAACTTTCCCATCGGAAGTGAGACATTGATATCCCTTATGTTGAGAGCTATACCCCAAAAAAGTGCTGGGCTGAGATCTAAAATCCAGTTTATGAGACTGAAACGACCACAGATACAGAAAACAATAGCATCCAAATACTCATAAATGATCATACGTGGGATCTTTTCCATGAAGAATAAAAAAAGAGATTGCAACTTCAGAACAGAGGTGGAAAGACGATTAATAAGATGAACTGCACAACAAAATGTATAACCCCACAAGCTCGTAGAAAGATTCACTTGAGCCAACAAAGTATGCCCCATATCAACAATGTGTCGATGTTTGCGTTCTGCCACACTATTCTGTTCGGACGTATGCAGACAAGAAAGCCGATGAATGATGCCATGTTCTGTCAGACCAGATTTGAAAGCACGATACTCTCCACCCCAATCACTCTGGAATTGTTTAATATCTCGCCCAAACTGATTTTTCACTAGTCACTAAAACTGAACAAAACAATCTGCAGCTTGAGACTTACGTTGAATAAATAGAAACAAGTATAGCGAGTGCACATATCAATAAACGAAACATAATACCAGTGAGCACCAAAAGCAATAGATGCAGGTCCCCATAAATAGGAGACAACCAAAACAAACTGTTCATTATATTCAGTAGTAGAAGGAGAAAAAGGCAATTTATGAAATTTCCCTTTCTGACAGGCGATACACACATTTGTAATACTAGAATTTTTTAATACAATCTGACATTTTTCTAAAACAAACTTAACCACAAGAGTAGAGGGATGACCAAGTCTTTGGTGCCATAACGTAAAAGTATTACAGATGTTAAAAGGAGACAGAAGTGTACTATTTGAGATAGGAGAAGCCATTGCAGCATGAACAGAAGCAATCGGTGAGAACTGATAAAGACCACCACAAATGTGGCCCCGTAGTAAAATTTCCTAAGTCTTGATGTCCTTAACATAATAAGACGGATGAAATTCAAAAAATACGTTATTTTCAGTAGCAAATTGAGAAATAGATAGAAGATTCTTTTGTATAGTCGGCACACAAAGAACATTAGACAAGTGAAGTAATTTATTCTTCGTAATCAAAATAGAATGACCAACACTTGAAATCTTTGTGGGAGTCCCATCACCCATAAAGAGAGGAGATATACTTGAATACGGAGTGGATTCATTCAAAGCAGAGGCCTCTTGACAAACATGATGGGTAGCCCCTGAGTCTGGATACCAAGATGTCATCCCTACAGGAATAGGAATATAGGAATCACCATTAGAATTAGACCCAAAATTAGTTTCACTAACATTGGAGCCATTGGAATTCGAAACATCAGATGTGTTAAAATCGAGAATACGAGGCAACTAGACTCCTGGTGGCACGGCACTAAAGTAGGAAAAACACGAGCACGTGGTTTTGTCCTCCATGGAACTTGAGACTCATCATTACCAAAATATCGAAAACCTGAACTATGTCCAATAGTCCCGGCAAACTGAACACAATTCGAAATTGGTCGATGGGAACCAACACTATTAAAATGGCCCTCAGAACCATGACCCACGAAAGTTGAACCAAATTGATGACCAGGCGAATTTAATTCTACCCAAGAACACAGCCCACCAGGCGTTGAAGGATTAACATAATTATAAGGCCCAACTAATGGCCTAGAAAGTCCAGTACTAGGACTTGCCAAATGTCCAGTACTAAAGCCTGCTCCAAGGCCTGCCACATGTCCAGCACCAAGGCCTGCCAAATGTCCAGCACCAAGGCCTGCTCCAACGCCTGCCAAATGTCCAAATATCCTAGCATCAGATGACCCAACAGATGGCCCAAAGGCAACACCAGTCCTATCACCAAAATCATCAAAATATTGATGAACCCTAGTCTGTGATTAAGGCGCCACAGCAGAGAGAACCACCCCACCATGGATTCGACTGTGGCACCATCGTAGATGAACCATCACCATAACCTTTCATCGAACCAAGCATAGCACCATACTGCACACCAAAACCGTTTATTACTGACGCACCCGAACCACGATCGACAGATGAATCTCTCGCCCCCAACGCTGGACCACCATCCTCGCGATCGAAACGGTAGTAACACCGTTGAGCCAAATGTCTAAATCGACCATAGATTTGGCACTGAACGCGGGACCGAAAGCCTCTCCCACGACTAACAGGTGGTCATCCACCGCGCCCAGAACCAACCACCACCGGTGCCTCCATCAAATGTGCATGCATCGGTGTCTGTTGAACCGCACGAACATGCCTGCCTTCAAACTCCAATAGGACATCAATCAAACGCTGCAATGGTAGAGGCTCGAAAGAAAATGACGCAAGGGTGAGAATAGCGTCAAACTCCGACGGCAGTCCGGCTAGTATGATTTTAACCTTTTCTGTTTCATAGATCCAAGAACTGACCGCATCTATCAAGGCGCAAACATTCTGAATCTTCGCAACGTACTCCTTAATCGACATCGTACCCTTCTTGATCGAATGATGTTTATGACGAATGCAAGAGAGCTTCGTACCAGAGACGGCAGCAAAAAGTTACGTAGCGGTGGTCCAGACATCATTCGCTGTTTTTGCATCTGTAAAACTAGATAAAAAAGAGGAAGTAACAGTAGAAAGAAGCCAAGAGGTAAGCAACTTATCCTGTTGAACATAAGCCAAAGCATTCGAATCTGCCACCAAAGAACCATCCGACGACTGCACGAATCTCGATGGAGCAGAAATTGTGCCGTCAAGAAAGCCATTGCACAAAACTGTTATCATCAAGCTTCACAGTTTCGTGTCAAGGAAACGACTGAACCAACTGAGTGTTGGTGAATATCGTGTAGCAGGAAGGTGCAGCGGTGGAATCTGTGGAAGCATTAGTAGCCATCAGAGTACTATAGAATAGGTCTCCAAGGATTAGGCGACTGATACCATGACAAATACACAGCAAAAACTTAAAGGTAAAACAAAAATTAAACTGATGAAAATGGAAATCTTGATTCATTTCTTTACTATGTAAAACTACAAATATTTATAAGTGTTGTATGAGTTAACTGCTGCTCACAACCTCACTAACTGTGTAATAGACTAACAACCAAGCTATAGCCTTCCTTATACTCCTAACGTATATAATTTCTAAAAACCAAAAATAATCAAAACGAGCCATAAAGAGTTTGAGAAACCAAAACACATAGAACTCGAAAAACACGAGCCTCTAAGGCTTGAAAAATTGCAACTAATTACCATTGAGTTGAATAGCGAAATTTCAAAAAGGAAAGACTTGGTAAAGTCATGGGGATATTGGTGCTGAGACTAAGTCTATCGCACGTTCCTTTACGATTAGTCTACTTATTAAACAAAGCCACCCTATATGCCTATGAATCTTAGGCTTCCTTTGGATGCAGAATCAGCCATGGTGAGATGGAATTTTTAAGAAATATTCTTTTTCCCTGTACTATGTTGGTGTTTAGAGAAACAATGGTGAGATGCAGTTGAAGGTTTAAACCTCACTGCCAGCCTCATTTCCAACTGGAGGTAAAAGCTCCAGCTTAAACACAGTGGGCAGTCAAGTTTTGTTGCAGACAAAAATTCCCATATTTTCATTTATTATTTTACAAGTTTATCCTTGAAAGTTAAAGTATTTTCTTTCCCAACCTTATTTGTTTTCAGATTTGGGAAAATCTTCAGACGTTTTCTTTTTCGTTGAGGTTAGGTTCCCTCAATTCTATGCCAGAAATTTACTTCTCCTTAATTCCTCACCAAGAACAGAGATAAATCTTTTGAATCTAAGGTAACCCATCTAAATATTCTCCCAAGATTCAAACTTTTTCTATCTTTGCTTCTATCGTTCATTGATTTTAACTCAATGCTTCCACCAGTTGTTTGAATTATTATTTTCTGTTTACATGATTATCATGCCTGGATCTGATTTAAAAGTTTTATTTTTTTCTCCCAACTAAAGAGCTGGAGTTGTTCAGTTATCTATTGTATTGATTGGGTTCTTGTGATTTGCTGTTGTTCAGATAGTTTCAACCTCTAGTTGAGATAGTTTCAGCCGACGAGGTCCGACCAGTGACACCGCAATCAAGGTGAGATGGTTTGCTATCACTCACTGTTATTATTGTTGTTATTGTTATTGCTTTTCTTTTGAGTAGTCTGGTTCTCTTAGACAGAATTCAAACAAATCATACAAGTCAATAGATTATTGGGTTCTTGAAACTGATATTCCGTTACAATCAAGTACTCAACATACACACATACATAATATTAACTGTAATAAAAAGACCAATGTGTCATTTTCATGTAACATAGAAAGGGGAAATTCATAGATTTTACAATACATACATAGCCTAATCCTAAGTTGTAAAACCATCTCAATAGGTTGTGGTTGGGGAGGAGGGCCTGGCTCTTTATTACAGAACTAAGGTTGTTGAACCAAGTAAAACAGAACTAGTTCTGGGGTTAGCATTAGGCCCTGGCTCTTTGTAATCCATGATTTCAATCATCTCCCTTGCTCTTTCTACACATTCCTCCTTCCCATACATTTATGGAAAAAGAAAAGAAAAAGAAAACCCAATTTTAGCTCCTGAAATTGAAAATAAAAGACTATATAAAATCAAAGGAAATAGAGAAAAATCAACCTCCAATTGAACGTTGTATTCTCGAAACTCAACATTATTCTCCATCCATTTCCTACTCAATCCTAAGCATCGACCAACTTCAGAAAATCGAGCAATTCATTGTCACTTTAGAAATGAAAAAGGAAAAGAAAATCAATGAATGAATGAGAATCATCTAATCACCATAATGTGCTTGATTTTCACTCATCCCAGTTTAGTTCCCTCAGAGATTGAATTCCCTAATCCTGACTATCAACAGTAACTGAGGACCATGTGAAGCTCCAGAGAATCTAAGGCTTCTCTTCAAACTATACAGTCTATTTTCTTTAGGTTACAATTGATTGCACGGTTATTCCTGAGATACTAACCAGAATCTGCAGTCTCTACAATGAATATCTAAATCTAGCACGTACTTAGGAACTACTGAGAGCTCAAATCATTTTATTAGTTTAGAATACAATTATTATGATAAATGAATCAGTTAAAAGTATAACTGGAGAAAATATGGCTAGTTGCAAAAGTCTCCTCGTAAATTCAACTCAATCCAAACCTAGTTATTTTCTCTTTCCTATATAAATTTAGTGTATTGACAAGTTGAGTACTGATGTACTCTTTTAAGTCTTCTTGTTATGTTCTTGAGAGTTGCACAATGTGACACAGATTAATTTCACTGGAGCTACAATTTACCTGTGAATTAGTTCATTGATCTGTGGCCACAACTCTTCATCCATCACCTTATTTATAGTAATCACTATGTTGTCAATAACTTGAACTGTAACTCTCATTTTAGTAGATAAGGCCCTAATCGAAGTTCGTGTGGAGTCAACTCGGTGAGCATCAGCACCTCTCTGATCCAAAATCCTCATCTGGCTCCGCTTCTTTGAATGAATCATGCGCAGCTTTTCCTCAGCCTTCAAAAAATAAGTACACAAGGCTCACCATCTTTAAATTCATAACATGGTCAAGAAATTTTAAATATATTGAACAATAATCCTACATGCAATATCATGTTTCTATCCAGCCTTAATTTTAGTGAAGAATTCCAAAACTGGGTTGAAAAGAATGATCACCTTTTTCCATACAGAAAACAATCATATTGGGGCATGAATGAGTCAATAAAGAAGGAGATGAGCAGAGAGAGTAATATATCTTAGGGAGATTAAAAAAGGAAAAAAAAATTGTAAGCATAACGTTATGTAAAGTGAAGTCGTCACCAAAACGGGTTCAAAAGCATAATCCTTTTTTCAGTGAAGCGAAAGCAATGAATTGTAAAGCTAGCAAGCAAGGAAGCGATACAAAATCGTAACAGCATGGCATTTTCAAATTTTAAAATGTATATATATCCATCATAGTGAAAACCAGTCAATACTTACATCACAGGGAAAAGAAATAATAAGAACAATTGAACAAATATGCATTTACCAAAATAAATTAAAATTAAACAATAAAAGACAACATTGGTTAGTCAAAGTCCTCTTTTTCAGCTCAAAATATAGGCAAAAAAGAACCCAATGGCAAAGCTATTTACTTTGAATTAATCAGAGGTTATTGAGTGAAGCTTTTTAAGTAGGTGAAGAGGAGAGGACGGCAGTTTATCATAAGCGGTTTTGCTGCCTTTTTATGACCTTTAACTACAATTAGTCTTTCAATGAAATGCTAATTCTATTCCTTGATTCCAAGGAGTGGTAGTATTGTAGACAAAGGACTCGAATTTTTTTAATAAAAAAATAATAATCATTGGAAGCTCTAAAATCATCATTTATTGTTCATTCTTTTCAAAAGGAAAACACAGAAAACTTTAGGTTGAAGAACATAGTGTCGAAACAACTATAGAATGGAACATATTGGAAACCGTAAAGGAAAAACAGAGCAAAGCTAAAGAATGGAAGATAAAAGAAGACCCACTTCCAAAAGTTGGTGAATTCAAGGAGCAAAAGACATGGAATTGCAGCAAATACAAATGCTATCAGAATATAATGAATGGGAAAGAGAATAAGAAGAGAGAGGTGAAAGAAACAAACCTTTAGCAATGGGGAAAGGGTAGGAAGCTGAGAGAAGAAGGGATGAGGGGGGGGGGGGGGGGGTTGAGAAGAGAAAAAGAAGAAGGTAAAATGGTAAATCTTGGATTCCTTTTAACGGCATTAAGGCTTCAATCTTTTTCAATAAATAATATAAATGTAATTCCAAAAATAATTTAGATAGAAACATGAAGTCGTCAAAATGGGTGGAACATTTGAAAAGTTAAGCTAATTTATTTGACAGAAACATGAAGAAATTGTATAAGACACTAGTGTTAGCTAAAAAAAGAAGTTGAGAGTTAAATTTGTCATTTTGTCTATTTTTATTTTTAATTTATGTAATTTAAAATTATGATATTTTACTATTAGTAACATTATCTAATCGGTGACATCATTTTTAATTCAAAATTATGATATTTTTATTGTTAATAACAAAAGGAAAAATGATAGTAAAATTGTTTGAGATTGGTGTGTAAAGTTAGATCATTTAACTGTGACATTGTTTTTATTGTTAGGTAAAATGCTTAATTATTTTAAACTTTCAATCTCAAGCAGCCACAAAAACTAATAAAAAATAATTTTGTTATTTGCATTGCTTTGATGATAACACTTGAGAGGATCAGAGATAAAAAGCAATCACTTTTTTCACATTCTGCATCGTTGACATTGCGCAGCTCTGTAGAACTTTGCTCATATGTTTCCATTTACTTCCATTAAGAAAGAAGATGATTGTAGTTTGTTAGTAATACTGAGATTGCTACTGAATTAATTAAATTGATAAATATGAGAAAAAAAACAAAATGAAGGTTTTTCCATTAAGTTGAATATTATATTTTTGTTGCATTCATTTCCCTTTTTCCATTAAGTTGAAGTTTTCAATTAAGGTGCCAGTAAACTTAGGCTGTGAAGTGTTTTTTTTTTTTTTTTTTTTGGTGTGGCTAGATAAAGATTAACATTGGGAGGCGTCTAATATAACTTATAGACTATATATTTGCTCTATGCTTCTTGGTGAATGATAGCACATTGACTGAATTATACCAATGACAGTAGATGGTAAAGACACGAAATTTTGTGGAGGGAGATAGTAGCTTAGCAACAAAAGCTATTTGGGATGATGAGCTGACGTTGATATTTTGTGAACTTTGCGTGAATGAAGTCAATGCTGGTAATAGACCGACAACTCATCTAAACTCAAAAGGATGGGAAAATGTCATTGCTCTTTTCCAAGTAAAAACACAAAAAAATTATGGAAAACCTCAATTAAAAAATAAGTGGGATACATTAAAAAAGGAATGGAGGTTATGGAGGGAATTACTTAAGGAATCTACAGGTATTGGATGGTGTCCCTCTAAAAAGACGGTCGATGCTATCGAAGAATGGTGAGCTGCAAAAATACAGGTTAGTGTTAACATTATCATTATTTTAATGCATAAAGTTTATTCAAATTGATAATTTACAATTATAAAAATCTTAGTATAACATTTAACATTTAACATGTTATGTAGGAAAATCCTGATTTTAAAGGATTTAAGAAGAAAGGAATTGAACCACGATTGAATGAGTTAATGTGGCAAATGTTTGGTGGCATTGTAGCCACCGGAGAGAACGCATGGGCACCTTCGTCTGGTGTTCTTCCAAGTGGGGTTCTTATGGGAGATGATGCACCTAATGAGGGATTTGGTGATTCAGATGAACATAGTAACGAGAATGAATGTATTCCTCCTGATGAGGTACCATCAAACCCTTCTCATGAAACCCCTAATCGAAGAAAGCAAACACTTGGGGCTGTACACGGTAAAGGAAAAAAATCAAGTTCAAGTAGAAAATCATCAAGAAATACATTAACTACTCAGATTGAAAAATTGTGTGAGAGTATGGCTAGTCCAAAGAAGTCAGTGAATGGAATTATTTTTCCTCACTCTCAATATACTATTTCAAATGCAATGGATGCTTTGCGTGCTTTGGGAGATGAAATTCCAAAAAAAGATGAACTGTACTATTTTGCCACCAAAATGTTCCAAATAACGGTGAAACGAGAAGTGTTTTTGAACTTAGATCCAGATGATAGGGTTTGGTGGCTTCGACGTGAGTATGCTGAACAAAATCCAATTGCATCATTTTCATCCTTGGTAGCAACATCCTTATTTTCCTTCCAACCATACCATCAACCACCTTCACCATAAGCTCCTTAGAATTATTATTGTAATATAACTATACTACTTTTTTATATGTAAAACTAATGTACGATACTTTTTATGTTTGGTATTTTTATGTTATGCTTTTAATCAAAGAATGTCACGAGATTATAAAGGATTTATTTTCATTTGATTACTTTTTCAGGTTATGGATGAATTTAACAATATGTATAATAGTTTTGATATGAATTATGATACCCCCTGAATTAAGTGAAGAAGCTCAACGAATAATAGCCACAATTGTTACCCAAGTTGAGAACAACAATTATCATGAAAAGGAAGAATATGTGTTAAGCAGTGTATTGGTACACCATGAAACTTATTTCACTATGCAACCGCGTATGGATTCAAATTATACCGGTCAAATGTGGGTGGACGAAGTATTAAATGGGCACGATGATCGTTGCATGAATAGTTTTAGGATGCCAAAAGATATACTTCACAGCTTGTTACATGATTTGCAAACAAATTATGGCTTAAAGAATGGGAAAGTATCGGCGATGGAGAAGTTAGCATTATCATTGTACATTCTTAAAAATAGATAATCAAATTCAAATGCAACAGAGCGATTTCAACGATCCGGGGAAACTGTTAGTCGAATTTTTACTGATATGTTGCATATATTTGCTCGAATGAGAATAGACATGATTAAACCCACTGAAGGTCAATTCGAGGAAGTATCGAGCCATTTTCGACATGATACAAGATATTGGCCTCACTTTAAGGTAAATTTTACACAATCTTTATATTTTTAAAATATAAATTATTTCTAACTTTTATCTCATTACTTGTATTTATTTTAAAGGATTGTATTGGGGCTATAGATGGAACACACATAAAAGCATGCATTTCGCCTTCTTGTCAAATACCTTATATCGGACGAAAAGGTGAACCAACTCAAAATATTATGGCAGTTTGTGACTTCAACATGTGCTTTATTTTTACATTTCCTGGTTGGGAAGTAACAGCACATGGTAGTAGAATTTTTTTGCAAGCACTTAGAAAACAAGAGTTGAAGTTTCCACACCCTCCACCAGGTTGAACTTTAATTTTTTAATTACTTTTTACATAAAAAAATATTAAAATTTTTAATTTATTTTTAAACTTGATATTATGTTTTACTTTTTTGTAGGAAAATATTATCTTGTGGATTCAGGATATCCACAAATGGCAGGTTTTCTAGGTCCATATAGGGGGAATGATATCATTTACCTGATTTTCGTCGAGGTAATCATCAAATATCTAGAAAAAAAAAGAAATCTTTAATCATGTCCGTTCTTGGTTACGCTCTGTGGTTGAACGAACATTTGGAGTGTGGAAAAAAAAATGGTCAATATTAAGAGATATTCCAAGTTATTCATTCAATAAGCAAGTTTTAATAGTTATTGCAACAATGGTTTTGCATAATTACATTCGAAGACATGCTTGGTCAAATGATGAGGATTTTTGAGAATTTGATAATATACCCGACATGCCAGTCTCTTCAAGTCAGTTTGACAGAGGTGAATCGAGTTCTTCTAACAGAGAAAGTGACCTTGAAATCACAATGTTAAGGGAAATCATTGCAACTAGTTTAATGAATCCATATTTGTAAAAACATTTTGTATCATAACCTAATTTCTAGTAATAATGAAACTTGTTATGTCTTATGTTACTATTTTTTTAATTAAAAATCATCCGTTTAGATACTTTAAAATTTGATCCATGTATAATGTTACTATTTGTGAAAATAATATTTACCATTGTTATAAAAAAATATTTAACTATAAAAAATTAAAAATAATTATCATTTTATCTAATAAATAATTTAAATTAATTATATAATTCATTAAAATATTGGAAGATACATTTTAATATTTTATTAAATAAATTTATAATTTCACATATTTTAATAATTTTAAAAAAGTAAAATAATTTAAAAAACTTCTATTATATATCAATTTTAATCTGATGTCCTTAATAGTCAGTTTTTATTCTCACATCATCGCTACAGCTGCGTTTGAATCCAAACACACACTCCACCATTGTTTCTAATCTCACCGCTACAGTAAATAATCTCACCGCCACCGCTGTTTTTAACCTCACCGGAGGTAAATACACCGCCAATCCAAACTAGCCCTTACTAAATGAGTGGTCGTGGAAGTGTAAACTGAAGCATGGATCTGTCGGATTAGTAGTCACCCTCTTGGCTGTGGTCCTGGTCTTGGCCTTGGCTTTGGGCCACCACAAGTAGATGTTGCTTCCTCTCTCATTCTTTAAAATACAATCCACATCCAAAGCATCGGAAATGACGTGATCAAAGGGTGAATGAATATCACTTTTTAAGTGTATTAGCATTCTGTTCACATTCAAAATATATATATTTTTTTAACTTCATATTTAGCGTTATATCAGACTTTTAATAAATAGAGGTATATGACTTGTCAAAACCATTTTTTGAAAAACAAAAATTAGTTATCGACTTTAAAAACAAAAATTGGAGTCGCCACCGATCCTTTATTGAGGTGTGATCTGCTCACCTTGAAAACGATTTTGGTCTACGAAATTTTGAGAAAACAGGTTCGGGAGTCAGTTACGCACGGAAGGGTTAGCACCCTCGTAACGCCCAAAATCGGTACCGAATTGATTGTTTTATGTCTTGGTGTCGAAAATTTGAAAAAATTTTAAAAGAAAACTTTTAACTCGTGAATGAATCAAAATAATAAAACATTCTTATTTCAAAGAAATAAAGCATCACACCCAATGAGTTAGGGCACAATATTTTTAAATCTTCAAAATTAAGTTTGTCTTTTGATTTAGAAATTCTTATTTCGAGATAACAAAATGTCATGACCAGTAAGTTAGGACCTGACATTTTGGATTTCCGAGAATAAACTTTTATTTGAAATTTGTGTAAATTTATTGCAAAATAAATACTTGGCTCTCTAAATCCATCGAAAAAATAATCGAAATCCAGTAAGTTAGGACACGATCCTTCTCGAGAATCATGAATACCAAATATTTTAAAAATTTATAAAATATGATAATTTTGGTACTTTGTCAAAATCAAAACGTTTTTTTTTTTTTAAAAAATGTTAAGGCATAACGTGAAACCATTACTTCAATTTAAATGATATATGTATATTTATTTACAAAATAAAATATGATATATAAGTAAATTTTAAAAACAAGTGTATACATATATTAAAACATGTATATAAAAATTATGAGAATAAAATATAAAATATGTATAGATATCTAAAAAAACAATAAAATAAAAAATATAAGTAAAATATACTAATAAATTATGAAAATGTGTATATATACGTGTATATAAGAAAAAATGTATATATATATATTTGGATTATAAAATATGAAAAACTATACAAATATTATAAAATATAAATATAGGTACGTATGTATATGTATATAAAATTAAGAAGAATAAAATAATAATAAAATATATAAGATATGCGTATGTATTAAAAACCATTTAAAATATATACATATATATAATAAGATACATATGCTCGTATATATGTATTGAAATAATAATAATAACAATAATAATAATTAATATAATAAAATTAATAATATAAAAGAAATTTAAAAAAAACTACAGATTAATGACTAAATTAAAAACAAACGAAATTTTAAAGCCAAATTTAAAATAGAAAACACAAAAAGGGACCGAATTAAAATGCGCCCAACAGGAGGAAGATCAAAAGAGTAATTTACCCAAATCTCCCAAAACACTGCGCAACAGTGGATTAAAATAAAACAGATTCAATATTTCATGGGAAAATTTGAAAACAAAAAAAAAGATTTTGAAACAATGGGATAAAAATGGAAGGATTAAAAACGTAAATAACCCATCAGTGCTTAAAACCCTTTTCAATCTCAAATTAAAACCCTATTCTGCAGCAGTAATAGCCGCAAGAATTGTCTCATCTTCTCCCTAATTCTTCACACCGAAACCCCCTCCCCTTTAACTTTGATTTGGACAAAACGAAGCAAACGATGTCGACGGCGTGCCTCTGCTGGTAAGAATCTCCTCCCTTTCTTTCTTTTCTTTAGTTTATTTAAAAAACAATAGAAAAATGAGACAAAAAGCAGTAAAAAGAAAAAATGGAAAGATCACCTTCAAAATTTTGCTTTTCTGATTCTTTTACTTTCGTGTTTTCTTTTACTTTTCAATACAGTATTTTGCCAACCTCCTTTTACATATTTTATTTAGCTTTATATAGCCGAAAAAAACCCTCAAAAACCCCCTACCATTTTACTGTATATTCTGCTATTATTTACATTCATAGTTCGTTGCAGGTGCGTGGAGGACGTGCGTAGCGTTCGTGCTGAGTGCGGGGCTGCCATGCATGCGACTAGCGACGTGGGGGCAATGTGCAGTTGCTACGGCGTTGAGGAAGGGGAAACAAAAACTGTTGCTAGGGTCTTAGGGTTTCTCTCTTGGGCTATTCTGTAGTTGGGCTTGGGTTTAGGTTAATGGGCTTGTAGTTTGGATTATTTGGGTTAAATGTATTTAATTTTAGTATTTGATTTGGGCTGTGTAAATGGTTTTGGGCCCCGGGCAATAATTGGGTATTACAGCTGCCCCTCTTTGCTCGTTGTCATATAATGAGAACAGAGCAAAGACTTTAAAATGGCCAATTTTGCCTGGTCACGCTGGACCTTGGCGCTCTTCTTCTTCAAGTAGCCTCATTCTAACCTTCTGCGTCTTCAGAGGTATAGGCATTGGTGCTTCGATCCACTCCACTGCAACGTTAGGAAGATAGGATTTGTACCTTGTAGCTTCTCAAAAGAACAAATTTTGCTATCTTTAGTCTGCTCCACTACAACTTCAGGGAGATAAAACTGAATGCGATCTGCTCCACTGCAATGTCGGGAAAATAAGATTTACCGTTGTGACTTCAATCTATTCCACTACACCGCCAGGGAAGTAAGATCTGCCGTTGTAGCTTCAATCTTTTTAATTGCAATGTCGGGAAAACCAGATCCACCGTCGTAGCTTCAATCTGTTCAACTGCACTGCTAGGGAAGTAAGATCCACCGTTGTGGCTTCAATCTTTTTAATTGCAATGTCAGGGAAAACCAGATCTGCAGTCGTGGCTTCAATCTGTTCCACTACACCGCCAGGGAAGTAAGATCCGCCGTTGTGGCTTCAATCTTTTTAACTGTAATACCAAAGAGATAGGATTCGCTGCCCACAGCTTCAATCCGCTCTACTTCAGCTAATCCAAACCTTAATGCCAGGGAGATAAGATTCGTCGTCGTGGCTTCGATCTGCTCCGTTGTAATGCCATGGAAGTAAGATTCGTCGTTGTGGCTTCAATCTATTCCATTGCAACATCAAGGCGATAAGACTGGTATCCTCGATCCGCTTTGCTGCCAGTGCAGGAAAGCAAGATCTGCCATTTTTAACCTACTCTACTGCTGCTCAAGGAGACAAGGCTAAAATTTCACCGGTTTGTTCCCTGGGGAACATGACCTGTATAATTCAATTTATGAACCTAATTATGCCTAGTGATTAGGATGTCATGACCAAAATGAATCAAATGCTCCTAACTAGACGTGTATGAATGACTTTTGAATGAATGTAGAATATCATTTTTTCGAGAATAATCCCACTTAGGTTGTCATTACTCAAAGTTTACTAAGGCCGTATCACTGACGCACCACAACGTCCTCTTACTCTGCTAGCATCTCTGAAGAAAAATTTAACCAAACTGTCCCCAGTGTAATCTTCAGAGTTTAACCCACGGGGACACAGAATCTGTATCATCTTCACTCTAACCTAAGGGTAGAAAAACATAACTTTTCACAATCTTCTTTTATCGCAACGTGAAGCACTTTGGTCATTTACCATTCTCAGGGTATCATGCCAAATGCTTATACACAAATGAAGGGTTTCCTTCTCCAAGGAAACCTCCCCCCATCACAAAGTGATCACTGCTTATTTGTTCAATGAAGCTTTGACACTAACACCCCATTTTGTCACCTTGTTCAATCAATGCTTTTGACAACAAAATCCAAAGAGATAGTCTTAATTTTAGACTCTTCCTTCCCAAATTTCCAACTTTTAAACTTGGTGTGTTCTGAACAATAGTCCTGTTTCAGGTTCCTATATTATTTAGAAACTTCCAGAGTAATATGTAAAACTTCCGTTGTTTTAATGAAAAATGTTCGAACAAAATTATTATAATGGACAAGATGAATTTTATTGAAAATAAAGCTCAAGATGAAGAAATTACAAAGAATAATGATAAAAGAAAAATAGATCGGAAACAAATCTTGGAAAAGAATGAAGTATTCCAAGACGGCAAATTTTAAATAGTATAAAGACTAGGTGCCCCAGATATTGCAGCTTGAACTTCTCTGTACAAACTTCTTGAAGACCATTCTGAGCTTGACATGTGCTTAGGAGATCCACAATACTTTGTTGATGCCCCAAGATGTCGCGTCTCCTTTCTCACTAATTTAATCATAGTAAAATCACTGGATGCCCTACTTGATCAATATTTGAGCCGCCCTTTTCGGGTTTTCAACTCAAATCCCCTTTGGTCTCAAAGCGCCCTTTGCGGGTTTTCGCTTTGGCCTCTCTTTTTTTTTAACAAAGTACTTCTTAACCGAATCCGAGTTTACAGGGTTTGGCAAATCTTTGCCATCCATCTCGCTCAAGATCAAAGCTCCCCCTGAAAAGGCCTTCTTTACAACATACGGACCTTCCCAATTTGACATCTATTTTCCTCTAAAATCCCTTTGTATAGGAAGAATCTTTTTCAATACTAACTCCCCTTCGTGGAATTCTCTAGGACTAACCTTTTTATTATAGGCTCGCATCATTCGCCTTTGATACATCTGACCGTGTTGAATAGCCTTTAGCCTTTTCCCTTTTATTAAGTTCAACTGATCATAACGAGATTGGACCTATTCTGCCTCATCCAATTTCAACTTAGCTAATATCCGGAGAGAAGGAATTTCTACCTCAATAGGTAAAACTGCTTCCATCCCATAAACCAGAGAGAAAGGTGTCGCCCCGGTCGAAGTCCTGACAAACGTTTTATAAGCAAAGAGGGCAAATGGTAATTTATCATGCCAGTCCTTGTAAGTCTCAGTCATCTTTCCCACAATCCTCTTGATATTCTTATTGGCTGCTTCTACTGCGCCATTCATCTTTAGGTGATATGGCGACGAGTTATGATGTCTGATCCTGAATTGACTACAGACCTCCGCTATCACACTATTGTTCAAATTTAGCGCATTATCAGATATGATCCTCTCAGGCATTCCATATCGACATATGATTTCCCTTTTCAAGAATCTGCTAACTGCTGACTTTGTGACATTTGCATATGAAGTGGCTTCCACCCGTTTGGTAAAGTAGTCGATAACCACAAAGATGAAGCGATGCCCATTAGAAGCCTTTGGAGATATTGGCCCAATTACATCCATACCCCACATAGAGAAAGGCCATTGAGAAGTCATAACATAAAGAGGTGAAGGAGGTGCATGCATTTTATCGCCATAAATTTGACATTTATGACACTTCCTAGCATAGTTGATGCAATCTCTTTCCATAGTAGACCAATAATACCCAAATCTCATGATCTGCCTGGCCATTGTGAAACCATTTGCATGTGTTCCGCAGATTTCCTCATGGACCTCTTCTAGAATTTTTCTAGCTTCCACTGCGTCCACACATCTTAGCAATATCTAATCCTTCCTTTTTTTGTACAGGATTTCTCCATCTAGAACATAGTCAATAGCCATTCTTCTCAATGCTCTCTTATCATTCTCCGTTGTCTAATCTGGATACACACGATATTACAATATATTCAAATACCAGGGGTGATCATCTTTCTCCTCTTCCTCAATATTATAGCAATGAGCCGGAGCCTCAGAAATACTCATCTGAATAGGCTTCATGTCTTCCAATCTGTTCATTCGGATCATAGAAGCTAAGGTGGCCAACGCATCAGCCTTCTGGTTCTCATCACGTGGAAGATAACAAAAAGTGATGTTTTCAAACTCGTCCATCAATTCGAGCACCATCCTTCGATAACTGATCAGTTAGGATCTCTTGTCTCCCATTCTCCTTTGAGTTGGTATATCACTAATGCAGAATCCCCATATACTTTTAGCACTTTAATTTTACGTTCAATAGCTGTACGAATGCCCATAATACATGCTTCATATTCTGCCATATTGTTCGTACAGTCAAAATCCAATTTGCTAGCAATAGGATAATGATCTCCACACGAGAAACCAGGATTGCTCCAATTCCATTACCCATAGCATTTGAGGCTCCATCAAAATTTAGCTTCCATACATAATCTATTTGGGGATTTACTTCAGTGACTGCCACATACATTAAATCCTCATTTGGAAAATCGAAGTTCAAAGGCTCATAATCCTCCAAGGCTCTGCTAGCTAAAAAGTCAACTATTGCGGTCCCTTTTACGGCCTTTTGACTCACATATACTATGTCAAATTCAAATAGTAAGATCTGCCATCTGGCCATCCTTCCATTCAAAGCAGTTGACTCCATCATATACTTTAAAGGGTCTAACTTTGAAATTAGCCAAGCTGTATGATACAACATATACTGTCGTAATCTCCGAGTTGTCCAAACTAGGGTACAACATAACTTCTCGATAGACGAGTACCTCACTTCACAATCAGTAAATTTCTTGCTGAGATAGTATATTACCCTTTCTTTTCTTCCTGTCTCATCATGTTGGCCTAACACGCACCTCATAGAATTGTCAAACACTGTTAAATACAGTATTAACGGCCTGTCTAGACTAGGTGGTGATAGCACTAGAGTATTAGACAAATACTATTTTATTTTATCAAAAGCCATCTGACATTCTTCATCCCATACACCCGAATTATGCTTCCTTAGGAAACGGAATATAGGGTCACATTTCTCAGTTAGTTGTGAAATAAACCGAGCAATATAATTCAATCTCCCCAAAAAACCTCGTACTTCTTTCTGGGTGTGCGGTGGAGACAAATCTCGTATTGCCCTGACTTTGTCTGGGTCAACCTCAATTCATTTCCCACTGACTATGAAGCCCAGTAGCTTCCCTGATCTGGCTCCAAAGGTGTACTTCGTTGGATTAAGCTTGAGCTGGAAGTTTCTTAATCTCAAAAACAATTTCCTCAGAACTTCGATATGCTCCTCTTCCGTTCTAGACTTTGCAATCATATTATCAACAAAAACTTCAATCTCCTTATGCATCATGTCATGAAACAAAGTCACCATGACTCTTTGATAAGTTGCTCCCGCATTCTTCAATCCAAAGGGCATCACTTTATAACAGAACGTTCCCCACAAAGTGATGAATGTGGTCTTTCTCATGTCTTTCGGATGCATCTTTATTTGATTGTATCCAGAAAAACTGTCCATGAAAGAAAATAGTGAATAACCTGCCGTATTATCCACCAAAGGATCAATGTGAGGCAACGAAAAATTATCTTTTGGACTGGCCCTGTTCAAATCCCTATAATCCACACACATTCGCACATTCCCATCTTTTTTAAGGACGGGGACAACATTGGCTACCCATTTTGAATACTTGACTTCTTGCAAGAACCCAGCATCAAACTGCTTTTTAACTTCTTCTTTTATATTTAGCACAATATCAGGCCTCATTCTCCTGAGTTTTTGCTGAACTGGCTTACAATCTCCCCTTATGGGAAGACGGTGTACCACAACATCAGTGCTTAACCTGGGCATATCCTGGTATGACCATGCAAAGACATCTTTGAATTCACGAAGTAATTCAATGAGGTCCCGTCTTGTCTTAGCGGTAATGCCAGTTCTAATTTTTACCTCTTTTCCTTCCTCCAAGCTCACAATCTCCAATGATTCCTTGTGAGGTGGGATTTGATTATCTTCTTGTTCTACCATTTTCAATAAATCTGAAGATACACCACAGTCTACGTCATCTTCAAAATCATGTAATCCCTCTAAACACATGTCTTGTTCAAAAGGGAATCCTGAGTCTGAAGCAGCGTCATTCATATCGTTGATATCTGGGAACCTATGGCAGGTGCCAATGAATATACAAAGAATGTATGAATTTATGAACAAATATGATTATGAATGAATAAAAGAATAATTTATTCGAAAAGAATGACAGACTACTGGCTCAAGAATGAATACGAAAAGTGTACTTTATTAAAATTATAACTTTCAACATATGCATATAAAGAAATTCCTAATTTAAGTAAAAAAAACAAGGATGTTCTGAACATTTACTCTGAAAGAGCTCTAAAAACTACAGGAATATCTTCTGCAGTCCAATTGTTTAGCTCACTTCCAGGTTTATAAGAGCAAATCTCTAGCAAGGTCTCTCTTTCAACTGTGTCCCGGGCATTGATGTGGACATCTCCTAGCATTTCTTCTATACTTTCCTCTTTAAGCATTCTTCACTCAAAATGAATAAACCCCCTTGATACAAAGGTCTTGAATTTGTGAGGGAAAGTCATAGGCCCCCACTTAACTTCATTTCCACTCAAGCGTGCCCTTCTTCTCTCCTATCTTCTCTCTATTTCCTTTCTCATTTGTCCTGCATCTGGTCTATAGCCTAGACCAAAAAGATCAAACTTTTCTTTTATTACTGGTACCTCAACTCCTCCTTGCAAATATCTTCCCAATCTTTTTCCCGGTACAGCTCCTCTTCCCACCATTAATTGAAGACCCATTCTTGTAGTCCCAGATATCTTCGGCACTGTAATTCTATTCCCCTCAGCAATAAATGTTGCATTTACGAGCTCTAGAGATCAGAAAGAATATTCCACCGCGTCCTCATCAGTCTCCACGTAGGGTGCATTACTGGTTACTAATGCGATAATACCCTCCTCAGCATTTATTGTCACCAACCGTCCCTCTGACACTAACTTTAACTTTTGATGCATCGATGAAGGTACAGCCTTTACCGAGTGTATCCAAGTCTCCCTAACAAGCAGCTATAGGAAGGCTTGATGTCCATTACGATGAAATCCACTTCATAAGTACTTGGGTGAATCTGCAATGGTATCTCAATTCTCCCTATAACCTTTCTCTCTGTTCCATCGAACGCCCTTACTACATTTTGACATGTTTTCATATGTGAGCTATCCACAGGTAGTCTATTGAGAGTAGACAAGGGCAACACATTTAATGCGGAGCCATTATCAACCAAAACTCCCGACAGCATGTATCCTTTACATTGAGTCGTAATGTGCAGAGCTTTAGTAGAACCCCTACCACCAGACGGTATTTCGTCATCATTGAAGAAGATAAAATTGTCAGCGCTTATATTGTTGACCAGCCTATCCAATTTGCTAACAGAAATATCATTAGCCACATATGTTTCGTTCAACACCTTCATTAGCGTATTTCGATGCACCTCTGAACTCCTGAGTAAAGCTAACACAGAAATACGTGCTGGTTGCTTATGCAGCTGCTCTACAACACTATACTCACTGTGTTTTAGAAATTTCAAGAATTCAGTAGCTTCTTCTTCCTTTATTGGCTCATTAATCAATGGCCTAGATTCAGCTATATTCTCTTCTTTTTGCTTTGCTGCTAAAACCTCCCCTTTCACCGATTCTGCTTGAGCTTTTATCAAATCGTATTTCTCCTCCCTACATGCATAAGGACCTGTCTCTTGGTTTTCTTTTGCAATACTAACCAAAGCTTCCTTTCCCGAAACTATTATATTGCACTCATAGTTCCAGGGGACCTTTTTATTGTCCTTATACGAAAAATTTGTTGGCTTCCGGATTACAATCCTCGGTGTCACCTGTGCCCTAGCCTCATTAACCTTAGGGCGCGAAATAATAACTACAGGATAATTAGCCTTCGAAATCTTTAATGTTGACTCGAATGCACATATACTTCCTTTTTCCTCCATCTCTTCGAAAAATTCCACCTCTCCATTATCCATCATGCTCTGGACCAAAGCTTTGAATTCTCCACATCTCTGAATTTTTTGTCCCATCTCATGATAGAACTCACAATAATCTGGGGTCTCGCAACCTCCTTCCAAAATCAAAACAATTAACCCTTTTCTCACCATTTCCTTCCAAACCCTCTTCAAAGGGATCTTTACCTCAGCAATATTCTCATTGACCTTCTTCCCCGTACCTTCGCCCACCATGTTTACCCCAGCATCAGTATGATCGGGTAATGGATTTTCTGTACCTGATAAATCATCCACCTTGACAATGCCCATCTTAATGAGCTTCTCAACAAGCTTTTAAAAGCAGTACAATGCTCTATGGAGTGCCTTGTAACTCCTGCATGGTAATCGCATTGTGCATTCACGTCATACCATTTAGGATATGGAGGCTGTAAAGGAGTCAAATAAAATGGGGCAACAACGTGTGCGTTAAATAAATTTTGATACAACTCTTTGTATGATATAGGGATAGGTGTGAACTGAGGCCTTCCAGTATTTGGCCTCACACCAGATTCTTGTTTTGATGAACCCTGTTGACCTGCCACTATCTTCCTGGGCTAATTCACCGTAATTGACTTATTGTATGTATTCACGTTGTTCACCTCACTTTCTTTTTTCTTTGAGTTTTGCCTTCTGTTGTTCTCTCCAACATCAATCTTCCCGCTCTTCATAGCACTTTCAATCATCTCACCACTCATGACTATGTCAGCAAAATTTTTCATGGCACTGCCTAACATATGTGTGATGAAGGGGGCCTTCAGCGTATTTACAAATAGCATCGTCATTTCTCTTTCAAGGAGCGGTGGTTAGACCTGCACTGCCACCTCCCTCCACCTCTGAGCGTACTGTCTAAAACCTTCATTCGATTTTTTTCTCCATGTTCTGCAAGGTAATCCTATCAGGGACCATTTCCGCCACATGACTGTACTGTTTCATAAAAGCCTATGCTAAATCCCTCCAAGAGCTAATCCTAGCACGACTTAATTGATTATACCATTTAGACGCTGCCCCCGTGAGGCTATCCTGAAAACAGTGTATCAATAACTGGTCATTATTGGCATACCCAGTCATTCACCTACAAAACATAGTAATGTGGGCCTCAGGGCAAGTAGTCCCATTATACTTCTCGAAATCCGGTATTTTAAACTTGTAAGGAAGCACCAAATCTGGTACCAAACTTAAATCCTTAGCATCAATTCCCTAACATCTCTCAGTAGTTTCCATTACTTTGAATTTCTCCTCAATCCACTTCCATCTTTCTTCCAATTGCTTTTGCAATACCTCTTTTGTTATCTCTTTTTCAACTGCTTCCTCGAAATCAGGAACAATAGGATTGGTAGGATTGTCCTCAGGACTAGAGCCTGATCCGACCTGGAAATTCATTGACCTCGAAGCATCAGTCTGAAATGGTTGAGGCCTAATTGTAACAGAAGATTTGCGCGAGTATACTTTAACTTGAGGCTGTGCATGTAAAGGAGTAAAGCCTGGAGGATACTGGAGTCCATCCTCACCTTCCTCTTCAATATTGGTTACAGGGCTCTTTCCCTTATCTTTCCCTTCAGTCAACAACCGCGTTAACTGTGTCATCATGCTTCCTTGAGATTCTACCATTTTATCCATCAAACTTTGTTGAATCTTCTCGAGCTGTTCCTTTATTTGCTGCTGAAGCTGATCCTGCATTTCCTTCTGGAATTGTTCAAGCTTTTCTAATCTTTGATCCATACTTTTTGATTTCGCTCGTGTACTGTAACGGTGCTGAGTTGGCTAGTTAGATTCCAGGTTAACTGAGGAATGATTTTGATTAATCAGAACCATTTAATAATTTTTAATGCATGCAATGTGATGTATGAAAATACAAGGCAGAAAATGCGTTAATTCTAATTTCAATTACTTTCAGAAAAATTTTATTAGAAAATAAATCTCTTTACATAGAACAGGCTACAAATATTGCTTTGCCCTAACACTCAAGACCTTAATCTTTTTAAGTAACGAGGCCAACTCTTGTCCCTGGTCTGACTCCAATTCATACTTCACGCTCAACATATCAGCCTGTACTGCTAAAGCTTGTAAGTGATCTGCTACCTCTCGAATCTGAACCACAGATTCTCCCATAACATGATCCCTATCTTTAACTTGATTTTGGATATAATGAAGTTGCTCATTCTGACGACCCTCTTTTGCCTCTAAATGCTCAATCCGAACCTCACAATTCTGCAACGCTGCTTCTAACCCTTCTATTTTACCCTTCATCTCTTCAATCTTGCTTAAACTTGACTTTAGCTCCACTACAGAATTTCGGCTTCTATGTTGACGAAGAGACCCTTCTAACTTAACCACCCTGTCTTTTAGCTCGCCTTTTTCTCTTTGGCTCTCTGACAAACTCTTTTCTAAAGCTTCATTTCGTGCTTGAACCTCTTGAAATTTTCTTTCCCAGTGGACTGACTTGTTCCTTTCTTCTTGAATCTCTTCGCGCCATTGCTCTAAAGTTTTTCCCAGCCCGGCAGTTCTCATTGACAGACGCAGCTTCTTGTAATCCGTCTTCAAGCTATCTAGCTCTTCCTCGGCCTTATTCTTCCCCTTCCTTAGTTTATCAGCCTCGAGCTTCTGAACATCCACATCCCGTCTCAAATTCACCTTTTCTTCCTCCATTTGCTCTATTTTCTTCTCTAATTCTGCATTTCTTCTTTCAAAGTCTTGCTTTATAATTTCCATCTCAGAAGGGACGACCCGCAAATGTTCCTCTATCAACTGGCTATTTTCTAAACTCGGCCCAAGAATGTTATCATTGATCCTCTTAACCCTCCATTCGCTATACTCAGGAGTTGTCATTGGACCCACAGCTAATCTCTTCATTCGGCGAGTCTGATTCCATGCATTGGCTGTCTCACGAACCTTCTTTTTGTAGCCATCATCTTTATACGAGAATTCACACTCGGCCAGCCCCTGAGTTGTAGGCACAAACTGTTTTGACCTGTATTGTCTTAACACTAGCAATGGGGTATAACCAACAGCTCCCCAAATTCCAAGCAAAGGAACCCAATCAAAATCCCTACACCGATATAGGACATCATCTGGAAGCAACCACGGAGCTCTCCACTCGATATCCTCCTCCTGTAAATTCTAAAAGATTGCCATCCATTTCTCCTTTGAAATGTCATCCCTCCTTGGTGTAGCCACTATCTCTTTCAATGGTGAATAACTTTTAGAGAAAACCCGATATGAAACTTTATCAACCCCCAAAAGTGACTGTGGAACCATGCAAATAGGAGCTGTGCGAATCCAATGAATCTACCCTCTCCTGCCCTCCGGCATGCATTCAGTGACCTGAAAGTTTCTGCCAAAATTACTGAAACTGGTGAAACTCTCTTATCAAGCCGATCAAATAAGTCAGTAATCGCCTCGTCCACATGTCCCAAAGCCTTAGGGAACAAAACTAGCCATATATACTTAAAGAAAATATATCTATTTTCTTCTTCACATCTGGGTGCGCTAGAATAAGGTCCTTCAAATTTTTCCAAGGAATACACCTACTATCCCCCTTTTGCTTGACCCGAGCAGTAACCCACTGCTCACTCATCCCTGTTATACTCATCAGCTTCCTCAAAAAGGTCGGTACATTTACCGCTTTCAAATAGATTCTGTCTACTTGAACCCTCGAACACCGAAGTAAAACCATGTACTCCTCTATTGTAGGCACCAAATCAACCTTCCAGAATGTGAAGCAACTGTAGGTTGGATTCCAAAATTGGGCAAGAGCTCGAAACAGACGTTTATCTACCTTCATATCAAATAAATAAGGCAAATCCCCATAATTTGAATAGAATAATTGTCTAACCTCATTATTCCACTGATCCCAAATCTCTTTCAACTCCTGCAAGTTGTTCTGGGCTACGCTAACACAGGTGAAATCCTATAACTCTGATACGTATCCCTCGGCCAAACTATCACTTTTTTCGTGCTGCGTCTTCTCAGCCCAAGTTTGGACAGCCGCATTTTCCTTCACTTTATCAAGAAACCCATCTCCCATGATAAAACTTTCTATCTAGCAACTGAAATCGAACCAACGCCTTTTATAATGAAATGCCATGTAATTTGTAATGCCATGCAATCAAAGTAAAACACAAAAAATCAGTAGCAATTAAATACAATATAACCAAGAAATAGTAAAAACTCCTAATTAGGTATCTATTACGGTTAAGAGTAATTCTACCTAGGGTAAGTTCCTAAGGTTCACTATATGCGGCTTAGTTTCTAGAGTAAGGGTACCTGAACCAGCAGATTCCTCGATCCTCTCCCATTATAGGCTCATATAGACCGAGTTCGATTCAGGGGAATACATTTCCCTATGACTATGCGGAGACGTAGATCTCACAGAGGCATAGGTACGGATGTATCCCGAAAGCGATCCACTATCCTATACGGAGGTGAAAACCTCACGAAGGACTAGCTTCTCACTCCCACTTAAAAGGGTAAAAATGACCAACTTTATGAAATGCAAAATGCAAATAAACTAACAAACATAAGACAATCAAACGAACACATAACAATGCAAATCAATGAATGCAAAAGGGGAAATCATTATTAAAACAACATTAATTTTCGACAAGAAGACACAAAATAATCAATTTATGGCTCGACTCTCTTAAGGTCCCCAGTGGAGTCGCCAAGTTGTCGAAACCATTTTTTGAAAAATAAAAATTAGTTATCGACTTTAAAAACAAAAATTGGAGTCGCCACCGATCCTTTATTGAGGTGTGATCGGCTCACCTTGAAAACGATTTTGGTTTACGAAATTTTGAGAAAACGGGTTCGGGAGTCAGTTACGCACGAGAAAGGGTTAGCACCCTCGTAACGCCCAAAATCGGTACCGAATTGATTGTTTTATGTCTTGGTGTAGAAAATTTGAAAAAATTTTAAAAGAAAACTTTTAACTCGTGAATGAATCAAAATAATAAAACATTCTTATTTCAAAAAAATAAAGCATCACACCCAGTGAGTTAGGGCACAATATTTTTAAATCTTCAAAATTAAGTTTGTCTTTTGATTTAGAAATTCTTATTTCGAGATAACAAAATGTCATGACCAGTAAGTTAGGACCCGACATTTTGGATTTCCGAGAATAAGCTTTTATTTGAAATTTGTGTAAATTTATTGCAAAATAAATACTTGGCTCTCTAAATCCATCGAAAAAATAATCAAAATCCAGTAAGTTAGGACACGATCCTTCTCGAGAATCATGAATACCAAATATTTTGAAAATTTATAAAATATGATAATTTTGGTACTTTGTCGAAATCAAGACGTTTTCTTTTTTAAAAAAATGTTAAGGCATAACGTGAAACCATTACTTCAATTTAAATGATATATGTATATGTATTTACAAAATAAAATATGATATATAAGTAAATTTTAAAAACATGTGTATACATATATTAAAACATGTATATAAAATTTATGAGAATAAAATATAAAATATGTATAGATATCTAAAAAAAAAATAAAATAAAAAATATAAGTAAAATATAATAATAAATTATGAAAATGTGTATATATACGTGTATATAAGAAAAAATGTATATATATATTTGGATTATAAAATATGAAAAACTATACAAATATTATAAAATATAAATATAGGTACGTAAGTATATGTATATAAAATTAAGAAGAATAAAATAATAATAAAATATATAAGATATGCGTACGTATTAAAAACCATTTAAAATATATACATATATATAATAAGATACATATGCGCGTATATATGTATTGAAATAATAATAATAATAACAATAATAATAATTAATATAATAAAATTAATAATATAAAAGAAATTTAAAAAAAAACTACAGATTAATGACTAAATTTAAAACAAACAAAATTTTAAAGCCAAATTTAAAAATAGAAAACACAAAAAGGGACCGAATTAAAATGCGCCCAACAGGAGGAAGATCAAAAGAGTAATTTACCCAAATCTCCCAAAACACTGCGCAACAGTGGATTAAAATAAAACAGATTCAATATTTCATGGGAAAATTTGAAAACAAAAAAAAAGATTTTGAAACAATGGGATAAAAATGGAAGGATTAAAAACGTAAATAACCCATCAGTGCTTAAAACCATTTCAATCTCAAATTAAAACCCTATTCTGCAGCAGTAATAGCCGCAAGAATTGTCTCATCTTCTCCCCAATTCTTCACGCCGAAACCCCCTCCCCTTTAACTTCGATTTGGACAAAACGAAGCAAACGATGTCGACGGCGTGCCTCTGCTGGTAAGAATCTCCTCCCTTTCTTTCTTTTCTTTAGTTTATTTAAAAAACAATAGAAAAATGAGACAAAAAGTAGTTAAAAGAAAAAATGGAAAGATCACCTTCAAAATTTTGCTTTTCTGATTCTTTTACTTTCGTGTTTTCTTTTACTTTTCAATACAGTATTTTGCCAACCCCCTTTTACATATTTTACTTAGCTTTATATAGCCGAAAAAAAAAAAACCCTCAAAAACCCCTACCATTTTGCTGTATATTCTGCTATTATTTACATTCATAGTTCGTTGCAGGTGCATGGAGGACGTGCGTAGCGTTCGTGCGGAGTGCGGGGCAGCCATGCGTGCGAGCAGCGACGTGGGGGCAATGGGTAGTTGCTACGGCATTGAGGAAGGGAAAACAAAAACTGTTGCTAGGGTCTTAGGGTTTCTCTCTTGGGCTATACTGTAGTTGGGCTTGGGTTTAGGTTAATGGGCTTGTAGTTTGGATTATTTGGGTTAAATGTATTTAGTTTTAGTATTTGATTTGGGCTGTGTAAATGGTTTTGGGCCCCGGGCAATAATTTGGTATTACATGGCTTTTTGTTAATTTTTCTTGTGGAATTAAAACAACTTTATAATAAAGTGAATAAAATAATAATTATAATATACATTGCCAATGAAGATGTAAATTTGCATAAGTTGAAAAATTATCTATTATTTTATTAAATTTTACTTGAAATAGTGATTAAAATTTTTATTCGGTATTTAAATGATACTGGCTGAAACAATATTTTTAATTTTCCTTTTCTCAATATTTTAATAATAAAAAACTCTAAATTCTTAAATTGGAGAAAAATATAGTAATAATCTCAAATAAACTTAAGGCCGAATCAATCAGGGGTAGAATTTTTTAACCCCTCTTACACTAAACATAATAATAATGTTTATATAAATATCGTTGATTTTATCAACCATGTCGTCCTTGTCCTTGAGCCACAAATTTAGCTGCTTGCTTTTGATTCTTCAAAGTCTTCGCATCGAAAGGGAAAAAAACTCGTTGGTCCTCCCCTCATTTATTCATTTATTTAAAAAAAAAATAGTCTAATAGTTGCAGTTTTTATATTTAGCAGTGATTAATTTAAATGGTATTTACTCAAAATGAATAATTTTTACTCATTAAAAAGAGGGAAAAAAAGGGTTAGAATATTTTATGAAACCATGTCATCGCTTCAGCATATTTCATTTAATTATTACATTGTGTTATAAATAGTTATTATTTCTAAAAATATTAAATGAAAGTTATATATGTTAAATAAGTAAAAAAATCGTTGTCCTTGAGTTTCAGAGAATACAAAGGAATCTTTGTCTTTAGTAGTTGACCTCAAGTGAAGACTAATAAATCCACTTGACAAACAGCTGTAAGGACACGAACCTGTGGAATGAGGATTCACTTGGGTTTTAAATCATTCAGTTTAACCAATGGAATGGAAGAAGGTGATCTTGGACTTGGCTTTTAAATTATTAACTTGTAGAAAGGGGGTTGGGGTCGTGGACTTGGTCTTATAGCAAGTCAATCATCGTACAGAGAGGGTTGCCTTGTTAATCAGTATAAAGAAGGCTTAGATGATCACCAAAAGTTGAGCAATCAACTAAACCAAATTTATTAAATAGAGTGACTGAGGGAGTGTGGAAATATTGTGTGCCAAGTGCCAATCCTCATATGGCAATGCTGGCTCTGGTTAGAATTTTACAATTGATACTTTTCAGCTGTTTTCTTGCAGCAGGAGAGTCGGTGGCTTCTCAAGCCTTGCCAGGTTGTAAAGATGAGTGTGGAAACATGAGCATTCCATATCCTTTCGGCATGACTCCAGGGTGTTACTTAAACGAGAGCTTTCTAATCACTTGCAACAGGTCTGTCAGCCCCCATCGACCACAATTGATAAATAGTACCTTAGAAGTCACTAACATAACACTTGAAGGTCAGGTGGAAATCTTACATTATGTAGCTAAGGATTGTTACAACAGCAACGGAACAACTGCGGACAGGAATTTCCCTCAGCTTTGGGCGGCCATGTTTACCATCTCAAATGATAGAAACAAGTTCATTGCTGTTGGTTGCGACACAGATGCGCAAATTTGGGCTGAACGTGAGCATAACAATAGTACATATTTTACCGGCTGCAAGGCATATTGCGAGAAAGCGGACGCTCTCCACCTTAATGGTTCTTGCTCAGGTGTAGGATGTTGCCAAGTCTCCATTCCTAGTGGACTTAAGAATCTTAACATGTCAGTAAGAAGCTACTACAACCATACAAGAGTATGGGACTTCAATCCTTGTAGCTACGCCTTTGTTGTAGACGAGAGCAAGTTCAGTTTCAGCGATAAAAGTTTTGGTGAGTTGGCGCATAAAAAATTTCTTCCCATGGCGCTTGATTGGGCGATTGGAAATGAACCTTGCAATGTATCTGAGCATAAACCTGATTATGCTTGTAAACAAAATAGCATCTGCTATAACCCTGAAAACAGGTCCGGTTATCTCTGCAAGTGCAAGGATGGATACAATGGAAACCCATATCATCCCCATGGTTGCCAAGGTATCTATATAATATGCTCGTATTACCATTTCTTTTGCATTGTTCTGCTCCTTTTTGGCCACTTTAGGAGTGATCTGTTTCTTTTAATGATTTCCAGAGATTGATGAGTGCAAAGATTCGAGCCTACACAATTGTATTTCTGAAAGGAATTGTTTTAATACGCCTGGAAGTTATCAATGTATTTGCACAAAAGGCTTTTATGGGGATGGCGAAAAGGATCGAAAGGGCTGTATGCGAAATCAAGCAAATGTCATAAAAATCTCTACTGGTAGGTGTTTCAATGAATGCGTTTTTTATCGTATTGGATCGATTCTAACTTTAGCTTTTATATAACGCATACTGCTTAAATCATTTCCAACATTTTAGCTAGTGTTTTATGGCAGTTATTGGCTTATGTGTGCTGGTTGTTATTGTGGGTTCTTCATGGTTGTTCTTCATAAACAAGAAAAGAAAGCTACTCAACATGAAAAAGAAGTTCTTTAAGCAAAATGGTGGCTTACTGTTACAGCAAGAGCTACACGAACAACGAGTATCAACTGAAACCGTTAAGATTTTCACTGCAGAAGCGCTTAAGAATGCAACCAAAAACTATGATGAGAGCCAAATTATTGGAAAGGGAGGGTTCGGCACTGTTTACAAAGGTATCCTGAAGAATGGCACTGAGGTAGCTATCAAGAAATCCAAAGTTGTTGATCAAAGCCAAATCAAGCAGTTCATCAATGAGGTTATTATTCTCACCCAAATAAACCATAGAAATGTGGTCAAGCTTTTAGGTTGTTGCTTGGAGACTGAGGTCCCCTTGTTGGTTTATGAATTTGTTTCCAATGGCACCTTATCCGAGCACATCCACTGTGAAGACAAAGCTTCTTCGATTTCTTGGGGAATTCGGTTAAGGATAGCTACGGAATCAGCGCAAGTGTTGTCATATTTGCACTCTGCAGCTTCTATACCAATCATTCATAGAGATGTGAAGCCTACAAACATCCTCCTGGACGACAATTGTACTGCAAAGGTTTCGGACTTCGGAGCTTCACGATTAGTTCCGATGGATCAAACTCAGTTATCAACGATGGTGCAAGGAACTCTTGGATATTTAGACCCTGAATACTTGTGTACAGCGCAACTGACAGAAAAAAGCGATGTCTACAGCTTTGGTGTAGTCTTAGTTGAGCTGCTAACGGGCAAAACTGCGCATTCTTTTGAAGGGCCTGAAGAAGAAAGAAACTTAGCGAACCATTTTGTTCTATGGTTGAAAAATGATCGATTGTTTGAGATTCTAGATGATAAAGTGGCGAAAGAAGGAGCGGTTGAGCAGATTAAAGAAGTAGCTAAACTAGCAAAGAAGTGTTTAAACGTAAAAGGTGAAGAGAGGCCTTCAATGAAGGAAGTTGCACAAGTGCTTGAGGATGTAAGAAGACTCAGGTGCGAACATCCATGGGCTGAAGTTGCTGTTAATTTGGAGGAAACAGAGTTTCTGCTTGGAGAAACATAGATGTTTCTACTAATAACAGCAGCCAAGATTTCACAACAATGGCGGTGTAGTTGTTTAGCAAGAAACCAGATAATTATATATATATATGTATACATATATTTGTGATCTTTGTTGATTTTAAATTTGTTTTGGGACATTTTAGGTGTTCATATTTTGTTGCTTATATGTAAGATTCAGTAGTAAATAAAACAGCCCTCGAGGTGTTTCATCTTCAGTAGTAAAATTAGAGAGGTGCAACCACTCTCTAAAACCCACCTGGAAGGACATACTGTGGAGGGCATTGATGAGGTTAAGGAGGTTGACGGCATGGGAGAATGATGCAGCCGACTTAGCGAGGGCCTCAAGGTACTTGGTGGCTACCAAGGTAAGGCTGTCCAGTGCTGAGACTCACCTGCACCTGAACCCAACTGATTTGCAAATCTAAGACACTGCTACTTTGGTTATATTGAAAACAACTCCACGAGATGTGCTGTTTCTTGGTGTGGTTATTTGATTTTCTCTTAGATTTGGGCTATTTCATGGCACTTGAAATTGGTCGTCTTCTAATTGCTAAAATCCTAGGGTTCGTTTGATATATTGGAACCAATCTTTTCTGAATAGTACTATAAATGAAATTTAGTTTTTGTTAATATATATTTGTTTATTAAGCTAAATAAAATAATATGAACAAGATTTTGAAGTTTATTAAATGATCCAAACACATACAAAGCTTGTTCAATTAGTTTATATTCATGAACAAGCTCATTTATGTTTATTTAAAGATTGCTTAATAAATCATATAAAACTCATTTATTGTTCTATATCTATACTATTTATTATGCATATTATCGAGTTAGTGTCACCCATCAATTGGGTCTAAATTCAGTTATACAATTACCAAAAAAAAACCTTATTATATGCAAAGTAAGTTATATGTGATTTTTTTTTATATTTTTATAAATCAATAAAAATTTATTCATAATAAGATTTGAACCAAAAACATCATGCATAGAAAACTTTTTCATTTATCATTTAAACTAAAGCAACTTTTTATTTCTATATGAAACCTTAATAACTATATTTGTTATATACATTTTTATATATTTGTGTATATATACTTACTAATAATAAAATCTCTTACTAAGTTTGTGTCACGAGTCAATCATGTACCAAATAGATTAGCGAAATTACAAAAATATCATTTCGTATTTTAAAAAATTATATTATTTGAGGATATTTTAATCTTTTTTTATATAAAAAACTTAATAAAAAAGTTGCATATGGTTAGACTTGAATCTATGCTATTAACATTAATAAAACATTAACTTTACCACTAAATCAAATATTTATTTTAATATAATATTTACATTTTAACTGTATTGTGCATACTAAATCAAATTTGGCATGCATGATCTACATAAATAGATCATGAAATATAACGGTTTGATCATTAAAATATTAATCATATAAATAGTTATGGAAATGTGTAAAACTACTTTAGTTTTTAAATTATGTAAATAGATCCCTATATATATATTGTTTGTTTGTTTGTTTGTTTGTTTGTTTGTTATTGATGAACATTATGGAAGCACAAATCACAGTTTAAACAAAATGTAAGCAGCGGAAAGATTGAACAAAAATACCTCTAGCCATTGTCCGAACCAAATGCCAAAATCTAGACGTTGTAACACCACTTTTCGAGCGCATCAATCAACTGATGAAAACATAGTATTTAACTTTATGAAAACACGAAATTTGAAAAATACAAAATCGCTAAAGCCTTCTAAGCACTCGAAAACCTCACTAGATGGAATTGTTTTCAAAAAAAGTTTTTGGTGTTTAGGGACCTTATACTTGGGGGTATTTATAGTGGTGGTTCCCTATCAAAAACCACCAATCACATGCCTCACTATCACACAAAAACCCACTATCGCACATGCAAGATGTGGAAGTTGGGAACAAAAGTGGAAATGGGCAGCAAATGTGGGTGGAAATGGGCAGCAAACGTGAGTTATACCCACGAACCAAAATTGGCTCCAACATTCTCCCACTTGGTTCATATTACCCTTGAAAACTTAAAGTCGAAACATAATGCATGAATCATGGCGATATTTTCTCTTAGAATTTGAGTCGTATCTTTCATATATCACTATACATTATGCACTTTAGCCCAAATTTCTTAATGAATAAACCCAATGTTTATTCCAGGTCCAAAATTTAGGGACATTTCTTGAAATAATCAAATTAATGTGCACAGAAAATATGAGAAACATCAAACTTAATAGAGTTTCATTATAATCGTTCTTATAACGAAAATTTACAAGGTGGGAACAAGTTTTATAATGATAACATGATCCTTAAATTTGTGTGATGGTATGCATTTAGTTAAAGTATCAGTTAACATATGTTCTGTGTTAATGTGCTCAATGACCACTTTCTTTCTTTAACACATTCCCTTATGGCTAAATACTTAATGTCGATATGTTTACTTCGACTTCGACTTTTGTTATTTTTAGCTATAAAGATAGCAGCTGAATTGTCACAATATATCATCAATAGCCTAGAAATCGAATCCACAAGTCTAAGCCCAAATATGAAACTCTTGTACCATACTCCATGTGAGGTAGCCTCAAAACATGAAACAAACTTGGCCTCTATAGTGGAAGTAGCAGTTAAGGATTGCTTGACGCTCCTCTAAGGTATAGTTAAGCCAGCAAACATGAATATGTAACCTGATTTTGATTTACATGAATCAACACAATCAGCAAAGTTTGAATCAGAGTAGCCAATCACCTCCAAATTATATGATCGTTTGTATGTAAACATGTAGTCCTTTGTCCCACTAAGATGTCTCAAAAATTTCTTTGCAACTGTCCAATGGTCAATACCTGGATTACTCGATATCTTCCCAATATTCCAACTGCAAATGCAACGTCAAGTCTTGTGCAGACTAGAGTATACATTAGGCTTCCAACAACAGAAGCATATGGAATGTTTTTCATTTGCTCCTTCTCAAATTCGTTCTTTGGGTATTGGTTCAAATTGAACTTATCACCCTTCACAATAGGAGCCACACTCAGTGAATAATCTTTCATCCAAAATCTTTCTAAAACCTTGTTGATATAGGTTTCTTGAGATAGACCTAAGATACCATGACGTTTATCAAGATGAATCTTAGTGCCAATGACATAAGACGCATCACTCATATCTTTCATATCAATTAGAAAGAAATAAATTTAGGAAAAAACCAGAGTTTTAAAAATTTTTACAAAATAATATCTTGGTAGTGATATATAAAGTAATAAACATTTAATCAAAATTGTACCTTTAAGATTCGTTTAGGATGAGCGGTTCGACCAAGTAGTCTTCTTCGCTATCCTCAAGCTCACGTCTGGCTGAGTGTAGGTTTGCTTCAAATCAGAAAAAATTTCACAAAAATTACCAGTGGGGTAATTTCACAATTTTTCTAAACTTTTGGGTCAAGTTGTAAATCAAAAAAATATCTTTAGAAATTTGCTGAAATAATCTCTTCATAGAATTTTCTCTCTACAACTTTCTCTTGAATTCAAGTGTGTGAAAAATAATGACCCAAGACTCTCTTTATATAGGGAGAGTTTAGAGAGTTCAACTATGATTAAACTTAATCACTTTTATATTAAATTTAATCTAATATTTAATATTAAATCTTATTAAAATAATAGAATGTTTATCTACAAGATAAACATTAAATTAAATTTAATATTAATACAATCACTTTAATATTAAATTAATAAATTCCTATTAAAATAAGTATTAAATTAAATTTAATATTAAACTATTAAAATAATATTATTTTTGAAATAACTAATCTGGAATCAAACTCTCTAGTAGAATTCCAGTAGGAATGTAACTCTTCCACTGCTCAACCACTGACGACCAATCGTCGCCAGCCACCGGGACGCCACCGTCACAACCACCGGGATCGCCTTGTCCGGTGATGCAGGTGTGACACCCTTATGGCACCCCATGTCGATTCGACTGTTGTAGGTTTGGTCTGGGTCATTAATGACCCAACCGGTTCGGCCCAGCCACCGGTTGGACTGTCAGCTCGATTTCACATACCTGGCCCAATTCAACCAATTTTTGGGTCTTGTTCTCGATTTTGGGCTCCCGGGCTCAATTTACTATCTCAGGTCTTATTTTCGAGTTCAATTGTCTATTGGGCCAATTGTTTGACTTGAAAATTTATTTCTGAAAATATCATTTAATCAATTTGATTAATTTAATTTTACTTGATCAAAATTAATTTTTTCAAAAATCACTTATATTTTCAAAATTAATTTTTCAAGAAAATTCTTTAATCAAACTCTCTGGTTGAACAATTATCATGACCACCTAATTTAATTCCACATCGAATAAATCGACTCAATTAAATTATTCCCAAAGTCGTAGAATTTTCTTTTGATTCAAATGCAGTCCGATCAAGCTTTTGTTGAGCTAGCAAAGGACCAATCGGGCATATACAATTAGGCTCTAGTGATTGCAATTATGTTTAGAAGCATCGTTTCGATAATTCGCAATTACTTAATCATGGGGTTAGTTCACAAGAAGTACCATGATTGAAAACTCCTTATTGTATACTCTTTACGAAAGCAATTCATCCAACTGCTTTGTCTAATGACCTCGTCATGTGTGTGTTACCCTCATATGATATCCTTGATTTTTTGAGTTAAATCCGTTCACTCAATACAATCCTATTTTATCTCATTGTCAGCATTATGTCTTTTTAATGATTAATATGATCACTGGCAACAAATGACTGTGATAAATTGCTCGTTCGAGAACAAGCAACCCGTGGCCACGTTCCATGTTTATCAATCCACACAATGCCAATGAGAGGATATTATTACTCTTTAATTGAGCTATGAATTTCACCCTTTCTAGCTAAACCATGTCATACACAAGTCATGTACCCAACATATCGATTATCTTTAGAGCATAAGCCTCCACTTATATCAAGCACATGAGTTACATACGCATGATCAGTGAGTAACTTAGGATTTAGGTAATTCACACCATGAATGTCGCAAGTGAATTAATTCACAAACAGATTTAGAATTAATTCATCTTGGGTCTAGTCCAATGTATCATTCTGCCAATGAATACATCTATGCCTTCACCCGTAGAGTTAAATGCTCTGATAGCCAAGACTAGTCATCTCCTCAATTGGAATTGTAGACAACATAATAATCCTTCTCAGTATTTGAATCAAATGCTCACTTTGATTCTTTTATGGGATTGCATAATCGTTTAGATTATCTACTAAAGTAAGTTATCTTTCTCGCAATGTAAATGTTCTTACAATGCCACTTATCATTAGTTTGAACTTAGACAATTAATAAGCTAATATTTGTTTGTCACAATTTTGCTATGCATGCAAAATATGAAAGACAGAAATACAAAATACATAACATGAAATGTAAAATTTATTTATTCATCATTCAAATACATAGAAAACAATTACATGTTTACTATAATATGGGCATATTTCTCAACAGTAGGTATGTTGGTGCTTTGCAAGAGAAAACAAGAACAAAAAGAAAAACTCACACACTTAGCAGATGGAATAAACTGCTATCGATCTCACTTGTATTTTCATTCCAAAAATTACAATATAGATGATGAGTTCTTACAAGTAATCAACTAATCCAACTACTATCTTGGAAAAGTAAAAACAAAACTTGTACACAAACTGATTAGGAGAAATTAGTACCTAACAACATCATTTCAATACTAACTCTGCTTGTTTTAACAAGTTACCTTCACTAACAGACTAAGTAAAAACATATTAAATTATGCACTTACGAACCCTGCTCCTACTTCATTTGGTGGCACGTCAAAACCCTTAACACCTTGCACTAGACAGCTCGCAAGGTGGTTTGCACATTAATAAATCTTGGTTGGGCACGCATCTTTGCTAAGCTTGCATGTTCAATGACTTCGCAGCTTTCGATGAACTTGCAATTATGTTTGAGCTCACAACTTTGAATGAGCTCGCAGTTTTCGATGAGCTCGCATATCTGGATGAGCTCGCAAATTTGGATAAGCTCACAACTTTGCGACCTAAGTTCGCCATTGCTTGTATGGCCACTTCGCAACAAGGTAAGAGTAACGAGGTTTAAACTCATGTCAAACAAATATTCACAAGAGCTTTAATCATTTGATGAAGCTAGAAATTTAGTTTAAAAGGGACCGAGATAAGATTATAAAATTGAGGGGTCAAAACTAAAAATTTTGTATTAAAATGCTTGAATTAAATTATTAATATTTCAAAAGAGCTAAAATTACAATTTTTTATTTAATTAGAGGTTAAAAAAGTTTAAATTGAATCTTTTAATTTTGGGAAGGAAAGTATTGAGCGAAGGGAAGTCAAGGTCTACTCTCTACCCCTTTTGGTTATGCCCTTGATCACCGCTCCATATAAATCAAGATACAAATACAATTAAAATAAATAAATAAATAAATAAATAAACAAAATCACGTTGGTTAAAAGTAGAATTGCTTAAATTAGTTTACATATATTAGGATATGTTAATCCTAAAGAACTTAGGATCATAATTATAATGATAAAACTGTTTAGAAGACTTGGAAAGACATGGTTTTTATTTGGATAAAATACATTGCATGGATATAGCAATTAAGCCTAATTATATATCATTTGTTTTCAAACTAATTTTCTGTTTTTGGGTAGCAGCAGCGCCTCTTCCGTCGACACTGAGCCGTCGTTACTACCCTGCTGCTTGTTGGATGTAGATCCTTGAGAGCAACAATGGAGGCATCTGCCAAAGCAAGAACAAACACATTGGACCATTGTATCCAACATCATTTTTTTCACTAACTTTCTTTCTCCTGGAAACACAGTTGCCGTCCCTTTCTTTGCTTCTCTCAATGATCCATCTTCAACTTTCTGATTAAGCTCCATCTTTGGAATTCCGCTAGTCTTTGTAAGAGTTGAGATATGCCCTTAAGGTGTTCGATCAAAGTACTAGTTCATATATATAGCTCCAAACAGAGGCATAAATGCTGCAGACTTGCCTAAGAATCCTTGACTGAAACAACCACAGGGAACTGCTTTTGGAATATCTTCCATTTTTATTGAAACAAAAAGAATCAAGGTTTGGTAAATTAGCAACTTCAAATGTGCGAAACCACGTGAAATACCGAGATATATGAGATCAGCAGATTAACATACGTAGTCTTGAACTTGATCTCAGCGATTCACTAACGTCATTGTCGTTTCGTCATTTTAGCTTATTATATAACTCCAACCAAGCTACGTATGAGTGTTACATGCTTTTATATGTGTATAATTTCAAATATGAATCAATTTGTTTTTTTCTACTTCGTTGAATTTGAGTGATTTTTTTACTACATGTTCGACTGCTGTACTTGTAAGTGATCATCAGCTCTTTCTGGAAGACGATTGAGTTCTCATCTTTTCTTCTGTTCTCAAATCCATCAACTTATGGTACAATACAAATATTAGAAATTTTTGAAACATTTTGATTTCGTCTTGAATTGGATTAACAGTTCTGTACATAGAAATCTCCGTCTTCTGTACTCTTAATTTTGAGATTGAGCAAATTGATCCTTCTTAAAAAATCAGAGCAATTTAATTTCAGAAGTAAGCAACTAAAGTCAATTAATCACAAGAGTAATATTTTTCATCAATGGTATACGATTTTAATTGATATAATAACAAAGTTAACCCACAAAGTTCAAACATTATGTTAATTTGGTCTTAATTTAATAAATTTATCCCGCAATATTTTTGTAAATGTGTAAATGTTGAGGTAGAATTTATTGATTCCTTTTAGAATTAAGGCCAAAATAAAAAAACATGTAAATATTAAAGGCTAAATTTGTTATTATACTTATCAAAATTGTGTACAACCGACGGATGATATTAAGGTCGTGATTAATTATCTTAATTGTTTACTTTTAAAATTGACAGAAATTAAATTACTTCAATTTTTCTAAAGGGACTAATCTATTTAATTTTAAAATTAAGAGGAAGGGAAGAAATTGCATACGAAATCTCAATAATTACTAGACTGTGGGCGGATGTAGAGGTGCTCATGGGCCGCCCAGCCCGACGGCCCGCCCGAAATATGAGAGGGTTCGGGTAAAAATATAGGCCCGAAATATGAGTTTGGGCAAAAAAAGAGGTCCGTTTAGAAAATGGATCGGGCCTCGGGCACCACTTTTTGTCCCAGGCCCGGCCTAGCCCGGCCCGAATATATAATAAATATTTTTTTAATTTTAAAATATTTTTAAAATAATTTTTTTATTTTGTTTATTTTTAAAATGAATTTTTGGTGTTTATTAAAAAAATGGGTCGGGCCGGGCCGGGCTCATGCTTAGAAAATTTTTTTCTCGGACTGGGTCTGGACAAAATTTCATGCCCATATTTCGGGCCGGGCTGGGGCCGGGCATAGGACGCGGACTGAAATTTTTTTGGGCCCGGCCCAGCCCATGAGCACCTCTAGGCGGATGCCATTAATTTAATGAAAATATTGTACTTTTTTATTAATTATGAAACTACCCAGAAATTAATATAACAAAGACTTATAGCTCCAGCTGAGACAAAAATAGAAAGAAGAAAAACATAAGATTTAGACCCTAATGCGATCAACAGATTCTACTTGATTTTCCATGTCAACAAATTTTGAGAAAACTGAAACCTTAATTTACTAAACATAAATAATTGTTGGTTCTGATAAGGTAAATTAATGAACAAGAGAAGTAGCATAGCCTTAGAGCCTATTGTCTTTTGCTTTTGGTCCAAAAAGAAGAAAGAATAAATTAATATTCTAAAAATTGAGGAAGTGGAGAACAGAGAGCACATGAATGAATCTTTGAATGTCTTGTATCTCACGTCTTTGCCAAAACATCTGTTCTAGGACTATATATTACCTTCATATCCCTTCACTCTCTTATTATGGACACTAGCACATCTTGATTTAGTAGCCAATTTTTCTTTCCCTTTTTTTCCCAAATAAAGTAGCTTTTTTATAAAAATATGAAACATGCAAAGCATCATTCAACCAAACATAAGCACCATTGTCTAGAAGCATAATCCAGAACCTGCAACCACCTTGAAGGCCCAGTGGAAGTTGAATAGGGCTAATGACATCCGATAATATATTTCAGTTCCACATCATTTTAAAGCACCAAAATCTTTAAGCAATTTGATTTCTTCTGCTGCAGAGCTTGGTCTCAACTACTACTACATTTAACATATTTATGAGTATATTAAATCTAACAGTTTAGCCAAAGCTAAGGTCCATAGGTCGAGGGAATTGTTGAATGTCCTTTTTCAAATCTTGTTTTTATGTCCTTGTATTTCCCTCAAAATATTATTTTAGTTTTTCATTTAAATTTTTATCTCTTTTAAGTTTTTAAATTTGTGTCTTTTTGTCAAATCACTTCAAAATGAATGAAAAAATTATACGTTTTTTAACTTTGCTAACATTACGTACTTGTGGATGATACGTCGACATTTAATTAATTTTGTTACGTAAATATGATACATGCTGTTACGTTTCCATGTCATCCAATCATTAATAGCAATGCTTGATTGACCAAAATTTTCAATATCATTAAGTTTGGTGCTTAAATTGATGGTTATGATAGTTGAATGGCGAAATTAAACCTTGTGAAAAAATAGTACTCTTTTTTTTTTTTTTTTTGTTATCAATCATATACTAATTTTCTAATCAATGGTTTATTACTAGTATTATTATCATGCATTATAATTTTAAAATTATTAATCTTATAATTACAAAATTTACAATCAATTTTACCATTATAGTTTCTATTAATTGCTTAGGCAAATTTTAGCGTTTTAATAATTAAACATATAAGAATTTTCTTATTTATCATAATTTATTCCTTTTTTTAATTGTTACTTATTGTTTTTCTCATTATTAATGTACTTTAATTTAAAATTTAATAAGAAAAATAAGTTTTAATAACAAAAAAGGAAAAAAAACTTAAGTTGAATTTAATAATAAGAATTTTTTTAATAACAAAAGGTAAGAAATAATTTTTTAAACGAATTTAAAAAAAATACAAAATTAGAGAAAATTTTGTTGAATGGATAATCACGAATCTAAATATAGACCATAAAATAGATTTGAAGAATAACAAAAAATAATTTTAAAAAATAATTCAGAAGGGTAAAAAAGTTTACTCCAATCAACTAAATTACATGTTGCACCAGAAGTATATTTTAATAGTAAAAATATTGTTTTAATAAAAAAAGAAGAAGAAATATTTTTTTAAAAATAATTCAAAATTAATAAATATTTTAGAAGGGTAAAAATATTTTTAAATAAATATTTTAGAAGTGTATTTGAAAAAATATAATATATGAAATATAATTAAATTTTTAAATGACTTTAATTAGAATTCACACCTTTATACAAATATATATATATATATATATATATATATATATATATATATATGGAGAAAGGATTGTATGAAATTGTGATTCCACGTCATTCTTATCCCTTTCCAATGGGAGAATGACAAATCAGATTTTTTCTCCTGATTTTTTGTGTTTTTAGTTTGATTTGAATTTTTTCAGGAGGAAAAGACTGAAAAACAGGAGGAAAGATTTGATTTGTCATTCTCTCATTGTAAAGGGATAAGGATGACGTAGAATCAAACATTAATACAATCCTTTCTCTATATATATGTTTGAATTTTATTTAAACTACTAAAAATATTCTTCAAAATATCCTTTTAAAATATTTAATTACAATACAATTTAAAATATTTAATTACTAGACTGCCTTATATTATTAGGCTCCTTTTCATAGTCAACTATTATCTCATATTTATAATTCTGTTTACAATTATATTAGTAAATATTTAAAATAGATTTTACATGGTATTAATTTATGTTAAAATTAATAAAAAAAATTGGTATATTACAAATTGGGAGAGGGTGCCATTGTAAAAAAAAAAAATTTGATAAAAGTTTAAATATATACTTTTTATTGAATCGATGCAATTTAATATTAATATGCTTTGTCTATTTAAATATGTGGTTTTTATTAATTTATTTAAATTCAAATGAAGTAAATATTTAAAATAAAATTTATTACTTTAATTAAAATAATTAAGATAATTTACAATTAACCCATTAAATTTAAACGGTTAGATTTATTTTTTTACAATAAATATTAAAATAATTTTAACGTAGATCAATTTTTCTATCCATTTTGAAGTGATTTGATAAATTACGTAAATTTAAAGGCTAAAAAGACGAAAAATTAAATGATTTTTTTATATGATTAGAGGACCAATGTTTCTTTTTTATTTTATTTTAAAGCTTCATACAAAGCTAGTTTCCTACCATTAGAAACAAGAAGTGAAAATGAAAGGGTGAGAAATAAGGCATTTTCAGTTTCATGTGGGTTGACGAAAGGTGGAATAATAAAATATTGTGATTTTATTTTATCAGAAAAAAATTAAGAAATTGACAAACTAAAAGCTACTTGACTATATATATGAATGTGTTCACATTATAGAATAAAAGGGTCAAAGCATGAGATATATTATATCACCATGTTCACATGTGCTGTGGCCCATACGTAACGTAATTACAATCTTATTTAATATTTCATTCAAATTTCGACCTTCAATTTATTAACGTAATAAATTTTAAAAAATTATTTAGGGTAAATATATTTTTAGGTACCTATATTTGGTTTTAATGTTTATTTTGATATCAATGTCTTTTTTATTTTAATTTGTACTTATGTTTAGCTAATTTTTTCGTTTTATTTAATGAATATTTGACACGTGATGAATGTAATATTCAACATGTTACAATAATGAAATCACACTCATATATCAATATATATATTAAAAATTCAAAATATTTTTATAATGTTTCATAAAAAATATTTTTTGTATAACTTTTACAATGTTTTATAAAAATAAAAGTATATTTTTATAAAAATAAAAGGGATAATATAATTTTTGGCTTGAAACTTGACAACTAGATTCATTTTAGTCACTGAACTTGGATTCTATCAAGATTTGATTATGTGACCAATTTTACTAGATCAGACGGATTGAGAACTGACTATATAATGGTTCGAACAAAGGGGTTGAACCAATTGACTCAGAAACTGCTTGACATTGATAAAATAAAAAATTAAGAAAAATATCTACTGTTGAACAGGTTTAACCGGTTTAATATAATTTATAAAAGTTTTATTTTTTAAATTTTTTATGAATTTTTAATTATTTATTTAATTATTGTTGGTCCAGTGGTCGAACCAGTCGAATTGGTTGAGTAGGAAACTAGTGGTTTGACCTGTTCAACCATCGAACAGGTTCACTTTGGTACCTATACATTTTATAAATTTTCAAGTGATGATGTGGTACAATCTCATAGTATTAAATAATCAAATTTTTATATTTTTCAAGTTTAGGGACCAAAATGAACTTAATTGTCAAGTTCAAGGGCCAAAGTGAACCATAAAAATTATAGGTACCAAAGTGAACCTAATTGTCAAATTTAAGTATAAAAAATCATATTAACCAAAATAAAAATATAAAAATAAAGTTTTTATTAAGAATTTAAATCAAAATCATGAAAATATTCATTACATCATCTAAAAAATTATAATTTTTATAAAAGTAAAAATGTATTTTATATAAAAAAAACTATAAGTTTTTTAATTTCCAGATAATTAAATATTCATTGGATTAAAAAAAGTTTAATGCACACTTTAATCCTATATGTATACAATTTTTCCACTTTGGTCCTTAAAGTTATTTTTAGCCCACTTCAATCCCTAATATTATCAGATATTCTAATTTAGTCCCTAACATTATCAAAGTTTCCAAGTTCAATCCTTTGGACGTTAAGAAAATCGCTAGGATATCTAGTCAATCATATGATGCCACATATCATACAATGACATCATTGTGATGTCGTCATATGAAAAAACCTTAAAATATTTAAAAATGCAAAAAAAAAATTAAAGGTATTAAAACTATTGAAAATAGAAAATTAATTATATAATTATATAATTAAAAAATAATATAAAATTTACTTTTTTTTTAATTTCATAAATCACATTTACTAGAGCTTGAATATTATGTCATTGTTTCATGGAATGATATCACCTAGAGGTGTTCATGGGCCGGGCCGGGTCGAATTCGGGCCGGGCCCAGAAAAAATTTTGGCCCACGTCCTAGGGCTGGGCTCGGCCCGACCCAAAATATGGGCCTAAAATTTTGTCTAGGCCCAGCTCGGAAAAAAATTTCTAAGCCCGAGCCCGACCCGACCCGGTCCATTTTTTTAATAAACACCAAAAAATTATTTTAAAAATAAAAAATAAAAAAAGTATTTTAAAATATTTTAAAAATAAAAAATAAAAAATATATTTATTATATATTCGGGTTGGGCTGGGCTCGGGCCAAAAAAGTGGTACCCGAGGCCCGGCCCGTTTTCTAAACGGACCTCGTTTTTGTCCAAACCCATATTTTGGGCCTATATTTTTACCCGAACCCTCCCATATTTCGGGCGGGCCATCGGGCTGGGCCGGGCCGGGCCGGGCCGCCCGACCCATGAACAGCTCTAATATCACCTAGGATAATTGTTTTATAATTCAATCAATTGGATTTTATAATTGAATAATTTTTTTCAAATTACTTAAATAATAAAAAAATAATGTGATTTCAATTAAATAATAATTTCAATAATAAATAACATTATTTTTTATTATTTAAATAATTAAAAAAACTTATTCAATTTATCATCTAAAAAGATCTACCAATTATAAATTCCGATTGATTGAATTGATTTATAATTACAATAGGTGATATCCTTCTAAGAGGTAATGATCTCATTTTCAATCTCTAGTAAATGTGATTTATAAAATTTTAAAAATATTAAATTTTTTTAATAATTTTATATTATTTTTTGTAATTTTTATTATTTTAATTTATTTTAAAATCATTTTAATAATTTTTGGATTTTTTTATAATTTTTAATATCTTTTAAAGTTTTTCGGATGATAATGACATGATGAAATCATTATATGAAACATACTAGTGTCATGGTTGCGCATGGGAGCCCGCAACCATGACAAATTCGTGTCATCCATCAAGTGGGAAGGAGGTCATTTGGCCCGATCGGACTGACCCGTTGCTTGAAGAGATTGAAGGTCCATCTATAAGCTTGACACATATGGAAACATAATTTTCGAGGATATGCAATCTTAGATATGATATGTAATATTAGAAGATATGATTTTGTAATCTTAAAGATTTGATTTGTAGATACCCTTTAATCTTAGCCATTGATATACTTGATCTGTACCGTTAGATTTGGGGAGGCTCAACTATAAATAGAGGTTTCTCCCCTCATTGTAAATCACTTGAATTTTGAGAGCAATAAGAATTCTTGAGAGTATTCACTCAAACTTCTCTCTTGTGTTCTTAACTTTCCGTGGCTTTGAGTTGCTTTCGTTTGTGTTGGTTTTGAGGAGTTCTATTGAATCCTCATATTGTGGGAGTTAGGCTGACTTAAGTCTTTTTGGGAGCAAGAAACTGCCTAAGGCCGCATGGATTGTGAGGCGAAAATTCTAAGTCCGTGACATTAGTGTATGATTAGTTGAATATCTTAGCGGTTAATTTTTAACTTGTAATGAATTAAACTCATAATTTAATAACATTAGGGACTAAAGCAAAAAAAAAAAAACTTTAAAACCAAAATGGAGAAAACTTTGCATTAAAAAATATTAATTTTGAAGAGAAACATAAGCGCGCAGAAAAGAGTATATTTACCCTGTTTCATTAAATTAAAATAAATATTTTAAGTTATTGAAGTTGAGCCAGTAATCTGTCTCCACAGCTGACTCTTTTCTTTTTCTTTTTTCTGCTAACTTACTCCAACAGAAAATATATTTTATCAAAAATAAAAAGAGTCTGATAATGGAGAAAGAATCGAAGAAAATATAAGAAAAATGGAAGGTGATCTTCCATGTTTCAGAATCAATTAAAATGAATGTGAGACACCGTGTTCATCCCAGAAACCGAAGAAACAAGAAAAATAATCATAGCAGCAACCATGCATCATTAATGCTGTTGATACTTCAATTCAATACATAAAAACACAGGCCATTACATAGAAAGCTAGGACATACAGAGGACTCCAACAACCATTACAGAACATAACCAAAGACCCTTCAATGAAAAACCAAAAAATTCGACATTCCGATCCTTTTTATGAGATTATGAATGAAAAAGAGAAAGATAAAGGCACCTGACTATAGACTCCATCATCATCCTTTTAACTAGCTTTCTCTTCTTTGGAAACAAACTCCCATCCTTGTGCTTAAACTTCATTTCAGCTGTGAACATTAACCCCATTTTCGGCTCCACTGGATTTGGATATACTTTCACACCCATATCTTCTTCTCCCTCTAAATCTTGCCACCTTATTTCTCCTTCCGGAAAGACGTAGGCCTTTGGCAAAGTGGGTTGTTTATTTTGGCTTTCCTTTCAATTTGTAGGAAAAGACAAGGTCCCGGCAATAAATGTAGTAGAAAACAAGAGCTAGCATAGCCAATAGCCAATCGCCATCATTCAAACAAGCTTGGTAGCTACGGTTGCCCAAGGTGTTTATAGATAGCCACATGGCAGATTCTTATCAGATTGTTTACCAATTAGCATCACAGTTCACTTCACCTACAGCTGGTAAACTGGCGGCCTTGGATGTAGCTTTTTCCGTATTCTTTAGATTCGGATTAGTTGAGGTATTTAAATTTTTTCCAGGTTGCCCAATTTCAATAATTTTGGATTTTTTTAATTATAAATATTTTAATTTTAAATGTAATAATTTATTTTATTTTGAATATAAATTATACATATTTAATAGAGATTATGATAATTGGTATTGAATTGATTTGTTTTTCAATCCATCGTGATTTAGTTCATTTTGATAGTAAATAAAAATAATACATTATTTAAAACCTAAGCCCAAAATATAATTTTACCCACCTAAATCCATAAATATTAAATAAATAAATTTATAATATTAATATCCTATATCACGTTATATTTTATATTACCATTAAATTTGAATGATTCTTACTTTTTTATATTTATTATATATTAAAAATATTTTTTAATTATAATTAGTATTTTTAAAATTTAATTTCACTATATTATTTAACACAAAATATTATTATTGATTATATTTTCTATTAATATGTGAATATATTTTATAAAATATTAATTATGACCGCTGAACTATAAACTCAGGTTTTGGTGGGATTTATCTATGACTTGCTTTTGTTATCATTAATTGATTTGTTAGTCTTTGTGTATTATTTTTATATTATATTGTAATGACTCCTTTCTTTGCTAATGGTTTTCTTGAAGCTCTAGATTGATTTGACAATATTAACTTGTTACATGTTGTTTCCAAATTAGTCTTAGGTTATATTTTAGAATTCCAGTTGCATTGGAATTATTATTTTAAACAATTTTATATTAAATTCTAAGAAAAAAATAATATCTTCTGAGTTGGGAGGACTCGATTGAAAAGCCTACTCGTACTAGAAGATAAATGGGTGGTGGCCACCAAAATTGAAAAGGATTAGTCATGATTTATGACCATTTTCAATGGTAATAATTTGCCTTTTCATTAGATTTTGTGGGCTTACTATTCTTGATTAAGGATGTTTGGTCTTTTCTAGTGCATATCGTGCACTCAAAATTTCACTAACTTTTGTCTATTAAATTGATTTTTTTGGATTCGTATGCATAACTTTTATAATCATTGAAATACTTGTAGATGATGTGCGTATCTAATTGTTTCCACTTTTGTGGTATTCAATACCAAGCTATTTAAGAGGAAAGGTAAATGCCCAACTAATAAATCACAATTTTTCAATTATTTTCATTTTTATATCATTACTAATTCAATTAAAATTGAATTTGGAACAATATTTCTAAATAAAAATAAAATGTCACTAAAATTCATTAATATCATGATAAATTTATCTATACAAGAATTCAACTTTGTGATAAGTTTTGTATATATCGAGTTGTTTTTGTTTTTTTCTTCTAACAAAGTATTTTTTTTTTGTAGGTATGAGAGTTTGGGTTCAATCCCAAGCAACCTCTTTTCTCTCATTCAATTATACAAAATATCACATTAGAAATATTTACTTTCGAATTTTCAATGGAGTAGATACTATTTTCTAAGAAAATAATTGTATGAATTAATTGTGTTCAGCCTCTATTTAACCAAGAAGCGAATTTGTATGAATTAAATTGGTCTCGGAAACTAACAATTTTTAAGGATGAATTGTAAAATCTTTATGATGTTCATATTATGCCAACCAAAATCTTGATATTGCACAAACAAATATTTTAGGATCATTAGAATATTATGATTTTCACAAGTTTAAGAATTATTTGATGCAAAATTGAAGTTGGCAATTGAGTTTGACAAAGAAGATGATAAGTGCTGAAAGTAATATGTTTTAACCTCATTCTTAATGTGTTTTTGGGTGATTATTTGTTATTAATTGTGAATTTTATACTCTTAATCCTTTAAATTCATGTTTTGATGCTTAATAGAGTACTTGGGAGCAAAACGAGTGAAAACCGAAAAATCAGAGCAAGCTACAAGAGCCACATGAGCTGACCCATTCCACACGGTCTAGCCACACGACCGTGTGACCCACACGACCATGTGGTAGGCAGTGTCGATTGCACAGGTTTGCACTCTGAACAGCGAAAAATCACAATTTTTAAGTTTTTTTGGGCATTCTAAGACCTATATATGACAAAAATAAAAAGATATGAGAGAGCCGTCGTAGAGTATTCAAGAAAACAACTCGAAAAACACCATTGAAGTCGATTTTGAAGTAGATTTCTGTCATGATTGAAGATTCCCAGTTGATTTCTTAGGAGATTATCATGAGTTTATTTATTTCTTTCGCTAATATTTTATCTTGGATATTTTTATTTTCAAGCATGAACTAATTTTCTAAATACCTAGGGGAGATGAACCCTGTGATATATTCTGTCGTTTGATTCTTTTTAGAATTAAGGCCAAAATAACAAAACATGTAAACATTAAAGGTTAAATTTGTTATTATACTTATCAAAATTGTGTACAACCGATGGATGATGTTAAGATCGTGAATAATTATCATTAATTGTTTACTTTTGAAATTGACGGAGATTAAATTACTTCAATTTTTCTAAAGGGACTAATTTATTCAATTTTAAAATTAAGAGGAAGGGAAGAATTACATACGAAATCTCAATAATTACTAGACTGTGGGCGGATGCCATTAATTTAATGAAAATATTGTACTTTTTTATTAATTATGAAACTACACAGAAATTAATATAACAAAGACTTAGAGCTCCAGCTGAGACAAAAATAGAAAGAAGAAAAACATAAGATTTAGACCCTAATGCGATCAACAGATTCTACTTGATTTTCCATGTCAACAAATTTTGAGAAAACTGAAGTAGCATAGCCTTAGAACCTATTGTCTTTTGCTTTTGGACCAAAAAGAAGAAAGAATAAATTAATATTCTAAAAATTGAGGAAGTGGAGAACAGAGAGCACATGAATGAATCTTTGAATGTCTTGTATCTCACGTCTTTGCCAAAACATCTGTTCTAGGACTATATATTACCTTCATATCCCTTCACTCTCTTATTATGGACACTAGCACATCTTGATTTAGTAGCCAATTATTCTTTCCCTTTTTTCCCAAATAAAGTAGAGTTTTTTTTATAAAAAGATGAAACATGCAAAGCATCATTCAACTTATAGTGGTCTAGTCTAAAAAACCAACCAAACAGAAGCACCATTGTCTAGAAGCATAATCGAGAACCTGCAACCACCTTGAAGGCCCAGTGGAAGTTGAATAGGGCTAATGACATCCAATTATATATTTCAATTCCACATCATTTTAAAGCACCAAAATCTTTAAGAAATTTGATTTCTTCTGCTGCAGAGCTTGGTCTCAACTACTACTACATTTAACATTTTTATGAGTATATTAAATCTAACAGTTTAGCCAAAGCTAAGGGTCCATAGGTCGAGGGAATTGTTGAATGTCCTTTTTCAAATCTTGTTTTTATGTCCTTGTATTTCCCTCAAAATATTATTTTAGTTTTTCGTTTAAATTTTTGTCTCTTTTAAGTTTTTAAATTTGTGTCTTTTTGTCAAATCACTTCAAAATGAATGAAAAAATTATACATTTTTTAACTTTGCTAACACTGCGCACATGTAGTTAATACGTCGACATTTAATTAATTTTGTTACGTAAATATGATGCATGTTTTTACGTTCCAATCATTAATAGCAAAGCTTGATTGACCAAAATTATCAATATCATTAAGTTTGGTACTTAAATTGATGGATATGATAGTTGAATGGCGAAATTAAACCTTGTGAAAAAATAGTACTTGTTTTTTTATTGTTACCAATCATATACTAATTTTCTAATCAATGGTTTATTACTAGTATTATTATCATGCATTATAATTTTAAAATTATTAATCTTATTTTTACAAAATTTACAATCAATTTTACTATTCCAGTTTCTATTAATTGCTTAGGCAGATTTTAGCATTTTAATAATTAAACATATAAGAATTTTCTTATTTATCATAATTTATTCCCTTTTTTAATTGTTAATTATTATTTTTCTAATTATTAATCTAGTTTAGTTTAAAATTTAATAAGAAAAATAATTTTTAATAACGAAAAAGGAAAAAAGAACTTAAGTTGAATTTAATAATAAGATTTTTTTTTAATAACAAAAGGTAAGAAATAATTTTTTAAACGAATTAAAAAAAAATACAAAATTAGAGAAGACTTTGTTGAAAGTATAATAACGAATCCTAAATATAGAACATAAAATAGATTTGAAGAATACTAAAAAATAATTTTAAAAAATAATCTAGAAGGGTAAAAAGGTTTACTCCAATCAACAAAATTACATGTTGCACCAGTATATTTTAAAAGTAAAAATATTGTTTTAATAAAAAAGAAGAAGAAATAATTTTTTAAAATAATTCAAAATTAATAAATATTTTAGAAGGGTAAAAATATTTTTAAATAAATATTTTAGAAGTGTATTTGAAAAAATATAATATATGAAATATAATTAAATTTTTAAATGACTTTAATTAGAATTCACATTTAATTAGAATTCACACCTTTATACAAATATATATATGTGGAGAAATGATTGTATGAAACTGTAATTCCACGTCATCCTTATCCTTTTCCAATGGGAGAATGACAAATCAAATTTTTCCTCCTGATTTTTAGTGTTTTTAGTTTGATTTGAATTTTTTTCAGGAGAAAAAGACTGAAAATCAGGAAGAAAAATCTGATTTGTCATTCTCTCATTTTAAAGGGATAAGGATGACGTGGAATCACATATTTATACAATCCTTTCTCTATATATATGTTTGAATTTTATTTAAACTACTAAACATATTCATCAAAATATTCTTTTAAAATATTTAATTACAATACAATTTAAAATTTTTAACTATTAGACTGCTTTATATTATTAGACTCCTTTTTGTAGTCAGCTATTATCTCATATTTATAATTCTGTTTACAATTATATTAATAAATATTTAAAATATATTTTACATGGTACTAATTTATGTTAAAATTAATAAAAAAAATTGGTATAATACATGTCGAAACCATTTTTTGAAAAGGGGGTCGACTTTAATTTTGAAAAACGAAAACGAAACAACAGGAGTCGCCACCGATATTTTTTAGGTGTGATCGGATCACCTTGCGATTCAATCGTTTTAATAAAACGTTTTGATTTTACTAAAACAATAATTCTGGTCTACGGACTAAATTGCCAATAAAAAAAACTTGAATTCCAATTTAAAAACAAAGGAAATAGTGCGAAAAGGACTAAATTGAAACTGATCGAAAATGTGGAAGGACTTAAAACACAAATAACCCATTAATAGAAAACATGCGGATCCTTCCCCAAATCGAGTCACCGCGCGGGTCAAAGAAGTATAAAGGTCAAAACGGTGTCGTTTTAGGGCTATAGAGACCAACCCTAAACGGCGCCATTTCATTTGCCTATAAAGCCCAAAATTTTTAAAGAATTTTCATTCTTCCTCTTTTTTTTTAAAAAAAAAACAGAGAAACACAAAAAAAAACTCTCCTCCTCTAAAATATTTTCCAGAATCCAGCCCAACTCCAGCGCCGGGCCACTGCGCCAGCCGCCGACTGCCGACGACGGCGCCGCCACTCGCGGTGGTCGGGAAACCAAAAATGCCCATTTTTTTGGGCTTTTTGATTTCTCGAATCAAAAATCCCTGATTTTCATCGGAATCGGCACCTCTTTCGCAAAAAGGTACGATTTTTATCTTTTTCTTCTCATTTTTTATTTCCTAAAAAAATAAATGTAAAAAATAAATAAATAACGACATCACTACCTTTGAAAATGTTATGTATTTGAATTGATTTTTTTCTGTTTTCTTTTGATTCATTCGTAAATAAAAAAATAAAATCGGGGCCCTTTTATAGCCCGAAAATACCGCATATTTTCCTTTTTTTTTCTATTTTTACACTATTTTTTTTTGCTTTAGGACTCTTCTAGTTCGTTTTGTAGGTACAGTGATGCGGCGGCACACGTGGCAGCGCGGCGGGCTTGGCTGCCGTTGGGGTGTGCGACGACTGCTGGTGGATGCTGTTAGGGTTTTGTTTTTTTGTTTCTTGAAAACATTGTAGGCTAGGGTTAGTTTTTAGGTTATTGGGCTTGTTTTGTTGTAAATGGACTGGACATTAATTTATTGGACTTTTATTTTTCATTTGGTTTATTTTTATTTGTTGCTTCTAAATGGGCCTGGGCAGAATTTGGGTTTTACAACTGTCCCTCTTTGCTCGTTGTCGTGTAATGAGAATGGAGCAAAAACTTCAAAAAGACAAATTTTGCCCGATCTCGCCGAGTCTTGACTTCTTGGTACCGCTCCAATCCACTGTGTCTTACTGCTTCGATCCTCTCCACTGTAACTTAAGAAAGATACGACTTGTAGCTTCAATCTATTCTGCTGTAACTACTGTAATTTTAGGGAAATAAGATTCGATGCCTTCAGCTTTAATCTACTGCAACGCTAGGGAATAAGACTCGCTGCCTTTAGCTTTAATTTGTTCCACTGCAATGCCAAGGAAATAAGATTCGCTGCCTTCAACTTTAATCTACTGCAACACCAGGGAAATAAGATTCGCTGCCTTCAGCTTCAATCTGTTCCACTGCAATGCCAAGGAAATAAGATTCGCTGCCTTCAGCTTTAATCTACTGCAACACTATGGAAATAAGAATCGATGCCTTTAGCTTCAATCTGTTCCACTGCAACGCCAGGGAAATAAGATCCGCTGCCTTCAGCTTTAATTTGTTCCACTGCAACGCCAAGGAAATAAGATTTGCTACCTTCAGCTTTAATCTATTCCACTGCAACGCTAAGGAAATAAGATTTGCTGCCTTCAGCTTTAATCTACTGCAATGCCAGGGAAATAAGATTCGCTACCTTCAGTTTTAATCTGCTCCACTGCAATGTCAGGGGTATAGGGTTTGTGGTTTCACCGATCTGTTCTCTGGGGAACATGACCTGTAAAATCCATTTCATGGGTCTATTCATGCCTACTGATTAGGATGTTATGATTGGAATGAAATCAAAATATCCTAACTAGATGTGTATGAATGAATGCAGAATGTCATGAAAATGATCTCTTAATGTTTGAGTTGTTATTGCTCTTTGTTTATTAAGGCTCCATCATTGACGTGTTCTTGTTCGGCCGGTACCTTCGACAAGAGACCCAAAGAAACACTCAATCAGTTTGCCCCACTGTAACCTCAAGGTCCAACCATACTTCTGGGTCACGAGTCTTGTGCTATTGAAACCCGGGGTATAAAATCTGACACTTTTTCCATCCTCTCCCACTGCAATTCAAGAGTTCTTGTGCTATTGAAACCCGGGGTATAAAATCTGACACTTTTTCCATCCTCTCCCACTGCAATTCAAGAGTATAGGATGTGAATCCTCTCCCATCACTTTGGTTATTTACACCACTTCTAGGGTGTCGTACCAATGTAGAATTTCCTTTTCTAAAGAATAACCCCCTCTCATACTTGGTGATCACTGCTCGTTTGTTCACCAACACGATATCTTGTCATTTTGTTCAATTAATACTTTGACAACAAAATCCGAAGGGATAATATTAATTTAGACTCTTCCTTCTCAGATATTTCCAACCTTTAAACCTGGTGCGTTCTAAATAATAGTCCTGTTTCAGGTTCTTGTATTATTTAGAAACCTCTAGGGTAATATGCAAAACTTCCTTTGTGAAAATATTATTAGTCCATTAATCATTATTCCAATGCAACATGCTTTGCAAAAATCATAACACTAGATAAGAATCACTTCAAAATGAATGAAAAAATTATACATTTTTTAACTTTGCTAACATTGCGTACATGTAGATGATACGTCGACATTTAATTAATTTTGTTACGTAAATATGATACATGTTGTTACGTTTCCATGTCATCCAATCATTAATAGCAAAGCTTGATTGACCAAAATTTTCAATATCATTAAGTTTGGTACTTAAATTGATGGTTATGATAGTTGAATGGCGAAATTAAACCTTGTGAAAAAATAGTACTTTTTTTTTTGTTACCAATCATATACTAATTTTCTAATCAATGGTTTATTACTAGTATTATTACCATGCATTATAATTTTAAAATTGTTAATCTTATTTTTACAAAATTTACAATCAATTTTACTATTCCAGTTTCTATTAATTGCTTAGGCAAATTTTAGCATTTTAATAATTAAACATATAAGAATTTTCTTATTTATCATAATTTATTCCCTTTTTTTAATTGTTAATTATTATTTTATTCCCTTTTTTTAATTGTTAATTATTATTTTTCTCATTATTAATGTACTTTAATTTAAAATTTAATAAGAAAAATAATTTTTAATAACGAAAAAGGAAAAAAGAACTTAAGTTGAATTTAATAATAAGAATTTTTTTTTAATAACAAAAGGTAAGAAATAATTTTTTAAACGAATTAAAAAAAACATACAAAATTAGAGAAGACTTTTTTGAAAGGATAATAACGAATCCTAAATATAGACCATAAAATAGATTTGAAGAATACTAAAAAATAATTCAGAAGGGTAAAAAGGTTTACTCCAATCAATGAAATTACATGTTGCACCAGTATATTTTAATAGTAAAAATATTGTTTTAATAAAAAAGAAGAAGAAATAATTTTTTAAAATAATTCAAAATTAATAAATATTTTAGAAGGGTAATATAAAAATTTAAATATATACTTTTTACTGAACCGATGCAATTTAATATTAATATGCTTTGTCTATTTAAATATGTGGTTTTTATTAATTTATTTAAATTCAAATGAAGTAAATATTTAAAATAAACTTTATTACTTTAATTAAAATAATTAAGATAATTTACATTTAACCCATTAAATTTAAACTGTTAGATTTATTTTTTACAATAAATATTAAAATATTTTTAACGTAGATTAATTTTTCTATTTATTTTGAGGTGCATGGTTTGATAAATTACGTATATTTAAAGGCCAAAAAAAAAAGAGAAAAATTAAATGATTCTTATTTATATAATTAGAGGACCAATGTTTTTTATTTTTATTTTAAAGCTTCATACAAAGCTAGTTTCCTACCATTAGAAACAAGGAAGGAACTGATTATTTGCATCAATCAGTTTGAATCTCCAAGGGGAAAGAAGTTGAAGTGAAAATGAAAGGGTGAGAAATAAGGCATTTTCAGTTTCATGTGGGTTGACGAAAGGTGGAATAATAAAATATTTTGATTTTATTTTATCAGGAAAAAAAAATTAAGAAATTGACAAACTAAAAGCTACTTGACTAAATATATGAATGCTAATTTATAAATGTGTTCACATTATAGAATAAAAGGGTCAACCATGAGATATATTAAATCACCATGTTCACATTGAGAAGCACATATGGGGTTACCATTTAATATTTCATTCTAATTTCGACCTTCAATTTATTCTACTAATTAAATTAGGAAAACTCTCTTCTCGTAAAAAAAAACAAAGAAAATATAAAAAGTTATAAAAAAAATTCGAAAAACACCATTGAAGTCTATTTTGAAGTAGATTTCTGTCAAGATTAAAGATTCCCAGTTGATTTCTTAGGAGATTATCATGAATTTCTTTATTTCTTTCGGTAATATTTTATCTTGGATGTTTTTATTTTCAAGTATGAACTAATTTTCTAAATACCTAGGGGAGATGAACCCTATGATAGATTCTGTCGTTTGATTTTTATTTTACGCAATAAATACTTAGTTTATTGTTCTCAATTATGTGTGCTTAATTCTTGGTTTAATATTTCTAAACTATTGATCCATGTTTGAAGTGCTTAAATTGGAGGTTGAATAGACCCTGTTTAAGAATAGGTGTTGCGTAATTGAGTGGAGTTGCATGCAATCCTAGAAATAGGATGACATAAATCTACCGGATTAGAGTCAAATCTAATAGGGGAATCTATGGCACGAGTTAAAGCGATAATAGGGGTTTTAATTAGAAAGAAATTTCAACTAATCAACATAGAGTCAGTTGCTATTATGCTCGAAAGAGATATTTGCATAATTGAGGGATTTCTATGGATCAAGATACTAAGTAAAGAAATTGTGTAATTTAGATTGATAGTGACAGATGAAATCTAGGTGAATTCTTTCCAGGTATTGATTTGCTTCTTGGTTATTAATTGATTATTTTCCTGTTTTTTCTTTGTCGTGTTCGTTACTAATTAATATAGTTAATTTTAGTTTTTAATCAATCACTCGAATTATTTGGTTAAATAATAGAAAAACAATAATTATTAGTATTTTTGGTCTTCGTGGGAATGATATCTTTGCTCACTGTAGCTATACTATTAATTGATAGGTACACTTGCCATAGTCAAATTTTTAGTTTGTTCACGACGCATCAAAAGAACACCACGATAAATTGATTTGTCTCTCTTAATCTTTTCCTTTATTTACACAAATCCTAAGTGATGGAGGCTATAATTTGAACGTGTGTTTTTGTGTGTGTAACCCTAAGAGGTAGAGGGTGGATCAATTTATAATGATAAACTTTTAATCTGGTACGTCCATCAAGTAATTGAATGAATGGATATGAGTTAACTTCTAATAAAGAAAAACTCTTATTCCTTTTAAATTGGGTCAACAAGATTAGGCTAAAATCTTACATTCCCCTACTTGGCCTAATGCGATAAAACATAAACTTTAACAGAAAAAACGTTGAACGTGCATAACAAAAATAACACTCATCATTATTACCATATTATAGTGAATTGCAAATGTGAGCTATAACGGTTGTATATAGTTTAAGTCACATGCATTACAACCCAATATAATAGGTTTTTAATTATACAACTCAATATAATAGGTTTTTAACTACAAAAATTTTATTGTTTTAAATTATTTTATGTGCCCACATCCATAATAAACAAGAAATATGTCTATTTTATTTCATAAACACAGTAATTGAGCTCGAGTGTAAAAATATCATAATATTTCATTCATCAATGCAACTAAAACTTATTCTATGTACATGTTCTTTAAATATATTTAGTTGTAAGCCCTTAGTTAACGGATTTGTAATCATAATATCACTTCTAATATGCTCTATAGACACTCTTTGTTTTTGAACTTCCTCCTTAAAGGAAAAAAATATTTTAATTGTATATGTTGTGTTTCTTTGGAATATTTTTTGTTCTTGGAGAAAAATATCGCTATGAAATTATCACAGTAAATTTTCAACAGCTTGCTAATGGTGTCACTAACCTAAGTTCTAAAATAAAATTCCGCAACCATAATGTGTGAATAGTAGCATTAAAACATGTCACAAAATCTGGTTCCATCGTAGATGATGCAATGGAAAACTATTTAGCACTTTTCCATGATATGGCTCATTCATCAAGTAAAAATAAATAGTCAAAAATGGATTTTCTACTATCAAGTCATCCCACAAAATCTAAATCAGAATATCCAATCACTTCTAATTGATTAGATCTCCTATACATGAGCTTATAACCTTTGTTCCTTGTAGGTACTATAAAACTTCCTTTGCAGCCTTGCAACGATAAATTTAAGGATTACTTTGATATTTGCCAAACATCCTAACCGCAAAGCTTGTATCGAGTCTTGTGCAGGTTTAGACATAGATTAAACTGCCCAAAACAGAAGTGTAAGGAATTTATTTCATTCCACATCATTTTTTGGGGACTACATGAAACTAATTTTGTTCCCTTTTTGTATAGGAACAATTCTTGTGGAACAATTACTCATATTGAATCTCTCTAAAAGTATTTCAATATAGGTCTTTAAGACAATCCTTGTGATCTATTATGAAACATCTCAATTCCAATAACATAGGATGCCTATCCCATATCTTTCATTTCAAATTTATTCGAGAGAAAAACTTTCATCTCACGCAATATACTAAAGCCATTTGTCACAAGCAAAATATCGTCAACATATAAAACTAAGAAAATAAACTTACTTCCATACTGATATTTTAATATATACACTAATCAACGATGTTTTCTCGAAAATCCAAAGACTTTATGATATCATTAAACTTAATGTACCATTGTAATTTAGATTATTTAAGTTCATATATTGACTTCTTAAATTTACACACCATATGACATTTTCTTTTTATTGAAAAACCTTCAAGTTGATCCACATAAACTTCTTCTTCAAGATATCCATTTAGAAAGGTTGTGTTCACAATCCATTTGGTGTACCTCTAAATAATGATGAACCACCAATGTCATAGTAATTCTTAAAGAGTCTTTCTTATAGAATGGTGAGAAAGTTTATAATCAATATCATTCTTCTGAATGTAACCTTTGGCAAATAGTCTAGCTTTATACCATTCGATATTGCCATTTGAGTCACATTTGGTTTTAGAAACTCATCTGAACCAATTCGTTTTGACCCTTCTGGCAGTTCAACAATATCCCAAACTTTGTTTTGTTTCATAGATTTCATCTCATCTTTCATGACATTTAGCCATTTGCCAAACTCATCACTATTTATGGCTTGCGAAAGTGAAAATGGATCTTTAGTGATTCTAATATAAAAATCATACTCTTGCAAACATGCCATATAATTATTGGGAATGACCAATTTTCTCTCTCTTTTTAAGATCTTCTTAAAGTCATTATTTATAGTTCGTTTTCATTAGACCTTTTTGTGTTAGTTTCTTTTAAGGGTGTTTCATCATTTAAATGTTTTTCATCATTTAGGCATTCATTAATTACTGGAACAACATTTGTGGTAGTTGTGGATAAAGGAACATTATAGGTGTAAAAAATTATACTCTAATTTTTTTTATGTTCGCAACATGTTTTGAATAACTCCCACTAACTTCACCATTCTTAAAGAATCTAGCACTATGAATTTCTACAATTCTTGGACTATGATTTGGTACATAAAAGCTATTTCCTTTTTTATTTTTCTGGTTAACCAATAAATTATCCAGTTATCATACGATAATCTAATTTTCTTTCATGTAGATTATATATTCTTACTCCCACCTAGTAAATCCAAACATGTAGGTGTCTTAGGCTAGGTTCCTTCTAGTCTACAACTAAAAAAGAGTTTTTGGAACTTCCTTACTAGGACCTTATTTCATTGGTATAGAATGATTGTGACTCCATACATCCACAATGAAATAGGTAATGAGTTACAAATCATACTTCTAATCTTATCCAATAAAGTTTGATTATGCCTTTTTGCCATATCATTTGTTGAAGTGTGTCTGGTATATTGTGCATATGCCATAACTTTTGAGGAATTTTGCAAATGGACCTAGACATTGTCCTAATTCAATAAAATTTCTATCAAATTGACCAAATCTATCATATCTTACTATTTTCACTTTTCTATCAAATTGCTTTTCAACCTCATTAATGTATACCTCAAGAGTATTTATTGGTTGAGATATTTCATCAAGCAAGTAGATATAACATTACCATGAAAAATAATCAATAAAGGTGATAAAATAATTTTCTCCATTAAATTAAACTTAATCTTAAACCTAGAAACATAAAGTTTTGAAATAGATAAAGTTCCTAAAAACTAAAGGTACATAGAATCTGAAATAGGTTTAAATTATAACCAGTACCCAAGACCAAACGATAAGTCCATGTGTCTTCAATCGGGGCCTTCATATTGTTCCCCATGTATAGGAAATATTTAGTTAGGTTTGTGGTTTGGATCAAAAAGAATCCTTGCATCATGTTGGATACATGAGTAGTAGCACCAATATAAAACCACCAAGTATTATTAGGAACTTCAATTAAACATAAAAATTATCTTTCTTTTCAAACCAAGCTTTTCATTCTTGGTAATCTTTCTAATAATGTCCTACTTTCTTACAAAAGTGACACTTATCTATGGTTTGTTCCTTTTTATCGCCATTAAAGACATTGGTAGGCGTGTTTTCATCTTCTTAAACTTGTTGATTTTTACCTTAAGTCCTTTTCCAACTTCTTAACCCACAAGGTTGTTGAGTTAGTTCCTTAACTCTTTAATCTTACTTCCTCTTAAACAAGCTTACTAGCCAATTCATTAACATCTCACTTATCTTTAATGGTGTTATAGTTTTGAAATGATCCATAATTTGAAGATAGTGAGTTCAATATAAACTACACTAAAAAAGAGTCATCAACCGTCATCCCTAGGGTCTTTATCCTTATTGTAATATTAGTCATATTGATGATATGTTCTTGCATTCTCCTCAAACCATCATACTTCATGGTTGTGAGTTTTTGTCATTTAAGTACCAATGAATGACTTATCCATAAAATGAAAATGTTCTTCCATAAGCATAATAAATTCTTTCACACTTTCAGTTTATGGAATTGTGGTCTTGATGTTGTTGACAATAGTCATCCATAAAAACATAAAAGCTCAATTTATTTGATTGATCCTATTGTTTATGGTACAATGTCTCTTCCTCATTGCTTAAGTTAGTAATAGCAATAGGTTTATCTTTAATATTGTCACACTTAAATGGAACTTGACTTGTTCACTACATTAAGAGAAGTTTAACCTAATAGCTATAGAACATTATAGTAAAGGTCCTTAAGTGGTAAATAGGCCATTTATGAGTTAGTGGATGATAGTGGAGTGGCATTTCGTGTAATTACTAATGTTTTTAATGGTAAAATAGTAAATAAGTAAATTAATGATAAAATAAATAAAACCAAAGCTAAAATTTTGTCCATCTTTTCTTTCTTGGCTGAATATTGAAGAAGAAAGACACCACTGATGAACACTTAGGGTTCGACACACACATAGCTTGATTAAGGTACGGTTTGAGCTCAGTTTTTAAAAATTTTTACATTTTTAAGATCGTTGCTTCGTGTTCTAGCTAACCCATGTCCTAATTTTTGAATTGGTTGATGAATTTGTGACTTTCCATTTATGATAGCTTGATGTTTTTGAATGTTGATGATGGAAAATGAATAATTGTTGATAGATTACTATGTCTTGTAAAGTGATTTTTGACAAAAATGTCAAATAGGGATTAAATTGTGAAATATGAAAATTGAGTGATTGAAATGTAAAATAAATGAAAGTTTTGGGCTGATAGGGGTACTATAGTAATTCGGCTAAGCTTGGGTTATATTGAATTGTGTGAATTTTGTGTATTTGTGAAATAGGAACTAAATTGAATAAATGTGAAACTTTAGGGGCTAAAGTGTAAAAATGTCTGAATAGGTATTTTTGGATGAAACTGAATGAATAGGTGATTAAATGAGTTAAATTTTAATTCATATAGATCAAGAAAGTAAGAAATCAGATTTAGATCGTGGGAAATCGAAAGTTGACGAGTACTTGGTCCGATCCGTTCGTTTCCGTACGAGGTAAGTTTATAAGTAAATAAATGTTTTTGAATTCAAATGTATATGTTTTATATATTGTTGGGGGTTGGTATTGTTCGGAAGAAGTGTACTAAAAGGCCTCGGGCCTAATTTACTGTTAGCTCAGCTGTAAACCATTGTTTAGTGCCGTATTCAGTACTTTTTAGAGTGTAGAGATGAGTGGGTTGATTATCCCCACAAGGAGTGTAGGGTTGGATGGAGATGGTGTGTAAAGGCTGGCTGGGTAGGATTTTGTGACTGTATATCTGGTACTATACTGATTACTGATACTGTAATGGGCCAATACCCTAATGCATGACTATTTCTGTACTAAAATGGGCTAAGGCCCAAACTGAAATTGAATCTGGTACCGAAAGGGCTTAAGCCCAGACTGTGACTGCATCATGTCTGCTTGTTCTATATGGAGAATTATACACTGAGTTTTCGTAAACTCACCCTTTTGATTTATCTGTACAAGTAATCCCTAGGCTTGGGCGGATCGGTGCGGCAGAGGACTTAGCAGTGGCCACAAAACGTTATTTGACTCTGTTTCGTACTTAATTATGATTTTAAATTTTATTTGGGAATTTTATTGTAAATATGGCCTCTAAGGATTTTTCTTAAATTTGGGATTTTCAATTTATAACTACTAGTTTTAGGAAAACTCAAGTTTTCAAAAGAACCAAACGGTTTAACAAAATACTCACGATTACGCAAAATGTTTTAAAAAGCTTCCGCATAGATTAAACGTTATTAAATAAAATAACAAGTAAAGCTTGCAAATGAAGACATACATTGTAACACCCAAACCCAGCCTGGACATTATGGTCGAATCTGGCGATGTCACATGGTAGTTTGTTTGAAAACTGCAACTTGTGTTCTATAAGCTAAAGTTTGAATTAATGTATTTCATGTGACGCTGCTTTCAAACTATCACAAATTAATTTCACTTTTTCCTCTGTCTCTCTAATTAGATCAACCCTGTGAATCTTATTCTCGCTTAACTCAATCCAATACAATGGTGTTTGACACTTACGACCGTATAGAGTTTCATATGGTGTCATCTTTATACTCGATTGGAAACTATTGTTATATGCAAATTCAATCAACGGAAAATATTTTTCCCACATACTTTCAAACTCAAGAATGCAATATCTCAACATATCCTCGAGTATATGTACAACTCGCTCAGATTGACAATCTGTCTGCGGATGAAAAGCAGTACTAAAGTGCAGCTTTGTACCCAATGCATCTTGCAATTTCTTCTAAAAAGATGTTAATCTCGGATCTCTATCTGAAATAATGGACATAGGTACTCCGTGCAACCTCACAACCTGAGAGATATATAGCTCAACTAACTTATCAATTGAATAATCCATGCGTACCAGAATGAAATGAGCCGACGTAGTCAGTCTATTAACAATTACCCAGATCGCACCTTTCTTACTCGGTGACAGAGGCAAACCCGATACAAAATCCATCATGATTCTATCCCATTTCTACTCGGAAATCATAATCGGCTACAGTAACCCAAACGGTACCTGATGCTTAGCTTGGACTTGTTGACAGATTAAAAATTTTGAAACAAATTCTGAAATATCACGTTTCATGTCATGCCACCAATAGAGCTGTTTCAAGTTATTATACATTTTTGTACTTCTCGGATGAACAGATAAACGACTACTATGAGCGTCATTCAAAATCATCTGAATCAACTCTAAATTTCTCGAAACACATAATCGACCTCTAAATCTTAAATAGTCATCGGAATCAACTTGAAACTCTGAATCAGGGTTTGAATCACATTGAGCTCGTTTGGCTAATATTTTATTATCAACTTTCTAAGCTTCACAATCTGCAGCAAAAACAACGGTCTCGCTTTTAACTCATCTACAACCGAGCCGTTGTCAGATAGAGTCAACTGAGTATTCATTGCACGTAGAGCAAACAAAGATTTTCAGCTTAATGTATCAGAAACAACATTTGCTTTTCCCGGATGATAGTCAATTACTAACTCATAATATTTTAGCAACTCTAACCATCTTCGTTGTCGCAAATTCAAATCTCTCTCAGTCATTAGATATTTCAAACTCTTGTGATCAGAATACACATGACATTTCTCACCGAACAAATAATAGCGTCAAATCTTCAATACAAACACAATGACTGCTAACTCTAAATCGTGTTTCAAATAATTCTTTTTATGCGGCTTCAACTGTCTCGAGGCATAAGCTATGACTTTGCCTTCCTGCATCAAAACACAACCCAGGCCATTCAACGATGCATCACTATATATCACAAATTCTTTACTCGATTCTGGCTATACTAACACTGGAGCTTCAGTTAATAGGGCTTTCAACTGATCGAAACTTTTTTGGCACGTCTCATACCATTCAAATTTTACATCTTTCTGAAGTAATCTCGTCAACGGAATCGCAATCATTGAAAAGCCTTTCACAAATCGTCTATAATAGCCTGCGAGTTCCAGAAAGCTACAAACTTCAGATACATTTCTAGGAGGTTTCCAATCCATTATTGCAGAAATTTTGCTTGGATCAACTCTTATACCCGATGCTAACACTATATGTCCTAGAAAACTAACTTCTCGTAACCAAAATTCACATGTACTGAACTTTACAAATAATTTTTTATCTCGCAGAGTCTGCAACATGATTCTCAAATGCTCGGCATGCTTAGTTTCCTCTTGTGAGTAAATCAATATATTTTCAATAAATACGACAACCATTCGGTCTAAGTACGATCTAAAAATTTGGTTCATCAAGTCTATAAAGACTGCAGGAGCATTCGTTAATCCAAAAGGCATAACTAAAAATTTATAATGTTCGTACCTCGTTCGAAAAATGATTTTAGGCACATCGGATTTTTTTACTCGCAACTGATAGTAACCAGATCTCAGATCTATTTTTGAGAATACAGTAGCCCATTTCAACTGATCAAACAAATCGTCTATTCTGGGCAGCTTGATTGTCACTTTATTGAGCTGTCTATAATCACTGCACATTATCATAGTTCTGTCTTTCTTTTTCACAAATAATACCGGAGCACCTCTAGGAGAGAAACTCGATCGTGCAAATCCTCTATCGATTATTTCTTGCAACTGAGATTTCAATTCTTTTAACTCAGTCGGAGCCATTCTATATGGAGTTATTGATATCGGAGTAGTTCCCAACACTAGATCAATACCAAATTCAACTTCTCGAATCGGTGGTAATCCCGGTAGCTCTTCGAGAAATACATCTGGATATTCACACACAATTGGCACAAATTCATTCTTCTTTTCAATCACTGTTGTATCAAAAACATAAGCAAAGAAAGTTTCATACGCTTTTCTTAGATAACTCTGAGCTTTCATCGACGAAATCACAGCCAGCAACCCATTCAGATCATCTGACTCAATCCAGATAATCTCATTATTCTGACATCTCAAATCGATCGTCTTTCGTTTGCAATTCATAATCGCATCATGCAATGTTAGTCAATCCATACCCAGAATTATATCAAATTTATCAAATGATAACAACATCAGATCGACCGAAAAACAAAAATCTCGTATCACCAACAGACAGTTCTTACACACTTTATCTACCAATACACACTTGCCTAAGGGATTCGATACTCTAATCACAAATTTAGCAGACTCTACAGGCAAAGTCTTACTAGATACTAAATTCATACATATATAAGAATGAGTTGATCATTGATCTATCAATGCAATTACAGTAGTATCATAGAGGGTGAAAGTACAGGTAATAACATCTGAAGACGAAGCTTCTTCGCGAGCGTGAATAGCATAAGTTCTGACAGGTGCGCGAACTTCAGATCTAATAGCAGTGTCTTTAGTTCCCTTCTGGCTACTACTCACATTACTCATGTTTCTGGGTGGTCTACCTCTAAATGTTGTGTTACTCGGTCTCGTATTCTGCTCAGTGTCTTTTTCAACCAACTCGGGACAATCACAAATGAAATGATCTAACGATCCAAATTTAAAACAGGCCCGATCATTCAATCTATAATCACTAGGGTGACATTTACCACAATATCTGCACTTGGGCCGATTAGGTCTGATGTCACCAACACTAGCTATTGAGATCGCTTTCGAACTCACAGGTGGTTTATCTCGATCTCGTCTAGGATAACCCACAGTAGTCCTTAAACGGCTAAAATCATCTCGAAACTTCTTTGATGTCGACTGAAATGACTTAATCGATGATCTTTTTTGTGAATCTCTAGCTTCAAAGTAAGCTTTTCTTTTCTCTTTCCCGAGTTCTTCAGCTTTGCATGCTCGCTCGACAAGTACCACAAACTCTTTGATTTCCAGAATCCTGACTAATAACTTGATGTCTTCATTTAAACCCTCCTTGAACCTCCTACACATGATTGCTTCGATCGATACACATTCCAAGGCATATCTACTAAGTCTCACAAATTCCCTCACATATTCGGTCACTGTCATGCGACCCTGTTTCAACTCGAGGAATTCTTTAAGTTTCTGATCTATAAATCTCTGTCTGATATATTTCTTCTGAAATTCAGTCTGAAAGAACTCCCAAGTAACACATTCCTTAGGAACCACAGATACTAAGGTATTCCACCAATGGTACGCAGTATCTCTAAACAAGGAAACAACACACTTGATGCATTTAACGAGAGTGCAAGATAATTCATCAAACACTCGGATAGTATTATCTAACTAGAACTCAGCTCTCTCAGCATCATCATCAACAGTAGCTCTGAACTCTTCAGCCCCATATTTACAAATCTTATCGACAGGTGGCTTACTCGAGCGTATCGGATCAATAACTTGGGGAGCTACAGGAGCTTGCGGGGGTGGAGATTTTTTAGTAGCCGAATTCATTCGAACGAACTCTGTAAATCACTCATTCATCATTGAGAAAAAGACTTGCTTTGCCTCTCTTTCGTGGCTACTAGCAAAAACTCTAGAATCAGATTACACTGCCCCTTGAGTGGGAGCGGGTACATTACTTTCAACATTGTCAGCTACGGCTCGATCGGGATCCATTTGCTATACGAAAACACAATTTGAATTGTCAGGAATTCATCACACTATCGCAGTATATAAATATGGCATGTATAGCTAAACTCTTACACGCTACTTTAGTCCTAGAATTGACTAAATCGTAGCTCTGATACCAATTAAAATATAACACCCGTATCCCGTATCTGTCACTAGATTAGGGTTATGAGGTATTACCTGACACAACACAGTCTAACACAGTCATTTATTACAATTCATGTCTACTAATCATATCTCATATGCAAACCATACTTCTTTCCCGTACAAACCAATTTCACAATACAAATCATACTCTGAAATTCAACCAAGTCATAACCATTCTATTATTCAAATTTCGAACCAACTAACATACATCGAATCATAGTACACTATAACAAAACACAACCACCAACTAAATCATTACTCAAACCGAATCTTATAACCAAATATTATCATACATATATATCCCGAAACCTACTTCCCAAAAGATTTTATAACATGACCAAATATACATAATAATTAGTATCTCTAACAAGCCATTTCGCATGGCAACTTATATACAATTCAAAATTAGCCATAGTCTATACATGCCATATGTCATAATATCAAGCTTTCAAAATACCGAAATGGCGATTGATAGTGTGACTATATTCTTTGACGATCCCCGAGCTCGAGCTACCTTTATATATCTATAAGACAATGAAAGGATGCACAAAGTAAGCTTTGGAAGCTTAGTAAGCCATAAGCAAATAAATCATCTCAATGATATTTATAATTCAATTCAACTAGGTCTAATTTAAATAAATCTCAAACACATATACATTTAAACTAACTCATATAAATTCATATAATCACATTAAGTACTAAAATTACCTTAATATTTTATGAGGATATAAAATTTACACATACCTAAACCATTTAGCTCAAATTCACATTTGAAATTGTTAAGAACACACGGAAATCATATAAAGCTCGTACAATGCCATATCTCGAATATGGTCTTACATGCTAACGCATATCGATGTCACTGTCCCAGACAGCGTCTTATACGAATCATATACGATACCAATGTCCCAGACAGGGTCTTACACATTTTCTCACTTCGATGCCAATGTCTCAGACATGGTCTTACACGAAATCACACCTCAAAAGTCCTAATGTCATGACATCAGTATCCTTTACATTTCCTAAGGTTCATTTGTAGCTTTCAACTTCGTAATTAAATTAATTCATGCACAAAACCAGTCATCCAATGCTCAAATCAATTCGGCAATATATATGTATACATATACAAATCAATTCAAAAATATATATACATATACAAATCAATTCAGTAATGTATATCCATATACAAATCAATTTGGAAATATATAAAACATATACATTTTCAAAAACATTTATTTACTTATGAACTTACCTCGTACGAAAACGAACGGATCGGATCAACTACTCGTCAACTTTCGATTTCCCCCGATCTAAATCCGATTTCTTTCTTTCTTGATCTATATAAATTCAAATTTAACTCATTTAATCACCCATTCATTCAGTTTCATCCAAAAATACATATTCAGACATTTTTACACTTTAGCCCCTAAAGTTTCACATTTATTCAATTTAGTCCCTATTTCACAAATACACAAAATTCACATAATTCAATATAACCCAAGCTTAGCCGAATTACTATAGTGCCCCTATCAACCCAAAAATTTCATTTATTTCACATTTTAACCACTCAATTTTCATATTTCACAATTTAATCCCTATTTGACGTTTTTGTCAAAAGTCACTTTACAAAACATATTAATCTATCAACAATTATTCATTTTCCATCATCAAAATTCAAAAAAATCAAGCTATCATCAATGGCAACTCACAAATTCATCAACTAATTCAAAAATTAGGGCATGGGTTAGCTAGAACACAGAGCAACGATCTCAAAAACGTAAAAATTTTTAAAAATTGACCATACCTTAATCAAGCTATGCGTGTGCCGAACCCTAAGTGTTTATCAATGATGTCTTTCATCTTCAATATTCGGCCAAGGAAGAAAAGATGGACAAAATTTTAGCTTTGGTTTTATTTATTTTATCATTAATTTACTTATTTACTATTTTACCATTAAAAACATTAGTAATTACACCAAATGTCACTCCACTATCACCCACTAACTCATAAATCTCATTTACCACTTAAGGACCTTTACTATAATGTTCTATAGCTATTAGACACCTTTACCTTATAGAACACAACTTTTACGCTTTACGCGATTTAGTCCTTTTTACCAAATTAAGCATTCAAACAGTAAAATTTCTTTACGAAACTTTCACACATATATAATCACATGCTGTAAATACCAAAAATAATATTAAAATAATTTTTGACCTCAAATTTATGGTTTCGAAACCACTATTTCGATTTAACTAAAACCGGGCTCTTACACCTAGGGTACCTAATTGATCTGTCAGCTAATTGAATATTCATCCTAGTGGGTTTTAGTTCCCCAAGACCCAGTTGTTTGAACATTTTATAATACATAACATCTATACAAACCCCTAAATCAGCCAAAGCTTTTTCAACATTTAAACTACTAATAAGACAAAGAATAGTAAAACTCCCTAGATCTTTAAGCTTGTTAGGTAGTTTGTTTTGGAGAATGGCTGAGCAATCCTCATTGAGTTCCACAGTTGACAAGTCTTCTAACTTCATTTTATTTGTTAACAACTCCTTTAAAAATTTTGCATATTTGGGAATTTGCGAAAGAGTTTCAACAAAAGGTAAGTTAATAAGCAATTTTTTTTTAAAAGCTCAAGAAATTTGCCATATTGTTCTTTTATATGGTCTTACTTCAATGCTGCCGGATATGGAATTCGTGGTTTGTATTCTCTAACCATCGGCTTATGCTCTTTCTTACTTTCCTTAACCCTATCATTTTTCTCAACAGCTTCTAGATTTAACTTCTTTTCAGGCTCGACTAACCCTTTTACGCTTCAAACAGTAATTGTGTAGACTTGCTCCTTTAGGTTAGTTTCAGTGTTACTAGGTAAGCTACCTTGTTGTCTTTCCAAAACCAGTTTAGCAACCTATTTCATCTGATTTTCAAGCCCTGGAATCAATGCTTCCTGATTTTTTAGAGTTGTCTAAGTGTTTTGAAATCGAGTTTCAGACACCAAAATAAAGTTAGCTAACATCTCCTCAAGGTTTGATTTCTTTTCTTGCTTATAAGGTTGCTGAAAACCCGAAGGGGGTTGTGACCTTTGATTTTCTTGATCACCCTAAGAGAAATTTGGATGGTTTCTCCAATCTGCATTATATTTATTGCTAATAGGGTTATTTTGAGCTCTAGAATTGTTATCCATAAAGTTGAGTAGCTTATGTTCCATGCTAGAACCAAAGGGTAAACATTCTGATTAATCATCCCCGCTCCATTCGTAACATATTGCACTACCGAATTCACCTGCTTAGAAAATTTTAAACCATCAATTTTCTTACTAAGAGCTTCAACATGATTTTCTAACATAGAAATTGCATCAATATTAAAAACATTGGCTGCTTTAATTGGTTTTGTTCTCAGGACTTGCCACTAATAGTTATAAAGTGTCATCTCCTCAATAAACTCTTGAGCCACCTTAAATGTCTTATTAGTCAATATTTCACCAGCTGTTGCATCAATTAGTTGCCTAGTCGATGGATTTAAATCGTTGTAAAAGGTTTGAACTTGTAACCATAAAGGTAATCCATGATGAGGGGACCTTCTCAAAAGATCCTTAAATCTCTCCTATGCATCATATAATGTAACAGCCCGATTTTGGGTCTAGATGGAACAGTGATTTCGGGACCACAAATCCGACAAGGAAAAATTTATTTTAAAATTATGACATGGGTTGCATTATGATAGGAAGGTTGCATGAAAACACTGATATGAAAATTTTATCGATTTAGTGATTAATTAAGGAAAGGACCTATTTGTATAAAATGTAGAATTTGAATTCTAGAAGCTAGAAGGGTTAATTAGCTATGAAATTGTAATGCCCAGAAAATTACTACAGTAAGAAAGTAAGATAATATCCCTGATATGGTGAAATAAGGAAATAAAGTGATAAAAAGGGTAATTGAGTTATGTCAACATTGGAAAGTATATTATGACATATTAATTCAAGAAAGGATTAAATTGCAAAAGTGAGAAAAGTTTTGTTATCCAAGAGTAAATACTCAAAATTTGAGGGGTTAAAATGTAAATATGAAAAGTTGAAGGACTAATAGTGTAAATATTTTAAGGGTGGAATAATCTAGAAACTAAGGAAGATGGATGAATTGGGACCAAATTGAATAGATGAAGAATTATGAGGGACTAAATTGTAATTTTACCAAATTAGGTGATGACTCAAGGATGAAATTTTAAAAGATCTAAAGGGAAAAATGGTCAATTAGAAGAAAGAGAAATCTAGAAAATAATGATGATGTTGGAGATATTTTAGATTAAATAAATAAATATTAGTTTATTAATATTTTAATTTAATTTTTAAATGATATTTTATTATTTTATTATTATTATATTGTTATTTTATTTAGTGTATATATATGGAAGAAAAGATGAAGAATCATCATCTTCTTCCCCATGCAACTAACGTATGAAGAGAAAAGAAAGAGAGAAACTTTCTTTTCTTTACAATTTGGTCCTTTTACCAAAAATTCACCATTTTCACTTAGAAATCAAAAGAATTTCCATATTCATCAAGAGAGAAAGATAACAAGGAGACTATGGGGAGCTAGAATATCAAGTTAGATTCAAGAAATAGAAGCTGGAGGAGGGAGAAAATCAAGTTAAAGATTGAAATTAATGGTATAAGGTAAGAACATCAAGATTTTTATATACTTTTGAGTTTGATATTATTGAAAAAGTAGGAAATTAATGTTAAGGTAGAGTTTCATTATATAAGGTTCTATATTCTTGTTATGTTAGTAAAGGGAAATAAGAGAAAGTGATGGAAAATATTGAAGAGAAAGGAAAGGAAAGTGTTATAAATTTAGTTATCAACATTTTACACTAAAACAGTTTTGAGACAGCAGCAGTAGTCTGACTTTGAAAATCTATCAAAAATCGTATAAATAGAATTAGAGGATGAAAAAAATATTAAATTAAATATTATTGAGTCTAGTTTCTCATAGAAGAAACAGTGTAAGCAATGGAATTGTAAATTATGAGATATAATAGGTTTTGTGAGATAAGGTCAGAATGATTTTGGGTTCCCCTGTACTAACTTTGGAAAAAAATAAAAAATTGGATAAAAATAATTAGAGGCTTAAATTTATATTTTTAAATCCTTAATAAGTCTATTTTAAATAGAAACAAATGGTAACATCATTTGAATTTTGTACGAGAAGATAATTAATTTTTAGTGAAGAAGGGTCGGAACTGTCAGATAGCAGAATAGGGATGACTTTAAAGAATAAAATGTACTTATTCGCTAAACCAAAAATTTTGAAAATTTTATGGTAAGAAGATATGTGAGTATAGTTTCAAATAAAATTAACGGATCTTAATTTGGAGTTCTGTACATCAAGATATAAATAATTTAGTGATCATGACTCAAGTGGACAGCTTTGAATGAATATATAAGTAAATGGTGAAATTATAGCTAATGTTACCTATAAGCATGTTATATACATTAAGGGTGTGGAATGGAGAGGAGGAGGAGGAAAATATATGATTATTCAACTAGCATGAGTTTTCATTAAAAATGACCAATTTACATGTTTTAGGTTCAGGGACTAAATTGAACAAATGTGAAACTTTAAGGGTAAATTTATAAAAATGTCAAAAAGTGACCAAATTGCATGAAATGAATTTTTTTATTATTTAAATTAGTAAATTGAATGAAATATTAATTTAGATCAAGATTGGGTGGAAATTCGAGAAAATAGAAAATTACCAAAATGTCTCTAAATTTTGGTATTTCTGCAATTTAGCCTGGTAAGTTCGTATGAACTATATTCTGTATAATTTTAATTAAAGTGAATGTTATTTGATGATGAATATTATATAGATATGTGTTTTATTATTGAAATTGAATTATTGTTGGTAATATGTACAATTATTAGATGCAGTGAGATGATTATCGGAAGCTCGATTGTGGTTGGTAGGAAATGTTGCATTATTTATATTGTGAAGAATTATAAAAGCATGTTAATAATTTGAAAGTTTTAATAATTAATGGAATTTTATAACTCGGTTCAATACGTTTACAAGTGTATATGTTCTGGTAGTGCCTCGTACCCTATTCCGGTGTCGAATATGGGTAAGGGGTGTTACATATAATGTCTCCAAATCAATTTGAGCAAAAGAAGAGATGTCGTTCCTCAACTTAGCTGTTTTAGCCGGTGGGAAATATTTCAATAAAAATTTCTCAATAATCTGATCCCAAGTCATGATAGAACCCCGTGGAAGTGAGTTCAACCACTGTTTTTCCTTGCTCCTCAAAGAAAATGGGAACAACCGTAAGTGTATGGCATCATCAGGAACGCCATTAATCTTGAATGTGTCGCAAATCTCTAGAAAGTTAACCAAATGAGCATTTGGATCTTTATCTTGCGACCCATCAAATTGAACATACTGTTGTATCATCTAAATTGTATTTGGCTTTAGCTCAAAATTATTTACAACAATAGTAGGTCTGGCGATACTCGATTCAACCCCAATCAGAGTAGGCTTAAGATAATCACACATAGTCCAAGGAGTAGGAACTGCAGGAAGCTACTGATTATTTTGATTACCATCCATCTCTACAGTAATATCATTTTCCTCTTGTTTGTCTACTAAAATATGTTTATCTTTATAACACCCAGAATTTGAATTTAGAAATTTTAGGGTATGTGCTTAGGGTCAGTGTGTAGGTTGAGCAATTGTGTCTGTTTTCGCATTCTGTTGTCAAAAAGGGCCTGCTGGTGTGGTGTTTTTTTTCTGAAAATATGGGTGGTTACATAGCCGTGTGTAATTGAGAATTAGGGTTTCTGGGCAAATTTTGGTGCCACACGACCGTCTGGCTAATTTTTGGGATTTAGGGATTTTTTAGTCATTTTTTACACGGGCGTGTTGACCCCTTATACGGCCTAGACACTTCCACACGGGACACGCGACCATGTGGCCCTTTTTCGCCAATTTTCGTAGTATGTTGGTTTTTGATCTAATTGTACTTCTGTGTGCTTTGACCCTTGGCTAGGCCTTAGTAAGGGCGGTCGGGACTCTATTTTGACTTGGACTTGTTCGTTCTTAGCAATCATAGCTCTAGTTAAATAGGTTGTTTAAGTGTTAATTGATGTTACGTTATAATGATTCTGAATCTGGGCAATTGAATGTGTGTATTTCTGATTCTGTATTTTGTTTCAGTATGTTTGTTTACAAATGGTGTGCATTTTGCATTTACATCGATCGTTTTGGGTTTGATTGCAAAGAGAATGGAGTCTGATCTATTTTGGGTAGTTTTAACTGCGACTCATTAGTTCAGCAATTTACCGCACTGTATTACACATATGTCAGCTCTGCTACATATTAACATTTGAGTGGCTTAGTCCATATTTGTGGTGTGTAGGGTTGGATAGGCCTTTCGAGGTCCTATGTGGTGTGTATGGTTGGTTGACTTGATTAGCTCATATGTGGTGTGAATGGGGGTCGAAAAGGTGTTTGGCTGGATGGGTGGGTTTCATATTGATGCATTCTTTCTGCATTCTGTCTGTCTATTTGATTGCGAGACTAACTGTTTATAGATCGATGTGTTTCAGTACTGATACGTTTGATTGTTTGTGGTGACTATTCATATATCGGATTGCCATTGAGGTATTTTTTATTGTGACACTTGACTTTTGTTTTTCTGTCATTTTCGAATTCACACTGAGCTCGTGTAGCTCATCCCCTTAGTTTTCCCTTTTAGGTACCCTCGTGTTCAGAAGCTGGACTCGGCCTACCGAAGGTCTTGGATAGTCACGTTTTTAAACAAAATAATTAGTCTTCTCTTTTTAATTTCGAACTGTTTTGGACTGTGCTTACTAAAAAGGGACTGTGGTATAAATTAAATTTTGGAATTCCATAAATTGAGTTTTGTCTCGGAATGAATTTTTTATTTTGCGGATTTATATTTTCGAACGTTTTAATGTATTCTGAAGATTTTTGCTTTTAATCCTAAAATAATAAACAGAGCTGCGTTTGAATGAGATTTTCACAAATCGTTTGTGAATGGCTTTCTGATCACTTAGTGATCAATGTTACCTCCAGGATCCGGTCTAAACTTCTAGGTCGGGTTTTAAGGCGTTACAATCTTGCCTTGATTTTCTAACCTCTCTACAATTTCTGCTAGTAGTCTTTTCAACTTCACTATAAAAAATTAACGGTTCTGACGGGTTTCCTCTAGTTATAAATCAAAAGAACCTTTCAGAATCAAACAAACGAAAAATTAGAATATAAAAATTAAATTAAAAATAAAAATATTAAAATAAAAATAAAAAATGACTAAATTAATAGAAATAAAGCTTTCCTAATATTTTAGTTTCCGACAATGATGCCAAAAACTTGATACAGTCATAAACTAACTAAAAATCTGACTAAGACAGGTGCATCTATCAATTAATAGTATAGCTACGGTGAGCAAAGATATCATTCCAACAAAGACTAAAAGTACTAGTAATTAATGTCTTTCTATTATTTAACCAACAAATTGAAGTGGTTAATTCAAAACTAAAATTAACTAATTAAATTAACTAAAGAACACGTCAAAGAACAAATTAGGAAAATAATCGAGTAAACAACCAAGAAGCGAAACAATACCCAGGAAAGAATTCACCTAGATTTCATCTATCACTATCAATCTAAATTACACAATTTCTTCACTTAGTATCTTTATTTGTAGAAATCCCTAAATTATGTTAATATCTCTCTTCAAGACTAAGAGCAACTAACTCTATGTTGATTAATTGAAATTTTTTTCTAATTAAAACCACTATTGTCACATTAACTCAGTCTATCCCTCTATTAGATTTGACTCTAATCCGGTAGATTTATGTAGTCCTATTTCCAGCATTGCATGCAACTCCACTCAATTATGCTAGATCTACTCTTAAACATAGTCTATTCCTCTTCTGATTTAAGCACATCAAACATGGATTAATAGTCTAAAAATATTAAAATAAGAATTAAGCACACACAATTGAAAATAAGATCCAAGTATTTATTGCGTAAAAATAGAAATCAAATAACATAATCCATCCTAGGGTTCATCTCCCTAGGTGTTTGGAAAATTAGTTCACGCTAGCAAATAAAAACATCCCAAAGATAGAATAACCACAATAAACAAATAAACTCATAATAAACTTTAAAGAAATCAAAAGGAGATATTCAATCTTGATGGAAATCTGCTTCAGAATTGGCTTCAATGGTGTTTTTTAATTTGTTTACTTCAATACTCTCTAACGGCTCACTCCCCTCTTCTTATTTTTGTCTTATATAGGTCTTAAAATGCTCGAAAAACCTAAAAATGTGTTTTCCCACAAGTTTGGAGTGGGATTTGTGATTTCCACACGGTTTGACACATGTGTAACAACTCGTTTTTTAGTGGCATCAAAAATAGTATTTTCGGGGCCACAAATTCGACGAGTGAGTCTATAAATATTATTATTTAACATTTATGATTCAAATATAGTATTATAATAATTTTTGATTTGATAATTTATGTTATTTGAATGATTAATTAGGTTCAAATGGTATATCTCTAAAGTCAAGTGGTTTTAGGAAAGGAGGTATTGGGACATCGTTTCTTTAAACTAAGCCCATGAATATTTTTATTAAACATTTACGGAGTGATTATGTAGGTGTATTAAAATTTGGTTAAGAAATTTTAACGTTTAAATAGTTAATTAAGTAAAAAGGACCAAATTTAAAAATGTGCAAAAGTATATTTCTATTAGATAAAAGGGTCAACTGGTTATGGAATATTAAACTAATGGACTTAAATGGTAAATGTACTAAATGAATTTATAGTAGACGATTTTGGGTGATTAAATGCATGAAATTTGATTAATTTTAAAAGGGTAAAATTGTAAATTCATAATTAAATGGAAATTCAAATAAACAAAAGGCCAAAAATTGCTTGTATCTTCTCCCTTTCTCAAAAACAAACCGAAATCACCATTAGAGAGGTTGGAAGCTTTTGGCCAAGTTTGAATTCCACGCATGGTATGGTATTTTGTCCCGATTTTAATATTTTTTATGTTTTTATTATCGTTTTAGCTTAATTTAGCTAGCCCGAGCTCAATTTATAAAACTGTTAAAAGTCTAGAGACTTGCCATGAATGGGTTTGAGGTTTTTTTTTAAATTTTAAATGATAGATTATTAATGTTGGTAGTTAAATATAAGTATTTGGTTAAGTGATTTTTGATGATTTTAATGTTTAGGGATTAAATTGTTGAAATAGTCAAATTCAAGGTAAATTGTGTGAAATGAGGGAAAATATGGGTTGTTATAAGACTAAGGAAAAATCAGATAGCATGAATTTTAATTAAAAGTGGTTAAATTGCAAGTTTTGGGTTTAGGGGCTAAATTGCATAAAAGTTAAAATGTTAGGGGTAATTTCATAAATTCACCTTAAAATGAATTATAGCTTGAATTAGTTATTTTAAGCTATTTTAATTGTGTAATTGAATTAAATTATTATTTAAATCAAGATATGCAACAACCGCACTTGAATCGTGGAAAAGTTAAAGTCTCAAATTAGTTCTCGATTCAATTTTTATATATTAATACAATGAACGATTGATAAATGGATGAATGAATAAGTAGCCTTAAACTAATTGTATGGAAATGCTATATATGGAGTTGTATTGTCTATTTGAATAGACTGAAGTTGGTTAATGTGGATAATGTAATGAGTTAAGTGACGAGATGATGGAAGTAGGATTATATGATTACGCATCTTGAGGTATAGGGTATATATAATAATTGTCGGTTTCACCGACCAGTGCTGGGCACATACATAAATATAATATTTGTCAGTTTCACCGACTAGTGTTGGGCACATATATATAATAATTGTCGGTTTTACCGACCAGTGCTAGGTACAAATATATATAATATTTGTCAGTTTCACCGACCAGTGCTGGGCACACGTATATATAATATTTATTGGTTTCACCGACCAGCGCTAGGCGCAAAACTTTATTACGGAATTATTCGTCAGGTACTGGGTGCCAATAATGGGTTATTTGATTGGAGCAATGTATCGATCTATTTTGATATATTTGGTATTGAAAAGGATAACAACGGAATGGCTATTATATCAATGTTCTACAGTCAGGTATGTGAATAAGAACTTATGAGTATTAAATTCATGGATTGAAGTTTATTATTTGAATAAAAGGTTGAACTGAGTTTTAAATACCTGTATGGGTAATGCCTTATGTCATTATAAGTTATTTGTTTCATTTGGTTTAACGGGTGATTAAAGCTTAAATCGATTACATGTGTATATGGAACGATTTAAGTTTTTAGAAGATGAAAGGGAAAAATATTGATATATGTATTTGAAATGAAAAGAGTGTCAATTGAATATATGAAGAATGAAATATATATTAAAATCTTGTTGTGATATGTTTCATGACTTGGTTGGATTACATGTACATTGTTACATTTTCTAATTTTATGAAGTGTTGTGGATAGGAAAGAAAATATCCATATGACCTAATGAACAATATTTGAATGGTTTAATCGCTTTAGGTTCGGTAAGTTTAAGTTCCCTTTATACGAGCGTACTATGCACTACTTGCTTACGTAGTTGCTTTTCTCTATTTTGTAGATCGTCAAAAAGCTAGACCGGTTGGAATATTGTCAAAGCTTTATCACACTATCTGTCGATCATTTTGGTATTTTTTGGTTAATTTGGCTTATAGTTATAAATGGCATGTATAGGGCTTAATGTAAGCTTGGTTTCTTGGTTGTTTTAAGTTGTGATAGGTTTAATTATGGTTGGATGCCTAGTTGATGTTGTGTGCAAATGGTGATGTAAATAAGTAATGTTGCACTTGTGCATAACCTTCTTAAGTAGGTAAATCATAATTGAATGGTATGCTTATGAAATGGTTTGGTATGTTTGATTTATGTAGAATTAATCATCTTGAGATATTGAATGGGATTATGTTTGGTTTGTGATTATGGTACCTTTTGTTGGTACATTGGTTAGTCTTATAGGTTGATGGAATTGGTATGTTTTAAGTGTGTTTAAAATGTGTTTTGGCTATATGAATGGTTGTGGAAATGGTATGTCTTGGTATGTAAGCATTGTGTTTGAAATAGCTTACTTTGGGGGCAATTTTTGAAGCACACGGCTTGGGACATGGGCTATCACAAGGCTGTATGCCACACATGGTCGTGTGTCATTATTGTTTTAAGAACAGGCTTCACATAGTCTGAAACACAGCTTGCGACATGGTTGTGTGTCTCAAGTCAGTATGTAACACAGTCTAGCACATGGCCTACGACATGGCTGTATGACCCAACATCGAATGCACACACGGTTTGGCACACGACCTGTGACATGGCCGTGTGGCCCTATTTTGAATACCCACACGAGCGGTCACACAGGCTGAGACACCGTCGTGTGTTCAGACTTCGAATGTCCACACGGTCTTGGTTATGTCACATGGTCGTGTGACCCTTTTTCCAAAATTTTCAAGTTTTCCAAAATTTTCTGTTTTATTTCAAATTGATCCTAGAATGTTCTCAAACTCTATTTAGGGCCCCGTAAGCTTGATTTAAGGCCCGTAAGTGTACTATTGCTTAAATTAAATTGAGTTATTCAATGATAGTTCTTGAATTGCATAATTGTTTCTATTTTGATGTTTAATGTTTTGTTTTGTACAGTAATGCTCCGTAGCCCTAATTCGGCTACAGAGACAGGCTAGGGATGTTACAACATGGCCATGTGGCATCCTGTGTGGCTCACACAGCTGTGTGCCCAGCCCATGTGGCTCTTGAAACTTGCTCCGAGTTTTTCGATTTTCACTCATTTTGCCCCCAAAGGCTCTCCTAAGTATAGAAACATGAATTTAAAGGATTAGGAGCATAAAATTCACCATTTAAATCGAATAATCATCCAAAAATGCATTAATAATGAGGCTAAAACATGTTACTTCTGGCACTTATCATCTACATTCCTTGTAGCTTCTTCCATGTCTTTTTTTCCATTTCATATCAATATCATAAATATGAAATATTAATATTCTTAATCCACAACACTTTCATGCTCAAATAATTATATTAAACATGATACTGCTACCAAATCATGAAAATCTTACCTCAAAACCTTAGTTTCTCACATTATCTATATTTTCTCTCTCTTCAAACATGAACACTCCACTTCTATCTTGAAAGTTAAACTGACTAGTTTGTGGGTAATTTGATTTAACTAAGGTTTCTATAGAAATTTGATGATTTCAAGCTTGGGGATGATGATAGAGGACTAGATTGTAAAAGAAATAAAAATTTCTTTCTCCCACAAATGCTCGTAACGTGTAAGAGAAGAAGATGATGATGGAGAATCTTCTTCATCTTTCTTTTAAAACATCATCATCATTATAATAAAATATCAATAATAATATATAAAATAAAATATTATAACTTATTCATAAAACTTTATCCATCTTCATTATCCACTAGATCTTGGTAAAATTGCTCTCCATGTCCTCACATGTTTCACCATTAATTTAATTTAATCTTTTTTAGTTTTAATTTCTCACTTTCACCCCAATACTTTGTATAAAACCTTACATTTTAGTTTATAGATCGGTCTTTTAAATTTTCTTCAGTCTCCTACTACATTCTCCACTAACACTTATAAATCTCATTTTACTTATTCTAAAAAATTCGACTCGTAATTGCTCAAAGTAATTTTGTTACAACCAAGAGATTTTCATGGATGTTACATCGAAATTGAAGTTGGCCATTGGCACAAGTTTAAGAATTACTTGATGCAAAATTGAAGTTGTCCTTTGAGTTTTGATGAAGAAGAACAACACAATAAATTGATTTCCCCCTCTTGAGTTTTTTCCCTAATTACACAAACCATAAGTGACGGAAGCTGTAATTTTTATATGTGTTTTTGTGTGTAACCCTATTAAATAGAAGAAAGATCAATTTGTAATGATAAACCTTTAATATGATACATCCATCAAATAACTAAACCAACGAATATGATTTAATTTCGTAAAACTCTTATTCCTACCATTTCAAGGTGGGTTTTGTTTGGAAGATGGTGGATTTCGAGCTGAGCATGTTGTATATTCCACTCAAGATAATTACAGAAATAAACATATATAATCTTACGTAAGACTTTATGATGTATTGCATTATTGAATGGAGGTCAAATATATCATTTAGTTTGGGGGCAAATAAAACTATCTTGAAAATTTCAAATTATAATATCACTATATTGAGTCAAAGTGGAGGCATGCGAAAAACCTACCCTGCCCACCTCCCTCAACATGCGTCAATAATGGAGATTTTAACAATGGACGTCCAAGAGCCGATGAAATGAACTTCAACGTTTATTTCTCTCCTAGAAGTTTCCCTTGCAATTCAACACTTATGATCAATTATATTAATTTGATATTTGTTATATAATTATAATAAAAAATTTCGACCTAAAATTTGACTCGAGGTCTGACCCTATATAATAAAATTCTGCAGATGTCTAAAGAGGAACAATATGCTTCTTCTATACTTCTCCTCCACATCCGTCGATATAATATATCAACAATTTTATATTAACCTATATATTAATGCACTTTCATTACACCATCGTGTCTTTTTCTTTTTTTTCAATAAAATTAATTTATTTTTAGCGACATATATTTATTTAATATAAATTCTAAATATTAAAAGCAAAAAAGATAAAATAGAGTTTTGACTAAATTGTGAAATGGCCAATAATTAATTACTTGATGGTGAGAGAATAAAATTTTAGAAAATAATAGGTAAGATTTGAAGGAGAGGTGAGTTGAAGTGGTAGGGTTCAGAATGTTTTAATTATTCAAAAAGCTTCTACCTATAGCTTTGCGCAGAGCCGAGTAGTGGTGTTGAACTATTCATCCGAATTAATAAAAGACTGAGCAGCAGCAATGCTTAAAAGTGATATGAAATTTGAATGAAAACTGGTTAAAAACCCAAAGCAGAGCTCATCATAAAAGCCCAAAACCAACAAAAATCTCAGACTTACAACAGAGTATGAAACTGAAATACTGGGAATTGATGAGGGGATGGAGCATCATCTTCTTCACAGATCTCTTCTTTTTTGGCTTCCAATTCAGTCCCTCTGGGAAAACCTTCATCTCTCAATTTTACTAACAAATCAATTGAGGTAAAGCTGACATCATCCTCAATTTCTCTCATACGTCACACCCGGCCCCACCTTTCTTCCTCCGCATTGCCAGATGTTGCTAAATTTCATCCTTTCATTTTTTTTCTTATTATTTTTTATTTTTAAATATATCATCCAGTCTTAATTTATTAAACTATTTATAAATTTAAAATATTTTTATTATTAATTAAAAATTTGTTATTTAAGTATCAAATTAAAACCAAATTTTAAATAATAATAATTAAAATCATTTCTTAATTGGTCATCATTATACAATATTTTCTTAAATTAATGATTATATATAAACTATTTATTTTATCATAGGCCTTATATTCGCTGAAGAAACTTGCTTCTAATTTTGCTGTCAAATTGAAATAGTAATTTTAAAAATAAATAAACAAGAAAAAAATATGTTCAATAGTCAAGTATGTAAAGTGAACTTGAAACAATAAAATAGAGATTTATAGCTTTCTGCGAATGCGTAAATTTCTCTTTAAATCCATCCTCTCTTTTTTTAACTATTTAAAAGTGCTTCACATTCCTAAATCATAATTTAAGCCGTCATTATTTCCAACCCTGTAAAAATTAGGAAACCTTTTATTAGAAATACAAAATTAGACCCTATCATTTTTTAAAAACACGTCAATTTCCTATCAATTTAATTTGATTGTCCATATGCATGTCCAGACACGATATTTAACAAACAATGAAACAGAAACGGAAAACAAAGGAGTAAAGAGAAATTTTGCACGTAGTCGTTTTTTAAAGCAGTTCGAAAACAATTCTACTGTGCGGAGCCTCACTTACTTAATTATTTTTATTCAACAATCTTTCGGATCACCTATTTGTTTTAGCCCAATTTATCCTTTCACAAAGAAGTAATTGCGGCCCTAACATCGATCCTAACCCCAATTGTTACAAATCACTCGCCCAAAAAACTTCACTTACATTAAATATAAACTCTCCAATAAAATCCTAACACGAGTGCAAACAATCAAGTAAAAGATACACAAAGAACCAACCAAAAACACTCTTCAAATGTGCGACACAATAGCCTATTGATAGGCTAAAATTGACATCTTCTCTATGCAGTCTTGATAAAGTAAAACTCTCAATTATAATATGAATATCTTCTTGAATTATCCCCAATAATTACCCTAAAATAATGTGGAATGAATCTCCTTAAAATCAACCTATAAATCTATCACAAAGGATAAGCACAAGCATTATCCACAAAGTTAAGTCGACCTCAATTTCTTTAAAACTCCAAATTCAATCATGACTATAATGATGCACAATAAACCTCATCCATAAATCACGTCCTAGAAGTTCATTTGCTTAAGGAAACATCACATCACTACACCAAAATAGGCTTTTAGCGGCACATTTTGCGGCGTTTAGATAGAAAACGCCGCTAAAAATCGAGATATAACGGCGCTTTATATAAAACGCCACAAAAAAAATAATTAGTGGCGTTTTTTAGAAAAACGCCGTAAAAATCGAAACCCAACGACGCCGTTTTCTGACTTTTCGGGGGCTTTAGCGGCGTTTTTATGTAAACGCCGCTAATGTTCCGGTCTTTAGCGGCGTTTTTATCTAAGCGCCGCTAATGTTCTGGGCTTTAGCGGCGTTTTTACGTAGGCGCCGCTAATGCCCTGGGCTTTAGCGGCGTTTTTATGTAAGCGTCGCTAATGTTCTGGTCTTTAGCGGCGTTTTTATGTAAGCGTCGCTAATGTTCTGGTCTTTAGCGGCATTTTTGTGTAAGCGCCGCTAATGTTCAGTGCTTTTAGCGGCGTTTTTTAAGTAAGCGCCGCTAATGTTCTGGGCTTTAGCGGCGTTTTTATGGATGCGCCGCTAATTCTCAGGCCTTTAGCGGCGCTTCTTTAAAAAACGCCGCTAATGCTCTTCATTTAGTGGCATTTTTGAGAAAGCGCCGCAAAAAAAATTATTTACCTATTTATTATTTAATTGATTTATTTATATTAATTAAAATTAGAAGTTTTCATTTAAGTTACCATTAAGCTGTTAAAATCGACGCCGGCCATATGGCTTTCTCAAAACCCTTTAATCCTAAATTTATAATTCTTAAAACCCTAAACCCCTAAAAATTTCAAAAAATTATATTAATGTAAAAGCTTATATATGTTTATAAACATGATGTGCATGTATATACATAGATATATATATTAATTTAAAAGCTTATATATGTTTATAAAAAATTGTGGAAGCAGTACTTAATATTGATTATAAATTTTGGGGTTTAGGGTTTAATTGGTGGTTTAAGGGCTATAGTATGTAGTTTAAGGGTTTTATAGTTTAAGGTTTAATGTTTACTATAATTTTAAGTTTATGGTTTAGGGTTTGTTATATTGGGTTTGTGATTTAGTGTTTTAAAGTTTGTTGTTTGGAGTTTAGTTTTTATAGTCAGAGTCTTATAGTGTTTAATTATGGTTTTAAGGGCCGGTTAGGGTTTTAGGGTTTAAGGGTTAGGGATTTTGATAAAAAATATAAAGTTAATTTAGGGTAGAAACAAGCAATAAGATTTTTTTAATTACTTTTAATTGTAACTTATAATATATATTTATGGTTTAAAGTTTAGAGTGTTAGGGTACATTTTGTGTGTAGTATTTTAGGTTCAGTGGTTAATGTTTGATATTTGGATTTAGGGTTTACGATTTAGGGTCTGGTTTATGGTATAGTTTTTAATTGTTAGTGTCTTATTGTTTTTGCCTCTAACGGTTTAAGGTTTATAAAAAATGACAAAAATTAATTTAATTTTAGTGTTTATGCATTAGTGGCGTTTTAGAAAAAAACGCCACAAATATGTCACAGTATCCAAAACGATGACGTTTTATTTTGTGTTTCTAGTGGCGTTTATTAAAAAACGCCGCAATTTTGTTTCAGAAATGGCAAAACGTTGCGTTTTGATCTGTGTTCTTAGTGGCGTTTTCTACAAAACGCCGCAAAAGGATAGAAATTAGTGGCGTTTTTTCAAATTGCGCCACAAAATTTGTGCCTGATACTGGAAAACGGTACGTTTTGATGCAAAATTTTAGTGGCGTTTTTTGTAAAACGCCGTTAAAGGACTATGCTTTAGTGGCGCTTTAGCAGAAAACGCCACAAATAGGTTTTAATTGTTTCTCAAACGGTGCCGTTTGTTCCTATGCTTTTAGTGGCGCTTATTAAGAAACGCCACAAAATTTAATTAAAACTAACATAAACGGCGTCGTTTTATTAACCCCGAATTTCCTTTAATTTCCGTTTTTTTAGAAATAATTTTTTTCACTGTTTATTAAAAATGACATGTGGAATTGATTTTATTTAAGTGTTTATGCATTAGTGGCGTTTTAGTAAAAAACGCCACAAATATGTCACAGTATACAAAACGATAACGTTTTATTTTTTGTTACTAGTGGCGTTTATAAAAAACGCCGCAACTTTGTTTCAGAAATGTTAAAACACTGCGTTTTGATATGTGTTCTTAGTGGCGTTTTTACCAAACGCCGCAAAAGGATAGTAATTAGTGGCGTTTTTTTAAATTGCGCCGCAAAGTTTGTGCTTGATACTGCGGTACAGTACGTTTTGATGCAAAATTTTAGTGGCGTTTTTTGTAAAACGCCGTAATAGGACTATGCTATAGTGGCGCTTTAGCAGAAAACGCCACAAATAGGTTCTGTTAGTTTGCCAAACGGTGCCGTTTTTCCTATGCTTTAGTGGCGCTTATTAAGAAACGCCACAAAATTTAATTAAACTAACCTAAACGTCGTCGTTTTATTAACCGCGAATTCCTTTACTTTCTCCCCCAATTCAGATTTACCCGATCGATTATTCTTCCCTAATTTCCTTTCGCTGTTTCCCCTAAATTTCCCTAGGTTATTCTTCCCCAAAATTTTTTCCCCAATCCCGAAACTTTCAATCCCATTGTGATCCAAACCCCCAATTCCCCAAATCCCATTATTTCTTATCCGGTTCGTCCATGCTACTTCCATTTTCTCCCAAACTGAAATTGTTTCCTTTCAAAATTTAAATCTTCCAATCCGCCGTAAAGCTCGAATCTTTAACCCGAAGGTGTTGGAACGGAGTCACATACAAGACAGGATCGATTCCGTTACTGTATTCTGGTTCCTGCAAGAGCATTCGACCCCTTGCAACTTTCTCGATTTTGGGTGTAAGTGTTCTTCCCTCTTTTTCCGGCCGGTAGAATAGAATTTTAATTTAATTTTTTGTTGAATTAGTATAATCCCTTCTCTGTTATAAATATTGGTTGCAGTTAATTAGTTAAATGTTGTACTTAATTAAATTATTATCTACAACAATCCTTTCATACTAAAAGTTTATTATTATTGCATTGAGAAATATAGTTCATCTAATATTATAAGTTTAGAGCAGGTTAAGACGCAGATCAATTTTGAGTAAATTTTATCAAAAACCTAATACTTTTACGATTTAAAAATTGAATTGTAATTTGATTTTTTTAAAATTTTAAAAACACCTTAGAAACACTTATATTTACTGTGGACAAAAGTCAACCCTCTTATATTTAATTTTTGGTAAAATGACAAGTAAGAAAGGTTCAAGCAGTGAGAGCATGGTGCGTTGCTTTCTGCTTTAATGTAAGTATTTTGCTGATGTTTAAGGAAATTGTTGGTTCTATATCTAAAAAAGAACAGTCAACAGTTACTGCAGGAGTGTGGCTTTGGGTTGCCATAATGATAAACTATGAATTTGGATTCCATCTTTTAAAAACTTCTGTTTATATATTCTAATTGTATTTTGTATTTTGGAAATCGTAAAACTGTTTATTTGTTATTGGTTATTGTTATTTAACATGTGTAGGTCTAAGTATATCATAAAACTAGAGGCATTCGTATGTCTATTTTATATGTTAATGGGAATTATTATTGAAGTTGCAGTTGTTTATGCACTGAACTAACGAAAACAAATACTATTTTCGTTTGATTAAGACCTTAGATTTGACTAAGTTTTATCCTCTATAATATTTTTTGTATTCTTGTATACATTCTGACTTGTGGAATTGTCGGCAGCCCTCTGCTGCATTTAATCAGTTACTGCTTCCTGCTCCTCCTGCAACTATATTGGTTCAACTGAAGCTGCCATTTAATCTTCGAATTAATTCCTTGGTAGTGATATTGATAAAGTTTTTATATTTGGTTCAACTGACTTACATAATATTTGGTCCTAATCTTATAATCTTACATCTGTTCTAGGTACTATCGAGCACCTGAATTCTTATTTGGTGCAACCGAATACACCTGAATTAATATTGCTTGGGCAGGTACATGATTCGTTGCAAAATTAATTTGCTTATTTATATGCATATTCCCTTTAAATTACTTAACAAATACCATTTTTCTGACTGCAGCCTCTGTTTGCTAGTTCTACGCGGAGTAGTCCAGGTTGTTGAAATTATTAAGGTACCTTTTAGTTCAAAATTCTAATCAATAATAGTTTGATCATGATGATTTCTGAAAATTTAATCTTTTGGGGCTCCGATTATGTAAGTTTATTATTATTGCTGGATTTCCTTTCAATTATTGGGACTAATTGATATGGTGGTATTATTTTGGTGATGCATGCTGCTGCTGCCGCTTCTTTTTTAATACTCAATCATTCATCTATTTTAGATGTCTCTATTTAATTTATTTAAGGAAAGAATGCACATTTAATTAATTCACCCAAATCCATAAATATTTTTAGAAAAAATGTCTCAGATAATGGAGCAAATTTAGACAGTAGTATAATGTGGAATATTTGATTTGATTTTGTATACATTTTACTAATTGATGATACTTTTACTAAAGGAATCTAAATATAATGTTTTCATGTGCCCTGCCATCACCATTGCCGTTAATTACAGCATCAATTACTGCATAAGATTCGTGTTACCCAAATTAAATAAATAATTAAATTACATAATTGTATAAAATTGACAGTATCCTTTTCTAATCTAATTTCTTTTCACATTTAACTTTCATTGATATCAATTATGATACCCTGTTTAAATCTTCTTCCATTTGTCAAGTAATTCATTTCCAAAATCCCATTTTAAATGTGTAACTAATATTAACATGGATAAATAAATTGGTCCAAAACTATTAAAATATTTATATGTTTTCCTTTTTCATTATCTTTTTATTTTATTTTATGCTATTTTAATTAGGAAAAAATATATTTTGGTTTGTTCTCTTTTATTTTTAATTTACCTAATTAAATAAATTTTATTTAAAGATGTATTTTAAATATTTTAATTTATTTTAATCACGAATTTTTTAAAATATTTAATTTTTTTAAAGTTCAAATTTCATAACTTACGTATTTTACATAATTTACATAATTCATAATTTACAAAATTTAAATATATAATACTTGGTTTTACATAACTTATTATTTATATATAGTTTTAATACATATAATTTTCAAATTATATATCCTACATAATATCCTAACTTACATAATATCCTACATAATAACTTACAAAAACTTACCTAACTTACATAATATCCTACATTATAACTTACGTAATAATACATAACTTATATAACTTAAATTTATCAATCATATCATAACTTACATTCATTAATATTAATCATATCACAACTTACATAACAAACATAATGACTTACATAATAACCTACATAATAACTTATATAACAATACATAACCTACATAAATTAAAAAGGTTACATAATACAGAAAAACAAAAACTTACATAACTTACATAAGACATAACTTACATAACCTACTAATTAATACATAACTTTCATAATTTACATAATACATAACTTACATAATTTACTTAATACATAACTTACATAACTTACATAAATATCCCTTATGTGGTGGAACTCAAATAAGTTAAATACACTTATAAGTTACCGTGATATATACTATACCTTAACTTAAATAATAACTTACATACCTTAATTACACTTATTCCTAAATCCTAAACCCGTGCAATTTATTGTTAATGTCAGACTTCAATAATTAAGAAATGGATCGGTCTTGGATGAATTTGTCAAGGGTAAGCGACGGTTATCGAAATGGAGTACAGACTTTTCTAAATTTTGCATTTCAATATGCAAGCCAAGAGAACATGATTCTTTGCCCCTGTAAGAAGTGTGTGAACATAAACTGGCATTATCGTGAAGTTGTATACGAGCATCTAATTGTTGATGGTTTTGTTCGGGGTTATAAACAATGGCTTTTTCATGGAGAATGCCCGCCTAGTACTTCCTCTGCAAGGATGGATGTATCTTATGATGGTAATGCTTACCATCAGTCTATTAGAGGGGATGACATGGAAGGGATGTTGCAGGATGCATTTAATATGCACAATCATGGTTTCCAGTCGTTCCCAGCCGAATTTGTGGCATCTGATGATTGTAATCTCGGTGGAAATGCTTTTACCGAACAGGGAAGAAGTGTACCTCATGAAGAGCCGAATGGAGAAGCGGCGAAGTTCTACGCGCTACTTAATGACATGAACGAAGAACTGTATGAAGGATCAAAATTCTCAAAAATGTCTTTCTGTATTCGTCTTTTTCAGTTAAAATGTTTGGGAGGGTGGACCGGGAACTCTTTGACAATGCTGTTAGAGTTTTTGAGAGATATGTTTCCGTTTGCAAAAATCCCTCGATCATGCAAAGATATGAAGAAAATGATAAAAGATTTAGGCCTTGGGTACACCAAAATCCATAGTTGCCCGAATGACTGCATGTTGTATTGGGCCGATCGGAGAAACCAACAGTTCTGTCATGTATGCGGCCAATCCCGTTGGATAAATAAAAACACAGACGATGAGAATGACGATGAAAATGATGCACAGTCAAGAAAGAAGCCCGTAAAGATTTTGCGGTATTTTCCGCTGATACCGAGGCTTCAAAGGCTTTTCATGTCGTCGAAGACAGCGGAGTCTATGACGTGGCACCATGACGGACGAACTGATGATGGATTACTAAGGCATCCGGCAGATTCTTTAGCTTGGAAATCATTTGACAATAAATTTCCAAGCTTTGCGAACGATCCTAGGAGTGTGAGGCTTGGGCTAGCATCTGATGGATTTAATCCTTACAAGATCATGAGCACTGCGTACAGTACTTGGCCAGTAGTGCTTGTTCCTTACAATATGCCTCCGTGGATTTGCATGAAGCAATCTTCTCTTATCTTATCTATGATTATCCCTGGAGAGAAAGGACCCGGGAATGATATCGACATCTATTTACAGCTACTTATTGAAGAGTTAAAACAATTATGGGCTGGTGTTGAGACATACGATGTGCTCAGAAAGGAGAACTTTAATTTACGTGCAGCTTTGATGTGGACAATTAATGACTTCCCCGCTTATGCCAATTTATCCGGTTGGAGTACCAAGGGTCGTTATGCGTGTCCTTGTTGTGCTGCACAAACATGTTCGCAATGGTTATACAATGGTAAGAAGTTCTCTTACATGGGGCATCGTCGGTGGTTACCGGAAAATCATAGATTTAGATTTCAAAGTTCTGTATTTGACGGTACTGAAGAGTTTAGAGAAGCTCCTTCGCAGACAACTGGATCTGAAATCTTGTTAATGTTGGAAGATATGAATTTCAGTTATGGGAAAATGAACCAACCGGTAAACACGCAAAGAAATAAAAGATCAAATGATGAAGTTGATGATGACTCCGATGAAGAGGATGACCCTAATGAGGCTGACTTGTGGAAAAAAAGAAGTATTTTTTTTGAGTTGCCTTATTGGGAGCACCACCTATTACGACACAATCTTGATGTTATGCATATTGAGAAAAATGTTTGCGAGAACGTTGTCGGGACAATTTTAAATGTAGACAGAAAATCAAAAGACAATCTTCAGAGTCGACTTGATTTAGTTCAGATGGGAATTCGACCTGATCTTCATCCAATTACACTTCCGAATGGGAAATATCGGTTGCCGCCTTCAATTTTCTCAATGTCCAAGACGGAGAAAGAACTGTTTTGCATGGTGTTGAAGGATATAAAGGTTCCAGATGCGTATGCATCAAATATATCTCGATGTGTTAGTGTTAAAGATCGAAGACTATATTCGCTAAAATCACATGACTATCACATCTTGATGCAAGATTTACTGCCAGTTGCTCTACGATGTTGTATGTCGAAGAAGGTAACGTCTTGTATAATTGAACTATCCAATATAATGAAAGCCATTTGTGGCAAAGTTTTGGATGTTCAAGAACTTCAGAACGTACAACATCGAGCTGCTTTGACTTTATGCAACTTGGAGAAAATCTTCCCACCTTCCTTCTTCACTATTATGGTTCACTTGATAATCTATCTCCCGCATGAAGCAATTCTCGGTGGACCCGTTTTCTATCGATGGATGTATCCCATAGAAAGGTGTTAATATATTTTTAAAATTTTTCATCATTCACCTATAGTTGTTTTAGTTACAACTTTTGCTAAATTGTATATTATGTTTAGGTTCTTATCCAAATTAAAGTCTTATTGCCGCAACAAGCGTTATCCAGAAGGATCGATTGCTGAAGGCTACTTGGCAGAAGAATGTATGACCTTCTGTTCAAGATATTTGGAAGATGTTGAAACAAGGTTGAACAGACCAAGTAGAAATGCTGGACTCACAGAACATAACTCTGCCGATACTTATCTGTTCCAAAGTTTCGGAGAACCAATCGGCAAAGTTGATATTGCAGAATTAGATGATTTATCGTGGGTACAAGCACATCGATATGTTCTGTTTCACCATGAATCAATGGAACCATTACGGAAGTAAGTTGTAGAAATTTGATAAATATTCATCAATCAAAAATTGTTTATCTTCTAACAATGTGAACATTTTTTTCACATAGTGAATACAAACAGATATTGAGATCTCGTGCGCGCTCCCGAAGAACACAACATCGAGATATCAATAAGTTGTTCACGGAAACTTTTTATGAATGGTTAAGCCAAACGGTATGCAATTGGAGCTTCATTTAAAAATAATAATGTTTTCTCATTACATTTTTAATTACTCAGTTCACTTTCCATTCAATAGGTTTGGAGTGGGAAGAATGTCAATGACGAAGTTAAATGGCTTTCCCAAGGTCCAAATCGAGTGGTTAAAAGATATAGTGCGTTCCTCATCAACGGATTCAGATTTCATACAAAATATCGCGAGAGATTGAGGAGAACGCAAAATTGTGGAATAGTTGTTAATTCCTCAATTACAAGTTATGCTAGTGCTAGGGACAATAATCCTGTCGAGGGAAATGTGGAATATTTCGGACTTCTTACTGACATAATTGAGTTAGATTACTACGGCAAATGGAAAGTTGTCTTATTTCGAGGTGATTGGGCCGATGTTAATACTTCTCGTGGAATTAAGCAAGATCAATTTGGTTTTACAATGGTCAACTTCGATCGATTGATTCACACAGGACAACAACTGATAGATGAGCCGTATGTATTCTCATCTCAAGTCAGACAAGTTTTTTACTCAAAAGATCCAACCGACGAGGGTTGGTACGTTGTACTTCGTAACACCCCTAGAGACTTGTTTGACATGGGCAGTGGAAGTAGAGATAATATCGATGATAGATCAGAAACTTTGCCCTTTCCGGAACAACACTTAAACGAAAATATCCCTAGTACGAGTACGCAATTTCAATGGGTTCGCCAGGATACAGACGAAGATTTTTACGAATAATGATGTAGTAAGAATATACGATTGTTTAATTATATGTAATATCATAAATTAAATCTTGGTCTTATTATATATTTCAACTATTTTTCACTAAGGCTGTTATTGTTGTAATTAGTTACTAAGTTTTCAATTATTTTATATGTATTGCAGAAAAAATGCCTAGAAGAAAAATGCGAGAGGTGAGCATTGTTCAAAATGCTCCAAACTCGGCAGAGGTAGAAACAAATAGTGAAGAACAGACAGGAATTGGATCTTCGAATGTCCCGATTATACCTGAGGATCCTACAGAAGTTCAAAGTAATTTTACATTTAATTTACATACGTGTTGACTTGTAATTGGTTTATTTTTCAAAATCTCATATTATAATATATCATTTTTCAGCTGAAAATGGTGGGACGCGCAGAGGGCGAGGTCGTACGCTACTTAGCGAGTTGTACGAGTTAGATCCAGTTGAGCGTGTCAAAGTATGCAGAAACAGTTTTGGTCAGCCTGTTGGAACAGAAGCTCGACTATTAGCAGGATACTTGGGCATTTTAGCACGAAATGCAAATATGTTGCCCATCAACTACGAGTCATGGCATCAAATGCCCGATAGTAACAAAAATCAAGCCCTCGATAATATTAAGGTAACAAAACGTTAATGTCATCTGTAATACTTGGGAATTAGTTTCACTTATATTTACTTTCTTAACTTGTGTTTTTTGTAGGCGAGGTTTGCCGTAGAGGTCTCGGATGCCTATGTAAAGAAGGCATTGGGAAAAAGATGGAGAGACCATAAAAGTACTTTAAAGAGAGATTATTATAAGGTAAAAACAACCCTCGATGAGAAATTGCAAAATGTCCCGCCGGGTATGCTGAGGTACCAATGGGAAGATGCGGTTAGATTTTGGCATTCGAAGAAAGGCGAGGTATGACGTACTTCTAAACGCTTGTAATTATTTTGGTTTATTGTATTTAGTATTTACGTAGTAATAATTTCATAACGTAGGATCGTGAACGGGTTGGAAAAAACAGCAGAGAGAAACAAAAATTCACGCACACAGCCGGGTCAAGAAGTTTTGCTTGTGTAGCTGAGGCTGAGGTATTTTTAATTTTTTAATACTGTCAAATATGTGTTACTTTCCATTAAATAATATTTTTACTATTATATTGTAGGAACGGTCTTCCGGTCAAAAAGTTGGACGCCTTCAACTTTTTGAGATTACACATAGGAAGAAAGATGGATCTCCTATGACTCCTGAAGCTGCAGAAATAATGGTACGTTTACTTAATACGATTTTCTAATATTTTAATTCATTGCTTGTAATGCTACTATTGTTAACTTGTGTTGCATTTGTTTTTTTAATATATATTGTGTTCCTAACTATGTGATTTATTTTTTAGGAGAAACTAAAGGATAAAAAGGCGGAGTATGAAGCGATTGCTTCCAGTGATAGTTCTGTTCATCTCGAAGACATTGATAACCGGATTATTACTGAAGTTATGGGTCCTGAAAGGTATGGCCGGGTTCGATTTCAAGGATCTTTTGTTAACCCAACCCAATATTTTGGATCCAGCTCGCAGCAATACATGCCTTCGGGGAGTCAGGCTCAAGCTGAAGTTCAAAGGTTAAAAGACCAGATGGCTCAGATGCAAGCGACCACAGTTGAGGTTCAAAAGAAATATGAAGAACTCCAGCTACAACTTAAAGCAGAGGCGGCAGCGAGGGAAACAGAGGCTGCAGCGAGAGAAGCCGAGGTTCAAAAGAAATATGAAGAACTCCAGCGACAACTTAAAGCTGATGCGGCATCTAGAGAAGCAGAGGCTGCAGCGAGAGAAGCAGAGCAGAGCAGAAAGTACGACGAACTCCAACAGCAGCTTCAGAATATGATGAAGATGTTTCAGCAGTCCCAACCTCTGTCGTCATAGTGTATTGTATAAATATTTTTATCTTTTTAACATTCTTGTGAAAATAATAAAATATTGATATTAATTTTATATTATTCGTTTAATTTGAAATATTATATAAATTTATTGCTATTGGCTGGTTTAGATTTGGTTGTTTTTCATTTGTTGCTACAGGAGGGCAGGCTGGAAAAAAAAAATTTTATTTTTCAAAAACACCAAAATTAGTGGCGTTTTTTGAAAAAGCGCCGCTAAAAGCAACCAAACAACTAGCGGCGTTTGTACAAAAATGCCGCTAATGAACATGAGATTTTAGCGGCGTTTGTGTAAAAAGCGCCGCGAAAGAACATGTTCTTTAGCGGCGTTTGTGGAAAAAGCGCCACTAAAGAACATGTTCTTTAGAGGCGTTTGTACAGAAGCGCCGCTAAAGAACATGGTCTTTAGCGGCGTTTGTATATAAAGCGCCGCTAAAGAACATGTTCTTTAGCGGCGTTTTTAAAAATAAACGCCGCTAATGTTAGTGGCGTTGGTAATAGCGGCAATTTTAGCGGCGCTTCAGAAAGCGCCGCAAACAGTTTTAGTGGCGCTAAAAAGCGCCGCTAAAGGCTTAAAAAAACGCCGCTAAAAACCTGTTTTGCTGTAGTGCATGAAAAAACCCAAGTCAAATAAGCCAATAAAACACCAAAATTGCCCCAACGTCTTGACTGTCAAACATCATGTCTTTAGTGCTTGGAAAGCCTTAGTCCTAACAATATTTTATTTGTTTAAAAAATCAAATAAATTATTTAAGTAATTATAAATTTTATTTGTTGAAAATAATTATCAAAGAAAAATAAACTTATTATTGTTATGTTTTGAATTCTGATTTTATAAATAAATGTGATCATAGAAAATATATTTTTATTTCTTTATTAAAATATTAACATAAAATTTTATATATATTAAAAGTTTTTAAAAAATTTAAATAATATATGCGATAAACTCGTGCATCGGGAAAGAAAATTAGCTATATTATATAAATAAACTAGTTTCTTATCTTGTGTAATGTATAAGTTTGATTGTATATATTATTAAATTTATTTATTAAAAATTTGTTGCAAAATTTGTAACCTTTCAAAAATATTATGATTGAAAAAGTAAAAGAATATTATAATATAAATTTTAAATTTAAGAATCTTGATGCATCAATTTGTATCGAAATTAATTTAATTAAAATAAAAGTATTGTATGGTGAAAAATAAAATAAATGTGTTTGCAAACCCTATGCAAGTTACTATTTATAATGTGAATAATGTAAAATTATTCAAAATTCCTTAAATTACTATATTATTTTTATTCGATTTTCTCCTTTTTTTATTTTTAAATTAACAAATATTAAAGGGGTCATCTTTTTTTATAATTGTTGTTATATAATATATGAATATTTTGAGATATAAAACATTTTTTTTTCCATTTTTACTATAAAAAATATAAAAAATATTTAAACTTGTGATATAATGTTTTAAATTAGAATGATGTAAAGTTGTTACCTTAATTCACCCTTCTTTCTTTCTGTTGCAGCAAAATTAATTTGTGTGTGGGGGTATTAAACATATAGTTACAAAGTGCATTGGTTGAATCAAATAACACCAAAATTCTACTCTACACACCTCTTTCGGATCTCATTTATCATATTCCTTTCATTTTATATATAATAATTTATTCAGCAATGCATGAGGCATTAAACATCATTTTCTATTAAGTAATAATATGAGGTACTGTTCACGGAATCTAACAACTTATAATATATATTATGATATCTTTTAACTTAATTAAAATCGTTATTATTGCAACAATTGAGAGATAATAAGTTTGAACAAACTTAAACATATATTTTCCTTCAATTTAAAGATTATTTATATAAAAGATATTTTTAAAGATATATAAAATATTTTAAAATGATTGTCATTCCGAACTATAACAGAAGAGAAAATTATTTTTAATGTTTTAGAACATATTTTATATATATATATATTAAAATTTGACATATATTTTTCAAATTTTATTTATATTTCTTTTCATCTCCTATAGATTAAATATAAATGTGAAACACAAATATTTAAAAGAAATAAAAAATAAATGAATTGATTAAATTAAAATTACAACACAATTCTTTCAAGTTTTAATTATAGGAGTGCCTCAAAATCATTGTCTTCTAGATTTTTTGTGAAATAAAGTACTTTTTCTAAAGAAAAGAGCAACCTTCCATTAACAAAAATTAAAAGATTGTTCAACACATAGCAACTCTTTGAGCATCAGCTATCAACAAAAGGAGAACATAGCTATCAACAAAAGGAGAACATAGTCCGGAGGAGAATTATAGATACAAACAAAAGTGCACGGAAATAAAAAGCATTCGAGGGAGTTTGAGGTTAAAAATTGCTCGCCAACCATGCAAGTGCATCAGCACATTTGTTTTCTTTTCTAAAGACATGATTCAGATTCCTAGAAATCACAGTATCCAACAGCATCTTGCATTCATCCATCAAGGGGACAAAGATGAAAAGTATTATCATTAGACATGAAATGAATAATTGTAGTTGCATCTACTTCTATTTCAAGATGCCTAAAGTTTAAGTCACAAGGAAGAACAAGGTCGTCTCTGAAAGCACACAACTCAGCCTATAGGAGCCTTGGATCCACCTTCCATCATGGTCTCGGATTAAAGCTTCGACACTTGCTTTCCACGAATTACCTATCGAGGAACCATCCATATTTAATTTAAACCATCATCTAAGAAGGGCATTCCACGAGACTGACAAAAGGTCGGCAATGATCTTCATTTTGTGGAAGCAGCTAAGGCAAAAAACTCTCTAGCTCCTATTACTCTTCCAATTGCTTCCTCTTGTTGACGATGGTTACCAAATACAATGACATCACGTTGAATCTAGATTTCCCACATCAAATAAAATACCATATACCATGGAAGTTTGGGACCATGAACCCACTTCTTGGAAGTAAGATTTACATACAACCAATTCTCTCAATTATCAAAGTGAGTTGGCAAGTAGTTAGAACTATTCGGTAAGGTAGTCCACCATTGCTTTGAGGACTGGCCGGCATAGAATAAATGCTCAATAGTTTCTTAACTAATTGAGAAAAAGGGGAACTACCCCATATCATTAAGTGCTTGACCATTTAAGAGCTGATGAATTGGGAGGACTTTCAAGCTACATTTCCGTAGCAAAATTTTTATTTTCAATGGCAATTTGGCTTTCCAAATTTCCTCCCAAAGGCTTTTGTTCGTACAGAGGGCAAGGTAATGCATTCCAGTACCAAGCTTGTAGGCACTCATAAGGGAGAAAGAACCCGTGTTGGAGAGACCCCCAAAAAAAGATCATTTGAATTGTTTCGATTGATAAAGGAGTGCTAAGGAAGGTCTTCTTGACTTCAAGTGGAAGACAGATAAAGATGTTGTTTTGGCCTTCAACTTCCCATTTCCTACAGACTTGTTGGTCAAGGAGCTTTCCTCCTCCTTAAGGGTTCCCTCAACAAGGTGTCATAAAAAACCCATCCCAAACCAATTATCATCCCATAACCTCACAGTTATACCATTATGTCCCACCCTATGTAATCCCTTATCCCAAACCCTAAACCTTTCTAAGTATGTTTCAAGTAGGGAAAACGTTTCTCCTACGATAAGAAGCATTTGACTTATGTGTATACTTTGCTAGAAGGGTTTTTGCTCATAACTTGTCTCACTCCTGGATGAGGCGTCACCCATGCTTCATTAAGTGGGCTTGGTTTCTAGGTTTAGCCATTATGAGCCCTAACCCACCCCTAGATTTAGGTTGTGTCATTTTCTCCCAACTCAAAAGGTGGATTTTCTTAACCTCATATAAGAAGGTTCCTATTAATATACGAAGTAAAATTGAATTATGAAATCTTATTGAAGCACTAAGAAAATAGCTTATATTTTTGTGAGTACCAAATGAATAATGTTATGATTTATTTGAGTTACATTGTGATATTGATTTGATGATATAATGTAATGAATAAATAGCATGTTTATATATTTTACATGTTATGTAATGAATTCAAATTATAATAGCTACTGAACATCTAATGCTCAACGTGCAAACATATTTGTTTTGTACATAAATATCAATTGAAGATAGATTTTGATCGTTTAGCTCGAAGACAATTAAAGGTTACAGCTCGTTCCATTATTGTTTGATTTGTTATTTTAAACCTTAGAATTGTGTACTTAAAGTTAAACGTAGTTGTTGAAGTAAATCTTGCTGATTTTGGATAATTGAAATAGAGGATTTATAATCTAAGTCAAGTTGTACATATGTTGATCAAATTGAGTATGTTATATTATGTTCTTGCCATGGTTGAGATATATGAATTATGAGTTGCTTGCTTGTCAAGTAAACTAAAATGGTGTTTTTAAGTATGGTAGATTGTGAACATGATTATGTTTCATGTGTTTAAAAGTGTATTTGTATGATTAAATGGTGTTTAAAACTTGATTATTGTATGTCATAACCCATGGAAATGATTTAGTATTATTTAGGACCAAAATAGGTGACTTTTAGGATGATTTATGGTTCAGGTAAACTTGTTTCGGTACAAGTAAAAGTGTATCAGTACAGGTATGTCAATAAGTAAAAGTGTCCAATACATGTGACTTGTATCAATACAAGTCTTAGGATGTAGCAATACATCTAGACTAGTACAAGGTTTCTCCCCTGTTTTGAGTTGTTTCGGCCCCCGAAGATCTATACTTGGTCCTGATCACCTTTGAACACTAAGAACTATTTAAAATGTTTCTAAATTTTTCTTAAATGATTTTAAAATATTTTAAATCAATGCGAATGGTTGTATATGAATGGATAAACGATTTGATTTTCATGTCGAATTCAAAGTACAAGTTAATCTAAGTTGCTCCGACAACGAATGTAGCGTCTCGTATTTGGACTTAACAACCGGGTTGGGTGTGAGGTGTCACAAGCATCCCCCTTCTTCCTGAGCTAATAGCATTGTCCATTCTTGAGTAATTTCCCCATACTCTTACAAATCTTAGATAGGATTTCAATTTCATAGTATTCAAATGGTAGCTCCAACAACCTTACTAAATCCCGATGGAAATGAAGGATGCTTCCGATGTTGTGTAATTTGGTTTCCATTTCTTGTAATAAGAAAATTGCTAGTGATAAACCATGGATCTCCATTCATATATGTATCATACTCTTCAACGTATAATTGATTTATCTTGAATAAGAATTGATATATTATTGTTCTCCCAAAGACCTTTACTATAAGGGTCTCTCTCCCCCCCCCCCTTACCATTGTCTTTTATGACTTGTTCTTGACAAACATCATCTGAGCCGTCTTCTATATCATCTACTCCCTCTTGTCCATCTAGGATCAACTGTTTATAGCTTTAAACTCCAGCCCCACTAGTTTATCTTTGTATGATACAATCTTTCTTCCATGTGATTCCTATCGAATCTTAGAATGCTTCACCTTCTTCGTGCTTTGAAGTAAATCTTCTTTCTCTTAAATAAATAGTGCTTATAGGTATAAAACACCCTTAAAAGAAAAAATGAAAAAAAAATCAATTGAATCTTGGCACTAAATTTGCACTCAATTAAGCTCTTGTCATTAACAAAAAAAAAAAATCAATTAAGCTCCTCCATTAACGATTTCCTTCTTTGACCATGTTGACTGTTAAAATCTATTAACAGACCAATCAGATGGTGACACGTGGTAGCTTCTTATTTAATCTTATATTTTTCTCATAAAAATTATAAAAAGTATGTTAAAAATCAAAAATATTATTAAAATTATAAAATATGATTTAATCTTACATTATAATATTTTTAATCAATAGATTTTCTTATATAAATAAATAATGTAGTAATTATTAGTGTGAAAGCAAAACTATTTACTAACTTATGGTACAAGGTAATTTGAAAAAATTTTAAAGGAATAAAACTAAAAATCAAGATGTTAATATTTAATCAATGTTCAAATATGTTTGATAAAATTTGAAATTTAATTCATAAATTTAATAAGTTAAATATTAAGTCCTACTTTTTTTATTTAAAAATTTCACTCCAATCATTAAAATTGTAAGTATTTTTTGTCAAAATTTGTTAATTTGGAGTTTTAATCAGGCTATCCTTGTATTACATGGCATATAATTGATCAATTTTAAAATTTGCCACCGTTAGTTAGTCAGTGACCAAAAAAGATAAAAATTGAATAATTGAGTGACCATTTTATATTTTTTTATAGTTGGGTGACCAAAAAGGAAATTTACTAATAGTTGAGTTACTACTGATATAGTTCACCCTTTCTTTTAAGGCTTAAATGAAAAAAAATCTCCCAAAGGTTTTTTTTTTTTTCATTTTAAGTATCTAAACTTTCATTAACATTATTTTAATTTGAAAAAAATTCCATAGACAATCGGAACCTGCCATTAATCTAGGATAAATACTCAAATTAGGATTCAACCTTTCAGATGTTGCTCACATAATGGTCAATTTTTTTTTTTAAAATGGTCAAATAAGGGCCTAACATTTATAGTAGTGCTCAAATAAGAGTTTTTCACGTACTTCAGCCCAATTTGTGGAACAAGTTAGGTAAATGTTGATTGTTTAGAATGAAACACATAACACTTAAATCGGATATTGCTTGAAAGAAAAGAGAGCAATCAGAACATAATTTGAAAATTGATATATGACATTTAAACTTAATTGAGCATTTTATAAAAGGTTTTTTCCCCTTATTTTACGTTAGGCCCTTATTTGACCATTTCGAAAGTTTTAGTTTTCATTTCAATACTTTTATAAAGATTAAGTCATTATATGACCATTTTGAACGATTTAATCCTTTATGTGAGCAACCCTTAAAAAATTAAGCTGAATAATTAGCCATTAATCTACCCAAATCAAAAAAAGTTATCCATCCCCAAATCTTTGATTGATTCGATTCATAACATGAACATATAGAGAAGAAGAGGAAAAGGAAAAAACTTTCATGTTGTAATCTTGGAATCGAAAACCAATAATTGGAACCATTTTCTTTGATGGGAGTACTAGTGAGCCATGGAAATTGATGGGTTCTTTTATTGAAATTGTATTTTTCTTTTGGTATCTGTAGTGAATTGCGACTCATATGTACACATAAAATTTTGATTTTATTTTAATTGTAATTAAAAGAATAAATACATACATTCATTTTCATATCAATATAAAATGGCACTAATTCAATAATGTTGTTAGTGATTTGTGAAAATTGAATCAAATCAAAAATTTATGTATAAAACCGCACAAAATTAAAGTTCATATATAACATTACACATTAACATTAAAGTAGAGGAAAATAAATTGGTGGAAATGTTTGGATATATTGAACCCTATGTTTCTCCTTCTACTATTTTATATTGCTTTAAGTTGTCAAATATTTAAACTTTGAAGTTAAAAAAAAAATCATTTTTTTATTTCTATATTATCTCTTTATTTTTTAAAAAATTTAAAATCTTATTTTTATTTTTTTGTTTTTTTAAATAACTAGGAGTATTTAATTTTAAAATTTTTTGTATATATATTTTTTTGAATTATTAGATCTCAATGTATCATTAAATTATATTTTTTTAAACTTTTAACAATCTTATTTTATTTTTTATTTTGTTATATTAGTGGGAATCCATAATTTAGATTACTAGGAGTCCTTAATTTGTAATTTGATCAATTAAGCTTGTTTTAAATGTTGATATATTATTGGTTAACACTTTAATTATGAAACTTATGCAGAATATCTGTGTTTTTCTATAATTTTTAATTTAATTTAATTTTATTATATATTATTTATGTAAAGGTTAAAATTGGAAAACATATCATTTCCTTTCATTTTCACAATTTAACTAAACAACAAATGCTACAATTCCTTTCCTTTACTTTCATTTATAAATTTTAACTATCCAAATAAAAAATAAATATATCATTTCCTTTCTTTAACCTTCCTCTACTTTCTTTTCCTTTCCTTTAATAATATTATTCTAAACATAAGTAAGGACTTTAGTCCTCAAAATATAAATTATATTTTAATAATTTACTATTGAATTGTGATATTGATGAGGTTGAACAATTCTTTCGAGAGAAATCTTCGAAATGTCGTCTGTCAGGTAACCGATCGAGCCCCCAACAACTAAAAATGTTGTCCCCATATCGAAGTTTTGTCCCCAATCTCTACAAAGAGATATGTGTAGTTCGCGGCAAGGATACCTCAATTGATTGAGATATTACCCACAAGCCTCAACAAATGTGCTAGTATTTGACTTGTGAATAATAATGAAAGTATCTAAGTACGGGATGACTCAAACCACCGACCAAAGTTTATATGACCTTAACATGCAACTATAATACCACTTGAACTATAATAATAAAATTTTATTTTAATCATTTTAAAAATTTATAATTTATGTCTAACCCTTCCTAAAACATACTTATACTTTAGTAAATTAACCATTTAATCATAATTGTAAGTTGTTTTCAATACCTTTTTTTTGGCAAGTTAATTATTAAAAATTCTAGTAAGTCTGTTGATTAAGTACTAGTTCGATTGGCATGGATATTATTGTCCATATAAGAGAACATGGATTTAAGTGTATTGAAGTGTATTATCCTCCTATTTATGGGTTGGGAGCTATGGATGGTTCTAGACATTGTGTTAAAAAAAATAGATATGACCAGAACCTATAATACTATTTTTATTCTAGCTTAATGAATAAATCAGTACTTAAATTATACCATTTTTCTATCTTGGTATTTAAACTTATTTTTGTCATAAATGGTACCTTGTTTTTTCTCAAATGAGTAGCTCTATTAATCCAACTTTTAAGTCTATTTAAAAAAAAGGCTTAACCCACAAATTAGTATTTAAAATATACTTTTTTTTTCCAAATTGGTATCTAAACATTTGTTTTGTTACATGTGGTACTTAAACTACTTTTTTTCTTAAGTTCAACCGTTAGTCAAACCATTAAGTCTATTTTTATTTTTTAAAAAGATAATCAATTAAAACTTGTTATGTGGCAAAAAAATTTATTATTTCCTCTTTTATATATATCATACCCCCTATCCAGCGGGGGCACATGACATCGCAAGATGATACCTGAGAGACATCCACAGATGGACTTCCGTCTCACCCAACTGATCACCACCCAGACGCCTTATCCTCTAGCCACTCACTTTTAACAGGAATGCACTTACCTCCAAGAGGGGACCACTAGGCGTAACAACCTTGTACTATCTCAAAAAGAAAAATATCAGAGTTGTGTCACACCCGATGACAACCCATATACAATGACCTTACCACTTGGTCGACCACACAATCACCATGTCCCGGATTTTTTGGTGACGTAGCATTACTGGACAAAAGACCTTACTCCTTATAAATACCCTGTAGAACGATGAAGGAAGGATCTCTCTTTTGGGGCCATCTTAGCAACCTTAAGCCTTTACCTGCACTTAGTCCCCTTTACTCCCTTCCTTCTTTCCTTCTTCGGCTCTCTGCCTATCTAGGTGAATCGACCTCCTTTGCACTACCTCCTCCTCCTTATCTCCTCCCTTGTTGTACACTTTTATCAACAATATATACATTATATTTTTTTCTTTCCTCTTCCTCCCATTTTGGGCTTCATGATTTTGATCAAGGTTTTCAAAACTAAACTAATGGTTGAATCGATTAGGCACCATCTTTTAGCTCAATTCAATCAGTATGTATTAGTTGCTAGCCAATTGGTTCAACCCCTATCTTTGGGTAGGTACCCTTGCTTATTCTCGATCCAATCAATCTAATCGGTTGATCTAGTCTAATTTTGAAAACACTAATTTTGATTAATGAAAGAACTTTTTGATCTAGTCAAGTCGAGTAAGCATGTGATGAAATTCGAAACAAAATAAATTGCTAACATCTCAATCTCGGGAGGGCAAAATTTGAACATTGTTGGCATTGTCATTATAATGGGAGAAGAATGAAAAAATATAATATATATATATATATATATATATATATATAGTGAGAGAGAGAGAGAAATAATGTAAATGAAAATAAAATAATTAAAAATTATTTTTTAAAGTTTATATGATGTGAGGGTCTATTATTGCTGAAATTTTTTAACAGAAATAATATTTTGATGTCAAATGGGTAATGAAAGAACACTTTAGGTAGCACGTGACAAAAAAAGTTTTATCAACTTGAAAAAAAGTTATAATTTAGGTATTAATTTGTGAGTTAAGCATTTTTGTAAATAGAAATTGTTTAATTAATGGTTTAATTAATGAAGGTACCAACTTGAGGAAAAATAGTTTAAATATTATTTATGACAAAAGAAAATTAAGTATAAAAAATAAATAAAAATAATTTAATTAACAATTTATGAGTTAAGATTTTTTTTAACTATAAAAAGTGTAGTACAATTAGTGTAAATAACTACAAGAATCAAACTATTATAAGGTTTAACAAAAAGTAGAAATAAAAAAATTATATTGGGAATCATTAAAGAAAAATAGCCAATGGCAAAAGCCGTACATTCCTTCCCGTACAGCGAAAAAGGAAAATGAGAAGGCATAGGTATCACCGGGCGGCCCGATCAGAGTCGGAGACAGAGAGCGAGAGCGACACCGAGATGATGAGATGCATATCGTGCAAGGAAATGTACGCGGCACGTAACGCCGGACGTGCAAGGAGTGTTACGAGGAAGCTAACGAGACCGAGGAAGAACTGAAGATCTCAAAGCCAAAGTTGCCTTTTTACGTTTTTAGTCTCTGCTCGATCACGCCGACCGTGGTGCCTCCACCTCCCCTGGTCCCCTCTTCCCCGACATCGTTTTGGTTGCTTTCGATGATGGCTTGCCCCCTGTTCCTGTACCCGCCCATACAGTCATTTTGGTACTACTCCTACTACCACTCCCACCAATTGGCTTCATCTGCTCTAATTTCAATTTCAAATGAAAAAATTGAAATTTTAATGTGACCCAAACTTGAAATTTTCAAAAATTACATTTGGATGATGGCTATTTTCTTTTACAGTAGCTAAAAAATAGGACCTAAGTCAGGAAATGTGTCTTTTAGGAGCATTAATTGTTTGATTCTTGTTATATGTATGAATATTTGGATGTGAAACCAGGTGAACCGTTCACCAGTATTCAAAGCAATACCTGAAAATGAGATGGAAGAAAGCAGAAGTGGAACAATTAAGATCAGTGAAGTATCATACGATGCTCTGCGAGCCTTTGTGAACTATTTGTACACTGCAGAAGCATGGCTTGATGAGCAAAGGGCTTGTGAAAAATACCAGGTGAAGCATCTCAAAGACTTCTACAAGAAGTTCCTTGTATCAAAATTGAACTGGGATAATTCACTCATGACCTATGTCTTTGCTCACCAGCATGGCGCCAAGCTCGTGCTCGATGCAGCTTTATGTTTGATTACGGACAACATGGATAAGCTTACGAAAAAGGAAGAGTATATGGAACTAGTTGGAAAGGATCCTCGACTCGTTATGGAAATATATGAAGCTTATCTCTCTAAACAGGTTAATACTGTTGTTCTTAAGGATACTTCAATAAAATCATAGTTAATTGTGATAAAGGATTTTGCTTTGTTTATCATTTGGATAGTGTGAGTTTGTAATCTCTGTTTATGGATGAACTGTTAGGATGATATGAAAAAAAGAAAAAAGTTTGATGATCATTGATTGGTGAAATCTTGGGTTACAAGTTGTTAGTGGAAGGATCTTTTAGTCTCCTTTTATCCCACACGATTGGTAAAATTGTTGTCTCCTTTCTAACACATTCTCTAAAAGTTCCTGGCATGATGAAATCACATATTCCTATTGAAACATGGAACAATTTTCCTAAAGAGAATCAGTAAGATGTAAAGGTTACATTGACAACTTCAACATGTACTGACAAACTTTGTAATGTACAATTACACTTAGAATACAACAGAGAAAAATGAAATCCTTTAGTATATGATCGTCCAAATATAGTAATACCAATCAGTAATGTTTACTACATACATAGAACAATAGATTATATTTATATTATTTGGAACGAGTTGTAGCTCTTACTTTTTAGTTCAGGGAGTTGCAGCTTCTTTCTATATGTGATTTTGACGTACTTCCCAAAGTTGTGAAGCAACATGGTTTTACGGATATTCATCAAACAAGCACATCACATACGTTTCTCAGAGATCAAAATTTTCCAGCTCGCGTGTGGACCTTCACCTGTTTCGTGCAGCATAGCCACCCATCCCATTGCAGTTGCTATTTCTTAAAGTTCACCCATAACAGAGATTGAATCTCGTATATATACACGTCCACCAGGTCTCAGCATGCAATCCATCTCTAGCATGATGGTTGACATATTACACTATATCAACCAGAGAAGGTAAATAACAAACCGTAACTTAAGAATGTGCATTATTACCATAAACTAGGACACAACAGGAAAAGAGGATGAATAATACCTCTTTTTCTCAACAGAGAAAAGACCTGCTGCATGTAATAGCTTATATGTTCTAGGATAAGTATCGAATGGTTCACACCTGGGAAAAGAAATTAAGAATCATAAGTATAAAGCAAGAGGAATATGAAATCATATGTAGAAATTCTACAGATGAGCTTAAAAGCATTTATAAACTCAGTAATGAATGAGCTACAAAAGAAACCCAAGGAAGAGCATGGAAGGCCCTCTTACTTAGTTCAAGTACTATTACTTGTATAAACATGGCGGAAGGTCCTCTTACTTCCCAACCAAAAAGGTTTAAAGGTTTCACAGATTGGTGTTACTAAGTGCTATTTTGACAGCTGTTTGACTTAGTTCAAGACTCATCCTAGTTCATTCTAATTAACTGGATGTGCTAACTACTATATGGCTTAGCTAAACATAAATTAAGCCTCAAGCCAAAGCTCAAAGAAGCTGAGTTTTTGGAAATCTATGTATTGAACTTTAAATATTGGAGAGGAAAGGTTTTCCCTTGCCCAAATCAAACATGATGGCTTCTAGAAAATACATCTGAGTAGAAATTTTGATGATGACATCAAAATGATTTCCTTCTCACATTTAGATATCTTTTACCATTGTATCCTTTTCTCATTTAGATGTATTTTACCATTGTTGCCTCCAGGTCAAGCACAGAAGGTGCATAATTTATGCTGCAAAATTTCATTGTGGTCTCAAAAGCATTACACTTGGTGGGATTCATGGTCCAAACAGTAGCTTTATGTATTTTCTATACAAGGCTAAATAGAATCTGAATAGATGCTACAATACCACCAAGCACATGATGTTGGAAGAATATGAAAACCAGAGCAAAGTGAAGGTTGTCTATACTAGTCATGCATAACTCCTATAAGCCCACGATCATAAATAACAGGCAAGGTGTTGAACCCACTAACAGGAACAACATTCATAACCCAGCAATCAATCTGAAGATCATGTAAAGCTGCTGCAAACCTGTCAAGAGTCGAAATAAACAAAAATTTCAAAATAATGCAATACATATTTTTCCATTCTTATCAAATAAAAAGCATTCTAAAATCAGAAAAGTGTATGCAGTAGCATGTTATATAAGTCGTTACCCGCCAAGTCCAACTCTCATGTCCATCACATTCCGTAGTTTCAAATCTTTCCAGTGAAAGGCACGTACGTAACTGTCTATTATTTCATTCCAGTATTTCGATTCAGCTCTAAAGATTTCCTTTCTGGATATATAGGCATTCATTTCTATGCTTTGAAGCCTATCAGGTGGATCATGAAGACGTGCAGGCCATGTGCTAACATTAGAGCCGTAACCATTCACTGGCAATTGAGTGATGCAGGCCCTCAAATCAACATACCTGCAAACATGTTACACTGCAACTTGTTATGAGTTGTTCAACTCTGGCTGGTTAAACCTCCTTGAGCTTTTCTGCCATATGTCATATCAAAGTTCTTTTAATGAGCAGAGGAAGGTAACGAGAAAGCACCCAGCTTACTCCTGAAAATGGTCTAAGCATTCTCAACTTTTAACTGATCTCTCAATTCTTCTGTTAAGCTATTCTTTCTAGTACTTTATCTATTAGGTTTTTTTTATATGAAAATGGAAGAGAATGGTCTAAGCACTTTATCTTAGATGAATGAAGTCAAATATTTTCTATTTTCCGCAGTACTGACTACAGGTACCAACATCTGACAACGATTCTTTAAAAACATTAAGATAGTGATTTGGCATAATACGTAAAAGAAAACACGCTCAGAGATTTTCAACTCATTGATGGTTTCAAAAGTCTAACCCCTCAAGCTATTGATGCTTCATTACACTAGGGCCATGATCTGAAGAGCGATTTAAACAAAATATTGCAAGATAAGGAGTCTGAAAGAATGGCCCAGTACCAATCTACTGAATTCATTCATCTAAGATTTTTTATCATCATTTAAATGTGGACCTTTATGTATTGAAGTGGGACATACCAAACATTGTCTGAATTATCATTGGAGTTACAAATGAGAGGTAGCACTCCAGTATCACGATTAAGATAGCAGCTATTGTTCAAAGGCTTTCGCCATATGGCAATATATCCTTCCTTCTTTACTAGTTCCCAGCATATGCGAGCAGTAAGATCCTCCATTTTTGTAGATAAATCAGCTTGCAAATAAGTCTGAGCTACTTTAATGTATCGATCTTATTTTCATTTTACACAATAAAAAATGATAAAGGTGGAATGGAAAGTCATAGTTGATCAAGGTATTATACATGCATCTAAAACACTATATTGCAATATCAAGCACCATAAAGAAAAAGTGTCTTGGTGTGTGTGTGGAGAGAGAAAGGGGGGAGGGGGCCAGTAAAAAACATGACATGAGGGGCCTACCTTTCCATTGCTCTTGTAGAATCTCTTCATGTTTATATATAGGCTGTGCAGCCCAGACAAAAAAGCCTCCAGCTCTAAGCATCCTGTTGACCTCAAGAAGCAAAATTTCATCTTCACCATAAGAAAAAAATAGAAAGAAACATCAAGATCAAAGAGGTAGGATGTACATTATAGCATATAAAATCCTACAAACTCAACTTACTAAGCCTAAACACATACAGACACAGGATACACACCTGCATACATACAATCCTAACAACTAAAAGATTTATGCTCAAATAACCATGAAAGAATGCCATTGGAAGAATTTAAATTTCATTATTGGGTTGCAATAGTCAATTATAGACAACTGAATCTTGATCAGTTGCAAACAATTTTCGAATAATTCAAGATATAGCAGCTGTTTAGGATACGTCCAAATAAAAAATAACTTACCATCACGGGTCCAATTAATTCTGCATCTTGAACAATGTATCAAGTCAAAGGCCTGACTTGGATACAACAAGCGATGAGTAGCAAATACCGTAACCATGGCAGGTACCCCACGCTCTAGTGCAAATTAAATTTGGTTTTCATGAACGTCTTTTGGTGCTATTGATAAAGTGGTGACATTGCGTTGAAGAAGAAAGGCATCAAAACTGGCAACTCCATAACCAATATCTAATGCAACACGAACACGGTGGCCAAAAGAAATTTCAGGAACCATCTGCATGCAGAAAGCTGATTACCAAACCCATGTCAAAACAAGTACTAGAAACAAGCAGAGATTGGAAAAGTAGACAACCTGTGAAATCTGATTCAAATATTGATCAGCACCATGAATAAATTGTGTTCCACCTCCTGGGAAAATGAACTTATCTTTCTATATTGATATCCAATTTTGCCCACCTTTATCTTCAACTAGACGAGTATGTGGCATATTGCTGAACCAAACCTGCAATTATAACTCACAATTAGACAAAAGAACCTTCAATGAAATTTTGACAAGGTAAAATAGTTACTTTGAGATATAGAACCAAAAGAAAGTCGTAATATCAAATTTGTTTCCATTGTAGCAGGAACAATAATAACTGGATAATGCATGGGACAATTTATAGAGAATGACATGGCTTTAACCCAATAAATTCCTAGAAGAAGGATATTAAAATATCATAACATCTATGCTCAAGGTAAATAGGTCAAAGTCAAGAAATTTCCTCCACAAACAAAAAAAAAATTAACTCAGTTGAAAGAAATTTACTTGCACAATAACTAGGAAGTCAAAGACCACAAATTTGATGAATCCAACCACTAGCAAAGTATCAATAATTAAACCAACTCAGAGGCTAGAAATGGTTGCTTGCAGGTCTAAGCTAAACTTATCTCATTGTGTTGTAGCTATCATCTTTCATTAAAATAGTGGTCACTAGTTTCGTTAGTCCTATGTCATAAAGTTTGGAAATCAAAAGCTATTATCCATTCAATACTCTCCATTCTCAAAGTTCTGCAATGCACCAAAAATCAATTCACCTGTATTTCCATTATGGTGGTTGGGGGTGGGGGGATTACAACTAAAACTGAGCTTAGACAATTTCAGCAGTAATCCAGATGCATCCGGGAGATGATAACACTAGTCCAGGGCCAGTACTTAAAAACATAACATTCTTATAGTTTTCTACCAAGACTACTACTGCTGTATGGTACTAAACACCACTAAACTTAAGAAAAAAGACTGTCCATGAAGAGTTTCTTCATTCACTTGATACCTTAGGCAATCACCCAAGCTCACTAAACGCCTTTTGTCTACCTAGTTCAACTCCAGCCTCTACCCTGGCATTTGACATCTAATTTCTCAGCTAACCACCCATCAACAGAAAAGCAAACTCCTTGACACCCCAAAATACAATTACTTGAAACCAAGACGCCCATCTACACCTTACTAAAATCATCAAGGTCTCTTACTAGAAAGCTTAATTACAAGTCAATTTTTTCTTAAATAGTAAATAAAATAAAACAAAATTCAGGAAAAAACTTACCTCATCACGACTCTGAGGCCAAGGTATAGATCTCTGGTACCCTTCTGGCCTTGGAATCACACAATCCAACATTTCATCTTTTCCAGGACAATGTCTCTCGTATTTTTCCCCTTTTTCACTCTTACTAAATAGCTTAATTGCTTTCTTGTTATCCAAACACGGTATATAATCAACTTTACTCTTATCACATACCTTATATTTCTCAACCCCAACCCTAACGTCACCGTCGCTCTTACTCTTTCTTTCCTCCTCTTCTTGTTCTCGTCCTTCCTCGTCGCCATCACTGAACTCCGTTAAACCAGTCGTAGAGTTCGAACCTGACTCTCCGACAAAGAATTCGTCCGACATTGCTCTATTTTCGTCGATTATCCCCGTTCTTCGCACTGCCGGTGGAGGAGGAGATGGTGGCGGAGAAGGGGGAGGAGGTGGTGGTGGAGAAACCGGAGGCGACGCTTGCGGAGTTAGTAAGGAGTAATTGATCGAGAAGGAAGAAGAAGAGGAGTAGGATAAGTGAGTAGCAAGGAAAACGAGGGAAACAGAGAGGACAACAACGGCTACAAGCTTAACAAACTTGAGGGTTTTAAGGGCCTCAATCGTCGTCGAAGATGCCGTGACGGTTGTTGTAGTACTAGTTATTAGAGCAGTCAGTTTCATTTTGTTTAAAACTATTTTTATTCGTAAATTTTCTCAGGAAGGTTGGAAGAAAAAAATTTCGACAGAGAAGCAGAGAGCTTTTCTTTTTCTAATTTTGATATGACAGAGAGCTTTGATTTGCAGAAGAATGTAAAAGATCGGCGGAAGAGAGAGAGGATAAGTGGAGCAGGAGAGCGTGTAGTACACGCTTCAAAGGTGGAAATATTTAATAAAATAAATAAATAAATTCAATAGTAATTAATGCAAGTAGAAAATGCGCTGAGATTTAGAAGAAGAAGAATAGGAAAAAAGTTTAGTGACAAAAGAAGCTCACATCAACTCTAACTAACTAGAGAGTACAAAAATATTTGATTTTAAAAAGTTTAGTGATTAAATTGAAAAAATTAATAATTTAATTCTCAGGTGACAATACCTTCTGTTGTTGAGGGTTCGGATCGGCCTCCCCAAATATGACATTTCAAAAATTTCACCCAAGGAATCAATCCCCCTTCTATAGAATCGAATTCGAGCATTATAATACTTTATTATATAGGAAGAACTTTGATAACAAGCGAGTCTAAACTTAAATATGAATGTGTTTAATTAAGTTCAAGTACAAAAATTAAATAAATCAACTTAATTAAAGATGAACTTGAATAAAAGTCAAGCTCCAACTTAAATATTAATGTTGGAATTAAGCCTAAACTTACCGCTCACAGTTAAACCACAAAATTATTAGGGTTGCGTTACATTATTCAAGGGCCCAAGGCATGATTGGAATGAAAAGGCTGGCTTTGATTATTTTGGTAACCTGAAGCAGCTCATGCTCCACGGGCTTTCAAGTTGCTAATATTTTTTTCCGCTTTGAGACTGCTCTACTTTTAATTGGGCTCCAGTCTTCAAACAATCAAATTTCACAATCTTAAAAATAAAAAAAAAATAAAAAAAAGTCAAAAAAAATTTGTGGTGTTGTTTCTAATAAAAGAAACTGAAAAAGTGAGAAAAACAATAGGTTTGTAATACTTTAAATGCAGTTTTCCTAAATTTAATGTCTTTTCCCTCCATTTTAATCCTTAAAACAACAGCGTTTTTTAAAAAATTTCTGTGCAAAAAAACAGGTTGAAAATAAAATCAAAAGATTTACATAAGAATATCCTATGTTAAAACACCCCTTAATCTATCCTCTTTTAAAATTTTCTGAATCTCTAAAAGAGGAACAACAAATAAACATAATTATTTCTCATTTGCAAATGCCATTTAATCAACTATGCTGGCTCACACATTAATATTTTTTACTTTTTCAGCATTTTTTTCCTATTAATATTTTTTAATTTATTGGTCCCGCCAACGTGTGAGTTGTTGCTCAAAATTATTGTAGCAAACATATTATTTTCATAATTAATTTATTCTCCACCTTATTTTTGTAATTAATTAATTTTTTAATATTATTTTTATAAAAAAAATTATAAGGTAGCCTCGGTTTATAAATATTAAAAATGAATTTAAAATCCATTAAACACTATCCTTTCATTATAAATACATGAATTGTCTTTTCATTTTTTTAATGTCAACTTAGCACTTTCCAGGATCCATCCCTAATTTATGTTTCAACAATGGGTTAATTACATTTTTCGTCCTTTCTTTTTTCCAATTTAATTGTTGATTCAAGCATTACAAGTCTTCAACTCTAGCGTATACATTTTTTTTAGATCCTCAACAGAAGAGTTGACATAAAAATATAAAATAAAACATATATAACTTAAAGGCTGAAGACGAAATTATAATTTTTAAATAGTTAAATCTTTTTTAAAAAGTAGAATATAAATTTAGGATACAAAACTGTAACATGTCCCCACTGCGCCGCCCCTTGGTCTTGTGGGACTTCGCGGAATGTACCAAAAGGTACATTACCGTACCTGTCTATATTTAATATCAAGTCCTTTTCAAATAGTCGTCTGTTAAAGTATTTCAATATTTGTTATTTTTAAATATTTTTAATTTATATTCTTTAAAAAAAAACTAATCTTTAAATTATAATAAAAAATAAATGCCAATTTTGAAAACTTGTTTGTAGTAATATTTTTGAATATATGTAGTGAATGGATTTATTTCCGCAAGAAAAATTAATAATAATTAATTAAAATTGTGACGCTACTTTAATTTTATTTGGACGGTCCACATCACCAATGAATTTTGTCCTTCAATTTTCTTGGTCAACAATTTACATGTTCTTTTTTCCTTTGGAGAGTAATGAAAATCAAATATTGAAGCAAGTGGGTCCTCAAATTCACTTAAGTCCATACACAATTTTCATTGCAAATGGAAGGAAATTGATAAAACTAGACGTTAGTTATCAAACTTAGTATATATATGTATATATAGGATCACGAATCAATTAAATATATATTCAATTGGATATCAGTGAAAATATCTTTATTTTACAAAGTATATTGTATTATTTTGAAGGTATCTTTTATTTTATATATTTTATATAGAAAATAAGAAAATATTAAAAACCCTATTACACGTATAGAACACGAATATGTGTTTAAAATTAACAGATAATAAATAATGAAACATGTGGTTTGAAATTAATTAATGATAATTACACATGAAAAATATATACGATATTAAAATTAAAAAAAATGGATTCAATTATTTATCATTGTACTGTTATCAATCTTGAGTCGGTGTCGAGTTAACTTGTGACACCAACTCAATCAAATCATCATTAATAGTACAGATACAATTGATGGAAGTAATAAAGTGTGCATAATTAAAATTAAATTGTATAAAAATATTAAATTAAAGCTTTTACTAATGCAATTGGTTCGGGTTTAAAACACACTATATGCATATTTTTATTAATTTTTAAATGAAAAAAACTAAAATACCCTCAAATAATATAACTTAATTTACATTAAAAAAGGCATTTTCATGATTATGTTTTTCATCCACATCATAATTGTGTCACAGTCTAGTTTATATTAGTCCTCTGTTTACTTTTAGTATAAGAGTATTCAACACTTTTTATTTATTCACTTTTAGACTCCTCACATTTCTTAAAATCCTAACAAGCTAATCTCTCACCCCTCTTTTGCCCGAGTTCCTCTACTAAAAAAAATTGTTGTCAATAAAATATTAGATTCAATAAAATTGGCCATTAATGAAAAAGGCGGTGAAACTGAAAAGTTTAATACAAGATCCACTCTTTTCCGCCAAGTACTTCACCGTACTTTTAGCGTGTGGAGCTCTTTCAATGCTCTTTACCATGCCCCTTTCAATTTCTATTTGTTAGGACAAAGTTGACCATATATCCTTTTAAAGTATTAAGTTACATATGAGATTTAATGATAAATTTATTTTTTAATTTTAATTTTATTTAAATTTATCTATTAACATTTTAAAAAGAGTTAAATTGTATTTTTTCAACGAAAATATTAACTAAAACATATTTTTTAAACGCTATTAGTGTGGCAAATCACATGACAGGTCATGTATATTTTATGCTAAAGGTTGATGGACAAATTCGACTATTTTAAAAAAAATTAAGAGCCAAATTTAACTAAAAGAATAAGAATGAATTTGACAAAAACTATAAACATTAAAAATTAAATTTATTATTATTTCTATTGAAAAAGTTCTAAATAAATAAATATATACCAATTGTTATTTTGTACATTATTAAAAATTTTAACACAAGAACAAATAAATGTCTTTAAATAATATAAAAAATAAAAATTAATCAAAATGAACACGTCTTTTTTAGTTTTATTTGTAAAGGTTTTTCTTTCGCTTCGAATGTATATTTTTCGTGTTCAACTAACATAAAGCTTAAAATATGCTCAAATTCTCTGTATTTTTCATATATTTACTTTGTAATATATTTTTAATTTGAAAATTTAGTCTCTATATATTGAATTTTAAAAAAAAAGTATGTTATTTACATGGTTATCAAATGATTAGGAGCGGTAGCAAAGTTCCGGCCTCCTTAAAATTAGAATTAATTTTAAAATTTGACTCGAAACTTTAAATTAGTATATGGTAAAATTATACTTTAACCTCTAAAAATGAAAATTTTTTTATTTAATCCTTTAAAATTTTAAAAATATAAATTATTAAAATGGTAAAATTATATTTTAATTCTCATAAAATTATATACAACTTAACTCCAGCTCCATAAACAAAATTTCTATGAGTATATATATTATTTTAAAATACTACACACTAATAAATTTAACAAAATAATTTTAACGGTGGACCTAAATCTTGAAATTTAAAAAAATAAAAAAATTCTTGAAAAAAAAAAGGACTAAACTTCAAATAAGACCATATTTTAACCTAACATAAAAAATAAAAAAAAAGTTGAGTTACAAACTCGCTCAAAACAAAAGAAAAAAGAAAGAAGAAATAGGGGTAACAGAAAGCTGTAGCACATTCATACATGATGATTGCAAGAAGCATATGGATATTTTAAATATACAAGATTATTATTTGTATAGTCATTAATATTTATAGCAATTAAAATCCCTAATAGCATAGAAGCAAGAAACAAGCGTAGCTCAAAAATGGTAATGAAATCAAACTTTTTTATTTATTCAGACATGGGGATGTTTGAGAATAACTCAAGAACTGGAATGTAACATCATGTTTTTGAATTCTTGAAAATCAACCATGCCGTCTGAATTGGTGTCGTAATACCAAATCATGCTCCTGCAGTCTTTTCCACTCTTTTCATCCCACAAACCCAGTCTTTCCAGCACGTATTCAAGCTCCTCACATGATATAAACCCATCCCCATTCAAGTCAAACACTTTGAAAGCCTTCGCAAGGTCACTGTCTTCTTCTTCACCGCCGCCGTGAATGACCAATTCCTCCTCCTCCTCCTCTTCGTCACCACCCTGTGCCGGTGGGTTCGAGATGGATTCATAAAAGAACAAGAATTCATCCAAGTTCAAACATGGTTTTCCCACTAAGGGCTCCAATTCTTCAAGGCTGAATTGGACAGACCCGATTCTCTGGAGCAACCAATTCAGCTCCTCCAGACTAACGAAGCCATCTCCATTCTTGTCGAGCTTCTCGAATACGCGTTGCAAGTCGGTCTTACTAAGGGGAGACATTTTACTACCAAAGAGGATATGATCACCATTAACATCAAACCTTGAAGCTTTACAAATTAGGGCTTCTTGCAGATACGATGATGATGATGAAGACAACATAATGATGAAGGGGGCTGGGGAGGTTGCTTTGTATTTGTATACGAAAATGGCTAAAGAAGAAAGTGGATTAATGCTTTTTTCTTTTCATTACGAATTCATTTATGGGGGAAGACGATGGACATGCAAGGAAACTTACAAGAAGTTTCCCCATATAGATTATTATCAAATTGAATTTTCTTTTTCTTTTCTAAGTTGAGCTAAGATACGACTAAATTTCCTTTCTATTTTATTTCTTTAATCATATCATCATCATCTTCCTTTTAGAATTTAATTAATTTAGACTTAACTAATATCATTACATAATAATTTTAAATATTAAGCATAATTTACAAAAATTCAAATCTAAGCATTATTGTCGAGTGTGCTATGAATAGTTAAAAAATAAATGTGATGAGAACTGATAATGAAATTGATATTACCTATACAGTAATTTTTTCTAATTAATTGTTGTTGAAAATTTGATAATAAAATGAGATTCTAATTAAAGACAAATAAACCGAGTTAGATGATAATACTAAAATGAGATGACTATGGCACATGTAAAATGATAATATAAAGTCAAATAATGACTAATAATATGCTTACACAAAATATTCTATAAATATTCATAGTGATTTTGTAGATGAAATTGGAACACGCGTCCTACTGCAACCACTGCCAAATAATAGTGGACCCATTTTCTTTTTTTATATATATTTGCTTTATGCTTGATTGGTTATAAATAATTATAATAGGTGAAAAATAGAGACACGTGGATACAAAAGAATCCGAAGTTACTTGAGAAGGTTACATACTATATTCATTATATCGTATTGGATCTTGGTTTATATATTCTTTTTATTTTTTTTTTCAATCTAAGATTGTTGCTCTACCGATTATTAAATTTACGAGATATAATAACATAATTTAAAGAATTTTTTATCATATTTAATTCACGATTGTTGCTTTATCCACCGTCAATTTTGTGAGAGCGTAATAACCTAATCTTAGGATTTCAAGTATTTAAATATATTTGTTATCATCTTTATCCTAATTTTTGAATTATTGTTTTATGTTATTTATATTGTAAATGTAACCTTTCTATTACTTCATTAGGTAGCCTATTCGGTTTAGTTGGCTTAGCCTGTTTCGACTCAAGTTTAATTAGAAATTTTTTAATCTCAAGCCAACTTCATTCCGTCTTAATCCGAATTCAAATTAAATAATTTTAAAACATTTTTATTTAAACTTAGTCATAAATATTAATATAAATTTTTTTAAAAATAATAAATTATATAATTTTAATGGGTCCAAATCCAAACTTGAAAATCTTTTTATGCCAGATTTTTTTTTTATATTCAAAGTGTAATCCAATCGATTAGCATTTTAACTGTAATGATAATATATTAATTTCAAAATTCGAATAAATTATTCTATAAAAAAAAGTCAGCAATTAAAAACAATAATTAATGGTAATAATATTTTCTGTCCGAAAATAGAACATGACAAATTTGAAAAAATAATATTAAAAATAAAATATACACTTGTTGAATTATTATTGGATCACCTAATCTAAAATTAACACATATTTTCACCTAAAAAACAAAATAAAAAAAAAATCTCCAAACCCAACCGGGTTACCACCCACCCAAACCCATTTTCCCCGACATTACAAAAATTGAAAAAAATATCTTCTAAGGTTTCCTTTGAATGCAATCGGGTTTCAGTGCGTTGGCTTTTTTAGATTAAATAACATTGCAACTTAAATGTTAATAAACGCAAGGCTATTTGGAAAGTATTCTTCAGTACGTTGAAAATGCATTTCACCTCACTGGAGGTTTAATTCCAGACTAGAGCCTTTTGGTCTAGTAAAAATTTAGCAATTTCAGTTGCTTTTTCTTTTCCTCTTTTACCCATATATTATTTCTTTTCTTTCTTATTCTAGAGTTGCTTTATTATTTTATCTTTCAATAATGTTTTATTTTTCTAAAGGCTCAATAATTCCAATAATCTTTTAATAATGAATTGAGCCCCTATAATTAAATATATGATTAATTTTGAAATATTAAATAAAATAAATTTTTAAAATTTTCTCGATTTTTAATTCATTTTTAATTATTTATTATTAAAAATAAATATGATTGTAATAATTTTTAATCATTTATTAATTTTGTAATTGTTAAATAATTTAAAAAACTTCTATTATATATCATTTTTAATCTAATGTCCTTAAAAGTCATTTTTTATTTTCACCTCACCGTTACATCTGCATTTGAATCCAAACACACACTCTACCGTTGTTTCTAATCTCACTGCTACAGTATCCAATCTCATCGCTATAGTAATTAATTTCACCGCCACCGCTATTTTTAACCTCACCGGAGGTAAACACACCACCCATCCAAACTAAGAGTGGGTTTGGATGGGCGATTGGGTGCGGTGCGGTGCATTTAATTTACTTTTTTGTCTCACGCTACAGTATCGCTACAGTGTCTAATCTCACCGCCACCGCTGTTTCTACACTAACCGTAGGTAAACGCACCGCTTATCCAAACTCACCCTAAGTCTAAGAAACCAAACATGTCCATAGCATTATCATCATCTTCTCATCAAACTTTCTTAGCCAACGCTTTCACATTTAATCGAAAACCCAAAACAAAGCTTCCCAATTCCCCTACCAGGTTCTACTCAGACGTCCACGAAGATTCCTCCTGCTAAAAATAGTTCATTTCCATGGCCACTCTGTTCTTTGATTCTCAGAATCTTGCTGTTAATTTGAGGTTAAGAGCTAGATTTTTAATATAGGTATAATTTTGGGTTTAATCACTCTACAGTGTTGAACTTTAGAATTTAATCCTCGACTTTGTTAAGTTTTTTAGATTTTGTGTTTAATTTTGGTTTTGATTTTTCTTTTAGATTTTGTTAAGTTCTTTTTCTAGGTTGATTCAATGGATTTGGGTTTGGGTGGGTAATTGATTAGGTTGAATAGTTTTTTTTTTTAGCTTATTTAAGACCCAAATCAATAAGAAACAATTCCCTAATTATTTGACCAAGAATTTTGTGGGACATTCCAAATAGTTTCACAACAAATATGTAATAATTACAATAGCACAAGTTTTTAAAAGAAAACTTTCAAATGGAAGAAAAATAATATTTAAATAACATTTTACTTTTATTATTAAATTTTTAAATATTTAAAACATCTTTTATTAATTTTTATATTAATACATACACATTTGAGTAATACTTTTTTATTATTAAATTTGAAATTACATTATTTATCCATATTAAATTCATGGCTTTAAGGTGTACTTGACAGGTTGACTGTAGGTTTCCTCCATTCTGAAACCTCGGATCCTCAGTTTCTCCGGGAATGCTGTATCTTTGTAGTCGATTCTCTCAATCAGCCAGCCCTTGTTCTTTATTGATCCTCCAACTTTTACCTATTTCCAAAACCACACTGTTATTACCATATTGTTCAACTGAACTAAATTGTCCATCCAACACACAAAAAGTTTACTTGCATATTTACAAGCAGAGAAGGATTACATACTCATATGACAACTAGAAAATCTGAGCTAATAATGAAACGACAGGGAAGGCAGTGATCAAGTCAGAGTTATCAAGCAAGAAGAATGTATGAAAATTGAAGTCATGAACAACATCCAAAACATGGAATTGAATAACAAATCTAATAAACATTGTGGCAAAATAGTGCAAGGGAATAGATGCATCTACCGTCAATGGCATACCTCTGCACCGTCAGTTGAATTGATGATAAGAACTCCATCCAAGATATCACGCCCCTTAAGGGCCATGGTAGACCTTCGAGAAGTAGAGCAACTTCCACTAACTTTGCTTTTGATTACCCCCCATTTAGGCTTCACGTGGCCACACTTCCATCTCTTGGCCGTTGAAAGCCTGTTGCACAGGAACCTCCACTTGGACACCCGCCTAGCAAACGGATAAAATTTGTTGTTTAACAATAAGATGAGAGACAGAATTAGAGTGAAAAACATCCTAAAGAACGAGAAAATATAGAGCTGAGTTTTAGCAGAAGAACAACATGCTCACCTTTTTAAGGATGAGATATATGGCCATTTCTCCAGAAGTTGCACTGTGATATGGGTTCCCTTTTGGTACCTTAGCAGCATCCTCAGGGTTGTTTTTCACTGGTGTATACGCAAGCCATGTATCGATTACCTACACAGTCGCATTACATCAGGTTAATGATGAGTATCTATTTACATTAGTAGTAAATTCATCACAGAACCACAAGAGAAATAGGATCCTATCTGACGTAAGACAGCCTATTAACACTAAAAAGACTCGAGTGAAATTATAAGAAATGATTCAAACCACCCATTACCGTTAATCCGACTCTTGCTGATGGAGGCAATGTTTTAGAATAGTCTTGCATTTTACACTCTAGTCGAGTTGAGGACTTAAATGATGTTTTACTAGCATCTTTATAGCTGCAGTAACATAGGGCAAAACAGATGACATATTCACTCGCTTTCTTCTTTACAAAGAACAAAATATATGAAAACATAAATGATAAGGTTTTGGTGAACAATTTACTTGGGGTTAACGAATTCCTTAATAGCACCTCCTGTTTTGGTGAGCTCCTTAATGTATGGACCAAGATCCAAAATCAACTGGTAAACAGCAAAAAAAAAAACAAACAAACAGGAGACGGAGTGAGAGCGCAATTAGACAACGAATGAAACATTTTCTACATATGTATAAGAGGTTCGACCGCAAAAACCAGATCAAATTTAATGAATATCACAATGATAATGAAGATTTTAGCTGGTGTAACATGCGGTGATTCTTTGTACTTCCAACCATATCAATTACAAAAGTAAAGAATCCTCATTATCACACTAGACATCTTCCTAGAAGTGAAACATCTAAATAATGATTTTGAGCTGGAAAAATTACTTGGTTTATATTTCCTGGAAAAGGAGAATAATCGGTCTCATAATTAACATCTCCATCTGGATGTCCGGTGGCTCTAAGCAGAGGATTAAGCTGATTCTATTCCACGTTGATCACCAACGATCTCCCTGAAGTTAATTTCATGGTGCATTACTAAAAATGAAGCATAAATCGTAGGGTCTTTGATGCCCAAAATACCTATAAGAGAACAGTTATATCATATAGACATGTATAATACATCATATACAAGAAAATGAAAGGAGATTGGAGGGGGAAAGGAAAAGAGGCAATTTGCATTATCCTATATGTTGTAAAAGAACTTTAACACGTACAAGCACAAAGAAAAAGTTGGCACTAGAAAAATAAAAAATTACTAAAATGTAGACCTTTGTTTAGTTAAATGCCATCATCCCTAGAGAAATAGGTTATAAGCATATAAGGAATTCTAGCTTCCGATAGTTATAGAAGTTTCAGTCTTGTATATAAATACCATCACTATGAGTGAGTTTAGTAATTCCTCTAATAGCTTCTTTTACTTTCCGTAGAACAACAAGAGAATTGGCATGGTACTCTTTAGGTGCACTGACTCCCAGGGAAGCTGGAATTGCCTACATTGAAATAGTAAATTTTTATTTCTACCAGTTTTGCACTGCTGACATAAGAAAATTATAGATAAAATCATGCAAATCGAGATTCTAACCTTGAACAACAGTCCATTTGTGTCTTGGAAAAAGATAACCCATCACAATCTGGAATCATGCCTAGCAAAAAGTGAAGATAAATGTTCAACATGGTGGAATATAAAAAGAATTATCCATTAAACCAATTTTCAGAGACTGACAGTTAACTTTTCTATGCAAAGTCACTGACCTAGTATAAATAAATTTTGAGACGATTAAGGTCAAGAAGCATTAGAAAATGGATTATTTATAAGTGTATGGTAGCCAGTTAAGAGAGCCACATAGATGTTATAGCTTAATGTGGGTTTGAGACCATCATTGTTTTAGTCTTACTACCATAAAGAGATGCAAGGGCGAGGGCAGACACAATCACATAAGTATCATCATATAAGGAGTTTCTGTGCCATTAAGAAATAAATTTTTGACAACAGGCAAATCTAAATGTAAAGAAAACTTGCAAAGGCATGAGAAGAGTATTTGAGAGACATATCATTCATTCAGAAGGCCGCTAGAATAAAGAAGTGAGTGTACATCACCATGGCCAGGAGGTTTTGTCTAAAAAGACTAGAAAAGAGTCAAGAGAAGTGTTTAAAGGTGGCAACAACAGCAGCTGCATGCAAGAAACCATGCAAAGTGCACGTTGCATGAAGAGAACCAAAAATCCTGTCGATGCATGCTTGTGTCCATGGTGTAATTCGACAGCAACATGTTTTATTTTGTTGACTTTTTAATAGTTAATGCTGTAATCATTTTATGCTTTAGTCAGCTAAGATTAATTGTGTGCTTAGCTGATTTTGTAGCTCTTTTAGGTTATCATTAAGTTGATGTAAACCTTTAGACACTTGCACAAGCAAGTTTTGTTTTCTTTCTATGTATTTTGATCTATTTATATATGCAACTATGCTCTTATTCTGGTAATGAAGAAATCACTTTGTTCATTCAACTTTCTCTTGTTTTTGTTTCTGTTTTAATCTTTCCAACATCTTAACAATCGATTTTGGTTATTTTTAACCTTGTTGCTAAGTCAAAAACCAACAAATGGTATCGAGAGTCGGTTGTCTTTGAAGGCCTCTTGTTGTGTACTGTGTATTTGAAAGAAAAGAAGCAGGAGCTATCTTTGTTGCTCAGTGTTTGGAAGCTGCGTGAAGATGAGTTTCTCACCACCACATCCACCTGTGTTTGCTGGTGAAAGCTACAATATATGGGCTGTAAAAATGAAGACATATCTACAGGCACATGACCTGTGGAATGTTGTTCAAAATGATACAGAACCACCACCCTTAAGAGCTAATCCAATAATAGCTCAGATAAGGCAGCATAATGAAGACTGTGCAAAGAAGTACAAGGCCATGTCATGCCTTCAAAGTGGAGTTTCAGATGTTATCTTCACAAGGATAATGGCTTGTGACACACCAAAGGAGGCCTGGGACAAACACAATGAGGAGTTTCAAGGTTCAGACAAAACCAGGCAGCAACAACTCATCAACTTGAGAAAGGATTTTGAAAATCTGAGAATGAAGGACTCAGAAACCATCAAGCAGTATGCTGACAGAATTATGGCAACTGTCAATAACATAAGACTGCTTGGGGATGACTTTAGTGATTAGAGGGTAGTGGAGAAAGTCATAACAACCCTGCCAGAGAAGTATGAGTCAAAGATCTCTTCCCTGGAGGACTCGAGGGACCTATCTACCATTCCCTTGACAGAGCTGATAAATGCTCTCTATGCACAAGAGCAAAGAAGAGCAAACAGAATGGAGGAGTATTCTGAAGGTGCTTTTCAAGCCAGGAGCAGAGAGAGCTCAAGCTCGAGCTCAAATCACAAAGGCAAGAAGCCTTGGTCAGAAAAGAAGGAAAGAGGGAAGAAGGAAGCTGCCAAGAAAAAATTTCCACCTTGTGCTCACTGCAAAAGAACTACTCACCTTGAGAAATATTGCTGGTACAGGCCTGACATTCAGTGTAGGGGCTACAAACAGCGAGGCCATATTGAAAAAGTATGCAAAAACAAACCAAAAACTCAGTCACAGCATTAGAACCAAGCTCAAGCTGCTGAGGACATTGAGGCACAGGAAGAACATGTCTTCACAGCCTCCTGTTTTGCAAGCTCGAGCAAAATCAGCAAGATTTGGCTAATCAATAGTAGATGCACTCATCATATGGCATCAGATGAAAGCATGTTTAGGGAGCTTGACACTTCTTTTCAGTCCAATGTCAGAATTAGAAATGGTGAGCTTCTCAAGGCCAGAGGCAAGGGCAAGGCAGTGATATGCACCAAGTCAGGTATTAAAACTATCTCAGAAGTTCTTTATGTACCTAACATTGACCAAAATTTGTTAAGTATTGGTCAGCTACTGGAGAAAGGCTATTCTCTCCTGTTTGAAGGTAAAATTTGTACAATCAAAGATGCTACTGACCAAGTGTTAGCAACAGTAGCTATGTAAGATAGAACTTTCAATGTGAATGTGAACCAGTTGCAAGCAAGAGCATATGCAGCTCAGACTGATGAGGCAAGTTTGAAGCATAAAAGAATGGGGCATGTGAACTACAACTCACTCGGGCAATTCCAAAAACTGAATTTAGTTGAAGAAATGGCCAAGTTTGAGCCAAATAAAGAGGCATGTAAAGTTTGTCAGCTTGGCAAGCAAACCAGACTGCCCTTTCCAGTCAACAAGGCATGGAGAGCCCAGGAGAAACTTCAGTTGGTTCATATAGACATCTGTGGACCAATGAAGACCAGCTCACTAAATGGCTGCAGGTATTTTGCCCTTTTCATTTATGGCTGCACCAGGTTTTGTTGGGTAAGCTTCTTGAAACAAAAGTCAGATGTTACTGATTTCTTTTGCAAGTTCAAAGTTTTGGCAGAAAACCAAGCCAATTGCAAGCACAAGAGCCTAAGGTCAGATAATAGAGCTGAGTATGTGTCTCAGAGGTTCCAAAAGATCTGTGATGATGCTGACCTCCTACACCAACTGACCACTGTCTATACACCACAACAAAATGGTGTTTGTGAGAGGAGAAATAGAACTGTCCTCGATATGGCCAGATGCCTTCTGTTCGAGGCCAAAATGCCAAACAACTTCTGGGCTGAAGCAGTAAACACATCTGTTTACTTGCTGAATAGACTGCCAACCAAAGCAGTTAAGGATAAAACACCTTTTGAAGCCTGGTTTGGGCAGAAACCAGTGGTGTCACACTTGAAAGTGTTTGGATGTTTGTGCTATGCACTGGTCCCAGCAAAGAAAGGAACTAAGCTTGAAAAAAAGTCTGTGCCAGGAGTGTTTGTTGGCTACAGCAGTGTAAAAAAGGGCTACAGGATCTTTGATCCATCAACCAAGAAAGTGATTGTAAGTAGAGATGTCAAGTTTAATGAAGCAAGATGTTAGAAGTGGAATGGAACAGATGCAAGCTTGACTGAAGAAGACTTGCAAGACCCTGATCTCCAGCATGCTGAAGTTGAAACTGAAGCTGTGGATGATTTTGATGACATGCCTGTCAGAGGCACCAGAACATTGGCAGACATCTATGAAAGATGTGCTGTGACCATGGTTGAGCCATCCTGCTATGCTGAAGCCTAGAGAGAAAGATGCTGGCAAGAGGTTATGGAAGCTAAACTAAGGATGATCCAAAAGAATGACACCTGGGAGCTGGTTGATAGGCAAGAAAATAGGAAAATCATTGGAGTAAAATGGGTGTTCAGGATCAAAAATAATGCAGATGGATCACTGAATAGACACAAGGCCAGGTTAGTTGTGAAAGGGTATAGCCAACAGCAGGGAGTCGATTTCTTTGAAACTTTTGCTCCTGTTGCAAGCTGGACACTATAAGAATGTTGTTTGCCTTAGCAGCTCAGAAACAATGGCAGGTGCATTAACTGGATGTCAAATCAGCCTTTTTAAATGGATTTCTCATGGAGGAAATCTTCATAGGGCAACCTGAGGGCTTTGAAGTTCAAGGAGAGGAACAAAAGGTCTACAAGCTCAAGAAGGCCCTGTATGGCCTTAAACAGGCTCCAAGGGCCTGGTCTGATCAGATAGATGCCTACCTGACAAGGCTCGGGTTCACAAAGAGCACTAGTGAACCCACTCTCTATATTAAGAAGGAGGGTGATGAGACTTTGCTGATTGTATCTTTGTATGTTGATAATTTGTTGGTCACTGGTTGCAAAAGGGAGCCAATTGAGACCTTTAAGAAGCAAATGCAAAGTGCGTTTGAGATGACTAATCTTGGCTTGATGACATACTTCCTTGGCATGGAAGTGAACCAGAATGAGTCAGGCATCTTCATAAGCCAGAAGGCTTTTGCGTCAAAGGTTTTGAGCAAGTTTTGCATGTCAAACTGCAAGCCTGCTAGCACTCCTGTGGCATTAGGAGAAAAACTCACTAGCCTAGGTGATGAAGATTGAGTGGATGAAAAGAATTACAGAAGCCTGGTTGGTTACTTGCTCTACCTGACTACAACTAGGCCAGACATAATGCATGATGTTGGTCTTCTATCGAGATTCATGCATTGCTGCACAGTTGCTCACTTTAAAGCAGCAAAAAGGTTCCTAAGGTATGTAAAAGGGACTTTGAATTGTGGAGTCAAGTTTGAAAGAGCTGAAAAGTTGAAACTGGTGGGATATTCAGACAGTGATTGGGCTGGCTCAGCTGATGACATGAAAAGCACATCAGGCTATTTTTTCACCTTTGGTTCAGGTGTTTTTTGCTGGAGCTCGATGAAACAACAGACAGTGGCTCAATCCACTGCTAAGGCAGAGTATATTGCTGCTGCCTCTATTGTAAATCAAGCCATTTGGCTTAGAAAAATGTTGAACGATTTGAATGCTGATCAGAAAGAGGCCACAGTGATTAAGGTTGACAATCAATCTGCTGTTGCCATTGCTAAAAATCCAGTTTTTCATGGTAAGGCCAAGCATTTTAAAATTAAATATCATTTTGTAAGAGAAGCTGAAATATCCAAAGAGGTAAACTTGGTTCACTGCTGCTCGAGAGATCAACTTGCTGATTTGTTGACCAAACTATTAGCTGCCTCAAGGTTTGAGTATTTGAAGGATAAGATCGGGGTTTGCTGCTTTGTAGCCAAGGAGGAGTGTTCAAAGGTGGCAACAACAGCAGCTGCATGCAAGAAACCATGCAAAGTGCACGTTGCATGAAGAGAACCAAAAATCCTGTCGATGCATGCTTGTGTCCATGGTGTAATTCGACAGCAACATGTTTTATTTTGTTGACTTTTTAATAGTTAATGCTATAATCATTTTATACTTTAGTCAGCTAAGATTAATTATGTGCTTAGCTGATTTTGTAGCTCTTTTAGGTTATCATTAAGTTGATGTAAACCTTTAGACACTTGCACAAGCAAGTTTTGTTTTCTTTCTATGTATTTTGATCTATTTATGTATGCAACTATGCTCTTATTCGGGTAATGAAGAAATCACTTTGTTCATTCAACTTTCTCTTGTTTTTGTTTCTGTTTAATCTTTCCAACATCTTAACAATCGATTTTGGTTGTTTTTAACCTTGTTGCTAAGTCAAAAACCAACAAGAAGAACCTAATGGCTATAGCAATCAAAATATAGACATGTTTTTTTATACAACATTTATGGGGGCTACCTGAATTTTGTATTTGTTAGGAGGGTCCAAGGTAAGCCTAGCATCATTATCATCTAAGCATGCAACTTTTTCCTGCAAGCAAATACAAGGAGATAAAGCACCTAACAACAGCTTTCACCAACCACACATCAATGACAGATAACATACCTGCTTAAGAAGTTTAACTTGTGAAGCTTTCATCCCAAAATAAGAATTTGATTCTAAAAGGTCCACCGTACGAGCATGTGTGTCATTTGATGTCATGATAACAAAAGGAATCTCCTTTTGACATGTACCTTAATGTAAGACACACACTCAGAAGGAGTTAGAGAGCGAATAAGTTGTAAAATGCAACAATCAATAAAAAATTTTCTGAAGGCTTCAAGGTTAATTATTTTTCTTTTTACTTATTGAGGCAAATATGTTGACTTGGGCACTTCAAACATAAGAAAATGATTGTAAGAATATGAACTGCTTATGCTGGTGAGATGAAAGAGGTTTGGTTAAATAAATAAGTTTATTTGCTATAGTTGATTACAGAGCAAACAATACAGCCTGACTTGGAACTCTTTTCTACTTGTTCACTATATCAATTTTCCTGATGAAATGATGGGCATTTTACAGGTAAAGTGGTAAATTCTTGTCTTATTCGAAAGTGGCTTTTCTGATAATGACTATAACTTAAAATTAAGTTCGTCAAAGAGTTATTTTTTCCACAGTTCCAGCACTAAGCAATTGTTGATGCATGTCAACAAGTGAAATAGACTACTACGAAATTCTCAATAATCTCCCATTGGCTACTGCAATCAACAGTACTGAATGAAAATAACACTTATGCCATGTTTGGTTGGGTGTATTGGCTCGGTCGGCCCACTAATCCCTCTTTATTCGGTCGTTTGGTTCAATGTATTGCTAATACGCCTGTAATACATTACTTTTCTAATCGGTGAAAACCACCGATTTCTAATCCCTCTCTTTTGCCCAGATTAGATGCCTTTTCAGTTTCCCCTCCCTGTTTTACCCTCTGCCTCTTCTGTCCCCTTTGCCTCTTCTGTTCCTTCCTTCTAGCTTCTGCCGATTTGCCCTAAGCGTACATACGAACTGGAAGTGGCAGCTGTTCCCTAAGTGATAAGAGCAACATATGGAGACGACGACTCATCGGACTTCGACTTCGACTACTCCCCTACGCTGTCTCTTCCCGCCAATTCCAATCCCCAAAAGGAGGAGGCGCTGTCGTCTCCTCTCCCTCCGCCTCCTGTTTCAAAAGCGGTTTGATGTTATTCTTTACTATTATTATGCTTAGTTCCATTGTTAAATAAATAATCTTTGGGTTTTCTTCCTTATGATTCAAGGATATGGTTTTGATCTTTGTTCTTATTGCAAGTAGGTATTGGATTGATTTTAACAAATGGGAGGTTTTTATCAATGATGATCGAACGCGCACCTTTCTTTCTATTCTCATTTCCTGACAATTAGGTGACGTTAGTGGTTCCTTAACAAGTCGTTCGTACAACTGAAATTGTTTCTTTTCAGAGGGATTATTACTGTGAAGTTACGGCGAGGGCAAGAACTAAGGCTGAGGGCAATTACGAGGAAAGGGATAGGGAAAGATCACGCCAAATGGTCACCTGCTGCGACGGTGACTTTTATGTATGAACCTGAGATTCATATCAATGAAGATTTGATGGAAAGCTTGACGCTTGAAGAGAAACTAAGCTTTGTAGAGAGTAGTCCAACTAAAGTCTTTGACATTGACCCAAATACCCAACAGGTATGCTATGCCTTTACTTTCTACATCATTACATCTATTCTAACAAAGAAATTGTTTGGGATTAAGCTTTGGGTTGTGTTGGCTATCATTAGAGCTTCTGGATTGTTAAAGCAATTGCTGGTTTTGATTAATTACATCTATGGTCTGTCCAATAGGAGGATTGAATTGCTTTGTATGTCATCAAGGTCTTTCCTTTTAGAGTTTCTAGTTTGCTTGAGCTTAAAATGTGGATGTGTTTTAGTAGCATTTTGTCTTTATATGTTTCTTACAAAAGTTCCTCTTATGTGCCTTTTACTTTTGTGAATCATGAGGATATTGATGGAACTTGAGCTTCAGTTTAGGTTTCTGGATTGGAGTGTTTCTCCTTGTATTAGGGCTGTTAATACCACCCTGTGTTTATCTCAAAGCCAAAGATACGAGGTGTCAAACTACATTTCTTTCTGCTTTCATTTAAATGGGGCCTGCTTGCTACTGCTGCCATTACTGTGTTGAAAACCTTGTTTCTATAGGAAGTCTCCAATGATACCGTAATGTTGTTACTGACTATTATTGCAGTGAGTGTTGGAGCATTTCGGAATTAGTTCGTTTGATTAGTGCTTTTTTTTGCCTCATATTTTGTGTAGATAGCTGTTCTGACTTGCTTGAGCATCATATGTTTCATGTATGTTGAGTGCATTGTTTCAGTCCCTATATTGTGAGCAAAAAATTAGAGGTTATGCTATTTCACTGCTGGTGCTGTTGGCGCTGCTAACTATGAATTCTATTTTTATCTAGAAAACAGGTTGTGGTGGTTGATCCAGAGGCGTATACCTATGACGATGAGGTGCTAAAGAAAGCTGAAGCTATGGGCAAGCCAGGTCTTGTGGAGATATATGCCAAAGAAGACAGTTTCATCTTTACAGTTGAATCTACTACTGCGATCAAAGCTTCTCAGTTGGTTCTTAATGCTATAGAAATCCTGAAACAGAAGCTGGATGCAGTTCGCCTGTCTGAGGATACTGTGGAAGCTGATGATCAGTTTGGTGAACTAGGTGCCCATATGCGAGGAGGATGATCTGCTTGTAATTAAGAACTAGCCATTGACATTTGTAGGTTTCAGAAAAGGCGTGTTTACATCTAACTAACTTCCTTTTGTTTAAAACTCTTGAGATATTTTGGGTAGAACAGACTACTTGTTTTCCTCGATGAAAATTGTCAGCTATATGCCATCTGTTTTAAACTTAAAAGCCAGCAAAGCATGGACTGGCAAATGATTTAGCCTGTAGCTTATTACTTTGTCCAAACTATCAGCCTTTGTATTTATGTTTCTGCTTTGTTGTTTCTTCCCACCAGTGATTCATCAGTGAGCTTTTAGCTGGTTGAAATGTATAGTAGCATTTCGCTTTTTGCCTCTATTGTATGTCGAGATTAAGTTTCCCTTTGGCTTCGTCAAGTTGTCATCTAGGTTTAAAAATGGTGGCTACAACTACAGTAGAAACTTATATGACTACAACTTTATTACTCCATTCTTATTCTGCTTCTCTACTTGAGCCTTTATGGAAGTTTTCAGAATTAAATTGACGGTCAAACTGATCAAACCATCAATTTTCGGTTCAATGAGTTCGTCCATCTTTAATCACGAGTTCAATTAATTTTTTTCTTGGTTCAACTGATTTACACTTATTTGTGAATCAATTGATCTAATTTGAACCGATACAGTTGAAACTAAATTTTACTTAATTTATGTAAATCTTGGCGGTCCAAGAATTCTCTTATCAACTTAAACATGAAACAAGCCAAAATAATACAATGACACGTTTAATAATTGTCTTCCTTGGCACGTATGTTTGGAACTCGGATTGAGTGTTTATGCAGAATATAATTCTCAAGTTATATTTTGATTTTAGTAAATTCATATAAGAACATTTTATTATTAAGAATTATATGAAATTATATATCATTATTAAATTATATTTAATATTAATTATTTTAAATTGTATAAATTCATATAAGAAAATTTATTATCAAGAATTTTATGAAATTATATATTATTATTAAATTATATGTAATAATAATTATTTTAAATTATACAAATTCATATAAGATAATTTATTAGTTATAATTATTTTAAATTTTATTAAATCATATATTTTAATTAAAATATATTTAATATTAATTATTTCAAATTATCTTTTATAGTATCATATATTATGATTTGAGTAAATTCATATAAGAATATTAATTATTAAGAATTTTATTAAATTATATATTTTAATTACAATATATTTAATAATAATTATGTTAATTTATATTTTATAGTATCATATATTATGATTTGAGTAAATTCATATAAGAATATTGATTATTAAGAATTTTATTAAATTATATATTTTAATTAAAATATATTTAATAATAATTATGTTTAAATATGATTAAATTATTTATTATTGATAATAATATTATTATTAAAATTTAAATAACAATAACAATAATCATTTACCAAAACAAATTTATGCTAAGGGTATTCTAGTCATTTTAGTTTTTTCCATTATGCTATTACACCTCTATTCCATTCAACCAAACACAAGATTACTATTACGCCTCTATTCCATTACATTCAACCAAACAGTTGATTTGCTATTACACCTCTATTCCATTACACCTCTAATCCAATACAGCGAACCAAACGTGCCCTTAATCTTTCATGATTAAGTCAAAGACAAATAGCTCAAAAGGCTATTTAATGCGGAAGGCCTCCTAACAAATGAGATACCACACAAACCTTGTGTGAGCCAACTACTAGCTTCCTGATGAACCAGAATAGACTCAATATACAAAAAGTTCAAAAGGCTATTTAATGTTGTTTGTAGAGCAAAAGTAGTCAAGGTTGTAGGAATAGGCTTAATCAATACGATGCAAAAAATGTGATTAATCCTCTTCAAAGAGGGGCAAAGAAGAGCAAAATATTAACAGTTGGTCTATGGGTTATATATACCTTACTTCCGTTGTATCCTAGACGTTCACCAAGCCCACCCGCAATAAGAACAAATGCTGCATTTTTGGCTTCTTTGACACCAACATCCTCAAATTTGATGAAATTATCATCACCAAGAGAGAGAACTTCTCCAGTTGGGACCTATAAAAAGAATTACTATGTTTAAAACAGTTGCATAGAAGAGAGTGAAGATAAGAACATATACGAGTAAAGAAAGCTTGAAATATGTCAAATTAAACTAATAATAATATGAATCATGTTAACTAAGACAACTGAATATTGATTACATTACAACAAAATTGTATAAAATTTAGAAAATTTCGAGTGAGAGTAATTTCATTACCGAAGGTGGGAAGCCGTCATTAGTTCTTCTCAGTTTTCGAGTCGGCTAAGAGCTCCCCAGCCGTTTTAATATATGATTCCGAACCCCCCACGATAGCCTGAATTTAGCTTAGCTACCTATATTAAAGAGAAAATAAAAATCAGTACACTCTTAAGATGTACAATACTCAAAATCATTTAATTTAAAACCCATTACTTATAAGTTCTAAATATAATTTTTATTATATTTTAATGCTTGAAAATAAAATTTTCATTTAGACTACTCGTACAAGCTTGAAAGTGAGAAGATTTTGACAAAAATATAAAGGTAAACTATACTCACGGTCACTTTTGTTTACCTCAGTTTACATTTTAGTTACTTTTGAAATGTTATGTTTTAGTCACTTACGTTATCATGTTATAATATTTTAGTCACTGAGTCATTAATTGCCATTAACAGTGTGCGATAAGCTGAACTGGCACGTTAAATCATCATTTCAAACAAAAATTTTAGGTTAAATTATACAATTGGTCCCCATATTTTTTTTGTTTTGAGCAATTTAATTTTTTCTTTATATTTTTTAAACTTTCGTTTCTTTTTTTTTTCTATTCTCTTCTGCTTCTTCCTCTATTTTCCTACTTTCTCCATTTCTTTTAATATATCAGGAAGTTGAGTTGACAGTGAAGAAAGAAGCAAAAAGTCGAAAGTCATCATTGCCTATAACCAAAACCCATAATCTCATACTATTTGCTAACTATCAAAACCCTCCTGTAACACTCCTAACCCGTATCCTTTTCCAGAATAGGGTTATAGAGCATTACCGGAGTTTACAAATTAATTTTCAGACATTTCATTTCATCAAGCATTCATATTTATAACCAATCAAAATCAAAACATTTATGAGCTATCATTAACCAATTTAACTTATACAAGTCATTATAACTAGAATCAAATCATCAAAAATTACCAATAGAACCAATGGATAATGTGATATATCTCCAACAAGCTTCTAACCCAATCGAGCTTCCGATAATCATTTCAAAACATATAATAATTATACCTATTACCAATAATAATTCAATTCCAATAATAAAACACACATATATATAATATTCATTACCAAATAGCATTTACTTCTATTAAAATTATACAAAATATAGTTCATACGAACTTAACAGGCTAAATTGCAGAAATAGCAAAATTCAGGGACATTTTGGAAATTTTCTATTTTTCTCGAATTTCCACCCAATCTTGATCTAAATTTATATTTCATTCAATTTACTAATTTAAATAATAAAACAATTCATTTCATGCAATTTGGTCACTTTTTTGACATTTTTACAAATTTACCCTTAAAGTTTCACATTTGTTCAATTTAGTCCCTGAACCTAAAACAGGAAAATTGGCCATTTTTAATGAAAACTCATGCTAGTTGAATAATCATATATTTTCCTCCTCCTCCTCTCCATTCCACATCCTTAATGTATATAACATGCTTATATGTAACATTATCTATAATTTCACCGTTTATTTATATATTCATTCAAAACTGTCCACTTGAGTAATAATCACTAAATTATTCATATCTTGAGCTACAGAACTCCAAATTAAGATCTGCTAATTTTTCCCGAAACTAGACTCATATATATTCTTACCATAAAATTTTCAGAATTTTTAGTTTAGCCAATAAGTACAGTTCATTCTTTAAAGTCATCCCTGTTCTGCTGTCTGACAGTTTCGACACTTCTTCACTAAAAATTAATTATCTCATCTTCCAGGATTCAGATGATGTTCCCGTTTGTTTCTATTAAAAATATACTCATTAAGGATTTTAATCATGTAAATTTTAACCCCTAATTATTTTTCTGAAATTTTTAATGATTTTCCAAAGTCAGAACAGGGGAACCCAAATTCATTCTGACCTTGTCTCACAAAATTCATTATATCTCATGATTTACAATTTTATTACTTACACCGTTTCTTCTATGAGAAACTACTCAATAAGATTTAATTTCATTTTTTTTTCATCCTCTAATTCGATTTCCATGATTTATGGTGATTTTTCAAAGTTAACCTACTGCTGCTGTCCAAAACTATTTTAGTCCTTATTCCCTTTCTCTATAATATTTCCCATCACTTTCTGTTATTTTTCTTCACTAACATATCAGGAACATAGAACCTTATATAATAAAATCCTACATTAACATCAATTTCATACTTTTTCAATAATATCAAACTCAAAAATATATTGAAATCTTGATGTTCTTACCTTGCTCTATTGATTTCAATCTTTAGCTTGATTTTGTCTCTCCTCCAGCCTCTATTTCTTGAATCTAACTCAATATTCTAGCTCCCCATAGTCTCCTTATCAATTTTCTCTCTTGGTGGTTATGGAAATTTCTTTGAATTCTAAGTGAAAATGGTAGATTTTTGGTAAAAAGGACCAAATTGTAAAGAAAAGAAAACTTTCTTTCTTTCTTCTTCTTCTCACGTTGGTGCATGGGAAAGATGATGAATTCTCTTTATCTTTCCTCCCTTTTATATTAATCATTTAATAATAAAATAATACTAAAAATCTTAATAAAATATTAATTAAATAACATTTATCTAATTAATTAATTAAAAATATCAATAACATCATCATTACCTTCTAGAATTCTCTCTCTCTAATTGACCATTTTGCCCTTTATAATCTTTTAAAATTCCAGTCATCATTTAATTTGGTAAAATTGCAATTTAGTCCCTTAAGATTCTTCACATTTTTCAATTTGGTCCTAATCCATCCATTTTACTTAGTTTCTAGATCATTCCACTCTTAAAATATTTACACCATTGGTCCTTTAACTTTTTCATATTTACACTTTAACCCCTCAAATTTTGAGTATTTACTTTTGGGCAATAAAACTTTTCTCACTTTTGCGATTTAATCCTTTCTTGAACTAATATGTCATAATATACTTCCCAATGTTGACATAGCTCCAAAATTTCCCCCTCTTTTTTTTTCACTTTATTTCCTTATTTATTATATCAAAGATAATATCTTACTGTAAAAATTTTGGGGTATTACACCTCCAACGCCATCCATCATCTTCGCCGCTACCATGACTTCCTTCTGAAAACATCTTAAAAAATTCCCAACTTTTGGGCTACCGAAGATCGAATCTCCGTCACTGTCCATTAGATCGGCTTAATTTCCTAATATGTGCTCCTTTGTCACCAGTCATTATCTAATCTTTTACTCTCTGTGATTTTTTGAGACTTATTAATTGTTATTTACTTGGATTCTTGATTGATTTGAATGTGAGTTTATTTGATAAGGGGATGATATTGTTAGGTTTGTCATGAATGAGGTCATGGTAATGATGAAGGTGTTAGTGGGTGAAACGAAAATGATGGGTGGTGGTGGAGACTTTTGATAATTAGTAGATGATATGGGTTTATGTGTTTTGATTACTTTCAATTTCCTGCTTTTTTCTTCACTATCAATTTGACTTTTTGATACATTAAAAAGAAACGGAGAATGTAGGAAACCAGAAGGATAAACAGGAGAGAATGCAAAATAAAGAATAAAAAGGAAAGTTAAAAAAATATTTAAAAAATTAAATTGTTCAAAACGAGAAAATATGGGGACCAATTATATAGTTTAACCTAAAATTTTTGTTTGAAATGATAATTTAAAGTGCCACATCAGCTTACCGTTACATTTTTAACGGTAATTAACGGCTCAGTGACTACAATGTTACAACTCGATAACGTTAGTAACTAAAATATAACATTTCAAATATAAATGACTAAAATATAACCTGAGTTAAATAGAAGGGACCATGCGTGAAGTTTACCCAAAATATAAAAAAATCGATTTCGAAAAAAAAAAAAAAAAAAAAAAAAAACAGGCCGAGTTTATGTTTCTTTCCTCGCGAATAATTTATGTTTCAAACTTTCTTTTCTTTGAAAAAAATTTGGAAGAATCTGGGTTGAACTAGGGCAAGCAGCTCTGGAGAAAGCGAGCATATGTTTACTAAATTGTAGGCCAACTGGTTCTGAGACTTTGAAGAATCTTGTATATGTATAAAAATACCTCAACTTTCTTGTAATGCAGGTATGAATGGCAGAATTTGACCCTTTTTTTCTCTTACAATGCAGGTAGAGTGCGATTGGTTCTTAGAGGGCTGAGATAAAAAGCAAAAGGTTCCTTCTTTTTCTTCTTTTATTTTCTTAAAATTTGTCTTGTTATAATGAGGAAAGTGAAGAATGTTAAATGTTATAATGGAGGTTCTGAAATGTTGGAGGATTTAAGGTTTGATAATCTGTTAGCGGAAGCAAGAAGCGAAAGTTTTAGAGTTAGAAATATAAAGGAAATCAACAAACAATTTAGTGAAATTGACATGGAAGATATTGATTCAGATTATGGAATGTTTTGGAGTTCTCTTATTGATTATATTTCTGTACTTGCTCATAAATCTGATGTACAACCTTCTAAGAAGATCAAGCGTGATGGTAAAATAGATGAAAGCTTGGAAAAGGCTTCTAGGTTCTCTGGATAAGTTCGAAAAGTATCCGGAATTTATCTTTGGAACTTACCACACAAATAGGCATAGGAAGTATGATGAAAGTTGTGAGCAACCTTCTAAGGAGATAACTTGTGATAATGTGTTAGATGAAAGATTGAAAGAGTTTCTAGGCGGATAAGATCCCGGAATTCATGCATGGAACTTACAATACAAATTTGAATCAGAAGTATTACAGAAGTTGTTCTGATTTGAATATCCTCACATTGGATGATACTCGTGAAGGGGGTTATGCACCATTTGTACCATCAACATCATTGGTATGCTTATTTTCTTTGCAACTCTTTGAATTACATTTGTTCCTTCCTCCAAAGGAAAAAAAAAAACTAAAACAAAGACAGTTTTTATATGTTCTAACCCCATCCAGAGGTTCATGAAATGTTTTGTTTTATTACATTTCCCCCCTTCATATGGTGCTGATTCTTTTACTGTTTTTTTCTTGTTGAATGTGCATATTGCCTATGAAAAGGCTGTAGAAGAGTGTAAGGATGCCATTAGGACTCCTAGCCAACCTCAGTTTAGGGAGAAGGTTATGGCTCTCCTTAGAACTCCTTATGACCAAAAGGAGTTTGATAATCTTTGGCGAGAAGTAACTTACCGTAAACCAATGCAAGGTGCTGGAAATATATGCCACAGACTAATCAAGAACTATTCAACCAAAACTAAAGAAAAATCACTCCTTGATTTGCACCAAGGCAAGACTGGTTTCTCCCAACTTCTGTTGGTGTTTACTTGTTTGTTCTTTTTTTAAATATGCATGTTATGTCTAAAGTATGCACATAGTAATTGAGATCATTGCCCCTTGCAACTGTTTATTCCACTTGAAATATAATTTAGTGTTTACTATTACACGATTGCTATCCAATATTCTTCAAAGTGCAGCTCTCATCAAAGACAAATTTCATTTGAAAGTACTTTGAGTGGTTGTGCCTACCTTTTCTTTGGCCCATCAGATTTTGCATGATTGTTTTGGTTCCATGGTTTTGGTTGAGCAGAACTTGTCGAACTTGTTAACAGTTGCGGTCTGTAGTTTCAGTATTTTCTCAGATATTTTAAATGAAATTTACTAAACAATGTTAGCTTTAATGTTTATTTCGTTACTCTAGCAGAAGTAAAGATGAAAATTGATGAATATAGGTCAGACCGCTGCAAACTTTTATGTCTCTTACTTGGATTTTTCTTTTGGTTGGAGGTGAGTGTTTTATATTATTGGTGCATTGTCTAGTGTTCCTTTGTTTCATCCTGCCACGGTCCTCGTTAACTCCAAACATGTTCTCCTAGCAAATTTAGAACAGGGAAAAGAGCAGGTTTATTCAATGGAACTATTGCAAAATTTAGAAAAAGCATACCTCCCAGAAAGACCCTTTTAACAGTTTGTGCATATAAAACTAATTAATCTAAACATATACTGCCTTTATGTGCATTCCATTAATTTTTCTGGTTTTTAAGCCATATTTATGAAACTGGAACTCTATGTTAATAAATTCTATGATTTCTTGGTGCAAATGGCAGAAACTACTGTGGGGGCTTTTATTTTTATTTTGAGCAAAGCTTCCAGATATCTAATTGTGTATATTTGATCAGAAACTGCCTAGCTATGAAGATGCATTTCCACCATGGTTGGACACCTTGTATTTGAATGCCTTGGGATGAGATGACTGGAGGTTAGATTTTATCTGAACCAACATTGATAAGGCAAATGTTAACACTGTTTCAACTGTAGCATCGTGTATGAAATGATTTAAATCCTGGAAAATTTTGATATAAAATTAACTTTATTTATATAATATAACCATAGAAATGTGGAAACTAATGATTTATGTCTTTCATTTACATTGGTACATACCAGCATTTTTATAAGCTTTGATTGATTAGTAGGAAATATATAATGGAGTAATGATGCAAAAAATGCTTAATCGTAATATATTGTTTATTGTACTTATAATGGATAAATCATAAAAGTTGGTGCCTAGTTTTGAATGGAATTGAATAGTGGTGAGGAGCGACGTCAAGGGAGAACCATGTCTTGGTGTTCTTTTATGAATCATCGTTGCATTAATTTTGGAAATGGATGGGAATGGAGAACATCACGGGTCTTTTTATTATTTAAGCTTGTGGATAGAAAAATTAAATATGAAAAACTCAACTAATATTATAAAACCAACCAAATAAACACAAAAAGGTGTAGATGAAGAATTAAAACTCAAGTAAGTGGAACCGTGTGTTGGCCGGTCAGGGTGTTCACCGCTTCAGGTGTAATTTGAGTTCGCTCTAGTCACGTTACTGTTAGAGCTTTGTTCTCTTATAATTCAACAACAACAAAAAAAAAAGAACCCAATTCAGTTCTACTCCTTTAATAAGCTTACAAAATGTTAGAGATTAACAAATAAAATTTGAAAAATAATAAAAATTTTTAAAGAAAGCGAGATAAAATATTGAAAATAGTGATAAATTTCAATTATTAAAAAAATTGGGCAATTGATGCTATTCATCAAACTTTTTTAGATTTTAAAAGTTTTTAAAGATTTAAGATAAAATTTTTATATATATCTTAATCTCTAAAATTTTATACCCTAAACTTTTAAACTTACATTTTTTTTAAAGAAATTTTGTAAAAAAAAGTTAATATACTATTTGATACTTAAATTTATCTTTAATGTTTAATTTAGTACTTGAGTTTGGATTCAATATTCAATGTGGTATTTAAGTCATTTTAGATTGATACTTGAGTTTTTTTTTTTTTCATACAAGTACCTAAATGGTTAAATTTGATTTCAATGTTCAATTTGGTACCTAAGGGTTTCTTTTGTCTCAATTAAGTATTTATATATTTTTTTATATAACACACCTGTCAAATATTTATTAGGTCACATGATGTTTCTTAATTTCAATGTCAATTTGGACATCAAAACCAAACTTAAATATCAAATTAAAACAAAAAATATTAAATATTAAAACCAAATATAAATATTAAATAATATATTTAACAAAAGAAAGAAAAAACTCATCTATTAAGTTGCGAGAAACTTAAAGACTATCACATTACCATTTTCCAAAAAATCTTAGTTGGTAAGAGAAAATTTTTTGTAGCAGTGGTAAAAACAAGTTTAATATGATAAATGTTAGAAAAGATTTTAGATGGTGTTTAGATTTTGTTTAGTATTTGAATTTTACATTTTTTTTAATTTGGTATTACATTTTTTTTTTCAATTTGGTATTTAAAATTTTCAAATATTATACAATTTACTCTAAAATATTAATGGTGTTATTTTTTTTAGGGAAAAAAATAATTAATGTATGACTGGTAAGTGGTAAATGACATGAAATTTAATGACATCAATTATTACACACTTATTTGAAGCTTTCTATGTTTGCTAAACAATATGCTTAAATTATACTTTTCATTAGACTTGAGATCATTTTGATTGTTAATGGAATAAATGATTTAAGGGGGTTCCATGCTTAAAGCATGACTTGGTCTTCACAAAGCCCTCAATTTGATAAAAATATCGTCAATATTAAAGAAAAATTATGTTAAAAAATATGCTTAACAAATGGATATTGAAGAAGAAAACATTAGTTTTAAAAAAATCCAAAATAGAAAAATTTCATAATGTTAAATTAAAAAAATAAAACAAAACAAATAAATAAAACTAAAAGTAACTAGACCTGTTCATGGGTCGGGCCACCTGGCCCGACTGAAATGTGGAAGGGTTTGGGTAAAAATATAGGCCCGAAAAATGAGCTTGGACAAAAAAATAAAGTCTGTTTAAAAAATTCAAATCGAGTTAATAATTTTTTCGAGTCAACTCAAATTAGTAATTCAAGTTTCGAGTTTGAGTCGAGTTAAACTTTAATTCGAATAACAGATTGGTGTTAACCTTTGTCAATTTTGAAAATAAACAAATTAGTCTCTCCAAACAAAAATTACAAAAAAAAATTTTAAAATAATTTTTAAAATTCAAAATATTAATAAAAATTCCAAAATTTATAATTTTAAAATTTTATAAAAAATTTAAAATTTTTTAAAGAATATATAAAGAAATTTAAAATTTTAAAAATTTTCTAAAATAATAATTTTGGGGCTTAATTAAGGATCAAGTTTATCATACTAAAGAATTTTTTTCAAAAGTTTTTTTTAAATATATATGGTTTGAAATTTATGTATTTTAACATGAAATTAATTATACTGAAATAATATTTTAATTTGAAATATTTATTTTTTTAATTTAATTTTAATGATTTCAGATTCAACTTGAATATCATTTTAAAAAAATTCCAACTAAATTAATATAATAAAATAAAAGTTATTAATTGGATTAAATTTTTCTCTGGATTGCTGCTACTATAGCTGGCCTGAATCAATTCACACCGAACGAAATTTACGTAAGCCAAGATACACAAATCGACGGCAAGAGCAAATCCAAGTATTTTTCCCTTACTTAAATGGGCCAACCAAAATTGTTTCAAGCCTTTTCTAATTAGAAAAGAAAGACAAAGTGACATTCAATTCCCGGTTTAAATTCAATGTTTTTGTGTCTCTCTTCCGCCGAGTTTTAAGCTGTTGGTTACTTCAACTCATCAAAAGCGACCAACAGTAAACTAAGCAACACTCCAGACTTTCCGGTATGCTCTGCCCTACTGCTTTACTCTTTTCTGTTTGTTCCCTGAGAAAGCTTAACAAAACAGAATCAAGCCACTGTGCGATTTCTGTTTTTGCCTTTTCTTTTTCTTTTTCTTTTTCTTTTTGGTTCTTTTAACTAAAAGTAGCCTCGATTAACTCGTAGCAGTTTTATGAAGGGAGAAAGATGGTTTCTTTTTTATGTTTGGAAATAAAAATCTTCATTCTTTGGTTGTTATACTATAATGCACGGCCTTTTTATTTTTGTAATTGCATGCACAATGTGATCGACTGGTAGAGAACTGAGAGCAAAAATGAGAGGTTTTTTATTCTTTATGTATTTCTTTTATTATTATAAGGAAACTGAAGAATGTTACATGTTATGATGAAGTTGCAGAGATGTTGAAGGATTCAAGGCTTATAGTCTATTGAAGAAAAAACACCGGCATTTTTTTTAAACTCGTAAGGATTTTGAAAAGGAAATTATGGATCAGTATAACGAAATTGACATGGAAGATTCTGAGTATGGACAATTTTTTAACAATCTTGAGCAGTTCGGTTTTCATCCTGATGGCAATGATGATGGTGATGATGATGATGATGTTGCTGCTGCTGTTGTTGCTGCTGACGGTCGTGGTGGTGGTGGTGGTGACGATGACAACGATGACGATGATGAGGAAGAAGAGCTGAAGAAGAATCCTGAATATAATTGTTTTTTGGAGAATTTAAAACTGGATGAGAATGGGGAATCATACACGGTCCAAATTCCAATTAGTTCTGATATCTCACTTGTACTTAAGTATGAGGGAAAGGAAGAAGAGTCCTTTGAGAATGTGGATAGGCAGACAAATTCCAAGAGTAATTTGAAAAGAGAAAAGGCTAAGGTTTCTGACATTTTGGGTGGTTTTTCAAGGAAAGCAAGGCCTGATACTGTGAAGAGACCTTTGGAGATCAGAGATGAAAGGAGTAAGAAAAAATTAAGAAATTCTCCTGGCCAGGAAAGACAAAGTGGAGATAATGAAAACAAACTAGAAGAGAAAGTTGAGGCTGATCCAGTTGCTTGTAAATCAAGTGGAGAACCATCAAAGATGATGAATTATGCTATTAAAGATGAACACTGCACTCAGTTTCTGGTTTCACTTGATAAGTCTGGCACCAAAACTGAACCGAGCTATGAAAAGGGTCTTCAAAGTACACATCAGAAAAATGATGGAAATTGTCCTGATGTAGAAGTATTTACATTGGATAATATGCCTTTATGCAAAGGAGATTATACACCATTTGTGCCATCAAAATGCTATCAATCATTGGTATATATATATATATCTTTGCTTTGTAACTCTCTATATTGCTTTTGTTCTTATTTTCCTTTCTCTTTGCTTTGTAACTCTCTAACCTCATCTGGATGTTCAAGAAAGGAATTTCTAGTATATTTTGTTCCTTCAGTTTTGTACGTTGTTAATTCATTTACCTTCTTTTTTTCCCTGGTTCCATGGTGCTTGTTGCTGGAAAAAAAAGGCTGGTGAAGAGTGTGGGGATGGCATCAGAAGTTCTAGTCCGTCTCAGTTCAGGGAGCAGCTTATGGATCTTCTTAAAATTCCCTATAGCCGAGAGGAGTTTCAAAATCTTTGGCGAGATGTAACTCAAAGAAAACCAGTGCAGGGTGTTAAAGACTTGCGCCATGGAAGAATGAAATCATATTCAACCAAAACCGTTGGAAAATCGTACCTTGATTGGTACAAAGGTACATTTGGTTTCTCCGAGTTTATTGATTGTTACTGAACAAGGAACGTTTCTTGAAAGCAAAAACCGACGCACAAGATATTGATTTTGCAAGTGATTTTAGTGGTCCTTCATTCTATTGCACTTTCAGATTTTGCATTGGTTCCATAGTTTTTGGTTAAGCAGAACTTATTGAGCTTGATAATTGTTTCCTTCTTTAGTTTCAGTATTTATTCAGCCATTATACAAGTTAAGTGAAATTCTCAAACAATGTTAGCTTTAATAACCATTTTGTTCCTCTTGCAGATCTAAGAACGACAGTTGATGAATTCAGGCCTGATACACGTAAAGTTTTATGTCTCTTACGTGGATTTTTCTTTTGGTTGAAGGTGAGTGTTTTATCATTGGTACATCATCTCATGCTAATATATTTGAAACAGGGAAAAGCATCGGCTTTTGTGTTACCGATCAACCCATTTTAAAGGTAAAACCATTCAGTGAAAGGGACAAACTGGCTTAGTAAATAACTTGAATTAGGTTAGCTAGTAGATTCAAATGTAATGATGCTGAAACAATAGAAGATATAATGCTTATATAAAGCAAAAAGCTGTTTTTATAGTTTGTATATGAATAATGAAACTCTAATGACTTAAACATAGAGAGGCATTTTTGTGCATTTCAATAGCTTGTAGTTTCCTAAGCAGCTTATTATGTATGAAGTTAAGCTTTTACGGGTATTTTGTCAGAATACGGCTCATGAAGGTGCATTTAAACCATGGACGGACCGGTCGTATTTGAAAGCTTTGACTGACCAGAGAAATATCTGAACTGAATCAATATTATAAAGCAAAGGATGGAAGCAGCTGTAGCATTGGGCACGCATGCATACTGGTGAGGATTTTGACAATTAATGAATGGTATGGCATTCAGGCTTATTAAAGTAAGTTTTTGTGTTTGGTGCAATTTTGTAAATCATGGTGCTTTTGAAACCGACGCTTATTACATGTGGCTAGTATGTCCGTGCTACCACAACTGACCATCGTTGTTGCATACTAGTTTCCTTTAATGTCTGAATTAATTGAATTTCAATATTTTTATTATAATTATATATGGTGTAGTACACAGTTGCCTAGTTTTGATAGCTGACTTGGTTAAAGAGGGAATTGAAAATTTGGACCGAACCACAGAGATGTGTAGAGAGATTTGACATTTGCCTGTCACAACCTCTACAGTGTGGTGCGATCCTGTGATCTAAAATCATCTCAGCCATTGCACTAATGAAAATAATTTAAGTCATTGTAATGTCAACTCAAGGCTCAACTGGTTACCACATCTTAAACTTTCTTTTTTTACGTTGGAAAATGAGTTTTTGAATCATTAAATATATATTAAATGCTAAGTATGCCGGAATCTAAATTAAGTCAAAGAGTCCTATTTACCTCTTTTTAAACTTTTAAAAATTAAGTTAATCTATTTCATTATTTTAAAATTTTAATATAATTAGCTGATCGAGTATTAGTTCGATTGAGTTCGATTGATATTAACATTTTTGTCATAGATTTAAGTGCGCTGAAACGTGTTATTCTCTTAGTTAAGGGTTGAGAAAAGATTATGAGAAAAGATTATAAGTAGTTTTAAGTATTATATTAAAAAGAGCATATATAATAACAATCTATAATGAAATTACCGTTCAAAAAAAAAATTAACATAATTAACTTGCAATACTTTATATTTTAAAATAAAATTATTTAACACTTGATTTTATATAATTAATTAATTCTTTTATAATTTTTATGCTATCAATAACAAATTTTAATTTTAATAAAATTATTTCATTACAATAATAATTTACTTAATTTATAATAAACTAATAATTTATATCAAAATCAAATTTTTGGAACTGAATGAATGGTTGAACTCTCAATTAATTTCTTTAACATTTATTATGAATTATTAAAAATCATAAAAAAACAAAATAATTATTTAAAAAATATAAAATCTAGTTCAACCGATTTGTACCGATTCACGATCAATCGAATTTTTGCCTTGTTTCGAATTGGTGTACTAGTTGATTGTCAGTCCAATTGATTTGACTGGTTGATCTGGCTCAATTTTGAAAACATCGACTGAGATGTAAACATTTACGTTATGAATATATATAATTATATCAAATATAAAATAAACTTGAACTCGAGATCAAACTCAAAATAACTTGAACCTAAAAAGATCCAAACTCGAAATAACCCGACTTGAATTTACCTAAATTTGCCTGATTGCCACTTCTACTAATAATCATACAATCATTAATTATTCGAACTTAAACGAAGGAATTATAATTAGTCGTACATTCAATGATCTAATTGAATCGTTTCTATACAAGTTTTATAACATTACGTGCATTTGCATTTACCTAATTATGAACGTAATCGAATAAAATATAATCATTGATCTAATGGAATTGGTGTATAAATGTAATTGAATGAATTTTACTATTAATCATACAATCATTAATTATATAAACATAATCAAATGAATTATATAAGAACAACACATTCAATGATCTAATTGAATCGTTTATGTACTAGTGTCACGGAGCTAGATCTTTTGTCTCGCGATCCGTGCTGCATTAGGCGATCCGTTCATCCAAACTCGCCAAAGTCAGCCTTTACTCAAGTGAGGATTCCTTAAGAACTCCTCCAAGGCACCAATTTGTATAGCGGAAGCAAACTTATGCCAAAAGAAGCCACAGAGAATAATAGCAAGCCACAGAAAAGAATGCACACTAGGTGTTTAAGTAAATGCTCTCAGAATTCAGGGGGAGGCTCTCTATTTATAGTTGAGCTCCCCCCAAAATCGACGGTCAAGATTAAATTACATCTACGGACGAGATTAGCCCATCCCTTAATTTTGGGGATTTACAAGATTACATCATATCATATCAAATCTACAAGATACGATTCCCCTACTTACTAAAAGTAGCCTAAGTTGTCATATCTTGATTATCGGGCTAACCAGGCTTCAATTTGACAGGCTTCTCCAACAATTCTTTGAATCAGGCCAGTTCTCGTGGGCTAAATGTTTCCCATCTAATCGATAGACCTCCATGGGGCGCATCTTGTGCCATAGTCACGGGCTTTACACTTTGGCCCGTGACATTCTCCCCCACCCATTCTCACAACTCCCTCGTTACGACTTCCGAATGACACTGACTTGATTCACCTTGGAACTCTCTCGTTGCCTTGGTTTCCTTTCGACTTGTCTTGCAATCGGGTTGTCCTCTCTTTCGGAACCTTTGCCTCAGCTTCCGTCGCCTCTTTACTTGAATCGTTACACTCGTTGGTACATCTCATTGGCAAGAAGTCTTCGCTCTAACTTGTCCTAATTTTGACTTGTTTCCTTTTGAATCGCACTAATTCTCACACCTTGGCTTCGTATTGCCCACAATCCCTTGACCTCATTGCTTATGAAATTTGAAAGGGCCTCTACGACCTTGCCAAGCCAACAAGTCAGAATTCAAAACACTATCAAAGTGTTCACAATGTACCTGACTTGCAGCATTTACTCGTCCAGACTATTTCTGCATTGCTCATTTTCCCTCGAAGCTCGATGCACAACCTACCTTTCCTAAAGGTGTTGGCTCCACAGTCAAATTTGCAGGCTTTACATCGATCTCTTGTGCCACTAACACTTTCAAAAAGGCTTTCATAGCATTCCGTTCTATCAAGTCAATATTCCTCCCATACGAAACATCCTCAACTAGTTGGATTGACGACAACACATTTGTCCCAACCTTCATATCTCGATGCACCGGCATAACAATTTTTGATAACAGACCGATGACAATATGAATTTGATTGGCCCATGGATACAAAGATGTCTGAATCTTGTTAAGGAAGTTTAAGCCAAGCACATAATCGTAATCTTCTAATTGGATTACCTCGAATTCTCCCTTGCCTTTCTATTCGTCGATTTGTAGCTCTACATTACGAACTACTCCCACAATTGAGGCCTCATTGGAATTTACCGTATTAATCTTCCTATTCGATTTCTTAATGGAGAAACCAAGTTCCCCGCAGCTTTTTTCAATATGAACAAGTCTGATGCTCTCGTATCAACAAGAGCACTCCTCTTTTGACCTGCAATGTTGATGTCTACAAACATCAACCCTTCTCCACCATTCCTTTTCTTAGGATTGTGTAACATAGCTAGGTTCGTTCGTACAAATTTAGTAAACCATTCATTCATCATTTGGAAGAAAGCTTCTTTAGCCTCTCCTCCTCGGCCCTTAGATATAGGCCTCGTACCACTCGAAGCTGCTCATTGAACGGAGGCTTGAGCGTTACTTTCTGCTTTATCGGAATCAGCTCAGTTAGATGCCATTACTATATGAAAACATGTTTTAAAACGATCAGAAGATATCACACTATCACAAGTTATATAATGGCATGTATAGCTTGACTCATATAGGCTACGTTAGTTTGAGAATCGACTAAACCGTAGCTCTGATACTAATAAATGTAACACTTCTAACCCGAATTCGTCGCCGAAATAAGGTTACAGAGCATTACCAGAGTTTACAGAATAAATAGACAGAAATTTCACATCATATTATATTCATATTAAAAATCAATCAAAACCATACATATTGTTCTATATATGAGTCCTCGAGGCTCATAATACACATCGAAAATAAGTTGGGACTAAATCGGGTACTCAAAGAATTTTTCAGAAAACATTAAAAATTTTCAAAGGTACAGGGGACACACGCTTGTGTGTTTAGGCTGTGTGACTCACACGGTCAAGAGACACGCCCGTGTCTCAGGCCGTGTGGGTATTCGAAATAAGGGCACACGGTCGTGTCCCAACCCATGTCCATACTCGTGTAACTCTCAGACTTGGGTCACATGGCCAAGCCATACGCCCATGTGCTAGGCCGTGTGAGTATTCTATTTTGTGCAAATTAAAGGTACAAGGGACACACGACCGTGTCACTTGGTCGTGTGTCACACACGACTGAGACACATGCCCGTGTCTCTTCTCGTGTGGACAAAAATAGACCATTTTCCTAGCCACATTTCTCACCCAATTTGTCATCAACCTAAATCAGCATTTTGGACATCAACAAACCATAACAAGGCAATCAAATCAAGCCAAAATCAATACTTAAACATGTAATACTATCGCATACCAACAATATACCCTTAGGCTCTTTAAATGACAACATAACTCATATCAATCAAATAACCAATTTCACCTACATAACCAAATACATATATGCATAATTTACCAAATATACCTATTCAACCCAACCTTTAATATACCTATAAGATTTCCATCATTCAACCATTTCAAACATACATCAAACATTATAAGACCACTTACATACACATAAAAATTTATCCATCACAAGCCATTCAAATGGCTAGTTCTAACAAAATATTTATATGCCATCATTGGCCAAATTAACCTATACATGTCATTATAACCAAAATTAATTTACTAATTATACTGAAAAAGGCTGATGGATAGTGTGAAGTTGCTCCGACTAGTTTCCAACCAAAATGAGCTTCCGAATTACTATAAAACATGGAAAATAACACAAAGTAAGCATTTAAGCTTAGTAAGTTCATATAACAAGGAAATTCACTTACCTATAATCACATTTAAGGTAAGTATGCTAATATAACAAAACCAATTTGGCCAAAAGCCTAAACACATATCCTCAACATGTTAGTCATGTAACACTTTCATTAACCATTAAACATGGATGTACATAATCACTAGGTAAGATTCACATACATGTATCATCCATATCATATTTCAATATATCATGTAATATCATTTCCATGTAATTCAAGTATATACTCGTAATTGTTCATTTCAAACTCATTGTTTCATATCAGAAATTTGCCCGTTGAACCATTTAAAATATCGTTGGATACACGGGTAGTACATATAAAGTGTACAAATCTATAATCCGTTAATTCATGTACTTGTATGCTTATATAAGCATGTAAACGGAAGCTCTTTCGAGCCATATAACGAGAAGCTCATGTAAGCTAAGTAACGAGAAGCTCATATGAGCTGTATATCGAGAAACTCTTGCGAGCCAAATATCGAGAAGCTCATGAGAGCCAAGTATCGGGAAGCTCAAGAGAGCTGTGGTGTGTCCGCAACACATGCAGGATCACAACCATATCGAGAACCTTAATGACATGTCATTTTTATCCTTCGAATTTCTAAGGTTCAAACGAGACTCGATAATTATCGGATATGTGATCATAATTACACATGGCAATTTGTACATCACACACAACAACATTCAATTTTAAAACATATAATTATATAATTTAGTTACACGAACTTACCTTGATAGGTTTTCGTAGATACGAAGGCTACTAATCCGATACTTTTTCTTTGCCTCGATCTAACTCCGTATTAGGTCTATCCGGATCTATACGAATGAATTTAACTCAATTTAATATAATTCATATTCAATTTAATCTAACACATATCTTTGGAAAAATTACTATTTTACCCCTATACTTTTAATTAACTACAATTTAGTCTATAAGCTCGAAAAATGAAATTCATACAATTTAATCCTTATTCAAGCCTAGCCGATTTTCATACATATCAATAGTAACCCATGTATTTCACAAAATTTAAAATTTTTCCATAAATTTATCTTTTCAATTTAGTCCCTAATTGATAATTTTATCAAAATTCTCTTTACAAAGGTTGTTGATCTAACAACAACCTTTCATTTTCTATCATAAAACTTCAAAATTCAACTATACTCATCCATGAAAAAACCATAATACTTTAACGATTTTGCAAATTAATCCCCGAGATAGTTAGATTAAGCTATTACGATCTCGAAAACATAAAAATTATTAAAAACGGGACAAGAATACTTACCCAAATGAGCAAAATAAGCTTGCTAAAACTCAAGCTTCCATGGCTAGGGTTTCCATATTTTTTATGAAAGATGATGAGAATGAATGATAATAATAATTATTTAATTCATTTATCATCATTATTTTATTAACTTTCCAAAATTAACCTTACTAATTTATTAAATTTCCAATGATGAATAATCATTCTTATCTACTAACTACTCTAAATGGTCTATTTGCTATATACGGACCTCCAATTTTAAATTCCATAGTTATTTGATACTTTTAACTACTAGAATTCAATTTTCACTCTTTATGCAATTTAGTCCTTTTTATCAAGCTAGACATGTAAACAATAAAATTTCTTAACAAAATTTCATATGATATTTCTATCATACTGTAGACCATAAAATAATATTAAAATAAATTTTCTTTTGACCTGGAATTTATGGTCCCGAAACCACTATTTCGATTTCATTGAAAATAAGCTGTTACAACTCTCCCCCTAAAGAAATTTTTGTCCTCGAAAATCTTACCAGTAAAAAGGTTTGGATATCACTTTCTCATAGTTTCTTCAGGTTTCCAAGTAGCTTCTTCTATTCCGTATTGTTGCCAGAGGACTTTTACTAAAGCTACCTTTTCATTTCTCAATTCTTTCACCTCACGTGCCAGAATTCTGATCTGTTCCTCACTGTATGTCATGTCAGGCTGAATTTCAACATCTGTCGGAGAATTAACATGTGAAGGATTTGACTGATACCGTCGTAACATAAATACATGAAAGACATTGTGAATCTTTTCTAATTCTGATGGTAAAGTTAATCGATATGCAACGAGTACGATTCTCCCCATAATCTCATGCGGCCCGATAAATTGTGGACTCAGTTTTCCTTTATGGCCGAATCGGAGAACTCTTTTCCAGGGCGAAACTTTCAAAAATACTTTGTCGCCAACTTGAAACTCTATTTCTTTACGTTTAAGATCCGCATAAGATTTCTGATGATTAGAAGCTGCTTTCAAGCTATCTGGGATCACTTTCACTTTTTCCTCAGTCTCACGAATCAAATCAACTCCGTGTATCTTTTTCTCACTAAGCTCAGTCCATTACAACGGAGTTCAACATTTGTGACCATACAGAGCCTCATACGGTGCCATCTTTATGCTTGACTGAAAACTATTATTATATGCGAATTCGACTAATGGCAAATATTTTTCCCAATTGCCTTCGAACTCTAAAACACACCAAAGCATATCTTCAAGAATCTGAATCACACGCTCTGATTGACCATCAATCTGAGGGTGAAATGCAGTGCTAAAATGCAACTGCGTACCTAGAGCTTCTTATAACTTTTTCCAGAATCGCGATGTAAATCGCGAATCTCTATCTGAAATAATGGAGACTGGCACTCCATGTAGTTTGACAATTTCTAAAACATATAACTCAGCCAATCTATCAAGTGAGAAATCTATACGTATCGGAATAAAATGTACAGACTTCGTCAAACGATCAACAATAACCCAAATGACATCTTTCTTTTTCGGGGATAGGGCTAACCCCGATACAAAATCCATTGTAAGTCCTTTTTATCAAGCTAGACATGTAAATGATAAAATTTCTTAACGAAATTTTCATATGATATTTCTATCATACTGTAGACCATAAAATAATATTAAAATAAATTTTCTTCTGACCTCGGATTTGTGGTCCCGAAACTATTTTTCTGATTTCACTAAAAATGGGTTGTTACAGAATGAGCACCATCGAATTAACCCTCGATGTCTCTTTCTCAATAGGCTTCGCCTCTTCCAGCTCATCATTCTTTTTGATAGCCGAAACTGAAGATACCTTTAGGCTGTTCCTCTTCACATGCAGTCCCTTACGAAGGTAACATCTCAACTTTTCCCTCTTCTCCTTCGAGCTGTTAGGTCTCCACTTCCCATTTCGTGGTTTCCCATTACCACTGTCGTTACTATTAGTATTGCCATAATCGCTATACCCTCTTCATATTCCTCATGGTACCCACCATTTCCCCTCCTGTTGGGCTTGGAAGATCCAAACCTACCTCTTCTCAGAACAAGTTCCATTAAGGACTCCGCTACCATCATGGCATTTGTAACAGCCCGATTTATGGGTCTAGTCGAAACAGTGGTTTAGGGACCACAAATCCGAATTAAAAAATTTTATTTTATTAATTTAATATATATAGCATGATATTATGATTGTGTAAAATTTCGTGAAGAAATTTTATCAATTGGGTGCTTAATTTGATAAAAAAGACTAAATCGCGTAAAGTGTGAAAGTTGCGTTCTATATGCTAAAGGTGTCTAATAGCTATAGAATTTTAAATTGAAGGTCCTTATGTGATAAATAACCCATTATTGAGATATTGGATGTTAGTGGAGTGGCATTTGGTGTAGTTATTAAGGTTATTAAAGGTTAAATAAGTAAAAAGGCATTATATGTTAAATTAAATAAAACAAATTGTGTCATCTTCTTCCACTATCCATCTTCACTGAAATTTCAACCTAAAATCAGCCATGGGAGAGCTTGTTATTCGGCCAAACTTTGAAGACAAATTGGTGAGTGGTTTTTGCTCGATTTTTAATAGTTTATATGTTTTTGAGATCGTTGCTTCGTAATCTAGCTAACTCGTACCTTCGTTTCTAAAACTGTTAAAGATTTTGTGAATTTCCATTGTTGCATACTTGAGCTCTTTGATAGTTTTTGATGAAATATGAATATTTGATGTTAGATTTTCATCTTTTATAAAGTGATTTTTGATAAAAATGTCAATTAGGGATTAAATTGTGAAATGTGGAAATTTAATGGTTAAAATGTGAAATAAATTGAAAATATGGGCTGCTAGTGATATGTGGAAAATTAAGCTAGCTTGGATTTGTGTTTAATTTCATGAAATTGTGATTTTATGTGATAAGGACTAAATTGTAAAAATGTGAAATTATGGGGGCAAAAGTGTAAATATGCTTTAAGGTAAATTTTGGATTAAATCGAATAGAGAGATAATTAAATAAGCTGATTTTGATTATATTTAGATCGAGAAAAGCGAAATACGGATCTAGATTAGAGAAAAGATAAAGTATAGGACCAGTCAATCCGTTCCGTCATTTTAGCAATCGACGTAAGTTCGTATAATCGAACTTAGTGTATATTTATGTAATTGATGAATGATAGTATGAATGTATTCATATAATCGATTTAATTGAAGAGCTTAAATTTAATGTTCGAAATAAGTAAAAATGCAGGATCGAACACAATCGTTTCGTAACGAAAGACAAATTGGCGGAAAAGACCATGGTTGGACCATGGCATTACATGATTTTGTATAAGACCATAGTTGGGCTATGGTATCGATATATGAGACTTTGCGTAAGACCATATCTGGGATATGGCATTGATATATGTGATTACGTGTAAGACCATGTCTGGGACATTGGCATCGTTATGTGATTTCGTGGAAGACCATGTCTAGGACATTGGCATCGATATATGATTCATGTAAGAACATAGCTGGGCTATTGGTATGGATATATGATAACATGTAAGACCATATCTGGGATATGACATTGTATGTGATATACGAGACTTCCGAGTATCTTTAACGATTCTGAATGGTTCATCATGCAAAGTTAAGACAAGAATGAAAGTTCAATTGAATTAAGCAACATAGGTACGTTCAGAACATATGTGAGAGTTAAACGAAGGTAATTTAATGAGAATTATTAGTGTATAATTATATTTTATGCCAAAATGTGTTTATTTGGCTATAATAAGGTATGAATTGAATGATATGTGTGATATGAGCAATGATTGTGTTAATGATATGAATACGGCACATTGAGTGAGAATTACGATTATTTAACGATAATTTACATGATTCTTTCAGCTATAGAAATGTGATGAATAATGGATCAAATAAAGCTATATACTGTTGCTTATGTATTTGTAAATGAGAATGAAGTGATAAGAAGTTTAAGAGGCACACGAGCTTTGAAATGAATAAACTCGTGGAAATCTTGTTTAATCATGTGCATGAATATAAGGTAGAATTTTGAAATCAAATGAGCTATATTATAACTTGACGTAATTGTTTGTAATGTGGTTATTTAGTAATATGAGTTATTATATTACGAGCTTACTAAGCCTTATAACTTACTTGGTGTTTTTTTTATTTATGTTTTACAGTGTTTGGGACGTTCGCTCGGGTTGTATGTAACGACCTAAAAAGTACAGGTATTGAAAAGTGAATTATCGGGTCTCCGTTTTGGTAAAACGGACTCGTAAAATAATTATTAAAAATATTTATAGAATTAGTTATAAGACCAATTGGATTTTAGTTAAGTGAATTTAGTTGAATTAAAGTTAATTGAGTATTAGGACTAAATTGAATTAAGTGTGAAAGTTAATTATAGAATAGAGAAAGGTGAAAGGACTAAACTAATAATTAAACAATAAAAAGTGACAAGTGTGTGGTAATTATAAATACATATGTAAAAAGATAAATATATAAAATTGTAATATTTATATTGTATATTAAATAGATATTTATTATTTAAAAGATATTTATTAGATAAATAATTAAATTATAAGATATTTATGTGATTAATAAATTAATTTGTGACAAGTGTAGGGTATAGAGTAAGTACAAGTGTAAAAAAATATATGTATACATTTGTAATATATGTATTAGTTATTAATTAGATATTTATTGTAATTATATTATTATAATATAAAGTAAAGAAATAAAAGAAACAATGAAATAAAGAAAGAAAAAGAACTGAGAAGTAGAACGAAACAGAGAAAGGAAAGAAGGAAAAAGAAAGAAAGAAAAAGAAAAAGGAAAATTTGGGTTGTCAAGGTTCAAAGTTAATTTGGTAAGTCAATTTAGTCCATTTTCTCTTAGTTTTCATGTTTTGGAATCCTAGAACAAAGTATTATTGGATTTATGTCAAAATTTTGGAAGTTATTATATTTCTAGACATTGATTATGTTGAATAAATGAAAGAATTAGGGGTTAAATTAATTTAATTTCAAGTTAGAAGTTAGTAAAGGATTTAATTGTAAAATAAAGTGTAAGTTTTGATTTGTAGGGACTAAATTGAAAGAATCCCGAAATTAGGGATTTATGGTGAAATTGAAGAGTTAAAATGAGGTTATAATAAGAATTGAGAAAGAATATGGAGTTAGATTGGGAAAATAAAATTAATATTGATAAGGGATTAAATTAGAATTTAGGTAAAGTTTAGGTATAAGTGGAAATATTTTGATGAAATTGTGTATTAATGATTTTTAATTTTTTTAATTACGTAGCTAATGTCGTGCAAGAGTCATTGACCAAGAAAGGAAAGGAAAAAGTGGACAAGGAGTGACTCGAGAGAAATTTCGGTTAGTATTACTATAATTCGAATTTAATTATTAATTGTTAAAATTTAAATTAATGTACATGATAAGCAAATTGAGGTAAGTATCATGATTGAATTGAATGATAAATACGTATTGGTATTGAATTTATTAATAGTAATTGTTGAATTTTGAATAATATGTTTAGTAAATAAAAATAAGGTGAATATTGATATTGAATTAAATGATATTAAATTGTATGTGAATTGAATGGAAATGACTAGTGATATGATTTGAATTAAAAAAATTAATGTGGTATTGAAATGCATATTGGATTGAGAAATTGATTTGAATTGTAAACATGAGAAATTGTGAATTGAATTAAATTGAAATGAAGTATGAATATGTATGAGCATTTGATGGTATACTGATTGGAAAGTGAAAAATGTATTGAATTAAATTGTGATTAAATTGGAATGATTTGAATTGAAAGTATGAGAAAGTGATTGAATTGAAATGTGATTCAGAAACCCTATTAACTAGTCGGGCTGAGTCGGATATAGTTGGCATGCCATAGGATTGGAAGAGTTCAGGGATACTTCGACCTTGAGTCGATGAGACACTGGGTGTCACTATATTTCTTCGGATAGATTCGATTAGGTACTGGGTACCAACTTACTTCGGCTAGGCCGATGAGACACTGGGTGTCAACTTTGCTTCAAACTATCCGATGAGGCACTAGGTGCCAATCTGGTGTGTTTGGTTGGATCCGTGTATCCGCCAAAGTCCGAGTCAAGTTAATAGGGGTAAAAGAATAATTTTGATAATAGAAATTTTATTGAATGATCTTGAATATGATTTGAAATGAGAAATTAAATTGAGATATGGAAATGAAATGTATGAACCATGGGTTCAAGAAATAGATAATGATATAGTACATGAAATGGTTTTGGTAGTACGAGATGATGTAAAAATCTAAGTGAAGAAAAGCAAATTGAAATAGCTATTGTTGAAAAATGAGAAGTGAAAATAAAATGATTTGAAATAGTGAAATAATATGGGAATTTAATTGAATACAAGTTATTGAAATTTATTTATGGATTTAATGTATAAATTGAGTGTTAAAAGATCATAAGTGTAAATTGATTATAAATTAACGAATCGAATTGAAAGATAGTTATTATTATTGTTGTTGTTGAAAAAAGTTGATTTAATGTATTAAATGTTTATTGAAAGATTAATGGTATAAATTGAATTAAGAAATAGTGTATGAGTTAATTTGAATACCATATTATAAAATTAGTTATTATTATTGAAATATGTAGTCTAAATGTTTAATTTGATTATTAAAAGATTAACAGTATAAATTGAATATAAATAGAAATGATAATGAATGAGTTGATAAATTGATTGAATTTATATGAATTGGAATGAGTTATTAGAACGAGACGTGGAAAAATCCAATAAAATTGAGATAGTGAAATAAAGTATGAATACAATTAAATACAAGATTGAAATATTGCTTATTGTTATTAATGATCAACTTAATTTAAAGTATGAGATAATTAATGAATAATTATAGACATAAATTAAATGTATATAATTTATCGATTAATGTTACAAATTTGAATTATGGTAATACCACTGAGTATACCAATACTCAGCGTACGGTTGTTTTCGTGCACAGGTTAGTAGAAAGCCAGTGTCCGGTCCAGCATCCAGAGCAATCCCGATCTCAGAGAAATTTTAGAGATGTACCTTTCTTTTGATAATGTGGCATGTATCTAGGTGACGTATTGATTAAAGTATACTATGTCTGTTATTTATTTGTGAATTAGTTATAAGTTATTCGATATGTCCGGTAATGCTCCGTAACCCTGTTCCGGCGACGATTTAGGGTTAGGGGGTGTTACATTGAAGTCGAAGGAGATTGCATCACACTATCCAGCTAATAATTTCGGTATTTATATACTTTGTGACTTGGTTATATGACATGTATAGGCTATGGTTATTTTGGTTTACTATGGAAAGTGTATTTGGCCATATGGTTTGGCATGTTTTAAGTATGTATTTGGTTATTTTGTATAGGCTAGTTTTTAATATGTTTGGTTTTGATGATATATATATATATATATATATATATATATATATATATATATAGCCATGCAAAAATTGGCATGATTATAATGATAATGGTTGTGTAAATTTGATCATGGTATAAGCACATTTTGGTAAGTATGCCCCATGACATGTATGAATGGTGTTTTGGTTATATGTCTTGGTTGAGTAATGATATGAATGACTTATAAATAGCTCATTTAGTAAGCTGATACATGATTTAATTTGTATTTGTGATTGGTCTTGTGATTTGGGTTGGAATGGTTAAGTATGCACATATGGTATGCTTGTTTGAGTGAGTTTTTAGGTACGGTTTATGATGGAAATGGTATGAATTTTTCGAGGCTAATTTGATGACCGAATATAGGATTAAATGATTCGGTTGTGTATATGAAAATTTGGCATGGTACATATTATTTGAAATTGACATGTTTAAATTCAGTTATTTTACTTGGAAAATTACTAAAGTTAGTTGAGTAAGTAGTGTATGGATTGGTTATACTTACAATTGTGATTCGATCATTTGGGTAATGCTTGTAGGCATTTGTATAATTTTGCCCATTTTGCAGCATAGTATAGTTTAACTTAAGCTAGTATGTGTATGTACAAAGCTCATAACTAATATATTTGATATTAGTTAATATTATGAATTGATATGGCTAGTTGTGGCTTAAATATGCACACGTAGGAAAGCTTATGGAATGGATGTAAGGTCCGACTAATAGAATTATAATGTATATGTATTATGATATGATGTTTTATAATAGTAAAATATGTTTGGTTAGTTGGTTAAGTAGTACACATGTATGATTGTTATAAATTGATGACCATATGGTTTGAATTTGGTAATTATGGAACTAGTTCAATTTCGTTTTTCGTGAGTTAGCTTGATGAAAGATTTGATTTGGTAATCGGATTGAAATTGGTTGAATTTTGAGATATGCTTTATTTGTGATACATGACTATTAACGTATGATTGGTTTGGATTGGCTTTATGATTCCTATGTTCGAATTTAGTATAAATGATTTGTGGATATTCGAGTTTAGTAATGTTATAATTGTATCTTGATAATTCGGTACATGAAAATAAAATATGACTTTGATGTATGTTAGTTAATATTACTTATTGTATGTTTAGAAATGAATGACTGCTCTGAGCTGTATTTTGGTCGGTAATGCCTTGTAACCCTAATCCGATGATGGATACGGGTTAGGGGTGTTACAGCATTGGTAAGTTCCTGAACTCCTCGGCGTTGCAATTCTAGCTTTGCCCATGGTTTCAACCTATCCGTAAAGGAGAAAAATGCTTCCTTCTCGCTCAAATCAGAAATCTAGAGCGTGAGTTTACTGAACTCCCGCACATACTCCCTAACCGTGCCTCGTTGCGTAAGCCGCCATAACTTTGCTCGAGTTACATCCTTGGCATACTCAGGGCAAAACTGTGCTTTGAATTCCTTTTGGAACTCCTCCCAAGTCCCAATCTCAGTCCCACCACATCTCACATCAGTGGACCTACGCCGCCACCATAACAAAGCAATGTCAGTAAAATACATAGCAACAGTATTTACCTTTGTGGCATCATCCTCGATGCTCATCGCACGGAAGTATTGCTCCATTGCCCAAAGAAAGTTGTCCACTTCACTTGCAGACCTTGCCCCTTTAAACACTTTCAGTTTGGGCACATCCATTGCCTGCTGCTTCGACTTTGAAGCCAACATTCCATTACCCACGACAGCCTTGAAAATCTTGAGCTCCCCTTTAAGCTCATTGATCTCTTCCTTCAAAGCTGTCACCATAGCCTCGAGAGCATCATCCTTCCTAGCCAGCTTATTTTTCGAGGAACCGATAGTAGCCCATACATATTTCCTGAGCTGCTCCTTCATGGACTGCAACCCATCAGTGATTCTATCATTGACTTCGTCGATCCTTTCCTTGACGTCCTCCATGGACTCCTCGAGAGTGACGACTCGACCCTCCGAAGCTGACAATAAATCCCTTGACCAACTCGCTTTTCTGGCCCTTCCACGGGTCTCCATTGGCTTATTCTGACTGACAACTTCTTTCGACATCCCAACGGTGCCTTCGAACCAATAGCTCGCGATCCATTCGTCTAAACTCGCCTAAGTCAGCCTTTACTCAAGTAAGGATTCCTTAAAAACTCCTCCAAGGCACCAATTTGTATAGCGGAAGCAAACTTATGCCAAAAGAGGCACAAAGAGCAATAGAAAGTCACAGAAAAGAATGCACACAAGGTGTTTGAGTAAATGCTCTCAGAATTCTATTACTCTTAAGAATTCAAGTACAATGGAATGATTTACAAGTGAGGGGGAGGCTTTCTATTTATAGTTGAGCTCCCCCAAAATCGACGGTCAAGATTTAATTACTTTGATGTACGAGATCAACCTATCCCTTAATTTTAGGGATTTACAAGATTACATCATATCATATATACAAGATATGATTCCCCTACTTACTAAAAATAGCCGAAGTTGCTATATTTTCATTATGGGGTCAACCTGGCTTCAATCTGACAGACTTCTCCAACAGTTTTTTGAATCGAGTCAGTTCTCGTAGGTTAAATGTTCCCCATTTAATCGATAGACCTCCATGTGGTGCATCTTGTGCCATGGTCACAGGCTTTGCACTTTGGCCTGTGACACTAGTATATCCACATTATATGCATGCATATTTTCCTGAACCTAATTGAATGAATTATGCAATTTACTGTACAATTGTTAATTCAATTGAATTAATCTATTTATGAATGTAATTTGCCTGCATTCTATCAACTCTCAAAATGTATATAGATTTGAGTACAATGCAAAATTGCAAATACGGATGGGTTTTTCTCTGCGCTGATTTCCGCTCAAATATTTGAATTCGCCTTGTTCTAAATTTTATTTAATATGTTTTCAATCACAATATTTTATATTTTACAAAATATTTTATATTATTTTTTTTATAAATTAAATAAAAAAATATAAAGTTAAATATATTTAGAATTTAGACATTAGAAATAACTTCCAGCAGTACAATAACACTCACCCCTAATCCAAATTGGGATCAAAGGCAAGATTTAAATTGTTACTAGGAATGGGTTTTTGATTGCATTACATTTAAAACGATTATAATTTTAATATCAATTGAAACAGCAGGGGAGGAAAATGCGAAGCTTGATGAAATGATCCACCGATCGTTCAAGCAATGCCATATAGAAACAGATTGTCCAATGCTGCTGATGGACAGTGAATGCAAAACTAAGCTGGCAAACACCATATCCTTTCTTGAAAAGCCAAAACATAATAAGAACACAAAATGCCACCTCCAAGAAGGCAAACACCATTAATCACGAAGAACCTGAGATTAATTACCTTCACAAGTTGGTAATCGAATAAAGTTACACATTTCCACTGGAACTTAAACCCAGGAAACAAAGAATTGAGGGAAAATACATCAAATGTATGAAATGAAAAGAAAATCCAGTTCTCAGAAAATTTTTCTATAAATCAATAATGTTGATTTGGATGGGCACTGATTCCAGATAAAAAGATCTTTGGGACCTTCTTTCCAGTTCTACTGGTTTATATCATCCGAGTAATATGAATTCCGGGGCTCATTGTTTATATTTCCTACATCTATGCAGCATATCTCACCTGTATGGTTGTTTCCCAAGCTTTCAGATTTATCCCATGGCGGTCCTTTTCGTTTCTGTTGTCTGAAGTACTTCCTACCCAAATCATACGAGGATTCTCTCGTTCTTTTCAATGTCTGTTGGATGTCAGTACCTGGAATGTCTGAATCTGGGTGGTTTCCACCAGCTGTGCTTGCAACGCTCTCATCAGGACAACTAGTGGAAGGTCGACGGCTCTCCTGTTGCCCTTCTTTTGAGTCAGCATTAATTCCGGTGGAGAGAGCAGCAGAAACTGGTTGAGTGTCTTTCTTATCGGGGGGACATGGAGGTAAAGGCGGAAACGGGTGGAAAGGAATGCCAGGGGCTATTGCCCAACTTTCTAGACTTTCACCTTCTGGTAATCTGGTCTGCTGGAAAATGGGCAGTGGGATTCCGTATGAAACAGGCAAACGTGAAATGAATCTCTTCTGTGGATGAGCAATAACCACATCAGGGCACTTCAACTGACCAACTTTAGGTGGAGGGAAACCTGTAGCAGTTGATGGAGCAGTAGACGACACCAAAGATGCATTGAGAGGAGATGAGAACCCTGGTGGAGCATCCTGCTGAAAGCTTTGGTTTCCATTCTCAATGTTAATAGCTTCACCTTTGGAAAAACTGTCTTGGCATTTGTTATCCCCACTGTTCATCTTCTCTATCTGATCTGGTGTTGCTTGACCTAAAGCAGATAACAAGCTACATTCGAGTTTCTTGGGTGACTGAGAATCAATTTTCTCTGTATCCGCTGGCTGATCCCAGCGGCTTTTCCGCTTGCGAATTCTGGTACTGTTGGTTTGGGAAAGACAAACAGATAATGAGGAACCACCCTCTCGGGTGGAAGTATCTGCTGAAGTTGATCCAACCACAGATTGTGTGATGCAATTAATTGCTTCAGTAGATCGTATGGCCTGGTCACGCCAATGATTGTGAGATGCTGAAACCCTGTTACAGTCCAAACCCCTAAAAAACTCCATCCTGCCCTCATCCTTGTCCCTGTAGCCAAGCTTTCTAACAGGTTTTCGAATCCACTTATCTCGAAAATTCCGGGCTATTTGATGGACCTGTAAGACAGGTATGAACAATTAGATCCAAAATACATCCAAGGAAAGAAGACTAGTCCATAGATTACAGAAGCTATACTATTAAACAATAAAAGAGAATGTTTGTCTGTCAATACCTGTTTGTCATCATGCTCTGTGAATGACAGAATCGATTCCCTAAAGCTGTGCATGAGAAAGCATGGCTTTCATGTAAAGATACAGAAAAGACAGAAAAGCATGTTCAATAAAAAAAAACTAGTTATATTCTCTAACCTCTCCCTTCCAGCACAGTGAGGACCCCCATTAATATGCTCCTGTGTAAGAATCCCCCTGCCTGCCAAATACTCTAAAACCTGCAGAAGTAAGTTGCAAGCTGTAGTCTTGTCATATTTTCCACAGAATTTTGTTATTTAATTTCAAGTTCGCATGACACTTTATCATCATAGCTTGAAACTTCTGGATTATCAGCTTAAGAATAACAACTCAGTGGACCTAACTGCAAGCTTTTTGTATTGTCCAAAAAAGTGAGATATTCAGATAAACAAACCATCCTTACACGCACACAAATGCACATATATACTAAATGAATCTTATGCAAAATTTTCTGCCACGGTAGTGGCAGAGTAGGCAAAAGGCATTCATATTGCTCTGTTTTTTTTTGTTTTTTTTTTTTTTTCAAGTTTTCCTCCTACATAAAGGAACCTTACCCTTGGGATGCACCATTTACTGCGTCCTAAAAGAGCTGCTTAAGTAAATATCCTTATACTTAAAATGAAGGTGAAGATTATCCAAAAAAGACAATTATGCAAAAGAGGTGGAAAACTCAAAAGATGATCTGCCTGCACTATCACCGACTTAACCAGGCACAGCAGCAGATCATCATTTAATTTAGAATTACAGGTGAATCGTATGCTGCCAAACTGTTTTTTCTTTCAAAGCAAACTACTTAAGCATTGAGGCCATTTCATTCAGCAGTAAAATGCAAATACTACTGTTGAAAATAACCATTGAAGGAAAGCACTTAACCCATGATAATGAATGCTTTCCTCGATATTTTTTTCCCTGAAAATAGGAAAAGGGGAGTACATCCTTTTTACTACCATTCAATTCAAATATTATGATGCACCTTAAATTCCACGAAGCAATACTAGAAATGGCATGCATAGCATATTCACAAATATCATTATATAATCACCACAAAATAATAATGCAACAACACCGTTTCCACACTGCACCTTTAGAAGCTTCCGAAGAATAGGGATCTTTTTAAAGTCCTTTCTGTATTTCTTCATTATGTTGTGTAGCATCTGCAAACCTGAAAACCAAAGCAACAGCCATTATTTGCAAGCCAACAGAGACGCAACTGCAGCGAAGTACCCATAATTGGATGCTGTGCGGCAAAAGTTAGGAAAGAATACCATTCTTGTTAATTATATCGGTCAGCACATGTCCGGATTTTGTTTTTAAAAGTGCATCAAGAATCATTGAAAGCTCTCGATTGCTGCACAAGGAGAAAGCCAGAATCACAGACTGGAAACTTTATGCACAAAGTATAATGTTATTAAGGTATCTAAAATAAGAGAAACTAAATTGACCTTTGAATTGCTTCACCACCGCCACTATCACCGGAAGTAGCTGTGAGAAGCAGAAGCTTCAAGTAGCCTTTAGAAGCATCCTGTCACAAATGAAAATGTACAATGAAATTATCAGGTATAAAATTCAGAAATAAAGAAGCATGATGCAATACAACAAAATCCACATAATTTCCTCATTAAAATAAGTATCATCTTAGTATGACTAGAAGAGATGCCAAAGCAGAGAGCAAGCTAGTAAAAATGATGAAAAGAAAAAAAAAAAAAAAATTGCTAATTTAAAAACTTCACCACTAACCTTTCGTTTTGTTATTCCCCCCTCAGAATCCAGCAACTCATTAAGTTTCTCCTCCACTGCAAGCATCCAATTGTATGTATCAGTAAAATGAAAATTTACAAACATCTCATTCTAAAGATAAGAGGTTTCTTAACCTGCTTCAAAACGGCAAGTACTAGAATTTTCCGAGAATTTTCTGGGCTTGACAGTTGACACTTGAAATTTGTTGGATGTTGTCTGAACCTTATTTCCACTCAGAGAATTACTACTAATCTTCCCCTTCTTAATAGAACTGGATGAACGAGAAGTCTTCATCAGGGGGCGTGATTTTGCAGAAACCTGTTTGTCTTCTGCAGCATCAGACTTTGACTTCTTATTAGCATCAATAACATCGGAAGATAATCTATTATCTGACGTATCTTGAGAAGCATCTAATTTCTGAATGGAACATGAGGTTTTGTTCATAGCCTTCTGTTCCTCGGTACCATCTGGCTGAACAGATTCACTGGCAATTGTCACAGGCGAAGCTTCTTCTGGCTGAATGGCTAATTGGAAATTTCCCTTCAAATCTTCAGTTTCAACTGTGTTCAATTCTGATGTGGCAGAAGCAGAACGGTTCACAGAGTCCTCAGCTTCTGGCATATTCTCAGGCTTCAGTACACCATCAGTTATTACACTCTCCACAGATTGCATTGCTGCACCATCAGAGGAACCTGATCTAGATATAACATCTTTAAAACCAGTCCAGGTTTCACCATCTTCAAGCATCATCGGTTCAGGAGATTCTTCATCTGAATCATCATGAACAATGACTTCAGCACTAAGTGGATCACCACCTATATAACCCCGACAATGAGGTGAACCACAGTGACATTTTTTTGCAGCAGCTCCAAATACCCTCACATAGTTGTAGTCAAATGTAACCTCTTCACCCTAACAAATATACCAAGCTCGTCACATATATATACGAAGATGACTTCTCATGCAACTGAAGACAAGACACAGACATACACACACACACACACGTGTATATATGTGTGTGTATCTGTGAAATGGCATAACAATTTCTTCAAGTTCAATCCATGTACCCTATACCCTCCAAAAATTCTCTGCCTAAACATCAGATTCTGCTTGCTCCAGTTTAGCCTTAAGCTATTATCTTGACTATTGAGGTTTTCCCCTCTGTTTTTGGTTTATTTAAATCTTCAGCAGAAAGGACAGCAACTGCATTAAATTTTCTGACATTGGGGATTCATGAATCATGCGTGGCTACTATGAAGTTTACTGATCAACTTAATGTTTCTCAACTCGCTAATTAAGTATTTTGTCTTGTTATGAGGAAGTGCCTCTAGAATAGGCATTTTATCATTAATCTTTGCATTCTGCCAGCCACTCAACGTGGTAGCAGGAATTAGTCATTAGCCTCAATAAAAGGCTAACCAGCTAATATATGGCAGAAATCTACTAACAGGGCTTGTCGGGAACTTAGGAGTCACGCTAAACAAACTAAATTTTTGGGGTTTATGTTTGGAAAAAGAAAAAAGTTCAAACTTTTAAGACTTGAGCAAGCAACTTGGACTAGGAGCTCAAAATCTCAACTATCTCAACTTAAAGGAATTCGGTAGATCAGTTATGTAAAATTCAAGTTGTATGTATGAGCCAAACCAGAACAAAGAAAAGTAAATGCAAGATCCCATATTATGCTTGGCATCAATAACATACTCTGCAAACTTACCTTTTTTATATCTCTCAATGCAAACAGTCCAATACAAATTTCACCATTCACCATCCACTGCTCATGAGAAAGATAAAGACAACGGAAACAAGGTTAGCCATATTTATATTCAGGAAACATAAACAAGGAAAACATCAAAATATGATTGACCAAATGATATACAGAGACAAGCCCCAAAGACATAGAAAGGTACAGAGGTCACCAAGGGAGAAAAGCAAAACAAGAAGCTAATTTTATTACACCCTTATAATCTAAGTCTGACTTAACATATTGATATATTATTAATATAAAAAAATAGTTTAAAGCCATGGTCAGTTCACGAACAAAGCCTAAAAAGGCAAAGATGACTGTGATACTAGTAGATTTGGCAAATCAAATTCCAAAAGAAAAGTTCGTAACAGAAATCCCCAAAATAAATTTATCAATCTAGCTTTTAATAGGTTCCATATAGTGGAGATATCCTCGCATTATAAAAGGAGGTGGACATCACCTTTTCAGTACGACAATTGGGATCACAGCTATGGTTAATGAAGCGCCCCAGATTTCCCTTTACATATGCATCTATTACCTGGAAGAAGGGAAAACTATCCTTGAGACCAAACCATCGAAGTAATAAATTGACCAAAAAAATATACAACATAGTGGATTTTATTGATAAACAAAATAAACTGAGAAAATTAAGGAAAATATCATTCAGGACAAATGGATAATTACAATTATGAGCAAACATGGGGCTGCAATGGCATATAAGGCATGAATTTTAAAGGCAAAGCTAAAGCTGCAAGGAAGCATCCTCTGTTTCCCGAGAGTACTTTCAGTGATAAAAGGGTTTATCATGAAGAATAAATAAAAGCTACTTTTTAAATAAGTGCACAAAACTATGTTTCCAGCTATGTATGCATACATGTACTAAGCGTTTAATAATTAAATTAACAATACCAAATACAGACAGGAGATGGTTAAACTTTCTTCACTTGCTACTGCCTTCTTACTATCAGTGTTGTATGCTAGTTGATGGTCATATTATGTTTGTAAAATATGAATGGAAAAGGATATCATCCAAACCTCACTGCCATTCAATGTCATGAAATAGAAATGCCTCTGACCCCTAGAAGCATACTCCTTTTGCCGAGCCTCATAAGCTTGCATATCAAGCACCTGATGAACCAAATAATTCAAATGCCACCCATAATTATACATATATATAGTGACTACAAAAGTAGAGTCGGCATAATATACATCCCCACTATACTCCAAGTGCCTGGACAATCAGAATTATTTCATGCATGAATTATGGATCAGACAACAACAGGCCTTCAACAATTATGTCTTCCTTTCTTGTACAATAAAAAATGTAGCTTTTGCATACATAAAAAATAAAAGAAAGTTTCAGTTGAGTAAGACAGGAATTGGTTAACTTGCTATCAGATTTGGAAAATGGCTTGCACAAAAAACCAACAGTCAACATTATATCATATGACACAATAATTGAGAGATCATAATAATAACTAGATACACCGAACTTTGTCCTTCCTCTAGGATATGAATCCTTAATTCCCATTGAAGAAAGTTGAAAAGAAACAGACTTTACTGCACTTTACTGCTTCAGACAGTGCATAGATTATATAAACTAGATAATGAAGCTCACCCATGACACAGCAGAACAATGCCTTAAGCATGCTTACTCAGCAAATCCATTTGACAATACATTAGGTGCTTTTACCTAAAAGTCTAGCAAGGGGTGGAACCCTCAACTACAGTGTTCATTATGGCTGTGGTTTACTTAAAGGTAACATCTACTTAAACAATTACAAAAATGAAATATAAAAAAGCCATAACTTGAATTTGACTATAAGTTCAACAAGTCTGTCAAGATCAACAAGCATAAAAATACTATAAAACAAATCATGTGTTTACCTCTCCAACGTATTCAATAAGGAAATGACCAGCAGATATAGTCTCTAGCATCCTCAGCCCAAAACCTTTCTTACCAAATCTGTCCCACTTCATCATCGCATATTTGCGATTCTGGAACTGCAAAATAGAGGTTTGGAAGAAAATAATACTCTTAAAAAGAAGTCTTCTTAGAAGTTAGAAACAAAGACAACCAAATCTGTACTGCAAAAAGATTGTATACTGTCATCTACTAAAAACAGTGAAGAACCTGTTGATTTGAACAGAGGTCCCCGCAAGGACAAGTGCCTTGAACACATTCAATATTCAACATCCGATTTAGGCATTCATCCCCACAACCAAGCTTACCGTCCAGAGGTCGTTTGCACTGGCAAACCATTATCTGCTTAAAATTTAACTGAAATGTTAATTACAGAAAATGAAACACAAGAGCAAACAATATAACCACAAAAGTATCAATCTGACAATGAAAGAATGGAATCAGAGAGAAAAAGTTAAGTTGTTCTTTTCTCCAATTCAGTTAAAGTTTATATTATATGCCAATATTTGTGATGCACTGAAAGAAAATTAAAGCAAGGAAAGAGAGGAGTTAGAGAGCTTAACTTATAAAGTTATTTATCCAAGACATGGGATCAAATTCTACCACCAAGGCCTTACTTGGGGAGATTAAGTAATTCAAAAAATATAACCTTAGTAGTGTAGCCTAGACCTAGAGCCCTAGACATTAAACAAGAATTAGTGAAGAAGGTGATGAAGTAGTTAAAACATAGGAAATACTTCCCGCCACAACCCCCTCCCCTCTCCTTAAAGTAAGAAGCAATAGAGGATCCCATCCATTAGTTCTTATGCTGACATAGTGAGCTCATGTGATACATTAATGTAGTTTCAAAAAATAAAAACTACATTATATTATCACATGAATCACTATGTCAGCATAAAATCTATAGGAAGGAAAAGGTGGAAATAAATAAGAATAAAAAGACCTAAAAAGATTAATAAGCTTCCCCTCCAATATAGTCATACTGCCTTTGATAACCAAGCAAGATGTATTTTTTATATTATCTCCCTGTTTGTAGCATTTACTTTGAACCATGACTAACAGATCCTCTAACTGATGTTGGTTAATAATCTTTAGAAGCACCATCCATATGTTAGAACTTAAGACTGAAATGTTGCATCTTACAGTAATACCTATATTTTCACATTGAGTTATTAGAGGAAGCCCCTCCGATCATTATTAGCATCACAACAAAATGGAATGAGTATACTGACAAGATGAAAAATCCAACTGCAGACTCAGTAGTATGTAAATATATAATGGAATCAAATTAGGCTCAGAGTTGGACCTCATCAATGGTTTGAGTTTTCCGGCCACGGTGCAAAAATTGGTTACTATCAATACGCCAAAAATGTGAAGGTGGCGACACTGCAATAAATTGGAAAGTGAGTAAGAAAGGATGATCAAAAAGGAAAATAATCATTATACTAAAACAGCGTCTATCTACAATTCATTCATGCAGTTTGGCCATCAATAGAAAACATTATACCTGTCATACGTTTAGTTTCAAATCCCTTTTCCAATTCCTTATAATTGAAACCATCACAACCATCTTCCTCAGCATCAGATATCCCCAACTCAGCATTAATATCTGCATTGGACTTCTCTTGTGGGATAGAACAATCAGCAAATGCTTTATCCACGTTGTCCCCACAGACCCTTCCAAGTAAATGACAAAATAGAAATATTCTAAGACATCAGACTGCTTCACTCGGTGCAACAAGACAAAAGTCACCAATGTCTTAAGTCAAAAACTTGAGGGAAGTAAAGAGATTACGTTTTGTATGTATCTAAGCTTATGAAAAGATACAAAATGAGAACACACTTGAAATGGAGAACATATTATGCAACACAAGCTCAATCAGAAGATAAAACATTCAATCAGTAGTAAGATGCCATGGTCTATGAAGACTGCGATCATTAGAAGAACAATTAAGTTTCCACAAGTTGATAACGTATCACCTCAGGCTCAAGAGAAACACAACAAACAATTAGCAATAGAGGTCAGTAAGACTTGCACGCCTCTCCTGAAGGCTAAGGAATCCTGAAATCATAAAGAAGACTTCCATGGATAAAAAGTGGACTTAACAGAGATAGGATAAACAGCATCCCTCTCATACAGATATCACCATTAAAATCTTAAAAGGAAGTCAAAAATCCAGTGAGACGGCAATTTCTTCCCAATAAAATGGCTCAAAGTAAAATATGACAGTAACTGTTCATATATTTCCTTTTACTTTAAAAATAATAGTAATGCATCAGCCATAGACGTTAAAACCATCCTGATTTAGCTCAATTAAAATGTGACTTTTCTGTCTTGTCTTACATATAAGCAGTAACATGCAACAATTAGAATCTTCTGTGAAAGAAATTAAGGTGGTCAGGCAATTTCCATAGATTCACTACTGTGGAAGCAACACAGCCCCCAAAATCTATTCAGAACCCGGATGGAAGCGACATTCAAGTCCAAATTGCATAGATATCATCATATCAGAATCAGGCTGAGAAAAGCATAAATTAACTGACTATTCAAGCAATCCTTCCTAAATCAAATTTGTGATGTGTTTCGACAAGTGGTTGACTGTTCTCAAACATTTAAGAGCTAACAAAACAAACATGGAACCACCAGCATTTGATAAAAATTTTCACATAAATTGCATTCTAAGATAATAAAGAGGTGTATGAAATGATAGATACCAATGGTATGCCTCATCAATTGACTTTACAAGTGAAACTGGTATTCGCCGCCATTTATGACAATCATCACAACGCACCCAAGCATTATCAGGCTGTGTATGCTGCTCCATGACACCATCTGGTACCAAGTCAACATTAACCATGTTTGCAAATTCAATACTGTTTCCAGTATTTAAGTGCTCATTATCATCTGAAATCTGATTTCCTGCAGCACCAACTATTGCAAAAATAGTTAAAACAGTCTCCAACTTCTATTCCGAATCAATTTATCCCAATGGAAAGGAAGAACAATGACAACTGATATGTGAAAATTATTAAAGACTAATTATAACAATAAGATGAGAAGAACAGGGGAGGAGGGAAGAAATAGTTACACAAATTCTTAAAGTTCCAGTACCTGTTACTGGGCTCTTTCCTCCTCTGGCTACAATCTCCTCATCAGAGCATTTCTCCTTTACTTTGCTCTTACTTACAGACTTCGACTCATCTCCCCTCCGCTTAGAACCATTTCCTTTCCTGCTCTTGACAGAATCAGAGACTCTGGACTTTCCCTTGCTCGCTCCCTGAGATCTTGAACTTTTGGAAAGTTGATTACACTTGCTATTAGAGGAAGAGAAATGCTTAGTGTTCTTTGTATCTGGAACATCAGGACTGCAACAATCTTTAATATCCATACTATTTTCCATTTCTGTTGCCTCTTTGGGGACTCCAATCCAATTCTCTCTTGAAGAATTTGCAGCAGAGGATGAAGTAAGAGCCTCGCTGGAGACAAGTCCATTACCTGTTGTTTTTTCTCTGCTTCGGCGACTCTTAGATGATTTAGCTTTCCTAGTGCTGGCTGCACCAGGAGATCTATGATTATCCTTCTTTCCCCTCTTGCTACCCTTGCTAGTCTTAGCCCCAGAAGTATTCAAAACAGTATCAAGCGACTCTTCTTGGTGTATTAACCCAATTTGTGCATCAGGAATTGTATTGATTACTTCTGAATCTGGCGAAGTTCCAGGGTCCATACACTTGTTCTCTATTGCTTCTTGAGATGCTTCAGCAACTGCATCAGACTGACTTATAAGGGAACTATCTGTAGCATCTTCAGACAACCTCTCAAGATTTTCAGAACACCTGACAGCCTTATTTGCTAGTTTTACTTCTGTAAGAAAAACATCAGAGCATGTTTTCACCATTTCTTGATCCTCCTTGGACTGAAACCGCATTTCACTACCCAGTTCTACTTTATCTTCAACAATATTTGCTACTGTTGGATATTGTAAATTGGTTTCCTTCCCATAATTACTAAAAGAAGTACCAATAAGAACTGATGGATCAACCACTTCTGCAACCAAAGTATTCACATTACTTGGAGCAACTTCCTTGCCCACTTTAATCTTCAGACGCAGGCAACTGGTTAAAGTGTTACTTAGCCCACTTGATTCTTTTCTGTTTTGACCAGCTCGGTTTTTGCTTCGTTTCCCACTTCCTCGTCCACCCCTAGCTTTAGAAGGTTTTCGATTCTGCACTCCATTACATGAAGGATCAGGACATGACTCAATAAATTTGGCAATGTTACTGAACAATCCCCAAATGGAAGAACGAGCTGGTTTTGATGAACAGCTTCTCTTCCTTCTTGTAGCTTTGAAAAGGAATTCAATACTTTCGTGTGGGTGACGCAGCTTTGTGCTACTGCAGTTTCTAGCACCCCTTTTGGCAGGAGTCTTTCGGCTTGATTTACTTTTCTGTCTGCCCTTTCGAGAAGAGGAAGATGTGGTTGGACAATTTTTAGTTTCTAAAACACAATCAGCCTTGACGATATCCTTCACTTCATTTTCTCTTTGTCCAGAACAGTCAATTGAACTGCTAGAACTAATTGCAGCACATGCATCCTTTGCCAAAAGATCTTGTGGATCCAACCGACCAGACAAGCCATTGTCAACAACATCAACGGGCTGACATGACAAAGAAGTTGATTTATCACAAAGACAGTTTGCACCTTGCTCAAAAGAATCCCTGTTCGAGTTGCAGGCCTTTCCTTTGGCATTTATTATTATTTCACTGGAAGTCTCAGCCTTTGTATATGCAAGAAAATCAGTCCTCCCCTCAGAAACCTCTGCAACACCATCTCCTGAAGAATCACTAATATCATTACCAACAGTTTGTGCATTCTTCTGTGTGTCAAATAATCTCCTTGAAGCTAGCAACTCAATGCATAAATCATCAGTACTTTTAGTTTCCACAGGTTTAGTAGAACTTTCCAATGAAAGACCACTGCTACTGGGATCATCTTTCTGGTTATGCCCATCACAACTACCCACTGAATCACCTGTTTGATGTAAGTTGGAAATTGTCTCAACGCAACATGAAGTAGATATCTTGCCGCATGTATCAGATTCTATCATGGGTGAAGCACCACTTTCCCCATCTAGAGAAGGACCCACGATAATGTTACTATCCTTAAGGTCATTTTGTCGGGGACAATCACTCCTACAATCACCAATGCCTATTGATGTTGAAGCCAAGTGACTACCCTGAATAGATGACATTTGGTTGCAAATATTAGCCTCAACCTCAGTTAATACCTCTCGTTTTTCTTCCATAGCTACTTCCGAAGACGAACAATAGGTACTCGTACCATCCTTACTCTTGTGTTCACCAGTTGCATCTATTAACTCAAAGGGCCCTTTAAAGTTCTCTGAACGCAATATTTGGTTCAGAACATCAGTCCCTTTCCTCTCTACTGCATCATTTTTCTCTTCAAACTTCGTTTCCCCATATTCCAAAATCCTTTGAAGAATGGAACCATTGACCCTCTCATCGTCATCCTGCTTATCCAGTTTAACAGAACTTCTAGGTGAAGTAGACATTGTGTTCAGTTCTATTGGCATTTCCCCATCCTGTGAAACATCATTTTCTGAGTCGAGATGATCATCTATACCCATATTCCCAGTCAAACAAATCCTACCTTGGTTATTGCCCATACATTCTTCTAACATCAAACCAACCGCATTTTCATTGTCACCCTTCATCTGATCTTCACAGTTAGTAGAAATCTCCATGCCACTGCTCAAAGAAGCAGTGTTTTTGTCCTGAGACAAGCCTAGTGATCCTTTAGCAGCATTTGTACCATCCTCTCCAGAAGGTCCACTTTTTTCCAAGCACACATCAGTTACTGAATCATGAATGTCAACATCATCCTGATTTTCATTCAAACCAACCCCATGATCACTGATCCTATCACCCTTCAGTTCATTCAAACCAGAATCTACATTTTTACACTGAATTTCATTTGAATAACCTGTATTATCAACATAACCCATCAATTCCTCTGGCCCAGAGCAATCTGGATTTTCACCTTGATTATCATTTAAACAAACCATAGCATCACCACATATATCAACCATCAATTCCTTCGAGCCAGCACCATCTACATTCTCACCCTGATTTCCAATGGAGCAAACTGTACTATCACGATATGTATCACTCCTCAAGTCAAGTGGAAAAGAACCATCCTCTTTTTCACCTTGATTTTCAATTGAGTAAACTATACAATCCCTGCACCTATCATCCATCAATTCCTTTGAATCAGAATCATTCATACTTTCACCCTGATCTTTCAAACAAACCACAGTATCATCATTCGCATTGCCCATCAATTCCTTCAAGCCAGAATCACCCATAAAGTCACCCTGATTATTTTCCAAACAAACCACACTATCACCGCACATATCACCCACCAATGCTTTTGAACAAGAAGCATCAGCAATTTCACCCCCATTTTTCTTCAAACAAACTGAGTTTTCACAACATTCACCACCCATCAAGCCCTTCGTACCAGAACCAACAATTTGGGACTCACCCTTTATTCCAACTTTGCAATCAATATCCCCAGACCTTTTGCAAGCACTGTTTTCATCTTCACCCGGTTCACTAGCATAATCCCCATTAGAATCAATCACAACGCAATCCCGTTGCTCAGAGACAAGTTTCCCCATTGACTCAGGGCACAAATGTTGCTCGGCAGCAGCAGAAGCAACTGCACGCGAAGGTTCGTTAACAAAAGTCATATTCCCACACGAACCCATCTCAGTTGTTTCCAAACAAATTATCAACAATGCTGCAAACTCATTACTCCAAACCTACATAAGAAGTGAAAAAAAAGGAAAAAAAAAAGTTTGACCCAATAATCAAAATCAAGCACATCCCCCTTCACCAATACAATGCAACCTCAAATTCACCGCCAACGAATCCCTAGCTCCCTTTTAATCATATCGTTCCCAATAAAACCTTAATAAAAAAATAACAACTAAAAACATTACCTTATCAAAGCTCTCTCTGGGAAGAACCTCGGAGAAAACCCTAGAATCCCTTTCTCTGCACAATCGAAAAACCCATCATCTCAGAATCTAAACACTAATGCATATATCCCAAAAAAAAAATAATAAAAGGATAATGCATTGAAATAATTAACCACGAAGAAAAAATTAAATTCAACAAAAAAAGTAAAAAGAGAAAAAATACTTTGTTAGAGAGAAGAGGAACGAGGCCGTTGAAGAAGGAAGAAAAAGGTCGTTTTTATATCTTTTTATTTTTATTAAAAAAAGAATAATTTTTTTATAAACCTGTTTGGGAGAAAGGAATATGAGAGAGAAAAATTGAGAAGAAAAAAAAAAGGGAAAAAAAGAAAGAAGGAAAGGAAGATGAGATATTAAAATATCAATTTTGACCTTTCCTTCTTTAATTTGTAAGCCGAGTTTGATTAGGACACCGATACTTTATGCTCTCCCATTTGACACGTGTATTTCTCATGGGTGTTGTTGCCATTTCCTATTAGAATTTTGTTTTTTTTTAAATTTTTTTCTGATTATATATCTGTTTTTGTTGGAAAATGTGTTCAGACGATTTTTTTTTTCCTTTTGGGTGTGAATAAGAATATTAATAAAGGTTTGGTGATCAAAGCACAAATTTGACATTTTATTTACTACTTGTAATATTTTATTTTTATATTAAAAATACTCAAATTTATTTCACAGTAAAATAATTAGGGCCCGTTTGTTTGCCAGTAAAATATTTTCTAAAAAATAATTTTGGAAAATGATTTACTTTTCTGGAAAATGATTTACTGAAAATATTTTCTGGTGTTTGGATGAATATATGTAAAATATTTTCTGTTGTTTAACAGATTTCCTGAAAATATTTTTCGGAAAAGCTGTTTTTACATATATTAATAAATTTATATATATATTAATAAATTTATATTTTAAATTGTTTTTACATATATTGCAATGATTTATTTATGAATAAATCAAATTAAATATATAATAATACTCAATTATTAAGCTAGAATATTAACCATCATAACTTGAAAACAACCAAAGCCAAAATTTAATCAATGCAGTACACATTGAACGAAGAACCAGACACAAGTTGAACTAAAATCTCCAAGGAACAAGATAAAACCCACGTAAGATCTACACACAGAGTGAGGTGACTCGTATGTCAAAATTGCACTCAAACATTTTAGAGTTGATGGGGCACCAACTGGCCGGGGATTGACAAATTGACGGGCATTTTCTGTTGCATTAAGTAAAGGAAGCATTCCAGTTATAATGCCCTTTATGCATGATTTAATCAAATAATCATTAAAAAATTCAGAATCTCAGAATCCGAGCAAACAGGGATGCCGAAGATTGGAGGAAAGAAAAAGGGGAAAGTGAATGGGTATTCTCTTTGGAAGAAACATGAGTTACAATGCATTATCCAACAAAATCAATTTCAGTGTCTGAAAGACTGCACTTAGCAACTAACAATAGTAATGCAAAAATGGGAGAAAAGGGGATGTCAGCAAGCTGTCTATAGTCTCTATAATTATTTAGAAATACATTAAAAGGTGGTAGAACTGGTGGATTATGCAGCTTCATTAGTTTGTTTCCAACCTAGCAATGTATTTGTCATATAAAATCCCTGCTTTCTCAAGATCTCCCTGCTCGGTGTGGCAGTCAGCAATTGCTCCATAAGCTTCTGTATTTCCAGAGTCTTCTCCTTCTCGATCAGATATTGTTAAAACCATTGAGTGGTATTTAATGGCTTCTTGATATTTGCCTTGCCTTTGCAACGAGGCACCTGAAATCAATCAAACTTAACTGCTAACAATTAACAATTAACAATCGAACTTAACTATTAACAATTAACACTTAACAATTAACAATCAAGATAAGAGAACGATGGTAGTGATTTTTTATGGTTTAACAATTAACAAGCATGAAGGTAATTATATTATAAAGTGCATATACATAAAGCTAGTTATCCTTCAAATTATATCAAGGAAAGATAAATGAATACAAGCTCAAAACCCCCAAAAATAGTTCTCATACTGAGCTTGAGATGATGTTAAAACTAAAATCTATCTAACTAATGTATATATGTCGAGAATATCACACGTCCTTCATTTAAATGTTCAAAAACATGCTGTTGTTTCATTCAAATTTTATGGTTTAATGCTTTGATAGGCCTTATTTCAAGTTTACTATTGTTTAATTTTCATTTTTTGCCTACAGTCTGAAACTTGGTACTAATTCTCATGCTTCTTGCGAGCCATCCAGTCCCATAGACAATTAAACATGAGAAAAGATGAAATAAGGCGAAATATAAACCAATGTACAATAGTTCATAGATGAGGGTGCTTGTGAATTAAGTTAGTTGTATTATCATAAGTTTATTATCATAAGTATAAATCTTAAGCTTGTTCACTAAACAAATTCAACCAACTTTTAGATTTTATTATCTTAAGTATAAATCTTAAGCTTATTATACATACAAGCACGTACTCATCAAGACCAATAGATATATAAAAATGCACACACATGCATGTGGCACCTTATTTCAATCGAGCAAAAGCGCTTTTCTTTATCGCTTCGTGCCTTAGTCAATACAAGGGTTCGAACGCGTAGAGTGCACACCTTGCCCTTAACAAAACCACCTTTGCCATCCATCAATTTGTAAAACCAATCAAACATGGATACTATTAACAGAGTTCTCTATGTTCTAAGCTAAGAGCCAATACTTTCTTCCTTATACACACACACACACACACAAACAATCAACATTCAAACAAAAGACCAACATTCAAAAACATCTAATTACATTAAAAACATAAGCTTGGAATGAATTAGTACGCGTTATTCAAACAAATGTCATCACCTTTCTCTCTTTTTTTTTTCTTTTTTCTTTTTTGGAATTTAATGATGAGAATCCAAAATCAACAAATGAACAAGGAAAACTTTAAAAAATCAAATTTATTTTACAGAATTCTCAATTATTTACTCCATTTCAAAGAAATCAAATGCTGGAAAATTGAATCCTAACATGTAAATATCAAAATTGAGCTCTCTATAGAAGATGTTCAGGAACTCCTCTCTCAAGGTCTAAATAGCGTAACCATATTCACGTAATAATTCTGCTTCTCATCTTCCTCTTTGCTGGGCTTCGATCCTCGCTTCACCGAAGTCGAAAATTGTACGTACAACATCAAGTTTTTGCTCAAACCCGAAACCGTACTGCTGGCATCTTTAACATTGACCCTAGCGTTGGTCATTGACCAAACTTTCTCATCGTCGTTCTTCAAAATTGAGCAGCTCTTGAGGAATTTAGGGCGGGGGCAGGGTACCTGGCAAATTTGCTAAGAGATTGAAAAAAAAAAGATAGATAGCAAAAATTAGAATGATCGAAGAGATAAAAATGGGTAGACTAAAGAGAATATAAAGGAGAGTACCTGGCAATGACACTGATTTGCAGCCCAATGGGAAGGGGAAAGGGGAGAAGAGGTGTCATTTTCCAGAAAATGTCTTACCGAAAAAAAGTGTAAGACATTTTCCCACAAAAATGCCTCATTTTCCCGTGTTTTGGAAAAGGTTTTACAGGAGGAATTTATTTTCCACCAAACAAACGGTGGAAAATGATGAAAATATTTTTCAGAAAATCTTTTACAACCAAACAAACAGAGCCTTAGAGCTTCCTTTCCCTTTACATTAGCTTAAGCAAAGGAACAAGTAATGGTTAGGGCAAGTCTAATTGATGGGTAGAAATTTGATTTATAAATTTTAGTACATTTCACATTTTATTTAGCTTGTTTTAAAGTGAAAATATTAAATTTTACAGTGTTTTAAATAATTTTAAGATACTAGGGGTTAGTGATGCATTTTAGTGTTTTAAGCGAATTTTAAATGTTTTTATGCTTAATTGTGAATAAACTAGAGTACACATTAATTTAAAGTAGTCAAGAATCCCACTCAACAACTTAGTTCAGGATACGTCCTATTATCTCTTTTGGTGTTGAGTTTGCATTCTGGTATATTTAGTATTTGACCTAAAAGAGTTATAAAAGTGGATTTCATCCCTTGAATTAGTAGATAATTATCCTAGATTATATATGTTTGAATATGTGAATTAGTTGGTTAGGCAATAATACATTGATAGTTATGATTTGATGATGTTTTTGTTGTGTTTATATGTGTTAAAATAATGATCTTGCATTGAGGTAAAGTTTAGATACATTTAAGGTATATTTTTGTAAGGTTTAAACTCTTGAAAATGTGCATTTTGGTCATTTTACCAGTGAGTCTCAAGACAACATGAATATGTCTTGATACCATAAAAACAAACCTTATTGTCTAGCTATACGTTTAATGTCTTGAGACTTTATCTAAATAGTCTCGAGATAAAGTGGTCTTTGTCTTTGTCTTAAGACAAAGTGGTCTTTGTCTTTGTCTCGAGATAAGAAAACATCGAAGCCAAATAAGTTTTGTCCTATTACAGGTCTCAAGACAATAACCCCTTGTCTTGAGACATTCAAATATCGAAGCTAAAATAAGAAAACAGGGAAGGTTGGTCTCAAGACCTAGCCTCGAGACATAAGGGACATACCTCAAGACACAATTTATAATATTTTGAGACAAATTGAATTCGAACAAAAAAATACCTAAAATAAAATGAAGCCTATCTCGAGACAATGAGTTATCTATCTCGAGACATAACATAGAAATTTGATAGTTGAGTTTGGAATCAAGTCGTAACTTTAAATTTGACCCTACATAACCCCATAACATGATAAATTGAATCTTAAACATTATGGATGTATATGTGTGAGTATGATTGATGATTAAATTGATTTTAATGATAAGTATGATTTAAATTTTATGATTATGTAATGAGATAGCTTGAGTTGCTTCGACAACGTAATGTGGCATCATGCATCTAGATCCAGCGATTGAGTCGAGTTTAGGGTGTTACATTTAGTGATATCAGACCTAGAGTTTAGTCAATTCATGGGCTAAACCAGACCCTGTAATTGAGTCTAGAGGTACATGCCGTGATTGGTGCCAATACCAAGCTAAGTTTGGATGCTGAGTCTATTTTTAAATTGTTTATATAGATTGAGATGTTAATATAAGTATTATGTTTATTAATACATTGTGGGTGAGATATAATTTATAATTTTCACTTGAAGATGAGAAGTGATTGATGAAAATCACTTAAACACTGTTCCCTAGTGTTTTACGAAGATATGATGTTAGAGATATGTAAAGGTAATAGATACTCAATAAAGGATAATGATATCGAGCTTTTGATGACTTGGTACTAAAAAATGCATGGTTAGACTATTTTTCGTATGAATAAGTATTATAATTATGAATAAATGGGTGTATAATGTTATATGGGTTATGTTATATGCTTGTTGAAAGTATACATACTTAATAAGTGTTAGTTCGAAAGTTGAAAGTGTGATGTATATTATGCAAACCGAGATTATAAATATTAACAAATGAACGGTAACATGAGTTAATGGTTCTAATTGTTAAAATCAGATTAAAATAAAAATATAATAAGCTTAGATGATTCTAATGATATTGTCAGGTTGAGATATTATGCTACATTGGTGATAATTAATAACAAGGTGTGAATTATGTCTAACAGAATTACGAATATAAAAGTTAAATGACTAAGTAAGACTATAAAGATCTAGATATAAAGTTTAAAATAAATTATATTAGATAACTTGAAATGAACTTTATTAAGTTGTGTTAAATTGTTGAATAAGACTATCATGAAGTTCAGTATAATGAATATATCTTTGAATAGATTGTTAGATCTAACGCCCTAAGTGTAGTATATTCGTTTGTATACTTTTATTTTTTTCGAACAAATTAGTTTAATAGAATTATCCATAGTTTACATTAATACCCTTTATATATTATCCTCAATGGTTTTTGCATGCAAAGTAAAATGAAAGCAAATATTAGTTCATTGGTTATCTAATGTTTAACTAATACTAAGTGGTATCATGTGATCAAATCGTAATATGGAAAGATAGCTTGTAGTAGTAGATGACTATAAACATGTCCTTAGTTTAATTGGAAATAAGCAAACTAATTGAAAGACTAATATGTCTTCTATTAAATCCAATTTGAGAGATACTTGGTCTTGAGCATTAGAGCAAATAATTCCCAGAAGATAGAGACATAAATGTGACTGATTGGCCTGATAGTACATTGGACAGGACCCAAGTAGAATAGATCCTAAATCTGTTTATAGATTTATTCACTTTTGATGTTCATAGTATAACATACCTTAGTCTTGAGTGGATAATAAACTATGTAAGTGTGACTCGTATACTTTGATGTAAGTAAAAGTCTGAGTTTAAAAATATAAGGAACTGAAAGTTGGTGCCTTGGGTATACGACTTCAGCAATACGTAGCACCATTCACAATAATGGAATTGTAACATCCCAAAAGTCTTAAGTTTTGGTTTGTTAATTTCTTTCATGATTAAGTGCTTGTTACAGTGGTTAAGTGATGTGGGAGTGTGTTTGAGGTCTTAGGTTTAAGACTTGATGTGTACGAGAGGGTGTTATCTTTTTGTTAAGGAATTGTTGTGGCATGTAAAGAGGTAGTTAGATTAAAGTGAAATTGGGTAAGCAAATCTGTTAGTCGGGGATTTGAGGGGGGTTGGTTTTATCTTTTTATTTTATTATTTTTCCCAAAATCTCTCTTTTCCCACGTTTCTATTTTTTCTCTTAAGTCAGTTCTTTCTTCTTCATCGTCTTTTCCCTTTTCTTTTGATTGTTCTTCGTTCTTCGCTATCTCCTTCAATTAGTGGTGTTTCTTACCTCAGTTTAATTTCAATTGTGCTATTGCATGGTGTTGGGGATCTTCTTCATTTCTTTTATAACTCGATTTATCCGGGTAGTGTTAGTAAGTGTTGTAAGTAAAGATTTTCTGTGGATTTGGTAGGAATCTTTATTAATGTTTTAGTACTCTGTTTGAAGCATAAATTGACTCCGTGTATCATTGTTGCTAGGTGACATTCAAGGAGTCCGAGATTCTCCTGTTACGAATTAGAGATTAGGGGCTATCATGAACGTGGGTAAGTTCTTGAACGGTTATGAATGCAATCTTTTAGATGGAATTATGTATAGTTGCGTTTTAGTTGAGTGGTTGCTCGATAGAAATTAAGGAATTGAGATTGATTCTGGGCGTTTTATTGTCGATTGTTAGGTATTGTTTACTCTGTGGATGCTGTGGTGGCGAAATCAAATCAGGTGTGTAACGAGATACTTGATAAACAGCGAACGGCGAAATTAGGGCCTGCCGATGCTACACGGTCGTGTAACAGGCCGTGTGTGACACACAGTATAGGTTATTTTGGGTCATGTGGGCCACATGGGCAAGGGTATTTTGGGCGTGTAGGCCCAAGTTTCTAAATTTTTCCCTAGTGACGTACATGTCGTCCCGATTAGTTGTGGGCCTTCCGTGGGTCGATATATGTTATATAAGCTTTAAAGCATGAAATTTGCTATTTTGTTAGTATAAAATCGACGTAAATAATGTCTAAATGCATATAATGTGATGCGATATGTTTGATCTGTTTTGTATGAGCATGTTTAATATCTATTATATGAGCATGCATGATATATATATTCTGGTGTCTGTTAATCTGATATATCTGGTATTCTGATTTTATCTGGCTATGGGGCGGGTTATGTTTTATCTGGAGGAAGTGTTCTGTGTGAGGCTTTAACTCGCCATTATACTGGCAGCACTGCTACGATTTTTTCTGAAAAATGTAGTAAGGACACTAAGTGGTGTGTAGGTATTGGTGGGCGTTTTATACCCCACATGGTGTGTTGGGATGGTTGGAGATGGTGTGTAGCGGATGGAGGTAGATTGTAATTTGCATGTGACTCTGATTTTGCATGAGATATTTGTCAATAACTGTTCTATTGTGTATTCAGTCTGTGATTTTGTTTCTGTTAGTTACACACTGAGCTATAAAACTCACTCTCTGTTTGTCTGTCATATTCAGGTAACCCTCAGACTTACGCGGGTCAGTGCGATAGAAGCTGGGTTACGTTTATTCTTCCGTAAACTACTTAAATTAAACTTAGTTAGAATTCTGGGCTAAGAGTTTTGTAAATACTCTCTGGACTTTTGGGTTTTATTTTGGAATTAGAATTTAATGTTGGATTTCTAGCATGACATTTGATAAAACAATTTTACGAAAATAACTATTTTATGCAATCAATCGTTTTCAAGAAAACAAACTCAATTTTCTAAAATATAACGTCTTAAGAACTTTTGCTGCAAATTATTTGATTTATTTTGAAAAATATAAATAATTGACGGTTTTAATTAATAAGTATAACAATACAATTTTAAATAAAGTGGACTCTTTTAGTAACAAATATATATGATGGCTTCATAGAGAAAAAGTCAAATTTATAACTTTTCTTCGTAACATTTCTAGATTCGGCTATAACATCTAGGCCAAGTTTAAGGTGTTACATTTAGTGGTGTTAGAGCCAAGTTACAAAACTCGGGCTGTGAAAATTTTGGGTTCAAAATTATATTTGTAAAAACTGTTTTCCGAGTAAAGTTTATTTTTAAATTTGAAAAGTAAGTTTGTGGAACACCGAGTCTCCGGTGTTGATACTGTAAGTACTTCTAACTTAGAAATAATTTAGTTAGAATACTCTGAAACGATTAAAACTGCACTGAGTTAGTTAGAGACTGAAAATTTCTAAAATTTCTGAAACTACTTCTAATAATTATTTAAATCATAAAATACTTGCTAAAAAATACTGAAATTGATACATAAAACTTCATAATGTAGATAATTTGATAATACGATGAGTGCTCATGGTCGTAGTACTCGTGGGCGTGGCAGGTGCCGCAGAGAAACTCGAGCTGAGTAGTCTTTGATGGGTAGTATGTCCAATCTAGATACGAGTGAGACACTAGCTACACCTACTGCTAAGATCGAGTCTCAAAGTTACTCGACTAGGGACGATACATTGTCCTAAGCCATGTTTAGAGTATTGGAGAGGGTCGTTGAGCCCTATTTTAGTTTTGAGAGCCGTGGGTTAGTAACTGAACGACTTTGGTCTAATAGTGCTGAGCTGTTTAGAGGCGTCACTAGGGTCGCCTCGATTGTGGCTGAATACTGGTTTAAGGCCATCGAGAGGATAATGAATGATATCAAATACACCCCTGAGTAGAAATTAAAGGGTGCAATATCTCTGGTTCGCGATGAGGCGTATCAGTAGTGGTTAATGGTTGAGGAGGGTACTCACCCAGATCGGATTACTTGAGAATATTTTAAGACCACCTTCCAGAGTAAATATGTGAGGGCGAGTTATGTGGATGCTCATAGACGCGAGTTTATAAATCTAACTCATGGGGATAGAACTGTGGCCAAGTATGAGGTTGAATTTTTTAGATTGAGTCGTTATGGTTGTGGGATGGTGGCGACTGAGTATAATAAATGTGTTCATTTTGAGTATAGTTTAATGGGTAATCTGAGAGTCCTAATAGCTCTGCAGAGGGAGTGGGAATTCGCTGTCTTGGTGGATAAGGTGAAGATCTCTGAGGAGGTTAAGCGCGTTGAGCACAAGAATAGGGACCGAGAGAAAGGTAAGAATAATAGGGATTCAGAGCCCTCTAATTTTTTTAGAGGCCTAAAAAACGGGTCAGATCTGATGGAACTTCAAGATTTGGGGTTTCAGTTGCTCCTACTATGGCTCAGCTGTGTAGAAACTATCGTAGATGTCATTCGGGCGAGTGTTGGAGAAGGTTGGGAGCGTGTCTAGACTGTGGGTCGATGGAGTACCGTATTAGATATTGCCTATAATGTTCTGATCAGATTGCCTACAGTGTTTTGATCAGCGGGCAGTTTAGCAACCGCTTAGGGGTCGTAGTTCAGCCAAGGGTCGTAATGGTATGGGTAGAGGGCAGAGAGCACCGGGCAGAGGTGCTAATCAGACTGAAGCGAGGCAATCTGCGTTGGTTTATGCTGGTACACATCGTGAGGATAGAGATATCGTTGATATGATTATGGGTACGTTCTTTACTTATGATTCCCCTTATTTTGCAATGATATATATAGGTTCAACATATGCATATGTAGCTAGCTTTATTTATGTAAACTTGAGGGTTTTGGTTTAGAGTACTTCTAGTGACATTACTGTACTCAGCTTATTAGGCCAATCTGTTTGGGATAATAGACTGTATAGGAATGTACCGTTGGAGGTACAAAGGGTTGTATTTTCGGTTAATCTAATGGAATTACCGTTTGGAGAATTTGATTTGATTCTGGGTATAGACTGGCTTGTGGAGCATCGAGCTAGTTTGGATTGTGCTACTAAGAGAGTGGTTCTAATATCTGAGAATGATGCAGAGGTGGTTGTGATCAGCGAGCGACGTGATTACTTATCCAATGTGATTTTCGCTCTTGTGGCCGAGAAACTAGTTCGGAAAGGGTGTGAAGCGTACTTGGCTTTTGTGAGTGATTTGACTTCTATGGGTTCGTCTGTTAGGAACATCCAAATGATTAAAGAATTTTTGGATGTTTTTCCTGAGAAGTTACAGGTTTACCTTTAGATTGGGAAGTCGAGTTCGATATTGAGCTTCTATCAGGTACAGTTCCGGTGTCCATCGCTCATTATCGTATGGCACCGAATGAGCTTATGGAGTTAAAGGCTCAACTTCAGGAACTCTTTAATTGTGGGTTCATTTGTCCTAGTGTATCTTTGTGGGTGGCACTAGTTTTGTTTGTAAAGAAAAAAGATAGTACTATGAGGATGTGTATTGACTACCGTCAGTTAACAGTGAACAATAAGTACCCACTTCCGAGGATCGATGACTTGTTTAATTAGTTTTGTGGGGCTTTGATGTTTTCAAAGATAGATCTCCATTCTGGGTACCATCAACTTAAGGTTAAGGATGTTGATGTTTATAAGACTGCTTTTAGGACTCGTTATGGGCACTACAAGTTCCTAATCATGCCCTTTGATTTGACGAATGCTTCGACTGTATTTATGGATCTGATGAACTGGGTTTTCTAGCCTTTTTTGATCAGTTCGTCACGGTCTTTATCGATGACATTCTGGTATACTCTAAGACTGAAGATGATCATAATGAACTTCTTAGAGTAGTCCTTCAGATACTTCGAGAGAAACAACTCTACGTTAAGTTGAGCAAGTGTAAATTCTAGTTAAGGGAAGTAACTTTTTTGGGGCATATGGTTTCTACGGAAGGGATCTGAGTTGATCCTAGAAAGATTGAGGCTGTGCTTAATTGGAAACAGCCTAGGAATGTTTTTGAGATCCATGGTTTTCTCGGCATTGCGAGCTATTATCGAACATTTGTCGAGGGGTTCTCGTTAATTGCAGCTCATCTAACTAAGTTGTGACATAAGAACGCCCCTTTTATCTGGACTGATGATCAACAATCGAGCTTTGAGAAGTTCAAATCTGTTTTGATTTAGGCTCTTGTTCTGATATAGCTTGAATCTAGTAAGGAGTTTGTGGTATACAGTGATGCGTCGCACGTTGGTTTGGGATGTATTTTGATGCAAGATGGTAAGATAGTGGCTTATGTATCCCAATAGCTTAAGTCACATGACAGAAATTATCCGACACATGATCTCAAGTTAGCTGCTGTTGTCTTTACCTTAAAAATTTAGAGGCATTATTTGTATGGTGAGAGGTGTATTATTTACACTAATCACAAGAGCCTTAAGTATATCTTTATCCAGAAGGGTTTAAACCTTAGGCAGCGTAGATGGATTGAACTACTTAAAGATTACGACTGCATTATTGAGTATCATTTCAGTAAGGCGAATGTGGTGGCCAAGGCTCTTAGTCGTAGAGCAATGTCTGATTTGAGGGCGATGTTTGCTCGCTTAAGTATATTTGATGATTGGGGTTTGTTAGACAAGTTGCAGGGTAAGCCAACTTTGATCGATTAGATTCAGGATAAGTAGTTGGGGATGATTCTCTAGTTCTGCGATTCCGTCAGGTAGAGGAAGGTGGTACGTCTGATTTTGGGCTGAATAGTGATGGAGTTTTGTGTTTCTGATGATGGGTTTGTGTACCGAATGATTCTGATTTGGGACAGTCCATTCTGGGGGAAGCGCATAGTAGCCATTATACTATACATTATGGTGAAAACAAAATGTATCGGGATCTTCGTGAACTATACTGGTGGCTGGTTTGAAACAAGAGGTGACAGATTTTGTTTCTCATTGAGTGACGTGCCAACAAGTTAAGACTGAGCACCAGTTGCCTTCGGGTTTGCTTCAACCCATTAAGATTCTTATGTGGAAATTGGAGTGTGTGACTATGGACTTTATTAGTGGGTTGCCTTTAACACCTACTAAGAAAGATTTTGTGTAGGTCATTGTAGATCGGTTGACCAAGTCTGCCCACTTCATTCTTGTTCAGACAGATTATTCTCTTCAGAAGTTAGTCAAGTTCTATATTTCAAAAATCGTGAGACTTCATGGGGTACCAGTCTCAATTATTTCTGATAGAGATTCTCGCTTCACTTCTCGATTTTGGAGAAAACTTCATGAGGCTCTGGGTTCGAGGTTAGATTTCAGTACGGCGTTCCATCCTCAGACAAATGGTCAATCTAATAGGGTGATTTAGATACTATAGGATATGCTTCGGAGTTGTGTAATCGATTTTTAAGGTAATTGGAAGGATTTTTTACCGTTAGCTGAGTTTGCCTATAATAACAGTTTCCAGTCTAGTATTCAAATGGCACTTTATGAGGCTCTGTACGGTCATAAGTGTCGTATTCCATTGTGCTGGACGGAGTTGGGTAAGCGATGGGTTTTGGATCCTGAGTTAGTTTCTGGGACTGAACACAAAGTTAGACTGATTCAGGATCGTCTTAAGGCAGCTTCTGATAGACAGAAGTCTTATGCAGATTTGAAAACGAGGGACATTGAGTATTCCATGGATCATTATGTGTTCCTTAAGATGTCTTCATGGAAGAAAGTCCTACGGTTTGGATGTAATGGCAAGTTGAACCCTAAATTCATGGGGCCATATCGGATTCTAAAAAGTATAAGATCGATTGTTTATCAGTTAGAGCTACCTCCAGAGTTAGATCGTATTCATGATGTATTTCACGTCTCTATGTTGAGGCGGTATCGGTTGGACCCATTTCATATTGTTTCTGTTGAGGAGATTGAAGTTAGACTAGATTTGACTTTTGAGAAGAAGCCAGTCCAAGTCTTGGATAGAGATGTTATAGTATTGAGGAGGAAATCTATTCTGTTAGTTAAGGTTTTATCTTTTTGTTAAGGAATACATCTTGTTAGTTGGGGATTTGAGGGGGGTTTCTTACCTAATTTCACTTTAATCTAACTACCTCTTTACAGGCCACAACAATTCCTTAACAAAAAGATAACTACCTCTTATTAGTTGAGCGTTTGAGGGGGGTTGGTTTTATCTTTTTATTTTATTATTTTTCCCAAAATCCCTCTTTTCCTACATTTCCATTTTTTTCTCTCATGTCAGTTCTTTCTTTTTCAGCGTATTCTCCCTTTTCTTTTAATTATTCTTCATTCTTTGTTATCTCCTTCAATTGGTGGTGTTTCTTGACTCGATTTGATTCTAATTATGCTCTTGCATGGTGTTGGGGATCTTTTTCATTTCTTTTTCAACTTGATTTTTTCGGGTAGTGTTAGTAAGTGTTGTAAGTAAAGATTTTCTGTGGATTTGGTAGGAACCTTTGTTAATGTTTTAGTACTCTATTTGAAGCTTACGTTGACTCCGTGTATCATTGTTGCTAGGTGGCATTCAAGGAGTCCGAGATTCTCCTGTTGCGAATTAGAGATTAGGGGCTGCCGTGGATGTGGGTAATTCTTGAACGGTTATGAGTACAATCTTTTAGCTGGAATTGTGTATGGTTGCATTATAGTAGAATAGTTACTCAATAGAAATTAGGGAATTGAGATTGATTCTGGGTGTTTTATTGTCGATTGTTAGGTATTTTTTACTCCGTGGGTGCTATTGTGACGAAATCAAATCAGGTGTGTAACAAAAAACTGGAAAAAACAAGGAATGACGAAAGTCGAAATTAGGGCCTATAGACGTCACACGGCCGTGTGTGGAACACTATCTAGGCCATTTTGGGCTCTGTGGGCCATACAGGCACGGCTATTTTGGGCCGTGTGGGGAAAGGGTATTTTGGGCCGTATGGGCCACAAGGGCATTTGGGCCCAAATTTCTGAATTTTTCCCTAGGGTCATACATGTCATCCTGATCGGCTGTGAGCCTTCCATGGGTCAGTATGTGTTATATAAGCCTTTAAGCATGAAATTTGATATTTTGTTAGTATGAAATCGATGTAAATAATGCCTAAATACATGTAATGTGATGCGATATGTTTGATATGTTTTGTATGAGCATGTTCAATATCTATTATATGAGCATGCATGATATATATATCCTGCTATCTGTTAATATGATATATTTGGTATTCTATTTGTATCTGCCTATGAGGCGGGTTATGTTTTATGTGGAATAAGTGTTCTGTGTGAGGCGTTAACTCGCCATTATACTGGAAGCATTGCTGCGATTTTTTTTCAAATGTGTCGTAAGGACACTAAGTGGTGTGTAGGGATGGATGGGCGTTTTATACCCCACATGGTATGTTGGGATGGTCAGAAATGTGTGCAACGGATGAGGGTAGGATTGTAATTTGTATGTGACTCTGATTTTGCTTGAGACATTTGTCAATAACTGTTCTGTTGTGTATTCAGTCGGTGATTATATTTCTGTTAGTTACACACTGAGTTATAAATCTCATTCTCTGTTTGTCTGTCACATTCAGGTAACCCTCAGACTTAGGCGGGTCAGTGCGATAGAAGCTCGGTTACGTCCATTCTTCAGTAAACTACTTTCACTTAAATTAAACTTAGTTAGAATCCTACGTTAAGAGTTTTGTAAATTTTGGACTCTCTGGACTTTTGGGTTATATTTTGGATTTGGATATTCATTTTGAATTTCTAGCATGACGTTTGATAAAACGATTTTACGAAAACAAGTATTTTATGCAATCAACCGTTTTCAAGAAAGCAAACTCGATTTTCCAAAATATAACGTCTGAAGAACTTCCGTTGCAGGTTATTCGATTTATTTTGAAAAATGTAAACAATTGACTATTTTCATTAATAAGTATAACAATACGATTTTAAATAAAGTGGACTCTTTTAGTAACAAAGATATATGATGACTTCATAGAGAAAAAGTTGGATTTATAACTCTTCTTTGTAACATTTCCAGATTCGGCCATAACGTCTAGGCCGGGTTTGGGGTGTTACAAGAATTCATAGCCAAAGAAATGTGTAAATGATATTCTGTCTGTGGCATTATGTAATGGCCCAAATTTAAGATTATCGGAACAGTGGTTTCGGGACCACAAATCCGATGAGGAAAATTTTATTTTTCTTATATTTTTATGGTCTATGATTTCATAAAATGATTTCGTGAAAATTTCGTTCGAAAATTTCGACGTTTGGGCACTCAATTTAGTCAAAAGGACTAAATTGTAAAAAGTGCAAAAGTTTATTTCTACATGTTAGAGGTGTCCAATTGTTATGAAACTTTAAATTGGAGGTCCTTATATGGTAATTAGACCATTGGTAACTTGGTAGACAAAAATGGACATGAGATAAGTGAAATAGAAAATTTTTAAGTTAGGGGCAATTTGGTAATCTAGTAATAAAAATAATTAAAAGGGAAAAAGATGGCAAAAACCATCATCTTCTTCATTAGGACGAAATCAGAAAAGGGGGAAGCCATTTTTAGGGTTTTCAAGCTTCCAAGCTCCATAGTAAGTGATCCCAAGCCCCGTTTTTAATGTTCTTTACGTTTTTAGAGTCCCGGTAGCTTAATTTAGCTTATTCTAGCAATAATTTAACCTAGGGTTTATATTTGGAAAAATACCCATAGGTGAAAAGTGTTTATTTTGATGTTTTATGATAGAATATGAAGCTAGAAATTATGTTAAACAACTTTTGCTAAGCGATTTTAAGTGAAAACGAGTAAAACGACATAATCGGTAAAAATACCTAATGTTCATAAGTAAGTGTTAGAGTGGGAATTTGATGTTGCCATAGAAGGGAAAAATGTTCAGCATGTTATAAAACATAAGAATAAGAGATGAAGTTTAATTTCCGAGCCTTGGGGCAAAAATGTAATTATGCAAAAGTTTAGGGGCAAAATCGTAATTTTGACAAAGTTAGAGTCGAGGACTGTTTTGATGAATGTGAGTATTAAATAAGTTAAATTTACTATTTTAGATCAAGAAGAACGAAACTCGAGGTTAGACAAAGGGAAGAATAAAGTTGAAGACTAAGTTGGTGAATTGGGCTATAGTTGGTACCGAGGTAAGTTTACGGTAAATAAATGCAATATTTCAATAATTATTATTAATGCTGCTATTTTCCAGCAACTATGAATTTATTCCATGAATTTATTTGATGTTGATTCAAGTATAAAATGATGAAGAATTTAATATTAAAAAGTCCCGTTGATACATAAGGATGGTACTGGATACGAATGTCATGACATTTGGGTAAAGAGGTCCCATGTAAGACCATGTCTGGGACACGGCGTTGGCACCGAGATGAGAGGTCCCATATAAGACCATGTCTGGGACATGGCGTTGGCACCGAGACGAGAGGTCCCATGTAAGACCATGTCTGGGACATGGCGTTGGCACCGAGATGAGAGGTCCCCCGTAAGACCATGTCTGGGACATGGCATGGGCACCGACATGAGAACATCCCATGTAAGACCATGTCTGGGATATGGCTTTGGCATGTTATTATCAGAGGAGACCCGAGTATCCTTATTATTCCAATGTAGTTCAACGGGCTAGTAAACGAATTATGTTCATGAAAGTTCAGATAAAAGCATGAATGGCAAGCTCAGGTAAGTTATAAGAGTTAAGAACTTATCATATTATCAATTGATATTCAACGATGTAGCAAAAGAAGAGTAAGTTATGCACATAAGTATTCTAAGTAAATAAGCAAGAGAACTAGAATAAGATTAATTCAAGAGTAAACTAGAGATATAGACACTTGAGTTTAATTATTTGTGTTTAATGTTGTTATTTATTTGCTAGTAAACTTACTAAGCTTAATGCTTACTTCTTTTATTTTTCTTTCTCATATAGTATTGCAAAGCTGCTTCAAGGATCCTAAAGAAGTCGGAGATCGTCCACACTATCATCCACAGCAACTCGGTATTTTTATGTTGAACCATGTTGAGTATGGCATGTATAGGGATGTAGTTATTTTAAATGTTTGTAATTATGATCTTGCTAAAGAATGATGTGTAAGTATTTGATGATGAATGGTTGTTAAAATGGTTAAGTATGGAAGTGTTTGTTGTTATAAAAGTCTAGGTGATAAACTATGCATGGAAATCATAAAAGGGTAAAACTTTGCAAAGAAACAGAATTCAGGCAGCAACAGTGACGTGACTTTGAAAAATCACCTAGGATAGTATAAGATGAATTAGAGAGTGAATGATATATTGATTTAAAGCTTGTTGAGTCTATTTTCATATAAAAATAACGGTGCAGCAAAAGGAATTTTATATTTTAAGATATGTAAATTTTGGTGAGACAGGGTCAGAACAGTTTTTTGGTGTCCCCTGTTTTGAGTTTAGAAAATCATTAAAAATTGTACAAAAATAGTTAGGAGATGTAGTTTATATGTATAGATTCCTTATTGAGTCTATTTTCTGTAGAAACAAGTAAGAACTTCATATGTAAATCCTACAGTGAGAAAACTATTTTTTAGTGACAAGAGGTCAGGACAATCAGGGGGTGAAACAGGGGAGACTTTAACTAATAAACTGTACTAATTGGCTGAACCAAAAATTCTAAAAATTTTATGGTAAGTGGGTATATGAGTCTAGTTTCAGGGAAAATTTACGTAATTAAATTTCGAGTCCCGTAGCTCAAGTTATAATTAATTTAGTAACTGCTGCGCAATTGGACAGATTGCTGTATATAGTTAAATTTATTTTCAAAACAAGTTTTTATGTTTCAAATTAGGAAGATAAGCTAAGTAATGCCTCGTGCTCGACTCCGGCAACGGTCTCGGGTAAGGGGTGTTACATTTTGTTGGTATCAGAGCAGGTTTAGTCGGTTCTTGGAAATATGCAGTATGAATAAAAGTCTTCCTATACATGCCATACTTATATATTTTGATAGTGTGACGACTTCTGACGATTTTAAAATGTTTTCTTTTATAGTTATGGATCCTGAACGAGCTAGTACAGATGAAGTAGAGAGTAATGCGCCTGCTTCCGCAGAAGGGACGGCGCCACTAGATGTTAATGTTAGTGAAAGGCCTGCATCAGTTAGACAGGGAGGAGGAGCTAGAGAAGCCTTCTTCCAAGCCATGAACGATTGGTTTGCCGAGTTCGTTCGTACGAATCCGGCTGTAAGACCTCCACCCCCTCAGGATTCACAGGTTCCCCATGTAGTTTCCCCAGCTGCAGGTATAGTTATCAGGGACAGACCACCTGTTGATAAAATTAGGAAGCAAGGGGCTGAAGAATTTCGGGCTACCAAAGATGATGATGCAGAAAAAGCAGAATTCTGGCTTGAGAATACCATCAGGGTTTTTGAAGAATTATCTTGTACACCGGAAGAATGTATGAAGTGTGTTGTTTCACTTCTTCGAGATTCAGCTTACCATTGGTGGAAGACCCTCGTGTCAGTAGTACCGAGTGAGATGGTTACTTGGGATTTCTTTCAAGAGGAGTTTCGAAAGAAGTATATCAGCCAGAGATTTATAGATCAGAAAAGGAAGGAGTTTCTTGAGCTAAAACAAGGTAAGATGTCTGTGACTGAATATGAACGCGAATTCGTCAGACTTAGTAAGTATGCACGGGAATTTGTATCCACTGAAGCCAACATGTGCAAGAGATTTGAAGATGGGCTTAATGATGACATCCGACTATCAGTGGGTGTATTGGAAATCAGAGAGTTTGTTATTCTAGTAGAAAGAGCCTGTAAAGTAGAAGACTTGTTAAAAGAAAAAGAGAAAGGTAAGATTGAAGCTGGAGCACAGGATACAAAGAAGAGGCAAATGAGTAAATCATTTCAGTCTACGTCTAAGAGGCCTAGGGAGTTCTCTAGCGGATCACATTTTCCAGTTAGATATTCTAGCCGAAGTAGGGGCAGAAGATTCGAGGGTGTTAGAGCTCAAACCACAACAGTTGCAAGTACGGGCAGTACTCGACCTCCTAGGCCGGAATGTCCTCAATGTGGGAGACGCCACCCCGGAGAGTGTAGAGCAGGTGAAAATGTTTGTTTTAGATGTGGAGCGTCAGATCACTTTGTTCGGGATTGTCCTGAAACAACTAAAAGAGAAGAGATAACTAGTGCGAGATCAGGAAATGCTCCTACCAGAGGTAGACTGCAGAGAAACCCAGGAGTGGGAGCGAGTAACAGGGGTGCATCCAGAGATTCAGCAGCTAGATCCGATGTTAGAGCACCAGCAAGAACATATGCTATTCGAGCTCGTGAAGAGGTGTCCTCTCCTGATGTAATTGCGGGTACATTTTCTCTTTATGACACTAATGTTATTGCATTAATTGATCCTGGCTCTACACATTCATATATATGCACAAAACTAGTATTTGTTAAAAATTTATCTGTTGAACCTACTAAATTTGTGGTTAAAGTTTCGAACCCCCTGGGCCAGTTTGTGATGGTGGATAAAGTTTGTAAAAATTGTCCACTGATGGTAAAAGGTATTTGTTTCCCGGTTGACTTGATGTTATTGCCTTTTGATGAGTTTGATGTGATATTGGGCATGGATTGGTTAACTCAGCATGATGCAGTAGTAAACTGTAAACGGAAATATGTTGTGTTGAAGTGCCAGAATGGAGAATTACTTCGGGTTAAATCTGATCAGACAGAGGAATTATCTGATGTGATTTCAGTAATGACAGCTCAGAAGTGTGTTAGAAAAGGGTATGATGCTTATTTGGCATATGTGTTGGATACTAAGGTATCTGAGTCAAAGATACAGGCAATGCCAGTTGTATGTGAATTTTCTGATGTGTTTCCAGAGGAATTACCGGGGTTGCCACCAGAAAGAGAAGTGGAATTTTCTATAGATCTGATTCCGGGAACTACCCCAATTTCCATAGCTCCGTATCGTATGGCTCCTACAGAATTAAAAGAATTAAAGACACAATTACAGGAACTTGTTGATAGAGGTTTTGTTCGTCCAAGTCATTCACCTTGGGGTGCTCCAGTTCTATTTGTGAAAAAGAAAGACGGGTCTTTGAGATTGTGTATAGACTATCGGCAGCTCAATAAGGTAACTATAAAGAATAAGTACCCGTTGCCTCGAATTGATGACTTATTTGATCAGCTTAAAGGTGCCACAGTATTTTCGAAGATTGATCTCCGATCGGGTTATTACCAGCTACGGGTAAAAGAGTCAGATGTGCCAAAGACAGCTTTCAGAACCAGGTATGGGCATTATGAGTTTCTGGTCATGCCGTTTGGGTTGACTAATGCACCTGCAGTATTCATGGATTTGATGAACCGGATATTCAGACCATATCTAGACAAGTTTGTAGTAGTTTTCATTGATGATATCTTGGTCTATTCCCGAGACGAAAATGAGCATGCAGAGCATTTGAGAATTGTGTTGCAAATTCTGCGAGAAAAGCAGCTATATGCTAAATTTAGTAAATGTGAATTTTGGCTGCGAGAAGTGGGTTTTCTCGGACATATTGTATCCGCAGAAGGCATCAGAGTAGATCCGAGTAAAATCTCAGCTATTGTCAATTGGAGTCCCCCGAAAAATGTATCTGAAGTTAGAAGTTTCTTGGGTTTAGCCGGTTATTATCGGAGATTTGTACAGGGGTTTTCTATGATAGCTTCTCCGATGACCCGTTTATTACAGAAAGATGTTAAATTTGAATGGACAGATAAGTGCCAGCAAAGTTTTGACCGATTGAAGGAGTTATTGACGAAAGCACCTGTATTGGTACAGCCTGAATCGGGTAAGGAATTTATTATTTATAGTGATGCATCATTAAATGGTTTGGGTTGTGTCTTGATGCAAGAAGATAAAGTAATAGCCTATGCTTCAAGACAACTTAAGCCACATGAAAGAAACTACCCAGTACATGATCTTGAATTAGCTGCTATTGTATTTGCATTGAAAATATGGCGGCATTATTTGTATGGTGAAAAGTGTCATATTTATACTGATCACAAAAGCTTGAAATATTTGATGACACAGAAAGATTTGAATTTGAGACAACGCAGGTGGCTTGAATTGATAAAAGATTATGATTTGGTTATTGATTATCATCCGGGTAAGGCTAATGTTGTAGCTGATGCTTTGAGCCGGAAATCTCTGTTTGCCTTACGAGCTATGAATGCCCGGTTGTCACTGGCTGATGGTGGTTCAATTATAGCTGAAATGAAGGCTAAATCGATGTTTCGTCAACAAATATGTGAAGCTCAGAAAAATGATGAGAAGTTACAGGCTAAACGGGTACAATGTGAGTCAGGTAATGATTCAGAATTTCAAATTGGGACTGATGGTTGTTTATTATTCAGAGGCAGAGTATGTGTACCAAAGGATTCCGAGCTTATACAGAAGATTTTACACGAGGCCCACAGCAGTATTATGTCTGTACATCTGGGGAGTAATAAAATGTATAATGATTTGAAAAAGATGTATTGGTGGCCTGGTATGAAACGTGATATCTCTGAGTTTGTATCAAGGTGTTTAGTATGTCAGCAGGTTAAAGCTGAACATCAGGTACCTTCGGGGTTGCTTCAACCAATCACTATACCGGAATGGAAATGGGAAAGAATTACTATGGATTTTGTATCTGGGTTACCGTTGTCTCCGAAGAAGAAAGATGCCATTTGGGTAATTGTTGATCGATTGACAAAGTCCGCGCACTTTATTCCGGTCTGTATGGATTATTCTTTAGATAAATTGGCTGAGTTGTACATATCTGAAATTGTCAGACTACATGGAGTGCCAGTCTCCATTATATCAGATAGAGATCCCCGATTTACGTCTCGTTTTTGGGACAAATTACAAAAAGCTTTGGGTACTCAGTTGCATTTCAGTACTGCATTTCATCCTCAGACAGATGGCCAATCTGAACGTGTAATTCAGGTATTGGAAGATATGCTCCGATGTTGTGTACTAGAGTTTCAAGGTAATTGGGAAAGGTATCTACCTTTGATTGAATTTGCTTACAATAATAGTTATCAGTCCAGTATTAAAATGGCTCCGTATGAAGCTTTGTATGGTAGAAAATGTAGAACACCGCTATATTGGACAGAGCTCAGTGAAAAGAAGATATACGGGGTTGATTTGATCCGCGAAACAGAAGAAAAAGTAAAGCTGATTTGGGATAGTCTAAAAGCAGCTTCCGATCGTCAAAAATCATATGCTGATCTTAAACGAAGGGAGATTGAATTTCAAGTGGGTGATAAAGTGTTCCTAAAAGTTTCTCCTTGGAAGAAAGTTCTCCGGTTCGGTCGAAAGGGTAAATTGAGTCCAAGATTTATCGGACCATATGAAATCATAGAAAGAATTGGACCGGTTGCTTATCGATTGGCATTACCACCGGAACTCGATAGAATTCATAATGTTTTTCATGTATCTATGCTACGACGGTATCGATCAGATCCTTCACATGTTATTACTCCGACAGAAGTGGAAATTCAACCGGATATGACTTATAGTGAAGAACCGGTTAAGATATTAGCACGAGAAACAAAGGAGCTTAGAAACAAAAAGATAAATCTGGTGAAAGTGTTATGGCAAAAGCACGGGATTGAGGAAGCAACATGGGAACCGGAAGAGACAATGAGGAAACAATACCCGAATCTCTTTACTGGTAAGATTTTCGAGGACGAAAATCCTAAAAGGGGGGGAGAGTTGTAATGGCCCAAATTTAAGATTATCGGAACAGTGGTTTCGGGACCACAAATCCGATGAGGAAAATTTTATTTTTCTTATATTTTTATGGTCTATGATTTCATAAAATGATTTCGTGAAAATTTCGTTCGAAAATTTCGACGTTTGGGCACTCAATTTAGTCAAAAGGACTAAATTGTAAAAAGTGCAAAAGTTTATTTCTACATGTTAGAGGTGTCCAATTGTTATGAAACTTTAAATTGGAGGTCCTTATATGGTAATTAGACCATTGGTAACTTGGTAGACAAAAATGGACATGAGATAAGTGAAATAGAAAATTTTTAAGTTAGGGGCAATTTGGTAATCTAGTAATAAAAATAATTAAAAGGGAAAAAGATGGCAAAAACCATCATCTTCTTCATTAGGACGAAATCAGCAAAGGGGGAAGCCATTTTTAGGGTTTTCAAGCTTCCAAGCTCCATAGTAAGTGATCCCAAGCCCCGTTTTTAATGTTCTTTACGTTTTTAGAGTCCCGGTAGCTTAATTTAGCTTATTCTAGCAATAATTTAACCTAGGGTTTATATTTGGAAAAATACCCATAGGTGAAAAGTGTTTATTTTGATGTTTTATGATAGAATATGAAGCTAGAAATTATGTTAAACAACTTTTGCTAAGCGATTTTAAGTGAAAACGAGTAAAACGACATAATCGGTAAAAATACCTAATGTTCATAAGTAAGTGTTAGAGTGGGAATTTGATGTTGCCATAGAAGGGAAAAATGTTCAGCATGTTATAAAACATAAGAATAAGAGATGAAGTTTAATTTCCGAGCCTTGGGGCAAAAATGTAATTATGCAAAAGTTTAGGGGCAAAATCGTAATTTTGACAAAGTTAGAGTCGAGGACTGTTTTGATGAATGTGAGTATTAAATAAGTTAAATTTGCTATTTTAGATCAAGAAGAACGAAATTCGAGGTTAGACAAAGGGAAGAATAAAGTTGAAGACTAAGTTGGTGAATTGGGCTATAGTTGGTACCGAGGTAAGTTTACGGTAAATAAATGCAATATTTCAATAATTATTATTAATGCTGCTATTTTCCAGCAACTATGAATTTATTCCATGAATTTATTTGATGTTGATTCAAGTATAAAATGATGAAGAATTTAATATTAAAAAGTCCCGTTGATACATAAGGATGGTACTGGATACGAATGTCATGACATTTGGGTAAAGAGGTCCCATGTAAGACCATGTCTGGGACATGGCGTTGGCACCGAGATGAGAGGTCCCATATAAGACCATGTCTGGGACATGGCGTTGGCACCGAGACGAGAGGTCCCATGTAAGACCATGTCTGGGACATGGCGTTGGCACCGAGATGAGAGGTCCCCCGTAAGACCATGTCTGGGACATGGCATGGGCACCGACATGAGAACATCCCATGTAAGACCATGTCTGGGATATGGCTTTGGCATGTTATTATCAGAGGAGACCCGAGTATCCTTATTATTCCAATGTAGTTCAACGGGCTAGTAAACGAATTATGTTCATGAAAGTTCAGATAAAAGCATGAATGGCAAGCTCAGGTAAGTTATAAGAGTTAAGAACTTATCATATTATCAATTGATATTCAACGATGTAGCAAAAGAAGAGTAAGTTATGCACATAAGTATTCTAAGTAAATAAGCAAGAGAACTAGAATAAGATTAATTCAAGAGTAAACTAGAGATATAGACACTTGAGTTTAATTATTTGTGTTTAATGTTGTTATTTATTTGCTAGTAAACTTACTAAGCTTAATGCTTACTTCTTTTATTTTTCTTTCTCATATAGTATTGCAAAGCTGCTTCAAGGATCCTAAAGAAGTCGGAGATCGTCCACACTATCATCCACAGCAACTCGGTATTTTTATGTTGAACCATGTTGAGTATGGCATGTATAGGGATGTAGTTATTTTAAATGTTTGTAATTATGATCTTGCTAAAGAATGATGTGTAAGTATTTGATGATGAATGGTTGTTAAAATGGTTAAGTATGGAAGTGTTTGTTGTTATAAAAGTCTAGGTGATAAACTATGCATGGAAATCATAAAAGGGTAAAACTTTGCAAAGAAACAGAATTCAGGCAGCAACAGTGACGTGACTTTGAAAAATCACCTAGGATAGTATAAGATGAATTAGAGAGTGAATGATATATTTATTTAAAGCTTGTTGAGTCTATTTTCATATAAAAATAACGGTGCAGCAAAAGGAATTTTATATTTTAAGATATGTAAATTTTGGTGAGACAGGGTCAGAACAGTTTTTTGGTGTCCCCTGTTTTGAGTTTAGAAAATCATTAAAAATTGTACAAAAATAGTTAGGAGATGTAGTTTATATGTATAGATTCCTTATTGAGTCTATTTTCTGTAGAAACAAGTAAGAACTTCATATGTAAATCCTACAGTGAGAAAACTATTTTTTAGTGACAAGAGGTCAGGACAATCAGGGGGTGAAACAGGGGAGACTTTAACTAATAAACTGTACTAATTGGCTGAACCAAAAATTCTAAAAATTTTATGGTAAGTGGGTATATGAGTCTAGTTTCAGGGAAAATTTACGTAATTAAATTTCGAGTCCCGTAGCTCAAGTTATAATTAATTTAGTAACTGCTGCGCAATTGGACAGATTGCTGTATATAGTTAAATTTATTTTCAAAACAAGTTTTTATGTTTCAAATTAGGAAGATAAGCTAAGTAATGCCTCGTGCTCGACTCCGGCAACGGTCTCGGGTAAGGGGTGTTACACATTACATGATAGATGAAAAGTAAATGTAGTCACGGGTTGCTTGTCTTTATAATAAATGACTTAATTACTATTTGATAGTGATTGACTTTTTATAAAGGACGATGTAATGGTTACCATGAGGTAAAATAGGATCACATTGGGAGAACGAATTTATCCCAAAGAGATTAAGGATATCCTATGAGGGTAACACACTTATGACAAAGTCATTGGATGAGCAGTGATTGAGTAGCTTTCGTAATGGTATGTAGTTGGGGAGAGCTCAATCACGATACTATAATGGAATGACTTCGTGACTAAATGAATTTATAATTAATAGGTGAAAAGCTAAAACTTAAATTATAAATCATTTGAGCACTAGTTACATATGTCCAATCGGTCCCTTCACTAGCTTGTTGAAATCAGAAACGAATTGCATATAGAATCAAATGAACAAAAATGGATACAAAAGATAAAGTTAGAGAATGAATTACATTCAGAAATGAATGTGATTTCTCAGTAAGTATGTAAATGACTTGATAATTAATTTAAATTTTTTGAATTATTTTTTATCAAATATTTGAAGTTTAAAAATGGAATTAAATTAATTGGTCATTGTGAATCCATTGAATATGAAAATTAAATATATTTTCTTTTGGATTTTGTCATGACTTTAAAGGATTTGGAATTAGTTTGAGAAAATTATTTAATTTAATAAATAATATTTATTTTGGGAGATAGAAAAACATGTACTGGGTTGGATTAAATTATAAAGTATTTGGTTAAAAGTCTAAGAAACACATATAATTAGACATAATATAGGAGAGGTCGAAAACCCCTCATGATACATATAAAGGGCAACAATCCTAGTATATTTAACTAGAGTGTGCCACCTCTCACTCTTAGTTGAATTAGGGAACTAGTTTTTCTATCAGATAAGTATTATTTGTATTTTACTAAGTCAACCAAGATTCATGTAATCAGAATTAAAAAAATTAAAATAATCATGCAATAATCATTCATATCTCAATCGTGATAATATGATATCATTTAAATAGAAATCGAGACTAAATCGAGCTTAAGAAAGCTCTATTGATGACCCAGCCATGAATTAGGACAAAATTGTAAAGTTGAAAAATTTTGGACTCCACGTCATGACGTTGCTAGATAGTGAGTCATGTCATGACGTCAAACCACTTGACATCGAGACGTCAGAGGCTGTTGGCCAACGTTACGACGAGGACTCTGTCTTTGATAAAATAAGACCATTTGGTACCTATTTCGTGCCAAGCTAAACCATATGCTCAAATGATGCATATTTGGCCATTCAAACCTGCACAAAACCAACTTAAATGCATGCCAACATATCCATTTAACCAACCACAAGACCAATCAAGCTATCCCATATGAATTGGACATTTTGCTAAGCTTATCAATCTATGTATTCATCAACTAATCAAGTATAGCTTACCATTCATCTTTCACATTCCAATATTAACCAAATCATAATCAAATATATGATTTATACTTCATCCATTGCCTAACAACATGGTAAAGTGTACATCTTAATACATAACACATTTACCCTCAAAGTTAAGCACCATATAAGGTCCAAAACTAGCACTATTCAAGTTAACATCCAAACATAATAAGATATATACACAAGTGTCACATATTTAGGCATTCTCATATAGGTATGTAACTTCTAGCCATTTGAAAATTCAAGCCATATTCATGATTCAAAACTCCATGTCTTAGGTAGACATATGTACATAATATTTCCTATATACATGCCACTTAACTGAGTCCAGAATGAATACAAGACTACCAAATTGAAGATTAGATAGTGTGAGCTTTGAGTTGATTCGATCTTCTCGTTCTGAAAAAGACAACTACAAGACATAAAAACGTAATAGGGTAAGCATTATATATGCTTAGTAAGCTCATAGGTGTTAAAAAAGTAATAGTAAGCTCATAGGTGTTAAAAAAGTAAACTTATCTCATTTTGTAACTAAACATATCAAAATAACAAGTTTAACTAAGTTTCTCGTCACAACATATCACAACCATAAGGTGATTATTTCATATACAGCATATAATCTATCAATTTGCTCGTGCAATTCAATTCAATTCAATATCATTTCATTAGAACTATCAAATGAATACATCATTTGATCAATCAAAACATAGGAACACATATAACTGTATAAACTTCCAATCACCATATTCAATCAGACAATTCATTTCCTTTTAAAATCATTAGCCTGATGAATAATAATAACAGATACGGATATGCAGGTGACTACACCACACTAGTAGGCACCGAAGTGCTTTAACAGTAGGCACCAAAGTGCTGAGCAGTAGGCCTCGTAGTGCAAATCAGTAGACACCGCAGTGCAAATCCCGTACAAGTGCGCAACTAACCCTATTGGCATGCCAATTGCATCCTATCCTATGTTCATCGGAGCTGAATATGTATATCATATCAATTCTTTACAATTCAATATTTTCTCACCCTTTTTGTACCATTTTGAATACATTTTAAAAAATAATTTATATAACAAAAAATCATGATTTAAGCACATTGAATACATTTATAAACATAATTACAGAATATGAACCTACTAGGTACAAACAACAACAATAAAAGTGTCAAGGACTAATATGTAATTTTCTTTTTTTCTCGATTATCTATCGGTTGATTCAATTCTTAATCTATATGGTAATTCAATTCAAAATATCAGTCCCAATTACCTTATAACATCTTATTTAAGTTATATGACAACTTAATTTCATTTTACACAATTTTCCTAAAGTTTTTCATTTTATTCAATTTATCCCCTAAAACCAAAACTATCATATCTTTTAAATTTAAGTCTCGTTTTACAATCAAATTTGAAATACATTCTTCTATAGCCCTCTAATTTTAGAAATTATAGAAATTTCATGTTAAATTTGAAATATTTTCATTTTAGTCCCTAAACTCAAAACTAACAAAATTCACTTTACAAATTAGCCCTTAATCATTTCTAAGTTTACAATCAAGCTATTTAACATAAAAAAACAAAAAATCATCAAGGGAAAACTTTTTAAATTTTTACGATTTAATGCTAAGGTTAGCTTGATTAAACTATAACGATATAAAAAATATAAAATTTACGAAAAACAAGCTTGGATTGAAGTTACATGCATGGGCCGAATAGTTTGAATGCTTGAAAGCTTTTCTTTCTCTTAAAAATGGTGAAAAATCGATGGAAGGATAATGGGAAATGATAATGACCTTTATCTTTTATGTTTTATCATAATTTATTATTAATTTAATATTATGGATTAAATATAAAATTAGTACCCAAATTTGTCCACTTCTCTCAGATTAGTACTTATGGTTTTTTTTGTTCCAGATTGGTAGCCGAAATTTTTTTCCATCCACTATATTGGTACTTGAGCCTAACGCCATTAGTTTTTTGCTGATGTGGTAGGCTGGCCAATTGCTTACGGCCACCTGGTGTCCTTTTATATCTCTTTTTCTTTTCTTTTTCATTTTCCCTTCTTTTCTTCCCTTTTTCTTTTTTCTTCTTTTTATTTTTCTTTTCCCTACCTCCATCTTCTTCATCTTTCTAGTTCACTCTTCTTCATCTTTCTTGGTTTTTTTTGCAAAAATTCTTCGTTTTCAATTTTCTCTACTTCTTTCTCGAGAACTAAACAAACTTTTTCACTTTATTTTTCCTAACAAAAATGTCATTAGGGCACAAAAGTTTAGGGAATCCAGCCGCCATCCTTTCTTCTCTCACGAACAAAAGAGAAAAGCTTCAAGACGAACTTCACAATATCGAGAAACATGTAATAGTTTTCCTACTTCCCCATGGAAAATTTTGCTCTTTCTTTTTCGTCTTTTATGTGTATATATATTGGTAAAGGAGCTACAAATTCGATGAATTTTGCAATAAAAATTAAATTTCTTAATCTAATTCATATTTTTGTTGTAGGTTTTTGACTTGGAAACTAGTTATTTACAAGTTTTGAGCCATTCGGGCATGTTTTGAAAGGATTTGAAGGGTTTTTTTTCTTCAGCCAAGAACTTAACAAAGTAATTATTTTTTATTAACCCATATTTTATCAATTGTTGGTAATTTTATATATGAATTTATTTTTAATAATTTAAAATCTAAGAAAAAAACCTAAGAATCTGGTGCCGATTCTTTGTTGCAGTTGGCCCTAAAACTGAGAGATGAAGAAGAGTGAAGAACAAAGATGAAAAAGATAGAGGTAGGGAAAAGAAAAAGAAAAAGATGTACCCAAGTTGAGCAGCGACGAAGTTCATATTGAACGGAAGTGAACGATAGTGAATGTTGAATGATAACGAATAAAATTGAATGGTGATGGCGATGATATTTTACAATTTTAGGAAACACCATGATAGTGAATAGTGAACGGCAGCGAACGACGATGATATTTTACAGTTTTAGAAAATTGGTGTAGGTCGTTAGGGATGTTTTAGGTGAATTGGTAGGAAAAATGAATAGGAAAAAGAAGAAGAAAAAAAAGAACAAAGGGAAGAAAATAAGGGAAAATGAAAAGGAAAGAAAAATAAGTATAAGAGGACACCACGTGGCGACATGAGATTGACTAGCGCTACCACATCAGCAAAAAGATAACAACATTAGGCTTAGGTACCAATATAGTGGACGAAAAAAAGTTTGGGTACCAGTTTAGGAAACTATAAGTACTAATTTGGGAGAACTGGAAAAGTTCAAGTACTAATTTTATATTTAACCCTAATATTATAAAAACATTTTTTTCCTTTAAAAACAAGTACCAACCGTGTTCATATTGTCTTAATTACCATTTTGATCCTTTTAATAATACTATTTAGCCCATTTAATTAATAAAATTCAGTAACGATTAACTTTTACATTTTTTACAATTTAGTCCTTATACCTTAAATTAGCCTCTAATTCAACAAATTTACCTATACAAAATTCAATTCACCAATATAAAAACCCTGTAAATATTTTTATTAAATATTTACGAGCTCGATTTACAAAAATGAGGTTCCGATACCTCATTTTCCAAAACTACTAACTTCAGGGTCTAACCACTTGTACTTTAAATAACTACCCAATCACTAAAATTTCTTGATCAGAGTTCAATATAACAAAATAATAGACTAGTAAATAAATAATATATACTGACTCAATCATTGGAAAATGAGTTTCTAAAACCATCATTTTCGACACCACTAAAAACGAGTTGTTAAAATTTTCCTATCTTTTCCTATAAATAGATTATATTGGTAACGCTAAATATAAAAAACTTTGATGTATTGTTATTTTTCTTGAAAATAGTGAGAATTTATTTTCTAAGTATAAATTCTATTTTTTGGGAATAACAATTTTATCAGTTTCTATTGAGAGAGATTTACTTTCCTACTAAAGTAAGAAATTATTTTTGGTTCTGTGTTTGATTCGTGATTGTTTGAACCCACACTCGAAGCAATTTATGGTACAAGAATAAAGGATAAGGTGGTCCAATTGAAAGTCAAGAACGTCTAGGATCCATCTCGCACAAAGCATAGGTACTTTTTGGAAAAAGTTTATTACTACTTTTTGGAAAAAGTTTATTACTGTAAATATCACAAATCAACTCAATTTTCAAAAATTTTAATTTTTCATTGTGACATAAAACTGTTTTTAAAATCGAATTTTTCCTAACATAAAGAACATGTAGATATATGATTCTAGCATTAAGACTTATCTGTCTCTGAGACTTAGGTAAGTATTAGTAGTTATTCTCGTATGATCTTGATTAGAAACTGAAGCTGAAGGTTAATAGTATGATTAATTGAAATACCGTATACTTCCAATTGTATATACATGAATATAAGCATATGAACTATTCCCTGTGTTTTGGAAATTTAGAATGAATAAAAGAATAGTAATCTTTAAAGTATGCTCTCGTGATAATATTGAATTCATATAGAAATAGTATTGATTTGTTTGTGTATACACACTCCGAGTTCAACTCAAGTTTAAAATTCTAAGCTTGGAAAAAAATGGGGCGGAATGTTATAAATGGATTATTAGTTTTGTGTGTGTGTGTATATATATATATATATGCCTCTCAAATATGATTTGAAAGCTGATCTCGAACTTGGAAAGTATGATAGGGCCTTGTGATTTAATGATTGGTGAACTCTTAGGGTTATGACCAGACTGGAAATTTGATTTCTTAATATGTTTATAAGGTGATAAATGTAAATGGTATGTCATCGTAAGGTTGAGCAAATGTAAAATCGCGAGTGGTTCAAAAAAGATGAACTTAGGTTACCAACGATAATCAAGATTTCACTAGCGCTGTCAAATGAATTGAATTTCCAGAGAAGATTTAGAAGACATCACTCCAATTTGAATTGAATAAAAATCTGAGAGTTCTTCTAAAGTATCCATCAAACCTAACACCTTCGAAAATTCAACATTAATTCCAAAAATAATTGTTGAGACAATAGTAAAAAAATGTGTAAGTGCCTAAATTGGTGATTGTGACAAGTTTTGAATATAGTTCTAATCATAAAGTAAGGTATGAAAATGTGAGTAAAAGTTGATACTGTCAGAAAGTAGAGATCGTGAAAACAAAAATAGTAAGAACTAACGGTATACCAAAGAAAGCTTTGAGGATTCTACAACTCACTTGAATTAATAGATGGATTACTCCATTGACATTAAGGAAATGGAGTACATACATGTATATTCATTTATTAAAGTGAATCTGACATGGATAAGTATGACTGAAACATGAGCTTTTGATAATGTCTAGAGGTGATAAGAACATGAAAATTTGGTATGATTCATGGTTGGATGTAGGATAGAATGTAAGAATTCAAGATAACTATGGATTCTTACGAATATAGTTAAAGAAAGTTTTGAAAGGATTTTCAAATGTTAATGGGTTAGTTATGAGATTGATGAGCGTGAACTAACGTGCATTTAGAGTTGACACCAGAAATTGAATATGAGTTGTGTAGTAAATGACCAAGTAAAAGAGTAAAAGAATGATAATTATGAAGTAATAACGAAAATGGATTATAAAGGTGCTTAACCAAACAATAAAGAAATGAAACAAAAACATTGCAGTAACTCTTATAGTATTCAGATGAAGAGTAAGAATACGAGTACCCAGATTCGAAAAAGATTTAGAAAGTATTCAGGTGTGTTACTAAAATTAAGTGAAGCTCGGAATGTCAAATATGAACATAAATTAAGAAGTAACTAAATAAGTGGGAACGAGAATAGGAACTGATCATATTATGAGGCAATGATTTAAAGACGTTGAATAATTAAATTATATGTGAATGCATCAATAATTGGGAACTTTCAAGAATTGTGTTTTAGGCAGCGTGATAAGTATGCCAATCTTGAAAGTTAGTAGTAGGTCTAAATCTATAAAATTCATGAGAATGGACCATCAACTATAGGAAATTTCATAGTGTTGAATTCAAGGTATGATCAGCGATATGAGATTCAATATTAAAAGGGATGTAATTTTGGATATCAGCTATCATATAAGTAGATTGAAGTTTGTTCTGAAAATTTCGATGATTTGATAGTTAATTAAGGAAAAAGGACTAAATCGTAAAAAATGTAAAAGTTAATCGCTATTAGATTAAAAGGGCTAATTGAATACAAAACTTAATTGGGTGGTTTTAAAATGGAAATTTAGCCATTTTTATTAATGGTGGACGATTTTGGGGTGTTCTTTTTTAAAAGAATTTTTTAATAAAATTAAAATTATATGTTAAATAATGTAATAAACAAAAGCCACCACTATCATAATCTTTTTGGCTTTCTTCACCGAAAATGCAAGGAAGAAGAAGAAGAAGAAAACTATCGTTTAAGCTTCAATCTTTCGGCCCTAGCATGGTAAGCCAAATCGAGTCCATTTTTCATAAATATGTTTTTAAGATTGTTACAGCTTAATCTAGTTAACCTGTACCTTTGATTTCAAAAATGATAAAGTTTTAAAATATTTTCATTGATGAATGCTTGAAATTTGGATGTTAAATGGTTGTATTTGAAGCTTGGATTTGAGATAGGACTATTTTATGAAGTGAATTTTGTTAATTTTGTGTATAGGGACTAAAATTTGAATATGTTAAAATTGATATGAAATTTATGTAATTATTGATAACAGAGGGGTATTGAAAGATGAATTTGAAATAGGTTTAAAAATCAGAGCTCAAATATGAAAGTTATGTGAGTTTCGATTTTAGGGACTAAATTAAACAAAATGCAAAATAAAAAATGAAAAATGAATTAATTTATGATTACTATATGCTGTTTTGAGATCTTTGTAATTGATTAATTTAATTAAATCATATCATAGATCGAGATTTAAAATAAGTGGAAGATAAACATGGAAAAAGGAAAATTTGCCTAAAAGTCCTTTGTGCCGCATTCGTTGTTGATTTTGATTAGGTAAGTTTTGTATGAGGCTTAATTTGTTAATGATTGTTTATTATTGTATTATTTAATTGTTTAATAGTTAATTGTTGTAATACAGTAATTGTTGGCATCGAAAGAACTTCAGTGCAAAGTACGATATATGTGGCTAATACGAATAGTTATATGATATGGAATGGTTATTAAATGTTAATTAGTTTATGTTACAAGTATAAGGTTATTTGATACATGAATGGAAATGAGTAAGTGTATGGTTACTTGATATATGTACGAAAATGTTCAAAAGAATGGAAAGATTAAATACGTGATAAAGGGCTCGTGTGAACTCAGTGAATAACTAGGATACAAATGATATGTCATTAGGGTCTTTTATAATAGGTACCATGTACCGGTGGGGGATACCTTACCGATGGCTAAGACCCTTCATATATTGTGGATCCTTCATAGCTTGTGTGAGCAGCATCGTGTAATTGTTAATGTCCCGACTTACTGGATACCTTATCGGTGGCTAAGATTCTGCATGTGTTGTAGATTCTTTACAGCTCGTGTGAGCAGCATCATGTAATGTTAATGTCTGATCCATAGCTCGTGTGAGCATTATTATCTTGTGGATCCCAGGTATATTCGTTATAGTTATCTGGGCGATGAAAATAAACAAGATATGGAATGAAATTGTTTAAATAATGTGAATACTAAATCTAAAATGGATACATGAGAATGGATGATTTAAATTTTGTACTTGCTGAACGTTTTTTATATAGATTAAATGGTACTGTTGGAAATTTTATTTGATTCATGTGTTTTAATCTCACCTGTTGCTATTAAACTATGATAATAGGAAACTTTATAGTAGCTCGTCCATTTAATTAAATGTAAAAAGAGTTGAGTTATATTGTTTTTATTTGTGATTGATAAATAAGTAAAATTGAATTGAGATATAATTGGTTAAATGTGTTTTGGATCATATTAAAGATAAATGGTTATATTATAATATTGTGTAATCTAACGTATTAACCTCTAGAAGTGTTAAGTGATGTACTTGTGAATGTAACAGGATGCCAAATGATATTTGTACTTGTTACATTATGTTTTTCATAATTTAATTGTAAACTTATCGAGGTAGGTTAAATGAATTTCATACAAGCTTACTAAGCATTTGTAATGATTATCTTGTTTGCTTTCCTGTCTTTGAATAGGTTATTTTGCGAAATGCGTTGTTCGGATTAACTTGGAGCTCACACTATCCAACCTCTGATTCGGTAATCTTTATTTACTCCAGATTCAATTATGTGACATGTATATAGGGTTGCATTTGTGTTTAAGTGATTTTGGATGTTTATGATCTTGGTCGAATGACGTTGATGATGTTGGATGATTTGATATTATTATAAGAAATGAAGTGGCAAGTGAATAACCTACTTGAAATATGATTTACTTAAGCTAATGGATATGCACATGTAAATAGGTGTTATAGTTTATATGTATATATATAAATTATGTTTTGAAATGGTACATGTTTGTTCAAATGGTATTTTGGTTATGTTGGTAGGCTTGTGAATATGAATGTCTATGTATATATGTAATGTTTTGGTCTTGTTTTATAAGTTACATTTTAATGAATTAAAGAATGTTATAGGATGGCATATGTGTGCAATGGGTGTTGTATATTTGAGCTTGTTTGCAATACTCATGATGAAGTAGATTTTGAATTGGTAAGATATGTCTATTTGGTCTTTATACTTGAAAATGCTTTGTTGGTACATGAAATGATTGCTATATGGAAATGTTTAGGTGATAGAATTTATGGATGAAAGGTCATTGAATGTTAGCTTGCAAAATTTTAAATTGAGGTGCCAATTGTGGCATATTGGTTAGGCACTTAATATATATGAAATAAGTATTGTTTTGAGTATGTTTTGATGATTATTTGAACAAGTTTGATTGTTGCTGTGATGTAGCTTGTAACTTAAGTGAACTAGGTTTAGGTGACTTGTTGAAAAAGGGTCCTTTAGGTGCACACGGGCTGAACCTGACACACGGTTGTGTGCCATACACGGGTATATGGCACGATGGTATGCTCTGTGTGATTTAGGTTTCAATTGGCATACACGGCCATAGTCTGTTACACGGTTTGGAGACACAACCATATGACTCCACCTACACGATTTTTGCCCTTGCACACGATTGAACAACACGACCATGTTCCATAGCTTCGCACGACCATGTTCCATAGCTTCCCACAGCTTTAGCCTGTCACACAGTTTGTCCACATGACCGTGTGACCCCTACTGTTTTGTATTTTTGCCTTCTTTTTCTGAAATGTTTCAAATGAGTCCTTTATTCATTTTAAACTATTTTAGAGCTTCCGTGTGTACATTTTAACTCGATAATATATGAATATCATGTTTTTGATTATAAGTTTGATGATTACTGTTTCTTTCAAGAAATTTTACATTGATATAACATGATTCTTTTATGTTATGTTTGTAGCATCCTGTAACCCTAATCCGATGACAGAGACAAGTAAAGGGTGTTACATTAAGGATATCCTATGAGGGTAATACACTTATGTCAAGGTCATTGGACAAGTACAGATTATGTTGCTTTCGTAATGGTACCTTGTTGGGGAGAACTCAATCACGATACTATAGTGGAATAACTTTGTGACTAAATGAGTTTATAATTAATAGGCAAAAAGTTAGAACTTAATTATAAATCATTGGAGCCTTAATTGCAAATGTCCAATCAGTCGCTTCGATAGCTTGTTGAAACAAAAAAAGAACTGCAGGATGAATCAAATGAATAGAAATAGATAGAAATGATAAAGTTAGAGAAATGAGTTACCTTCGAAAATGAATGTGGTTTTCTCATTAAGTATGAAAATGACTTGAGCATTAATTTATGGTTTTTTAAATTATTAATTAATTAATTAATTGAAGTTCAAAAATTGATTTAAATTAATTGGTCATTATGAATCCAATTGAATGTAGAAAATTTAAATATATTTTCTTATAGTTTTTTTTACGGTAAAGTCGTCATGATTTTAACAAAATTAGAATTGGGTTGAGAAAATTATTTTATTAGAAATTAGTTTATTTAAATTAATTAAGAAAATAATATTTAATTTGAGAAACAGAAAAAAGACATGTACCAAGTTGGAATAAATTTTAAAGTGTTGGGTTAAAGTCCAGGCAGCGCATATAATTGGACCCAATACAGGAAAGGTCCAACTCCCCTGATATGGAATGCATGTGAGGACAAACCCTAGTATTTCTATCTAGGATTGCGGCTTCTCCCCCTAAATAATAGCGAGTTGGAGATTTTTTCTATCAAAATAATATTCTTTGTATTCTACTACTTCAATTAGGAATCTATCAACTTTCCCTATAAATAGATGGCACTGATAGGCTACAAATCACACCAACTGAAAGAGAAAAACACAAGTTTCTCTGAAGTTTTTAACATTGCTATTTTTGCAGAAAGTATTGAAAATTTATTTTAAGAATAAATTCTATTTTTGGAGAATTGCAATTCTACTTGTTTCTATTTAAGAGAGATTTACTTTCCCACTGAAAGTAAAAAAAAAATTCTAGTTTTGTATTTGATTTGTTCGATCCCACACTTGGAACAGTTCGTCGTATAAGAATAGCAGAGAAGATTGTTAAGTTGAAAGCCAATAACAACAAGGATCCGCTTACCTGAAAACACAGGTACGAATTCAATCTAGGGTTTATTGCTATAAATATCATAAATCGAGTCGATTTTCAAAATTTAAAGTGTCTGTTGTGCAAGAAAACCATTTTTGAACCATTTTTTCTCCGACATCTATTTGAGAAGAGAATTTTTGTTTTCATAATAAAAGTTAAGAAAACTATTTCTAGTTTTGTGTTTTGATTCGAATCATTTGAGCCCACACTCGAAGCACTTTGTGGTACGAGAATAGCGGAGAAGATTGTTTGGTTGAAAATTGGGAACGAAAAAGATCCGCAAGTGCAAATTCGATCTAAGTTTTATTGCTATAAATATCACAAATCGATTTAGTTTTCAAAAATTTTATTTTTCTCTATACGAGAATGTAACAACTCGTTTTCAGTGATGTCGGAAACAGTGGTTTCGGGACCACAATTCCGACGAGTAAAATTTTTATTTTATTATTTATTATAGGTCTATGGGATTATATTAAGGTTGTATTAGTTAAAAACGTCCAATGGCTATGAAATCTTAAACTAAAGGACTTGAATGGTAAATAGACCATTTAAGGTGTTAGTGGATGTGTATGGGCAAGGTTTTAATGAAATTCTGATAATTTTTAAAGGTTAAAATCATAACTGATTAATTAAAAGAAAAATTAAATAAAGAAAAGATGAAACAAGTATCATGTTTCTCATTATTTCATTCTAAAAACCTAAAACACCATTAAAGGAGCTTGGAGCATTCGACTAGCCTTGTTCTTGTACATGGTATGTATAATTGTCCCGTTTTTGATGATTTTTATGTTTTTTTGATTGTTTTAGCTTAATCTAGCTAGCCCCGAGGGTTAATTTGTAAAATTGTTAAAGATTGAAGGACTTGCCATGGATTTTTTTGAATGTGTTTTGATGTTAAATGATAGATTATTAAACTTTGCTGTAAAACAAACATATCTTGTTAAATGATTTTTGATGAAATTTGAAATAAGGGATTAAATTGTTGAAGATGCAAATCTATAGGTTTTATCGTGAAATGTTGGTAAATATGGGTTGTTTCAAGGTCCCTTGCATCATGGGTCAAGTTAAATTTAGGTTAAAATGGTTAGATTCTAAGTTATGAGCTTAGAGACTAAATTGTAAAAAGTTAAAATATTAAGGGTAAATTGGAAATTTTACATAAGTATGAACTATGGATTAAATTAAATACTAGAAGTACTTGATTGATTGAAATTATCTATTTGGATCAAGATAAACCACGACGTTCGGACTTAGTTTGAGGAAAAGCTAAAGCGTCAGACTAGTTCGACTATATTACTACGCCCTAACTATCAAGGTAAGTTCGTGTGAACAATATTCATTTTAATGTTGTCTAAATTGAATGTTTACTATGTTTGTTTAATGCAAATTCAACAATATATGAATGTATTCATCCTATGTTGAATTGAAGGATATCTAGTCCCGGTTGAACCTTAAGAATTCTTAGGATACAAATGATATGTCATTAGGGATTTCATGTTTCAGGTGTTGGTCTTGAATGTCCTACCGATGGCTGAGGTCCTGCATTTGTTGTGGATTCTCCACAGCTCGTATGAGCAGCATCAGGTAGCTTACATTCTGACCCATAGCTCGTGTGAGCAAGCCCATTTCACAACTAGTGTGAGCAATTATGTTGTAACACCCCTAACCCGTATCCGTCGCCGAATTAGGGTTACGAGGCATTACCAGACAAAACACATATCAGCATAGTCATTTATCATTTTTATACACATGGTTATATCAACTTCTATACCATATAACTTCTAAATCCAATATCAATCATCTACCAAATCATGTTAATTAAATATAGTTTGATGTCCAAACCACATAACTTTAATATTAATGACATTCATATAATTCATTAGATAAATCAAACATAACATTTCGTAACTTCTGTACAATCATACAATAAAGCCATTCGAACTAAATAACTATAATTATTATGCAATCACATATGAAACTTAAGTAATAATGCAACCTGGTCGAACATATTATTGATGTATATATATGTAAAATGCACATACCTATTTTAAAATTTAACATTATCTTGATACTTTTTACACTATCCATTTAAGCTACCCAAAACATATTTAAATCATAATCATCATTTACCATTTAGATCTGTACCAAAAAAATTACCAAAACAATCATGAAACATATTCAATACTTATTATTTAACAACCGAACTTACATGACTAAACATTCAAACATAATATATGTATATATATTTGACACCACAAACCGAATCAAATTAACTAAGCCACAAATGATCATATCAATAGTATTTCAAATTCACATGAATTAAAACCAACCAAATAACTTATGTTCAATCGAAGCATTATTTATATATTCGGTTCCCAAATTCAAACTCATATGACCAAACCAAACTACCATAAAACATAACCATAATTTACTATCTCCATTCACATCTAAATAATCAACCAAAAATAATGACATAACCATTATTTAACCTATGTTTCATATACCATAAACACACTTTTAAAGTGAGCTACTTTCATAGCCGAGTATAGACCAAGCTTTTCATTGTCCAATACCGAATTATATTTCAAAACGTCACAAGCATATATATATATATATATATATATATATATAATGGGACATTTCTCCATAATAAGCTCAAGTAATAAGCAAATACCAAAGTGAACTAATCATAAGCCACATATATGTATATCATTGCTTCTACTGCAATCAAATTCTAAACACACCACATAATCTATACCATGACCGAAAATGCATTAACATGAACATCATTAACAATCAAAACACATTTATATATCAAGGTTACTACACGCATATATCATGACCAAAATTACTTAAACATTAGAACATTAACATGAAGATTGAGCCATTTTTGCATGGCTAAATATATACAAATTTCGAGACCAACCAAAACAAATGCTAGCTTATACATGCCATATGTTCAAAGTTTCAAGCTTTCAAAATACCGAAATAGAGATCGATAGTGTGACAGACTTCCTTGACGATCCCCGAGCTCGTAACTAGCTTTCCAAAAATCTAAAAAAATAACGAACAAACACACACAGAGTAAGCTTATATTGCCTAGTAAGTTAAAAGCAAATAAATTATCAAATGAACATTAGCATAGTTATATCAATATGGTCGAACATGAACAAACTCATACACATATTAGTCACGCCTTTAACATGTATAATTCATATCATCATCTCAAGTATTATACTTACCTATTTTCATGAACATTTAATTTTTCATGTACCTGAGCCATTTAACTCAATTTCACACTCGATCTTAACTTAACACTGCCGTTGAACCATTTGGAATCAATAAGGATACTCGGATAACTCAAAAATCTCATACAATGCCAACGTCCCAGACGTGGTCTTACATGTAATCAAATAACGATGCCACTATCCCAGACCGGGTCTTACATGTAATCATATACGATACCAATGTCCCAGACATGGTCTTACACGCAAATCGCAAATAGATGCCAACATCCCAGACGTGGCCTTACACGATATCATCAGATGTCGTAATTTAATCGAATTAAGCTCGTAAACAATTTTCCCATACTTAAAAACAATTCGACATTTACACATATATTTATTAAAATTAAATTTGACATTTATAATGCATATACATTCAAATTTAACGGCGTTTATTTACTTACGAACTTACCTCGGACGAAGACGAACGGACCAGAACGGCTATTCGACCACTTTTGATTTCTCCCGATCTAATTCTATTTTCTTTTGTTCTTGATCTATATAAATTCAAATTTGGCTGTTTCATACACATTTCATTCAATTCAAACCACAAACACATAATTAGGGCATTTTGCACTTTAACCCCTAAAATTCACATTTTTAACATTTTGGTCCCTATTTCTTAAAATCACAAAATGCACAAAATTTCATATTTCCCATGCTTGGCCGAATATCCATATAGTTCATATAAGCCCATATCTTTCATTTATTTCACATTTTAACCCTTCAATTTCTCATTTTCACAAATTAGTCCATACTAAGCAAATTCATCAAAAATCACAATACAAAATATATTTATCTATCATTAAGCTTTCATATTTCACCATTTAACATCACAAATCTTACAAAATAAACAATTACATAACTCAAATTTATCATTAAATTCTAAAATTTAAGCATGGGCTTGATAAAACACAAAGTAACGATATCAAAAACGTAAAAATGATCAAAAATCGAACAAATTACATACCTAATTTAAGCTTCCAAGTGTGTCGAACTATTTAAGCAACCATGCTTTCTTTTTCTTTCAACTTTTAGCCAAAAAAAGATGAGAATGCATGGCTATTTTATGTTTTGTTTATTTAATTCATAATAATATATCATTTATCATTTTGTCCATTAATTAAACATTATAAAATCATCAATTATAAGCCCAATACCGTGCATGCTATTATTCAATGGTCAAATTTCAACATAAGGGCCCCACATTATAAAAGCCATAACAATATAGCACTTTAACAAAAAGCATGCTACTTTTTCATTTTATGCTATTAAGTCCTTTTATAAAATCAAGCATACAAACGATAAAATTTTCACAGGAAATTTTCACATATATAAATTAACATGCTGTAGACACCAAAAATAATATTAAAATATTTTTCCAACTCAAATTCGTGGTCCCAAAACTACTGTCTGACTAGGGTCTAAATCGGGCTATTACAAATGTAAAGGCACACTATGTGTGAGCTTTCCTGAGTATCTGATGTAATTCTAGATGATTCAACGAGTAAGAAAGGAAATGAAATAGTAAATATTTAAATGGATTGAATCATGACTTATGAAAATGACTTATGAGCTAAATGATGCATCTACTTATGGAATTTACATATCTTATGGTTTATTTCATTTGTATCATGGACAAGTTTACTAAATTTTGAGTTGGTGATGTTGTATAGGCTTTTACTAAGCTTATTACATTGGTGATAATTTATGTTTAACCTTTTAATTGTTAAAATGACATAGTAAGTTTAGTTTAAGTTTATACGAGCTTACTAAGCACTCGTTGCTTACGTAGTTTCTTTTTTTTTAGATTATCGGAAGCTCGATCGGTTGGAAGCTCATCAAAGACCTATCACACTTTTCAGCAGTCAATTCGGTAGTTTTTGAGTATTTTGGCCAAGGTTAATAATGACACGTAAAGGATGTTATGTAATGGTGATTATGTTATGCTTTGAAGATTATGTTTGGTTGATGGAATTGTAATGCTTGTTAAGCTATGTCATTTTGGTACTTTAAAGTGCTTGTGAACAAGGTTCTGTTGGTAAGTTGATGATGGCTTACAAATGGTCAATTTGTGACATGTTATGGCACATATTTGAACTAGGTCTTTATGCATGAATTGAGGAAATATTAACATGTTTAGGTAAATGATGTTTTAATGCTATTATGGTACCTTTGAATGGCATATTGGTTAGGGAATTAGGTTTTTGGAAATGACATAATTGTATGTATTTGAATGATGCTTAGGTCCCTTAAAAGTGTGCACAAATGAATTGGTTTGTTATGCATGAATTGGTTGTGAAATGGCTTGATTTTAGATACATTTTTGGGTTCACACGGCCTGGGACAGGGGCTGTCACATGACTGTGTGACACACATGGCCTGGTGACACGGCCATGTGTCATTTGTGAGTTTCTTGATGTTTTAAATCATCGAGTTACAGCTTGGCACTCAAGCGTGTGTGGTAACTCAGAGAGTTACACGGTCTGGCACACGGGCTTGTGACCCTATTCAGTGACTTACACGGGTAAGGACACGGGCTGGGACATGGCCGTGTGTCCCTTGTTCGAATGTTACACGACCTAGGGTGATGTCACACGGCCGTGTGACCCCTATTTTCCAATTTTTGTAACTTTTCTTAAACTTTTTGTTTTGTTCCAAATTAGTCCCAAATTGTTTCTAATTTATTTTTAGGGCCTCGAAGTCTCGTTTTAAGGACAAAATGTATGTGAATGAATGACTTATGATATGTTTAAGATATTTAATGTTATGATGATGTATGATTTCTGGTTGATCGATAATACTTTATAACCCTAATCCGGTGATGGATACGGGTTAAGGGTGTTAAAGAGAAAACCATTTTTGAATAAAATTTTTTCCAACATTCTTTCATGGTAATTTCACCTTCTTGCAACTAAAGCTGCAACTTGCAATGTAATACTCTTCTTAGCATTGCCTTTGTTCTTTTGTATCTTATCAAGGTTCATTTTAAAAGTTTACTATGAACTAATGAATCACTATCTAACTTTGAATTTTTGAACCATAAGAAGAAATTATGAGAGGAGGTGAAGAAAGGATTGGAACTTAGAAAGAAGTTAGGTTTACGTGTAATGGGTATGAAGAAGAGGTGATAAAATAACTGGTGCAAATTGAAGAAACTATATTTAATTTGGACGTCTGAGTGGATGCTTTAATGTAGGTTCGATTGAACTTCAACATTTCTTTAATGGTCCTATGGTTTAAAATGTAGTTATTTCATTATTGGTTTTTGGTTGGTGTTTGGATAAGATCTTCTTTTGTTGGTGTGTCAGTTGAGTGGTGTCAATAAGAGTTGTTGTCTCTTATTTGTTGGGCTTTGACTGGATTTTCTTGTATGTTGATATGAGAGTTTTGTGTGTTATTTTCTTTGTGTGGGTTATGTTATTAGGAGTTGTGTTTTGTATGCCTGTGGCCATGTTCGATAGTGTTCTATGGGTGCTTCTTTTGTTGTCATTTTTGTATGATTGACCTTTTGGTTAAGATCCCTTTTAGGGTTAATAAAATGGTTTTTGACTGAGTAAAAAAATAAAGTTGAGTACTAAGCTTTTTCATCATGGAGTTGATAAAAGCCCTCATTCTTGTCTTTCAGTAAGCTCAATTCATGTCATCCAACATAAGAGGGTCTTGATATTGATGTTCACTCCATCTCACCAGCAAATCAACAATAGGATCTCCACTCAGCATGTCAAGTGCATTGCTTTGATACTAATTGAGAATTCATTGATTTTGCCATTCAAATGTTCATTCAATTGCAACTAAACTAACTTATAAATAATTATAAAATAAGAGATGAACACTAAAGTTTGGTTACGCAAGTCATAAACTTCCTATGTTTATGGGGCTTTGTCTAGAGATTAATCCATTATAAATCAATAAGTACAAAACGTAATTCAAGTCCAACTCGCTCACCTAGCTAGTTGTAACCTTTCTCTTATACTCAATCTAGATTACTCTTTCCACTAAGATTTTTTTCCTTGAAAGCTTAGTTGTAAACTGAACAACAAGAACAATTTACTTACAATAGTTTTGCACTAGCATAGATTTCGCACACAAATAAGATAAATTCTCTCTTAATCTCATACATAAAACTAAAATAAGTCTTTTGTTAAATAGTCATGTATGGCTTGCACAAATACAATTAATACAAGCCTCTAATTTCTCAAAAATAGCCTTTAATTAAGTCTTCAATATCGAATGAAGTGATAAAAATTTTCTCGATATGAGGTTCCTTGTAGATCAAATCTCTTCAAATATGAAAACTTCAATCACATTGAAATATTTATAATGTCCTTGTTTGACTTGATTGTCCAAATTTTGTCTTCAATGAGTACTACTAAAAATCCTTAAGAATGTGCTAATAATAACTTCAACGCTTTAACTAATGTTAACAAATATAATATGATGAATTCGCTGATAATATACATAAAATGTTAATATTTGATATATTGGTTGCGTATAGTTTCAATTAGATATTTTGTTATGATATGTCATCATTTGATTTATTGACTATATAAAAATTAAACACTATCCATGTATCAAACGAAAATTTATAAATAAATGTATATAAATCAAATATAGATAAATTAAAAAATAAGTTTATTATATGATACATTAGTGGTGGAATTTTTTTAACTCTACAAGCAAAGTTAAAAAGCCATCTTGTATACACAATATTTTTATTATTTAATTATCAATTAAGGATATGTTATGACTTTTTAACCCGCTCAAAGTTAAAACAACTTCACCACTAATGTATCAAATTATTATCTTTAAAACTCAATAAGCAATACCAATATTAATAACACACAAATATGGTAAAGTCATAGAGACATATAAGTTGCTCAAAGTAGACACAATAATTGTTCATAATATCAAATTCGTAGTTGATATCTATATTACTAAGATTGTCAAACACTGGAATACTCGTAGAACTTAAAAGTTATTATCATTCAGAAACTAAGCACCCCCTCCATTTCTGAGCTTATAGCTCATATAGGCAGCTTTAGCTATTGGATAACTGCAGCCCTTAACTCCCTCACAATGTTCATCACATCCTCTCTTGTAAGTTTGGTTGCATCGGCTGCACTCGGAATGCGAAAGGCATCTGCGAGTTGAAGTCGGCACGAGCAGCTCGGTGGTATCCGTGGTGATCCATATGCTCTCTCACATTTTCATAAGTCAGTTGCTGTTGATTCTGCAAAATTTCTTAGCATGCATGTTAATTATAGGGAAAATATCCAAATATTCATATACGTATAAACCATTCTAATGATTGAAGCTAGATGTTAGCAGCTTAAGGTCTAAGATTCAACCCCGAAAATGTAATGTACCAAAAATAAAATGTATAAACCATTCATGAACATCAAACAACAACGAGAATAGCATCATTACGTATGTATCGCGTTGGCAAGATGAGACTAGGAATGTCTAAATGGAAAGGATGAAGAATTGGATGGCATTTAGCCCTTTACTAATCATCTAGCAAGATATTAATTTATGGCCTGTTTCGGAACTATGATTTTGGCTAAAGTTTTAGCGTTTTAATAAATTTTGTATTTTGAAAATTCTAAATTTTAAAATAGATTTTAAAATCTAAATTTAACTCTTATGAAATTGAATTTGGATTTGTCAAATCCAAATCCAACTTTTTATTTGCTATCCAAACAAATAATTTAGATTTTCAAATCCAAATTCAAAATTTTTCATCCAAAATCATAGTTTCGAAACAGGCCATATATTCCACTCACGGATTTAGTAGGATAATATCCAAATCTTATATTTATGTGAGTGGAATGTATGTGAGTGAAAATAATAAATTCATAAATCATAAATTTTAAAGCTAAAAGTTTGAAATTCAAATTCCAGTTCCCAAAGGCTACCTTAGATAAATTTTCGTAAAAGTATCATGTAAACCCATGTACTAAAAAAATGAGCAAATTGGTCCTTATACATTAAATCAAAGAGCAAATCGATCTTTTTTGTTCAAATTTTCATCCATTTCTATTGTTAGAAGCTGGTGTAGCTGACGAAATAACCAAACAATTACACCTGGTGTGCCACATGTATCTCATTTCCATGTACATGGACCAACTTTAAATAATAAAAGTGGATGAAATTTTTAACAAAAAGACCAGTTTGCCCTTTGATCTAACATACAAGGACTAATTTGCTCATTTTTAATAAAAGGTACAAAATTGCAATCTAAGTACAAGAGACTCCATGATACTTTTATCATTATTTTCATATATTATACATGCATATATATTCCACAAGGACGTTCTTTATGTATAGTATTAGTTTCGTAACGATACATATATCATATATGAGATTAATATTCTTCCCTCCTCCATTCAGATATATACATATCTACTCATACATTGGTCAACAAGGAGAGATTAGACTGTGTTTCTTAAACTTGGTAAGAAAAGAAAATATGAGGGGGGAAAAAAAAACAATACCACAATGAAATTGAGTTGCTTATTGTCCTCCTCCAAGAATTTCGTCTGAAAAGAACACCCAAAAGTGTACACAGTTTAGGCAAATCATTAGCAAATAAAGTTCAATTAACAAATGTTAGCCAATTGAAGAAGTGGGAATTCTATCTTCAATTTAAACCCAATTATATTCACAAATATGCATACATTTTTCTTTGCCATATCAAGAACATCCATCTGCACACAAAGAAATAACAACAGGAACCAAAATCATCAGATTCATAAGAAGCTTTAACTATATGTGTGTGTGTGTGTGTGTGTGTTTGTGTAAGTATGTATTTGTATGGGTGTGCGTATATATACTGGCCTGCTTGGCACGGACACAGGTAAGGCCATTCTCGAGGGCATCCTCTAAAGCCATCAGCTCCTTGTAAGGCAAAGATGTGATATCCTCCCCTTTCAAATGCCTAATTTAAGGGCAGGACAAATATACATAGTTAAAAGCAATTCATGTATTCTTATTATGTTGATACGATTTTTACATGTCATAACTGTGTTTAAGGTTTTTATATACTTATACCTGAGCTCAATCTGCATGCTATCATTCTCTTTCTTGATTCTATCTATTTCATTGCTGAGATTCTGCAGTGAGTTTTTTTGTTTATGACAAAAGAAAAGAAAGAAACTGTTAGTTTATCTTTCACAAGAAAACTATAGCAATATGTATATTATATAAATGAACTATGAGCGTACGTATTGGCATGCTGGTTAAAGTTATGCTTTTGACCAGGAAACCCTAAAGCTACCATTGTGAACTAGGTAGATCTTACTGGATTTCTGTTCAGGGAAAAAAATTACATTTAATTGTTTTATATATATATATACTTTCAAAACTGACTCCTATATATATATAGATCTTCAATTTTTGCAAGGAAAAGGAAGGTGGAGAATAACATCATTTTTACCAGATCTGTTCATAGACGATGTTACATATCAGATTTTAGAATTTAGATAGTTTTGAACTTCTAGTTTTCTTTTTCAACAAACATGATGAACTAATAACATCCCATTTGTAGATCTATTCAAAGATTTCATAGTTCATGTTTGTTTTGCTATATTTTTACCCCAAAAAAGGTCATTTTCCTTGTTCTTGCAAGAAAATATCAAAAAGTGAAAGGGAAAATAAAAGAATAAAAAACCTACCTCTTGTTTAGCATCCCATAACTTTTTCCCAGAAGTTTTCTGATATTGGTCCAAAATATCAATCAACCTTCACCACCAAAAAGATGAACTTTTTTTTTTATTTTCACCCTCAAAGGAAATCAAAAGAAAATCCCCATGAAAAAAAGTTGAAAAAACAAAACAAAAAAAAGAAAGTAACAAGGTTTCGTACTTAGTAGAAGGGCTGCAATATTCATGCATCTTCCCAGAACTAGCAAAGATGATAAGAGAAACTTTAGCATCACAAAGAACAGTAATCTCTTTAGCTTTCTTCATGATTCCATTCCTTCTCTTTGAGTAAGTGACCTGCCTGTTACTTGAGTTCTCAATCCTCTTGATCTCAATCTTGCCTCTCCCCATCTTTGATTTCTCTCTTTCTACTTCTTTGCTTTGGTGTTTTTTGGTTGTAAAATGGTGAGGAATGGAGCACAAAATGAGGTTTAAAGACAAGAGCCAAGAGAGGAAAACTAACAGTTTCAAACATTCTATTTCAGGTTTGGAGATTAGCATACTTTCTAAGTGTCACAGTACGGACATGTTTGTTTAGGGTTATTGGCATTACATACACACAGTCATGGGTCGGTTCGTATCCGTCGTGTTCAAATAATCAAAACTTTATTTGTCTGAAATTCGGTCTAGTTTATCAAACTCCGGAAAATATATTAATTAAATTAAATTTACGGTACACCCACGATATTCAAACAAAACTTAAAAAATGTGTATAAAACATAAATTAAATTATTATTTTAAAAAATAAAAAATACAATTGATATATTTAATGAAAGGCTAGCATATCTTAATTTTTAAGAGACCTAAAAGAAATTGTCCCACTTAGCAAAGAGGGCCACCTTCGCTCCTTTAGTTATACCTCATTGAGTAAAAACTATATATAATAAATATAATTATTAAAAATTCGCTTTGTTTCAAGTTCAAATCTTTTTATAATCAATTTTTTATTGATTTATTATTTAAAAAGATAAAAATATCTTTGTAAAAAGATAACTTAATTTGTACACGAGAAAATATTTTAGTAATTTAAATAACTGAATTGGTGTTTCATTGATTCATGATACCAACCCAATAAAGCATTTAAAATAATAATAAATATAATTAAAATCCAATTTAAATTTGAACCAATTTTAAGTGGTCATTGATTTGATTTTTTTCTTGTTCAAACCTATTTTTTATTTAAATTTAAATATTTATTTTAATTATTAAATATAATTCGAATTGCTGAGTTGAATCAATAAATTAGTGGTGATAAAAAAAGTTTATGTACTTTTTTAATTAATTTTTACTAATTTATATCTATAGATTTTGATAATTGGAACATATAAAATATTTATTTTTAGATAGTAAATTTTAAAAAGAAATAAATTACTTATAGATTAAATAAAACTAAAATTTAGTTCTTGTGAATGGAAAATCCAATCAAATTGGATAAAATTAAATAATAAGGGACTAAAATCAAAGAAATTTTTATGAACCCTAAATGTAAAAACCTAGTAGGCGAATAGAAGGGGGAGCTTTCTAGGGTTAGGTATTTCTTTTTAATGGGAATTTGGACAAGACTTGGGAAACTGATGAGAGGCGGCTAGCTTTGATGTGTTTGATACGTTAAAAGAGATGAATTTTAGGTGTATGCTATGATGCCACGTGTCATTACATGAAGCCTTTGAAATCTAATAAAATATTAGATAATAGTCTTGTCTAGGGTTAAGTGATGGAACTAAACATTTCACTCTCGTATTATTAAAACCATATCTTAACCATCAAATCTAAATTAAAAAAAAGTGTTTTTTTCTCTTTTATTCCTAAATTTTAAATAAATTTTGTAAAATATAATGGGAAAATGTAACATTCAATCCTTGAATTTAGTAATTTTTTTTTTCAGTTGGGTCCCTTTTGATCCACTTGAGTCCTCATAACTTGGAAATTTTTTCCAATCTGATCCTTGAACTTAGATTCGATTAATATGTGATGATGTGATATTCTGAGATTATATCATGCCATTATCTAAAAATCTTAAAAAATGTAAAATCTAAAAAACAAAATAATGTATTAAGAAATTATCATGAAATCATAAATTTTTTAAAAAAAATTAAGTGATGATATGGCACAATCTCATAGCGACACGTTATCATACGTTAATAAAATCCAAATTTAAGGATTAAATTGAGAAAAACTATCGACTTTTAAAATTAATATGGACCAGAAAAATATTTAAGAACCAAAAAAAAAAAAGTTGTGAACTAAATGGAGATGAGTAAGGGTCAAAAAGAAAAGAAAAGTTGGTAAAAATAGAAAGCATATGATTTTCCAAGAGTCAAAATCAAAATCTCCCGTTGTCTTAATATTATTTGTCTTAAAATTAGATTTGTCCGAGTGGATTTTTTTTTTTTTGTTTTCTCTAAACTTGTTTTGATTTTTTTTAATCTTACATTAATTTTGGATTTTGATAATTTTTTTAAGTGTATTCTTTGTATTTGGATTAAATTAAGATGAGATGACATGATACTTTGAGACTATGTCATGTCGTTACTTAAAATTTGAAAATTTTATATAAAATCTAAAAAATATTAAAATTTATAAAGAAATTAAAAAATAACAATCTTTTAAAAGACGTGACATAATTTTAAAGTAACATGCTATCATATATCAATAGAATCCAAATTTAAAAATTAAATTAAGAAAAAGTTACCAAAATTTGGGACAAAAGTAGAACAAAAAAATTTAAGAACCAACAAGAAAAAAATTATCAAATTTAAATGTATTTCAAATATTAAACGGAGATTAGTAAAATAATAAGTGTAAAAAAAAAAAGAGTAAAAATGGAAAGCATAACATTTCCAAGAGTCAAGATAAAAATTACATGTAGGACACGCAAGTAAAAGAATTTAAAAAAAAAAGCAAAAAAAAAAAAAACTTTAAATGATTTTTATTTTTGAAAAGTGATATTTATTAATAGGGTAAATTTCCCCACAACCACTCAAATTTGATGCAGCTGGCAAAACAATCACTTTAATTTCAATTCAGTCACTCAACTTTTGAAAAATAATAAAACAGTCATTAACATTATCGAAAAGTGACAAATAAGTCACTTATTAACATTTTCGTCACTGGCTTAAGATGACTAGTGACGTGGCCAATTAACTAGCTGATGTGGCCAGTTAACTTGCCATGTTGGAGGAGCAGCCGAAGGGTAAAAGTTTATACGGGTTTAGGGGAAAAATAAGAATAGATGAATTGGTTTAGGGTAAAAAAACACAAACTGATTGGGATTAAGGAGAGGAAAAGAAAATCGACTAGGAAATCGATCAACAGGATTAAGGCTTGGAAATCAATTTTAGGGTTCAGGGTTGGACGATTTAAGGTTGAAGGAAATCGAAACACCATTGAATAGTAGGGGAAAGCTTCGGTCAAGGTATATTTACATGCATGGTTTGTTTTTGAACCCCGTTTTTAATGAATTTTATGTTTTTGAGATTGCTGCAACTAGGTCCAACTAGCCCGTACCTTCGTTTTTGAATCTGTTAAAACTTTTGGATGTTACCATTGATGAATCTAGGTTGTTTGCGATGATAATTATGTGTTTGAAGTTTTGATTGTGATTTTTGGTTGTTTTGGGAAGTGATTTTTCTTAGATTTTGATTTAAGGATTAAATTATTACAATGTCAAAATTTCAAGGTTTAATGGTGAATAAAAGGTGTTTTATGGAATTTTTAGAAGCCTTGAATATTCGGCTGTAAATTTTGACTTGTGAAAATGGTTAATTTGATTAATTTCGAGTAGAGGAGTAAATTATAAAAGTTGTAAAAGTTTAGGGAAAATATATAATTAATGAAAAGTTGAGGGTCATATGCATTGAAATGAAATGTGAAATATGTATGAGATTAATATATTATATTTAATCATTATATAGATCAAGACTTGAATCAAAAGGACAATAACCGAGAAAAAGGAAAAATAGCGGATTAGTCCCTACGTGTCGACCATGAATTAAATTGTAGGTAAGTACATAGTATTTCAATACATAAATAAAATTCTAATTGTAAAATTGTATTATTGTTCTTTGGTTTATATGATTATAGATAATTATTGTTTGAATGCACATATATGCCCCTATTTGTACTCCGGTACCCCTGAATACATATATGTTCCCCTATTAGTACTTTGGTACTCCTGAAGGCATATTCATGTTCCTGATTTTATTCTGGTATCTTTGAGTATCATTACATAATCTCATCATTTGTATTCTTGAAATTTTAGTAATCAAGTTATATGTGAATCGTGTCTAATTGTATTTAGATTAAACGTTTTACTATGTCTTTACTAAGCTAGGTAAGCTTACGGGTTTTTGTGGATTGTTTTGTAGTTAATCGTTGCTGACTCTTTGGAAGGATCAATCAACTGCTTACACTATCCATCTAAGTTGGTAGCTTTTGTATCTTTTGGGTAGTGGCATGTATATATAGATAAATATGTGGTTATGAAATGTTGATAGATGTAGTTTATGAATGAGATGTGGTTTTTGCTTAGGGTATGTTTTTTATTGATGAAACAAGTATACATATATAATGCCTAGATGAACACCTTGAGGTTTAGTTGTTGAATGAAGTGGTTTTAATCATAGTGCAATGCTTATTTGTTTAAAGTCATATAAAGGAGGTCTTTTGAGCATTTTTAAGGTAAATATATATATATATATATATATATATATATATATATATGGGGCCTTTAAATGGCATATTGGTTACATGAATTAGATTGATTGATTTGGTATATTTAGGTGTGTTGGAGTAATGCCTAGGTCAATTAAATGTGTGCATAATTGGGGTGGTGGAATAGGTATGGTTTGGTCTTAATATGGGATGATTTTTGGGTCAAATTTGGTGCACACAGCCTGGGGCACGGGCTGTCACATGGTCGTGTGACACACACGTCCTGGCGACATGATTGTGTGTTATTTGTGAATTCTTGGTGTTTTAAGTCAGTGAGTTACACGGCTTGGCACATGACCGTGTGTGGCAAGTTAGAGAGTTACACGGTCTGGCACACGACTTGCGACGTGTGACCCTACTCAGTGAGTTACATGGGTGAAGGCATGGGCTGGGACACGACCGTGTGTCCTTTATTCGATTGTTACACGGCCTGGGCTATGTCACACGGCTGTGTGACCCCTGTTTTCACATTTTTACAACTTTTTCTTAAAATCTCAGATTTGTTTCGAATTAGTCCCAAATTGTTTATAAACTATTTTTGGCTTCGAAGGCCCGATTTAAGGCCCAAATTGCATGTTTTTTAATAGGTTCTTAATGAGTTTTAGTTAATTAACATTGAATGTCAAATTTTGATATAAATTGTTTGGAATTGCTTGGTAATACTCTGAAACATTAATCCGGTGACGGAGACGAGTTTGGGGTGTTACACTTCTAATCTACCATGTGCATATTGATAACCTTAGGGTTTAGTGACAAATAATTTTTTATTGAATTATTTGAAATTGTGTATGTCATTGAATTATGATTTATAAGTATTTTAAATATCGATTGAAATATGATTATTGTTTGTATCAAACTGAATTGCAGGTTTGGATTTTTGCAAACTTATTGTTTGCTATTTGCATACTAATTTCCTTAGGAAAGAGATTGTTTGGTTATTATCTGACATGTGCATGATATTGTTTTGGATTAAAGTGCATGATTATTGTTTGGTTATTGTACATGACAAAAATGGAATTTTTTTGTTAATTTTTTTTTTGTATTGGTTATTGTCTACCATTGCCTAGGTTTAGGGTTAAAGTGTTTGATTATTGTCTACCATGTATATGACAAAAATGGATGTGCCTGTATTAAATTGTTTTTTGTATTGGTTATTGTCTGCCATTGCCTATGTTGTATTAGATTGTTTTGTTATTGTCTGCCTTTATTGATGTTAAATTTGTTTGGCAGGTTTAATTGATGATGAATTTAATAAGAGTGAAGAAGAAATGTCTGATTTTGATGTGCCTGATAGTGATGTGTCTAATAGGATTAGGGTTAATCTAGATGGCTTAAATATGGATAATTTAGAAGTAGGAGAATTGTGTGATAGTGATGATTCTTAGAGGTTAAATAGTGCACATGAATCTAACTTAGATAGCCAAAATTGGCTTGAGTTCAACCCAGTCAATGACATGAGTAATCCTAAACTTCAGGTTGAATGTTATTTAGGTCTAAAGACAGCCTAAAAGAAGCTACCAAGCAATATGGTAGGTTGAATAGTTATTTTATTAAGTTCTCAAAAAATAATCTAAAAAGGTTAAAGGCAGTTTGCAGTTCAAAATATTTTTGGTACATATGGGCCTCTAGACTACACCCTAATGACCTTACTGGCCAGAGTTGGCAAATTAAGAGTTCAAACCCTAATAATACTTGTTCTAAAGTCTATAAAAACAAGAATATAACCTCAGCTTGGATAAGTTAACATTATAAAGACAAGTTCATTATCGATCTTGATTATTCTTTGACTTCATTACAACAAGATGTCAAAAGAGATTTTCTTTGTCTCGTCTCACTAACCAAATGTAGGAGGGCTAAATTTAGAGCATTAGAATTACTTGAAGGAGCTCATAAAGCTCAATATGAGAAGATGTATGAATATTTGTTGTAGGTTAGGACCTAAAATGTTGGAACAACAACAATCTGCTATCTAGATAACATATTGTTTCAAAGGATGTATGTTTGTCTGTATGCATGCAAAGATGGGTATAAGGTTGGTTGTAGGAGGATAAAAGGTTTAGATGGGTGTTTCTTGAAGGACTACTTTGGTGGCTACCTACTAGCAGCTGTTGGGATAAATGGAAATAATGGCATTTATCCTATTACATATGCTGCTGTTGAAAGTGAAAACCAAGCATCATGGCTCTAGCTTTTGGAGTTGCTTGCATTGGACTTGGAAATTGTGATTTCATATAAGATATCTTTAATGTCTGACAAACAGAGGGTAAAATTCTATTTGTCTGTTTTGTTTTATGTTGTTTCTATTTAGGATAGAATGTCAAAAAATTAAACTATTTTTGTTCTATTTACAGGGACTTGTAGAAGCAATATCTATGTTGTTTCCTAATGCAGAAACAAGACATTATGTTAAACACCTATATGCCAATTTCAAGAAAGCTGAGATTTGCTTTAGAAAGCTGCCAAGTAAACACTTCAAGGGATTTTGAGGATGTCATGGCTGAACAGAAGAATACCAATCAACATGCATAAGATTGGTTGAAGGAAAAGAACCTTACTCACTAGTCAAGGTCCCGCTTCTCAATTAGGAGCTAGTATGACATGTTGGTGAATAATCTTTCTGAATGCTTTAACTAGGTAAACCATTATTATTTATGTTTATTACTAATCATTAAGGACATATATTTGATTAAATAATTTGTCTCACTAATCATTTATGTTACTTACTGGTAGGTGATATTGGAAGCAAGAGGGAAGTCCATTATGACCATGATGAAAACAATTAGGACTAAGATTATGTTGTTGATTATCAAGAAGAAAGAATAAACTGAAAAAATTAAAGGAATCTTGTGTCCAAAGATCAAGAAAAAGCTAGATGTTAATATGAAAGATTCACTGAGGTAAATAGATCATTTTAAATATATTTATGCCTTTATTCAGCCATCACATGCTGGTGGGGTTGATCACATGTTGTTTTTAATATATGTATGTATTTCTTCTGCCATTTTTAATATATTTATGCCTTGTGTATGATATGATATGTTTTAGTGATATGTTTTAGTGACTACTTTTTAGGTGTGTTCTATCATAGGCTGGTGGAGACAGATATCAGGTTGAATGTGGTCTAGGCAATCAGCATATGGTGAACCTAGTTGAGAATTCTTGCTTCTGCAAGAATTGGGATCTCACTGGAATCCCTTGCATGCATGCAATAGTTGTCATTCATCAAAAAGATGAATACCCTAAAAATTTTGTAAAAACCTGGTACACTAAGCAAACCCGACTTGCCATTTACTCCAACTTCATAAGGCTAGTAAAGGGTCCTAAGCAATGGGAGTCAGTGCCAGACATGCTGCATATATTGCCTCCTACATTAAAGGCCACCTGACATACGTACTAAGGTGAGAAAAAAAGAATCTGATGAACCACAAACAACAGAAAGGCTAACCAAGAGAGGGGTGGAAATGAGGTGCAGTAAATATAAGAAATTAAGCCACAATAAGAGGAGTTGCAGAGGGAAGTCAGCCAAAAAATTCCAGTAAGTTATTTACCTTTGCTTCATTAGATTACTTATAAATGCAATTTGTTTGATGGATTTCACTTGTTCTTGTAGGTCAAAAGACACAAAGTTGGTGCTCATAACCAAGTGGTTGCACCAACTCAGTAAGAGGCTACCCCAACTCAGCAAGAAGTTGCCCTAACTCACCAACAAGATGTTTCCGAAGAGAAAAGCTTCCATTCAAAAGGAAATCAACCTTTGTTAGATGGATGCCTTCTACTCAAGAGTCATCTGTGACAGGCCCATCGATAACATTGTGAACCAAATGTTTATTTTGTTAACTTTTTAAGCTTGTGTAAATTTGCATATTACTTCTACTGATTTCTTAACTTAGGTAGATTTTTTTTTTGTAATTTTGCCTATAATTGCTACTGTTATCTAAACTTATGCATATAGTTACTAAATTTTTTTTTGTAAATTTGCTTACAATTCAAATGTGTTCAAATGTATTGAATTGTAGGCAAATTTGGCAACAATTTTCCCTTCTTTTTGTAAACAGTTTGACCTTAATTTATGAATGAAGTTTAATGCTGACCAATGTTTTTATGCTTTTTTTTCATCTTTTTTTTTTTCTCTTCTACCATTCTTAGCTTTGATCCATGCAATTTAAGAAAATAAAAAAAACAATAATCAAATACTCTTTCAAGTCTAAAAAGAATATTAAACTTCAGAAAATGAAATACAAATGTATGAGATTGACATTAGTCTTTCAAATTTCAAGTCTGTAAGCAAACTGATACCCTTAATAGACCGTGACATTTAGGTCTGTAAGCTTCCACTCACCATGAAAGAATACTCTCCCAATACCAATAGCCACATAAGTTGGTTTTCAGTGTTAACAACAACAATAACAACACCAGCTATCGCGTAAGCTGTTTTTCATTTTAAAAAAAGCAACAATATTATAAATAACAACATCAAACTGAATGTCTGAAATGGAAAATGGTTAAAAGGATTATTTTGTTATTTTTCGAAAGTTGAATGACTGAATTGAAACCAAGTGATTGTTTTGTCAGCTGCATCAAAGTTGATTGACTGTTTGTGTAATTTACCCTTATTAATAAGATAATAAAAATTAAAAAGTTAGTAAAATTTTAATTATATTGGTAAAGTTGAGACGTTAACTCTTTAAGTGCTCAAGATCAAGTTCCTAAAAAAGGAATTTTTTAATTTTATTTTCTAAAAAAATTAAATTACATTTATAGCCATACTAATATATTATATTTGTTATAAATTTGGATTACTTGTATTTTTCCAATTCAGCTGATGTTCGATTACTTGTATTTGTGACACTAACTTACTTATGTTCGATTAATTTGTGACACTAACTTACTCAAACACTTTATTTATAACTAAATTATGGAACACCCATGATAATGTAGGTGAAAACAATTATTTAAAAAATTATTAAAAATGATATTGAAATTAAAAATATTTTGGTGGATATGGTAAAGTTGATAGAATAAAAATTATGATGTTTTGGGTTAGAACACCGTTATATGTATATATTTTCTAGATTTTATATAAAGAGACTAAAATACTCTCAAAATAATATTTACTTCAATGTAAAAGAAAAAAGTAGGGTTTTAGTAAATTCATAACTGAGCTGGGACCCGATGGTGACACTGACTCAGTCAAAATACTAAATAATAGTATTGATATAGATGATGATAATATTAAAATATAAGATTATTTCACGATGTATATGAAAAAAATTTATGTTAAAATATGTTTATTAAAAAAATTATCAACAAATGTTGGGTGCAGTGGTAAGGCACATTGCACTCCTAATGAGAAAAATAGAAATTTGAACATTGTGGACGACATTGTTGGGAGGAGCTATTATGAACCTTGAATATAACCCATAAAACGGACATGAAGTATACCAAAAATTTTATGTAAAAAATGAGGTTTTAAATGAAACAACAAAACTAATACTTTGGTAATTTTGATGTCCTAAGTTCAAGTCCCACCATTTGTGGATTTATTTAGGGTTAAATTTGTTCTTATAGATTATATATAAAATCCCAAAACGACCATTATAATAATATTTGTTAATTTTTAAATAGAAGGGTATTTTAGTCATTTTTCAATTGAATTGGTGTTCGATTGACTCGTGATACTAACTCAATCAGGCATTTTAAGCTAGTAGAGATTAAAAATTATATCAATATATATGTTATTAGGCTTAATTTAAGATTTAACCTTAAAGTAAACTTGTTTTCTCATTTTAATATCTAAACTTTTTATTCTCATTTTGATACCTGAAGTATTATTCTATTATATAGGTTTCGGTCCAATTTTTTAACATCATTAAAAAAAGGTTTAAGGGTGCAAAAAGCACACAAACTTAAAAAAAAAAATTAAGCCCCTGATTTTTTTTTTCACTCAATTGGGTACTTGAACTTTCAAAATGCATAAAAAAGACCCTCAAACTTAAAAAAAAAAAAGAAGCAATTATGCCACTTTTTTTTTTTGCACTCAATTGGGTACTTGAACTATCAAATGCATCAAAAAGGCCCTTTGACCGTTATCTTTAATAGCTGATCGTTAAATTTAACTACCCCTAACTTTTTTTCAGTTAAAGCCACCCCGTGTCACAACCACGGCGTGACATGTGGCAAAAAGATTATAAAAAATAAAAATAAATAAAATTTATTAAAATATTAAATTTTAATAAAAAATTTAAAATTGATTAAATATTAGAAAAAAATTATAAAAATCATAAAAAATTATAAAAAATTGTAAAATTTAATAAAAATCATAAAAAATTATAAAATGCAAAAAAAAGTCCCTTTAACGGTTAAAGTTAACAGCCCCCAATTTTTTTAATTAAAGCCATCATGTGTCACAACACAACGTGACATGTGGTGAAAAATGATAAAAAAAATAAAAGTTATAGAACAATTATAAAACACTTATTTTAGTACGATAATTTTTATATGATTTTTATATTTCTTTACATGTTTTATAATTTTCTTACGACTTTATAAAATTTTAAAATTTGTTTTATATTTCTATATGTTTTATAAAATTTTACGATTTTTATAAAATTTTACAATTTTTTTATAATTTTTTACGATTTTGTAATTTTTTTCTAATTCTTAATAGTTTTTTATAGTTTTTTATTAAAATTTAATAAATTTTATTGTTTATCATTTTTATGCCACATGTCACGTTGTGGTTGTGGCACTTAATGACTTTAACTGAAAAACATTAGGGACATTTTAAGTGCCCAATTGAGTGTAAAAAAAAAAAGAGCTTAATTATTTTTTTTTAAGTTTGAGGGTTTTTTTTATAACCGTGAACCTTAAAAAATGATAGTTTTAGTCAACAAAAATGCGCCACATTATATTTTTTTATCAAATATATAAAATTTAAAATTTATGGAACTAAAATGAAATATTAAATCCATAAAATATAAAAATATATATTAAAAATATATATTAAAAATATATAAAATAGAAGAAATATATAAAAATATATATATATAAATAAAAGAATACATATTCAATAAAAGAACTAGGGAGCGTCAAAACCACAGGGCAGAGCAAAGTGGCGTCCATGGCATTTAGATGATGGCCTGAGGCAGTGGAGTCACACGAACAACTGGATTGGTGGGGCGATCAGTGTGTTGCAGTGCTAGGTAGGTGGGATGAACCACTAGACAAATAGGACGATCACACAACTTGGGTTGTGATGGAGCGATGAGCAAACGATCAACATGAAACAATGTTGGGCAAGTGGGACGATCAGCGTTGCGAGAGCTTAGTGCTGAATGGTGTAGAGGTAAACAGATGGGCTGCAATGGTGGGATGGGTTTAGGGTAAGGTTTTTTAACAATAATAAGTTTTTTTTTCTCCAAAATTTAACAAAAATATTTTATAAAAATAAAGTTAAAGATGTGTGGCATGACTTAATTGGCCGGATTTTTTTTATCATCAATTAAGTTTTGGACTAAAAACCGTAACAAAGGAATATTTAAGTACCAAAATGGACCAAATAAATTTTAGGTACCAAAAAAAGAAAATCGGCTTACTTCTAAAGCTAAATCATGAATTAAACCATGAATTAAACATCATTTACGATCCCAAGCCAAATTTACGATCATAGCTCTATTGGGCCAATTGTTTAACTTGAAAATTAATTTCAAAAACATCATATTTATTTTAATTAATTTGATTAATTTAATTTTACCTGATCAAAATTAATTTTTCCAAAAATCATTTAGATTTTCCAAATTAAATTTTCAAGAAAATCCTTTAACCAAATTCTCTAGTTGAACAATTCTTACAACCATCTAATTTAATTCCACCTCGAATAAATCAACTCAATTAAATTATTTCCAAAGTCGTAGAATTTTTTTTTTGATTCAAATGCAGTCCGATTGAGTTTTTGTTGAGCTAGCGGCGGGACCAATCGAGCATATACAATTAGGCTCTAGTAATTGTAATTATGTCAGAAGCATTGTTCCGATAATTCACAATTACTTAATCATGGAGTCAGTCCACAAGAAGTACCATGATTGAAAACTCCTTATTATATACTCTTTATGAAAACAATTAATCCAACTGTTTTGTCCAATGACCTCGTCATGTGTGTGTTACCCTTATATGATATCCTTGATTCCTTTGAGTTAAATCCGTTCACTCAATGCAATCCTATTTTATCTCATTGTCACTATTATGTCTTCTTAATGATTAATATGATCACTTTCAACAAATGAATGTGATAAATTGCTCCTTCGAGAACGAGCAACCTGTGGCCATGTTCCATATTTATCAATCCACACAATGTCAATGAGAGAGGATATCATTAACTCTTTAATTAAGCTATAAATTCCACTGTTGCTAGTAAAGCCATGCTATACACAAGTCATGTACCCAACATACCGGTTATAGGCTCAATCATCTTTAGCTCATAAGTCTCCACTTATACCAAAGCACATGAGTTGTATACGCATGGTCAGTGACTAACTCAGGATTTAGGTAAATAACACCATGAACGTCACAAATGAATTAATTCACAAACGGATTCAGAATTAATTCATCTTGGGCCCATTCCAATGTATCATTCTACCAATGAATACATATGTCTCTACTCGTAGAGTCAACTGCTTCGATAGCTAAGACTAGTCATCTCTCTAATTGGAATCGTAGACGACATAATAATCCTTCTTAGTATTTGAATCAAATGCTCACTTTAATTCTTTTATGGGATTACAAACTTATTTAGATTATCCACTGAAATAAGTTATCTTTCTCGCAATGTAAACTTCTTACAATGCCACTTATCTTCAGTTTAAACTTAGACAACCAATGAGCTAATATTTGTTTGTCACAATTTCGCTATGCATGCAAAATATGAAAGACAAAAAAATACAAAAGACATAATAGTGAAATGTGAAATTAAATTTATTTATTTATTCATCGTTCAAATAAATAGAAAACAGTTACATGTTTACTATAATATGGGCACATTTCCCAACATTGTCACCTAACTATAATTCTTTCGCTCTTTTATACTTATTGTTCATAAGAGCTCACCACTCTTACTTACCCCTATTGTAATTTGCCTCGATCGGGATCCTTTGATCCTTACAAATAGACTTAGGCATTCCCATATTTTTACATTGAGTTACCCTTGATTATTTCCACTAACTCTGGTTTGTAAGCCCTTTAGCTTACCCTCTTCAAAACTCTGAAAGGGCCCCTGTGTCTTTGTTAAGCCAACAGTAAGCCATAATGTAAAACATTAGATAAGCGTTTGAGATGTACCTTACTCATGGCATTTAATCGATTTCACTGCCTAGTTTGCATCACAACTTTCTCCCCAAAGTTTAATGCACAACCCACCTCTCTCATAAATGGTAGCCTCACTGATAACTCAGCAAGTTCACATTGGTTTGTCACATCTCTAGCAATTCTAATAGGGTCTTTGTAGGACTCTGATATACTAAGTTGATGTTCTCACCATGATGAACAGCTTCAGCTAGCTGGATTGCTGATAGTACCTTGGTTCCACCCTTCTCATACTATCATAATACATTGTCATTAACGAGTATCCAAGATACAAACACAATCGGCAAAATGAACCAAAAGAGCATTAATTCGGTCAAGAAGGTTCAAGAAAAGCACGAAATCATGATCATCTAAATGAATTACCTCAAAGTCTTCTTTACCTTTCCACTCACTTATTTGTAGCTCAACTGCCCTGTGCTACTGGCACAGTTAGGACCTCTTTGGAATTAAATGTCTTGATCCTCTTAGTCAATTTGCTAATTGAGAAACCAAGTTTACCCACAGCTTTATCTGATATGAACAAATTAGATACCCTTGTGTCAACAAGAGCACTCCTCCTTTGGCCTGCGATGTTGACGTCCATAAACATCAACCCTTTCTGCTTGCGATCCCTCTTCACTTTAGCAGAATTGAGTATCATTAATCAAAGCCTCAACACATTTTCCTCATCAAGCTCCGTTTTATCTTCTTTAATTATCATGAACAACATGGATTACTGTGGGCAGTCCCGCACCCTATGCGGATCACTACATAAGAAGCACTGTATAGGCTTCTTTTCATTCTCTTATTCCTCGAATGGTTGTTGGGTTTTCTCTTCCCATTAGGTGGTTTCTCGTTGCTACAATTCTTACCATTATCACTATTGACATTTCTATCATGTTCTTCCTTATGGCCTCCCCCCACTATTACTCGTCTCTTTGGTCATGGAAAACTCTAACTTGTCTTTCATTGTACCAACCTCGACAAATAACTTCGTTTCGGCCATGACTTCAGTAAGCTCTTTGATCCTTAGTCGACGTAAATTTTGCTTCGCTTAAGACTTCAACCATCCTTGAACCAATAAAATGCCTCATTCTCACTCAAATCAAGGATTTGAAGTAACAACTCAGTGAACTCCTAAACATATTCTCAAATAGTGCATTATTGCATAAGTTGGCGCAACTTAGCCCAAGCCTTCTCCTTAACATACTATGGGTAAAAATGTTTCCTAAATTCATTCTGAAACTCCACCTAAGCCCCAATAGAGGAACCACCTTGTCTCTCATTTCTGGACTTGTGATGCCACCATAATAGAGCGATATCAGTAAAATAAATTGGAGTAGTGTTTACCTTAGTGGCATCATCCTCAATGGCCATCACATAGAAGTATTGTCCCATCCCCTAGAGAAAGTTTTCCACTTCCCTCGTGGATCTTGTTCCCCTAAACTCTTCCGGCTTGGGAAAATCCATCTTGCGTTGCATCGATCTTGAAGCCAACATCCCATTACCCAAAACAGCCTTGTAGATCTCTGCAATAATTTCCTTCAAAGCCGTCACAATGGCCTCAAGAGCATCATCCATCACTATTAGCTTCTTTAACACAAATTCCCTAAGTTGCTTAATTATCGAGTCCAACTCATTGATACGTCCCTCGACTACCTCAAGTGTCTCCTTTACATCCCCCATGGATTCATCGAGATTGATCTCTTGAATTTCCAAAGCTGACACAATATCCCTCAATTTGCTATTTTCTTAGTCCTCCCATGGGTCTTTATCGGGACATTCTATTTGTCTACTCCTTTTGTCATCTCAATCGACAAGTTTGAATACATGCTCAAATACCAACTGTCATATGGCTAGATCTTTAGTCTGGCAAACCACGTGGTCTTAGGTGACTTCTTTGCTTCAAATTTGCCCAAGTTAGCCTAAGTCTTGAACATGAGAATTCACAAAGGAAGTTCTCTAAGGCACCAAAATAAAGCGGAAGTAACTCGAAAAGACAAAGGGACTTGAATAAAACAAAAAAGCCATAAAAGAATAATACCACTCTAAATGTTTGAGTAGATGCTCTCAATATATTTAATAGCTTTGAATGGAATACAATGAGAATATTACAAATGTGGGAGAATGCCTCTTTTTATAGTAGAGTTCTCCCAGATCTAATGGTATAGTTTACTTTACATTGATGGTCGAGATTAAAGCCAATCTATAATTAAGATTCTTAAGGGATTTACACAATCCTCTAAGATTACAAATATTCTAAGATAAGTTTCCATATTTATCATAGAAACCTTAGTTTTCCTGAAGTGTTTCACTAGGCCACCAAGGCTTCAAATAGATGGGTTTCTCTATATGTTCGATGAATCAGGTCAGTTCAAATAGGTCAAAAGAGCTCCATTTAATCAATTGACCTCCATGAGACGCTCTTTGTGCATTAGTCACGGGATTTAATTTGCGGCCCGTGACACTTGTACCAAGTTATAACCAACCAAAGATCAAATTCAATCATTAAACGTATATATATATATATATATATATATATATATATATATATATATTGCTCAATTGACAGCAATCCTGTAAATTCTTGGATATTATAGGTTCAAATAGACCAAGTTTGTGATCCTCAATTTAGTTTAATTAATTAGAGAGTTCGAACCCTAGCACCTTTTTCCCGTAACCAACTTCATTTTACTTAGTAAGCTAAGGCCATCCTGTAATTTTTAGTCGACCATGTAACACCCCTAACCCATGTTCGTCACCGAATTAGGGTTACGAGGCATTACCAAACATAGCATAATTGAACACAATTAAATACAAAATCATAATTTACAAACAGTTTTAAATAAATAAATTTTTATTCACTTATTTAAACATCTTGCATATAAACAATAAAACATATTCTATATTTGTCGAATTCAAAAATAATACAAGTACAGCTTATAAATTTAATCTTATAAATAACATCATAATATGGCATATACATATTTTAGTTATCACAATGCAATGATGTTCTGATCACATTTAATATTTAAATGCACAAATACAAAATTATATTATGTCAAATTTGCATTGTTTTACTTTAAATGCTAATTGCACATACTGAACCATTTCTATTAAAACAAGGTTGCATTACTTATTAACTCAACCAAATTTAATTGATCTAGATGTATTCGAATATATATATTCAGCTTATAACTAAATCAAACAACTGCACATAACATTCATTTATATGACATAATTCAGCAAACCGAATACATGCGATAATTAAATTATAAGCATATTTCAATTTATAAATTTGTAACTTATTCTTACCTGATTTCTAAATCATTACTTACCATATATTTAATTTATATATCACTTAGTTAATAATACATAACCTATCCTTATTTATTATAACACATACATTAAGCATATTTTCTCCATATACTTAATTTGCTTTATCTTTTAAACAAAAACACCATCAAATACATATATATATATATATATATATATTCCTTATAAGTACTATCCATTTAGGCTTAAATGATTAAAATATACTTAAACCATAATTCAATTAAAACTGAATATAGACAAGGAACTTAAGCCATTTTCGCATGGCTTTAATATAGACTCTTTCCAATTTTAAACTAAAACCAAGGCTACCTATACATGCCATCGTTTCAAAAGAAATTTCAGCTTAAAATATACTGTGATTATTTGATAGTGTGATGAGCTTTACTGACGATCCCTGAGCTCGTAACAACCTCAAAATCTATAAGACAAAAATAAACAGACACAAACACATACAGTAAGCCATTGAGAGCTTAGTAAGTCAATAGCATAGATAAATTTTAACTAATAAAATAAAAGGGCAATTAACTTATTTTATAAAGATAATATACATCTCTTGGTTATACTTTTAATTTCATATACTTTTCTATTAATCCAAACATACCTTAACACATGTGTATATATATAAGCATTCATTATGGTAACTTAGTTATCAACTAAGCCGATTTACACCTATAAATAAACATGATAACTTACAATATTATAATCACTTATAATATTTCATCTCAAATAGCCAACTTACCCCATTTCCTTTCATTCATTTAACTAATACATACCTGCAGATAAAATTCATTCACATGTCCAACTACATTTAATATTACATTGACAAGAACTTTCTAAACACATGTTTTGAACAAATTCACCGGCACATAGCCTGCTAGGCTTGAAGTCTGATCCAGTACACCGGTATTAAGCCTGCTAGACGTATAGTCTGAAATATTTCACCGGCATTGAGCCTGCTAGGCACAAGCCTAAAAATCTCAGATACAGAGATGATTCTTTCGTATAGTTCTTTATATTTACATAAATTTTACTCAATAACCGTATATTCACAACATTTATATTCGATTCTTCATAGTAAACATGCATTCGAACCATATAGATATAACTCAAAAACATTAAATTCAGCTCAAAATATTTTGTAACCTATGTTTGAACCACCTTATGTATATAAAATTCATACATCAATTCTCCAACTCAAGAAATTGAATATATGTATATATGTATGTTTGAGCCACATGCATAAAAATATATGTAATTCATAATATTAAATTTTAGCTCAATAACTTGTAATATACTTTCGAACCATATATTTATAACTCATAACTTTAAATTCAACCCAAAGAAATTAAGCCTTAAATTCGAATTACATGTCTATGTGTATATATATATATTCTACTATTAATTTCATATCATTAAACTTAAAGCATACTGTAGCTAACATACATGTAATTTGTATCATTAAAATCAACCTACCAAGATCAATTCTATATTTGGCTATCAAATAGGAAAATTACAAAGTTTTATTCAATTTACATATTTTAAGTTCCATCTTATCATATGTATGATAAATATATATATTCAATTTAGATAACATTTAATTGCTAATTGACTTACCTCGGATATCGACGGACATGATCGACTACTCGACTACTTTCGTTTTTCCCCGATCCAATTCGTTTTCTTTGTTTCTTGATCTAAACATATTCAAATTTAGCCTTTTTATTCATCAAATCATTCAATTAAATCCAAAAATACAGAAATAGGAAAATTACCATTTTACCCCTGACATTTTACACTTTTTGCAATTTAGTCCTTTTTTTTTGCATAAAACACAAAATACATAAAATTTAAACACACCATGCTAGGGCCGAACGTTCCTAGTGTTCATACAAGTCCACACATTTCATTTATTTTACATTTTAGTCCCTCAAAATTTATTTTCACAATTTATCCCTAATTACTCAATTTCACCAAAAATTCAAAGACAAAACATGTTAATCTTTCACATATCTTTCATATTTCATCATCAACTATCAAAAAGCTCAATCATTCATCAATGGCATATCTCAAAATCACCATCAAATTCTAAAATTAAAGCATGGGTCTTGTAGTACAGAAAGCAACAATCTCAAAAACGTAAAAACTATCAAAAACCGAAACAAAACTTACCTTGAATCAAGCTTGTAACTTGTCGAACCTTAAGTTTGTTTTAATGGTTTTCTCCCTAGCTAGTTTCGGCCTAATGAAGATGACAACCATTGAATTTTTCTTTGTTTTTTTTTAATTAACATATATTAAGGTATTATTAGTTTACCTTTTTAACCTTAAAATAAATAATTTATATTTCATATAACATAAGGATAAAGTTGTCCATTGCCACCCACTATCTTGAATTTCGGTCTTATTCCATCTTTAAACCTCCGATTTAAAAAGACAACAACAATTAGGTGCTTTTAGATTTAACCTCTAAATTTTCATTTTACACGATTAAGCCATTTTCTCAAATTAAGCACTCAAACAATAAAATTATTTCACAAAACTTTCACACATATAATTTCACACATAATTAACACAGAAAATAATATTAAAATATTTTTTAGACTCAGATTTGTGGTCCCGAAACCACTATGTCCGATTAGGGTCGAAATTGGGCTGTGACAGACTAGCTGCAGGCAACTGCCTCCCCTTTTCCCCTTCTTTCTCTATCATCTCACTGTCCTTCCGTTCTTCTTTTTCTCCCTTTTTTTCTCCTCTCCAATTGCCATAATGACTGCTAGCATTATCTATGGTGTGGTTGCCCCTTACCCCTCCCTTATTCATCTCTTTCTATTCCCCTCCCCTTTCCTTCTTCCTCCCACTTCCATATCCCCACTTGAGTTCCTCTTTGGCTACCCACTTCTTCGCCTAGAGGATAGTTTTGAAAAAAAATAAGGTTTGCCTAAGGTGTTCCCTTGTCTCCTTCCATTAAGGAGGTTTTCTCGAATGGATGACGACTCGTATTTTCTCAATCTTTTGTACTTGTTTCTCTCTTCTTCATTATGATTTAGATTGTCAAGTCTTTGCTAATCATTTTGTCTGCTTCTAATTCAATGGATCAAACAAATAACAACTATGAAGAACTTTCGGGCTGAATTGATCACTGAATGTGGCTGCAACGCACTAGATCGCGTGTTTTGTTTTAGTTGTTAATGCTTGATGATGTGTTGGAGCACATGAAAGAGCTTGTATTTATGGCAGTTGTGTTCTTTTTGGCCTTTTTCTATTATCAAATGTGTTTCGATATGGCATGACTTTTTATTTTCTTTGTATCGTAGCTTTATCCTTCTTTCTTTGCAATGATTTACAAATCAACGATATGACAATAAACCTTTGAAAGAAACAGAGGGTTTGAGGGGTCAAGAGTAATTTAGGGAATATATAAAAATAATTATTTTTTGTATACTAGTCTTCATAAAATCCTCCAATAACGATATGAATATTTGAGTCACTAATTATTATAATAAAATGTTAAAAATATATTAATATTTATGAGTAAAACTCATTGGTCATTAGACCTATGAATAGGTTGCGCTTAAAAAATGACTTTCATTTTCAGATCGATTTGATTTGATCTGGAATTGATTTAATAAATAAAAATATTTTAAATTTAAATTTAATTATAAAAATTATATATTAATGTAAAAGTGCATATTTTCTTAAATATTTTATTAATATTAGTGAATCGTGCTAATGGACAGGTCCAAAAATTAGGTTGGGTTTCATGCACCACCTTAAAAAGTTGTCTTTATTATCCCTGATTAGTGGCAAAGCCACATAAAAAACTGTGAGGTGAATTATTCCCCCATAAAAATGGAAATTTATTTTTATAAAAATTAAATTTATATAATTAATGAGTTCATCACAAAAAAAAAAAAAAAATTTGGTATTGGTAAATATTAATGGGTGAGTGGTTTTTATTTTGGTATTGGTAAGTATTAATATGATGTATCTCAATGTTTATTTCGAGTTTGTTAGTATATTTAAAATATTTATAGTTTTAATTCTAGTTTTTAATAAAATATTATATATAAAATATAAATTTTAAAAATATTACCTAGGTAAAATGGCTTAATTTAATGAATATTTGTTATTTTTAAATTCAATTATAAAAATAAAATATTCAAAATTGATTTAAAATATTAAAATCATACATTTTTTTATACAACGCCTAGGACTAACTATGACTCCCCTCAACCCGTAAATAGGAGGACAAAACATGCTTGAGCACACTCGAACCCACGTCATTCTACACTGGCAACAATATCGATGTCAATAGAACTAATATTCAATTGGCAAATTAAAGTCGTACTTGAAGGTGCAGGCCAACATCGCCAATCATGATATAAAATAAGCTAGCTTATGTTGGTAATATCTATATACCTATATATAAAAGGAAGGTCCTTTGCTAGCACGTGGCTCTCTATTAGATTTTATTACGGGTTGGGCCAGCCAATGCAAAATTTTAGACTTGTTTTCTAGGCTCGGGCTTGGCTCGAAAAATGATCCTAAAATTTTGTCCAAGCTTAACTCAGATAAAAAATGCTAAACCCAAGCTCAGCTCAACCCGGCCCGCCACTATTAATTTTTTATATAAAAACAAATTTAAAAAATATAATACATCAAATACAATAAAAACATTAAAATAAATCTTTCCCAACAAATTGAAAATACATTTTAAAAAAATCTTTATACTTAAATAACACTAAAATTGTTGCAACTTAACAACCAAATGTCTCTAAAATAGTAGCAAAATTAATAATAGAACAAGAGTTACACAATATCTAAGCAATAACAACAAAATAATAACAATATAATAGCAAAATGACAACAAAACAACATCAAAATGACAATAAACAACAGTGAAAAACAATTTAGGCAAATTTCGGTCGGACCAAAAAATCTCACCCGAGGCCCGCCCATTTAAAAAATGGGGCTTATTTTTTTCCAAGCTCATTTTTCCGACCTATATTTTTCAGGCTTGGGCAAGTGGCCCTACCCATGATCAGGTCTACCCTCTATCCATACTCCCTTTCTTTTATTTTATTTTACAAAAATGGTTAATTTTCATCTTTGGTCCCTTTAATATACTTAAATATGAGATTTAATTTCTATACTTTATTTTTAACATAATTTGGTCTGAATATTTTTATAATATTATTAATTAATCCAGATAGTTAATATCATTAACTTTCTGGTTAAAACATTATGTGGTAATGTATAATTGACTTTTTATTTCTTTTATGTATATGTTGGTCCTTATCTTTTTTTTTTTTTGTGGCAGTTTTAGAAAAACAGTTAAATTTCAGTTTTGGTCCCCTGTTATTCTTAAATTTGAGATTTAACTGCTACATTTTAATTTATAATGTAAATTGGTCCTTATAGTTTTATAATGTTATTAATTAGTCCAAATAGCTAATATCATTAAATTTTCAATAAAAATATTACGTGATTATATATAATTTGAATGCCCTAAGGGTCTTAGAGGCGAATACATAGCTTTTTATTTCTTTTAGATTTGTCTTACTTTTTTTTTATATTATAAAGAAATTATCAAACTTCAGTTTTAGCCCTTATACTATGTTAAAACTTGGGATTTAATCTCTCTCTCTCTCTCTCTATATATATATATATATATATATATATATATATATCCTATTTTTGACATAATTTGATCCTTCTTTTATAATGTCATTAGTTAGATCTAACTATTTAATATTGTTAACTATTTCAATCAAAATGTTGATATGAGTTATTCTTTGGAACACTATTCCAACAAAAAAAATATTTTTATCATGACGATTTCAAATGAATGTTTTTAAGAAAAAAAATATACATAAACATTTTCAATGTTATTTTTATTGTTACATGACTAGCAAGTGTTTTTTTTTTTAATTTCAAAATGTCTCACCAGTAAATTGAATAGAAGGATTTTAATAGTGGCAAAAACTATACCTAAATTTTTAAATCCAAAAAATAGATAGTCTAAATTTCTAAAATAAAAGTTGAATTAGATTATATTTTAGCCTTCAAATTTGTACTCCCTAATTTGACATAAATAAATAATCAACCCAATGCGAAGTATGAAAATCATACTAGTATGTAGAAAAAATCTTTTACGACAATCTTTAGTTTATAACAGGAGCTACAGACAATTTTAGAGCACAAATTTTTTAACATGTAAATAGATTAATTAGTTTAGGAAAAATTATTTGATGCATGAAGTTAAAAAACTCTACAAGTAGGGTGAAATATTGCAATGTGTTGTTAAAGAATATTAAATAAATTAAAATAAATTAAAATAGACATGTAAATTTTATTGAACTTTATTTGTGAAATTAAAAACTCCACTAACTGTAGACCGAATAATAATCCAACACATGGCAGCTAAATTCATATATTTAAGACTTGTGAGGGAGAACCAAATCATCAAGTTGGAAGCCAATGACATCTTGTTTGTGTTAGTAAAGTTGAAGTCTTGGGACCTTAAGTACATAGTTTGAAATTCTAGATCTCATCCCGTGTGAATCAAGTATGGGCTCTATTCATATTTTTTCTAGCTTAAATTCCGTTAAGTATGGGTCTTATCTAGAGTTATTTTAATGTTTGAAATAATCAATTTAACTTATAGTGATTCCAATATTGTACTGTCAATATAATTCTACATGTACCTTTAAGAAATGCTTAATTGACAAATTAGCACTTAGACTACTATATTACCTAAATCACCTCAATCATTAAGTATTTCTAGAAACAACAACCAAATGTTGTCACTTGGTACAAAAGACAAATAAGCATTATTATGTATTTATTTGTATCAAAATGATCCAAAAAAGTATAGAAAATTAAAATATATATTTTAAAAAATTATTTTTTATATACAAAACTTAAAATATATATAAAAAATTCAAAATAAAAGTTAAAATTTTATATATATATTTGAACATGGAAATCATTCTATTAAATGTTGACTAACAATTAACTGGTGAATGTATCAAAACGGAAGAAAAAATAATTTAGATTTCAATTTTGACAAATAAAAAGTTTAAATATATAAAAACAAAAACAAAAAGTATATATGAGTTCAACCTACGCATGCTTATCATTTTCCTCAATTCCGTTTCATTGCTGAGATTCTGGGAGTTCATCTTTCACCCTGTACGCATATAGAAACCCTACACCCTATATATGTGATGTGACCTACTAATCTGTGGACCTTGCATATTGGTATGTTAGTTATACTGGTGCTTTTGATCAAGAAATTTGTTCATATTGGAAAATCCTTTTTTCTTTTTCTTTTCCTAATAATTATGATATTTTTTTAATTTACAGTTTATAAATGGATAATGAATTATTTGGTCTTCCAACTTAAAAAAAAAATCATTTTAGCTCTCTTTTTTTTCTTTTAACCCTTAAACTTGCACTCCAAAATAGATAATGTTTATTAACTTTGTTAAATAGATAAAAGTTTATTAACTTTGTTGATGTGATATCCATGTGACAGTCCACATGTATGCCACATTAGCAATTAATCAATTTTTAAAATTTTTAAAAATATTTTTTTGAATTTTTAAAATTTTAAATTTTAATTGTTAACGTGGCATCCACGTGTATACCAGTTAACAAACATTAATTTTTCTATTCATTTTGGGACGTTTTGACAAACAACGCAAGTCTAGGGTTAAAAGAAGTGAAAAATTAAAACAACATTTTCTATAAAATTCAACTGCGTTTATAAAAATACTTTCAAAATTCATTACTATTCTTCGTCTTAATAATGCTATATTGAAAGTACCAACCTAAGACATTAAAATTATGTTTCTTGCTAAGCTTCGCTCTCTTTATTGGGTAAAAGCAATCAAGGAAGGTTGTACTGTAATTGAATCCCAATGGTGGTGGAATCCAAGATTGTGTTTGCCGTGTTCGAAGGGGGTGGGACCTAGGTTGGGGATTGTATGGCACGCTCCTCCTTGTGGCGTTATCAAGTTTAACGTCAATGGAGTAGCGTGTGGAAAATCTGGACCTGTTGGTTGCGGAGGGGTTCTACGTGATCATAGTGGTAAGATTCTCTAGGCAAGTCGAATGAAGGTGAATTGACAACAATTATATTGGCTTTTCATATGATTATTGAATCAAAATAGAAAAATGTAAAGAAAAAAAAAAATCATTGTGGAAAAAATTTTAAGGTGGTTGTTTCGTGGTGCACGGGTATTGAATAAAGACCATGAAAATATTGGGATTGCTTTAAACTGCTAAGAAATATTTGTACGAGTCTCAATGTGGCTGCTTTTGTGCATGTTTTTAGGGAGGATAATAATAATTTAGCGGATGCGCTAGCTAAGAGAGGTATTGATACATCCTCGATATTTCTTATTTGTTTGTAAAACTCAGTTCATGTATTAGTTTGTGTGTTTGCACTGACTAGTGTTAATAAAACTGACTCTCCCATATAAATCTTCCATTTTTACAAGTAAAATTAAGGAGCAGAACCAGACCCCTTCTTAGAGGTTCCATTCCATTCCGTTTCATTTTTTTGGGGATAATTGATTAGTTTCAATTTTCATCAAAGAAAAGTCATACAACTTCAGTTATATATGTATATAATGTATTTTTCCTGGTACATGCAATGCCCTTTGTTTAACAGATTAAAATAAGCACTCAATATTTAGGATCCAACAACTCCTCTCCAGAATAGAAGCCTCGTGATGTTTGATCTAAAACATCAATCAATCTCTGCAAAAGAAGACTTTTTTTTTTTTTCAGAATAAAAAGCAACAAGAAAACAAGTACAAAAACAAATTTAATCTTTTCTAATTACTCCAATTAGAATGAAGGAAACTCAGAAAGTTTTTGAGAAAAACAAGGGAAACAGCAACCTTTCATATATTCTGAGTATAGAGCAGCTTCATATGCATATTTTTTCCAGAAACAGCAAAGATAAAAAAGAGAAACTTTAGCATCACACGACAGTAGTAACAGCAAAACATTCTATTTAAGGTTTAAAGTAAAGTAAACTTTCAAGGTGACAGTAAGGGGACATGTTTGTTTCAGGGTTATTGACAAGTGTGACAGACATTGTTTTCTGGGTTTTGGCAAGAAATGGGTTTAATCTCTTTGTTTTCGGCTTCACCCGCTTAACCCTTGGGTCTCCATTGTCCCTTCTTAATGGTATAAAAGGTGTATATATATGTAGTAAATCAAGGAGATCAGTTAGGGTTAGGTTTAGGATTAGGGCATTAGGGTTTTTATATATGGAAATTTGGACAAGACATTAAAGGCCGGCTTAGGAACCTTGTAAGATTAGGGAAGGAAATATCATATTTTGTTTATTTTTGATAATATTATTTAGGGTAAACTATACTTGTTAGTCACCAAACTATTAGCAATTTTTATTTTAATCATTCAACTATGAAAAATAATAAAATGATCACTCGAGTACTCGATTTTTTCTTTTTTGGTTATCAGTCGTTAAATGTTTGATAGAAAGATGACATAACAACTTTTAAATTTGGTACAATAGCAACATTAGCCTTCAACATTTATACACTGTATCAATTTAGTATTGATTCTAAAAAATAATCTTCAATGTTTACACATTGTCTATTTTTTTTTAAAAAAAATTGCTTCTATTTGCAACTCTTTCACCTAAAAAGTTAAAAAACAAATCTATCAACTCAATTTAATCGGAAATATACAAAAAATGAAAACACCAAAAATCTATGATAATAATTTTCATATTTTCTCATTCTTTTAAAATTAACCCTTAATGTCACAAATAAAAGTAGAATTGCAAAGAAAAGATCAAACTACATAATATGTAAATGTTGAGGGTTAATTTTATTGGAATCCAGACTAAAAGACATGATGTATAAGTGTTGAGGGTTAAAGTTGCTATTATCTCAACTTTAGAAGTTGCCAAGTTATCTTTCCGGTAGTAGTTTAATGGTCGATGACCAAAAAAGAAAAATTCAAATTATTGTGTGACAAAAAAAGAAGAAGTTGAATAGTTAAGTGATCATTTTGTAACTTTTCATAGTTTGGTAACAAAAAAAAAACTTTACTAATAGTTGGGTGACTACCAATAATTTACCCTATTATTTATAAGGCTGTCATTCTTTCAAATATGTAGCTTATTAACTCGGTAAAATGACTTGCATGTATCTCTTTCAATTTATTTTTATGGGATAAAATAACATTTAGTTTATAAATTTGACAATTTTTTTAACCTTAGTCTTTTAACTTTCTTTTTGTCAACATTTGTCTCAAAACTTGACAATCTTTTCCAATTTGGTTCTTAACTTAGATTTTGTTAATGGTATTGATGGCGTTACACTTTGAGATTGTGTCACATCATCACCTGATTTTTTTTTAGAAAAATTAATTTTTTTTTACATTTTAAATAATTTTTTATGTTCTATATTTATATATTATTTTTAATTTTCAAGTGATGACTTTGAAGCCAAGGAATTCAGCCTCGAAAGGTAGTGTTGCGACACCGATCCTGTGATGTCGTGACATCGGGCGATGAATCAGAATTATTAAGCCAAGAGTGTTTCTGTTCGCACAATGTATATTTATCAGTTTTAGGCTGTTAATTAAACCTAATTAAGTTGGACATTTTTTGCTATAAATAGGAGTGTTTAGCCTCATTTGAGAGGCTAGGCCAAGTGAGCCACTTAGTCTAGGTTTATGTTTTTATTTTTTAGTTTTTATTTTATTTCAATTTAGTCCTAAACAAAATTTTGTTCTTTGTTTAACTTGGATTTGATTTCAATCCAAGAGTTTAATTAAGTAGTTTTTATTTATTTCTTTATGGTTTTCAATTGCAATCGAAGTTATCTTTACGTCTGTTAAAGGAAAGCCAAATTTCGCGTACAAATCGACATTGAAACAAATTTATTTTCTTATTCTTATTTAATTTACTATTTTGCATGTTAAATATGAAATTAGGGTTTAAACTTGAGTTAGTTGGTTTCGTTTATGTTATTTCGGTTGATTACCTTTAATTTGATTTTTCGTAATATAATTTTAGATTATTACTATTTAGCCCTATTAATTTTAGAAAATTAGTCTTATTTTAATTCAACCTCATTTGGGTACAATCCTCGAAATACTTTCCAGATTATTTCGTTGTAACATTCTTCTATATTATAATTTGATCCGTATACTTGCAGACATTGCCGTTTTATCTTTTATCCATTTTGCTGCAGTCCAGACGTTCGTACGTCTAGTGGCGGTCAGCCGCCTTTCCTTATTCTCGTGAACGGGGCAAGAAATCAACACTAAAAACAAGAATCAAATCCAAACAATTACGTGCAGTGTCTGCAAGTGTGATAGGTCAGTTGTAATATATTTGTACAACAGGGTACAAGAGTAGTTTAAGGATCAACCCAAAGGAGTTAGCGGTTAAGTGAATTCTAGCTACAAACATGCAATCAAAGAGTCTAAACAACTACTCGCAAGATACTATAGTACAACAAACCATTCAAGAGTTGGATTATACTAACTAACTTACTAAAAGTTGCAAAAGACTAAATTGTAAAGAAAACAAACTATTCAAATATCAAATACGAGCAAATACGATAACAGAGAATGGTTGGTTGACTTTCAAATTAGGAATCTAAATTTCTATTACTCCTCAATTGACTCTATTTTACCTCTCGACCTCAACTTTACCAAATTAGACAAATTAGTTCGGTTTATCTCTCGACCTCACCGACTAACCCAAGACTTATTGAATTGGTGCCTAATAAGATCTCCTCTTGGTCTCACCTATCTTGATTTTCCCTTAGGGACGTCAATCTTAGGTTTTTAAGTCTATTCAATTAAGTCTTATTTTGCAATTTAGTCCCCAAACCCAAAAATTAATTACCCTCTATTTCCATCAACCAAACCTTAAATACTTAGGTACTCATATTAAAACCCATAATCAACAAGATATCAAATTAAATACTAAGCAAATCAATAAGTAAAAACTTGGATACCATAACAATGGCACCAAGAAAAGTAAACAAGAACCTTAAAGGATCGATTTTTAATAAAGGAAATTAAAGAAAACTGAATAGGATTAAACTAGGATTAAAATGTAAATAGAAGAGAGTTTGAAGAATTAACTAAGTAATAAAACCTAACTATAGTAATAACTAACTTAACTGCCAACAATGAAATCAAGAAAGATAATAAAATGTGCAGGAAAATTAAGCGTAAGCTATGGAAAAGAGAAGAGAAAGCTAAACCCTAAAATATGAAGAGAACACTAAGAAAACTAAGCTAAAACTTGTGTCTAAGTGGCTCTCTCTCTCTCTCCAGCCAATATTAATTTGGCCTTTTTTAGCATATTTTAGACCCAAATTTGTTGACCAATTTGCCCCTGAATGTGTGTTTTTGATTGAGGGACATTTTGGACAAGGACTACCCTTTTGGTCATTTTTTCTCCCTTCGACAGTGATATCATGATATCCAGGGCTTGATACTGCGATATCCCTGGCAGCCTTGAAATAGGGGAGTCCTTAAGAGCTAGGTATTGCGATACCACTGGGAAAAGCCCCAATCCTCTTCAATTCAGCACTCCCAAACCCAGTCCAGTCGTTATGGATGAATTTAGAAAGCTACATTGCTATCCGGAATGGCCCAGAAAATCTTTCATAGTTTTCAAACATATTTTTTAAACCATTTGCGTAAATCATTCAAAATTAATGAAATCGAGAATTTTAGAAATCGATGATTTAGGTATTTTATTTATTTGTAAAAGTTTGATCGTTATTCAAAACTTTCATAATTTCAATCATATTTCAAAATAATTCATTTATTAATTCAAAACTAAAGAACTTGGTTATTCATCATTATTCGAGAAAACATGTTAACTTCAGAAATCAAATGTCTTTAGAAATATCATTTGTAAACATTAGTAAATTTGATAACTAAGTCTAGTTTTATTAAAAACTCATTTCTCAGAATTGTAACAGAAAAATTTAATATTGACAAATTTTTATAAAAATTGCAATGAATTTTTTGTTAGAACCCTGTTTTGTTAAAAATCAATATTTCGTGTAAATTTGATAAAACATCAATAGACAATTTAAAACATCAAAAAATAAGTCGTATTTTTGTTTATAACTTTTTTTTCATTGTCGTAGTGGAAAAGAGTGATTTTGTTAAGTTTTAATAAAAACCAAGATCTCATGCATAATCTTATCAAATACTATTTATGTAGTTTTTTTTAAAAACTTAATGTCATGTAATAAAGTCATGCAGATCAGAATAAAAATCCCCAAAGTAATATCTCATGCCTTAGTCCATAAACAAACTTAATACAATCCTAAAATAAAAAAATAATACCAAAACAGACTTTAAGTACTTTGATTAAGATAACTCCAAGAAACTCCTCCAAATGCTGTCATTGAATCCTAACCTTGCGAAAAATTTGAAAGGACAAAAAACTAAAGGGGTTGAGCTATAAAGCCTGGTTTGAGACTTAACTCAAGTATTAAACAAGAATTTAGTATACAAATCAAAATATTATAGAGAACTTATACAATTTAATTCCACAGAGTCTTAACTTAGGTTACGACCAGTAAGTTAACATACATTTCATAAAAATAGCAGAATTTTTATATCAATACAATTTCACAAGTAGCAGTGTGCGTGAGGATGTCAATTCAAATCTTTTCAGAAATCAATGCAAGGTTTTTCAAAAAAACATTCCTACCCATCTCCGTTACACACCAATAAAGATTTCCCCAGAACGCGTCCATCCAATAACACACCACAATATGGACAAGCCACCAGATATTGCAGACAAGCTGCCAAATAAGGATATATGTGGACAAGCCACCAGACATTGTAGATAAACTATAAGAAATCGTGGTTAAACCACCAGAATGTGCAGATCATTAAACTGCCAGAATCTTCCTCCTTTCAAAATTATCCCAACCCCATGCATGTGATATGTCACACAAAGACAGAATTTTCTAATGGGTATGCTTAACATGAGTTTCAGATGTATTTTACAGAACAGTTCAGTAGGCATGCTTAACATGCGAATAATATTTTTATTAATAGTAAGAATGGCATGATTTATATTTCATGCATATCATATAGTGCCATTGAATCACATATCATGCGTATTGGAATGTAAACATAATTTCACATTTATCAATATATCACACCAACACAATCATAAAATCACAGATTGATCAGTTCAGAATCACTTATTTGGATATCATCCATTTTAACGGATTTAGCATTCCCCTTTCAAATACATAATGTATTCACACATAATCACATTCCATAGGTCTTAACATAATTTTTTTAATAGATTTATACATTTTATTTGACAATGAATCAAATATATATTTCATATTAAGTTAAACTCGCACCTTGTTCTAAGCAAATCCAATACAAAAACTCCTTCTAACGCCCACTTCCAGATTTAATTAGATCTATCTTGTATCTAAACACAAAATGAATAATCCATCATTAAAACACCATTAATAAATCTTTGATAAGCGGTTAGACTTTGGCTTCTATAACAATACTTACTTTTGTGATTCTTAAATCGAGGATATGAATCACTTATGAAATTACTAACATTCCAATATAACAGTATTTTGTCCTTCATCATCAAAATAATATACGAGATGTTAATTTCAGAAAAGAGTGATATCTAAAACTACTACTATATTAGAATCTTAATAAAAATAATGGAAATGTAACAGCCCAATTTCAGTAGTGTCAAAAATAGTGGTTTCAAGACCACAACTCCGACAAGTGAGTAACTACTTTAACATTTATTTAATGTTTATAAGGTTAACTTAAGGTAGTTTTAAAATTTTAAGAAATTTTGAAGTTTAAATGGTTAATTAGGTAAAAAGGATTAAATTGAAAAAATGTGAAAAAGTTGAGTTCTATTAGTTAAGTGGATTAAATAGCCTTAACAATGTGAGTTAATGGACTTATTTAGTAATTATGCCATATATAAATATGGTGGACTGATGAACATGGTCTAGTGATTTTATAAGTTTATATCATAAGGATAAATAAGTAATTTAAAAAATAAATGCTTAAACAAGAGAGAATTAGCTATCGTCTTTCTCATTTTCATTTTACTAGTACTGAAATCACCATTGTTGTTCATCTAAAGCATTTGGGCAAACTCATTTTCATTGCATGGTATGTAGTTTTGTTCTGTTTTTAGTAATTTTTATGTTTTTGAACTCGTTTTAGCTTAATCTACTTAGCCCGGGGGTTAATTTGCAAAAATATTAAAGGTTGAGGGACTTGCAATGTTTGTGAGGTTAAGTGTTAGATAATCAAGTTTGGTTGCTAAATGAACTTGATTTGTTAAGTGGTTTTTTATGAATTTAGGGTTTATGGACTTATTTATGAAAATAGTAAAATTTCATGGTAATATTATGAAATGATGATTTAATTTGGCTAGTATGGGCCCCTAAGAAGTTCAGTTAGCATGCATGGGGGATAAAAATAGTATTTTTACAAGTTTCGAACTTAAGGAATAATTTGTGAAAAAGTTAAAATAGGAAGGATAAATTTATAATTTTGTGATAATATGAATTATTGATTGAATTGAATACTTGAATTTAATTGAAGTACTTAATTGAATGAAATTATCGAGACCTAAATGATGTTGTCTTGATACTTGTACGATTTGTCTCGAGACCTAAACCAATGTAATGCATCAAATGGTCAATTTTGTTCCTGTAGTCTTAAGACATGTTCTTGTTGTCTCGAGACAATAATGTATAAGTAAATTACAACCATGCATTACAACCTAGAAAAGTAAATTACATAAACTAACACATATAACCATGCATAATATTATACTAATCAAGCATCAAAATCCATCATTTTAAAACATTATGAGTCAAGCTACAAAAAACATACCAAAACCATCAAAATAGACATTAAATAACAAGACCCAACCTAGGTATATGCCATAAACTATATACATACAAAATGAGCACAAACTTGGTCTAAGCTAAGTCGTTGAGTCTTGGATGCTTCTAAATTAATCTACTGAATTTGTACAAGACTTGTGCACGCAAATAAACAAACCATGCACCAAATAATGTATAATTAGTGGTGCTAACATAATTTAAATTCAGTATATATAAACAATGAAATGCAATTAAGAACCAATTATATATATAAACATGAAGCATTATACTAATTAATCATATCTTAACATCAACAACATTAACCATTAAGTTCCATATTATTCCATTAATAAATCAAACTTAGAGTATTCGATTTGCGTATATGATATCCACAATATCGACATGATTGATGCCAACAATATTGATGCACCCTCATGGAATTAACGTCTTGTTTTACATAATGTAGTTCATTCACAATACTCATGCTTTTAATATAATCAATTGTCAGCTATAATTCAGATCCATTTCATTATTATCATTATTATTATGCCCCCTATTACCTTACTCGAATTTGAGAATGGATACATGGAACAATCCGCCAACACACCAGTATACACCTTAGGGAATTGAGCTAACGATAAGTTCTCGACCCTCGAGGAATTAGAGAATTATTGCAATATAGCACACATTAAGTGTTGAGTCAAATATAACACACATTAACTGTTGAATCAAATATAACATGCATTAAGCATTGGATCTCCCATCTATCAAACAGACCTTATGGCATGCCAACTATACCCGTAACTTTATTCGACACGTTAATAAGGCATTAATCATTATCAAAGAATCATCAAACATATTTTAATCAAGATATTATCATGAAATGATGGCAAAATCACAATTATACATACATTTCAACATATATCAGTCGAAATTGAACAGTCAAATTCATAAGTACCTTGATTTATGTTTGATATAGATATTATTCAATTATAATTAATTACCTATTAAAGTGTAAGTTGAATTCAAATTATGAGAGCACAAACTAGAATAGATTATTCATCTATGGATTTAGTTTTTCCTTTAACTTGCAACATCCCAACCTAGTCTTTAGCTACGTACGATAAATTCAATTATGAAAATTCATTAGTTTCACACATAAACCTTAGAAACATAGCAGTAAAACATGAAATGCGCTTTATTCAATTTAGCCTTTCAAGACCATAATATCTGAAATACTCGTATCTTATGATTTACCCGATCGACTTTAAATCTGGCATTGTAATTATACTACAGGGACCTCATATTACCATTATTCACTATCAAACCTCAAAATTTTTATCCTTTACGATTAGGTCCCTAACAACATATAATTAATCAAATGATTTCTTTCCTTAAACTAACTAATACATGCATGAATTTGAGCTCTTAACATCCAATTTTCTAAAGTTTTCCAACAATGAAAACCTAAATCAAAACTTATTAATCTTTGATTCTAATAATTTGGCTAATTTAATCTATTGTCATATGCTAAAAATTTATTAAGAAACATCTGTAAAGTATCACTTACCAAAGCTATTGAGAAACGGCAATGGAGAGAACTTAAGAAAATGTTTTCCTTCTTTCTTTCCTTGGATGGTGAAAGAAATAAAAATGAAGATAATTTTTTAATCCTTTCTCTCTCTCTCTCTCATTACCATCTTTTATCATGTTATTAACCTTAATATTAAAGTTAAAAATAACAAATCAATGGCTAAAGCTTAATTATGATGAAGTGGAAATTAATGGATGTGATCAACACCATTCACTTTCATTATTCTATTTATGGCTCAATTAAACTTAAGGCCATGGCTTAATTGCAAAACAAGGATTTACTCAATTCTTCCATCAATTCTTTCTATTTTATTTACCTTACCAATTAGTTTTTGTACTTTAATTAACAACCGATCTAATTTAATTTAATTTAATAATTCAACCCTACAATTCTTTATTCTACATGTAACTATTCAATTCTAACATCCGGTTAACTCAATTTAATAAATTTGACCTTAAAACTAAATTTTCCAACTCCATTAAAAATCTAATTGTTACATATTGCTTATTCATTATCTATAAAAAATGACATCTTCTTCCTCAAAAATAAATAAATAAATAAATAAATAAAGCATGACATCTTAAAATTTATGTTTTAATGTTTAAAATTTTATTATGCACAATAAATTACTCATTTTAATTTAGATTTGACTGGGTTACTCTAGTAACCAATGTGACATCTTATATCCAAATCTGTCATCCGAAAGGTGTAGGTCACAACCAAATTGGGAAAGGTATCAAGTTCCGGAACTAATGTGAACAAATAAAAAATAAAAAATCAAAGATCAATACTGTTAAAAGAGGACATTTAGTCATGAAACGTGTTTCATTCTTGTGGGTGAGGATTAAACCCCAACCTTATAATTGAAGGATGAGCTGAGCAACTATCACATCACACCTCATGATTATTCATTTTATTATATACATGTCATATAATCATATCAAGTCGAAGATCCAAAAGAAAAATCAAGCTTACTTGATTAGATTCACATACCAAGTAAAAATATAAATTCAGATCTTATACTCAATCTCAAATTCTAATATATTCAATCTCAAGATGGAATTAAAATTAAAATTTTTAAATACTAACTTAAAATATAATATTATATATCAAATATAAAGTGCTCAATTAGAACTTTGGTAGATAAAATTCAAACCGATTTTTTCCTTCTAACATAACTAACTTAATTCCCGGAAATTAAAAAATAATCATAAATAAATTGAACTTTTGTTATATTAAACAATTATTACAAGATATTAAATATTTTAATATTTTTAAATAAATTTAAAATTAAATTCCAATAATCATGATAATTTATACAAAATAATATAAGATAGATTGAGATAAAACAAAAATAACATGAAAACAAAATGAATACATGATTAGCATAACCAGTTTAAACAATGTTGTCAAATCCATATCAAAGTTTAAATAATATATCAACTAATTTATTTAAATATATCATTTAAAAATAATTTTTTTATGATATGAATTTTTTCAAAATATTACACAACAATAATAATAATTAGTTGGACCTAATTTAAACAATGTTGTCAAATCCATATAAATTATTTAAATAATCTATAGATTAAATTGTTTAGATATATCGTTTAACATGACATAAAAAAAAACATGAAAACATTATTAGTATGACCCGGTTTAAATAATGTTGTTAAATCCATATAAATAATTTAAGTCATCCATGAATTATGTTTAAAAATAAATATTTTATGATAAGAAAAGAAAATGAAATACATGACTAGTATGAGCCGTTTAAATAATGTTATCCAATCCAATAAACAAACAATTTAAATCACAATAATACATTAAAACCAAATCCATAAATATACTATTCAAAATTAAATAAAATAATTTAAATAATATTATATTTTTAAAAGTCCCCATCTCTACGGAAATTTTATATTCTACTTTTTCAATATATGTTATTGATATGAGCAACTTGCAACCAGAAACATATCATATACGGTTGGACCAAAAGAGGCGAGCCCTTCCTAACAGAGAACATGTTATTAAATGGGCCTAGTGTAAGAATTTTCAAAGTAAAAGAGCCCAATTGCTCCAAGTAAACGCCGATTACACAAGAGAAGAAAAGATTAAATTACAAGTTCTAACAACATACAACAAAATTGAACACGCCAAGTGCCTGGCTAATGCCAACAACATCAACCCTTTTCAGCTTCAGCTAGGAACCATCGGTGAAGAACGTGAATTTCCTAATCCTAAGTCTCAAGTTTTGATTTTACAAGTTCATCCTTCATTTTCTCACCGTGCTGATAAATCCAGACAATCTTCATGAAACAACCTTGTTCGATTAGAACCAATTCGAAATGCTGAAATCTCGTAGCTTCCTGAGATGTCTTTCCATGTCTTGTCTGGTTTTGTCCCATTCTTCCCTTTCGATTACAGTTGTAGGATCATCTCTTTCACTCTGGAAGCACAGAAAAGTAAATTAGGTAATGCAAAAACAGGGAGTATGGCAGAAATTGATATGGAGCACGGATAGTCACCGAATGAATTATTTTGAAGGAGTTTCCGTTATCACGTATAACAAGTAGGTCATTCTTTCTATCCCGGTTTCTTCCTCCTGGAACAGTGACCTACAGAAAGAATCAATTAACATCGTAAATCACTGAATGAGTAACAAACATCTGATACGGATCAGAAAGTCAACTTTCAAGCATCGATAAAAGATAGGATAAGAGGATTCCTTGGTGACTGACTACCCCAACTTCAATTTATGCTCAGAAAGAACCACAGTTAATAGGAGAAATATAGAAACATTATGAAATTTAGTTTCTATTTCATTTTTCCACTCGAACCGGCATCAGTTGTTTGATATGTTCTGATGTTCATTGTTGAAGTTGTGCTTGAAATAAGTTCCGGAGCAAGCTCAATTATATCGAAAAGAGAATGAAATGCAAGTCATCTTGTAGCCACATATGCAGTAGAAGTGTATCCAATGTAGATTTAAATACAGAGTTTCTTACCAAAACCTTTGCTCTGGTAATTGACTTGGTCTTTGAATCAATCACATATATCTCCTCAAAGTCTAGCACAAATTCGGGGTCACCTAATCTCCTGTTCCTATAATGTTTTGTTAAGAAAACCTGCAATAAGAAAGCAATCAGCTCACAATATTGTTCGAAGATAACTACCGGTCATCCTTTGCCCCGCCCCCCCCCCCTTCTTTCCCCAAATTGAGATCACAAACACATTTCTAAATATCATAAATGAGAAGGTTTTTTATTTGTTATGAATTCCGAAATTCTGTAATTTTTGTATAACCAGCATAACCTAGTTTTGCAATCATGACAACGGTAAATTAAGACTTCCTTGGCATTTGCAATTAACATACAAGTATAAGCTTGCCACCTATTTCTCCTCCTTTAATGGTTCTTCCGGCATGTGGGGTTATACAAAGTTTTCTTTTGTTTCTCAATAAATCCAATATCATAACTGTAGCAGTGCTATAAAGAGCATATTAACTTAGTTATTCAACAGAGGTTAAACAACAAGGTAGGCTGCAATTGACAAATACAAAGGAAATGGGGGAAACAATTAGGATTTTATCTCTTTGATAAAATTTTTAAACAAGTTGAACCTCACATAATAGTTGAGGATTTGCTGAGTTAGATTCACTGAAGATGAGATTCAAGCATGCTTGTAGAGAACATTAGAGACAGATAACCAAATTTTCTAAAGGTCATAACAACCTGATAATTACATTTAAACATCTTGGAAGAGTCGGTTTGCTGGAGGAGGAATTAGATTCAGGAAGGGTAAAAACTAGAAGGCTAACGGATTCACATTTTAAACAAATGAAACACTATTCAGAAATAGACAAGTCATACCTTCATGACCTCTCGCTCGGTTTTATAAAGTGGATCTCGAGGTGCATCAATGGGTGGCTCTGTAACATTGTAGCAGCCATAATCACTCATTGCACAGCGGATGTACTGCAAGTTTGACATGAAGACAGTTGCGCCCATTATTGAAAACAAATCAGAATACCAATTCAAAGGATGTCAATTTCAACTAGCCATGGCAAAAAAGTCAAATGATGAACAAATACAATGAGACAGAGTAAAATACACAGCTCAAATCTATAACATTATCGATGCAGTAACTTCATATAAGGAATCAGATATTGTATGCCTTACAAGGAAAAAGTAAAACGAGTACACTACTTACCTTTTGAGGCATTGGAGCCAAAACTTTTGGAATAGAATACACGTCCGTATCCGGTGGAGAGACATACATCTAAGGAAAATCATATAAACAATAGAAATAAGAATCAGATCAAAGTTAAAGACTGAAAATAGCAAGGAGGAAGATCCTCAAGTCAATCAACTAATAGAATTCAGTAGATAGTAACAAGGGATATCACGAGAAAATTTACAGCACGTGAAACTGAGATAATTTGTGCAATCCTACTAAGTAAATTCATTTTGCCATATGTGAGAGTGCGTCATTATGAAAAGAAGGGTTTTTAAACTGAAAAGCAGATTTAGAGGGTTTTATAGCTACTAGCAAAGGGATGGGAGCAACTACGGCAAGAATAACTAGAGGCAATCTTCAAATCAATCAATTAATAGACTATGGACAAATAAGGAAGTCAGGACAATTGCGAGAAAATTCACACCACTCAAAGCTGAGTCTATTTGTGCAATCTCACTACGAAAATTTGGTTTGCTTAGATTTAAGAGTACGGCCCTGCGAAAGAAGGGTTTCTACACTGCGAGGAGTTGATATGTAGTTATGAGCAAAGGGATGAGAGCAACTTGGACAAGAACGAAGCAAATGAGAACACATACACAAGAAAAATATTCCAGCTATTGGACCTAAGAGTGCGAATCCATGCAGAAAGCAGCTATTATGGTTATGCGGGTTTTTCACACGCACACAAGGCCTCCACCAAATGAAGCTTTCTCATGGGATATCAAAACATAACCTTAAATATTCAGGAAGACAAAATTTCTGGTTCGAGAATGTCCTGATTAAAACTGTTCTATATCAACTCATATTGTCATCTTCTTCATAAAGGCTAACCAAAAATAAATAAGCTAAAACCAATGAAAGTAACATAAAAAATATCGGGAAACAATAATTCAATACAAAATTAAAGCAAAACCCATATCCGAAAAACCAACCAAGTAACACAAAATGAGCAGAAATCACAATGAAAGTGCATCAAAATCCATATATATTGAGAAAATAAGTAAGAGGACAAGTCACTAACCTCCCTGAAATCATAAACATCATTATCCGGGTCAGGTGGTTTCCGAATAAAAAAATCGCAATCCATCAAGCTAATCTTATGAAACTCCTCCTCATTTATCCTATAGTCTACCACCATATCCGAGTCCCACCCTTGAGTCGACACAAAGCTCTTGCTTTCAGTAATTTGAATGTCGACGTCAATAGTAGCAGAAGAAGCGGTGGCAGCAGAGGCGGCAGCTAAAGGGTCGTATTCAACATCGAAGTCTTTCTTGTTGTCCAGCTCTTCGACTTCTTCTTCGTCCATGTCGTAGTCATCGGGTCCTCCAGCATCGGCGTCGCCGTCGTCGACTCGGACGAGGAACGAGGGTTTAAGGGTTGGAGTTGAGGGGGAGTGGAGGGGTTTTGGTTTGAGAGAAGGGAAGGGAAGGAGGGAGTGGTTGACGCGGAGGGAGGAGGAGGAGTATTTTGCAGTGAAAAGTGGTGGGGAGAGGAAGAGGGTGGCGGTGGTAGTGGTGACCATGGTGGCGGGAGAACGGGTGAGAACAGAGTTCCGAGTTTGGATTAGATTTTTGGAACAACAACTATCTTAAAAATCTCCTCTTTTTTTCATTTTGAATAACTCATTTTTTTAATATAACATTTATCTATTCTTACTATTATCAAAGCTGCTATTATTTAACTTTTAAGGGAGTTGTTGCCTGATATTATTAAAAATTTATTCATTATATAAATTAAAAATATTATTATTAAAGTGTTTATGTTTTTATATTTTATAATTATTTTGACATAAAAATATTATTATTAAAGTGTTTATGTTTTTATATTTTATAATTATTTTGACATGTTATAAAATAATTAAATAAAAGAACACTTAAAGTAAACAATAGATCAAATCAATAGAGAATTTTCTCATATCTCATAAATGAATGGATTAGAATACGGACATCCACATTTATTTGTAATATGAGAGTATTTTATTTTTATATTTTATATAAAATTTAAAAAAATATTTTTTTATTATAAAATAAAGAGAGATGGGGAGAATTAAGAACAAATAAAATATGAAAGCAACAGAGAATATACTTTATTATTCAAAGGAATGATTTTACAATGCTTCATCAGAGTCTCTATTTATAGGTATAAGAAGTATAAAAGAGGTAGATATCTAATTCTAATAACTATTAGAATTTAAGGTACATCAAAACTTTATCTTAATCATGATGGACATCCACTTAATAAGATATTCATAACACTCTCCCTTAGATGTCCATTGGTAGATAATCTGTCTCGTTAAACCCTTAATAGGAAAGATCCTGTGGGATAAAAAACCTACTGAAGGAAAAACGGTACACAATCTTCTATTACAAGCTACCTTATTAAAAACCTTTACCAAGAAAACCCAATGGGACAAAACCTTGGTTAAAGGAAAAGAGTACAACTGGTTTTTAGACTCCCCTTGATGGCAACATTACATTACATCTTTGAGTCGACGTATTCCAATCTTGTGTAGTAGTCTTTCAAATGTTGAAGTTGGCAATGCCTTAGTAAAAAGATCTGCTAAATTATCACTAGAACGAATTTGTTAAACATTTATATCACCTTTTTTCTCAAGATCATGGGTGAATAATAATTTTGGTGAAATATGTTTCATTCTATCTCCTTTGATGTAACTACCCTTCAATTAAGCTATACATGCTACATTATTTTCATATAAGATAGTTGACATCTTTTCCTGTAAAAGAAAATTAAATATCTTTTGGATATGTTGGGTCAATAACCTTAGCCAAACACACTCTCGACTTGCCTCATGCATTGCAATTATTTCTGCATAATCGAAGAAGCAGCAAGTAATGTTTGTTTTGTTGACGCCATGATATGGCAGTACCCCCACATGTAAATAAATATTCTGTTTGAGATCAACCTTTATGTGGATCTAATAAGTATCCAGCATCAACATAGCCAACTAATAGGGATTTTGAATCATTTGAATAAAATAACCCCATATCAATGGTCCCTCTGAAATATCTAAATACATGTTTAATTCCATTACAATGTCTACATGTTGGAGAAGAACTAAATCTTGCTAACAAGTTTACAACGAAAGCTATATTAGGTCTTGTGTTGTTTGCAAGATACATCAATGTCCTTATAACACTTAAATATGACACTTCAGGACCAAGAAACTCTTTACCATTCTCGCAGGGATGAAATTGATCTTTATTCACATCTAACGATCGTAAAACCATTGGAGTACTTAATGGGTGTGCTTTATCCATGTAAAATTTCTTTAATATCTTTTCCATATAAGTTGATTAATGAACATGAATTTCATCTTTTAAATGCTCGATTTTTAATCCAAGATAAAACTTTGTTTTCCAAGATCTTTCATCTCAAATTCTTTCTTTAAACAATTTATTGTATTTTGAAGCTCTTTAGGAGTTCCACTGATATTTAGACCATCAACATAAACAACAATTATCACAAAATCTGATCTAAACCTTTTTATAAAGACATATGGACAAATTGGATCGTTTTTGTAACCTTCTTTTAACAAGTATTCATTAAGAAGATTGTACCCCATACGTCTAGATTATTTTATTCTATATAAACTTTTCTTTAATCTGATCAAGCAATCTTCTTAAGAAACTTTATATCTTTTTGGGATTTTAAATTCTTCAGGGATTTTCATATAAATTTCACTATCAAGTGTACCATATAAATAGGATGTAACAACATCCATTAGATGCATGTCAAAATTTTCACGTACTGCCAGACTAATAAGATATCTAAACTTGATTGCAACCAGCATAAGAGAATATGTCTCTTCATAATCAATGTCGGGCCTTTGTAAAAATCCTTGATCTACAAGGCGAGCTTTATATCTTACGACTTCATCAATTTCATTTTGTTTTCACACAAATACCCATTTATATCCTACCGGCTATTACACCTTTAGGTGTTTGGACTACAGGTTCAAAAGCTTCACGTTTAAAAAGTAAACTCAATTCTGCTTGAATTACATCTTTCTATTTTGGTGAATCTTTTCTATTTTTACATTCCTTAGTAGATTTAGGCTCAAGATCCTCATATTCTTTTATTATTTTAATAGCAATATTATAAGCAAAATTGTTGTCGACAATTACTTTTTTTTCGGTTCCATCTTTTTCTCGTATTGACATAACTTATCGAGATCTCTTTATTTTCATCATTTCCATTTTCACTTTTAAGTACCTGAATCTCTTCTTGAGTTTTATAATTAGTTATGTCATGGGTTTCTTCAAGAACCCTCGCCTCCACTATATGACCATCTTGAATGTTTGCTCATTTACTTTTACGAGGATTTTTATCTTTAGAATCGACCGGTCTTCCACGCTTCATGCATGAAATACTTTCTTTTGCATTAACAGTTTGCCCTATTAGGACATCAATTTGTATTGGAGCATTATTAGCTGGTATGTGAGATTTAATGAATCTAGCAGTTGATTTGTAAAATGAATTATCTGTTGAACGTCTGGTTCACATTGCTTTATACGAGAATCTTAGACATTGATAGTTCATTTCAAATACTTTATTAATCCAACTTTTTATTCTCTCCCGCTGATGTTGCGAAAACTGAAAACTCTTGTCATAACGAAATAGCGAATTAATAGCTCAAAATATTATAAGGAGACTCATATAAATATAAATTCCCAATCTCTTATAATGACCCATCTTTGTGCTTTGTGGTGGAGCAGTTGGAACATATACCGCACATCCAAAAAATTGTAAGATGGGAAATATTTGGCTCTTAACCAAAAATCAATTGTATTAAGGAGTATCTATAATTTATTGGCTTGATGCATACAACATGTAAATCAATACAATCTCATACTGAAATAGAATTTTTTTTCTCATAAGTAATGATTTAGCTATTAGTTGGAGGCATTTGATAAATAATTCAACTAAATCATTTTGTGTGTGAACATAAGCTACAGGATGTTCAACGTTTATCCCAATTAACATGCAATAATCATTAAAAACTTGGGATGTAAACTCACCAATATTAGGAAGATGAATTGTTTTAGTTGCATAATCTAAAATTAATCATTTAAACAAGCAATCTCGCAAACGACAGGTTACGAGTTGATAACGCATGTGATTATTTTATAGATGCATCTACCAAAATCATATAATATCAAAACCATTCACATGGTGGATGAATGGGCCCATATTCATTTCAGAAATGCAATACATTAAATCTCAATGTTAGCTAGTGAGTTTCTATGAACCAATTTTAATGGGAACAAGCAACAAATGAGAATTCTTTAAATTAAAGAATCTTCTAGTTCTTTAATGGATGTCCATATGAATTCTCAATTAATTTTCACATCATATACGATCCAGGATGGTCTAACTGGTCACGCCAAGTAGTAAGCACATTTGTATTAGTAAACTTCTGATTTACTTTAACATGTGTTTCAATTGTACTAAATTGTAACAAATTGATAATTTTATTATCATTCCTTTTAATTTGTATCCACATATAAGTACTATTGTGACATTTACTACTAGAACTGTCTAAATCAATGTGAAGTCTATAATGCCACCAAGTCAATAAATAAAATTTTCAAATAATTATATGCAGTATTCGCTTAAGGAATATGCCAAAATCTTCAAATGCCCAAAAATCTATTAATAGCAAACTTTGAGAGTGGATCTTATTTTCCAGGTGTACAATAGGTACATAACCAATGACTTTTCATATATAAGTTTTCTCTCTTGCAAGTTCTCATCAGTAATATTTTACCACATAATTTTAATTGAGAACTTATTCTGAAATATTGTAAAATTATACTCACAGTTTTTTTTTAAAAAACTTGCAACTTTAGGTGCATCAAACCATAATAAGCTTTAGATAGAATTATCATATTCTATTGCTCATGAGTAGATCTTTCACTGTCAAATATTTTGCTTTCAACCCTTAAATAAGGATGATGACAAAAGAATATCACAAAGATTATAAATTAGTAACCCAATCCCCTTTATTTATTCATATGAAATATAATATTTTCCTTATTCACAATCTCAATACGAGATCCATTACAAATAACTTTTAAAAGTAATGCATTAACCATCACAAATTTTGTGCTTTTTAGATAATGATATATTAGCTCTTCTGGAGCTTTCAACTAATTTTGTACTATCAAATATTGGAATAATATTTGTTTGTTTTAGTACCAAATAAGATAAATATTTTATATCTGTAATGATAGAATTCATTACTACATTTTCATATCATTCCTCAAAGAATATTAATAGAAACAAAATATTTGGGCATATGCCACATATGTGGCCAATAATTTTTCATATCACATTGATAACATAAGTTATCCTTACCCTTTAAAAAGTTATCTTGAGAACATTCATTGTTCTCTTATTTATTACTATGCTCCCACTTTTAGTGGTCCATGAGTATATCTTTTATTTTCTTTATGTTTACATTCACTTCGAGGAATGCAATAAATCTAGTAGGGCGGACTTATAAACATCCCAATAGATTCTTTATTTCATAATCACCATTGCAAATATGCGTGAATTTTAAATTAGAATCTATCTCATATTGTCATGATTAGTCTCCAATTATAATAAACATGATATAATAAATAAAATATAGTAAAATATACCTGAAAATCTTTATCATCATCATCACATTGAAAAATCTATTCTTTACCCATGCTTGTACAATTATAAATCAAAGATCGGGAATAAGAACCACAATCCATTCTGAGATTGAATCTTTCAACATCCTGAAGATGAAGTTGTAAGGGAGAAAGCTTAAGGTGAAAAGGAAATTGATTTGTGGGATGACTTCGAAAGATTTTGAAAAAAGAGAATCATCATGCTGATAACGTGTTATAAAATAAAGAGAGATGGGGAGAATAAAGAACAAAGAAAATATGAAAGCAACAGAGAATGTACTTTATTAATCAAAAGGATTTACAATACTTCACCAGAGTCTCTATTTATAGGCATAAGAAGTATAAAAGAAGTAGATATCTAATTCTAATAACTATTAGAATATAAAGTATATCAAAAATTTATCTTGATCATGATGAACATCCACTTAATAAGATATTCATAACAATTTTTTTTAATTTAATAATTATTTATATTTATTATTTAACTCTTTGATTGAGTTGGTATTAATCATGATTTATATTTAATTGTAAAATTATCCAAAAGAATTTCTTTTACAATTTTAAAAAATAATACTATAAAAGTATTTATGTATTTTTACATTTAAATAAAAAAATCATTGATGCGAATTGAAACAAAACATCACTATATTTATCTTTTCAATTTTATCATTTTAATCATAATCATAATTTATTTTTATATTATTTTTTAATATAAATCTGATACACAAAGCTAATCTATATATATGTCTATAATCTATGTTTAAGTACGAAAAAACTTTTCAACTAACGTAAATATATTTAATTTTCCATCATAATAATAAAGTTGCTAGGACCTTGTCTCCTTCATACGTTGATATATCATTATGTTTGTAATTTTTTTAAATTTAAATAAAATTTCATAATTAAATTATTATTTTTGTATGTTTATCTGAGTTTTGAATAAAAAGAAAAACGAATAAGTAAATATTAATTCATTGATACCTAAAAATTAACTAATATTAAGTTATATCATAATAATAGATTATTATACAATAAAACAGTTTATATTAATAAGTAATCTAAATTATTCGTAATTTGAAAATTAGGGATATTGTGGTTTTTATTAGATAAGTTAAATCAAAGGATTAGTGACTGTTTGGATCAAATGCCATAAAATCAATAGATTAGTTATTGGGCCTACTAAATACGGAGGATTAATTGTTGAGCTCGCTCTAGTACATACATTGAGAATAAGTAAATAAATAAATAAACATCTTTAAATATAAGGATTAGTAGTATTAAAAAAAACTTAGGTAGTGTAATAGATTTTGTTGTTGCAACCTGGTCGGTTTTTGAATGGCTTGGCTCACCGATACCTTCAGAGATTGAACAAGTTACTAAAAAAGTCCGAAATAAGGAGTGTAATGAGCCTTCTCCAAGGGACCTCACTATGGAGGAATCTGGTGTGGGGAAAAAATTTGTTTAAGTTGAAATTGATGGCGAACGTAGGTAACAAGATTGGGGCTACAGAGGTGGTGATGGTGAATGATGACTTAGAAATAATGGAGGATGGTATCAGAGTTTCATTGGAAGGTTTGTATCTAGAGTTTTTCTTCTCAGGTTAGGTGCAAAAATATTGGATAAAAGCATGGATTTAATAGTAGTAATTAGGCTTTTGGGACGAACAATTGGGTACAAAACCCTCATCAATATAATACAGACTCTTTGGAAACATGTTGGGTCGTTTCAGGTGATTGATAGAGACAATGATTATTACTTGGTGAAGTTTGCCTTGAGTCAAGACTATACCAAAGCACACAAAGAGGGACCATGGATGGTTTATAGGAATTACGTCACGGTTTAACCTTAGAGTCGGGACTTCTCTATATATGAGCAACATCCTTCAAAGATAGTGGTGTGGATGAGAATGTCGGGGCTCCCGTATAGGTATTATAACAAGAAGCTGTTGAGACTAATAACAGGGACATTGAGGAAGGTGGATTGTAACACAACAGAAGGAAAGAAAGGGAAGTTTGTATGGTTTGCAATTGTTGTAGATCTAAAGAAACCACTAAAGGCTTTTGTTGGAATCAACGACATCTCTTTTTGCATTGAGTATGAGGGGCTTCCCTCGATTTGTTATAAGTGCGACTGTTATAAACACCTTCAAGAGCGTTGTCCATAAAAAAGAAAGAAATCAGAGGAGACCCGACCTGCGGGCAATGAATCTAGACCATCTTCGTTGTCGATAAAGAAGATAATGGCTGGCCAGAACTACTTTGGTCCGTGGATGCAAGCTCCTGGCTAGAAACGACGACCGGCAAAACAATTGGCAGCAAACAATTATGGGAAAAAACAAGATGGTGTTAACTTAGCCCTAGAAAATACTCGTTTTGATCTTCTTGTGGATTTGGATGACACGATAATTGAAGAATCACAGGATTTTAGGAATGTAAATTTTGTCGGTGGTAAGGGATGTGGAAATGGAAAGAAATGGGAGAAAGGAATTGAGAAACAAAGAAGAAAGGAGCAGATAGTGATCAACAAATGAATGACTAACGATAAAGGAGTGGCTGGTGTTCAAGAGTTTAATGATGATGTAAGGGTGGATCGAACTCTTAATATGGATTGGTGTGATTAAGAAAAACTTGGGCAGGTAGACCTAGTGGAAATGTTAAAGTTGAAACAGGTGGGCCTAGTGGTGTATTAGCGGTAGGATTGGAACAAAATGGCCCTAAGGTTATTAAGAGACCCATGAGTCTCCCCATTATGAACCATAGGGCTACCTTGATTAAAGACGGTGCTGGATGTTCTGAAAATATAGTTATTATGCATGAACCATGTAAAGTTCAAGCACAAAAAAATAAAGCATTAACCATGAAGGAGATCACTAAGAAGGGACATAAAATCCACAAAAGGGTTGAATAGAAACGTCCTACTAAATCGATTTTGACAGAATGGGTGGAAATATTTTAAAAAATTTTAGATAGTTTGAACAGAACTAGCAATGCAAATACTAAATGTGATGTACCTACAGAAGTAATATCTATGGGTGAGGTACCGGATGGGAGGAAGCTGAGTAATCATAGGATAGATGCTGAGAATAATGTGAAGGAAGCTTCGGTGGCGGGTGACTCTTTATTGGGCCACTAAGTACAATATTTTTACATTTTAATATGGATTTTAAGATACGATGCTGGAACTGCCAATGGGCCGCTAGTCCTAAATTTGGTATTGTGTTGAAAAATATCTTGAGGTCTCAAAAGTCAGATATCTTAGTGTTAGTGGAAACAAGAATAAGTGGGAAAAAGGAAGATGAGGTTATTCAGAGAACAAGTTTCGATTTTTCGTTTAGAATGGAAGCAAAGGGCTTTTCTGGTGGTATTTGGGTTTTATGGAAAGACAAAATGAGGACTGACGTGATTGAAGTTTCAAGCCAATTTATCCATTGTTGCTGCTCCAAGAAAGGTATGAAACAAATTATTTTGTTTACAGCTGTTTACGCTAGTCCTAACGTAGCAAAATGTAAGTTGTTGTGGAACCACCTTGCCTCGTTGAAATGTTGGATTTGGTGCCCTGGGTGTAGTATTTTCGTCTAAGTACACTTGTAATTTTTTCAAACAGATTGATTAGTAAAATTATTCACGAATTACATTAATACTTTTTGTGTATTTTCCTCACATGGTTTTTGCACGCAAATAAAAGTGGAAGCAAATGTTTCTCATTGGTTTTCTAATGTTTAACTAATATTAAGTGGTATTATATGATCAGATCCTAGTATGGAAAGACAGCTTTTATTAGTAGACAAACCAGAATATGTCCTTAGTTTAATCATAAACGAGAAAACTGATTGAAAGACTAATATGTCGCCTATCAAGTCCAATTGGGGAGATGCCTTGTCTTGAGCATTGGAGTGGATGACTCCAAGAAGATAGAGACATACATGTGACTGACTAGACTAGCAATACATCAAACAAGACCCAAGTAGAATAGATCTTGAATCCCTTTATGAATTTATTCACTTGTAATGTTTATAGTGTGACATACCTAAATCCTAAGTGGATGTGGATTATGTATGTGTGACTCATACACTTTGATGTAAGTAAAAGCTTGAGTGTAAATAGATAAGGAACTGAAAGCTGGTGCATTGGGTGTACGACTTCTGTAGTATGTAGGATTATTCACAATAGTGTAATTCATGGCCCAAAACATGGATAAATGATATCCTTTCATTTGCATTACATGGCTGATAAAAAAGTAAACGTGGCCACGGGTCGTCCGTCTTTGTGATGGATGACTTGATTACTATTTGATAATGATTGAATTTTCATGAAGAAGATGTAATGGTTACCATGAGATAAAATAGGATGACATTGGAAGAGCGGATATTATCCCAAAGAGATCAAGGATATCTTTTGAGGGTAACACACTTATGACAAGGTCATTAAACCAGCACTAAGTAGTTACTTTTGTAATGGTACGTCATTGAGAAAAGCTCAATCATGATACTATAGTGGAATGACTTCGTGACTCAATGAGTTTATAACTAATAGGCAAAAAGCTAGAACTTAATTATAAATCATTTGAGCCTTAACTAAATATGTTCAATCGGTCCCTCCGCTAGCTCGTTGAAACTAGAAATGAATTGAATGTTTGAATAGAAATGAATGGAATGAATAGAAAAATAAGAAATGGGAAACATTCAGGAATGATTATAGTTTTCTACAAAATGGGGAAATAGAATCATTTGGAAATGAATGTAGGTTTCCAAAAATGAAAATAGAAATTTGCAATCCTATATAGGATTACTTAAAAAATTGTGGAAGAATGAGTTTATGTTTTTGGACTATTTTGAAGCCCCAAAATGAAAATAAACCATTCAGTCATAGTGAACATGTTGAGTTGAGACATATTGAAATAATTTTCTCAAAATTTTATCGAGGGTAAAATCGCCAAAATTTTATCGGGGGTAAATTTGTCAAAAATTTTACTGGGGTAAATTTGGGATAAGAAACTTATTTAATATGTAAATATTGAAGTTTATTTTTGGAAATAGAAAAACTGAATTGAGTTGGATCATAATACAGAGTACTGGGTTAAAAAGGCCCAAAAAGTACTCGTAATTAGACTTGATGTGAGAGAGGCCCAAAACCCTCATGTAAGGAGGTGGGATGGTAAAACCCTAGTATCATTAACTAGGGTTTTCACCCCATATTGTTTTTTAGTGGAAATAAACTTTTACAACTCTACAAGGGTTCTACCTTCTCTTCCTATAAATAGATGGCACCGGTAAAGCTATGAATACAACATTTGAGAGATTGTTATTCTACCGAGAAATAAAGAGAATTTATTCTCAACTTATAAATATAATTTTTAAAATAATAATTTTACCGGTTTCTATTATAGAAGAGAGAATTTTTGTTTTCACCCTAAAAGGAAAACTTTTTCTAGTTCTGTGTTTTGATCCAATTGGTTCGAATCCACACTTGAAGTAGTTCATGGTACGAGAATATTGGATGATCTCTTGAGCAATGGTGATATTTTCTGTTATGCTTCTACCAGAGACAAAGCTTGATTGGTTCGAAAGAACCGATTTTTGCATCAATGGCTTCAATTTATTCACAATGGCTTTTGTCAAAATCTTGTAAAAAGCAGTGCAGAGGCTAATAGGATGAAACTAAGATAAACATTTAGGATTTTCCACCTTTGGAATTAAGATGAGTAATGTTCGATTAAGCCAATCCTCCAAACATCCACCGTTCCAAATATTCTACACAAACTCACATGCACTTTGTGTAACATCTCGATTTATAATGGTGTCAGAAACAATGGTTTCAGGACCATAATTCTGACGTGTCAGTCCATAAATATTATTTATTTAATAGTTACAAAGTCATTAATGTCATATTAAATTTTGGTTAAGAAATTTTATTGTTTAGCTAGTTAATTAAAGAAAAAGGATTAAATTATGTTTTAAGGGCAAAATAGTAAATAGATAGTAAGATGTAAATTAATTAAAAGAAAGTAAAATCCTATCATCTTTCTTGTTCTTTGCCGCAAATTAGAAAGAAAGAAAAGCCATAGATGAGCTTGAACATTTGACATCTAGAATTCTTGCATATAGGTATAATTTTCATCTATTTTTCATGAATTTTATGTTTTTGGGATCGATTTAGCGTAATCTAGCTAGCTCGAGGGTTAATTTGTAAAACTGTTAAATATTGTGGAAAATGCGATTTATGATATTTGATGTGTTCTTTAATTTAATGGTAGAATATGGTGTTTGGGTGTTTAATTGAGATATTTTGTTAGATGATTTTGTATAATTTTAAAGTTTAGGGATTTATATTCAAATAAATTAAACTATGCATGTTTTTTGTTGAAAATTTTTAGCATGTGTGGATTTTTTAAGGATGTATATGAATTCAACACAATATTTAATGATTATTTGTGAAAATAGATTCGTTTTAATATTGATGACTAAATTGAATAGAATGTAAAAATTTGGGGTAAATGTGTAAAATTATAAATAGGGAATTATGTGTATTAAATTGAATAGAATATGAAATTGAGACTAATAATTGAAATAAATTATATTATAGATCAAGATCAAGTTGATAATCGTGGAAAAGGAAGGCTGTTGATTAGTCTCTGAACTTTTGTTGTTTCTGCAATTTTGGCCTTGGTAAGTTCGTATGACATAGTTTTGTATTGTTTAGTTATTTCATTATTATGAACCGATATTATTAATGACTTGAAAGTGTTGAATCATATTAAGAGAATTGATTTGAGAAACTGATTAAATTATGTGCTGTTATCTGTTAAATAGTTGAGTTGATGAACGTAGGATAGGATACGATTGGTATGCAATTAGGTGTTTGAATAGGTGAATTTTGGCATGAATTGAACTTTTGAAGATGAGGTTTTACCATTTTAAAAACAAGTATTGATACTTGACATTTGGTATCGATACTTAACCATATGAACAGTTTTAAAACAAACAGAATGTTAAGATGGTATCAATTTTCATTTGAGTATCGATACTTTTTCATACAATATCGATACCCTAAAATAAATATTGAAACCATTGTTTTGTAAAGAATACAATATTCAATTTTGGTATCGATTTTTAGAAAGGTATCATTTCAGTATCAATACCAACTACAGATTTTCAATATTTTCATTAAAATTTTAGAAATTTTGTAAACCTATCCTATTATATTCTTGGATTTTACAATTAGGTACTTTTAGAGTTTAAAATTAAATATGTTTGATTATATAGAATATCAATTATCAATCAATTAGTAAGTATTGTTTAGTAAGTGGTTATCGATTGTTAAATGTTACTATTGCATCTCTTTACTCGGGTTCGGTGATTAGGTCGAGTAAGGGTGTTACATTTAGGTTACAACTCTCCCCCTTAAGAATTTTGTCCTTGAAATTATTACCTGAGAATAAATTCAGATACTGCAATCTCATTAATTCTTTGGTTTCCCAAGTAGGTTCATCTACACCACGTCGTTGCCACAATTTTTACTAATGGTACTCGTTTATTTCTAAGTTCTTTTATCTCTCGAGCGAAAATTTTCACTAGTTCTTCAAAATACAACATATCTGGCTGTAACTCAATTTCACTGGAAGTAAGCACATGCAAAGGATCTAGTCTATACCGTCTCAGCATCGAAACATGAAAAACATGATGGATTTTCTCAAGTTCAGAAGGTAAATCTAATCTGTAAGTAACAGAGCCGATTCTTTCAATGATCTCATATGGTTTGATAAACCTCAGACTTAATTTCCCTTTTCTGCCAAACCGAAGCACATTTCTCCATGGTGAAACTTTCAAAAACACTCGGTCACCTACAACATATTCTATATCCTTTCTTTTCAAATCTGCGCATGACTTCTAATAATCACATGCAACTTTTAAACAATCTCGAATAATATGAACATTATTTTTAGTTTCACAAATTAAATCGGTGCCAACTAAAATAGATTCACTCAGCTCTGACCAATAAAGCAGGGTTCTACATTTTCTTCCGTACAAAGCTTCAAACAGTGTCATTTTAATACTGGATTAATAACTATTGTTATAAGCAAATCTCACCAATGACAGATTTTTTTCTAGCTACCTTCAAACTCAAGAATACAACACCGTAACATATCCTCCAAAATATATATCACTCGTTCTGATTGTCTATTTGACTGCAAATGAAATGCTGTATTGAAATTGAGTTTAGTGCCCAAAGCTTCGTGAAGTTTACCCTAGAATCTAGATGTAAACCTCGGGTCTCGATCCAAAATAATAGATATCAGAACTCCGTGTAATCTAACAATCCCGAATACATACAACTCAGCTAATTTTCAAGAGAATAATCCATTTTGACCGAAATAAAATGAGCCAATTTCGTCAATCTATCAACAATAACCTAGATGAATCTCTCTTTCTCAGCAATACAGGTAAACCTGAAACAAAGTCTATCTTTACTCGTTCCCATTTCCACTCGGGAATCATAATCGACTATAATAACCCAGACGATATTTGATGCTTAGCTTTCACTTCCCAACAAACTAGACATTTCGCCACAAATTTTGAAATATCTCATTTCGTGCCTGACCACCAATACGTTTGTTTCAAATCACCAAACAACTTAGTACTACCTGAATGAATTGAGTATGTACTACTGTGAGCCTCAGATAAATATCTCGTTTCAATTCTGGATCGTTTGGAACACATAATCTATTGCGAAAGTACAACATACCATCTGAATCAACCCTGAATTCTGCAAACTGATCATTTTGAATTAATCTTATTTAGCTAATAATTTCAGATCTTTATTTTGTAATTCATGAATTCACTAAAGAAATACCGATCTAATTTTTAATTCTGCAAGAAGTGAACCGTCATGATTCCAAATCAATTGAGCTTTCAACACTCTCAAAGCAAACAATGATTTTTTGCTCAGTACATCTGCAACCACTTTAGCTTTCTTCGGATGATAATCAATAACGAGATCATAACCTTTCAACAATTCCAACCATCGTCGCTACCTCAAATTCAATTATTTTTTAGTCATTTAATATTTCAGGCTTTTGTGATCCATAAATATATGACATCTCTCACCATACAAATAGTGATGCCAAATTTTCAAAGCAAAAATGATTGCGGCAATTCAAGATCATGAGTTAGGTAGTTTCTTTCGTTTGACTTTAATTGGTGGGAAGCATATACTATAACTTTCCCGGCTTGCATCAATACGCAACCCAATCCACTGAGTGATGCATGACTAAAAACAACATACCCTTTCCTGGATTTAGGCTCAGTCAGTACACGAGCTTCCGTAAACATATTTTTCAACTGTTCAAAACTCTGCAGACATTTCTCCGATCAAATAAACTCAACATTTTCTGTAATAACTTGGTCATTAGTAAAGTAATTATCGAAAAATTCTTAATGAAATGACGATAATAACCAACTAAGCCTAGAAAACTACGTACCCCAGAAATAGTCTATGGAGCTTTCCAGTTAACAATAGCAAAAATATTACTTAGATCAACATGAATCCCTTTCATGGAAATTACGTGACCGAGAAATCCAACTTCACGAAGCCAAAAATCACATTTACTGAACTTTGTATACAATTGTTTCTCGCATAAAATCTGTAGAACAATATGTAAATGCTGAGCATACTCGGATTCTGTTTTGGAATGGATTAGGACATCATCGATAAATATAACTACAAATCTATCTAAATGAGGTTAAAAAACTCAATTCATTAAATCCATAAAAGCAGCAGGAGCATTTGTTAATCCGAATGGAATACCAGAAATTCATAATGACCATAACAAGTTTTGAAAGTAGTTTTCGGTATGTCGACATCTTTAACTTGTAACTGATAATAACTCGATTTGAGATCTATTTTCGAGCATATTGTCGCACTTTTCAACTAATCAAATAAATCATCGATCCGAGATAAAATATATTTATTCTTTATTGTAACCTTGTTCAACTTCCTGTAATCAATACATAATCTCAATAACTTGTGTTTCTTTTTCACAAATAACACAGGTGTACCTCAAAGAGATACACTCGGTAGAATAAAGCCTTTGTCTAATAACTCTTGCAACTATGCTTTAAGTTCTTTCAGTTCAGTTGGAGTCATTCAGTATAGCAAGATTGATATCGGTGCAGTTCTAGGTACCAAATCAATAACAAATTTAACTTCGCATTCTAGAGGCAATCTCGATAAGTCCTCGGGAAATACATCTATAAAATGGTTTACAATCGATACCTGATCGAGCTTTGACTTTGAATCTCAAGTATCAAGAATATAGGGTAAAAACACCTCACAACCCTTTTGAATTAGTTTATGTGCCAGAGAGTTGAAATAACTCTAGTATCAATGTCTGATCCATCAGACTCAACTGTAATTATTTCACATGTTTGGCATCTTATATCAATCCATTTTTGTCTACAGTTTATCACAACATCATGTAGCGTCAACCATTCCATTCCCATAATGATATCAAATTCTCGAAAGGGTAACAACATCAAATCAGTAGGAAAATCACAGCCTTGAATTCTCAGTGGACAATTATGACATATTGAATTAACGAACACACTATGAGCTAGTGGATTTGTAACTTTGACATCAAACTCTGTTAACTCAATAGGTAAATTCTTATCCGTTACTAATGTAGTGCAAATATATGAATGAGTTGACCCAGGGTCAATCAATACAAACACAGTAATATCAAAGAGATAGAATGTACCATCAATAACGTCAGGCGTAGTAGCTTCCTCTCTAGCTCGAATAGCGTATGCTCGTACAGGAGCTCTAGCCTCTGATAGGACAGTTGTGTCTTTAGTGCCATTGTGATTTGCTCTAGTATTACTACTCTGGCCTGGATGTCTACTCTTCTAAGGTGTTGACATTTGTTTTTCATTCTTTTCTTCATTTTCTCAGGCTAACCTTGAACAATTTCGCACAAAGTGATTTGTTGAACCACATCTGTAACATGCACCTATTTTAGCCTTGCATTCACCAGCATGTAATCTACCATAATGTTCACACACAGATCTCGGAACATTTTAGACACTAGCCACTCTGTCAGCAGGTTTAATCTGAGACTTTGAATCATGTTGCACTAACTTGTTTTTACTCAAAAATCTAGATGGTGAAGTAATACGGCTAAAATCTTCTTTTGACTTCTTTGCCGGTGAAGTAGAAAATGACCTGGAAAAACTTCTTTTACCAAAATCCCAAGCCGTTCTTTCTCTTTCTTTCTTGTTGTTATACACTTATTCCATCTTTTGAGCTTGGTCAAATAATACCACGAATTGTCGTATTTCAGTTCCTCCAATCATCATTTTGATTTCATCATTTAAATCATATTCAAATCTGCTGTACATCTCTTCCCCATTCGGAACAATTTCGTGAGCATATTTATTGAGATGTAAAAACTCTCTTTCATACTCAGCTACAGATTTGTTTCTCTATTTCAGCTTAAGAAATTCCTTCTTCTTCTGATCTAGATAACATTATCGAAATAATTCTTTTTAAACTCAATTAACATTTTCCCGTGGTACTATAGCTGTCAATGTCAACCACCAACTATAAGCTTCATCTTTTACTAACGATACAACACTTCTCAAATAATCGTTAGGTGAGCAGATTATTTCATCAAAAACTCGTTGGATATTCTTAAGCCAATATTCAGTTTTAACAGGATCATAATCAGTTCTACCTCTAAATTCCTCAGCCCCACATTTTCTAACTTTATCAATAGGGATCTGTTGATTTGTTTCGGTAGTTTGAGGGGTTGGAACTAACACAGGAGGTACTACAGGGAGCAGAGGTTGTTGAGCCACAAGAGTAGTTAGCATGAATTCTGTGAACTATTGACCCATTGACCCAAAGAAAACATTTTTTACTTTATTTTCTAACATTTGGGGAATCCGTAAACTATGACTCGCTTATTGTTCAGTAGTCGAAACATTACTATTAACCTCATCAAGGTCAGCATGATCAAATTTTGCTGACATATTTAATATCTATAAGAAAAACAATAGTTAGATCAGACCAATCAATATCATACTATCACAGGTATATATGACATGTAATTTCTAAACTTTAAACATGTTACATTCAGTCTAAAAATCGACTAAACCGTAGCTCTTATACCACTAAATGTAACACCCCTTACCCGGCCCGGTCACCGGACCCAAGTGAAGAGATGCTATAGTAACATTCAACAACCGATAGCCACTTACTAAACAATACTTACTTATTGATAATTGATATTCTATATAATCAAACATATTAAATTTTAAACTCTAAAAGTACCTAATTGTAAAATCCAAGCATATAATAAGATAGGTTTACAAAATTTCTAAAATTTTATGAAAATATTGAAAATCCATAGTTGGTATCGATATTGAAACGATATCTTTCTAAAAGTCGATACCAACATTGAATATTGTTTCTTTTGCAAAAAATGGTATCGATATTTATTTTAAGGTATCGATACTGTATGAAAAAGTATCGATATTTAAATAAAAATTGATACCATCTCCGCATTCTGTTTGTTTTAAAATAGTTCATATGGTTAAGTATCGATACCAAATGTCAAAGTATCAATACTTGTTTTTAAAATGGTAAAACCTCATCTTCAAAAGTTCAATTCATGCCAAAATTCACCTATTCAAACACCTAATAGACTAACCAATGTGTCTTCATTGACACTACAATTCAATAATCACATCAATATCACATTTAAAATCAAAGCAATGATATTCAAAGTGTTCATACACCATTAGCATTTCATACCAAAACATCACCATAGTATATATATAGTATCTAAAAAATCTCAAAGTTGTATGGAAGTGCTTTATGAATGCAATACAATTTTGGTTTAATAGAAAAGATCCTACCCCATTGCTTCATAGTATAGTAAGAGTTTCCTAGAACTTGTTCGTCCGTGCACACCGAGTTGTGGATAAACCACAAAGTTGTAGGTTAATATGCTGCCAAATGGTTGTAAGTGCACAACATATTTACATATGAGAGCTGCCAGAATGTGGGTGGATGAACCACTAATTTTGTTGGTTAATATGCTACCAGATGGTTGTGAATACACAACATAATTGTAGATAAAAGCTACTGGATAGCCTGGGGATAAACCACCATAGTTGAAGATTTACTAATTTGCTAGAACTTTCCCCTTTCAAAGCGTCCCGCCCTATGCAATGCATCATGGAATGCTTATAAAAGATCAAGATGGTAGAGAATAAAATACTTACAATAGATCAATATGACAGTAAAAGGTATGCTTTTAACTAATTAATAAGTAGCAAAACATATGCTTTTTACGTATTAGATTTAACGGTATCCTATGGCATGTTGAACATACAATCAGAAATATAGATGCTGTAACACCCCTATACCCGACCTGATCGCTGAGTCAAGGCATTAGGATGTCACATTCGTTGCCGAAGCAACTACTGAAAATTTTAGATCAATTTATCATATTATTTAATTAATGTAGATCATTAACTAATTATAGTAATAATTGAATTTACAATAGAACTAATTATGAGTTAAAGGAGCTCATTAAAACATCCACAATTGATCAAAGGCCAAATTGTAAAGTTCATAAAGATTTTTAAACTGTTGTCGCGACGTTGGGATTTCCACATCGTGACATGGCAAACTTGTCATCGTGACATCGTCTCCATTTTCCTACAAGTTCCACGCTTTATTTTTATTTATTTAATTTATATCATTACTTGAATCGTATTCAGATGTCATAATCGCCGCTTCATTTTACATATCATCTACATAAAACATGATATTTAATCAAAGATAACAAAGTTTATTAAATTAACACAAATATTAAAGTTTTACAAATAAGACCATTGGAGGACTTGCACTTGAAAAATTAGTTTACCCACTTTATGTATATTTCATATTTATTTCTAAATTGAGCCAATCAATTTAATTCTTCATAAAATTTTAACAAAGAATTCAATATCACATCAATTAACAATTATTTACTTATTATTTTATCAATTCGTTTAAAATATATTCACATGTATTAATGATTCCATCACCTACAACCATTTCGAAACATTTCAAATTCATCTACTTTATATGTTCATATATTTTTTCCTCCTCCTCTCCATTCCACATCCTTTATGTATATATTTGTTAAAATCATTAGCTTTTAGTATATAACATGCTTATATGTAACATTATCTATAATTCCACTATTTACTTATGTGTTCATATCAAAGCTGTCCTTGTTCTGCTGCTTGACAACTTCGACCTTTCTTTACTAAAAATTAATTATCTCTTAGTACGGGGTCTGGATGATGTTTCTGTTTGTTTTTCTTAAAAATAGACTCATTAAGAATTTAAACATTTAAATTTTAACCCCTAATAAATTTTTTTATAATTTTTGATGATTTTCTAAAGTCAAAACAGGGGAACCCAAAATCAATCTGACCTTGTCTCAAAAAAATTCATATATCTCATAATATGAAATTCTTTTGGTTACACCGTTTCTTTTAAGTAAAACTAGACTCAATATACTATAATTTTATACATTAATTAACTTCTAATTCAATTTCTACAATTTTTTATAAAATTTCAAGGTTAGACTACTGCTGTTGCCCAAAACTATTTTAGTGCAAAAAGTTGATAACCAAGTTTATAACACCCTCCTTTCTCTCTCTACAATATTTCCCATCACTCCTCTTATTTCCCTTCACTAACATATTTAGAATATAAAACTTTATATAAGAAACTTCTACTTTAACATCATTTTCATGCTTTTTCAATAATATCAAACTTAAAAATATATTGAAATCTTGATGTTCTTACCTTGTCCTATTATTTCAAACTTTAACTTGATTTTCTCTCTCCTCCAACTTCCATTTTCTTGAATCCAAGGTGATTTTCTTGTTCTCCATAGTCTCCTTATCACTTTTCTCTCTTGGTGATAATGAAAATTCCTTGAAATTCTAGGTGAAAATGGTGGATATTTTTGGTAGAAAGACCAAATTGTAAAGACAACAAAATTTTCTTCTTCTCTCCCCCTCACTCATGTTGGAAAGATGGGAGGATCCTTTTTTTTTTCCCTTTTTTTCTTCATCTTTCTCTCCTATTATACTAGCTATTTATAATAAAATATTAGTAAAATATCTCATTAAAATATTAATAAAGTAATATTTATCTAATTAAATAATTATAAAATATCATCAAAATATCTCCAACATCATCATTTCCTTCTAGAGTTCTCTCTCTTTCTAATTGACCATTTTGCCCTTTATGATCTTTTAAAATTCCATCTTTGAATCATCACTTAATTTGGTAAAATTACAATTTAGTCCATTATACTTTTTTTCTTTTTTTGCTTATTCAATTTGGTCCCTATTAATCCATTTTTCTTAATTTCTAGGTCGTTCTACCTTTAAGATATTTGCACTATTGGCCTTTCACTTCAAGTTTTCCATATTTATACTTATGCCACAAAACTTTTCACATATTTACAATTTTAGTCCATTCCTTAATTTAATACATTATGTCTTGCTTCTTGATTTAACTTTCTTTTGATATCTTGCAATTTTCGTTTTCATTGATCTTATACTTTTTTTTTCGCTAAGATTTTATCTCATATTATTTACTACAAAAGGGGTTTTAAGGATGTTACAGAAGTAACAAACATATATTTTACTCATATATCATGCATAATAATACAGTAAATGAGATAATTGATTTTGACATGGTTCATATATTTTGCTTGGCGAAGTCCTAGTGTTCGGTTACTGTTTATCGAAGTATGATATGCAGAGAAAATTCTAAGTAAGTAAGGTATTAATTGTGGCTAGGTATGTAAGTATGTGATTGTGCCTATAGGCAAAGTCTGTGTCTGGCGAGCTTGGAGGTTAGGCGGACTCCTCTATAAAGAACACGCCACCCCAGTTGCTAAATGTTTGGGTTAAGTCATTGTTTGAAAGGGCTATTTATTATTTTTATTACTCTAGTTGGATAACTTAGTTGGTCTGATGAGGATCAGTTAGAATAGAACTAAGTTACTGCAGTCAATAAGACTTATATTTATGATGAGAGAGAAAGTTTACAGTCACGAAAATCGAATAGGTTAGTGGGATAATCTGACTTATCCACTAAACCTAGCTTTCGTGTTTAGTTGTTTAAAGTTATTATTGGATTCTTAGGTAAGTTTTATGTTTTTCTTTGCATCCATTCTTCCTTTCAAATTTTTTCTACACTTTCTCTCGAAAAACCTTAGACCAGAAACTTACTTGAAAATTTGGGTTCACTGTACTCAGCCAACTCCTTCGTTGTTTTAACACCTGGTAAATATTGATGAACCATAGGTTATTTTCATGGTTATTTACGTGACCTTAGAGCTACATGCTTTAATGTCAGTTTAAGGTGTAAGGAATGAAACTTCTTGAATCTGCGCTTTGTGATAATGTTTCTTGCAAGCTTGTTTAGTTTTCTGGTATAACGATCTGATAAGTTTAACTATTTATATTATAGCTCAAAACACTCATAAAGGTTATTGTGATAAGGGAAAAGGTCCTGCTGTTTAGACTTGTTGTATTTTCTGGTGAGTTCCTTCTTACTTCCATGTATGTGTAATGCCTTGTTTATTTTTGTTTAAGGTAAGTATTCATATTTTGTAAAGATGAAATGTCTGTACATGAGCGATGGATGTTTGTAGTTGTTATTTTGGTTTGGCTTGTCAGTGTTAAAGGTGTAAGAACCTTTCTTCATGTTTAAGCTGTAACAGCCCAATTTTGGGCCTAGTCGAAACAGTGGTTTTGGGACCACAAATTTGATGAGGAAAAATTTATTTTTATTATATTTTTATGGTCTACAATTTTATCGAATGATTTTTTGAAAATTTCGTTCGAAAATTTAGACGTTTGGGCACTCAATTTAGTAAAAAGGACTAAATTGTAAAAAGTACTAAATTGTAAAAAGTACAAAAGTTGAGTTCTACATGTTAGAGGTGTCCAATTGTTATGAAATTTTAAATTGGAGGTCTTTATATGATGATTAGACCATTGGTTAAGTTATGGACAAAAATGGACATGAGATAACTGAAATAGGAAATTTTTAGGTTAGGGGCAATTTGGTAATTTAGTAATAAAAATAAATAAAAAGGGAAAAAAGATGGCAAAATGTGCTCATCTTCTCTATGGTGGCTGAATATAGCAAGGGGGAAGCCGTAGTTAGGGTTTTCAAGCTTCCAAGCTCTATAGTAAGTGATTCCAAGCCCCGTTTTTAATGTTTTTTTACGTTTTTGGAGTCCCGGTAACTTGATTTAGCTTATTGTAGAAATAATTTAACCTAGGGTTCATATTTGGAAAAATACCCATAGGTGAAATGTGTTTACTTTGATGTTTTATGATGGAATATGAAGCTTAAAATTATGTTAGACAACTTTTTCTAGGCGATTTTAAGTGAAAATGAGTAAAATGACATAATCGGTAAAAATACCTAATGTTCATAAGTAAGTGTTAGAGTGGGAATTTGATGTTGCCATAGAAGGGAAAAATGTTCAGTATGTAATAAAACATAAGAATAAGGGATGAAGTTTAATTTCCGACCTTTGGGGAAAAATATAAATATGCAAAATTTTAGGGGTAAAATCATAAATTTGCCAAAGTTTGAGTCAAGTACTGTTTTGATAAATGTGAGTATTAAACAAGCTAAATTTACTATTATAAATCAAGAAAGATGAGAAATTGACATTGATCAGTGAAATAGAGTAAGTGAAATTATGAAAGAGTAAATTTAACAACAAAACAGTTTTGGACAGCAACAGTTGTGTGACTTTGAAAAATCACCAAAAATGGTGTAAACCGAATTAGAGGTTGAATAATATGTTAAATTAAATCTGAATGAGTCTATTTTCACATAAAAGAAACAGAGTAAACAAAAGAGTTATATATTTTGAGATATTTGAATTTTAGTAAGATAGGGTCAGAATGATTTTGGAATCCCCTATTCTAAATTTGGAAAATCATTAAAAATTGTACAAAAATAGTTATGAGTTATAATTTATATGTTTAAAATAATTAAAGAGTCTATTTTTAAGATAAACAAATGACAATGTCATCCGAACTCTGTACAATGAGATAATTAATTTTTAGTGAAGAAAGGTCAGAACTACCAAATAGTGAAATAGGGGAGACTTTAAAGAATAAACTGTACTTATTGGATAAGCAAAAAATTCTAAAAATTTTATGTAAGAATATATATGAGTCTAGTTTCTGGAAAAATTAATGGATCTTAATTTTGAGCTCTGTACCTCGAGATATAAAAAATTTAGTGACTCTGACTCGGATAGACAGTTTTGAATTTACATATAAGTAAACAGTAAAAATATAGTTAATGTTGTTTAAGCGTGTTATATACATTAAGGATGTAGAATGGAGAGGAGGAGGAGGACAATAAAATATATGACTGAATTGTGTATAAATGGTTATATGCCCGATTATAATCGGTAAATGTTAAATTGAATGGTAAATACGTATTGATATTGAAAGAATTATTGCGGTATTGAAAACCAATTGATCAAATGTTTAAGAAATTTAATCATAGTAATATATGTGTGGTAATTTTGATATATGGATGTATTTTGGTTGTGGATTGATCTTGGTGATAAAGGTTAGGTATATTTGGTCTATTAAGTGACACAATTGAGAAGTACGATAGGTGGGTCATTTTATGTGTGAGATGATGGTATGATTTGGCTTGGTTAAGTAAGTTAAAAGGATGATTACATCATTGAGGTTGCATTGATTAATTCGGTAACTAGGTGCGGTGAATTATGATTTGTGAAGCATACCTATATTCGACAATAATAGATAAAATATATTTATGTCATGGGTGAATGGTTAAACACTTGGGCTAGTATAAGGTGTATATTTAGTAATGTTAGTCGGTAATGAAATAACAGGTTTTGGTTTAACATTGAATAGAGAAAATTTGTACTATCTTTATGGCTAATATTGATAATTAAATGGGAGATGAATGGATAATGTATATGTGACACTTAGCTTATGAGATATTAAGTAATTGATATATTACAATAGTTAAGTAGGAAAAATGTGACGATATGAGAATATGTAATGATATGGATCAATTTAGTACTCGTGATGAAATCAACAAATAACTAAAAATTTATAAATTTATACGATGAGGAAGTGAAATATTGCGAGTATATTGGGACACGTAAACCCTAATTAGCGACTCAAGAATAACAATTTAAAAGTTTTAATTTAGATGAAATTTTACAACTCGGTTTAATACGGTTAAAAGTGTATGTGTTCTGGTAATATCTTGTACCCTATTTCGGCATCGAATACAGATAAGGAGTGTTACATAAGCCGCTACTCTCTGCTTCTAACAAGGATATAATATGGATTGGAAAATGAAAATGAATTCATGGCATTGCCTTCAATGGATTAAGCATTGAACTGACAGATCATGATACATGAAAATGGTCGTGTAGCCTCTGGTGGGGCAAAAATTATGTTGCAAACCAAATTGGCAAATCATGACAAAGGAATGTGAATGAAATGAACCATATGTCTTAACTATGGATTAGGGTACGTGACTAACATGAAGAAGGTTGTCTGTATGGTCACATGGGCATGATGTACACGCTGAAGGGAATAACGTTTGGCATATTGTTTGTTTGTGATTTGCTACCCACCAACTGGTGAACTGGGTATTTGCGTTGTGGGTATTTGCGTTGAGTTGGAAAGGTTTTGTTTGAATCATGTATAACTAATGTAATGTCTACTTTTAGAACTCACTAAGTTCTTTGAACTTACTTAGTTACCTTTCCTTATCAAGCCTGCTGATGAAGTAAAAGAATTTTTGAAGATTACACTAGAGGACAATCACTGCTATAAGACTTCTAGTATTGTGTACTATGCATGGCATAGGGGTGGCATCAAGACACTTACATTTTGAAGAATGAATTTTGTATTTAAACTTGTGCTCATGAAACTATGGTTTCCATGAAATTTCAATGAAGTCTTTATGGTTCTTAAGGTGTACCATTTTATCTAGCCTTAAATGATACTATTTACATTCTTTATTAAATTAAAATATAGTTTTAAGTTGGTTTACACCAAATATGGTTTTAAAGATATTGATCTTATGTTGTGACACGACATTCCCAGTCCTCCTTAAGGCTCAGGTTTGGAGTGTTACCATTTAAACCCTTTTTATGAAACAAAACGCTAAGACATTCAATATTATCATCATCTTTTTGTTTCCTCAATCATTTAAGATTACTAGGTTTTTCCTTTTCTAGGTTAGACTTTATTTTGCCATATTATTCATTTTTTTGCACTTTTCCTCTTTAACTAAAAAAGGTACAAGAACCTCTTGTGTCATTTTGGGTTCTTCTTCACAGTCAATAGATTTAAATGTTTTGGTTATTCAAAGTTGTAAAGTATTAATTTGGCATGTGGATTTATGGATTATTATTTCTTGTTGTCAACTCCATCAAGGGTCTTTTCAAGATTTACTAAATATTTATTAACGCTTACCTCTTTGGTGATTATTTGATGATTCATTTGAGCATGAAATCGATTAGGCTTTATGTTTTGATGATAAGCAGGAACTAAACTTTATTGTGGTCTATTGATTGAAATGTTTAATGATTAATTTTAGGGTTAGGGACTAGATTGTAAAAAATAAATTAAATCGAATAAACTTAAAAACTTAGAATTGAAAACTCTAAGCGAACATATAAATAAGTGAGATTGATAAGAGATCTTATTGTGAACAAATTCAATTTTCCCGATTTAGTCTAGTGAGGTCGGGAGGTAAATTGGACTAAATTGCCTAATTGGGTAAAATGGTGACTGAGAGGTAAAACTAGACCAATTAGGAGTTTAAGCAATTTAGATCCATAATCGGAGAGCTAATGATCAACATGGATATTAATCGATAACTTTATTTTATCTGATTAATATATATTTTTGATTTTGGTGTTTATTCAATTTAGTCGTTTTAGATATAATTCAGTTTAATTCACCTCATTTTATGGATTGTCGTAATATACTACTTAGCCATTAGGTAGATAGACTTCCTAAATGCATGCCTAATCGTTATCCATTCACCATATCATCCGATCTCCTTTGAGTTTGATCCTTGGAATACTTTAAGTGTTCCATTGTACACTTACAAATATTACAATTGACTTGTCACACTTGTAGTCAAAGCTACTTTTAAATCTCTTTAGTTTGTGCTACTTCTTTGCCTAGTGTTTGTACACTGGCTTGCAATCAAATCCATAGTACATGCTTTGTTGGCCAATACTTTTCTTGCTTTCTCATATTTACCCTAAAAAGTCGATTGATGTTCTGTAGGTCTTCCAAAAGATCTTACACAAAGCCAAACTATCGTTTCAATTGGTCAGGATGCTACCACTCCATGCTATGGAAACAATGATAAGCACCCGCAACCTAATAATAACACTTATTGCTTAAAAATTGTCCAAAGTATGATAGTGAACACTTTTTTCTAGGTACACACCATCCACAAAAATTGCAGATATATGCAAATACATTCATTAACAAGAATAATGAATTGTATTGGATGTGAACACAATATCAACATACCTCTTTATTGGCTTGTTGGTCGACTTCTCGTCACATCCAAGTAAGGTCCATTCTATAACACTATGATCTGAGTGACCCCTAAATCTATTCAAATATTTAATGCAATAGTAAATTATAAATATTGGTAATTGAGTACATTTTAAGTTATTATATACAATTATATGTTTACCTTATATTAAGAGAGAATTCCTAAGATTGGGAAGGGATGAGTGCTAATCACGACATATGTATCTACGCCCATGTTTGCAGATGCAACAATAATCATTTACTTCATCGATTGGTTCTCGAGTTGCCTACAAAACACTCTGTACAAATATGCCAGAGTCGTTGAACCTTAGCTGGACGTATCGACCATCTTAAAAGACTTTAGTAGAGGAAGATACATGATATGGATCTTGTCGCCAAACTTGTATTGAAAGTATCATAGCTTTGGCATATCAATCCATCTCCTCTAAAGTTGCATGTGGTGGAGTGACCGGTTTGAGATACCTCTTCAACAATGTACATATCATTTAATTCATTTGCCCTTTTAGATGACTTGATATCTAGGAACTGCTCACACTCATACTCCACGTCTATGTTATTAGCTCCGATTACTGCACGCCCATCAATTATTAAAGTGACATCTACTAGAATTATAATTGCTTTCCCGCAAGTAATGGTCACACTTAATTATCTACGCTTATTTTAGGCTTCCTAAAGTTACCTGATTTACTCTGAGCTTTTCACATATGTTGTTTTAGGTTGCAATAGCGGTGAAAACATACATCGAGGATATTAAATTTATAGGCCTCTTAGACATCTGTCTTGTTCTTATTGTAATTTTTATCTTTCAGTGATTGTACTTTATTTGAGACTTTAATCATTGTTTACTTAAATCTATCAAATACTATCCAAATAAAATATAAAAACATAATTTGAATTTAATTACTGATCGCATATGAGAAGAAACAGGATTTGCTACAAAAAGGATTATTAAAAACTTCACCAAAGATACTAAATTTACTAAACAAGATCACCAAAAGTTCTATTAAAAATACTGATTTTACTATACTAAGTATAAAAAAAATATCATTAAAATACAAAATACAAGAACTAAATTAAGACTTCAATTTCTACCCAACCTCCAAAAGATTTACCAAAATTACATTTTATCTCATCTCGAAAAAAAATCCAAAGAAAATATCAGAAACTTAAGTTCCCAATTCTTTTTTCTTTTGAAATTCTCTCGTTGCATTTGATGCATTTGCCTCTCTTTTATGTGATCATCATTAAAAGCAAATCTTGTTAATGTTTTAAACTAGGCCAGCAGCGTCTCTGCTCCCAAATAAATCAACCCACTGGGTTTTACCCGACCCGGAATTGATTATGGAAGATAACAGTGTTGGTGGTGCCGGTGAGCCCTCCGGAGTGGTCGCACCCAAGGTGATGAAGGCTGGTGACCGGCAAGTTTTCACGGTTGAGCTCCGACCAGGAGAGACAACATATGTTTCGTGGAGGAAGCTTGTCAAAGACGCCAACCGGGCCCGTGGATCTTCTGCCGCTTCTGCGTCTGCAGTGGCGGCGCCGGCACCTGAGCTGCCTCCGAATGCCCACCCTAATCTCCAGTCTCGCATCGCTCCTGTAAGAGCCGCTTATTCAATCCCTAATTTTCACTTTTTATTTTTTTCCCTTATTTTTAAAGTTCTTAAAATGCGTAATTACTCCAATTTTGACTTAGTAGTTTTCTTGTAGTTTATTCAATTAATTGTGCTTGAATTTTGCTTTATAGTATATCTGAATGCGTTAGTATTTACTTGGTTCCCTAGAAAATGCGGGAAACTGAAAGAAATTTTGGTAATTGCTTTTTCCCCTTTTCACCCGTTCTTAACCATGTTTGACATTATCAGGGACAAACGGCTGAAAAAGAAGAGAAAGACGAGCCAGCCCCAAATCGTTTCAGTGCTGTTATTGAGAAGATTGAACGTCTTTACATGGTATTTATATATTTTATTCTGTTTGCGAGAATTGTGAGCTGCACTTTTAATATGTTAATGTGAAGTGAAATTCTTTTTCAGGGTAAAGATAGCAGTGATGAGGAAGAACTGGATGAGACTCCAGATGATGATCAATATGATACAGAAGACTCTTTTATCGATGATGCCGAGCTGGTAAACACTAAAATCTATTACTTCTATCTTTTATGTGTCTTGTTGGTTTTATGCAACTGTAGTTAGTGCTATTCTTATTGTAACAAGGAGGGCGGAATGTATTTTTATTGGTTCATAATGTTGCTTCATTGTTCGTTATGCAGGATGAGTATTTTGAAGTTGATAATTCAGCTATAAAACATGATGGATTCTTTGTTAATAGGGGAAAATTGGAAAAAATGTGAGTTTCTTTGAATTGTTCTTATTCTGCCTCTTCTCCACCTATTGGTGACAAAGTTTTAGTAAGGATCCTGTTTAGATGCCTATACATATGCATCCTATGGCATACCAGGAGCAACTGTACACCACACATCTCTTATTGGTTAAAGATGGGTTAATTTATGAGCTATTTTTCTCTTAAATAGGCACATATGTGGGTAGAAGATAAAAAATAAAATTGGATTCACAGTTAGGTTGATGACTTCATTTCCTGATAGCATGAATGTTGCAATTTTAGTGGTTGTCACGCCCCCCTTGCACATTTTATTCCATATTAATTTTATGTTTCTTTCTAATTACAACGTGGGCTAAGCTTTATTTTACATTACCAAATTCTAGCTTTTAATGTTAAAAGTCCATTAGTAGTGGATTTCTTCTAACTTTGCTTCACTGATTTCTTTTCATTCTTTCAAGAAATGAACCTCCTGTAATACCTAACCAGCAGCCCAAGAAACGGCGAAGAAAAGAGGCTGCAAAACCTCCTAGTGAGAATGATGATGGTCATGTGTCAAATAAACATGCGAAGGCAGCAAAGATGGTTGCAGGGAGGGCTGAACCATCTCTGGGGAAGAATAATTCTAGTTCTCAGAATTTTACTGCAGTAGATGAACAATACAGGGATGGAAAAGTTCTGAATCAATTATCAGTTTCTGGTGTTTCTTCCAAGAAGAAATCTTCTGCGACAAGACTAGCATTGGATTCTTCTTCATATATGAAAGATCCAAATAGTGACACTTCTGCACCTTTGGCAGATGTCAAGGATATTGAGAATTTGAAGATGGGATTTCTGCAGTCTAAAGGTGTTGTCAGTAACAAATTGAAAGATGCAACTGGATCCTCTGATGTTTTGCGTCAGAAATACCATGATAAAAGTGATCTCACTCAATCGAAATCCCAACATGGAAAACTAAGCAGCAATGTTAATAAGCTTGAACAATCAGTTCGACTGAGAGAAAACAATGGCATCCATGAGTTGCCAGACATTAATGTTTCTGATGGCATACATGCTATGCATACAGCAGTAAGTTATTCTCTTTAAATCTTCAAACTTTTTTTTAAATAATTTGTTCCATTGGCTGGTTTCTGTTAGTCATGGTTAGTAGCTGCATAACCTAGTTGGAGTTTTGACATGAAGATTGTTTCTGTTAATAACAACCTACAATATCTGAAACACTAGCAATTAAGTGGCTTTTTGTGTATGTATTATGGTAATAGAAAGCTCTAATATAGATTTACATGAGATCTATTCAACTGAAAGATGGTGCTTCTTATTAGCCATAGATATGGAGACAATAGAAACAATTTTGAGCTAATTTTTTATGGTCCCTCAAATTTCATTTAAATAGTGTGTGGACTAAAGGAAACACCCTAGAACGTTCAGGGACCACTTAGACCTCTCTTTGTGAGTGTGTGTGCACCGTGTGTCTTGCAAGAAATTGGAGTAGAGGCTTCTGCTCTGCCCAAATTATTGAACATCACAGAGACATGAGAAACTAGTTTTGCATTAGATATTATTTATCGTTATCATATTGATTTTGGTTTTATGTGTTATGCGCAGAAATCTCCACACATGCTGAGAAAGGATGGTTCTACTCTTAGGCCCAAAAGTTCCGTGCTTGAAAAGGCCATTAGGGAGCTAGAGAAGATAGTTGCAGAATGTAAGTGTGTACGCGTCTTGTACAATAAAATTATGAATAGTTCCTTCTAAAGTAATATTCCTTTTCCTTCCTGTCTAAAATATCACAGCAAGGCCACCTTCTATGGAAAATCAAGAGGCAGATACTTCATCCCAGGGGATTAAGAGGAGATTGCCTAGAGAAATAAAGCTCAAGCTTGCTAAAGTTGCTAGATTAGCGGTATGAAATTGTTATTGACATGTTTTGTCCTGTAAATTAACTCATTTTGAGATTGTCAATTTTGTTTCAATGGTGTGATGCCTTCAGGAAAGATTAAGTTTTACCAATTTCATTTTGATATTTGTGGCAGGCAAGCCAGGGGAAAGTTTCCAAGGAGTTACTAAATCGCCTTATGAGCATCCTTGGTCATTTAATACAGCTAAGAACACTTAAGGTATCTTCCCTTGTTTATGAATGAGTAAAAATTTTCAATCACAATTCCAACATTTTGTACTTAATTAGGTTTTGTAAAAGGCTTGGAATATTACCATGGAGTGCATGCCAACATACCAAAAACACCCAAGCCTAGAAATATTTTCTGTTAAATCTCCCTTTCTACTGACATGGCATTTGCTTTTAGTTCTTGTGATGTGGTTCCTTTTGTTTCAGTGAAGAAACTTTTGTATGCCTTGCATTTGACTAGTTGTGACCATTGGAATTGCAATTTGGGTGGTTTAAAATGTTGTTGCATATATTTTGGTTTTGAATCATGCAAATAAATTTGTGAGATCATGAAGACATTTTTTGCTTGTGGTTAAAATCCATGTTCTTTAGGCAGCCCATTTTAGAACCATTGCTGCTTGAGAGACTGTTTGTTGGCTGTCAAATATGTGATGAATATTTCTGAATTTTGGAAGGATTCCTTTGCTTTTATTATATCCATGCCTTGAAATGCAGAACTGGTAAAAGAATATTGAACAGGGCAAAACTGTATAAACATTCTGTGCATTATTATATATTTTATTTATGAAAGATTAGATCCTTGTGTTTGCTCTTGATTATCCTTTCCGATAAATTCGTTTTTCCAATTTGAATCACCTTTGTCAACTACTCATCTACGAATTTTGAGACTATTTTGGATGCAGAGGAACCTAAAAATCATGATTAATATGGGTGTGTCACCAACAGCAAAGCAAGAAAAAGATGCTAGATTTCAACAGATCAAGAAGGAAGCCATTGAGATGATAAAGACAAGAATTCCTTCTTTTGAGACAAAGGTTTGTCATCATTATTATGAATTTTACTTTATTTCATTTTCTTTATCCTTTCTTAGTTGCTCCTGATTTAACAGTCATTTACCTTTTTTTTCCCTCTCTGTAATAAATATTGCTTTTATTTGGCTTTTCTTATGATCAAAAGCACCAAAAAAAAAAAAAAAAAAATCCGACACTGTTCCATGTAGAGCCTGCGACTTTGCCCACATTTACTTCATTTTGTATCCTTATTTTGAATATTCTTTTCTAGATTCTTCTTCATTGTAGATTCCATGACTATTCTTCTCTCTCCATCCTGGTATATAAGATCATGGGTTTTTAGCTTGTTCATGGTACTTATCTTATCAACTGAAGTTAGAAAATTTTTCCATTCTTGATGAAAAAAATGCTTAATTGTTTTTCAGATATTGGAGCCACAAGCTAGAGCTACTGATGATTTTCAAGAAATTGGTTCCGAAGAAAGAACTTTTAGAAGAAAATTTAACATGGACGCACCGATGGAGAACAAGATTTGTGAACTTTATGACCTCTATGTTGATGTAATCACATGTCCTATTTTGACCTTCGACAAAATTCATCTGGGGAAAATCTTATTCGTAATGGATCTGATCTTTGCATTTTTATTGTTTTATTTCCTGCAGGGATTAGATGAAGATGCTGGTCCGCAAATCAGAAAGTTTTATGTAGAGGTTGGGAACTTATCAATTCTTTCTCTACTCTCAAAGCTACTGTAATCATAACAGAAATCTTTATATTGCTGGCTTTAGGTGTCTGAATGTGGACAAATATGTCTCTGCAATTATTGTTTCATGATAGCTTTTGATAGTATCATTTTCTTGCCATTTGGATGAGAGTCGTGCATGAGACTACTCTGTCTCTTTCTCTTTGACTCACCTTTTCTCGTCTGTTTTTCCCTATCTCTTTTCTTTTTGTACAATTACACTCTATTCCCATTATTTATACCTAAAAGATGCCTTAAAATTATTGCTCGTTGCACAACAGAATTCATTCTACATTGTTACTATTGTTCTTTTTCAAATAATTTTAATTGATCTTGTAGTTTTTCTGGCACTCATATCTTGCTGTCAACCTTAAACGGTCTTTCGTTCTTTGTTTAGATCATGTTCCTTTTGCTTTTAGTTTGTTAGTGATAAAGCTATTGATTATTGTTCCTAATGCTTGACTATGGTTCTACTTTTTCTGTTATATTTTCATCTTACATTTGGAGTTCATCTTTGAACAGCTTGCACAGCTCTGGCCAGATGGTATGATGAACAATCATGAGATTAAACATGCAATTTGTAGGGCGAAAGAAAGGCGGAGAGCAAGATACAATAGACGCAAGGTATGCACACTTCTGGTCATTTTGCCCTCGTTTCAGTATATATACTTTAACTGGTGTGCATAAGTTTTCAATTTAAGTGGCAAGTCTTCTGCAGACTAAATGCAATCCATCTCAAAGCTTTATGTACTTGTGAGCTTTGAAGTTTCCTTAGGCTTGAGCCCATTTTTGCTATTATTGTTAGGGTTTTGATTCTCAGATGAACTAGTACCAGCTGTACCTGCCAGTTGATGGGTCTCTGATTTATTAATTGTTGGTTTCCATTCTCCTTTTGTCTGATTTCTCTCAGGTTGATTGATGTTTGCTTATTGTGTTCAATTTTTTGGTCATTTTTAAAAGGATCAAGAGAAAATGAGGAGGGAAAAGATGTTGACACTAGGACCGGAGGAGAGTGTTCGAGTGGACTCTGCCTCAAGTGCACAATCGCAGCACACACGAGAGAGGTCGGGTAGTGATTCCGGTACTCAAGCTTTACTTTCAACTAATACATCGACTTCGCACACAACTGCAGCTGCTGCTGTTCCGGTTCTGAGTCCAACAAATGATTCCAGTTTTGACAGAGTAAAACAGGATAAATTAAAGGGGATTTCAAGCAGTGCCATGGACGATGAAATGAAGGTGGCAGTAGCCTCACTGCCAAAGAAAAAGGTAAAAAGGAAACCAGAAATGCAGTTGGATGAATCTCATATGCGGCCAGAAAAGTTACCTCCGCAACAGGGCAGCAACGAACGAAACAAGTCCATCAAATAGCCTATGAATCTTCTTCCGAAATCAAACCTTCCAGCTAACATAAACACTCACAATCTCAGCTTTTTAATTTTAATTTTATTTACATTGCGGAGAGCTTCATTGTTTCTGAGTTCCATTTTTGTAATTAAATATTTTTCCTCAATAACTGGTGTTAAAAAGGAGAGCGAAAAGGTTGTAATATTCTCCTGCACATGTAATTTTCTAGGCTTAGGCAACTCTTCTTTTAGCTTTTACTTTTTTAGATTTCTCAACTTTACTAGCAGCCATAAAGAAGTTCTTAATATTTTAATTTCCCATTAAATGATTTTTAGTTTGTATTTAACTAAGTTCGTAACTTTTAATATTTAAGTTTTTATTTGAACTCAAGAGTTCGTAATCTTTTTATTTTGGCATAATGTCTGAATTAGCTTTTAATGTTGGTCTTTATTATTATTTTTAATTAAATTTGATATTTAATCTTTTAAAAAGACAACAGAGTGCTGCATTGTCTTTTTAGTTAAACATTACACAAATTTAAGCATTTATTCGCATGGAACAGTTCTTTCTTTAATTTTATTTAGTTATACTATTTATATTGATGAAGTCTTGAGTGAGTTATTATTAGTTAATCGGATGTGCAATTAATTAAAAAAAAAAAATCAAAACTTTCAGAAACAACAAACTTTATTACAAAGGTATCTATATATTTCACTAATTTATAGTTTTTAATTAAATAATTATAACTTTAAAAAAATTCAAAACGAGTTAATGGTTAAGATAAAGTGCCGCTCAATCCTTGTCGTTAAATTTAATATATTTTTATATTTTTTCTGCTCATTAGATACTTTTACCTTTTCTTACCTTTAAACTTATGTAAATACAATAAGAAATTAACCTGTCTCATGAACTTGAAAGCGTTATCAATATCACATCATGGTGGTATCAAATATATTATTTATAATATATAAAGGGTTAGTATTTGATATATTAGTAATGTATTTTTTTATTCTACAAATAGTTGTAGAAAATTGTTGTCTTTTTTATTTATTTATAATATTTTACTATAGATACTTATCAATCCCTGATCCTATTTATGGAGTCTAAAAACACTACTGACAATGTACTAAATATTATTTTTGTTAACTTATTGAAAGAAAAATAAGATTATGAGTGCATTGATTCATAATCCAAGAGCCTATTTATATAGGCTTTTACATAACAGAAAAACTAAAATTTAGGCACTAACAAAATAAAACTCACAAAAGGACTCTTAACAACTAGAGAAAAAATCTAAACAAAATAAACCCATAATTTTCAGCCACTAAATCCTTGATGTGTAGCAACTACTTGCCTAGAAACAAGGAAAACAATTAGGTTTTATTAACAATCCCTCCTCTAAATTGAAAAACTCCTTCAACTTCAGTTTACTGGTGCCATTCTTCAAACAGGATCTTCCAAAGTGCAAACTCCCATTAACCTCCTCAAATTTTGGAAGGAAAACAATTTGAGAGGTTTGGTGAATATGTCAGCCAGTTGATCTTCACTCTTGCAGTACTTGAGATCAATTACCCCATCATTGTTAAGATCTCTAAAAAAAATAGTACTTTTCATCAATATGCTTGCTTTTACCATGTAATACTGGATCTTTTGAGAGTTTGATAGCTGAATTGTTGTCACAGAAAATTGTTGTAGCTTCCATTCTCTTGAACTTTAGCTCTTCCAAGATTTTCCTCAGCCAAATAGCTTGACAAGCACAGACTGTTGTAGCAACAAATTCAGCTTCAGTTATTGACAAAGGAATAATGGATTATTTCTTGGATGACCATGAAACAACTTTGATTCCCATCATGAAAACATAACCTGAAGTGCTTTTTTCATTATCCAGATCTCTTGCAAAGTCACTGTTAGTGAACCCAAATAAATATGAAATTTCTCCTTTTCTGTAAAACAACCCAAAATCCTTGGTTCCTTGTAATAATGAAGGACTCTCTTGATTGCCAATAAATGCATCTCAGTAGGATTCTCCATAAACCTACTAATCAAACTTACAGAATACATTATTTCAGGTCTTGTACCAGTCAAGTACATTAAGCTGCCAACGATTTGCTTATAAAGAGTACCGTGCACTTTCTTTCCCTCTTTTCTCAACTTTAAACCAAACTCAATGGGGGTGCTTGTTGGATTGCACTCCTTCATATCAAACCTGTTCAGAATATCTTGAACATATTTCCTTTGAGAAATAAATATTCCATCAGCTAATTGCACTACTTCTATGCCTAGAAAATAATGCATCATACCAAGATCTGACATTTCAAACTCAATCATCATAGACTTCTTGAAATCATTAAACATGGAACTATAGTTTCTAATGAAAATAAGATCATCAACATATAAACTCACAATAAGCATTTTCTCTTCATCACACTTTTAATAAAAAGAGTAAACTCATAAGGACACTTGGTAAAACCAACTTTCAAGAAATAAGCTTCAATTCGATATACCAGGCACGTGGGGCTTGTTTCAATCCATATAAAGAATTTTTTAGTTTATAAACCTTATTTTCACTTCTATGTTTAACATAACTAGCAGGTTTTTCAATAAATACCTACTTTTGAAGCTCACCATGTAAAAATGCCGACTTCACATCTAATTGGAAGATAGGCTAAGAGTACTGGGCTGCAAGCGAAATCACAAATCTGATTGTATCATGCCTTGCAACAAGAGCAAAGACTTCTTTATAATCTACCCCAAACTCTTGCTTATAACTTTTGGCTACCAACTGCGTCTTATACTTGTCAACTTCTCCATTCTCCTTCAACTTTGTCTTGTACACCCATTTGACACCAATTATCTTGTGCCCTTCTGAAAGCTCAGTCAACTCCCATGTATCATTCCTTTCTATAGCTGCAATCTCTTCATCCATTGCCTTTCGCCATTTTGACTTATTTACAACACTTTCAAATGTTGTTGGATTACAATCCGCAAATAAGGTAAAGTGGACGATTGGATCTTCAGTCTGACCAATGTAAATTACTTAACAAATTACCTTTTAAAGTAGGCACAAAAAAAATATTGAAAATTGTTTCTACAAAACCATCCTTGGTTCTTACACTAATATCACCCTTTCCCACTACATTAACAATAGATTTATCTCCAAAAGACACAGAAGTATGAAGGTCTTCATTTAGATAAGAGAAAGAAGACTTATTACCGTACATGTGGTCGCTACAGCCCGTATCCACATACCATAAACATGAGTTCTGTGACTCCTCCTACTTGTTATGAACTACCATCAACAAGGTTTCAACTTCTACTTTTTCTACAAGTGTCGACTTTTCTCCCTTTTCCTTATCATTAGACAGATTAGTATGACATTTAGTAAGATAATGACCAAACCTGTGACATCTAAAAAATTCTACCTTTGACCTGTCAAATTGTTGATCCCGTTGTTTGCCTTTATCATTTGGTTTGGCATGCCTGCCACCTTCTTTATTCCAACTGTCTCTTCTACCTTTTCCCCTTCCTCGACCTTTGCCTCTTCCTCTAAAAGAATGAGTTGGAGCTTTCAAAGCCTGCTGTATTGAGGTAAAAGTTCTATTCATCTTTTGCTTATGGACCAACAAGGAGCTCTAAAGTTCATCAAGGGTGAGTGCATTAATATCCTTGGATTCTTTAATTGAGCAGACAACATAATCATACTTTAGTGATAAAGACCACAGTATCTTCTCAACAATGGCTGTGTCATTCATCTTCTCACCATGAAATCACATATTATTCTCGATTCCCATGGTTCGTGCACAATAGTCTGTAATAGACTCACCATCCTTCATCTGAAAAACCTCAAAGTCCCTCTGTAGGGTCTGAAGCTGTGCACACTTCACTGTGGAAGAACCTTGATATTTTACCTTCATAGAGTCCCAAATTTCCTTGAAAGCTTCTTTGCATAGAATGGTTTCCAGAATCAAACAATCAATAGCTTGAAATAAGTAATTCTTTGCTTTCAAATCTTTCAGCTTCAACCCCTCTAGGTCCTTTGGCTGTGCTTCTGTAAACCTTTCTCCATTTGTTGGTGCTACTACACCAAGTTCAATGACCTGTCAATATTTCTTAGACCGTAAGAAGTTCTCCATCAGCATGCTCTAATGATCATAGTGACCATTAAAACATGGAATAGCTGGCTGCACAAAATTTTCAGAAGCCATAGGAAGGACCACAAACTTTTTCCTCTCACCAAAAACACTATTCCTTTAACCAACTCTGACACCACTATTAACTTAGTGAAAGAGATAACAACAAGATGAAGATAATAAGGAAAGGGAAAAATAAGATGATGAGTACATTGATTCATAATCCAATAGCCTATTTATATAGGTTTTTACATAACTGTTTGGGCAGGGTCGGCTATAATTGACATGCCATAGGATAGGAAGAGTTCAAGGTTATATGACTACGTGTCGGGGAGTGCTGAGCACCCCATTTTTCATGTATACCGACTAGTGTTGGGCACATCTATTTTTTGGTTTTTACCGACCAACACAAGACACAACTTTTTATTTCAGATTTATCTAATAGGCACTGGATGCTAAATTGGTGTGTTGATTGGATTCACATATCCATTTGAGTCTGAGTTATGTTAATAGGAAAGTAAACATGTAAATTGAAATAATGATATGTGAAACAAATAGAAATAAACATGAATATGATCTTGAATGCTTACAATGGAAATTGAAATGGGATGAGATATTAATGCTTGATATTTCAATGGATATAAAATGGAAGTGTGATATGCATAGTAATGCCTTCTGTTGAAGTTGGACAATGAAACTATGAAATAGAAAAGTTTACATGATAGTTTGCATAATATTAATTATTTTTATCTTATGCATTTGAATTAATTGCATTATGTTTTAATGTTCAGATTATAGAAATACCACTGAGTAGACTCAACGTACGGTTTTGTTTTTCGTGCACAAGTTAGGTACTTTTTAATTCAATCATCAACTTCAGCATCCAACAATAATTCTGGACTCTAGTGTTGGTGATAGTTTATTTTGGTCATGGCTAAGGAGCCATTGGGTAAACAATGTTTATCTTGGAATTTTTTTTTATTTTGAGAACCTTGTGCATATGCTTATATATATATATATATATATATATATATGAGTTATGGCAATGTTGTCTTGTTGAATTGGTTGGTGTTTTTTGATAAATGCTAAAGGTAACATGTTTTAACCTCTTCTTAACATATTTTTGGGTGATCATTCGATGTTAATTATGAATTTTATACTCTTAATCCTTTAAATTCATGTTTAATGCTTAATAGAGAGCTTGGGAGAAAAAGGAGCAAAAACGGAGTGTCAGAAAAAGCTATAGGAGCCACACGGGTTGAACCATTCCACACGGCCAGACCACTCGGCTGGTGACCCACGCGGACGTGTGGTAGGCCATGTCGATTTCACAAGATTGCGCACTGAACAGTGGAAAATCATAATTTTTAGGTTTTTCAGGCATTCTAAGATGTATATATGACCAAAATAAGAAGATAGGGGAGAGCCGTCAGAGAATACTTAAGAAAACAACTCGAAAAACATCATTGAAGCATATTTTCATCAAGATTAAAGATTCCAAGTTGATTTCTTAGGAAGTTATCATGAGTTTCTTTATTTCTTCTTGTTATACTATCTCTTGGATTTTTTATATTCAAGCATTAACTAATTTTCTAAATACCTAGGGGAGATGAACCCTATGATAGGTTCTGTTGTTTGATCTTTATTTTACACAATAAATACTTAGTTTCTTGTTCTCAATTATGTGTGCTTAATTCTTGGTTTAATATTTCTAGAGTATTGATCCATGTTCGATAAGCTTAAACTGGTGGTTGACTAGATCCTGTTTAAGAGTAGATATTGCTTAATTGAGTGGAGTTGTATACAATCCTAGAAGTGGGATGACATAAATCTACCGAATTAGAGTCAAATCTAATAGGGGAATCCATAACACGAGTCAATGCGTTAATAATGGTTTTAATTAGAAAGAAATTTCAATTAATCAACCTAAAGTTAGTTGCTCTTATGCTCGAAAGAGATATTAGCATAATTGAGGGATTTCTATGGATCAAGGTGCTAAGTAAAGAAATTGCGTAATTTAGATTGATAGTGACAGATGAAATCTAGGCAGATTCTTTCCTAGGTATTGTTTCGCTTCTTGGTTGTTAATCGATTATTTTCCTGATTTGTTCTTTGTCGTGTTTGTTAGTTAATTAATTTAGTTAATTTTAGTTTTTAATCAATTACTCAAATTATTCGGTTAAATAATAGAAAGACAATAATTACTAGTACTTTTAGTCCTAGTGGGAATGATATCTTTGTTCACCGTAGCTATACTATTAATTGATAGGTGCACTTGCCTTAGTCAAATATTTAGTTAGTTTCATAACACATCATTTTCTCTTATAAGTTGATAAGGTAATATACTTGAAATATGCTAGTTAATGAATGGTATGTTCATGTTAGGTTGAATGATTTTGGCGTGGCTTTGTGCATGTTTATATGCTTGATACTGAATCATTGTTATAAAGTGCTTAAAATGGTCAAATGATGCATGCTATATTAATTGTTTTGAGGTGCCTTGAAAGGCATATTAGATTTGTTTGAATATGGAGTTATGTTTGAACTTGAATTGTTGGATTGAGGTGCCAAATGTGTTATATTGGTTAGGCACTTAATTTGATTATTATAAGTGATATTTTTGGGTACAATATTGATGCTTTTGAACTAGTTGAAACTTGGTATAAGTGTTGCTTGTGGTATAAATGGATTAGGGTTTAAAAGCTTGATTTGGAAGGTATTTACAAGTAGACACGACATGATATAGGGCCTGGCACACGGTCGCGTGCCATAAATGGGCATATGGCATAATCGTGTGGGTTGCACATTTAGGGTGATTTTTGATGCACACAAAAACAGTATGTTACATGACCCAACGACACGGTTGTGACATATTTTTGAATATTTACACTTTTAACCCACACGGCAATAGTAAGTTACACGGTTTGTTCGCACAATCGTGACTCTATCTCCACACGGCTTTCCCACATGGCCACGTGTCTCATCCCATACGGTCTCAGCCTTTCACACGGTCAGGGGACACGGGTGTGTGACCCCTATTTACATATTTTTCCTCTCATTTAGTTTTTGTGTTAGTTTGATCCCTGATTGATACCAGGTTAGGTTAAAGCTTTCGTAAGCTCGATATAGACCCAAATTTGGTTGTATTACATGTTGTTCTTGATTATATATGAATAAATTGTTATTGAATTGAAATTTTGGACTATGAAATGAAATCAAATGTTTTGTTTTTGTTTCTAGCACCTTATTTCTTGGGTCTGACAACCAAACTAGGTATGAGGTGTTACACATATGGTATTTTATATTATATATATGGCTTGGATATGATTTATAATCTTATGGTTCTATAAATTTGAGATATTATGAAATTTAGAAATTCACTTTAGAAGCTATGAATCAAAGATATCGTGAATAAGGAAAAAACAATATTAATGCTACGTGATCCATTTAGGTGGTGGTGATGGTTTTAACCATAATCACAAATTGACTAATAATGTCCATGATAAAAGGTGTAACTGTGTAATGTTATAGTCAAACTGTGTAATTGATGGTCCTCTAATATGACTATGTACTAAAATATTTGAAACACCCTCAGTTTGCTGAAAAATATTTGAGTATGCATGCATGATAAGTTATAAAGTTCATTTATTAGCTATTAAAAGAACATATGAAATATAACAAATATGTTGTCTTATTTCATCAAGGGATATGAGGCCTCTTTATAACAACTTGGTGAAAAAGACATAATGTATGGTTTCATATATTTGGTGATTGTGAAATTAATGTCTTGGGTATCAAGAAATAAAGTAGCCACATATGAAATCATCATGATAATAACAATAAAGTGATCATTGTGAATTGGTAATCATACAAAAGATATCTTTGATAGCATTCTTTTGTGAAAGAATTAATAATTAAATATAGTGAGGATGTTGGTCTCATAAACTTTCAAGATACATGTAACACCCTATACCCGGCCTGAATTACTGGATCCGGATATCGGATGTTACAAACTTAAATACTTAGCAAATTTTTTTCAAAAGGTGTAAAACCATTTTAAAACATACTTCTTATTTCCTTATATTCTGTTCTTAAAACAAAATATTAAGGAAATAGAATGTTTAATAAATATATCAAAATTTTAAAAACAGCGTACGAGGTTACAACTTAAAACTTTGTCAAATATAGACTTCTCATGGTGTAGAGTACTAAGCGCCATGTTCCTATGATGTCCTCTGTATACATAATACCACAACTCGGACTGCCACCCTAGTACATTCCTAGCTTGGTCCCTCCTGGCATACCAACTTTTTAATCAGAACCTGCATCACAAACAGACACTTTTAAGTTTAAACGAACTTAGTGAATTTTAATCCAGGTTACCTTTAAACGTTTATTGTTGAATTCCTCAACTTTAACATTTTGGATTTCTTTTCAGTCTTTGGTAGATACTTTTCTAATACCGAGCACTTACACATATGCCAATTCACTCATTAGGTAGATTATAGATTTCTTCGCTCAATGCAGATCACATTTCCTCTTTAGAAAATATATGCATTACTTCAGAAAGATATTCACAGAATCTACCTTTGACAGATTCTCACATAGACAGATGTTGAACATTTCATCTAGGATGGTGTACTCACAAATACTATGATTGGTGAACACTTATACTAACTGATATTTTAAAATAAACTTCATATGGATCCTAGCTCTAGAGGATTCTCATATTGAATTTGGCAGCTACCAGGATACCAGTTAGATGCTTAAATAAACCCAGACCACAACTTATTGTAATGGATGAAACATTCTAATTCATCCCCTTGAATCCTGGGCAACCATGTCACATATCATGAGAACGCCCAAGTTTTGTGGACAACTTAGACTCCATATAACCTCTATTCATAGCATGAAAATACTCTGATTTGGAGGATACCATAGAATTTAGATAACTTCCATACATAACGTAGACAAACTCAGGCCTGGCGGACACTTAGACCATCCATAATTACAAATACGTTAAGTTCTCTGTACTGTTGAACTACTATGGCAGATTCACTATTCAAAAACATTGTTGAGAACTCTTTCAAGAAATACCCCTAGGGTAAATAAAAATTTCACCATGAATGTGGTTAGCTAGATTTTGCCTTAAAGGCATTACGGAATATGTGACAAAGGCATAACAAAATTAACCTTATTGTATTGATTTTCTTGAAAGTTCCATGGTTATGGTCTTTCTATAGATTTATTTCATGATTTGCCAGTCCGATTAGCATTATAGCTACCCCATCGAAGATTACACAATAAATCTCTATTTTCACAGTGATTTGCCTATTCAGTTTGCAATGTACCTGCCCTACCGAAGACAACACAAACAAATCTTTTTCTTACATTTTTACATATCTCAAAATTTTTAGGCATTTATCATTTGACATTGTACACACTTAGATTTCATTCATATTCCTGACAGATTCATACTTTATAATACCTAATTTCACATGTATACACACCACACATCATTTTATTCATGCAATACATCATACCACATTTGTGAACATGCTTAAATTTACGATACTTCACGCACATACATTCATCAGTTATCCGAGAAGACATCAACATATGAACAACCATTCTAAATTAACATGCATGAGTCAAGTTAAAGACTCACTTGAAACTTACCTTTACCTCGACCCAGAGTTCCTGTTCTAATAGTCCTACCAGAACCAGCAGCAACAACTGTTTAAAAGATCATGGAAGTTCCATTAAAACTCCATTTATAGAAAATTTATCAACATATCAATTTCATGCGACCCCCATGCAAGGCCTCCCACTCATACTTTACTGTTATTATGCCTTATAACATCCCTATTCTTCATAAATCTCTACATGCAGAATTGTAGAGCTTACCAGGAGATTGAACATCCACTGATTAAACCAAACATCTAGTCCTAATAAAGAAGAAGAGATTGCTTAGGTTTAATAAGAAGAACTAGAACGTAGAGCAGAAGGAAAGAAAGACATCTGAAATGTTCCCTTCCTACTATATATACTAAGTTTCCCTTTTAGTGGATCTTGACAAGTGTCAAATGCATATTGAAATTGTCACTTAAATTCCCTACCAAAACTAGGAATATAAAAAGGAAATTCTGGTGCAGCTACTATTTAACTAGTCAAGTCTATTCAGTTGACTCTTATCTAATCTTATTGTAGGACCTACTTGCACAGTTTTTAAGTAAACCGAGCTAGCATACCCCTAGAGGTAACTCATATGTGGCTGGTCTTAAATCTACTTTATTCCCCTGCATCTTTCTCGTATACTTAGTAGGCGCTTCATGCTTAGCCAAAGTTTGAAGCGTACTCTTCACTTTTCGTACTTTTTCTTCAATTGAAGAATACCCCGAGATGAAATACTTAGATACTTCCACGGGTGGATACTTTATGCGCCAAACTTTAGTATTCCAGAGTTCTATAAAATGGCAGACTATGCTATTATCGTGCGCCAAAATAGGTAACACGAATGCCTACTTGCCCTTTTTCTTGAATCCACCGATGTTGGGGCGTGACAACACTCATCATGTGATATAGAAAATTAACATAGGTATGTTGGAAATTTGAAAATTTAGGGATGAGGTACAATTGCGAAATATTTAAGTCACCTATGCTGGAAACTCAACGCAGCGCTTGGTAAAACTTCACGTCTTGTGTTCAATGAGATAATTGACATCATCAGTATGTGATTGCTAGTTGTATAAAATATTATATAATATATCATCTTAAGGTAAAAAGTGTTAGGTATCTATATTGATAAGGAAAGGATGAGAGTATTATACTCTTAATAGACCCATAACATAAATATGTTAGAGTGTTATAATTACAGGAATACTTTTGATGGGATCTACCAATGTGAGTGGAAGCGTGGTCGCTCTAGGAGTTCAAAGGGTTGGCTCTAACAACACTCAAGAAAAGAGGTTACAAACACATTGCCATAAGAGGGTCCTTGGATACTGTACACTGAGTGGTGTTGAAATTGTTGTGTGATATGTGTTCGGTTAGTCAAATGGAATAGCTGGTTCAAAGCTTAGTCTAACATGTAAATTTGATTAACTTTAACATGTTTTCACTGGTTGAAGGTTCAATTATAAGACACCTTAATTTATGCAATTGATTTCCAAGATTATCAAAAGTATAGAATATTTTGAAAATGGATGGAGATTGTTAGACCATTTTCAATATATATAGTGTTCGAATAGTTGTAAATGAAAAGTTGTACGTAACCAAAAGTTGTAACTTTTGGTCAAGAGTTGTCACTATTCATAGTGATAAGTTATGCTTCTTGTTACCAAAAGTTATGTCATTTGACTATTAATAAAGAGTCATAATTATTCAAGTAGATATTTTTTGACTAATAATGTTTATTGCTAAAAGTTTTGACTATCCATTTGAATAGTTATGTCTCTACAAAGAGACATGAGAAATCCTATAAATAGGAGTCAAAATTCATTATTTGGTACACCAGAAAAAAAATAAAAAACTTCTTTATGTTCTCCTCCATCTTCTAATATTCTTAGATTATTCTGTGAGGAATTAATTCAGAAGTTCTTTACGAAAATTGATATTCTTGTTATGCCCAGTCAATGCTAAGTGGACTGTTTATGTCAATGCAAAATGTCAATAGTCATTTGGCTTCATTGTATCCTCAAGGTTCATTTGCTAGTAACTCTTTTACACACTAAAATATAGGTTGAGGTGGATAGAACCTTAAAGAAAATGGCATTGATGTATGCCTTGAAGTCTTCATTAATTTTTCAAAAGTTTATTTTTATGCCTACATACCAACAATGTCTTCGTAGGTTGCAAATGAAGTGCAAGGTCTATGGATTTCTTCAGGAAACTTCAATTTTATTCTCTACAATGAGGAAACAAAGAGGGGTGGCTTTAACTTTACATGGGTGCCATTGGTTTCAGGAATTCATGTTTGATTGCAACCTTTGTGATATGGGGTTTATAGGCCCCAAATTTACTTAGAACAAAGGTAATAGTTTTGAAAGATTGGGTAGAGTTTTTTGTAATCAAGAACGAGATGATGTTTTCCCATTGTCTAAAATTTACTATCTTGAAAGTCTTAAATCTAATCATCATCTAATTCTGATTACTGTGAGTGAGAATAATGCTCCAAAGGGTTATAGGCCCTTTTGATTTTTTTTAGCTTGGCTATTGTGGAGCAGTCTTGGAAAGATTATTGGTCAATAACCAAAATTGTTGAACACTTCACTAGGAATGGGAACATTTTCAAAATATATGTAGTGTTCTAATAGTTACAAATGAAAAGTTGCAAGTAACCAAAAGTTGTAACTTTTGGTTAAGAGTTGTCACTTTTCATAGTGAAAAGTAATGTATCTTGAATACCAAAAGTTATGTTACTTGGTTTGTAACAGCCCGCTAGACGAAGACTATATCGAGTCACTATTTGGCTTTTAGGTCATTTACACTAAGGGCAGAAAATGAGTAAGTTAGTGAAATATCCATTTTTTGACTAGGTGGCATATTTTATGGGTCCATCATTTGGTAGACTCTAGGATTTGGCAAACTCTGAGATTTGGCGGACTCTTCTGTTAAGCAATACGCCAACTCGAGATGTTTTGGGCGAACTCGTTATTTCGTAGCCTGATAGATTCCGTTTATGTGTTTTAACATGAATACAATGGCTCAGTAAGTATTGTTGGAGTTCAGCTGAGACTTAGTTAGAACTGAACTAGGGTACTATAAATTATTAGAATTTAAAATCTAGTTAGACCTAGTTAGAATTGAACCACTAAATTGTGTCATAAGGATATTGATTGTGTGCATGTATTACTTTGACATCTTCTTCCCTGAATTGTCCTCTGAGTTTCTGAAAAACCATAAGTTAGAAAGCTTCAAGCGAAGAAGGTTCTTAGTAATTAGTTAAAACCATTGTTAGTACTAGCTTACTGGTAATTTTTGCTAACCCTTAGGTCATTATCGAAGTAATTTACTTATTTGTAATTGTGCATGCATGGGTTTTTCAAACTGGTTGTAAGGAGGGAAAGTTCCTAATTCTAGGTTGCATGCTACTGATTCATGAATGCATGTTAAATTTCAGTAGTTTAATGATTGATATTTATATTTGTTTCTCATCTAGCTCAAGAAGCTAGAAAAGATTCGAGTAATAAAAGCAAAGGACCTGCAGAGTAGATTCCTATTTTGGAATTTTTGGTGAGTTCCTTCTTACTCCTTTGTATTATAAACTTCCCAAATAATATAAACTGTGTAAGGTAAGTATTCTTACTCCTAATAAGTTAAGGTGTGGTGTCTGGTTATACTTTGTGTATCAATCAGCGTTGTTCTATGTGAGTATGGTCAGTTATGATGTAAATACCCTGCTTGTTGCATGAGCCTAGTACCGATTATATATGATACGTAATATGTTATATATGAGAAGGAGATCTAATTGTGATGCCTCCGGTAGGAAAATTATATTGCAAACTAGATAGGCAAATCATGAAAACATGTGTTCAGCTTAGCAAAATTGACATGAGGAGTTAGGGTGGTATATGTATACAAGTATGGCTGAATGATATGATTCAAAAGTTCTAGGTCCGTGGCTGGCACAAGGATTGGTCATTTGCAAACGTACACAATCGTGGAAATTCATGGTTAAGTTAGCGGGTAGTGAACACCCACGTGTTGTGTCTATGTAGGCAAAATGGGTTCGTCTAAATAATGTGTACGCCTTTTGGAATACTGTGTTAGAATCTCATGGTTTCACACAGGAGTTCGATACTCTTTATGAATGTTAATGCTTGTTTACCAGTGGTATCCTTGTATATTGTTTGTGAATTTCTTTTTGTATGGAACTCACTAAATTAGTTTGAACTTAATTTGTTATCTTTTCCTTATCAGGCGTGTAGATAGTAAAAAGAGATTCTGTAGAAGGGGACTACGCTAGAATTACTATTGATAGTGAGCCATTTGACTAATTCTATATCATGCATGACCATTTGAGTAGGTGGCGTGTAGATCGGTCTTGTAACCAACTGTTATAATAATTTACATCTTTCACCACATCACTATTTAAATGATATTATGGTTTATGAAATCATATTTTAGTCGTATAAGCCATACTGATTTAAATGATATTTATTTACTAGTGATGCACTTGAAACTTTTGTATAGGAAATAACTCACCTTGTGTTTTATATAACCCTGTCAATTTTATAAGGCTTCTACCAGATGTTTGTTTAAACTATGTTTTATTTTACTTTGCGTAGTATTGGCTAGAATGTTTTGTCATTGTTATACTGAGTTTATCGCTAATTTGGGGGTATATGTCGAAACCTCAAAGGTATAAAAGTTTCAAGTGTCTTTGTCAAGCTCAAATGGATTTAAGTTGTGACATACCATACCCAGATCCGGTGATCGGGTCAGGCGTGGGTGTTACAAGTTTTGGTATCAGAGCCTAAGCTGAGCCAATTCTCAAAAAATTGAATGCTAAGTTACTCCCCATCATGCAAGATATATTTCTAGCTAAGTCTATGCAACTTTAACAATTAAATTCAGTTGTGTTGCAGCTACTAAAGAATGTATTTGAAAGTTTGAGAGAAGCAACGAGTGAAGAATTTGAGAGCCATGTACATCAGGAACAGGGACAGGCTCTTGCACCTGATTAGGTCATAGTCAGAAGTGCTTTCTGCAATGCTTTTGTCATGATGATGGGTCAATGGTTTGACCAATTTATGGAATCTGGAGCAGCCCAAGTACCTTCACTTCAACAACCTAAGCGTGAAATGGTACAACCAGTACCTTCTGCACCTCCAGTATCAGCTGCAACCCAATTTAAGGGTGATTTTGTGAGAGAGATACTAAAAAGAGTCGCCAAGGAATTTATAGGGGATAAGAGCGATGGCCCTACGATAGCAAAGCATTGGTTATCACGCGTTTTTAGGGTAATTAATGAGTTAAAGTGTGCACTGGTAAACATCCTTTTGTGTGTAATCTCCTTGCTAGAAGGGGAGGCATATCAATGGTGGGAAATGCTAATAAGTGTAACCCCTGATGAGCAGATAGACTGAGAATTCATTTTAGAGAAATTTAGAGAAAATCATGTGAACCAGATGTATATTGAACAAATGAAGGAGTTTTTATATCTCAAGCAAGGACGAATGTCAGTGATGGAATATGAACGAGAGTTCATTAGACTTAGCTGCTATGTAATAAATATGTTTTACACTGAGAAAGCCTTATGTGTGAAGTTTGAATGGGGCTTAAGGGATGAAATTCATGCCCTGGTGGCGGCATCTGAATGTCAGAGTTTAGCGGCCATGATAGCTAAGGCCTATAAAATGGAGTTGACTGTTCAAGGAAAGAGTAGAACGCATGACAGAGAAAGTATGAAACATAGATTTTATAGTCCACCGCCCTTAGAGAATTTCAAGAAGCCGAAAGACATAAGTTTCTCTGTATCTGGAAGAGATTCTCATCCCACGAGTTTTAGATGGGATGAAAGTGATTGACAAGCTACCTCAATAGTGGGTACATGTGGATCCAAAATGATGAGGGACCCTGTCTGTGAACATTGTGGGATGAATCATCGAGGAAAGTGTTGAAGACAAGTGAGAGCTTGTTTTAGAGATGAGTATTTAGACCATTAGCTTAGAGACTACCTTTCCAAGTTTGAAGTAAGATCAGAACAATCCATGAGTGGGCCCTCAAACTTTTAGCAGGAAGCTAGATCTGGAGTTGCAGCAAAATCAAGATCAGTTCAAGGAGCTCCGAGAAAAAGCTACACTATGCCCGACTTTGGAGTGTTTGCCAAAGCTTATGTGATGAAAGCCAAAGAAGATGCTGGTTTACCAGAGGGTATAATAGGCAAATTTTATTTTCTTGACCATAGCATACATACATTAATAGATCTAGGGTCAACCTATTCGTACATCTGCACAAAGGTCGTAGAAGGTATGAGTCTAGAAATTGTTCCCATCGAGACAAATGTGTTTCTTAAACCAAGCTTTATTTGATAAAATATTTTGATATAAAAAATTGAAGTGTTTTTGAACAAAAGTTAAAATTAAATAAAATTGACAAAATGATTTGTTAATTGAAGTCTAAGAGATAAAAACTTTGAATATCTACATTGAACTTTTAGAAAATTTTTGAAATAATTTTAAAATCAATTTAAAATAATTTTGACTAAGTAATAAAGTGTTTTCTTTATTTTATCAAGTCAAAATAAATTTCAAACAAGTTAAAATTGCTATAGTCCAAAAAGTATCGATACCTTTTTGGCCCAGTATCGATATTTTTTGAATAATCGATACCCTTAAAAGCGATACCAAAATAACATTCTCTTTTTGAAAAACCCAATTAAGTATCGATACCTTTTGGTAAAGTATCGATATTTTCTTAAATATCAATATCCCGTCTTAAAAAGGATACCAAAATAACATTTTGTTTCTAACAAAACTTACAAAGTATCGATACGATATTGATACCTGTTTATAAGTATCAATAAAAGTGTTTTTGGTATTTGATAACGAATCTCTAACGGTCACTAAATTTAGCATTTATTGCAAAAATTATCGATATCCTTTTATGTGGTAATGATACTCGGTGTTTTATATCGAGCTAACAGTGTTAGGGACCAACCCCCTTGCTTAAAGTACAGTAGTTAATAGAGTGATTAAGAACTGTCCATTAATTTTTGGTGAGTACACCTTTTTGGTGAACTTATTGTTATTAAGTTTCTATGATTTCGTTGCCTTTCTTAGGTTAGATTGTTTAACTAGGCATAATGCCGTAGTTGACTACAGAGCTAGAGGTGTTCATTTGTTAACTGCAGAAGGCAAAGAAGTGTTACTGTCTGGCGTACAAACCAGTTTGGCGAGTAGAATAATTTTTGCAGTAATCGTCAGAAAGTTATTGGTTAAGGACGCGAATGCCTACTTGGCATATATTATGGATTCGTTTGAGTCAAGAATGAATATCAGCCAAGTTCCGGTTGTAAATGTGTTTTTCGATGTGTTTTTTGGAGGACTTCTAAGTATGCCACTAGACAGAAAAGTAGAATTTTTTATTGAGTTAGAGCCTGGTACTTTGCTCATATCCTATGCCCCTTATAGAATGGCCCCACTGGAACTGAAAGAATTAAAGACACAATTACAAGATCTTTTAGACAAGGGATTCATTCGACCAAGTGTTTAACCTTAGGGCGCTCCAATCTTGTTTGTAAGGAAGAAGGATGAGATTCTCCGCTTATACATTGATTGCCATTAACTGAATGAAGTGATTGTGAAAACCAAGTATCCACTACCTCGAATAGAAGACTTGTTTGACCAGTTAAGCTAAGCTACCATCTCTTCCAAAATCAATCAACATTTTGGCTATTATGTGGTGAAGATGTTCCAAAAACTGCATTTCGCTCACGATATGGATATTATGAGTTCTTGGTAATTTCGTTTGGGTTAATGAATACGTCGGTGGTATTTATAGATTTGATGAATAGGATGCTTCAGCCTTACTTGGATCATTTTTTAGTTGTATTCATAAATGATATTTTAGTCTACTCTAGAAGTGTGGCTGATCACGAGGAACACCTAATGATTGTACTAGAAACTTTGCGAGAAAACAAGTACGCCAAATTCAGTAACTACAAATTTTGGCTCAGAGAAGTTCATTTTCTTGGTCATGTTATTTCTGCTGAAGGCATCAAAGTAGACCCTGATAAAGTAAAAGCTATTTTTGAGTGGAATCCACCAAAAAATTCACTGAAGTACGTAGCTTCTTGGGCTTGGTAGGTTACTACAGGAGGTTTGTAAAAGGGTTCACCATGTTGGCGACACCCCTTACGTGATTGTTAAAGTAAAGAAAAGTTCAAGTGAACAGAGGCATGTCATAAGAGTTTCGATAAGTTAAAAGTAGTTCTGACTGAAGCACTAATCTTATCCCAACCAAAATCTAGCGTGGTGTATATTGTATTCATAGACACATTCCTAAATGGGCTAGGATGTGTGCTTATGCAAAGAGTAAAAGTTGTGGCGTATACATCTCGCCAACTCAAGCCGTATGAAAAGAATTATCCAACTCATGACTTAGATCTTATAATGGTGGTGCTAGCGTTAAAGATCTGGAGACACTACCTTTATGTAGAGAAGTGTCGCATGTTTTCAGACCATAAAAGTTTAAAGTATTCGATGATGCAGAAAAATTTAAATCTGTGCTAATGACGTTGGATGGAGCTTCTGAAAGATCATGATCTGACAATTGAATACCATCTGAGCAAGAAAACTGTGGCAGTTTTGGCATCCCTTTGAACAAATGTTTTTTGTGACAGATGATGGATCACTACTTGTGGAATTGATTGTTTGACCTGTTGGATCTAGTGCCCTAAGTGTAGTATTTTCATCAATAAACACTTGTAATGTTTTTGAACATATTGGTTAATAAAACAAATTCGTTGATTACATTAATGTAATTTTTATAATTGTCCTCACATGGTTTTTGCACTAAAAAAATGGAAGCAAATGTTGCTCATTGGTTGTCTAAACGTTTAACTAATACTGAGCAGTATTATGAGGTCGGATCATGGTATGAAAAGATAGGTTGTATTAGTAGATGAACCTAAACATGTCCTTAGTCTAATTGAAAATGCAAATCGATTGAAAGACTAATATGTCGTCTATCAAGTCAAATTGGAGAGATGCTTTGTTTTAGGCATCAGAGCGGATGACTCCCAAAAGATAGAGACATAGATGTAACTGACTAGATGGACAATACATCAGACATGACCCAAGTAGAATAGATCCTGAATCCGTTTATGGATTTATTCACTTGTGATTTTCATAGTGTGGTATACCTAAATCCTGAATAGATGGCAAACTATGTATATGTGACTTGTACACTTTGATGTAAGTGAAAGCCTGAGTTCAAATAGATAAGGAATCGAAAGCTGGTGCATTGGGTGTACGACTTTTGTAGTATGTAGTGCCATTCATAATAGTGGAATTCATAGAAAAAGCATGGGTAAATGATAGCCTTTCATTGGCATTACATGGTTAATGAAAAGTAAACATGGCCACGGGTTGTCCGTCTTTTGTGATGGATGACTTGATCACTTATTGATAATTATTAAATTTTCATGAAGGAAAATGTAATGGTTACCATAAGATAAAATAGGATCATATTGGGAGAATGAATATTGTCCCAAAGAGATCACGGATATCCTATAAGGGTAACACACTAATGACAAGGTCATTGGACAAGCACTGAGTAGTTGCTTTCGTAATGGTATGTCGTTGGGGATAGGCTCAGTCAGGATATTATAGTGGAATGACTTCGTGACTAAATAAGTTTATAATGAATAGGGAAAAAGCTAGAAGTTAATTATAAATCATTTGGGCATCAACTACATATGTCAATCGGTCCCTCCACTAGCTCTTTGAAACCATAAATGAATTGCATGTTTGAATATAAATGAACGTAATGAACAGAAAAAGAGAAATGAGAAACATTGAGAAATGATTATGGTTTTCTCCAAAATGGAGAAATGAAATCATTGCAAAATGAATATAGGCTTCCAAAAATAGAAATGGAAATGGAAATGGAAATGAAAATGGAAATAAAAAATAAAATGAAAACTTGCAATCTTATATAGGATTACTTTAAAAATGATAGAAGAATGAGTTTATGTTTTTGGACTGTATTGAAGTCCGAAAATGAAAATAAATCATTCGTTCATAATGAACTGTTAAGTTGTGACAAATTGAACGAATTTTCTCAAAATTTTATTAAGGGTAAAATCGTTAAAATTTTACTCGGGGTAAAATTGTCAATATTTTATTGGGATAAAATTGGGGTGAGAAAATTATTTAATATGTAGATATTAAATTTTATTTTTAGAAATAGAAAATTGAATCGAGTTAGATCATATTATAGAGTACTAGGTCAAAACCACTCATGAAATACTCGTTATTGACCCGATATGAGAGAGATTTTGGGCCTAGAATGAAGAAAGAAATATCAGAGTACGTTTCAAGTTGTCTGACATGCCAACAAATAAAGGCAGAACATCAAGTTCCCTCAAGCAAGTTATACCCTTAGAGATACCTGAGTGGAAGTAGGAGAAAATCAACATGGGTTTTGTTTTGGGTCATCCTCTTAGTCCTTCAAAGAAGAACTCAGTCTAGGTAATTGTAGATCGACTTACTAAATTAGCCTATTTCTTGCTTGTGCACACGAATTATTTGTTGGAAAAGTTGGCCTAGATCTACTTTTATGAAATTGTACGTCTCTATGGGATTCCAACATCCATAGTATCAGATTGAGACCCAAGGTTTATGTCGAGGTTTTGGAAGCATCTACAAGAATCTTTGAGAACCAAGTTGCGATACAGTACTGCATTTAACCCTCATTTAGATGGGCAATCTAAAAGAGTGATTCAAATTCTGGAGGATATCCCAGAAGCTGTGTGTTAGAGTTCAGACTAAATTGGGAAAAATATATTCCTTTAGTAGAGTTTGCATACAATAATAGTCATCATGCCAATTTGGGAATGTCGCCATTTGAAGCATTGTATAAAAGAATGTGCAAATCACCCATCTGTTGGATGGAACACAGTGAAAGGAAAATGGTTGGTCCTGACTTGGTATGAGAAACAAAGGAGAAAGTTTCAATCATTCGAACCCATCTAAAAGCTTCTCAAGATCGATAGAAAGCGTATGTTGATTTAAAGAGGAAAGAAATCTCGCTTGAAGTAGGTGACAAGGTGTTTTTGAAGGTTTCTCCTTAGAAGAAGGTCATAAGCTTCGGTCAAAAAGGGAAGTTAAGCCCACGTTTTATAGGACTATATAAAGTTCTAGAACAAGTCGGTCCAGTGGCGTATAGAATGGTACTGCCACCAGAATTGTCAAACATACATAATGTGTTCTGCGTGTTCATGTTTAGAAGATATCAATCCAAAACCAAATAATGTTGTGCAAGTCAAAGCACTAGAAGTGGAGCCAAACTTGTCTTATGTTGAAGAACCTATTCACATTTTGGCAAGAAAAGTGAAATAATTGAGAAACAAAAGAATTTCATTGGTAAAGGTATTATGGAGAATCAAATTCGGAGGAAATCACTTGGGAAAGAGAGTGTTTGATGAAAGAACAATATCCTCAGCTATTCATAGGTAGGAATTTCGAGGATAAAATTTTCTATGTGGGGGAGAATTGTAATAGCCTACTTGGTGCAAACTATATTGAGTCACTGTTTGGCGTTTAGGTCATGTACGCTAACGGTAGAAAATGATTAAGTTAGTGAAATATCTATTTTTGACTAGGTGGCATATTCTGTAGGTTCATCATTTGGCGAACTCTTCTGTTAAGCAATCCGCCAACCCAGATGTTTTGGGTAAACTTGTTAGTTCGCAGCCCGATAGACTCATTTTTGTGTTATAACGTGAATACGATAGCTCAATAAGTATTGTTGGAGTTTTGTTGAGACCTAATTAGAACTGAACTAGGGTACTGTAGATGATTAGAATTTAAAAATATTAAGTTTATTGACGGAAATCAATGGCGATAGTGGGATTTTTCTGATCCTTCCACTAAACCTTGTCTCCGTTGCCTGGGTATATAAGGATATCAATTGCCTGCATGTATTACTTTTACATCTTCTTCCTAGAATTATCCTCTAAGTTTCTGAAAAAACTTAAGGTAGAAAGCTTCAAACGAAGAAGGTTTTCAGTTATTGTTCGACACCATTGTCAATACCAGCTTACTAGTAATTTATGGTAAACCCTTATGTCCTTATCAAAGGAATTTATGTATTTGGAATTGTGCATGCATGAAATTTTAGAACTGGTTGTAAGAAGGGGAACTTCTTGATTTTGGGTTGCATGCAATCGATTCATGCATGCATGTTAAATTGCAATAGTTTAATGATATGATATTTATATTTGTTTCTCATCTATCCCAAGAAGCTAGTGAAGGTTCGAGCAATAAAGGCAAAGGACTTGTAGAGTAGATTCTTGTTCTGGAGTTTCTGGTGAGTTCCTTCTTTACTCCTTTGTATTATAAAATTTCCAAGTACTATAAACTGTGTAAGGTAAGTATTCCTACTCCTAATAAGTTAAGGTGTGGTGTCTGGTTATACATGTGAATAAAATGGGGTTGTTCTGTGTGAGTATGGTCAGTTATGATGTAAATACCCTCATTGTTGCACGAGCCCAGTGTCGATTATATGTGATATGTAATATGTAATAATGTGAAGGAGATCTGTTTGTGATGCCTCCGGTAGGGCAGTTATACTGCAAACCAGACAGACAAATCACAAAAACATGTGTTTAGCTTAACAGAAATGATATGAGGAGTTAAGGTGGTATATGTATATGAATATTTCTGAATGATATGATTATGAATTTTTAAGTCCGTGGTTGGCACAAGGATGAATCATTTGAAAACGTACACGATTGTGGAAAGTCATGGTTAAGTTGAAGGGTTAGCAGGTAGCAACCACCCACATGTTGTGTTTATGTTGGCGTAATGGGTCCCTCTAAGTAATGTGTACGCCATTTGGCGTATTGTGTTAGAATCTCATGGTTTCACACAAAGGTCCGATACTCTTTATGAGTGTTAATGCTTGTTTACCAGTGGTATCCCTGTACATTGTTTGTGAATTTCTTTTTGTATGGAACTCACTAAATTCGTTTGAACTTACTTTGTTATCTTTTCCTTCTCAAGCGTGTAGGTAGAAAGTGATTCTATAGAAGGGGACTACGCCAGAATTACTATTGATAGTGAGCCACTTAGCTAATTTTATATCATGCATGACCATTTGGGCTGGTGGCATGTAGATCTATTTTGTAACCAACTCTTGTAATAATTTACATCATCCACCAAATCACTGTTTTAAGAGAATGTTTACATACCATTACAAAAGCTACTTAATTATAAACTTATTTAGTAAGGAATTCATTCCACTATAATACACGATTTAGCTTTCCCTAATTACATACCATTACAAAAGCTACTTAATCAGTGCTTGTCCAATGACATTGTCATAAGTGTGCTACCCTCATAGAATATTATTAATCTTTTTGGGATAACTTCGTTCTCCCAATATGATCATATTTTATCTTATGATAACCATTACATATTCCTTCATGAAAAGTCAATTCCTATCAAATAATAATCAAGTCATTTATCACAAAGACAAAAGACCTATGGCCACAGTTACTTTTCATATATCATGTAGTGCCGATGAGAGTATATCATTTACCCATTAGTTGGGTTATGAATTTTGCTATTAGGAATGATGCTACATATTGAAAAAGTTGTATACCTAACGCACCAGTTTTCGACTCCTTTTCTATTTCAACTCAGGCTTTTTCTTGCATCAAAGTATATGAGTCATGCATTCATAGTTCATCATCCACTCAAGACTAAGGTATGCCACACTATGAACGTCAAAAGTGAATAAATTCATAAACGGATCTAGGATCTATTCTACTTAGTTCATGTTCGATGTAGTGTCAGTTTTGTCAGTCATATCTATGTCTTTATCTTTTAGGATTCATTTACTTCGATGCTCAAGACAAGGCATCTCCTCAATTGGACTTGATAAACAACATACTAGTTTTTCAGTTGGTTTGCCTTTTTTCAATTAGACTAAGGACATGTTTAAGTTTATCTAATAATATAAATTGTATTTCTTTATTACAATCGGACCACGTAATACCACTTAGAATTAGTTAAATGTTAAATAACTATTGAGTCAATATTTTTTTCCATTTTGCTTTGCATGCAAAAGCATTGAGGACAATATACAAAGGGTATTAATGCAACTAATGGTTATTCTATTAAACTAATCTATTCGAAAAATACAAGTATACATAGACTAATATACAACACATAAGGCACTAGATCCACACAACAATCAGGGCTTCATTGTATCCTCGAGGTGATGGAAAAAATCCGGTTCGAATGGTTTTCTTGCACAATGAAGAATAAAAAATTTGAAAATCGAGTCGGTTTGTGATATTCAGAGCAATAAACCCTTAACCAAATTCACACCTATGTTGTCGTCGAATTAGGGATATGAAGTGTTACTGGAGCATAACATCATACAATGAACATTTAGTTAACGTTAACAATTCATCACATAAATCATAGCAACATCAACCAAAGCCGAACATACGGTTGCTTTTATGAGCCCTCGAGGCCTTAAAAAGACATTAGAAATGGATCGGGACTAAATTGGAAACATAAGATTTTTCGAAAAAAGTTAAAATTTTTCAAACAGCAAGGGTCACACAACCATATGGCCAGGCCGTGTGGGCATTCGAATTAGGGACACACAGCTGTGTCCCAGCCCGTGGCTGTACCCGTGTAACTCACTAACTTGGGCCACAAGGCCAAGCCACACGCTAGTGTACTAGGCTGTGTACTCTTCAAATAACCCCACATGCCCATGTGCTAGGCCGTGTGCTAGGCCGTGTAACAGCCTAACTTGCAACCCTTTGAAAGCTACAGGGGACACATGGCCGTGTCGCCTGGCCGTGTGTCACAGTGTCTCTACCCGTGTGGATGAAAAATAGGCCATTATCAAGCCATTTTTCTCACCCAATTTCCTACCACTTGTACAAACAAAACACACATATAAACAAGCATTCAAGACTCACTTAACACATGGAAATTCAAGCTTTAACAACCTAATAACTATCCATTCAACCAATATGCCAAAATGGCACCACTACTTCACAATCAAACTCACCTAAACAACTATACAATTCATTCATCATTTAAACACCAATTGAACAAATTCACTATCACATTTTCCATAATGATCATATACCAAAAACTCATATACAACCAATACAAAGTGACCACTTCTCAACTAACATATACCATACCAATTTGACCAAAAGATGATCACTTCCAAACTACCAAAACTAGCCATTTTCAACATCATGCTACATTCATTCCACATAAACCATTCATTGGTACCATACCATTTCCATCAACATTACATTACCATCATCTTAACCAACACAACATCAAATTAACTACCACACAAAATACCATATAATTTTAATACCATACCAACTAGTTCATCAACCAAGATAACATATATACAAGCCACACATAATGGCTAAATTCATTAAACAATACAACTATACATGCCATTATAACCATGACTCAAAATCATCAAAATATACCGATATAACTGATGGATAGTTTGATGAAATCCCCAAAAACTTCCAACCCGAACCAGCTTCCGATTATCTAGAAACACAAAGGAAATAACACGAAGTAAGCATATAATGCTTAGTAAGTTCGTAATTCAAAAACAAAGCTTACCATTTCAATTTGTAAGCATAAAAACAATTTGAGACAATCCAACATGAGTTGGTAGTAGTTTAAGCAAAAACAACCTTTCAAGTTAGATAATCACATAGCTTAGCAAATCATTTAAAAACATCATAGGTTTTATACACACTACTTATAAGCAGTCATATTTTCAAGCATATGACTAAGTATATTTCAAACATCATCAACTCATACCTTTTTATACTTTCATAGCATCACTTATTAAAGCATTTTTTGAACCTTCCCTTTTTCATACCCGTTGAACCACTAGAATAATATCGGATACACGAGAATCTCGCACACTATGTGCCAACATGTGGTCGAAACCACTACTATCTCATATCTTGTATCAATGCTGTCTTTCGAGCCATAAATAGGTATGCTTACACAAGCTGTTAGTCAGGACGTAGCTACACCGTGCTACTCACACAAGCTGTCAAGTAACCGCAACAAATGCTGGAAACTCAGCTACCGGTAGGACGTACAAGACCAACACCCGAAACACGGTAACCCCTAATGACATGTTATTTGTATCCGATATATTCCTAAGGTTCAAACGGGATCCGAAAGTCACCAAAAATTCGTTGGATATTTTCGTAGAGTCATAATATCAAAATATATAACACAGAAGCATTTTAATTTGAACATAAACTTACCTTAAACATAAAAGGAGAAATATGATCAATTAATCTAATACTTTTTCCTTCCCCCGATCTAAATCCGTACGTTGCTTTTCTTGATCTATATAATTAAAATTAGATCATTCAATTTTCACTCTATTCAATTTAATCCAAAAATCATAATTTTGAAAATTTATGCTTTTGCCCCTAAAATTTTGAATTCATTCCAATTTAGTCCCTAGCTCATAAAAATGCAAATTCATGCAATTTAGTCCAAACCCATGCCAGCCGAATATTAATTTAGTCCGTAGAAAGCCCTATATTCCATTTATTTCTCATTTTTTCCATGAATATTTTTCTATTTTTCAATTAAATACTTAAATGAAAAATTCATCAAGAATTCATTTACAAAAGTTGCTAAACTATCATCAAATATTCATTTTGGTCCATCAAACATAAAAAACCAATATACATTCATGGCAAAACCCTAGACTTTTAACAGTTTTGCAGATTAATCCCCGGGCTAGATAGATTAAGCTACAACGACTCCAAAAACATAGAAATAATTAAAAACGAGACAAAGTGTCACTCACATGCAAGGATGAACTATGGCCGAACCTTGAAGCTTCAAATATGGCTTTTATTTTGGTTGAAAATCGATGGTAGAGAAGAAAGAACAAATATGATATCTTTGTTTTGATCATTTTACTATTTTGTATTTATTAAATTACTAAATTAACCTTAATTAATAACCTTGAAAATCACCTAAAAAGTGTCCATACTTATCCAATCACATTATGGATGGTTTAATTACAACATAAACCCTCAAGCCTTTTATTATTAAAGCTATTTAATCCCTTTAGCTTATAGAACTCAAGTTTTGCACCTTTTGCAAATTAATCATTTTTATCAAATTAAGCATGCAAACGATAAAATTTCTTCACGAAATTTTTATACGACACTACTAACATGTTGTAGAAATTAAAATAATAAAATAAATTTTTTGACATCAGATTTGTGGTCCTGAAACCATTGCTCTAGTTTCACTGAAAACGAGTTGTTACAACACAGATCCTTGTCATTCTTGGTTTTCAACCGAACGATCTTCTTTGCTATTCTCGTACCATGAACTACTTCAAGTATAGGCTTGAATAATTCAAATCAAACTTTATAATTCGTACAAAAAATAGTTTTCTTTGTTTTAGTGTAAAAACGAAAACTCTCTTTTCAATAGAAACCATAGAATTGTTATTCCAAAAAATAGATTTAATCTTGAGAATAAAATTTCACTATATTCGGGCAAAGTAATAATATCTTAAAGTTGTGTTAATAGTCCTACCGGTGCCATATATTTATAGGGAGAAGTAAAGTCCTTGTTGAATTGTAAAACTTTATTTTAACTAAAAAAACAATCTCTTAGTGTAACTAGAAGTATAAGAGGTGACAACCCTAGTTTATTTAACTAGGTTTGTCGTCCCACCCTTTATGATGAAAGGCTTTTTAGTTTTTACCATATCAGGTCCAATTACAAGTATTTTCCAGACTTTTAACCCAATACTTTATAATTCGATCCAACCCGATATTTGTTTTTCTATTTCCCAAAATAAACATCTCAATATATTTCCAATTAAATAATCTTCTCAACCTAATTCTAATTCCGTTAAAATCATGACGACTTTACCGTAAAAGAATCTATGGGAAAATATATTTAATATTTCTTCATTCAACGGGTTTACTATGACCAAATGATTTATTTTTATTTTTGAACTTCATTTAATTCAAAAAAAAATAAATTCATTTCCAAGTCATTTTCATTTAGGAGAAAACCACATTCATTTCCAAATGATTCCACTTCTCCATTTTCATTTTAGAGAAAACCATAATCATTTCCAAATGTTTCCCATTTCTTCATTTTCACCATTTCTATTCATTTATGTTTATTTGATTCAACATGCAATTCATTTCTGGTTTCAACGAGCTAGCGGAGGGACCGATTGGTCATATGTGAATAGGGCTCAAATGATTTATAATTAAGTTCCAACTTTCTCCTAGTAATTATAAACTCATTTAGTCATAAAGTCATTCCACTATAGTATCGTGACTGAGCTCTCCCTAATAGCATCTCATTATGAAAGCAACTCGATTAGTACTCATCTAATGACCTTGTCATAAGTGTGTTACCCTCATAGGATATCATTAATCTCTTTGGGATAATGTCCGTTCTCCGAATATGATCCTATTTTATCTCATGGTAACCCTTACATCTTCCTTCGTGAAAAGTCAATTACTATCGACTAGTAATTAAGTAATTTATCACAAAGACGAACGACCCATGATCATTTTTAGTTTTCATCAGCCATGTAATGCCAATGAGAGGATATCATTTACCCATGTCTTAGGCTATGAATTCCACTATTGTGGATGGCGCTACATATTGCAGAAGTCGTACACCCAATGCACCAACTTTTGATTCCTTATCTATTCGAACTCAAGCATTTACTTACATCAAAGTATACAAGTCACGCATACATAGTCCTTCATTCACTCAAGATTTAGGTATGTCACACTATGAACATTACAAGTGAATAAATTCATAAATAGATTTAGGATCTATTCTTCATGGGTCTAGTTAGATGTACTATCAGTCCAGTTAGTCATATATCCACTTTGATGCTCAAGACCAAACATTTCCCAATTGGACTTGATACATGCCATATTAGTCTTTCATCCGGTTTGCTCATTTTTGATTAGACTAAGGACATGTTTAGGTTTGTCTACTAATATAAGTTGTCTTTCTGTGTTATGATCCGACCATATAATACCACTTGGTATTAGTTTAAACATTAGATAACAAGCGAGCAACATTTGCTTCTATTTTTCTTTGTGTGCAAAAGCCACATGAGGACAATTATACAAAGTATATTAATGTAATCCATGAATTATTTTTTTAACCAATCTGTTCAAAAAAATTACAAGTGTACATAGACGAAAATATTACACTTATGACACCAGATCCAACATGATGAAACCTACCGGATATATAGCTAAAGGAAACAAGTATAAAGTATGCAAACTACATAGATCAATATATCGACTTAAGCAATCATCCCACTCATGGAATCAAAGGTTTGATCAAACAATTAAAACTTTTGCAATTGAGCAAAATGTAGATGAACCTTATGTTTATAAACATAATTGGGATGGAAATGTGGTCTTTCTCGTTCTATATGTCGATGACATTTTACTAATTACAAATGATGTAGGGACATTTTTATAAGTTAAATAGTGGTTAACTCAATAGTTTAGAATGAAGGACTAGGGAGAAGCTAATTTTGTTCTAGGAATTCGAATCCTAAAAGATCGAAAGAACAAAGTGATAGAATTATCAAAAGCTTCATACATAGACAAGATATTGGAACTGTTGGATCTGGTGCCTAAGTTTAGTATATTTGTCTATAAACTTGTAATTTTTTTCGAACTGATTGATTAATAAAACAAATTCATTGATTACATTAATATACATTGTATGATTGTCCTCATATGGTTTTTGCACACAGAGCAAAATGAAAAAAAATGTTGTTCACTGGTTGTCTAATGTTTAAACTAATACTAAGCGGTATTACGTGGTTGGATCGTAATATGAAAAGACAACTTGCACTAGTAGACGAACCTAATATTTCCTTAGTCTAATAAAAAATGAGCAAACCAATTGCAAGACTAATATGTCGCCTATCAAGTCCAATTGGGCGATGCTTTGTCTTACGCATTGGAGCGGATGACTCCTAGAAGATAAATACATAGATGTAATTGACTGGAATGACAGTACATCGAACTCGACCCAAGAAGAATAGATCCTAAATCCATTTATGATTTATTCACTTGTGACGTTCATAGTGTGGCATACCTAAATCTTGATTGGATGAAGGATTATGTATGCGTGACTTGTACACTTTGATGTAAGAAAAAGCTTGATTTCGAATAGATAAGGAATCGAAAGTCGGTGCACTGGTGTACAACTTCTGTAATCTGTAGCGTCATCCAAAGTAGTGGAATTCATAGCCCAAGACGTGGGTAAATGATATCCTTTCATTGGCATTACATGTGTAACAACTTGTTTTCAGTGAAATCGGAACAGTGGTTTCGAGACCTCAAATCCAAAGTCAAAAAAATTATTTTATTATTATTTAATTACCTACAATATGATAGTAATATCGTATAGAAATTTCATTAAGAAATTTTATCGTTTACATGCTCAATTTGATAAAAAGGACTAAATCGCGTTAAGTGTAAAAGTTGAGTTCTAACAGCTAAAGGTATTAAATAGCTATATAAATTTAAAATAGAAGTCCTTATATGGTAAATAGTCCATTAATGGTGTTACTGGATGAGCATGACTTGGCGTTTGTGTAAATTTGATTAATTTTTAAGGTTAATTAATTAAATAAGTAAATAATGATAAAAATAATTAAATAAAATATTCTATCATCTTTTATTCATCATCATCAACCAAAAATTAGGCTTTGGGGAAGCCATTTTTGTGCTTAAGCTTTTGTCAAATTCATCTTGCTCTTAGGTAAGTGATTTTTATCCCGTTTTTAATATTTTTACGTTTTCAGGATCGTTTTAGCGTAATCTAGCTAGTTCGGGGACTAATTTGTGAAAATTTTAAACTATTAGGGACTTACCATTGATGTATGTGTATGTGTTTTGATGTTTTATGGAAGAAAGTGGTTAGTTGTTGTTAGATAAACAACTTTTGTTAAGGGAATTTTAATAAAATTGTCAATTAGGGGTTAAATTTTGAAAAATGTAATAAATTCATGGTATAATTTGTGAATTTATGAAACATGTGGGCTGCTATAAGCTTGTATAATAAACGGCTAGGCTTGGGTAGGGGTAAAATTGCATGAAATTCATTTTTTGAGCCTAGGGACAAAATTACAAAGAAATTAATAGTATATGCGTAAAATGGTAATTTTTCCAAAAATATGTTTTGGATTAAATTGAATGAATTATAAGTTGAATTGAGTTAAATTTATTCGTAAAGATCAAGTTAGACCTCGTACGGAGTTAGATCAGGGCAAAGAGAAAGTCTCGGATTAATTTCCTCTGTATCTACGTATACTCGTCGAGGTATGTTCGTGTAATTAAATTGTGTTTATATGTTTTTAATTAAAATATATAAATGTTTTGATTTGTTATATAAAATTTCCCAGTGCATATCCAGCGATGTACGACGATTCGAGCCCCGTTTGAATGATAGGAATCTGTAGGATACAAATGACATGTCATTAGGGTTACCGATTTGCTTGAGGTCCTGCATGTGTTGTGGATACTCCACAGCTCAAGAGAGCATATCGATTTATAGCTCGTGAGGGCATATCGATCAATGGCTCAAATGAGCATATCGATTCATAGCTCGTATGAGCATACTCGTATATGAATTAATAGATTACAGTTATATGAGCTAGCACACTATGTGTGAGCTATCTCAGGTATCCAATGGTATTCTAAACGGTTCAATGGGCAATGCTCTGATACGAAATAATATGAGTTTGATACAAACTATTATAGGTATACACATGAAATACATGGAAATAATGTTACATTATATATAGATATATGAAATGGATGATACATGATATGGAATTTGATTAATTGTTGAGCTCATCCATGATTATTGGTTCATATATGTATTTACATGGCTAATATGGTTGGTGTATATGTGCTTAGGCATTTGGCCGAAAATGTGTTAGGTTATGCTTTGTTACTTACCTATTACTTGATCAAATGGTAAGTTAAATTCTAAGTTACACGAACTTACTAAGCTTAGTTGGTTTGGATATTTAAATTTGGTTATAGTGGCATGTTTAGGTATTTTGGCTAATGCTGGCCTATATGTTTGGTTGTGAATATGGCCATTTGTTTTGGCTTGTGATTTAGCACTTGATGATGTTATGAGCTTAGTTTTGGCAAGTAAATATTAGCCTTAATATGGTTGATAATTTGCTTAATATGTTTGAATGATGAAAGGGGAAATAATAGTTGAATGTGCATACAATAGATGTCTTATAACTTGTTATGAATTGGTATTTTGATGTAGAAGACATATATGTATGTTAAGGTTAGTGATTGAGTGGCTATTTGGTACCATTTGGTATGTTTTGGTAAGGTGACCAAATGTCATGTATTGTTACTAATGTGCCTATAAGTTAGTTGGGTATTTTGGACAAATAGAGTGCATGATTGAACATATTTACATGTTGTCATTCGAGGTGCCTAAGGGCATATTGGTTGTATGAAACTTTACCAAATGTATATATATTGTTTATGCTTGATATGGATGCCTTATTATGGCTTGGTTATATGTGCAAAAGTGCTTGTAGGTACATGATAGTTTGGGTGAGAAAAATGGCTTGTAAAATGGCCTATTTTCTTCCACACGGGCGAAGACACGGGCATGTGTCTCAGTCATATGTGACATACGGCCAGGTGACACGGCTGTGTGTGCCCTGTAGCTTTAAAAGAGTTGCAAATCAGGCTGTTACATGGCCTAGCACATGGCCTGACACACAGGCATGTAAGGTTATTTCGAAGGGTACACGGCCTAGCACACAGGCGTGTGGCTTGGCCGTGTGACCCAGTCAGAGAGTTACACGGGCATGGACACAAGTTGGGACACGGCCGCGTGATCCCTGCAGTGTTTAAAAATTTTACTATTTTTTGAAAAATTGTCTGAGTTTTTGATTTAGTCCCGACTTGTTTATAACATGTATTTTGGGCCTTAAAGGCTCGTATAAGGGACAAATGTATGTTTTGACTTGGTTTTAATATGTTTATTTCTATAACATGAAATGTTTGAAATTTCTGTCGGTTTGATTTGTAAACTCCGGTAATACTCCATAACCTTGTTTCAGTGACAAATACGAGTTAGTGGTATTACATTTATTGGTATTAGAGCTATGGTTTAGTCGATTCTTAGGCTGAACGTAGTGTGTACGAGTCTAGCTATACATGCTATTATATAACTTATGATAGTGTGATATCTCCTGACTGTTTGAAACATGTTTTCATATAGCAATGACATCCAACCGAGCTGACTTTGATGAAGTAGAGAGCAATGCTTAAGCCTCTGTTCGCGAAGTAACATCGAGCGGTACAAGGCCCGTATCTAAGGGCCAGGGAGGAGAGGCTAAAGAAGCCTTCTTTTAGATGATGAATGAATGGTTTACCGAGTTTGTACGGATGAACCTGGCTGCTTAACAACCTCCACCCCCTTCTGCTCCCTAATCGATTCTCGTTATTCCTCATGGTTTGGAACCAATCCGAATTAGTAAGCCTCCTGTCGATAAGATTCGTAAGTGTGGGGCCGAAGAATTCTGAGCTCCTGCTAAAGATGATATCGAGAGGCTAAATTCTAGTTAGAGAATACAATCAGGGTTTTGGATGAGTTATCCTACTCACCGGCTTAGTGCGTCAAATGCGCGGTATCGTTATTGAAAGATTCTGCTTACCAGTGGTGGAACACATTGATTTCTGTTGTGCCGAGAGAGTTGATCACTTGGAATTTTTCCAAGCTGAGTTCCAAAATAAATATATTAGTCATAGATTTTTGGATCAGAAACGTAAAAAAGTTCTTGAACTCAAACAGGGCCGTATGTCTGTATCAGAGTATGAGCGTGAATTTGTTAGATTGAGCAAATATGCCTAGGAATGTATTCCAACCGAGACTACTATGTGTAAGAGGTTTGAAGAAGGGCTGAACGAAGACAAAACTTTTGGTTGGAATTCTTGAGATGAAAGAATTCGTTGTATTGGTTGATCGAGCACATAAAGTCGAGGAAATGAGTAAAGAGAAAAGACGTGTTGATTTTGAAGCTAGGGACTCGAGAAATAGATCAACTAGAAAGTCATATTAGTCAGTATTAAAGAAATCAAAATAATATCACAACCGTTCTACAGCTTCTATGGGTTATTCTGGTAGAGATAGAGGTACCCAACGCTCTAGTCCAAAACCGCAAGCTACATTTGTAATAAGTGTGTGTAGTGTCAGAGATGTTTGGCTTGAGTGCAAACATTGTAAGAAACCACATTATGGCGATTGTCCATTAAATGACGGAGCGTGCTTCAAGTGTGGTTCCTTAGACCACTATCTTAGAGATTGTCCAGAGAAATTCGAGAAAGAGAAAGTTTAGACAACGAGGCCGAGCAACACTACTGCGAGAGGTTAGACCACCTTGTAATCTTGGAAATATGTGTGGTAGCCGTGGTTTAACAAAAGATTATACTGTAAGATATGAGGCACGAGCACCAGTTAGGGCTTACACTATTTACGCATGAGAGGATGCTTTTGCACCAGATGTTATTACCGGTACTTTCTCTATTTTTTATACCGATATTACTGTGTTGATTGATCTGAGATCCACTCATTTATATGTGTGTAGGAATTTATTGTTTAGTAAGAATTTACCTATTGAGTCCATTGAATTCATGGTTAAAGTATCGAACCCCCTAGGTCAGTATGTGCTAGTTGATAAAGTCTGCAAAAATTATCCTTTGATGACTCGGGGTTATAGTTTTTTGGTTGATTTGATGCTATTACCATTTGATGAATTTCATGTGATTTTGGGCATGGATCGGTTAACTCTACAGGATGCTATTATGAATTGTAGATTAAAGCTTATTGTATTGTAATGTCAAAATGGTAAGATGTTTCGTATTAAATCAGATAGTCCAAGTAGGTTGCCAATGATTATATTAGCTATGTCAGTACAGAAATATGTGAAAAAAGGTTGTAATGCGTACCTTGCTTATGTTCTGGATTCTAAAATGTCTGAATCGAAGCTTGAAATAGTATCAGTGGTTTGCGAGTATCCTGATGTATTTCTGGAGGAGTTACCTGGATTACCATCGATCAGAGAGGTTAAGTTTGCTATTGAGCTAGTACCGGGGACATCACCGATATCGATAGCACCTTACAGAATGACTCATACTGAGTTGAAAGACCTGAAAGCACAGCTGCAACAGTTGACAGATTGGGGTTTTGCTCGACCCAATTTTTCACCTTGGGGTGCACAGGTTCTGTTCGTTAAGAAAAAGGACGGACCAAAGCGATTGTGTATAGACTACCGTTAGCTCAACAAATTTACAATCAAGAACAAATATCCACTGCCTCATATTGACGATCTGTTTGATCAGTTGTAATGTGCCACAGTATTCTCAAATATTGATCTTTATTCTAGTTACTATAAGCTACGAGTAAAAGATTCGAATGTACCGAAAACTGCATTCAGAACCAGGTACGGACACTATGAATTTCTTGTGATGCCATTTGGTTTAACTAATGCACCTGCAGTATTCATCGATTTGACGAACAGAATCTTCATACCATATTTAGAAAGATTTGTTGTGGTATTTATTGACGACATTTTGATCTATTCTCGAGACGTGTCCGAACATGCTGGACACTTGAGGATTATGTTGCAAACTCTGCGAGATAAAAAATTATTTGCAAAAATTAACAAATGTGAGTTTTGGCTCTGAGAAGTCATTTTTTTGGGACATATAGTATCGATTGAAGGCATCAAAGTTGATCTAAGTAAAATTTCGGCAGTTGTTGACTAGAAACCACCGAAAAATGTATCCAAAGTCAGAAGCTTTCTGGGACTAACTAGTTATTACCGAAGGTTCGTTAAAGGGTTCTCGATGATAGCTACACTGATGACGCGACTCTTACAGAAGGATGTGAAATTTGAATGGTCCGAAAAATGTCAACAAAGTTTCAATCAGTTGAAAGTATTGTTAACAGAACAACCAGTTTTGGTTCAGCCTGAATCGGGTAAAGAATTTGTAATTTTAAGCGACACATCTTTAAATGCTTTAGGTTGTGTTTTGATGCAGGAAGACAAAGTAATAAGTTACGCTTCCAGACAGTTAAAGACGTATGAAAAGAACTATCTAACACATGACTTAGAGTTGGCAGCTATTATGTTTGCGTTGAAAATTTGGCGACACCATTTGTTCGGTGAAAAATGTCATATATTTACCGATCACAAAAGTTGAAGTATCTAATGTCACAGAAAGATTTGAATATGAGACAACATAGATGGCTTGAATTATTTAAAGATTACGAGTTGATCATTGATTATCATCTAGGAAAACAAGATGTAGTTGCTGACACTCTGAGTAGAAAGTCCTTATTTACTCTACGAGTGATGAATACATGACTGACATTATCTGACAATGGATCTATCTTAGCTGAGTTGAAAGCTAGACCGATGTTTTTACAGTAGATCTGTGAAGCTCAGAAATGTGATGATGAGTTGTTAGCTAAACGGGCACAGTGTAAGTCGACTTCCGATTCAGAATTTCAGATAGGATCTAATGATTGTTTATTGTTCAGAGGTAGATTTTGTGTATTGAAAAATCCAGATCTCATTAAGAGAATTTTGCATGAAGCTCATAATGGTAGCTTGACTGTTCATCTTGGAAGTAATAAAATGTACAATGATTTAAAACAGATGTATTGGTGGTTGGGAATGAAACGTGAGATATCTGACTTTGTATCTAAATGCCTAGTATGTCAGCAAGTTAAAGTTGAACATCAAGTACCTTCTGGATTATTACAGCCAATGGTGATACCGGAGTGGAAATGGGATCGAGTTACTATGGATTTCGTATCAGGTTTACCCCTATCTCCGAGAAAGAAAGATGTTATTTGGGTTATCATTGATCATTTGACGAAGTCTGCACATTTTATTCCGGTACGTACAGATTTCTCCCTTAACAGATTAGCTGAGTTATATGTTTCTGAGATTGTCAGATTATATGGAGTGCTAGTCTCCATTATTTCGAATAGATATCTTTAGTTTACATCATGATTTTGGAGAAAGTTACAGGAAGCTCTTGGTACGCGGTTGCATTTTAGCACTACATTTCATCCTTATACCGATGGTCAGTCCGAATGAATAATTTAGATTCATAGCTTTAGTAAAAGTTCTCTGGCAATGACACGGTATAGAAGAAGCCACCTGGGAACCCGAGAAAGCTGTGAGAAGGTAATATCCGAACCTCTTTTCTGGTAAGATTTTCGGGGACAAAAATCCCTTTAGGGGGAGAGTTGTAACAACCCGTTTTCAGTAAAATCAGAACAGTGGTTTCGGGACCACAAATCTGAAGTCAAAAAATTTATTTTATTATTATTTTATTGCCTACAATATGATAGTAATACCGTATAAAAATTTTGTTAAGAAATTTTACCATTTACATGCTCAATTTGATAAAAAGGACTAAATTGCGTTAAGTGTAAAAGTTGAATTCTAATAGCTAAAGGTTTTAAATAGCTATAGAACTTTAAAGTGGAAGTCCTTATATGGTAAATAGACTATTAATGGTGTTAATGGATAAGCATGGCTTGAAATTTGTGTAAATTTGATTAATTTTTAAGGTTAATTAAGTAAATAAGTAAATAATGATAAAAAAAGTAATTAAATAAAATATAGTTTCATTTTTGGGGAAGCCATTTTTGTGCTTAAGCTTTCAGCAACTTCATCTTGCTCTTAGGTAAGTGATTTTGTCCCGTTTTTAATTATTTCTACATTTTTGGGGTCGTTGTAGCTTAATCTAGCTAGCCCGGGGACTAATTTGTGAAACTGCTAAACTATTAGGGACTTGATGTATGTGTATGTGTTTTGATGTTTTATGGAAGAAAATGGTTAGTTGTTGTTAGATAAACAACTTTTGTTAAGAGAATTTTGATGAAATTATCAATTAGGGGTTAAATTTTGAAAAATGTGGTAAATTCATGGTATAATTTTTGAATTTATGAAACATGTGGGCTGCTATAAGCTTGTATAATAATTGGCTAGGCTTGGGTAGGGGTAAATTGTATGAATTTCATTTTCTGAGGCTAGAGACTAAATTGCAAATAAATTAAAAGTATAGATCCAGTTAGACCTCGTACAGAGTTAGATCGGGGAAAAGAGAAAGTCTCAGATTAGTCACCTCCGTATCTACGTATACTCGTCGAGGCAAGTTCGTGTAATTAAATTGTGTTTATATGTTTTTAGTTGAAACACATAAACGTTATGATTTGTTATATATAATTACCTAGTGCATATCCAACGACGTACGATGATTACCGAGCCCTGTTTGAACCATAGGAATTTGTAGGATACAAATGACATATCATTAGGGTTACTGTTTTGGCTGATGTCTTGCATGTGTTGCAGATACTCCACAGCTAGTGAGAGCATACCAATTTATAGCTCGTGAGAGCATACCGATCTACAGCTCAAATGAGCATACCGATTCACAGCTCATATGAGCATACTTGTACAAGAATTGACGAATTACAGTTATATGAGCTAGCACACTATGTGTGAGCTATCCCAGGTATCCGATAGCATTCTAAACGATTTAACGGCAATATTCTGATGTGAAATTATATGAGTTCGATACGAACTATTACAGATATACACATGAAATACATGGAAATGATGTGACATGATATATAGATATATGAAATGAACGATACATGTATATGAAATTTGATTAATTGTTGAGCTCATCCATGATTATTGGTTCATATATGTATTTACATGGCTAATATGGTTGGTGTATATGTGCTTAGGCATTTGGCCAAAATGTGTTGGGTTATGCTTTGTTACTTACATATTACTTGATCAAATGGTAAGTTAAATTCTAAGTTATACAAAGTTGCTAAGCTTAAATGCTTACTCTGTGTTGTTTTTTCGTGTTTTATAGGGAATCAAAAGCTCGTTCCGGTTGGAAGCTTGTTGGAGCTATATCACACTATCCACCAACTCGTTTGGTACTTTTGCATATTTAATTTTGTTATAATGGCATGTATAGGTATTTTGGCTAATGTTGGTCTATATGTTTGGTTATGAATATGGTCATTTGATTTGGCTTGTGATTTGGCACTCGATGATGTTATGAGCTTAGTTTTGGTATGTAAATATTAGCCTTAATATGGTTGATAATTTGCTTAATATGTTTGACTGATGAAAGGGGAAATAATAGTTGAATGTGCATATTATAGATGTCTTATAACTTGTTGTGAATTGGTATTTTGATATAGAAGACATATATGTATGTTAAGGTTTGGTTGAGTGGTTATTTGGTACCATTTGGTATGCTTTGGTAAGGTAACCAAATGTCATGTATTGTTACTAATGTACCTATAAGTTAGTTGGGTATTTTGGACAAATAGACTGCATGATTGAACATATTTACATGTTGTCATTTGAGGTGCCTAAGGGAATATTGGTTGTATGAAACTTTACTATATGTATATATCTTGTTTATGCTTGATTTGGATGCCTTATTATGGCTTGGTTATATGTGCAAAAGTGCTTGTAGGTACATAATAGTTTGGGTGAGAAAAATAGCTTGTAAAATGGCCTATTTTCGTCCACACGGGCAGAGACACGGGTGTGTGTCTCAGTCGTATGTGACACACGGCCAGGTGACACGGCTGTGTATCCCCTGTAGCTTTAAAACGGTTGCAAGTCAGACTGTTACACGACCTAGCACACGGGCTGATACACGGGCGTGTGAGGTTATTTCGAAAGGTACATGGCCTAGCACACGGGCGTTTGGCTTGGCCTTGTGACCAAGTCAGAGAGTTACGTAGGCACGGACATAGGCTAGGACATGACCGTATGACCCCTACGGTGTTGAAAAATTTTACTATTTTCTAAAAAATTCTCTGAGTTTCTGATTTAGTCCCGACTTGTTTCTAGCACGTATTTTGGCCTCGAAGGCTCGTATAAGGGACAATATATATGTTTTGACTTGGTTTTAATATGTTTATTTCTATAATATGAAATGTTTGAAATTTTTGTCCGTTTGATTTGTAAACTCTAGTAATGCTCTGTAACCCTGTTTCAGCGACAGATACGGGTTAGGGGTGTTATAACATGGTTGATGAAAAGTAAATGTGATCATGGGTCTTTCATCTTTGTGATGAATGACTTGATTAGTAGTCGATAGTAATTGACTTTTCACGAAGGAAGGTGTAATGGTTACCATGAGATAATATTTGATCATATTAGGTGAACGAATATTATCCTAAAGAAGTTAATGATATCCTATGAGGGTAACACACTTATGATAAGATAATTGGAAAAGCATTGATCGAGTTGCTTTCGTAATGGTCTGTTGTTGGGGAGAGCTCAATCACGATACTATAGTAGAATGATTTTGTGAGTAAATGAGTTTATCATTAATAAACGAAAAGCTAGAACTTAATTATAAATCAATTTCATGTTGAATCTAATGAACAGAAATGAATAGAAATCTTGAAAATGGAGAAATGGGAAACATTTGGAAATGATTATAATTTTCTCCAAAATGAAAATAAGAATAAGAAATGAAAATGACCTAAAAATGAATTTATGTTTTTTTAATTAAATGAAGTTCAAAAATGGAAATAAATCATTTGGTCATAGTGAACCATTGAATACGAAAATATTAAATATTTTCTCATGGATTCTTTTATGGTAAAGTCGTCATGATTTTAAAAGAATTAGAATTGGATTGAGAAAATTATTTAATTGGAAATATATTGAATTTTATTTTGGGAAATAGAAAAACAAATATTGGGTTGAATAAAATTATAAAATATTGGTTTAAAATTTTGGGAAGTACTTGTAATTGGACCCAATATGGAAGATACTGAAAAGCCTCTTATATAATAAGGTGGGATGGTAAACCCTAGTATTATTAACTAGGGTTGTTGCCCCCTATACTCCTAGTTATATTAGGAGTTCATTTTTCTAGTTGAAATAAACATCTACAATTCAACAAGGGTTTTACCTTCTCTCCCTATAAATAGATGGCATCGGTAGGATTATTTACACAACTTTCATATATCATTATTCTACCCAAAAATAAAGATATTTTTATTCTCTAAGAATTTAATATATTTTCTAGAATAATGATTCTGTCAGTTTCTATTTGAGAAGATAATTTTTGTTTTCACATTAAAGAAAAGAAAACTATTTTTAGTTCTATGTTTGATTCGAATTGTTCGAGCCCACACTTGAAGCAGTTTGTGGTATGAGAACAGCGGAGAAGATCGTTTGGTTGAAAGTCGAGAACGTAAATGATCCGTCTATCTAGAAACGCAGGTGTGAATTCGGTCTAGTATTTATTGCTATAAATATCACAAATCGGGTCAGTTTTCAATATTTTTATTTTTTGCTGTGCATGAAAATCATTTTCAAATCATATTTTTTCCAATTGGTATCAGATCGCCAAGTTTTGCTATGTTTATAGTGTAAGCCGAGACTGAAATTCTCTCTCTTGTTCATGAATGATTATATTTGATAAGATGTAACATTCTTGTAATTATATGCATGTTTAGGTAAATGTATGTGAATGAATGTATTATATAATATTATTATTATTGATGATAAAGTATTTTTTCCAAAGTTCTGATTCCTAGAAATTAAAATGTAATTTGTTATTATCTTGGACATGTATATTTTAGATCATGGACTATCACCTCCACATAGGGTTTATTTTATTATTTTAGAATAAAATATGTGAGCCAGAAATGGACATAGTAATTTTTTAATGTTTTTCCCGATGAAACCAAAAGAATTAAGACGCATCCAGACCGAACAAGACGACGCAAACCTGACCCAGCCAAACTGAAACGAAACCACGATGGTCCAATAGCAGGAGGTAGCCGGTGGTCCGATGGTGGTGATCGATGGCAAGGTCTGCCAGTGGTGACCGACAACGGCGACATGGAATCAATTGCAGAAAGACAACAACAACAATAGAAATGTGAACTGGTATCACAACAGAAGTCTGTGGTGGCAAAATGAAGACCCAAAGTGTGCTTTGGGGTAAATTTTATAATTTTGCAATTCTTTTTAAAAAATTTCTAGGATGGAATCATGAAAACTTTGTTTGGTCAGATTCATTTAATTTTATGCTTTTATTTATTAGATAAGCATGATGATATGTATATTATTGCGAATGTATGTTCATGCATATATGAGATAAGCATGACATTTATTGATCAAATGTACTTTTCATGCATATATTGATCATTTATGACTGAAATCGAACATTAAAAATCTTACATGTTTTTAAAATATTGAATGGGAGAAGGTTCCTAAATAAGAGCTATGGCCTCCATCAATGGTCTCTTGTGATGACATGACAATTTAACTACCCTACGGTTGAATTGCCATGTAGATCTCACTGAGGAGATTTTCTAAATGTAAGTAGAAATTTCTTGTGATCATATAATAGTTGGATCAGCCTTCGTGGTAGGTGTACTATCATACGACATTTTAAGAATTTTTGTCTTTAAAGAAGACAATTAGTCACAACATGCTACTACTCGGTGAGATTTACCATGATGACTCATTTGTGGTGCATGATGCAATAGATGTTGAGTTTATGGTTATACACTTAAGATCTTCTAGTTAGGTAACTCTCTGTGGAGCTCTACTTAAATTAGAATGATGGCCAAATGTTACACAATTATTAGTACATTTGAATGTCTAAGGAATTAGGTTCATGTAATAATTGGATCGAAATCCATGTTCTTACTAGTTGATCATGACCACCCTATGGTGGCTTGATTCAATTGGTGTAGGAATTATTATTGCTACGGTTTACAAATGTTTTCAAGGTTTAATGTAAGACACATGCATCATCTTAATGCATATCGTAATATTGCAAAACATTTTCAAACATTTACTTAATACAAATATATTAATATATGAATGTTTTATTTTTAGTCCGAAAATGACACCAACTCCCTTAGTAAACATACTCACTAAAAGCAAACTTAACAGAAATAACTATAAGGAGTGGAAAAGGAACCTAATGATTTTCTTGAGCCGTGAGAAACTTAAAATAGTCTTTGGTAATAAGTGCCCTTTAGTAACTCAAGCTGAAGCTAGAAAACGCTGGGAGCAGTCTAATGAGATATCTCGTTGCTATATGTTGGCAAACGTGACCACTACCCTATATAATCAACTGGAGAGCTGTAAGACTGCCAAAGCAATTCTAGATAAGCTAGAAGACATGTTCAGAGGGAAAGTTGCCTTGGCTCGAAGTCTATTGTAACTAGCTTGATGAATTTCCAGCAAAAGCTCGATACTCCAGCCAAATACCATACAATAACTGTTATGAGATACTCTGCTAAGGTCGCAAACAATGAGGCCAAGTTAGACTAGAACACTCAAATTGAGATGGTGTTAAAAATATTGTCCAAGGAATTTGCTGGTTTTCAAGTCACATATAACTTTGGAAATAAGAACCTTACGCTTACATAACTCATGAAGGAGTCAAAATCCTATGAGTTGATTTTGAATGGCGGTTAGCTAGTTCAAAGAGCAGAAGCAAATATAGTTACCGCTTCTTCCTTAAAAGGGAAGAGAAACTGTGCTAAGAAAGACAAGGCTAAGGTTTCTAGGCCACTACAAGTGGAAAGGAAGAGAACCAAAAAGCCTAAAGACTTATCTAAGTCTAATGTTTCTTCTACAGTAACAAATGGCACTTCAAGGCGAACTGTAAAGAGTGAAAAGAATACCTGGCCACCAAAGGCAAATGTATGGAACTCTTTATGATAGAAACTTATTTAGTGGAAGATTCAACAGACCATTAGGTCATTGATCTAGGAGCCACTAATAATGTTTGTGTTTCTCTATAGGGGTTCGAGGAGATGATAGATCTTAGAGATAAAAATGTATCATTGCGAACCAAAAATGAGACAACTGTGACAGCTAAAGCAGTGAGAGATGTACATCTTTATTTTGATAATTTTAGGAAGATTATTTTGAAAGACATTTTCTAGGTACCAACTTTCAAAAGAAACTTAATTTCAATTGCATGTTTATATAAAGACGGATTGTCCGTGTTTAATAATGGAATCGCAATATTTAGAAATCACAATCTTATCTGTAATAGATGGATGTAAAATAATATCTATTACCAAACCAAAGATGTACGCACTACGTGAGACTGAAATTACGAATAAAAGACTTCAAATTTCTCACTCTAATGAGGCGTACCTTTGACTTTTGAGACTTGGTCATATTAATTAAGAAAGAATCACTAGACTTGTGAAAGACAACATCTTAAGTTCACTTAAAGAAATCAATCTTCCACAATGTGAATCTTGCTTGGAAGGTAAGATGACCAAGTGATCTTTTAATGCAAAAGGAATGAGGGTCGTAAAACCCCTAGAACTTGTGCACACTGACGTATGTGGCCCCATGAGCGTCAGTATAAGAGGTGGTTACGAATATTATGTAACCTTTATTGATGATTATTCCAAATATAGGTATGTATATCTTATATTGGATTGTCGGTACGCTCCGTGGCGCAGCAAAAAAAATATTTCGGTGATCACTAGCCATGGATCCATGTACGAGTAACGAATCAGTGTTGAAACAAGGGTTGAAAAATATACCTTTCGAAACTAAAAAGTAACGGATAAAGTTGTTGATAGGACCCCTTTCGGAGATGTCGATTCCTAGCCGCAACAATAACGTCTCGGCCTCTACGTAATCCACCAAGTAAAAGAATGAACAACATCAAACTCTTGAACTTTTTCAGAGAGCATGTTAAAAACAACTGCTAGACCTTTTGTTTTATCTTTATCACTTGGTAACCCTAACACATCAGGGATTCATATTCCTCTTATTTTTCTTTGATATCATGTATCAAGAAAAAATAGGATTATTCTCAAATTTTTGAAGAAACAAATGGAAAGTCGGAATAAATTTATGTTCTTTCCAAATGAATATCAATTTCCATGTCCTTTTATATTTTGACCAAAATTATTATAATTGTTTATATTAATAATTTTTGTAAACTATATTCAATTAATATTTTGCATGAATTAAATTTATATATTAATTTTATCTATGTTCTATATTTGTGTACAACAAGCTTATACATATAATGTGTTCAATATTTAACTATCAAATTAAGTTAATTCAATAATTAATTTAATTCATGTGACAACTAAATAAAATACCAAATGTATTTGGGTTCTATTCGCTTCAACTATAGGGTGTGACCCTATAGGCTATTGTAATGTTAGTAGTAATACTAGAACGTTTCTAATATTACAAGCAATGAGTGGCATCTAGCAATGCATCATTAATACCCAAGTTACAAGAAGTTGTGATTCGACATACCCCTTTTTTTTATAATCTTTTTCATGTATTAATATTTCTTTATATTGGACATAAGTTATGGAATAGTCACACTTGTATAACTCAATCTCATATTTCTTTATATTTTGAGTACACTACAATAAATAAGTGTGATATCTCATATCAACTTATTTGATCATGGCCATGTATTTCTAGTCTCACTCCATCAAGAGGCGTAAGATATTGCTCCCATTATGTAGGAGGGACAAATCATATCTTGATCAAACATATCCCTCTACATACATTGCGACATACCCAACATCAATTTTTAAATTTTAAAAACACTTTCATAAGATTGAAAGAACTCAAGCCTAGGAGAAACCCTCCCACTACGATGAATCACCCTATCTTATTGATCATTTGCAGGTCTACTATTAGGAGTTGGTTCTATTGTCTATTCTGTAGGGTTTTGTATATTTCCTGAAAGTTTATTGAGTACCTCTTTACTCCGAGGTTTGAAGTCGTTCATTTAACTTTTTTCAAGGAAAGTAGCATGAGTTGAAACTATAATAGTTTACTCTTTTGGGTTATAAAAAAACCATTATTTGTTTCCTTTGGATATCCTACAAACATGAACAATTTTGTTTGTTAGTCCAACTTCCTCGTACCTTTGTCTAGTACATGGGTCGGGCATCTCCAAATCCTTAAATGGTTTAGATTCAGCTTCCTTTCGTGCCACAATTTGTATGGAGTTTTCGGTGCCGCCTTAGTTGGCATATCATTCAGAATATAGCATGTCGTCTATACCACATATCCCGAGAAAGAGATTGACAACTTCAAATAACTTAACATTGAGCATGCCATGTCTAACAACGTTCGATTCCTTATCTTTGTCACTTCATTTTGTTGTGGAGTGCCCGACGCGGTTAACTGAGATAGAATCGAATTCTCTATAAGGTACCTTAAGAACTCATCTGACAAATATTCCCCACCTTGATCAAACTGAAATGTCTCTATGGGTAAATCTAGTTATTTCTCCACTTCTGCACAAAACTCTTTGAATTTATCAAAGGTTTCACTTTTGTTGTGCATAAGATGTTAGAGTATACCCAAAGACCAATCATGAGTTTATTGTAATTACATATTCATTTTACCTTGTTTGTTAATATAAGGCATTGTTATTTCAATTTCTTTTTCTGTGTGTACAAATAAACTGGTTTAATAAAGTCATGAGAATAATATCATTATTTTTAAAAGGTCTTTAGTCAAGTATTATTATGAGCTTGGACAATGACAATGTATTGACACTAATGTGTAGTTGATTGATGACAAAGTGTTATCATTGACATAAGGATGTCAAAATCGATACATGAGTATGTGTTATAGAACAACATACTGAACTGACCCGCTATGAGTATGGTTCTTGGATTATTATGTGATAGTCATAACATTACTCATAGTGATAACTATGTATATGATCCTCAGACTTGAGGTCATCATTGTCCCAACATAGTAAGTTGTATATTTTGACACAGTCAAACGTCTACCATAACAGGTTATACTATAAAGGCTGATGTTGGGTATGTCGCAATCTATATAAAGGGATATGGTTGATCAAGATAGGATTTGTCCCTCCTACATAATGGGAGTAATATCTTAGGCCTCTTGATGGAGCGAGACTAGAAATACATGGTCATACTCGAATAAGTTGATATGAGATATCACACTTGTTTGTTTGTTGTAGTGTACTTAGAACATAAAGAAATATGATATTGGGCTATACAAGTGTGACTATTCCATGACTTGTGTCCAATCTAGATATTAAGGATAAAAGGATATAAAACATGAAAAAGATTACCACAGAAAGGTTATGTTGAATCACAACTTCTTGTAACTTGGGTAGGAATGATGCATTACTAGATGCCACTCATTGCTTGTAATATTAGAAACGTTCTAGTATTACTACTAATGCTACAATAACCTAGAAGGTCACACCCTATAGTTGAAGCGAACAGAATCCAAATACATTTGGTATTGTATTTAGTTGTCACATGAATTAAATTAATTATTGAGTTAATTTAATTTGATAGTTAAATATTGAACAAATTATATGTACAAGCTTGTTGTACACAACTAAATAACATAGATAAAATTAATATATGAATTTAATTCATACAAAATATCAATTGAATATAGTTTACCAGAATTATTAATATAAATAGTTATCATAATAATTTCGATCAAAATATAAAAGCATATGGAAATTTATATTCTTTCAGAAATAATATAATTTTATTCAGACTTTCCATTTGTTTCTCTAAAAATAAGGGAATAATCTTGTTTTTCTTAATATATGATATCAAATAAAAAAATAAAAGGAATATCAATCCCTGATGTGTAGGGTTATCAAGTGAAAAAATAAAACAAAAGGTCTAGTAGTCGCTTTTAACATACTCTCTGAAAAAGTTCAAGAGTTTGTTGTTGTTCATTATTTGACTGGGTGGATCATGCAGAGGATGAGACGTTGTTGTTGCAACTTGGAATCGACATCTCTGAAAAGGATCCTATCAACAACTTTATTCGTCTTTTTTCAATTTCGAAAGGTATATTTTCAACCCTTGTTTCAACACCGAATCATTCCTCGTATATGGATTCATGGTTGGTGATTGTCAGAATATCTTTTTCACTACACCACGAGGCGTACCGACGATCCAATATAAGATATACATACTCATATTTGGAATAATCATCAATAAATGTTACATAATATTCGTAACCACCTCTTATACTGAAGCTCATGAGGCCACATACGTCAGTGTGCACAAGTTCTAGGAATTTTTAGGACCCTCATTCCTTTTGCATTAAAAGATCACTTAATCTTACCTTCCAAACAAGATTCACATTGTGGAAGTATATATGACTTTGGTTGAAATGCGAGGCCTTTTAAGTAAGGACTTGGAAATTGCTGCTGACTAACACTTGGTTTTCTACTAGCTAGTTATTCTAGCTCACTTTTATGTACCATAAAAATATAAAATATAATTCTATCATAAAATATGTAGAGCTAATTGTTATAACAAGAGTTGAGACATACTGTCTTAACATAATGTTTTAAAAAAACCATGAATGAGTAATGAATTTTGTGAAGCAAACATCTTTTTAATCCAACAAAACCAAATTTTCTCTTCCTTCACCCCTCTTGCTCCTGACCAGCTTAGCTCTGGTCACCATGGGACCTCCTCCTTTCTACCTTTTTCATCTCTGTTCTAATCTTTGGTTTTATTTTGTTTTTGTTTTTTTTTTGTGTTCTATGTAGGTTTGATTTTGGGCTGTATTCCAGCAACTTCATGGTTTGGCTTGATGTGCCCTCCCGATTGGGGTATTTGGCTTCTATACTAGGTGATTTCTGCCACTCCGTAACACTTTGAGTTCGTAGAATAGTTCTAGGGTATATGACTTTGCCTGAAGGATTTCATGGTTGGATTATCGTGTAACACCCCTAACCCGTATCCTTCTCCAGAATAGGGTTATAGAGCATTACCGGAGTTTACAAATTAATTTTCAGACATTTCATTTCATCAAGCATTCATATTTATAACCAATCAAAATCAAAACATTTATGAGCTAACATTAACCAATTTCACTTATACAAGTCATTATAACCAGAATCAAATCATCCAAAACTACCAATAGAACCAATGGATAATGTGATATATCTCCAACAAGCTTCCAACCCAATCGAGCTTCCGATAATCATTTCAAAACATCTAATAATTATACCTATTACCAATAATAATTCAATTCCAATAATAAAACACACATATATATAATATTCATTACCAAATAGCATTCATTTCTATTAAAATTATACAAAATATAGTTCATACAAACTTACCAGGCTAAATTGCAGAAATAGCAAAATTCAGATACATTTTGGAAAATTTCTATTTTTCTCGAATTTCCTCCCAATCTTGATCTAAATTAATATTTCATTCAATTTACTAATTCAAATAATAAAAAAATTCATTTCATGCAATTTGGTCACTTTTTGACATTTTTACAAATTTACCCTTAAATTTTCACATTTGTTCAATTTAGTCCCTGAACCTAAAACATGTAAATTGGTCATTTTTAATGAAAACTCATGCTAGTTGAATAATCATATGTTTTCCTCCTCCTCCTCACCATTCCACATCCTAAATGTATATAACATGCTTATATGTAACATTATCTATAATTTCACTATTTATTTATATATTCATTCAAAGCTGTCCACTTGAGTCATAGTCACTAAATTATTTATATATTGAGATAAAGAACTAAAACTGAGATCCGTTAATTTTCTCTGAAACTAGACTCACATATCTTCTTGCCATAAAATTTTCAAAATTTTTGGTTTAGCCAATAAGTACAGTTTATTCTTTAAAGTCACCTCTGTTCTGCTATCTGATAGTTCCGACCCTTCTTCACTAAAACTTAATTATCTCCTTGTAAAAATTCAAATGATATCCCTGTTTATTTATATTGAAAATAGACTCTTTAATTATTTTAAACATATAAATTATAACCCATAATTATTTTTTTACAATTTTTTACGATTTTCCAAAGTCAGAACAGGGGAACCCGAAATCATTCTGACTTGTCTCACAAAATCTATTATATCTCATGATTTACAATTCCATTACTTACACTGTTTCTTCTATGAGAAACTAGACTCAGTAATATTTAATTCCATATTTTTTTTATCCTCTAATTTCATTTCCACAATTTATGGTGATTTTTCAAATTTAACCTACTGCTGCTGTCCAAAACTGTTTTAGTGCAAAATGTTAATTATTAAGTTTATAACTTCCTTATTCCCTTTCTCTATAATATTTCTCATCACTGTCACTTATTTTTCTTCACTAATATATCAAGAACATAAGAATTTATATAAGAAAACTCTACTATAACATCTTTTCCATGCTATTTCAATAATATCAAACTTAAAAATACATTGAAATCTCAATGTTCTTACCTTGTCCTATTGATTTCAATTTTTAACTTGATTTTCTCTCTCCTCCAGCTTCAATTTCTTGAATCCAACTTGATATTCTAGCTCCCCATAGTCTCCTTGTTATCTTTCTCTCTTGATGGATAATGAAATTCTTTTGATTTCTAGGTGAAAATGGTAAGTTTTTGGAGGAAGGACCAAATTGTAAAGAAAGCAAAACTTTCCTTCTTTCTCTCTTCTCCTCACGTTGGATGCATGGAAGATGATGGGTTGGTTTCTTTTCATCTTTCTTTCCACATATATATATACTAAATAAATTAATAATAAAATAATAAAATATCATTTAAAAATCAAATTAAAATATTAATAAACTAATATTTATTTAATTAATTAATCTAAAATATCACCAACATCATCATTGCCTTCTAGATTTCTCTCTCTTCTAATTGACCATTTTTTTCCTTTATGTTCTTTTAAAATTTTATCCTTGAGTCATCACTTAATTTGGTAAAATTACGATTTAGTCCCTCAAAATTCACCTTTTCAATTTGGTCCTAATTCATCCATTTTCCTTGGTTTCTAGATTATTCTACCCGTAAAATATTTGCACTATTGGTCCTTCAACTTTTTCATATTTACACTTTAACCCCTTAAATTTTGAGTATTTACTCTTGGGCCACAAAACTTTTCTCACTTTTGCGATTTAATCCTTTCTTGAATTAATATGTTATAATATACTTCTCAATGTTGACATAACTCAAAATTACCCTTTTTATCACTTTATTTCCTTATTTTACTATATCAGAAATATTATCTTACTTTCTTATTGTAATATTTTTTTTTTGTTTTTGGGTATTACATATCTTCTGTCTCCTAAGTAGTCAGATATTCTCTTACGGATGCATTACCTCTCTCGACCGAACCTTGATGATTAAGAACATAGGATTGTTGTTTTTTTGGTATATGGCTCAAAGTTGAAGATTTATCAAATTTAGTCTATTTCTTTGAGTCTTTTTTGTTTTTTTAGGCTTATTATGGTCTATTATTTTAGGTCGGTTGAGACCACTGTCTATAGGCAAGTTGTGCCTATTTTCACTCTGCCAAATGTGGTTCTCGTCTACTCGATTAAATATTTTCGAGTTTAGTTTAATTACGTTATCATCGTATTTTTTCTTACCCTTATGAATTTCTTTAATAAAACTCTGTTGTTTAAAAAATGTTGTAACATTTTCTAGAAAAATAATGGAGTCCTATCTCCCGAAAGAGGTTCCAAGATTTAAGGGATATATGGAAATTTGGCAACTCAAGATTGGAGGGGAATAGGCACAATTATGGTTTAGATTGGTATATAGAGAACTATATAATATATCTTCATCAACAAAAATAAGCAAACAACCTAGAATATACAGCATTCTCAATCCTTCCCTGTAGTTTTATGTTTAGGGAAAAGAAAGGGCTCTCCATAAACTAAGAAACAAAGTAAAATCTAAAAAGGAAAAGAAAAAAAAAAAGAGATCGTATGTGATTTCATGTTTTAGAGCTTATTATCTTCACATGGCCGATACAGCTTGGAACCTTGGTTCTTTCGGGTGGAACTTTTGCTGATAATAAACAGACATATAGTCACCAAACACAAATTTGGGATAAGCTTGATTCCATTCTTCATTCGTTTCCTTCATCAGTTGTGGTGCAGGAGCAATGGTGGCTTTATGTGAAGGGTTATAATACGAAGCAACGGATCGCCTGTTGCTATCAGTGGTGCTGACAACACGGTGCCAAGCGCTCTTATATCGCCCATTGCTAATCACCTCGATCTGATCACCGACGCTGATCACGATCGTGTTCTTCAACGGCTCCACATCGATCCATTCCCCATCTTTCCATACTTGAAGGCCGCCCACTTCGTCGTCTTGAAAGAGTAAGATGAGGCCACCGGCATCGGTGTGGGGTCGAAGACCAATGACCCTGTCAGGGTTTGGGCATGGCGGATAGTGACTCACCTTTGTGCCAAAGAAGGCATTGTTTTCACCTTCTTCACCGTCGAAAGCCTTCTTAATGTGCCCTTTTGGTAACCCCAAGTTTTCATCCAATACTTCCAAGATTTTTTCAGCCAATTTCTTCAGCTCATATCTGAATTCCTTAAAGGTTTCCCTGTCATCAACATCAACATCAACATCAACACACACACACACACACACACACACACACACACACACACACACACATATATATATAATCACAAACCAACCATTTTAATGAATGTTTAACTAGATATATATTGTTGCTTACTTAAATCCTGGTGTTTGAGACGGCCATTCATTTACATTATCATCCGTCAAAGTTATAATATCTTCCCAATCCACATTCTCCAACTTTTTGTCACCAGTTTCATTCAACAATTTCACCACCTTCGAGTTCTTGAAATTCTCTTCCCTTTCCAGCTTATAGAAATCTGTTGAAACCTTCTTCACTCTCTCCAGCAGATCCTCTGCAATCCCATGGTTCACCAGCTACAACAATTCGCATATATTTACATACAGGTCGACCAAAACTAATAGTCTTTGCTCACCATGTTACTCAAATTAGGATGTTAATGTCATATAGAAGAAATATCTAATTATGTCATATATTTAAAGACTTTAGAAAGTTTTTAAAGGGTTATATAAAGATGTACATATGATCACATTAATGTTAAACATGAATATTAAGAAAAAAGGTAAGAAAAGGGTACATGAAAAAATCCCCAATTCTCGCATGCATTAGCAATGTGAGCTAGTGTTTTGGCCCTCTCGTGGCCATTGAGCTTAGAGAAATCAAGCACCGGAATCGCCCTTGAAATGTCGAACAACAAAAAGAAGAAGAAAAGAAGAACCGCCATTGAAAAGAGATGAGTGGAAATCCTTGCTTAGCTAAGTTTCTTCTTTTTATTTATTTGGAGTTGTTTGTTTATTTGTGGTTAAATAACAATGGGAAGAGTGGTTGGCCACTATTTATAGCAAAGCAAAAGCAAGGGTGCCCATCGGATTCGTCAAACGATTTATTTTTGTTTCTACAAGTAACCATTAATGGTGTAGGGGCCGTGAGTTGTGGCCGATGGTTGCACACTAATTGATTAAAGGTTAAAATATATCATAAGTATATATTTTTGTCTTTAGAATTTAATTTAATTTTTTTATCTTTTAAGTTTCAAAATTCAGGTCTAGCCGATAACACTGTTAATTTTTTTAATTTGTTAATGTGACATTTTGAAATAAAATAATATTCACTTTACATCCATGTAATTAAAAAATATTTATAGTGAACTTGAATTTAACAAAATATCTGAATTTAAAACACAAAAAGTAATATTAAATTCCTAAAATTAAATATATAAGGACTAAATTTTAAATGTAAAGAGAGAATAGAAACTTATGATATATTTTAAACTTGATTAAATCTATACCTATAATTTAAAAGCATTCTCAAGTGGGGTGTCTTTTTGATAAAGTTGTCGAGATTAGAAAATTATATCTTTAGGTTGGAAGTTTGAATTTCACCCTATATTATTTGTTTAATTACAAATATCACCCTATCAATACTAGGCTTCTACAAGTTAAAGATGAAGTGTCTAATGATACAACACATGAAAAACTAAAGCACACAACTACTCAAGAGTTACTGATGATAGAACATAGGATGTCAAAGGTTAACTCTTTCGCATTATGTTGATATACAAATTCCAAGTTAATAATACATAATATAACCTTTCATGTTATCATTTAGGATATAACGAAAGTCAAAATAATTGGTCTTGATCCAAGTAATAAATGGTGCTTGCAACGAATATAAAAATCCACTTTAGTTGTGTGCAGAAAAATTTTGGTGTTTGAATCATTCCAACACCTCTGCTCAGATAAGTATATAGCTAAATATTATATTAAATAAAATAGTACATTGATTAATGATGTGATATTCTTCTTGAAATAGCCATCGGTTTGTTGGATGTTTGAAATAGTTGTCGTAGCTGATATATATTTTTTCTCAGTTAAAATAAAAAATTATATTATGCAGGGGTAAAAAAACATTAATTTATATGCATGCAGAGAAGTTATAAAGATTAATTACGATTTAAATCATCATAATTTAAAATAAATTATGCTGAAACTTCAAATTTTTCTTTTTTTTTAACGAAGGGTACGTAAGAGCTAGAAAGATTATCGTATTGTTAAGTTCTCAATTATTAATGTTAACAATCTAGATTCTTTCCTCTTCTTAATTTTCTTTTCTTACAGAATGAACCAAAGAAGAATATGAAAGAAAGAAAATGAATAGTAGAATGAAAGAATCCTCCGCTTATATACTCTTTTACCACCGCTTCCCTTAATCCCAAATCAGTCAGTACTATTAATACCCTTAATCATAATGTATCCCACTAACAGAAAACCCTTAGGTTTTATGTAACGTGACTAAACTTAAACAAAAAAATTTCTAATTAAATACTCATAATTTTCATTATATCAAACCTTTAACATTTTCAGGTGTGACATGGGTGGTGTGTGACTACTTGTATTTAAAAGGAAGTGGGTGAACAACAGCAAGAACTCAATAGATGAGAACAAATTTGGATAGGAAGTTGGAAACTCGGTTCGCAAGTTTTCACAATGATTTTTAAGCAAAACTTAAATATGAGATTAAGGCTCTCTATGAGCAATATTTGGGCAAATCAAATCTTACTGATGGGTTTCATGGTCCTCAGCAATAGGTTAAAGGCCATTTTGGTGTTGCTCCATCATGATTTCCTCCTCTTGGCCCTATTTCTCATGTTTCTTTCCTTCCTTTAGATGTGGTGGGATCTAGTTCAGTTCAAGGGAGGCATAGTAGCTAGTAGTCCTTGTGTTTTCAAGTTGGATTGTCCCAAGTTTGATGGTTCTAATTTTCAAGGTTGGTAGGCCAAGATAGAGCAATTATTTGAAGGGAAAGGGTCATTGATATTGCTAAAGTCCGAACAATCATGCTACATTTGGAAGGAAGTGTTGAATTTGGTGCCCTAAATGTAGTATATTCATTTTGTATACTTGTATTTTTTTCAAACAAGTTGGATTAATAGTAATATCCATTAATTACAGTAATACCCTTCGTATATTATCCTTAATGGTTTTGCATGCAAAGCAAAATGGAAGCAAATATTGGCTTACTGGTTATCTAGCGTTTAACTAGTACTAAATGGTATTATGTCGTCAGACCGTAATACAAAAAAATAGCTTGTATTAGTAGATGAACCTCAACATATTTTTAGTTTAATAGAAAATGAGCAAACCGATTGAAAGGCTAATATGTCGTTTATCAAGCTCAATTGGGGAGATGTTTTATCTTGAATACCGGAGTGGATGGATCCCAAAAGATAGAGACATAGATATGACTAATTGGACTGATAGTACATTGGACAGGACCCAAGTAGAATAGATCCTAAATTCGTTTATGAATTTATTCACTTGTGACATTCATAGTGTGGCATACCTTAATCATGAGTGGATGATGAAACTTGTATGTGTAACTCGAATACTTTGACGTAAGTAAAAGCCTAAGTTCAAATAGAAAAGGAACCAAAAGCTGTTGCGTTGGGTATACGACTTCTGCAGTATGTAGCATCATTTACAAAAGTAGAATTCATAGTCTAACTAATGGGTAAATGAGATCCTTTCATCGATATTTCATAATAGATGAGAAGTAAACATGGCCAGGAGTCACTTGTCTTTGTGATAAATGACTTAAGTACTATTTGAAAGTAATTGACTCTGTCGTGAAGGAAAATGTAATGGTTACCATGAGATCAAATAAAATCTTATTGGGAGAACATGTTTATCCTAAAGAGATTAAGGATATCCTATGTGGGTAACATACTTATGAAAAAGTCATTGGACGAGCACTGATTGAGTAGCTTTAGTAATGATATGTAATTAAGGAGAGCGTAGTCACGATATTATAGTGGAATGACTTCGTGACTAAATGAGTTAATAGTTAATAAGAAAAAAAAAGTTGAAACTTAATTATAAATCATTTGAGCTCTAATTATATATGTTCAATCAGTCCTTCCGCTAGCTCTTTCAAACTGGAAATAGGTTGCATGTAGAACTAAATTAATAGAAATATATAGAAATGATAAAGTTAGAGAAATGAGTCATATTCAAAAATTAATATGTTTTCTCACTGAGTATAGAAATAACTTGAGAATTAATTTAAGGTTTTCAAATTATTATTTAACTAAATAATTGAAATTCAAAAATTTAATTAAATTAATTAGTCATTGTAAATTCGTTGAATATGAAAATTAAATATATTTCCTCATAGATTATTTTACAGTAAAATTGTCATGACTTTAACAGAATTAGAATTGAGTTGAGAAAATTATTTAATTAGAAAAAAATCAATTTATCTAATTAAATTAATTAATAAATAATATTTATATTAGGAAATAGAAAAACATGTATTGAGTTGGATTAAATTATAAAGTGTTAGGTTAAAAGCCCAAGAAGCACATATAATTGGACCAAATACAAAAGAGACTTAATTCTCCTCATATTATATATGTGAGGGGCGACAACCTTAGTGCATTTTACTAGGGTGTCTCGCCCCCTATTCTAGTTAGACAAGAAGACTAGTTTTTATATTAAATAAATATTATTTGTGTTTTATTAATTCAACCAGGATTCTCTTATCTCTCCTTATAAATAGATGGCACTAGTAGAGCTTTTTACACAAGTTCCATACAAGTTTGAGATATTGTTATTCTGCTAGAAAGTAGAGAGAATTTATTTTCTAAAGTATAAATTCTATTTTCTAGAAATCACAATTCTACTGATTTCTACTAAGAGAGAATTACTTTCCTACTCAAAGTAATAAATCATTTCTGGTTCGTGATTGTTCGAGTCCACACTCGAAGTAATTCGTGGTACGAGAATAGCAAGAATGGTAGTTTAGTTGAAAGTTGGGAACGTCTAGGATCTGTCTCGCTCAAAACACAGGTAATTTTCAAGAAAAGTTTATTACTATAAATATCACAAACCAGCTCGATTTTCAAAATTTTATTTTTTCACTGTGATAGAAAACTATTTTTTAAACAGGATTTTTTCGATAAAAAGAGCTTTAGATTCTTTTTCACTCAACAACAAAGAGAGTTCCCTCCTAACATGTAATCCCTATTTCAAAAACATAAGGGATCATTTTGGATCATATGATTTTCAAGACCCCATGGATAATCTTGTTTCCTTTAAACAAAAGGGATTTGTTTATTCCTACTATGATGTTTTTGTAAGTCTTCTAAATCAACTGCAACTCTCAGAATCTTATGCATTTAGCATTTTTTTCCAGTAATCTTCAGCCTGAAATTGGTCAGTATTTGAGGTTGTTTAAACCCAAACCATTGGTTGAAGGGTTTTTGTTTGCTAGACAAGTAGAAAGTATTGTTTCCGATGGTCAGGGAAGGAAGTTTCCTTCTGTCCCTACTTTTATTGCTAAAGTTCCCAAGTTGTTCCCTACTCCCATAATTTTTCAAAAAAAATTCAGCTACTTTAATTGGAAGTCAGACTTCTAGTGTGGAACTAGTGTCTATAGTCTCTTCTAACACTTCTAAAGCTGCTACTAAGTTACCTTTTTCTATTGAGATTGAGGAAAGGAAGAAGAAAGGGTTGTATTTCTGGTGTAACGCCAAGTACACTCATGGTCATAAGTGTCAAGAACAGTTGAAAGATATCTCTTCTAATTCTGAAGAAGTTGATACTCTTATCCTTTCTTTGCATGCAATTCAAGGTTCTCAAGGGCTTCACACTATGCATTTTATTTCTCAATTTGGAAACAAAAAAGTAATGGTTCTTTTGGATTCTAGGAACACATAGAACTTCATTGAAAGTGTTTTGGCTCGTAGTTTAGCCTTTCCAAACTGGCAACAATTTAGACTAAGAGCGACTGTGGTTTATGGAAGAGCAGTGTTCATTAGTGGACTATGTAGAGATATGGTATGGGAGGTTCAGGGTACTCATTTCAACACTGACTTCATGATCCTTCCCTTAAAAGAATATGATGTGGTCTTTATCATCCAGTGGTTGTTGGCTTTAGAACCTATAGTGTAGGATTTTTCTACTTTAACTATGCAACTCTAACATGATGGTAGCACCTATTTTCTTCATGGTATTACTCCTGGTGCTATTAAATTATTAAAAGGGAAACAAGCTTCATGTTGCCTATCTTTGGTAATGAAGGAGATGAGACCTTGCTTTTTGGTTATGGCTATCAAGGATCAAGCTGCCTTGAAAGTTCCAACTATTTCTCTTCAATTAGATTTGAAGCTTCTCTTAGCAGAATTTGATAATGTTTTTCAAGAACCTATAGATTTGCCCCCTTCCAAATTGCAAGATCACAAGATCCCTTAAAAAGATGAAACTCAAGTAGTGAAGATAAATCTTTACAAATATCCCGTTGTTTAGAAGACTAAGATTGACAAGATGATTCGAGAGATGTTGCAAGTTGGCATCATTCGAAACAACAACAACTTATTTGCCTCTTTGATTGTTATGGTTAAGAAGGATAGCTTATAGAGATTATGTGTTGATTATATAGACAACTGAACCAATTCACTTACAAAGATAAATTCCATGTTCTTATGATAGAAGAGTTGTTGGATGAATTTGGGCAAGCTACTTATTTTTTAAAACTTGGTCTAAGGTTATGTTATCATTAAATAAGAATGTTGGAGCCAGATATTCGCAGAACAACTTTTAGAACTTATGAAGGCCACTATGAATTCTTAGTGATGCCCTTTGGTTTCACTAATGCTCCTCTAGTTTTCAAGGCCATATGAATGTTGCTTTTATGCCACACTTAAGGAAGTCTATATTGGAATTTTTTATAACATTCTAGTTTATTCTACCAATTGAGAGGATCACTTGTCTCATTTAAGGAAGGTCATTGAACTGTTAAGGACACACCGATTGTATACAAAGCTGAGCAAATGTAGCTTCGAGGCTTGTGAGGTTGAGTTTTTAAGCCATGTCATTTTCAAAGGTACTATTGCCACGGACAACTCCAAAGGAAATTTTATTGCTCATTGGCCTATTCTAAAATCCATCAAGGAACTAAGAGCCTTATTGGGACTATCAGACTATTGTAGAAGATTTGTTAAACACTATAGTACATTGACCAAATCTTTGACAAATTTAGTCAGAAAAAATTAGTGGAGGTGGACTGAACAGGCCACTCATGCCTTCCAATAATTGAAGAAAGTAGTTTGTGAAACCTCTGTATTGGCTTTACCTAATTTTCAATTTGAATTCTATGTAGATGTAGATGATGTGCTTTTGAAGGAGGAGATGTTTTGCATTAAGGAGAGAGACCTATTGCCTTTTTTCAGTAAAGCTTTAGCCTCTAAACATCAGTCCTCATCCATCCATGATAAGGAGATGTTGGTTATTCTATTAGGAGTGAAAAATTGGAGTGCTTATATGGTGGGGAAGCATTTCAAGATTAGAACAGATCATCAAAGCTTAAGATTTTTGTTAGAGAAGTAAGTCATCACCCCTTTTCAACAAAAATGGGTGGCTAAGATGTTGAGATATGACTATGAAATTGTCTATAGAAAATACATTCACAATGTTGTTGTTGATACCTTGTTTAGGAAGGCAATCAATCATTGTGTGCAATTGAACCAGATGAGTAAGAGTTCATTAGTATCTGAGTTGCTACCCAAATTGCAAGGTTCTTTGCAAATAGATGCTAAGCTAACAAAGATTTGTACTAATTTGCAAATAAATCCCACTTTGTATCCAAAGTATTATTGGGATGGGAAGTTTCTAAGAAGAAAATGGAAGATCACTGTAAGGGCCAACGGGGAATTGATGAAGAGGCTTTTTGATCACTTCCATAATAGTGCCTTAGGTGGTCATTTTGGGGTTCATTTCACAAGATGTTGTTTATCTAGTTTACTTTATTAGAAAGGCATCTCCAATATGTGAAGGAATGGGTGAAGGAATGTGTGGTGTGCCAATGGTGCAAAAGTGATCATATTGCCAAACCTGGATTGTTTCAACCTTTGCCAATTCTTGAACGATGTTTGGCTGAAATGAACATGGATTTTGTAGAGGTTCTACTAGTTTCAAAGGGCAAAAACACAATTTTGGTGGTAGTTGATAGATTGACCAATATGGTCACTTTGTGGCTCTCTCACATCCTTTCATAGCAATAACAATTGCTCAGGAATACCTTACCTATGTCTACAAATTGTATGGAGCACCAAAATCAATTATATTAGATAAGGGCAAGATCTTTTTGTCAGCATTTTGGCATGAGCTTTTCAAAAGATTGAAGACTCGGTTGAAGCTTTCTATAGATTATCATTTTAAGACTAATGGTCAGACAGAAGTTTTGAATCAGTGTTTAGAAGGTTAATTGAGATGTATGTTAGGAGAGAAGCCCGGTGATTGGGTTTTCTAGTTGCCTTTGGTTGAATGGTGGTACAATACTTCTCACCATTAATAAATTGTAACTACCCCATAGGAAGCTCTAAATGGGCAAGCTTTTCCTATACATCTTCCCTATCTGGTTGGCATGTCTAGCATAGCGACTTTAGATAGGAGCCTTCAACATCAAGAAGTAGTTAGACAGATGCTTAAGTTTCTCTTTCAGAGGGCATGAGACCAAATGAAGCATTTGGATAATCGAAGAAGAAGTAGCAGGGTCTTTGAGGTGAGGACATGGTGTACCTCAAGCTTCAACCATACAGGCAACATGCTTTAAGGAAAACTTGGAAGTAAAAACTTGCTCCTAAGTTAATTGGTCATTTTTGCGTGGAAGCTAAGGTGGGGAAAGTGGCCTATAGGTTAACTTTACATGTAGGTTCTTTTATTCATCCAACTTTCCATGTGATCCAACTTAAGAAGCATGTGGGGAACTTGGTGGTGAAATTTGATTTACCTATTGAGGGTACTAATGGAACCATGATTAAGGAGCCTACTCAAATTCTCGGTCCTTGAAAGGTGAAGAAAGGCAACAAGACAGTGAATGAGGTTTTACTTGAATAGATGAACACCTTTCTAAAGGATGCTACCTAGGAGAGCTGCAGAAGAGATTTTTTTTTTTCATCATTGAGGATAAGGATGTATGAATGGAGGGATAATTTTTGCAGGATTAAAAGTTAGTTAAAAGTCTGTTAATAATAAGTTAGCGAAATGATGAGTTTTGATTTAGTTAATGGAACGATGAGTTTTGAGTTAAATGAAACATGGCGTTTCATTGGGTTGTTAAGATTAAGTGATATGGTGCATATAACTTGTTACACATAATAACCATTAGTAACAACTTAGGGAGTCTGTTTTAACTCCCTTCTCTGCTCGGTTTTTTAAAACCAATTTGGTAAAAGGCTATGGGAATTAAAAAACTACTCAGTAAAACACCAGTTTTCTCTTCTCTTTCTCTCTTTTTTCTCTGTAAATTCTTATTTTTGTATCCTATCTCATCTGAAGATTTTGATTTTGGAAATCTATTTTTGCATTTTCTTCCTCTGTAACACCCCAAACCCAACCTAGATATTATGACTAGATCTAGAGATGTTACCATAAATGGTTGAAAATCTAAGTTTCGTATATTTTCAAAATGTCATAAACTCTTATCAAAAAACCAATTTATGAAAAACCTAACTTACTTATCTGTTTTATTGAAAATTTTGTTTGTTTACATTTTTTAAAATCGTACAACTTTGTAGCAGAAATTCTTAAAAAGTTGATTTTTGGAAAAACACTGTTTGTTGTTCGAAATCCATTATTTTTGCAGAAAAGGAAATTTTGTTGATAAACTGTTTTAATAGTATTATGTAAAATACAGAAATAAAGTCCAAAACCCAAAACAGTCCAAACAGTCCAAAATTTACAAAACTCTTAACCCCAATTTAATTAAGTCAAATGTACGAAAATATGGTTATAATCGGCTCTCGATCTTCACCTGATAGCTTAACAAAAAGATTAAACAAACTAAAACCCCAATTCCAAAGAAAAGATATTGACACACTCAAAAAACCCCCAACACTTTGAAAATTTCACAACTTAGCAAACGATTCAATTGCAACAACCACCACCCAAAAACATAGATGGAAGATAAACAAAGTATAGGCAAAAATTGCGAACTTGAAGAAAAAGAAAAAGAAACTAAGAAACAGAATACTAGAACATGGAAAGAAGCTGATGGTGTGAATATGGGGTTTTAGGAAAAACAAACATGAAATTATTAGAGCGATTTTAGAGGGGAAATAAAATAAAATAAAACAAATTTAATTTAATTTAATTAAAAATTATTTATTTTATCTAAAAATACAAAACAAACAAATCATATCCTACTAATAAATTAGAAATTTTTTAAGTATTTGAATTTCATCAAAACTTAACCACTTGAACAACATAAGGCATAAAAAATTATCCACTTGCTCGCACTGGTGCTCGAACACGAGACTACTATCACATAATCAAGGCCCTTAATCACTGAAACATACATTTTTTAATGGCAAGAATCAACAAATAGAAATTCATATTTTTGGGGTGTTACAACTCCCCCCATAAAAGAAATTTCAACCTCGAAATTTACCTAATTAGAATAATTGTGTATATTACAGAAGAATCGAACCCTCGGGTTCCCAAGTGGCTTCCTCAGTGCCATGATTCTGCCACAGAACCTTAACTAGAGAAACAGACTTCCTCGTCAAGACTTTAACATCTCTATCCAGAATCTGAATTGGTTCCTCCTCGAAAGTTAAATCCAGTCTAACCTCAATCTCCTCAACAGAGACAATGTAAGATAGATTCGATTGATACCGCCTCAACATGGAGATGAGGAACACATCGTGAATACAGTCTAACTCGGGAGCTATCTTTAGCTGATAGGCAATCAGTCCAACACGTTTCACAATTTGGAACAACCTAATGAACCTAGGGCTCAACTTGCCCTTCAGAAAGACAATCACCCATAGAATATTCGATATCCTTTCTTTTTAGATCTGAATGTGACTTCTGTCTATTAAAAGTCACCTTAAGACGATCCCGAATCACTTTAACATTATCTTCGATCTTAAAAACCAATTCGGGGCCCAAAAGCCGACGCTCACCCAACTCAGTCCAACACAACGGAGTACGACACATATAACCATACAGAGACTCGTAAGGTGCCAGCAAAATACTAGAGTAGAAACTATTATTATATACGAACTCGACTAATGGAAGAAACTCCTCCCAACTACCTCAGAAGTCGATCACACAACTCCGTAACATATTCTCCAATATCTGAATCACCCTCTCAGATTGTCCATTTGTCAAGGATGGAAGGCGGTACTGAAGTCCAATCTAGAACCCAGAGCCTCATGTAGCTTCCCTCCAAAATCAAGAAGTAAAATGTGTATCTCTATCAGAAATAATCTAAACTGGAACCCTATGAAGTCTAAAGATCTCGAAAACATAAAACTTAGCCAGTTTCTGAAGGGAGTTGTATGTCCTGACAGGAATAAAATGGGCAAACTTGGTCAAACAATCCATGATGACCCACACAAAATGCTTCTTAGTGGGTGTTAAGGGAAACCCACTAACAAAGTCCATAGTCATCCGCTCCCATTTCTAAAGGGGAATCTTAATAGGTTGAAGCAAACCCGAAGGCAGTTGATGCTCAGCCTTAACTTGCTGGTACGTCAGACATTAAGAGATGAAATTCATTACCTTTCATTTCAAACCAGGCTACCATTACAACTCCCAGAGATCTTGATACATCTTATTTTCGTCGGGATGCATAGCATAAAGGCTACTATAAGCTTTCCGCAGAATAAATTGCCTCAACTTAGAATCATTAGGCACACAAACCCAACCTTAAAAGTAGAAAACCCCATAACTGTTTAACCCAAAACTAGAGTTATTACCTTCCTCAACCTGACAGAACCGCTAAACAAGAGAATCATCCCCAACTGTTTGCCCTGAATCTGATCAATCCAAGTTGGCTTAACTTGAAACTCGGCTAACAGACTCCCATCATCAAACAAACTTTGGCGAGAAAACATTGCCCTCAAATCAGACATTTCTCTATGACTAAGAGCATTGACTACAAATTGGCCTTCTAGGATCATACTTAATCATATAGTCGTAGTCCTTAAGCAACTCAATCCATCTATGTTGCCTAAGGTTCAAATCCTTCTAAGTAAGGAGATATTTGAGGCTCTTATGATCGATGTAAATGATACACCTCTCACCATACAGATAATGCCTCTAGATTTTTAAGGCGAAGACAAGCTGTCGAGATGCATAAGCCATTACCTTACTGTCTTGCATCAGAACACAACCCAATCCAACGTGTGATGGATCACTATAAACCAAGAACTCCTTATGGATTCAAGCTGTATCAATACAGAAGTCTGAATGAAAACAAACTTAAGCTTCTTAAAGCTCGATTGCTGCTCATCAGTCCAAATAAATAGCACATTCTTACGTAACAACTTTGTCAGAGGAGCTGCGATAAGTGAGAACCCCTCGACAAACCTCCGATAATAACCCATTAACCCAAGGAAGCTGCGGATCACAGACACATTTCTAGGCTATTTCCACTCAATCACACCCTCGATTTTCTTAGAATCAACTTGGATCCCCTCGACAGAAATCACATAGCCTAGAAAAGTGACTTCCTTAAGCCAAAACTCACATTTGCTCAACTTAGCATAGAGCAGTTTCTCACGAAGTATCTGAAGAACTACTCTAAGCTACTCATCATGATCATCTTCAATCTCAAAGTATACCAAAATATCATTGATGAAAACCACAAATATTTGATCCAAATATGGCTGAAAGACCTGATTCATAAGATCTATGAATGAAGCCGGAGTATTCGTCAAACCGAAAGGCATGATTAGGAACTCATAGTGTGCATAACGAGTCCTAAAAGCAATCTTATGAACATTGACCTCCTTAACCTTAAGTTGATGGTACCCAGAATGAATATCTATCTTGGAGAATACAGAAGCCCCAATAAACTAATCAAGCAAATCGTAGATCCTCGGAAGTGGGTACTTATTCTTTACTGCCAATTTATTCAGCTGACAGTAGTCAATACACATTCTCATTGTACCATCTTTTTTATTACCAAGTTCTAAAAATTGAGCTTTCAATTCCATAAGCTCCTTCGGTGCCATACAATAGGGAAAAATAAACACTAGAGTTGTACCTGGTAGAATCTCGATACCAAATTCAACCTCCCTATCCAGAGGCAATCTCAAAAACTTCTCAGGAAAGACATTCAAAAATTCATTAACCGTCCGAATATCCCCAACAAAAGAACCCATAGAAGTCGAATCATACACAAAGGCCAGAAATGTCTCACAACCGTTACGAACTAACTTTTCAGCCATAAGAGCGGAGATCACATTGGATAGGTAACCTTAACACTCACTGATCATAACCACCTCCATATGTCTGAAACATAGTGGAAACAATATGAGCATATACCCTTGGAGGTCCATTAAATTTGGCTCATTTCTTAGGCCTCTTAATACAATTGGAGGGCTCTGAATCCCCATTATTCCTACCCCTCTCATGGACCTATTTTTACGCTCAGTGCGCTCAGCGATTCTCTCATTGTCCACTAAGATGTCAAAAACCTACTCCATCTACGGAGCTATCAGAACCTTGAGGTCATACCTCAACCTTTCCTCGAAGTGGACACATTTAACATAATCATTCGACACCAACCCACGAGTATATCTGCTCAATCTCAGAAATTCGACCTTATACTCGGCCATAGTTGGGTAATATAAGTGAGTGCTGAGTGAAATACCCATGTAAACTCTAGATATATAGCCTTACCTTATATGATTTAGAGGTTTGGGCTTTAGTAGTAGTTGTTAATCTCGAGCCTATAGTCAGATAATGTCTTAGGGGTGAGTAACCCTAGGTCTTGCTTTTGACAGAGGTAAACCACATTAGTACCCAATCGAATACCAAGTTTCCCATAGTTTTTCCACGGCATTGTTCATAGGTTAAAACAGATCCCTTAGTAATCCTAGCCTTCACGACCAATATTCCAACCTTGCTAAAGTCATTAGTACTCTTGTTTGATTTGTTACAATGGTAATCTCTGCTAGTATCCTTCATTACTCTCACTTCTAATGTGTTAATCCCATTTTAATTTCATTAAACATCATTCGATACATTTATCTTTTATGTTCAATTATGATAACTTAGACAAAGAGCACTCATCCAATCCTCGTAGGAATGATACTCATCACTTTATTACTTGATTCGACATGTACACTTGCACAATTAGCACATCATATTCACACGCGACAACTTTTTGGTGTCATTGTCGGGGATTGGTGATTGGTAACTTTAGCTTTTGTTATTGTAATTTTATAGTTTTAGTTGCTATTTTGCTCATTTCATGATCTCAACAGATCTGTTACTAGTTGTATACGTAGAGGTACTCCTATTGAAGGACTCTATCCTTAAGATCCAAAAATTGAAAGGACCCTGCTAAGAAGGAGAAGAGAACAAAGAGCAATGAATCCAAACGGTAACAATCCACCTGCTATGAATAAGAAACTTAATCCGGGAGCTCTAAATATTATTCCTCTTGTTACTAAATGTTTGATGATTGGGATAGGCCAATTTGAAAGCATATAGTGCCTATCTTAGACAACCTGAATCCTGAAATAGTCAGGCCACAAATTCAAGCTCCCCAATTTGAACTGAAACATGTAATGCGCCAGATGCTTCAATCAATTGGTCAGTCTAGTAGTTTGCCAACTGAAGATCCCAAATTGCACTTGAGACTTTTCTTGGAGGTCTGTGATTCTTTTAGACAGCAATGTGTCCCTGAAGATGCCTTAAAACTCAAATTGTTTCTCTATTCTTTAAGAGATCTTACTAGAACGTGGCTCAGCGCTTTACCATCTGGAACAATAGAATCATGGAATGATCTCTGTCAAATATTTCTACTACAATAAAACCCACCCAATATGAATGTCAAACTGAGAAATGACATAACATCCTTCAAGTAACTAGAGGATGAAACACTGTATGAAGCATGGAAAAGGTCCAAAAATTTTCTTAAGAAATGTCTTATACATGGATTTCAGCATTGGACCCAAATGGATATGTTATACAATGGTTTGAATGCACAAACATGGATGGTGGTTGATGCTTCAGCTAATGGAACTTTGTTGGATAAGTCCTACAATAAATCCTACGAGATTTTGAAGAGAATCATCAATAATGATCATCAATACCCCAGAACAAGAGCTGGGACTGGTGGGAGAGTGGTTGGATCATTCGAAATTGATGTTATTACCTCGTTTACTGCTCAGGTATCTTCTTTAGCTAACATGATAAAGACCATGCAGAAGCCTAGTGAGGTGAAAGAGCTAAAAGCAGCTGGGTTATCTTGTGTTTATTATGGTAAGGATCACGTGTTTGAAGAGTGTCTCTCAAACCCAACATCTGTCTACTATATAGGCAACTTTAATAGGAATAACAATCCTTATTCCAACACGTATAACCTTGGTTGGAAACAACACCTAACATTTGGGTAGAATAATCAATGAGCTGGAAAATTCCAACATGCCTATTAGACCCAATGCCATGAATGTTCCACATGGTTTCAATCAGTCTATACTGCCTCAACAACGAGTTCAAAAAGGATAGACATCATCTTCCTCCTCATCTATTGAGTCTCTACTGAAGAAGTATATAGCCAAGAACGATGTTGTGATCTAGAGCCAAGCATGATCATTACGAGCTTTAGAGAACCAAGTAGGATAGATGGCTAATGCTTTGAACTCAAGAACACAAGGAACTTTGCCTAGTGATACTGAGAATGCAAGACCATATGGGAAAGAACATTGGAAAACAAAACTCTTAGAAGTGGCACACAACTAGATAGAGTTATCAAGAATTTTGATCTTAAATCAGTGAATTCAGAAACAATTACAAGCAAAACCCTTGGACAACCCAAGAAGAGCACCACAACTAAGAAAATTGGACCAAGCAATGCCGAAGCAAACTCAAATAGCACTGCCAAACACAATGCCCAGGCAAAACAATCATTACAACCTGAAGTTTGCCCACCTCACCATTTCCCTACCGTTTTCAAAATCACAAACAAGACCAACATTTCAGGCGATTATTGGATGTCCTTAAGTAACTTCACATCAATTTACCTTTAATGGAAGCCTTGGAGCAAATGCCTAACTATGTCAAGTTTATGAAAGACATACTTTCAAAGAAGAGACGATTGGGATAATTTGAAACAGTCGTACTCACTGAAGGGTACAATGCTATGCTGACAAATAAATTGTCTCCATAGTTGAAGGACCCAGGAAGCTTCACAATACCTTGCTCAATTGGCAACCAATATATTGGGAAGGCCTTGTGTGATTTAGGTCTGAGCATAAATATTATGCCCATGTATGTGTTCAAAAACCTAGGAATTGGTGAAGCAAGACCTACCACTATAACCTTGCAATTGGCAGATCGGTCATATGCATACCCAGAAGGTAAAATCGAGGATGTCTTGGTAAGAGTGGATAAATTCATTTTTCTGACTGATTTCATTGTGTTAGACTGTAAAGCTAACAAAGATATGTCTATTAATCTTGGTAGACCTTTCCTTGGAACAAGTAGGACTGTGATTGATGTTCAAAAGGCAGAATTAACTATGATGGTAAATGATCAACAGATCACTTTTAATGTTTTCAAGGCTCTAAAATGTGCTGATACTGTCAATTTGTTAGATTCCATTGTGGAAGAGGAATTTGAGAAAGAATACCATGACAAAGAGCATAATGAATCAAATTCAGTTGATATTGATGATGAATAGCCACTTAGACACCACAATGAGTTGCTGGAATCAAAATTAATTATTGATAGACCTAGAAAGAGGTTTGACACATTAGATTTATCTCCTCAAACTTTTAACCCTTCTAAATTTCCCATAGAAGAACCACCCACTTTAGAGTTAAAACCTCTACCTTCACAGTTAAAGTGAGCGTATTTAGGAAAGGATAACACGCTACCTGTGGTGGTGTTTAATGAGCTGAGTGATGAGCAAGAGGTTAAGTTGTTAGTTGTGCTTAATAAATTCAAAAAGGCATTAGGTTGGACAATCGATGATATTAAAGGAATCAACCCCACACTCTACATACACAAAATTCTATTGGAAGATTTCCATGGAAATTCTATTGAGTAGTAAAGGAGGTTGAACCCTATTATGAAAGAGACGGTGAATAAGGAGATAATCTGTAACAGCCTAAAATTGGGCCTAGTCGAAATAGTGGCTTTGGGACCACAAATGTAATATTTTGAAAATTTCTACAGTAAGATATTATCCTTGGTATAGCAAAATAAGGAAATAAAGTGATAAAAAGGGTAATATTGAGTTATGTCAACATTGGGAAGTATATTATGACATATTAATTCAAGAAAGGATTAAATCGTAAAAGTGAGAAAAGTTTTGTAGGTCAAGAGTAAATATTCAAAATTTGAGGGGTTAAAGTGTAAATACAAAAAAGTTGAAGGACCAAAGGTGTAAATATTTTAAGGGTAGAATGATCTAGAAACTAAGAAAAATGGATGGATTAGGACCAAATTGAAAAATGTGAAGAATTTTGAGGGACTAAATCGTAATTTTACCAAATTAAGTGATGACTCAATGATGGAATTTTAAAAGATCATAAAGGGCAAACTGGTCATTTAGAAGAGAGAGAAATCTAGAAGATAATGATGATGTTGGAGATATTTTAGATTAAAAAAATAAATAAATATTAGTTTATTAATATTTTATTATTTTATTATTTAGTATATATATATGTGGAAAGAAAAAAAATACCAACCAACCCATCATCTTCCATGCATCCAACGTGAGGGGAAGAGAGAAAGAAAGAAAGTTTTGCTTTCTTTACAATTTGGTCCCTCCTTCAAAAAAATTACCATTTTCACCTAAAAATCAAAAGAATTTCCATATCCATCAAGAGAGAAAGATAATAAGGAGACTATGGGGAGCTAGAATATCAAGTTAGATTCAAGAAATAGAGGCTGGAGGAGAGAGAAAATCAAGTTAAAGATTGAAATCAATTAAGCAAGGTAAGAGCATCAAGATTTCAATATATTTTTGAGTTTGATATTATTGAAAAAGTATGAAATTGATGTTAATGTAGGGTTTTATTATATAAGGTTTTATGTTCTTGATATGTTAGTGAAGAGAAAATAAGAGAAAGTGATGAGAAATAGTGTAAAGAAGGAAAATAAGAGTGTTATAAACTTAGTAATCAATATTTTGCACTAAAACAGTTTTGGACAGTAGCAGTAGGTTAACTTTGAAAAATCACCATAAATTGTGAAAATCTAATTATAAGATGAATAAAATATAAAATTAAATCTTATTGAGTCTAGTTTCTTATAGAAGAAACGGTGTAAGCAATAGAATTGTAAATCATGAGATATAATAAATTTTGTGAGACAAGGTCAGAATGATTTCGGGTTCCCCTGTACTGACTTTGGAAAATCATAAAAAAATTGAAGAAAAATAATTAGAGGCTTAAATTTATATTTTTAAATCCTTAATGAGTCTATTTTCAATAGAAACAAACGGCAACATCATTAGAATTCTGTACGAGGAGATAATTAATTTTAGTGAAGAAGGTTTGGAACTGTTAGATAGCAGAATAGGGATGAATTTAAAGAATAAACTGAATATTTTATGGTAAGAACATATGTGAGTCTAGTTACAGATAAAATTTACAGATCTTAATTTGGAGTTCTTTATCACAAGATATAAATAATTTAGTGACTACGACTCAAGTGGACACCTTTGAATGAATATATATAAGTAAATGGTGAAATTATAGATAATGTTACCTATAAGCATGTTATATACATTAAGGATGTGGAATGGAGAGGAGGAGGAGGAAAATATATGATTATTTAACTAGCGTGAGTTTTCATTAAAAATGACCAATTTACATGTTTTAGGTTCAGGGACTAAATTCAACAAATGTGAAAATTTAAGGGTAAATTTGTAAAAATGTCAAAAAGTGACCAAATTGCATGAAATGGATTGGTTATTTATCTAAATTACAAAATCGAATGAAATTTAGAACAATATTGGGTGGAAATATGAGAAAAATAGAAAATTTCCAAAATGTCCCTGAATTTTGGTAATTCTGCAATTTAGTCTGGTGAGCTCATATGAGCTATATTCTATATAATTTTAATTGAAGTGAATGCTATTTGGTAATGAATATTATATATATGTGTGTGTGTTTTATTATTGGAATCGAATTATTATTGGTAATATGTATAATTATTTGATGCATTTAAATGATTATCGGAAGCTCGATAGGGTTGGAAGCTGGTTGGAGATATATCACATTATCCATTGGTTCTATTGGTAATTTTGGATGATTTAATTTTGGTTATAATGACTTGTATAAGTTAAATTGGTTAATGTTAGCTCATAAATGTTTTGATTTTAATTGGTCATAAATATGAATGCTTGATGAAATGAAATGTCTGAAAATTAATTTATAAACTCCGGTAATACTCTATAACCCTATTCTAGAGAAGGATACGGGTTAGGGGTGTTACATTTAGTGGTATCAAAGCTACGGTTTAGTCGGTTCTCAGACCGAACGTAGCATATGTGAAGTCTAGTAATACATGTCATGCTATTACTTGTGATAGTGTGATATCTTCGGGCTCTAACAAAATTGTTTTGTTAAGTCAGAGATGATTTTCAACCAAGCTATTTTTGATAATGTTGAAAACAATATTGAGATAAATGAAATACGCTCATGTTATGTTGGAATTTGGAAAGGTAAGAATAGAAATTCATGAAAAAAAAAATACAACCAACCCATCATCTTCCATGCATCCAACGTGAGGAGAAGAGAGAAAGAAAGAAAGTTTTGCTTTCTTTACAATTTGGTCCTCCTTCAAAAAAATTACCATTTTCACCTAAAAATCAAAAGAATTTCCATATCCATCAAGAGAGAAAGATAATAAGGAGACTATGGGGAGCTAGAATATCAAGTTAGATTCAAGAAATAGAGGCTGGAGGAGAGAGAAAATCAAGTTAAAGATTGAAATCAATTGAGCAAGGTAAGAGCATCAAGATTTCAATATATTTTTGAGTTTGATATTATTGAAAAAGTATGAAATTGATGTTAATGTAGGGTTTTATTATATAAGGTTTTATGTTCTTGATATGTTAGTGAAGAGAAAATAAGAGAAAGTGATGAGAAATAGTGTAAAGAAGGAAAAATAAGAGTGTTATAAACTTAGTAATCAATATTTTGCACTAAAACAGTTTTGGACAGTAGCAGTAGGTTAACTTTCAAAAATCACCATAAATTGTGAAAATCTAATTAGAGGATGAATAAAATATTAAATTAAATATTATTGAGTCTAGTTTCTTATACAAGAAACGGTTGTAAGCAATAGAATTGTAAATCATGAGATATAATAAATTTTGTGAGACAAGGTCAGAATGATTTCGGGTTCCCCTGTACTGACTTTGGAAAATCGTAAAAAATTGGAGAAAAATAATTAGAGGCTTAAATTTATATGTTTAAATCCTTAATGAGTATATTTTCAATAGAAACAAATGACAACATTATTAGAATTCTGTACGAGGAGATAATTAATTTTTAGTGAAGAAGGGTTGGAACTATAAGACAGCAGAATAGGGATGAATTTAAAGAATAAACTGTACTTATTGGCTAAGCCAAAAATTCTAAAAATTTTATATTAAGAACACATTTGAGTCTAGTTTCAGGTAAAATTTACGGATCTTAATTTGGAGTTCTTTATCTCAAGATATAAATAATTTAGTGACTACGACTCAAGTGGACAGCTTTGAATGAATATATAAGTAAATGGTGAAATTATAGATAATGTTACCTATAAGCATGTTATATACATTAAGGATGTGGAATGGAGAGGAGGAGGAAAATATGTGATTATTTAACTCGCAAGAGTTTTCATTAAAAATGACCAATTTACATGTTTTAGGTCCAGGGACTAAATTCAACAAATGTGAAAATTTAAGGGTAAATTTGTAAAAATGTCAAAAAGTGACCAAATTGCATGAAATGGATTGGTTATTTATCTAAATTACAAAATTGAATGAAAATTAGAACAATATTGGGTGGAAATATGAGAAAAATAGAAAATTTCCAAAATGTCCCTGAATTTTGGTAATTCTGCAATTTAGTCCGGTGAGCTCATATGAGCTATATTCTATATAATTTAATTGAAGTGAATGCTATTTGGTAATGAATATTATATATATATATATATATATATATATATATATATATGTGTGTGTGTGTGTGTGTGTGTTTTATTATTGGAATCGAATTATTATTGGTAATATGTATAATTATTGATGCATTTAAATGATTATCGGAAGCTCGATAGGGTTGGAAGCTGGTTGGAGATATATCACATTATCCATTGGTTCTATTGGTAATTTTGGATGATTTGATTCTGGTTATAATGACTTGTATAAGTTAAATTGGTTAATGTTAGCTCATAAATGTTTTGATTTTAATTGGTCATAAATATGAATGCTTGATGAAATGAAATGTCTGAAAATTAATTTATAAACTCTAGTAATGCTCTATAACCCTATTCTGGAGAAGGATACGGGTTAGGGGTGTTACATAATCAAATACTTGGATGCTGGCATTATCTGCCCAATCTCTAATAGCTCTTGGGTGAGTCCAGTCCAATATATGCCAAAGAAGGAAGGTGTCACCGTGGTCAGTAACGATAATAATAAGCTTATACCTATATGAACTATCAGGGGATGGCGAGTCTGTATAGACTATCGCAAGCTCAAAAAAACCACAAGGAATGACCATTTTCCACTATCCTTCATTAACCAATGTTAAATCGATTTGCTGGAAGGGACTTCTACTGTTTCTTAGATGGATACTCTGGGCACAATCAGATTGCAATTACCTAGAGGATCAATAAAAGAAAACATTCACCTGTCCGTTTGGTACATTCACCTTTAGAAGAATACCTTTTGGTCTGTGTAATACGCCAGCAACATTCCAATGGTGCATGATTTCCATATTCTTGGATATGATTGAGTATTTCCTCGAAGTGTTTATGGATAATTTCTCGGTATTTGGAAATGATTTCGAAGGTTATTTGCACAACTTATAATTACTACTTCAATGCTGTGAGGAGACTAACCTCGACTTGAAATAGGAGAAGTGTTATTTCATGGTAAGAGAAGGCATTTTCCCAGGGCATAAAGTTTGCCATAAGGAATCGAAGTTGATAAGGAAAAAACTGAAGTGATTTAGAAGCTGCCACCTCCAACGAGTGTTAAGGGAATTAGAATTTTCTTAGGGCATACTAGATTCTATAAGAGATTTATCAAAGACTTTTCCAAGATCTCTAAGCCCTTGTGTTCCTTGTTGGAACAAAATAAATCTTTCATCTTTTATGAACCTTGTTTGTTAGCTTTCAAGGAGTTAAAAAAGCAACTAGTGGTTGCACCGATTGTAATAGCTCCTGAGTGGACATTGTTAGTCGAGCTCATGTGTAATGCCAATGATTATGCCATGAGAGTAGTACTGGGCAAAGGAAAGACAAACTATTTCATGCAATCTATTATGTCAGTCAGACTCTAACGGATGCACAACTTAATTACACCACCACCGAAAAGGAATTATTGGCTGTGGTATTTGCTGTAACGCCCGAAAATTTGAGTTTTATTATTAAGTCATGTCAATGAATATGTGTCTACTTCTGTGGTTGTGTGTCGTGTTTGCTCACTTAAGATCGAAGAGTCGAGTCTTTTAAATTTTGGAATTTTTTTAATTTCTTTATTGAACTCTTAGCTGAGGATTTCTTGTTTAAGTTTAATTCTGTGCCGTTTTGTGTCAAGAATGAGCCTGCTGGTTCAATGGTTAAGCATTTGTCTGTGTCAGTGGTTCCGTGTTTGAGTCTCCCTGTGTACAACAAGGATTTATTTTTGCACTTTTCCATTAAACTGATTTAAATTTTAAATGCCCTTTCCTCTAATATTTGGACGTTTCTTTTTTTTTCATTTTCTTCTCTTTGTTCTTCTTCCTTTCTTTTCTTCTACTCTATTTATTTTACGTCTTCTTGGAATCTCTTTTTGTTCTATCCATTCTGTGATATTGCTTGCTCTGCTACGCTTTACGGTAAAGTTTGGTTGATTGTTTTGTTATATTATGTTGTTGTGCGAATTGGGAAAAACCGTTAAAATCTTGAGTTGTGGTTAATTTGTTGTTGTGTTCCGTTATGCTAGGGGGATCATGAGATGCCTAACACTTCTCGTTTTACTTGGAAACCGGGTGTGTAGTGAGAATTCACGATAAATAGACTCTCATTCATTTGTGTAGTGAGCCGAAGGTTTCGATGAGAAATCGATTATTGTCAATTGCATTTTTAAGAATGTTTTATTGAATTGGATGTTCAGAACACATTTTAGGCTTCGAATTGGCATTGGGTGTTTTTACAGCGTTGCATAACAGGTGGGTATTGAAACCCTTTCTTTTTTTACATTTTTTGCCGTAAGAAATAGGGCTGTCAACGATATACGGCCTGCTAAAGGAGGCTGTCGACGACACACGGGTTGCCACATGGGCGTGTGTGCAGACACGGCCAAATGAGAGCTCGTGTGGTAAACCGTGTAACTCATTGAGTAGGGTCACACGGGTAAGATACAAGGGCATATGTTAGACCATGTATGAGAAGCAAAGTGCAGGGTTTACACGGGTAAGACACAAGGGCATGTGTCCAGGCCGTGTAACTCTCTGTGTTAGGATTTGGAGCCATATGGGCAAAACACACGGGCGTGTGTCTAGGCTGTGTAACTCCTTGAGTTCATATTTGGAGACATATAGGCAAGAGACACGGGCGTGTGTCCAAGCCGTGTAACTCACTGACTTCAGATTTGAGGCAAACTGGAGTGTGTTAGGCCGTGTGCAACCACATGAGCATGTGGGCCTGGATTACGGAATTCTATTAGTGTTGAAATTGATGTGTGAGGCAGAAGTAAGCCATCCATCAGATGTGTATGAATTGAACTGAATGGTATGGGCTAATTATCATGATTGCTAGTGGATTCTGGATATCGGTATGAGTTAGATACTAATGATATTGACACCTTGTTATATTAGAAATGTGTGATCATATTTGCAACTGCATTACTTATATATACATGTTTGTTATCTGTTCTGCAACAACATAGGGTGGAAGTTATGAATTGGTGGGAGTATTCTGTACTGAACTGGTGGTCAAACCACCCATGATATTATTTGATCTGGCAGTGAGATTGTAAACACTGTAATGTGTCATGCCGACACTATGAGGTGTGTAGGGATGGATGGATATTATATACCTATTGGTGTGTAGGGTGGGTAGAGATGGTATGTAGCGGATGGAATAGGAAATTACATCTGTATCTGTACCGTATGACATATACATCTGATCGTATTTGTGTTATATGTGCATTTGTACTAATATGCTACCATATGACATGTGCATCTGATCGGATTTGTGTTATACGTGCATCTGTATTAATCTGCTACGTATAAGGACTGTTTTGTCTCTAGATCCATTTTAGATTATTAATCTAACTGAGGAGATCGAATTTTTATCTGAATAATCAATAATATATAAGTTCTTATACGTAGGCTAGTCTATTTATGTTAAGTTCTACAATGCAACACACTAACTAATTGAATAAATTTCAGGGAACTCACATGAATAAGCGATCGGTGGACGTGGGACTCGATCATCTATCGGACTTAATATATATATGTGTGTGAACCTATACTTTAATTTCATATCTTTGAATTTCTAGGATTTGACTATGTTTCAGATAATGGATGTTTTTAAAAATTAACAATGGTGAAAGGCTCGCTCTAAGTATGACTGTGTTTTGGTAAGATAACGTGACATTCTAAACTTGGTCTTTCAGTTTAGGTTGGGTTTAGGGTGTTTCATTTGTATTCAATAAATTTTGATCATATTTAGTTGGTAACAAAGTCACAGTTTACACAGACCATTTTCTCATTAAGTATTTAGTGACTAAGAAAGATGCAAAACCAAGACTGATTCAGTGGATACTCTTACTGTAAGAGTTTGAATTGGAGATTCGAGACAGAAAGGGAACTAAAAATCAAGTGGCAAATCATCTATCTAGAAACTGGAAATGAAAACGACAATATCAAGCTTATTAAGGACGATTTCCCAGACGTGCAGTTGTTAATTGCTATAGTATTGCATTGGTATGTCGATATTGTATACTTCTTAGTCAATGGACCGTTGCCACCAGATCTGAATAGCCAGGGCAAGTGGAAATTCTTCAATAATGCAAGATTCTACTATTGGGATGAGCCTTATATATATAAGCAATATGCTGATTAAATAATTCGAAGATGTATTCCTAATGAAGAGATGAACAGTGTATTGCAACATTGTCATTTAACCCCATATGGAGGGTATTTTGGGGAAGTAAGAACCGCAGCAAAGGTACTCCAATCTACGTTCTATTGGCTAAATTTGTTCAAAGATACCCATGAATTATATAAGACATGCGATCATTGTCAGAGAACAGGCAACCTATCAAAAGACACGAAATGCCACTACAAAATATTATGGAAATCGAGTTGTTTGATGGTTAGGGGATAGACTTTATGGGTCCATTTCCACCCTCGTTCGATAATTTATACATACTTGTGGTAGTAGATTATGTATCCAAATGGGTAGAAGCCATAGCTCTACTTACCAATGATGCCAGGTCAGTGATGAAGTTCTTGCATAAAAACATTTTCATGAGATTCGACACGTCTCGGGCCATCATTAGTAATGAGGGATCTCACTTCGATTGCAAGGTAGTTGCCAATGCCCTGTAAATGTGCAGAGTAAAAAAAAAAAGATTGTCGTGGCATATCATCTACAAAGGAACGAGCAAGTTGAAATTTCCAACAAGGAAATTAAGCAGATTTTGGAGAAAGTTGTTAATCAAAATCGTAAGGATTAGTCTTTAAGACTAGATAAAGCTTTATGGGCATATCGCACTGCTTACAAAACCCTGTTAGGAATTTCACCATTGAAGCTTGCCTACGGAAAACCATGCCATTTACAGGTTGAGTTAGAGTACAAGGCATACTGGGCTGTAAAGCAATTGAACATGGATTCGAAAGATGCTACTAATAGAAGATTGCTGGAATTAAATGAAATAAGAGAATTCAAGGCACAAGCGTATGACAATGCTAAACTTTATAAGGAAATGACCAAGCGCTGGCATGATAATAGAATTATGCCATGGAAATTTGAACCAGGACAACAAGTGTTATTATTCAACTCAAGGTTGAAAATGTTTCCTAGCAAATTGAAATCCTGCTGGTCAAGTCCTTTTGAAGTAGCCAAAGTATACTCTTATGGAGCAGTAGATGTCAAGGATATGTAGACGAGGGTCACATTTAAATTCAATGGACAATGTTTAAAGCACTACTCGGGTGCTCATATAAATCGAGACAAACAATCCATTAACCTTACAGATGTTTAAGCTCAACATCTCTTTTATGTCTTTATTTTCTTTATTTTTTTACTTTAATTTTGTTTTTACGATTTCCATCTTTAATTAGTTGATGTTATTTTCAATTCTGGTTATATTTTTTATTAGTGTAGAGATTTTGCAGGAATTACAGAGAAAGAATGAAGGTGCAAGTATGATGATGTTTTACCAATAGGTGTTTGCCCAAGCAATCTAGAAGTAAAATATGCCATAGCAAAGTGGGTAAGTGGACATTGAAACGAGAGAAAATATGGGATGAAAAGAGAAAAAGTCTAAGGAAAAGATTTTGAACAGTTGGACCCTATCCTAATTGGGAATCCCATAAAGAAAGTTCCAAAAATTTTTAGGGCCAGGTCATTCTAAGGTTCCCTCCAAAACCCTTTTTACTTTTCCCTCTTTCCTTTTTTTCACTCTATTTACCATGTAAGTTTCTACAAACCACTCAATCCATTACCACCATTTACGTCTCTCCAACTACCAACACTCTTTCATTTACCCGTAGTTACATAGCGTTTCCCTTTTCATCTTTCTTAACCTCCCTTGTGTCCCTTCTTGAACTCTAACTTCCTCCCACTAACTTCTCTTTAGTAGTTTCACAAACCACTTTCCTGTTTACACTATAGAAAACTCATAAAGATTTTTCAAGACTAATCAATGTCAATAGTCAAAACAACTTCTAAGGGTGCCAAATCTTATCAAGCAGGTGCCACCCATCTGAAAATTTTCTTCAACAATACTGCTACATCGAAATATGACAATAACATTTCCAAGAGACCATTCTACTTTAAGCAAGGCCTTTTGTTTAAGGATGAGTCGCGCATGGGTTATGACAAGTCGGTTTCATCTATTATGGAAACGCACAATTGGAAAATCTTTTGCTTGCACTCAGACAATGTCTTGGGAAAAGTTGTTCGAGAATTCTATGCACATATAACTTCCCCTGATAACCCCTTCATTTATGTTTGAGGAACATCGATCGCATTTGATAAAGATAGAATCAATTTTCAATTTAGGCTGACAAATATTTAAGACGAGAATACCCTGTTCATTGAAAACATCAATGCTGAAGGCTTAAATTATGTGTTAAAGGACTTATGTGTTGAAGGAACTTGATGGACTGTATCCAGCCAAAAACGTCACACAGTCGAGAGGACTTCACTAAAGCCCATTTATTAGGTTTGGTATCACTTCCTCAAGAGTATGTTAATGCCATCTACCCATAATTTCACAATGTCTAAGGAATTAATGCTACTATTTCATTCGATCATCATGGGTAGGAAACTCAACATCGGCAAGGTTATTTTTCATGAGGTGCATTGGTGTGCAGAAAAGAATGCGCGCAGTCTAAATTTCCCTTTCCCTAATCACTATTCTCCACAGAGCGGCTAAAATCCCTTTGAATGCCAATGAGGATGTTACCCCACACAAGGGAGAAATATCACATCTATATGTGTAAAAATCATTTTGCCTCAACAGAAGCCTCAATCTCTCGGAGTTTATTTGAAAAACAAGTGATGTAGTCCTTACAGTAACTAGAGCAAAGATATTGCTATGAGAGATATTACTATGAAAAGATCCCTACAGAAGAACTTCACTAAGCCAATGCCTGAATTTCCTGATTTCCCTAAGGATTTACTACCACTTACCGAGGTTGGACTTGTTGAAGAGGAACCAGTTAAAGTATCGTCTGACAAGGCAGAGCCTGTAGCTATGAGAGAAAATCTTGGAAAAGGGAAAGTAGCAGAGGAGGAACCAGAGAAAACAAAGTCTGTGAATACTGAAGGCGAGGAAGAAGAACAAAATGAAACCACCCCTACACCTACACCATAAAAGGACAATACTGAAGCTGTCCCACCTCCGTCAATAGAAGCCATATCCGAACAAGACCGTGAAATCCATCGAATCATTGACGAGATCACCGAGTCTGACAAGTAAGAGGAGGAACCACCCATTCAGTCACTTAAAAGAAAGCTAATATATAAGCGTATAGTAAGAAAATCAACCTGTAGGCAGTGAAGTACCATCACCACAAGTCGTTAGTGAGTTTTTTTACCCTCTGTTAAATAAATAAATCACACTGAATTTTGTTAATTTTAAGTCTCATGCATTGAGGACAACGCATCCCTTAGGTTTGGGGATGTAGCATGCATTTTAGATTTTAGTTTAACATTCCATCATTCATTGTTATATGTTATCCTTATAGACATACTTAATTTCCATAGCATTTCATGCATTCTATTAAGTAATAAAGAATTGTTTGTTATAGCATTATTGAGTTGATTGTCTGATAGCTAATTTACTGAAGTCCAATTATGAAAATAGTCCTTAAAATTTTTTGCAAGATATAGAAAGGAAATGAATAGAATTGACTCCTAAGGTTAGGATTCTCTATCATATCTAGGACACTTAGATTGTATTCATTCAATCCTTAATAACCATAGGAATTTTTGGACTAAAACTCATAGTTTCTTATAGAAGTCATTGATCTGAAATGCACAAATGTAGCAAATAAAAGGATAAATTTAAATTCCCAGAAGCATAAATTGCTAAACTAATTTTTTTAGTAAAGACTCCAATTTCTGTCTCATTGAGTACCCCAAGAGTTTGGTGTTTACTCCATCTTTACTTTTGGGAAGAAAAAAGTTTCAAATAAGAGTACCTTAAAGTAATTTTGAGACACTCCGCTGTGGAAGATTGCTAAGTAGCTTGGCAATTTGGTGTTTACTACATCCTCACTTCTAAGTAGAAAGGTGGTTGGAAACATGAGCAAAGAAAATAATTTCAAATTATGACTGTGCTAAGTAGATTGGGAGTTTGGTGTTTGCTCCATCTTCACTTCTAAGTAGAAAAGTATGTGTGATGAGATGAATTCCCAAAAACAAATAGTGAAGCTATAAATGGGAGAAATATTACCTAAATTCAAGTTGAAAGCGAAAATAAGTGAGTCCGACCAGGAATTCCTAAGTTCTTTAAGAATTGACTACATACAACCGAATGCATACAACTCCATGTAAGGAAATTCTGATTTTAAGGAAAGGTTTTTGTATTTCTGGATTTGATGTGTTTTTATTGGACAGATTGCCCATATTCTTGAGTGCAGTGTATTTTGAAGACTGAAAATTGGCAAAGTTTAATCAACTTGATAGTGTAAGTACAGACAATAAAGTACATTAGAGCATGCATTAGTTGTTAGGTTGCATTGCATTCCTTAAGGACAAGCAATAATTCAGGTTTGGGGTGTGATAACTCTTGAAAAGAGTTATAATTCATACTTTTAGTCTTAACTAATTACTTGTACTTAAGTAAAATTAGTTTCACTTTAGGTAATTGCATGATCATTTATAGTCAATTGAATAGTGCATCTAAGAACTTGAGATGGCGATTACTTTATTGCATCTTTACTTTTAATTACTTATGGAAAGGTCTTGTTGTGGCTGAATGACAGGTTTAAGAGAGAAGGATAGCTGAGGATGGAGGTTTGTTGAGGCATTATGAGAGGTTGCCATGGCAATGCTAGTGAAGAAAATGACAAACACCCAGCCAATAATGAGTGCACTCAACATTTTGTCCCCTACATGCACGTGTAATGGAGAATATTCACCTCAAAATTAGGTAAAAAGCAATCATTGGCTAACGAATTTTACCCTAGAGGACAACCTAAGTATAAAAGGCAATAAAAAGAGAGAGAGAGAGAAAAGAAAAAAACGAAAATTTTTCTGAGCTTGGATAGAGGTCTAATTGTGGCAAGAAGGGCAAGTTAAGCTGACTGTGAACTTTGGTGAAGATGAGCAAAAAGACACCGAGTTTGGGGATTTGAGTTTTGAAACCCAGATTTCTTTATCTGCATTTTATTTCAATTTTTCTATTCTAAACTGATATTTTGGGATATTGATGATACGAAAACAACTTGAATTTGTGTAGCCCAGCCATGAGCTAACTTAATATGGTTGAGGTTTGCTTTGGATGATGTTTTAACTTCGATTAATGTTTACAAATTAATATGGTTCATATTACTATTTTACCCAATGGTTGTTTTTTCTTAAATGCTTAAGAGAGTGTTGATGAATGCTCAATAAGTCTTAAGGTAGCTTAACACCGACAGGATTAGGTTACCTTGACCAAAATTGGGTAATATAAATAAGTGTTGAGTGAAATACTCGTGTAAACTTTAGACATAGAGTCTTACCTTATATGATTTAGAAGGTTGAGCTTTAGTAGTAGTTGCTAATCCCGAGCTCATAAACGTATAATGCCTTAGGAGTGAATAACCCTAAGTCTTGCTTTCGACAGAGGTAAACCACGTCAGTAACTAAGCGAACAGTAAGTTCATCATAGTTTTGCCACGACATTGTTCACGAGTTAGAATAGATCCCTTAGTAATCCCAGCCTTCATGGCCAATATTCCAACCTTGCTAAAGTCCTTAGTACTCTTGTTTGATTTGTTAATCCCATTTTAATTTCATTAAACATCATTCGATACATTTATCTTTTCTGCTCAATTGTGATAACTTACACAAAGAGCACTCATCCAATCCTCGTGGGAACAATACTCACTCATCACTTTATTACTTGATTTGACGCATGCACTTGCACAATTCACACATCATATTCACACGCGACAGTTGCACCCACAAGTACCGTGTCTATGAGTTCCACGTGCACTCATAGTTTGTTTATCTATATTACAGAGTTTTATGTATCAGTTCTAATGTTTATTAATAGATATTTTATGCTCAGGATATTATCAGAAAAATTTACAATGTACTTACAGGATCTGTGCCAGAGACTTGGTATTTTATAGACTTTTTTTTTTTAGATCAAAACAGAAATGGGTCTATTTGGAAAACAATTTTCACAAAATTTTAAACCCAAAATTTCACAGCCCGAGTTTTGTAACCTCACTCTGATACCATTAATTATAACACCCTAAACCTGGCCTATACGCTACGGCTAGATTTGGAGTTGTTATCGTAAATGGTTGAAAACCTAGATAACGTATATTTTCAAAATGTCATAAACTCTTATCAAACAAAAACCCAATTTATGAAAAACCTAACTTGATTGTTGAATTGAAAACGTTGTTTGTTTACGTTTTCTAAAATTGTACAACTTTGCAGCGAAAATTCTTAAAAAGTTAATTATTTGGGAAAAACATGTTTATTGTTCGAAAAATCCATTATTTTTTTAAGAAAAGTGAATTTTGTCAATAAAATGTTTAAACAGTATTATGTAAAATACGAAAATAAAGTCTAAAACCTAAAACAATCCAAAATGTCCAGACAATCCAAAATTTACAAAACTCCTAACCCAAATTTAATTAAGTCAAATATACAAAAATGTGGTTATAACTGAGCTCCTGTCGCACCAACCCGCCTACGTCTGAGGGTTACATAAAAGTGGCAGACAAACGGAAAGTGAGTTTTCACAACTCAACGTGTAACTTTGAACCAAACATAATTTCTAATTTAATTTCAAATTAATAACACAACAGAGTAGATACAGTACGCATATCATATACAGAATCAGAATCAGATGCAAATTTAAAATCCTACCCCCATTCGCTACACACCATCTCCGACCATCCCTACACACCATATAAGGTATTAAACATCTGTCCAGCCCTACACACCACTTAGTGCAGATATGATACTTTTTAGAATATTTGCAGCAAAATTGCCAGTGTATTAGGCGCGTTATCGCCGTTTACAAAATCATATAAATATATGTAGTTGAGCCACAAAATACGACATATTATTACTCTTCCCATGCTTCCTCTGCATCAACCCCATCCCAAATGCAAATGCAATACTAATAGATAACATATATATTTACGAAATACATGCTTAGAATAACAGATACAGAACATAAATAACATTTTTCAGATTATACATAACATGTTACAAATTTTACTTATCTTATAACATTTCAAACAAGTATATTTACATCAAAGTAATGCTAACGGATTGTCAGAACTCATGTTTTATAGCTTAATTATAACATATTGACCCTTTGGTAGGCCTACATTAGATCCAAACGATACTTACGGCCCTAAGGAAAAATTCAAAATTTTGGGCCCAGACGATCTCACACATGCCCGTGTGGTCCACAAGGCCCAAATAGCCCAGACTGTGTGTCCTATAGAGTCCATCACACGGTCTGTCACACGGCCTTAGGTCACACACGGCCTACCACACGATTATGTGGCATTGACTGTGCAATATTTTGGCTTTCGCCGTTCGCTGTTTTTCGTTACACACCTAGTTCGATTTTGATGTGAAAGCAACCACAAGACTCCCGAGACCTAGAAACGATAATTAACATGCTCAATTTTAGTAATGAGACACTAATTTAATCAGGAATCAAACATAACGAACTCACTCCACCCTCCAAGAAAATACATTCATACCCTTATCGATAAACGAATAGCACTATATGACGTTGGAGGAACACCCAACAGCTCTCGATCTTCACCTGATAGCACGCAACAAAAAGATTAAACAAACTAAAACCCCAATTCTACAACAAAGATCTTAACACACTCGAAAAAACCCCAACCCTTCGAAAAATTCACAACTTACCAAACGGTTCAATTGCAACAACCACCACCCATAAACGTAGATGGAAGATAAAAGACGCAAGTAATGGCAAATTAATCCAAGGTATTTAATCAAGAAACAAAGCATAGGCAAAAATTATGGACAGAAAGAAAATGAAAAAGAAACTAGGAAACAAAATAGTATATCATGGAAAGAAGCTGACAGCGTAAATAGAGAGTTTTGAGAAAAATAAACGTGAAATTATTGGAGCGATTTCAGGGGAAAAAGAAAATAAAACAAATCTAATTTAATTAAAACTTATTTATTTTATCCAAAAAAACAAAACAAAACAAACAAATCCTATCCTACTAATAAATCAGAAATTTTTTAAGTATTTAAATTTAATCAAAGCTTAACCTGAATAGCACAAGCATAAAATTTTCCACTTGCTCATGCTAGAGCTCAAACATGAGACCCCTATCACATAATCAAAACCCTTAATCATTAAAACAGACACTTTTTAATAGTAAGACTCAACAAATAGAAATTCATATTTTTGGGGCATTACGTCCCCCTCCATTTTTTAACCCAAGCTTTGCAAAGCTTTGCAATTCTTTGATCCTCCATATCATACAATGAATTAACTTTTCTTGTTTTGATTTTGACTTTTCTTGTTTCGATTTTGTTGATCACCCTATTCAACTGATTTTCACTCTCATCCTTCTCAAACGAATCATGTCTGATAAAGAGGGCTGGGATCTCTAGTCAATTCTTCTGCAGTCACTTTCTCATGGTAAAAAGGGTCAACAATTTTCTACTTAAATGGTGTATTTTTGAAAAATAAAAGTATTTTTAAATAAATTACTTTTTAAGAAAAAGAAATACTTTTCTCAAATTAAAAATTGATCCAAAAACAATTTTTTGAAAAACTAAAAATTCTAACTTCTCTTTAAAAATATTCCTTTTCTCGTAAAGTACTTTTCAAAAATATGTTCATCTGGAGTAAGAGTACAACCTCTTCATTCGCTGATTCCACCCCCAAGATCATCACGTGTCCCACCCATGATGAGCCCATGCCACTAATATCAGCCGAAGCCTGTGGAGATACAAAGACAGGATCAACATCTTCAAATTCATCTTTTAATTACCCTATCCCTACACGTATTCTCCAACAACTCTCCTTTAGCATTAAATGAATATGACTGGCCATTTCTTCAAACCCAATGAGTAACCTATCAGCCGATATCCTCTCTCTCTCCTCACTGCCAAGTTCCACTTCCCAAGACCTCCCAATGGATGTTTCTTTCAACCCAGGCTTATAGCCTTCTTCTTCCCTCCTATCAGCCGGCGACCTTTTAACTCCCTCAGTAAACGGATATCGATCGTCATCGGAGAATTGAGAAGTCCCTTCATCAATCCATTGTGCCTCTAGCTCACACTCCATAACCGAAATAAGGATTTTATAGTAACTTCCCTTACAGAAGACGTAAACAAAAGAAGGAACTACGGAATTACTCTCAACTGAAACTAACACCTTAGCCACTTCGGAACAATCTTTATCTTTAGTGGCATCATCCAGGTTAATAACAGATCCCCACCTGCTCCCCAAAGTCTTAAAGAATTGTTCGTGCCAAAGAAAGTTGGGGACTTATTCCAATGAAACCCAAACAAGAATATCCTTGTGTTGTTTATCAATATCCAGTGGAAAAAAGGATTCAAACCATGTCAAAAAATATTCTTTTTTATCTCCCAAAGCTAATAACATATCTTCTTTTCTATTGACTATGACAATGGTTGACAAGCCATCTCTCTTAACAAAATCGTTATGAGCACTACCCATCTCGTATCTAGCCCTTGAGACAAGGATGAACAAACAGTCGATTTTTCTGCCATTTCCATCCACCACGGCCTTTCTTAGTTCCCACTCATACCTATATATGTAACAAAGGCAAAAGTGGAGTGGCTATGGATTCTCCTGTTTTTATACGCCATATAGGCATCTATGACTTCCCGTAATGATCGAAAACTTCTCTAATGGCTGAAACAGTGACTCTCTTAAATTGTTCAGAAAATCCGTAAAAACTCGATCTCCTTGAGACTTTTCATCTCCCACCGCCGCACAAAAATATAATATATTCTTGTATGAATGGCAGGAATAGACCATGCTTGCAACCTCACATTTCCTGAATGGACGGAATGAACAATCCTCGTAATCTCACATTTATTAATTAATGGCAGGAATGGAGGATGCTAGTAATCTCACTTTTTTGTTTTAACTAATCTTGTAACACAGATCGGAACAAGAGAATAAGACAAAACAATTTGTTGAAGTGGAAAAAGAAAAAACACGGTTGAGATTCATTAATTCTATCTCAGCGTAACTTTACTCAAAAAAATGATTTTACTTGATAATTAACCTAGTAGAATTATTAACTTAAATTTAATCTACACTCTCAAAATAGAAAATTACCTCTCCAAAATAGAATTCAAATCATTAAATTACTCTCCTAAATAACTTTACTTACAATCAATATAAATTTTCCTAGAAAAGCCCAAAAAGAATGTCAAAATCCCGTAAATAAACAACACAATAATCGTCTAAAACACTAAAAAAAAAATGCACTTCAATGTGAGAGATAGAAGCCTGTTTATAAACTTCACATCTGGTCATGCAACCTGATTTAGAGATAAATATCTCCTTTAATTTCAAAGTGAAATTATTCTTGTTAAATTATTAATAATAATTTTAAAATAATTCTTTAAAAATAACATTATGTTCGGTTGGGGGCATGGAATAAGACTGTAATGATTTTATTAATAAAATAGAAATTGCCATGTAACAAAACAAAAGAAAAGCACAGCACCAAAAAATACATACACCTTGATACAATAGACAAATCTTAGCCTAAGACAAAAGAGCCACCAGTAATCCATTTCCAACACTAATCAGCATAGAAGAACACAACACCAAATCAAAAAAAGCATTACACGACTGTAATTGGTTGTGCTTTTGGACCCATCTATTAATTCTTTTATAACATGGCTGCTTCAAAGGCTTAGCAAGCCATTTTTGATCTGGGTCTTTCTTTGGTGGTGACGGCGGAGGTATATGAGGTTGATCCTGGATCTTAGGGGGTTGTGGTTTTGGTTTCCCTACAGAATAATCTACATGGTAGACATATTTACCATTGCCTTCCCCTAGAGGACCAAGATCTGGATCTCCATTCATCCATCGCTCAAAAAATTCTTCCTGAGTTGATTTTTTGCTGTTTTTAATTATTAACTTGAAGAAAACAAAGGCAGTGAGATATTGTGGTTAAATAATTCGATTGCAAGAATAGTTCAACATAGAAGACAGTACTGAACAAAAAATAGTTCAAAGATATAAAAACATAAGATCACACACAAAGTAACCAACCCCAAAATATTAGTTACCATATCATTGCCTTAAAAATTTTAATGAACTAGTCTTTCTTTTCTTTTTTGGGAATTTTAGCCTCTTTATGTTTTAAAAGAGAACATAAGTACTTTTATAACAATAGTTTAAATAAAATCATAAGATATGCTTGTTTTATGTGATGAATTTCAATATAATAGCAAAGAGATATGCTTGTTATATGTGATGAATTTTAGTGTAATAGCAAAGAGCATACTTAAAAGCTATATATGGTTACAAAATATGAAGAAAAGCTGAAAACATACAGTGCATAACATTTTCTCCTAAAATTTACTTCAGAATATCTTTCTTAGTACATTCATCGACATAGAGAGGTCATGGCCTCAACGAAGTTATCATTATGCTTTGCCAAAAACAAAAATAAGAGATCATTAAGTTAAAGCAATTTTAACCAAAATGGTAGCTCACCTATGAAAAAACATATAATAATGGCTAAAGCTATCACTATGTGTTGCCAAAAGCAAAGAGAGACCATTGAGTTTAAGTTATTTTAGCCAAAATGATTGCTCTTCCAAAAAAAAAACATATAATAAAGGCCAAAATTTTAAACATATTTAATTATACCCTTGGAGCTTCACCGACAAAATATGCATTATGAGTTCCCAAAGGCACAAAGTTATAAAATTGGCAATGGGTCAATAATATGAACCTCAAGGAGTCATATGAAAGTTTGTTGAAGCCAACAAAGGGTAGCTTCAAAAGGAGACCACTTGTTACTGCCTGCAAGAAAATGCAATGAGGCCAACTGTTAAAATAATGTTGATAAGGCTTGCAACCATTAACTAAAAGAGTCTAAAGCAATATCAAAGATGAAACAAGAAGAACGACTAATTAGTAATATTGACAGCCCATACAGCATGATGATCCCTAATGCAAAATCATTAGAAACAAAAGAAAAATTAATAAAAATGCAAAATGAACCCTAGTTGAATTGAACAAAATCTAGAATATTAATCAATATAAAAAAGTTTCAATCATTTGGGATAGAAACTTGCCTTAAAAAGAAAGAAAAAAATTGGAGAAATGAGAACTAGAAGGCGAGTATACAATGAGTAAAAACTGTCAATATATAGATGTGTATAAATAGAGAATCACCGAGATTCAACTAACCATTATTCATCATTTTTATTTGGAAATTTTGTTATTCACATTTACATATCTAAGTTTTTATAATTTCATCATTTAACAATTCAAGGGCTTTTTGTGTGAATTATTTGAGGAAAATTTATTTTAGGCAAATAAACTGTTTATAGCACTTGAAAGATGAAATCAAAAATCTGTTTCACTTGAGGAAATCTTGATCCCAAAATAGGAAAATAAACTCTTGATTCGACATACAAATTTGCATAAGCAAATATTAAAACAATCATCAGTTTTAGGATTACCGCCGTGTGATCCCTGTTTTCCAAATTTTGTAACTTTTTTAAACTTCTTATTTTATTTCAAATTAGTACCGAATTGCTTCTAAACTATTGTTAGGGCCTCGAAGGCTCGATTTAGGGATAAAATGTATATAAATGAATGGTTTATTATATGTTTGAATTATTTAAATGTTATGATGTTAAGTGTTTTTTGATTGTACAGTAATGCCCTGTAACCCTAATCTGGCAACAGAAATAAATTAGGGGCGTTACATTTAGTGGTATCGGAGCAACGGTTTAATCGGTTCTCAGACTAAACGTACCATATATAGAGTCTAGAAATACATGCCACTTATTAACCAATGATAGTGTGATGACTTTTGATTATTTTTGAACTGTTCATATAGATAAGGATGTCATCTAGATCCAATCGAGCAGATTCCGATGAGGTAGAAAGTTTTATTCCAGCTATTGATGAAGATAGTACACGAAATGAGCCCGAGTTACAAGGGCCTGGATATATGACACCGAATGCTTTTCTCCACATGATGCACGACATGTATAAGGCATACTTAAAGGTAATTCAATAGCTCAACAAACCGATTCCCTACATCCTCAAAGTTTAATCCAACAAACCGAGATTACTATCGATAAAGTTAGAAAATGTGGTGCCATAGAATTTTGTGGCAATGTGGTAATAATCCAACCAAGGTCGAGTATTGGTTAGATCATACTCAGATGGTGTTCGATGAAATGATGTGTTCTCTAGAGGATTGTTTACGGTGCACGGGGTCGTTCTTAAAAGAAGAGGCATTTCAGTGGTAGTCCACGTTAACGTCAGTGGTACTAAAGGAAAGAGTCAACTGAGATTTCTTTAAATCAAAGTCTTGTAAGAAGTATATTAGCAAACGATATTTGGAGCAAAAATAGAAAGAATTTCTTGAACTAAAATAAGGGAATAGAATCGTCGCCGAGTATGATAGATAGTTTGTACAACTTAGTAAATATGCTCATGAGATTGTACCTTCGAAAAAAGACACGTGTGTACATTTTAAAGATGGATTAAATGATGAAATCAAAATGTTAGTTAGAGTCATGAAGATTTGTGAATTTGTGGTTCTATCCGACCGAGCCCAAGATGGAAGAAATTTATGCTAGCAAAAGACAAAATGAGGAAAAAACCAATAATTTTAGCAAACACATTGGATCTAACTTTCTTTGGCTCTCCACAAAAGAAGTCGAGGGAATCTAATGATAGATTCTCAAAACCATCAGAGTTTCAGGGAAAGGATTGTTCAAAGCAGAGTAGCAAGAAAGCTCCAACTCCTTTAGTGGCTAGTACGGGCAGTGTGCAAAATACCAATAGGACTTAGTGTAAATAATGCGGTCGATATCATTTTGGAGTATGCAGGGTTAATGACGGGACATGCTTTATATGTGGATCCCTTGATCACTTTAAAAGGGATTGCCCAAATCGAAATGAGCCTAATAAAGATCAAAATACAAAATCTGTTACTACTTCTACATGGGGTCGACAACCTAGAAATAGCAAATCGGCTGGAGCTAATTGAAGTGGAGCTAAAGATAAGCCGAATAGATCTGACGCTAGAGCTCCTACCAGAACCTATGCTATCCGTGCATAAGAAGAGGCCTCGGCTCCCGACATCATTATTGGTACCTTTTTCTCTTTTTAATGTTAGTGTATATGCATTAATTAACCCGAGGTCAACACACTCATATATATGCAATACATTAGTAACAGAATAAAATTTACCTGTTAAGTTCATTGATTGTGTCGTACAAGTTAGGAACCCTTTAGGTCACAGTGTTATAGTTGACTTAGTATGCAAGCAATGTCCACTGAAAATTCAAGGTTACAACTTTCCCACCAATTTAATGCTTTTACCTTTTAATGAGTTTGACGTCATTTTGGGAATAGACTGGTTGAACCTACATGATGTTGTGATTAATTGTTGACAAAAAAGAGTTGGTTTGAGATGTCCCGATGGTAGGATAATTTCTTTTAGATTTGATAAAACTGATGGTATTTCGAGTTTGATATCAGTAGTAAAAGCGCAGAAACTAGTATGAAAAGGTTATGATGTGTTTTTAGCTTACATTCTGGACTCCAAAGTGTCAAAGAAGAAGGTGGATCAAGTACCGATAGTATGTGAATTCTCAGATGTATTTCCTAAAGAGCTACTAGGATTGCCGCTAAAGCAGGAAGTTAAATTTGCTATTGATCTAATACCTGGGAGTGCACTGATATCGATTTCGCCGTATAGAATGGCATCGACTGAATTAAAAGAACTTAAAACACAATTGCAAGAATTACTGGATAGAGGTTTCATTCGACCGATTATATCTCCTTGGGGAGCTCCAGTATTATTTGTGAAAAAGAAAGATGGATCGATGAGATTATGTATAGACTATCGACAGCTAAAAAAGGTAACGGTAAAGAACAAATATCCATTGACTCATATTGAAGAATTTTTGATCATTTGAAAGATGAAACAATATTTTCAAAGATAGATCTCAGATCTAGATATAATCAGATGCGGGTAAAAGATTGTGATGCACTGAAGACTGCCTTTCGGACACAATATGGACATTATGAATTCTTAGTAATGCCTTTTGGGTTGACTAATGCCCCAGCGGCATTCATAAATTTGATGAATAGGGTTTTTCAGCCTTAGTTAGATAGATTTTTTGTTGTGTTTATTGATGATATACTGATCTACTCCAAAAAAGAGACCGAACATGCTCAACATTTGAGAACAGTATTGCAGACCCTGCATGAGAAGTAATTGTATGCAAAATTTAATAAATACGAGTTTTGGCTATAAGAAGTTGGATTCCTTAGACACGTGGTTTCTATGGAAGGTATATGTGTGGATCCGAGTAAGATTTCTACCATTATAAATTAGAAAGCTCCAAGAAATGTTTCTGAGGTACGTAGTTTTTTAGGATTGGTAGGTTACTACCGTCATTTTGTTAAAAACTTTTTTATAGTAGCCTCACTAATGACCAAGTTACTACAAAATAATGTTCAGTTTGTTTGGTCAGAGGAGTGCGAACAGAGTTTTGATCAGTTAAAAAGAATGTTGACGGAAGCTCTAGTATTGAAACAGTCTGAACCAGAAAAAAATTTGTTGTTTACAGTGATGCTTCGTTTAATGTATTGGGATGTGTACTGATGCAAGTTGGAAAAGTAATATCTTGCGCTTCTCGTCAGTTGAAACCTAATTATAGGAATTATCTGACACATGACTTAGAGTTCGTTGCCATTATTTTTGCTCTGAAAATTTGGCGACATTACCTCTACGGTGAAAAGTTTCACATAATTACAGATCATAAGAGTCTAAAGTATTTAATGATGCAAAAGGAATTGAATTTGAGACAATGACGGTGGTTAGATCTATTGAAAGATTATGACCTTGTGATTAATTACCATCCTGGGAAGATAAATGTAGTTGCAAATGCTTTAAGTTGTAAATCATTATTTGCTTTAAGGGCAATGAATGCACATTTGTCCGTTGAGGGTGTGTGTTATGTTATAGTTGAGCTTAGGGCTAGGCCATTATTTCTTCAGTGAATTCGAGAATTGTAAAATGATGACCAGAAATTAGTAGCCAAATGAGAGTTGATCTAGAGTGATTCGACTATGAAATTCACTGTAAGTGATAATTGTATGATGTATTTTTATAACCAGTTGTGTATTCTAGATAGTTCTGAGTTAAAACGAGATATTTTGTTGAAAGCTCATAGCAATACATATTCTATTCATCCGGGTAGCACGAAGATGTTTAATAACCTGAAGAAAATGTATTGGTGGCCAGGTATGAAACGTGAGATTTTTGAATGGAAATGGAAATGGTGACTAAATATTTGTTTTGCAAATAGGTAAAAGCTAAACATCAAGTACCATTAGGATTATTATAGTCTATCACTATTCCTAAATGGAAATGGGAGAGGGTTAAAGTGGATTTTGTGTCAGGTTTGGCTGTGACAATGAAGAAAAATGACTCTATCTGGGTTATAGTTGACGAACTAATGAAATCAACTCATTTTATTTCAGTATGTATTGATTTTTCACTTGAAAAGTTAGTAGAGTTGTATGTACCTGATATTGTCAGATTGCACAGAGTGCCGTCATAAATCATTTTTTATAGAGATTCGAGATTCACCTCAAGATTTTGGGGTAAGCTTTACAAGGCTCTTAAAACTAAATTTTAGAATAGTGTATCACCCGCAGACAGATGGGCAATCAGAATGGGTAATTCAAATGCTGGAAGATATGTTATGTTGTTATATTCTTTAGTTCGAAGGTAACTGGGAGAGGTATTTACCGCTGGTAGAATTTGCGTATAATTACAGTAGCAATCCAGTATTAAAATGGCATCGTTTGAGGCCCTATATGGAAAAAATATAGAACACTGTAATATTAGTTAGAGTTGAGTGAATCTAAGCTAGTGTGTATAGACTTGGTTCATGAGACTGAAGACAAAGTCTGTGTAATTCAGGATTGTTTAAAGGCAGTGCTGGATCTTCATAAGTCATATATTGATCTGAAATGAAAAGATATAGACTTTGTTGTTGGGGATCGACTATTCTTAAAAATCTCACCTTGAAGGAAGGTGCTTCATTTCGGCAAAAAGGGAAAGTTGAGCCCAAGGTTTATTGGGCCGTATGAAATCATTAGAAGAGTCGATCCTGTAGCTTACAGATTAGCTCTACCTCTGAAACTTGAAAAGATTCATAATTTTTTCGTGTTTCAATGCTGAGGCAATATATATCAGATCCTTCACATATAATTACTCCCTATGAGGTGGAGATTTAGCCTGATTTGTTATATTCTAAAGAATCGATTAGAATTTTAGCTCAAGAAGTTAAAGAGTTAAGAAATAAACATATAACTTTAGCTAAAGTTCTTTGGCAACGTCATAGAGTTGAAGAAGCTACCTAGAAACAAGAAGAAGCTATCTGGGAACCAAAAGAAGCTATGAAAGTGCAAGACTCGAACCTATTTTTTGGTAAGATTTTCGGGGATGAAAATTCCTTTAGGGGGAAAGTTGTAACAACCTAATTTCAGTGGTGTCAGAAACAGTATTTCGAGACCATAATTTTGACGAATGAGTTATTATTTTATTATTTATTGTCTATAGTAATATATTAAGGTCGTATTAAAGTTTCGTTAAGAAATTTTAATGTTTAAATGGTTAATTAGGTAAAAAGGACTAAATTGTAAAAGGTGTAGAACTTGAGTTCTATTAGTGAAAGGCGTCAAATGGCTATGGAAATGAAATTTAATGGACTTGAGTGGTAAATATACCATATTTAAAGCTAGTGGATGTACATGGATAAGTTTTATTGAAATTTTTAATTAGTAATAAGGTTAGTATGGTAATTTGATAAATAAAAGAAAAAAACTAAGTAAATAAAACATAAAATAAAGATGATATCTTCTTCATTTGGTTTCAAAACCTAAAAATAGCTATTGGAGAATAAGTGTTATTCGGCCAAGCTTGTTTTGTTGAATGTAAGTGAATTCAAGCTCCGTTTTAATAATTTTTATGTTTTTAAGTTCGTTTCAACTGAATCTAGCTAGCCCGGGGGTTCATTAACAAAACTATGAAAGGTTGAGGGGCTTTCCATGGGTTTTTAATAGGTTTTAATGTTAGTTGATAGATTATTAGTTTTGGTTGTAAAATAAACATGTTTTATTAAGTGATTTTTGGTGAAATTGTAATTAGGGATTAAATTGTTAAAAGTATAAATCCATGGGTTTGATTGTGAATTGTTGATAATTATGAGTTGTTTCAAGGTCCCTTGTAACATTGGTTAAATTGGATTTCGGTTAAAATGGTTGAATTTCAAGTTATGAGCTTAAGGGCTAATTTACGAAAAGTTAATATGTTAGGGAAAATTTCATAATTTTTGCATAAATATGAATTATGGATTAAATTGAATTCTAGAAGTACTTAATAGAATGAAACTATTATTTTAGATCATGAGTGTGTTGACGATCGTGGAAAAGAAAAGATTTCGGAGTAGTTCCTGTATTTTTGCGATTACTGCAAACCAGTCGTGTAAGTTTGTTTTATGTATATGCATGGTTATGTTCAATTCCTTGTTAATGATTTAATCGTTTAGTTCTAATTTGTATTGTAATTTAAATGTTAAAACGTACATTATATTCAAATTGGGTGTTATTCAGGCTTTGTGCCTAGCAGGCTTAATGTCGGTGTATTGATTCAGGCTTAGTGCCAGTGTATTGATTTAGGCTTTGTGCCTAGCAGACTTAGTGCTAGTGTTATTCAGGCTTAGTGCCTAGCAGGCTCAGTGCCAGCGTTACTCAGGCTTAAAGCCTAGTAGGCTTGATGTCGGTGTAGTAAATGTTAACGTCCCTTGGAAAATTTGGTAATTGATAGAAATTAGTTGACTTAACAAACTTACTAAGCTTTTTTGTGCTTACTCGTTTAATTTGATTTTGTAGGACTCTTGGAATCGTAGCATCGATTGGATCGGCTTGAAAGCTCACACATTATCATCTATACCTTGATAGTCATTTGTACTTGTTTTGAAGTTGGTTTAAAGTGGCATGTAATAGCAAAAGTCTTTTAGGACTATGATATTTTGTGAATGTGTAAATGCTGATTTGGTATGTTCATAATTGTGAAGTTTGTAACAGCCCGTTTTTAGTGAAATCAGAATAATCTTTTTGGGACCACAAATCTGAAGTCAAAAAATTTATTTTATTATTATTTTCTTGCCTACATCATGATAATAGTACTGTATAAAAATTTCGTTAAGAAATTTTACCGTTTACATATTCAATTTGATAAAGGACTAAATTGCGTAAAGTGCAAAAGTTTAGTTCTAGTAGCTAAAGGTATTTAATAGCTATAGAACCTTAAAGTATGAGTCCTTATATGATAATTAGACCATTAATGAAGATAGTGGAATTTGATGGCTTGGTATAAGTGGAATTTGTGATGTTTTAAAAGGTTAATTTTGTAATAAGTAATATAAGTTAATTTAATTAAAGAAAAGATGAAATAAAAAAACCTTCTTCTTCACATTTTAACCTAAAGAACCGGCCACCATAGATAAAACAAGGAAAAGGTTTTGGCTAGGCATTTTTCTTTGCATTGTAAGTGATTTTTGTCCTATTTTTATTGATTTTTTTTGTTTTTGAAATCGTTGTAGCTTAATCTAGCTAGCCCGAGGACTAATTTGTAAAACTATTAAACTATTAGGGTTTTACCATTAATGAATATACATGAGTTTTGATGTTTAATGATGGAAAATAGATAGTTGTTGATAGATAAACAACTTTTGTTAAGTATTTTTGGCGAAATTGTCAAATAGAGATTAAATTAAAAAATAGAAAATTTTTCATGGTGAAATTGTGAAATAAATGAAATATAGGGCTTCCTAGGGACCTAATTGATATTTGTCTATTGTGAGTTGTGGTGAAATTGCATAAATTTTTACTTTTATGAGATAGGGACTAATTAAAAAGAAATTAAAAGTATAGGGGAAAAATGATAATTTTGACAAAATATGATTTTAGGTTAAATTGAATAAAACATCTATTGAATTGAGTTAAATTTATCCGTATAGATCACGACAGACCTCGTACGGTTTTAGATCGGGGCAAAGAGAAAGTCTTGGATTATTCACCTCCGTATCTACGTGTACTCGTCGAGGTAAGTTCGTGTGACTAAATTGTGTTGATATGTTTTACATTGAATTATGTATGAATTGTGAATTGCCATACGTATATACGATTGTATATCCAATGACGTATGACAATTACCGAGCCCCATTTAAACCTTAAGAATTCGTAGGATACAAATGACATGCCATTAGGGTATACATGATTCGGGTGCTGGTCTTAAACATTCCACCGATGGCTGAGGTCTAACATGTGTTGTGAATACTCCACAACTTGTGTGAGTAGCATCGTGTAGCTACGTTCTGAGCCACAGCTCGTGTGAGCATTATGATTTACAACTCATGTAAACATACATGTACAGGATTTGATAGGTTACAGTTATATGAGTTAGCTCACTATGTGTGAGCTATCCTGGGTATCCAACAGTATTCTAAAGAGTTCAACAGGCATTATTCCGATACGAAATGGTAAGGGTTCATTACGGACTATTACAGGGACACATGCGAGTTACATGGAAATATTGTTAAATGGTATATGGAAAAATTGAATTGGATGATACATGTATATGGAACTTAATCAATGGTTGTGCTCATCCATGTTTATTGATTTATATATGTATTTACATGACTAACATGTTTGATGTATATGCTTAGGCATTTGGCCAAATTATGTTGGGATATGCTATGTTTACTTACCTATTATGTATTTAAATGGTAAGTTACGTTTTATGTTATACGAACTTACTAAGCTTATATGCTTACTCTGTGTTTTTTTTTCGTGTCTTATAGTGTATCAGAAGCTCGTTTGGGTTGGAAGCTTGTCAGAGCTATATAACACTATCTAACGGCTCTATCGGTATTTTTGGATGTTTGATTTTGGTTATAATGGCATGTATAGGTATTTTGGCTGATGTTAGCCATGTGTTTTAAATTTTGAAATGACCATTTGGTTTGGCTTGAGTTATGGTAATTTGGTGTTCAAATGAATTTAGTTTTGGCATGTAAGTATTAGCCTTATATGGATGATGTTTGGCTTGATATGCTTGAATTGTGGAAGATGAAAATATGGTTTGAATATGCATATTATATATGGTTTGTAACTTGTTGGAAATGTTGTGTATTGGTACTTTGTAGTTGAATGGCATGTTTAGTACCATTTAGTATGTTTTATTAAATAGAATTTATGGTATGTATTGAGGCAAATCCAGTTGGAAGTAGTTGATCATTTTGGCCAAATAGAGTATATAGTTAGATAGGTTTATATATTGTCTTTTGAGGTGCCTAAGGGCATATTGGTTGTATGAGATTATACCATATGTATATGACTTGTTTATGCATGATTTTGATGCCTTGTTATGGCTTGTGTATATGTGCAATTTTGGTTGTAGGTATATGTTAAGTTGGGTGAGAAAAATAACTTGTAAAATGGCCTATTTTAGTCCACACGGGCAGACACACGGGTGTGTGTGACACCCGGCCAAGTGACCCGGTCGTGTGTCCCCTGTAGCTTTCAAAGAGTTACAAGTCAGGCTGTTACATGGCCTAGCACACGGCCTGGCACACGGTCATATGGCTTGGCCGTGTGACCTAAGCTAGTGAGTTACACGGGCAAGGAAACGGGACTTTGAATGCCCACACGGTCGTGTGACCCTTGCAGTTTTAAAAATTTTCCTTATTTCTTGAAAAATTCTCTGAGTTTTCGATTTAGTCGCAACTTTTTTCTAACATGTTTATAGGGCATCGAGGGCTCGTATAAGGGACAATATGAATGTTTTGGTTTGGATCTAATATGTTTATTGATACGATATGAAATATTTATAAATATGTGTACGTTTAAATTGTGAACTCCGATAATGCTCTGTAACCCTTGTCCGACGATGGATACGGGTTAGAGTTGTTACAAAGTTTATGTTTGAACTTGATGAACTTTTAATGCTTGTTTAAGTTAGGTCATTTTAACCATCCTTAAGTACTTGTATATATGGCTCTTTTGGTATGTAAATGATGGTTTGGAAATGGTCTTTTATGGTATCATGTAGTGGTTAAGTGAACTAGGTTGGCATATTTGGAATATGACATTACTGATATGTTTTGGTAATTAATGTTTTGAAACAATTGTGGTGCATGTGAATGGCATATTGATTAGGTGATTTAGAATGTTTGATATGGTATATTTTTTGTGTACTTGGATGGTGTTTGAATCACTTGATTGTGTGCTCAAATGGTTTGAATGGTTGGATTTAAAATGGCTTATTTTTAGGTAAATTTTGGGTTCACATGGCCTGGGACACAGGCTGTCACACGACTGTGTGACACACATGGCTTGGTGACATGGTTGTGTGTCATTTGAGATTTCTTAGTGTTACATGTTAGTGAGTTATACGACCTAGCATGTAGTCTGGCACACGGACGTGTGTGGCATCTCAGTGAGTTACACGGGTGAGGACACGGGCTGAGACACGGCCGTGTGTCCCTTGTTTAAATGTTACTCGACCTAAGCTATGTCACACGGCCGTGTGACCCTTATTTTTCAAATTTTTTAACTTTTCCTTAAACTTCCTGCTTTATTTCATATTAGTCCTGAATTGTTTCTAAACTATTGTTAGGGCCTTGAAGGCTCGATTTAGGGACAAAATGCATGTGAATGAATGGTTTATTATATGTTTGAATTATTTAAATGTTATGATGTTAAGTGTTTTCCGATTGTACAGTAATGCTCCAAAGGATTTTTTATGTACCAATCTATTTAGATTACAGTTTTACATTGTTTTTTAAGGATGAATTCACATTATTTTCCTTTGAGTATTGATATTGGCTTATTATGATCTCAAATATTTAGTTAAGTTATGATGATATGATTTATAGTTTGAATTATGAGATATATTAATTATTATGATTTTGTTTTGAGATTTATTTGCTTGAAAATATTTTTCAAGTATTCATGCGAATCTCTATTTAATCATAAATACAATTTTGAATTTACATGGTATATGCAGGATAAGTTTTTCTATTTGATTATGAATACATGTATATACGTGAATTGCTTTGGTGTTTTTATATATGCCAAAGTATTCATGGCACAAAAAAACAAGTCAAAGATTAAGGTTTTTGTTTTGTTATTGCATTATTAAGACAACCTTATTTTGGGTTATTTCAAAGTCTATAAAGCAATAAAAAAAAATAGTTTTGATATTTGACTATTGGGTAAATTTTAAATTTGAATATTGGTATGTTTATATATATATATATATTAAAATAACTTAATTGAAGCAATAAGTCACCAAAGTGAATTTTTTTTAATAAATTATTTTTTTAAAATATAAAAGTTTGTATGCATGTAACTTAAGTTATGTTGATATTGATCGGCCCAAATGAAGGTTAATAATATTACATGTGCAACTATGGTGATAAACATGTGACGATTATTCGATTTTACATGTGAGTAATAAATCGGCCCAAAGGAAGATTTATTGTTCGACATGTTCTTATTGTCAATGTTTGGTTACTACACCAAGATAGCACTTACAAGTTAATATTTTGTCCAAAGATGAAATATTAATGGAGTGTCCAATATCTTAAGACGAGGTTTACCTTTATTCAAATTATTTTGGTTTAAAATTGAAGTCTTATGTGAAGTTGTTTATGGTTTATGATGTATTCAACTATTATTATATTTGCCAACATCACTGTATGTTGTTTTGGGATCACTGCATTATTCTAATCAGTAGCTTATAAAAAGTTATGATGCATGATAAGATGTAATGCTAATTACATCTTGTACTGCATCATAACTTGTAAGTTATCGATTAATCTGCACAGGGTAATGCTCATTATTTCTTACATGACCATAGGTTGTTCGTAAGCTACTGGTTAATCCACATAGGATAATTCTCATTACATCTTATAATGCACCATAACTTCTACTAAGCTACCATTAATCCTATCTGCCACTAGATTAATGAGTTATAGCTAACTAATGTCAATTTTTGTTATATGCATTTTGTTGCTAGCGTAATTGTTTGAAATTGTTAAATGTTTCTTTTGTAGGTTGATTAACATCATGGAAAACCGTTAAACAAAGGATCTTTTTTCTGTAGAAAATTTTTCCCAAAAGTTTTATACTGTGTAAAGTATATCTTTTAAGTGCTCGAATCAATTTATCTTTTTTTCGAGCAATTTAAACTAGAAATTATATATTAAGCATTGTATTGGTTTTTATTTTACTTGTGAAGTTAGGTAGAATTTTTTATTATTATTGATTAATATCTTTTTTACATTGTATAAATAAGATGATTTTATTAAAGCGTTTTTTTTTCTAGGATCTCATTGGAACCAAGAATTTTAAAAACTCAATTGGATTCCTTAGAAAAACCATGACTTGTCAACTATTTGTTCTCTAATTTGTCATGGTCATGTGTATTATTGAAGGATATACTGCTGATTTATTTATTTATTCATTTATATGCTTATTTTCAAGTGCTCATTTGAATAGAATTTTCTCCATGTTCTTTCGAGTTTTGACCTCTCAATTTTTAATTTTGCAAGTTTTTATATTTATTTATTAGAGTAGGTGTGATTCTCTTCATTATCTACTATTTTGGTTATATTGGAACCGCAACAAGGAATTTATGTTGCTTGACTTGTGTATCATAATTCCTTCTTTCCAGTTTTACATGTTCTGGCCATATAATAAGAATACTTTAACTTGGTATTCTCAAAAATTAGGAGGGCATTTTGCATTGGATTATTCAAAAATACACATAATTTGGCATCGTAGTCTGGATACATGGAACTTAGGGAAACAAGAGGAGAAATTCAACTTATATACATATATTACATGGTAGGGATTAAGCATCATGAAAATCTAATCAGCTAACTAACAAACCAAGTCATTAATTATTGCAGACTTTTACTTGGTGGGAAGAGGATGTTGAATTGGAGGTATCTTCTGCATGGCATAGTTGAGTAGTTGAATGAAGCTAAACATAATGATACATCTCGCGAGTAGATGACGGAGTTCGATGATGCACAAAACAAATTTTCCTTATAGATTTCTTTTGAACCTTTTCGGTCACATTTCCCTGTAACCAAGCCCCTTCTTTACATGAATCAGAGTAAGTAACGTAGAACTTGTTTTTTGCATTTTTTGTTATCTCCTTGATTCACATGAGGAAGAAAAGTAAAATTCAAGGTTGTTCATATCGCTTGTTGATAAACCTTAGTCTATCTAATGTTATATTTGAATTTTTTTCCCTAATCAAACAACATTTTATGACATAAACTTGACCTCGTGTTCTAGAAGGTACAGTGCAAGTGTTTGTGATTTGAAGGTTTAAAGATCATAATAAACCATTCAAATGTACTCTGACAATTTGTTCGTTGCGTGTCAACTATAATGAAGATAACTTGAGAAGCAATGGATTCTAATAATAGTGTATTATTTTAAAATGTAGTAAATAAAATATTTTAAATATTTTAATATAATTTAATATAAATATAATTATATTAAGAATGTTATTAAATTATATATTATTTTTATTAAATTATATTTAATAAAAATTATATTAAAATATGATTAAATTATTTTTTTATTATTAAATTATATGTAATAATAATCCTATTAAAATTTAATAACAATAATAATCATATACCTAAAAAAATTCTTCTAAGGTTATTTTGGTCATTTCATCTTTTTTTTCTTATGCTATCACAAATCTATTCTATTCAACCAAACGCAAAAACACTATTACAGTTATATTTCATTTTATTCAATCAAATAATTAAATTACTGATTACAGTTTTCTTCAATTACAGTGAATCAAAAGTACCGTAAATTTTTATGATTCTAAAACAAATATACGTTAACAATGATATTAATTGTTTCTATCTCATGCTTACGGAAAGGTGAACCGAGTTGCTTAAACAATGATCATTTTGACTAAAGCCATATGAATATTTTATGTCAATATTCATGGTACAACAGTTTTTCAACTTTAATCACCTTCAATTTTAATATTTTTTGTATAAAACTAAGTCTCGTTCAGCTTTAATAATCCTCGAGTAAATGTGTTTTGTAAATAGCACTTTTGTAGAAGTACGCAAGGTTAGGAAACTGAAACTGCTGAAAGTTGCTTTATTCCTTAATAATCACAGGTTTTTTATCCAAATATTTATATCATGAGTTAGGTTATTATCCAAGCTCGGAAGTCTACTTGATATTAGAGAGGGTTTAAATAAAATATTAAGTTTAAAAAATAAACTTGAATAAAAAAATAGGTCCTGTCTAAAATATAGATCAGGTTCATACTTGAACATTCAAGGCTTGAGTCCACAAGCTCAAACCTGGCCCATTTTTAAAGTTTGAAATATATTTATTTTGTTATTTTTATGTATCATGTAATTTATAACATATAAATATTAAATTTATAGTAAGATTTGATACTATAATGTAAGTATTAAAAAATGTTAAGATACATATATATAATTTTAATAAATGGAAAAATAAAATTATTAAATATTAAACTAAAGTGATATAAATATTTTCTATACAAATTAAAAATAAAATGGGCAGGTATAAAATGGGCTTGGACTAGCCATTTACAAATATGAGCAGGTTTTGGTAAAATTTTAGACACATTTTTTATCAGGCCGGCTTGAGAAAACATAAAGATGTTAATATCATGCTTAAGCCTAGTTTGAACATGGTCCGACGCAACCCACGAACACATCTAGAATTAAGCATGAATTGATATTAACATTGATATATTATATATTTTAAGAGGTATTAGATTAATGACAATAACCTTATTGAGCAAGTGGTTAAAGCTTTTTGTTGGCACCTTAAAATCCAAGGTTTGAGTCTTGGTTATTACATCCACTTCTCAATTTTTAAGGCTTTCCTTGGATGGGTGTAATGAGATTGACTTTGACTTTGATGACATTAAAATCAAATAATGTAGCAGCGAGATTAAAATCAGTGGTGGAATATGTGTTTGAATTCAATCACATTCATATTTTGAATTATTAAAATAATTTTATAGTAAATAATAAATCATAATTATGATAATAAATTTGTATTATTATTAATTATTATATAATAATAAAATTTATAATGTTGGGTTATATCTACTAATATCAGTTATCCAATGGAATTATAATGATAAAGCTTGTGTTTAGAGGTGCGCCCGGCTCGGCCCGACGGCCCGCCCGAAATATGAGAGGGTTCGGGTAAAAATATAGGCCCGAAATATGAGTTTGGGCAAAAAATGAGGCCCGTTTAGAAAACGGGCCAGGCCTCAGGCACCACTTTTGGCCCCGGCCTGGCCCGAATATATAATAAATATATTTTTTTATTTTTTAATTTTTAAATATTTTTAAAATACTTTTTTTATTTTTTTATTTTTAAAATAAATTTTTGGTGTTTCTTAAAAACATGGGCCTAGCCAGGCCGGGCTCGGGCTTAAGAATTTTTTCTCGGGCCGGCCTGGACAAAATTTTAGGCCCATATTTCGGGTCGGACTGGGCCCGGGCCTAGGATGTGGGCCAAAATTTTTTTCTAGGCCCGGCCCGACCTATGAGCACCTCTACTTGTGTTCTATTGGTTATAGGACTGAAAGCTAGTATATTGGGCATATGAATTATATTTGGCATGGTTTCATTTACAACAATAGAATTCATAACCCGATAAAGAGTAAATGATATCCTCTCAGTAACATTGCATGGTTTAAGAAAAAGAAACATGATCATGGTTCATTTGTCTAGGACGAATGATTTTCATTACTATTTGTTAGTAATGATCTTTTTCATTGTAGGAGATGCAATAGTTACCATGAGATAAAATATGATCAAATTAGGTGAACGGATTTTAACCTAAAGAGATAAAAGATATCCTTCGAGGGTAACACACTAATTATAAGGTCATTGGAGGTGAAAAATTATAAGTTGCATTCGTAATGGTAAATAATAAGGAAGAGTTCAGTCATGATACTTTTAGTAAATTAACTCCACAGCTAAACAATGTTTTAATTAATAGAGGCTATATAATGTTCTAATTAAGAGATGAAGATTCAAAACTTAATTACCCTAATTATATATGTCTAATTGGTTCCTCCATTAGTTCAACACAACCCTATTTGGATTGCAATTAGAACTGTTATGTTGAATAACTAAAAACGATGAAAAGAGAAATAGATTGAATATATTACTATTCGTAGTAAATGCATTTTCTCGCAAGGAACAAGAGATGACTTGTAAATTAATTTAATTTTTTGATTTATTATTTAATTGTTTATGATTATTAATTGAGTTCAAAGTAAAAATTATATTAATTAGTCATCGAATTTATACGGAGCGAGACAATTGAATTTATTTTACTCATAGATTCTAGTACGGTAAAGTCACTATGATTTTAACAAAATTAGAATTAGATTGAGAAAATAATTTATTTCAAAGAATTAATTAAATTTATTTTAATTAATTGATTGAATAAATAATATTTTGGGAGTATAAAACTAGTTATTGGGTTGGAGAATTATATGAGCTTAAATTAAATTAAATTAATACTAGATAGCATATATAATTGTACCCAATATATGACAGGTTCAATAAGTCCACATTAGTGTGTCGCCCACTATATTGAGTCCTAGAAGGATTTTGTGTTTTCTATTAAAATATTACTATTTTGTCTCTTCTTATTCTAGTATAACTTTGTGGTTTTTCCTATATATAGGAACTATGGGCTAAGTCAAAAGAGACACAATTCTGAGCATGGTTATTTTTCGAAAAATAGTGAGATTTATTTTAATAAATTCTATTTTCATGAGAACTCGATATTTGACTTAAGTTTCTTTTCTCATAGAGATAAATTAACTTTCTCCACTAAAAAGTTAAAAGCTTTCATTATGTTTGATTCAATAATTAGAGCTGACTCTCTAAGCAACCAAGAATTTGAGAATAGCAGGCAAAATCATTTTGGTTGAAAGTAAAAAATTAACTGGATCTTACAGAGTTTGAAAAACATATATACTAATTTGGTAATGTTTATTGCTGTAGATAACACAACATGATTCAATTTTATGAAAAAAAATTAAATTTTTCTATGCAAATTTTTGTTTTCTCAACCAAAATTTCCAACACACACTATACTGACTCCTTATGAGATTTGAAAGGGTAAAAAGCCTAAGGTAGTATATTTTTTCACATTTGGGAGTCCATGGTATATTCTTAAATATCGTGATCCCATAGGAAAAATCAATGCTCGAAATGATGATGGAATTTTGGTAGGATACTCTACAAATAGTTGTGCTTATCAAGTGTATAACACTCGTACTAAAACTATCATGGAATCTATTAATGTGAGTGTAGATGGCTCTTCATCTATTGAGAAATATGTAGAGGAGGAAATACAAGATGACTTACCTTCTGTCCAAATAGATAATGGAACAGAAGATGGAACAAAATCAGATTAGTCCTTAGATGATTCAGAACTGAAACCCTCCTCAACGATTCAAAAAAATCATGCTATTGAGAATGTTATTGGCAATATTACTGGTGATAGAAGAACCAATGTAAAAGAGATTAACTATAGATACATGATCAAGAAAAGTTATTATATTTAAACCATCAAGCCAAAGAAAGTTGAGGAGGTATTGCAAGATAAACATTGGTTGAACGTAATGCAAGAATAACTTCAACAATTTGTTGGAAATGAAGTGTGGACAATTGTCCTTCGTCCTAATGAATGTAACATGGTAGATGTAACACCCCTAGCCCGTTTCCATTGTTGGATTAGGGTTACAGAGTATTACAGTACAACTCAGAACGTTTAAATTCAAATAGAATCAATTATACAAATTATCTAATATCATTCAATAACTCATTTAAATCAAGTAGGAAATACATTGATGGACCTTAAATTGAGCCTCTGGGGCCCTAAAATAATTTAAAAACAATTAGGGATCATTTTGAAATAAAACAAAAGAATTGGAGAAATTTGGAAAATATGGGTCACACGGCCGTGTCGCCAGGCCATGTAACTCTCTGTGCCCGTATGGTCAAGGTCACACGGATGTGTCACTAGGCCGTGTAACTCTCTGTGCTCGTGCGGATCAATCTGTACTGAAAACAAATAAGGCACACAATTGTGTGACAGCCCGTGTCCCAGGTCGTGTGTACCTTAAAAAGTTTGCAAAACAAGGCACAATTTTATTCAAAGCTTAGGTACCAAGACAAATCAAATCCAACCAATTCCATATCTTAAAAACACATTTAACAAGCTTAAAACATGCCAAAACATTCATCTTAAATGCCTAACCTATATGCCCCCATTAACACCACAATTCAAACTCCTAAACAAAATTACATTCATCTATCACAATTTCCCTCATAATTTATCCATTTAACCATTAAATACCAAAACAATATGAGATATACAATATATGACCAAAAGATCAACTTGCAATATAGTTATTAGCACTAAACTTGTATAAGGATCCATTCCAACACAAGGTTGCAAAACATGTCCATATTTTTACAAAACAAACACCCTATTTACATGCCATGATTAACAATAGATCAAGACTTCAAAAACTACCAAAAAGAGACGAAGGTAGGTGTATGCTCCAGTGATCCGACCAACATGATCTGATAGTTCAAAATCTACAAAAAAATAAAAACCAAGTATAATAAATACTTAGTACGCTTCCACAAATCAATTTTATTACTTACTATGCCCGTTAAGTAGCTAAATGCAAATAATCATTTGAACTTCAACCTTGTTACAACACGATTCCAAAATTCAAATTCAGTAATGTATAAACATACGGATTACTCAGAATTCATAACTTGCTATAATTTATTGAGACAATTTCTATGTTAATCAACTTTTATTAGTCCGATGGATCTTTGTAAAAGTACACATTACATGAGTCCAGAATAGATAATGCTCTTAAGAGCTAATCAGATACAGAATAATTGTGTCAAGTTACCTGTCCGGGCTAAACCAATGACATCATAGATAAACTAGCTTGGCCAGAGCTAGGTATACATGTAAAACGATAATGGATTATCAGTCCAAGCTAAATCTGAGTCACATGTAAATCTGAGTTTACAACACATGCAGGAGCTCGGTCTAGAATAGATATTCAAACATAAATCTCATGTACGAAACTTTTACTTGATTCATCGAAATCATTCCAGAAAATTTCATTTCTATTTCTTATAAATAAAATTCTTTACTACGTGGTCAACTAAATATATTTAAATATAATTAGCACATTTTATATCAATTTATACTCAAAGACATCAGTAGAAACTTACCTAGAACTGAAGACAATTACTCCACGACCTTCTTTTTTCCATGTTTTATAACCGATCCACTCATTTCTTGATCTAAACGTAATAAATTAATTCAATTAACTAATTCAAACACTATACAATACTTCAATTCAAACCATTCGACATTTAATTAAATTTTACACGTTTACCCTCAACAACTAACTTTTATTGTAATGCCCTGACTTTTTAATTTTTGTTTTTACAAATTCTGTTATAATTAAGTATCTGTATCAATGGTTTATTACCTTAATTCTGTGTCGGAAGTCTTGGGTTTGAGTATCAGTTCAAGTGTATTGTTCGTAGGCTTATCTAATTTTGGGATAAAATATTTTTTGAAGTCAAAATAATTTTGGAGAGTTATTTTACTTTTATTTATTTTAAATCAAAATGAGTTTATTGGAAAACAAAAGAGAATAATAGGTTAATATTAATATAGATATTGTCATTAAATCAAGTAGTTATTTTATGTTTCTTTTGGGTTTTATTTTTTTAATTAATTAATTAATAGAAAAAAAGAAAGAAAACCCAAAACCAACGTTCCCCATTATTTCCCCCAAGTCACACCACAATTGGGAATTTCAAAAAAGGAAATTTTACTTTCTAGTGTTCTTCAGATCGTCCGTCCCTTCAACTGTGTTTTGGGAAAAAAATTTCAAACATTGGATTGCTATTCGTGGGGCTTCCATTTTGCTTCTATTAGGTAACATTTTAATAAGTTATTTGATTGTTTAATTTGGGGGGTTTTGAGGTGCGATAGGTGTTGTGCAATTTGGTTATTGATGGTTAATGAGTTCGTTACATTTAGGAGAGAGTCGAGAGACAGTTGGCACTCTTACAGCATCATAATTTCGTGGGGGTCGCGGTTCAATTATTGATAAGAGTATGGAAGGGTGTTAGCATTATTAATGAGTTCAATTCTTCGCTATCTTGTGCCTAAGTATTGCAATTAATCATTTTATTTGACATATTTAGGTCTCGGGAGTCCTGTGGTTGCGTTCTTGTCGAAATCGAGCCAGGTGTGTAACGAGAAACTCAAAAAATAGCAAATAGTGAAAGTTGAAAATAGGGTTTGTCGACGCCAGACAACAGTGTGCCTGGCCGTGTGGTAGGCTATGTGCAACATACGACCGCGTGTGAAACACGACCTAGGCCATTTTAGGCGTGTGGGCCCACACAAACTTGTAGGCCCAAATTTTAGAATTTTTTCCTAAGGTCATGTACGTCACTCCAATCGACGGTGGGCCTTCCATAGGGTCAGTAGGTGTTACTATAAGCCCTAAAGCATAAAAACAACTAATCTGTTAATATGAATTCGACATAAACAACATTTAAATGCATCTAATGAAATGCTATATGAATGATCTGCAATGTAAGAGCATGTTGAGTATATGTTATACAAGCATGCATGTGATATCTATTATTCTGTTTTATTTGATGTTCTATTTGTATCTAATTATGGGGCGAGTTATGTATTATGAGGAGGAAGTATTCTGTGTGAGGCGATATCTCACCAATATATTGGTAGCAATGCTACAATTAATCTGAAAAGTGTCTTATAGACACTACGCGGTGTGTAGGGCTGGATGGGTGGTTTTATACCCCATGTGGTGTGTTTGGATGGTTGGAGTTGGTGTGCAGAGGATGGGGGTAGAATTATGCATATCTGAATTTGTATGATTATGTATAATTCTAATTTTGGAAAAGATTTTACATCTGTATCTATTCTATCATAAGACTGAATCTGAATCTGTTTATATATATGCATTACACACTAAGTATTCTAAACTCACTCTCTGCTTGTCTGTTCTATTCAGGTAACCCTCAGACTTAGGCGGGTCAGTGCGACGGAAGCTCAGTTGTGACCACTTTTCCATAAACTTCATATTCATAAAATTTGCTTAATTTTCTAGTTTTTGAGAGTTTTGTAATTTTGGCACTCTCCAGACTTTTGGGGACTTTTTTTTTATTTTGATTTTGGTTTTCTAGCATATCGATTGATAACACGGAAACTATAATGACGACAATTTTTCCAAAAATAATGGTTTTTAAAGAAACAATATGATATAAAGTTTTAAGAAACTCCACTGCAAAATACTCGTTTAAAATTGAAAAACGTAAAAGAACAACAATTTTAAACTAAATAAGCATATCAATATGTTTTCCAAACAAATCGGACTTACTAAGTAACAACGGTTTACAAGGATTTGCAAATAACAAGGAAGTCGTTTTATAAATTTTCTTTGTAACACTTCTAAATACGGCCATAACGTCTAGGCTTGGTTTGGAATGTTACATTTATACAATATAATCGTTATTTCAAAACTTAAGTTATTAGTTTCTTTAAGCCATATTTTCATCTAACCAAATTTCTTATATTTCTATAGCAACTCATAATATTCACAATTACACAAAATTCCATTAACTTTTACAAATTTAGCATTTAAATCCCTAATCATCAAAATCACCAACAACTACTCGACAAATTAATATTGTTCAAATATCAAATTCACAAAACCATTATAAAACTTCAAAAATCTCATAAATTCAATAATGGCATAAGTCCAAAACATTCAATAATTTAATGAATTGTCACCCGGGTTAGCAAGACTTAGATGCAACGATCTCAAAAGCATAAAATTTACCAAAAACAGAATTGAAATTTACTTACATGCAAGCCCTCCTAATGACCGATTATTCAAGCACAAATATGGATGTTTTCTTCTTTTACTTTCGACAAACACTCAAAGATGATGGCAATTACATATTTTCTTCATTTGTTATTGTTTTAGTATTTATTTATTTACCTAGTTAACCTTATTATAACTTCAATAATTAACCCAAACAAAGGTCCCTAACCATCCACTATCCATGTTGATGGTATAATTGCCACTTAAACCCATAAACTCATATTTCTATAACCATTTAACGCTTTTAACTACTAAAGATTAACTTTTAAACTTCATACGAATTAGTCCTTATTACTAAATTAACTATCTAAACGATAAAATTTCTTAACTAAATTTTAATACGACACTAATGACTTTGTAAACATTCAATTAATTAATATTTACGAATTGACACATTGGAATTGTGGTCCCAAAACTACTATTTTCAACACCACTGAAAAATAGTATATTACAATTCTCCCCTTAAAGAAATTTTCATCCCCGAAAATCTTCCCAGAGACTAGATTCAGGTATTGAGATTTCATTGATTCTTCTGTTTCCTACATAACTTCTTCAGCTCCATGTCAATGCCATATACCTTAATTAGAGGGACCTATTTATTCCGTAATTATTTTCATCTCTCGACCTTAAATTTTAAAGGGTTCCTCTTTATAGGTTAAATCTGATTGTAAATCAATTTCATTCGTAGATAGCACATGTGACGAATCTGACCGATAACGATGGAGCATCGAAACATGGAAAAAGTTATGAATTTTCTCCAACTCTGGGGGTAAAGCCAAACGATATGCTACATGTCCAATTCTTTCTAGAATTTCGTATGACCCAGTAAACCTTGGACTAAGCTTTCTCTTTTTTCCAAATCGTAACACTTTCTTCCAAGGTGAAACCTTTAAGAATACTTTATCCCTGACTTGAAATTCGATCTCCTTCCCTTTCAGATCAGCATATGATTTCTATCAATTGGCAGCAACCTTTAGATAATCACAAATAACTTTGACTTTTTCTTTAGTTTCTTGAATCAAATCAGTACCAACTATTTTTCTTTCACTCAACTCAGACCAATACAACAGATTTCTACACTTTCTTCCGTACAAAGCTTCATACAGAGCCATTTTGATACTCGATTGGTAGTTGTTATTGTAAGAAAATTCAGCTAATGGTAGAAATTTCTTCCAACTACCTTCAAAATCAATAACATAACATCTCAGCCTATCTTCAAGAATCTGAATTATTCACTCGAACTGACCATCTGTCTGAGGATGAAATGTCGTTTAAAAGTCAATTTGGTACCTAAAGCCCCATGTAGCTTACCCCAAAACCTAGAAGTAAACCTTGGGTCCCGATCAGAGATAATTGACAATGGTACACCATGTAATCCGACAATCTCTGAAATATACAGCTCAGTTAATTTCTCCAGTGAATAATCTGTTCTGATCGGAATAAAATGCACTAATTTTGTCAATCTATCGACAACAACCCAAACAATATTTTTCTTTTTCAGAGTTAAGGGTAACCCCGAAACAAAGTCCATTGTGATGCATTCTCATTTCCATTTCGGAATCATAATAGGTTGCAACAAACTCGATGGAACCTGATGTTTAACTTTCACCTACTGACACACTAAAAATTTAATCATAAAATCAAATATTTCACATTTCATACTTGACCACTAGTACATTTGCTTCAAATCATTATACATTTTAGTACTGCTCGGATGAATAGGAAAAGTACTACTGTGAGCTTCAGTCAAAATGTCTTGTTTCAATACTATCTCATTCGGAATACACAACTGGCCTCTGAAATACAAATTTCCATCATCACTAACACTGAATTCTATAGTCTAACCATTTTCAACTAATTCACGTTTTAATTTCAATTCAGGGTTATTTTTCTGCAACTCAAAAATTCGTTGAATAAATGTCGGCCTAACATATAGCTAGAATCGAGCCATCACATGCCAAAGTCAATCGAATATTTAATGCTCTCAAAGTAAATAAAAATTTTTGGCTTAAAGCATCAGGAACAATATTTGCTTTACCAGGATTATAATCTATTACAATATCATAGTCTTTCAATAATTCAAACCACCTACGCTGATGAATATTCAATTCTTTTTGAGACATAATAGATTTTAAACTTTTGTGGTCCAAGAAAATATGACATTTTTCACCATAAAGGTAATGCTGCCAAATCTTTAAAGCAAACACGACTGCGGCTAGCTCCAGATCATGAGTCAGATAATTTCTCTCATGAGTTTTCAATTGACGGGAGGCATAAGCTACTACCTTGCCCTCCTACATAAGTACGCAACCAAAACCACTCAACGAAGCATCACTATAAACTGTAAATTCTTTTCTGGGTTCAGGCTGAGTCAACACTAGAGCTTTAGTTAACATCTTTTTCAACTATTCAAAACTTTGTTGATATTTTTCGGTCCAGATAAATTGAACATATTTTTGTAACATCTTTAGTTAACATCTTTTTGTTGATATTTCTTATCGGTAAGGCAATAATTGAAAAAATTTTCACAAAGCATTGGTAATAACCTACTAAACCCCCAAAAAAATGTACCTCAATAATATTTCACGGGGGTTTCCAATTTACAATTGTTAAAATTTTATTTGGATTAACTCGAATACCATCCGTCGAAGTCACATGCCCCAAAAATCCAACCTCAGACAACCAAAACTCACATTTGTTGAACTATGCATAAAGCTATTTTCACGCAAGGTCTGCAGCACGATTCTCAAATGCTGATCATGATCTGCCTTGTTCTTCGAGTAAATCAAAATGTCATCAATAAATACTACCACAAGTCGATCCAAATGTAGCTGAAACATTCTATTCATCAGATCCGTAAACACGACAGGGGCATTTGTCAAACCAAATGGCTTAACAAGGAACTCATAATAACCATATATAGTTCTGAATGTTGTTTTTGGAACATCTAGTTTTTTTGACTCGTAACTGATAGTAACCCGATCGTAAATCAATCTTTAAAAATATAGTGGCTCCTTTTAACTGATCGAATAAATCGTCGATTCGTGATAACATATATTTATTCTTTAGCGTCACTTTGTTCAACTGCCAGTAATCAATATATAAGCTCAAAGTGCGGTCTTTCTTTTTAACGAATAAAACATGAGCTCCCTAAGGTGATACACTCGGTCTAACGAACCTACTATCTAACAATTCTTGTAGCTAAGACTTCAATTCTTTTAATTTTGTTGGTGCCATTTTGTATGGTGCTATAGATATCGAAGTAGTTCCTGGTACAACATCAATTACAAACTCAACTTTTCTTTTTGGTGGTAATCCCAGTAATTCTTTCGTAAAAACATCCATGAATTCATATATAGTTTAGACCATATCTAATTTTGATTCAGACAGTCGAGTATCTAAAATATAAGCCAATAAAGCTTTAACACCATTTTGAATCAACTTTTGAGCAGTTAAAAGCTGATATCATACTAGACGTACAATCAGATCGTTTCGTTTCAATGCTAACTAAATCTCCATTCAAATGTTTCAAAAAAATTCGTTTCTATTTACAACTAACCAAGACATCATGAACTGTTAACCAATCCATTCCCAAAATAACATCGAATTCGTCGAATGGCAACAACATTAGATCAGTAGAAAATACATAACCCTGAATTTTTAGTGGACAATTTTTACAAACTTTATTAACTATCACACTCTATCCTATCAACTCTAACATCAGATTCAATAGACTCTACTAGTATATTCTTTTCTGAAGCTAATGTTGTGCATATATAAGAATGAGTGGATCTAGGATCAACTAATGCAATAATAGTAACATAAAAAAGAGTGAAAGTACCAGCAATGATGTCAAGTGCCGTAGCTATTTAGATTTAAAAGTTGTATCGCGTGATTCCATATGGATCATTCCAGAAGTATTTTTAGGTCTCAATTTTCTACCCATCTGTGATGCAGTTGTAGACTTGTGAACTCGTTCTGGACCAGATTCAGCCTTATTCAGACATTATCTTATTAAATGTTCATGTGACCGACAGCGAAAACATGCTCCTGTTTTGATTCTACACTCTCCCAAATGAATCTTGCCACAGTGCTTAGAGGTAGGAGTGTCTATGTTCCGAACACTAGCAACACTTGCCACTGAGGTAGCTTAACTCTTTGAAGGATTTGGCCTGGACGTACTTTTCCTTGTATTCCCAGCAGTAGGTACAGATTGACTACTGAAATCTCTTTGTTTCTTCGGTGGAGGTGCAGAAGAATTTCTGAATTTATTTTGCTTGCTCGTAGTTTCCTTCTTAGCTTTAGCTTGTTTCTTGTCTTTCCAGATTGCTTCCATTTTTTGAGCACGTTCAAATGAAACTACGAATTCTTTAATTTCTAGCATTCCCACCATTGCTCGTATGTTTTTATTCAACCCTCTTTCAAATCTAGCACACATTTTGGCTTAAGAAGTTAGTTGCTCCTGAGCATACTTATTCAAATTCACAAATTTATGCTCATATTCAAAAATAGACATGTTTCCCTGTTTCAGATCCAATAATTTATGTTTCATGTCTTCTAAATATAGTTGATTGACATACGTCTTTTTAAATTTAGTTTGAAAGAATTCCCACAATACTCAATCTTTCGAAACGACTGACGTTAAGGTAGCCCACCACTGATAAGCATATTCTTGTAAAAATGAAATGGCACATTTCAAGCAATCTTCAAGACAATTCAATTCATCAAAAACAAGTTACACATTCTCTAACCAATACTCAGCTTTTGTCGGATCTTTATTGTACAATCCACAAAAATCCTCAGCTCCACATTTACGAATTTTAATAGTAGGAGGTCGATGAACATGTACTTGAGTTATATTTTGAGGACGAATAGGTATTGAAATAGGTACAGAAGGGGATGGAGAGGGTGGAGGTTGTGAAGCCATTGGATTATTCTGCATAAATTGTGTAAACCACTCATTCATCATCTGAAAGAAATTATTACGATCTCTACTTCCAAGTAATTGAGATCCGGACATCTCTTGGCTTGCTCCCTCCTCAGAAGCCAGAGCATGACTTTCAACTTCATCGTTATCGGTAGGATTTTTTCTATTTGCCATTCCATAATCTATAAAAGAAAACATTGTCAGATTGGATCACGAGCATTACATAGATTATAGGTTCACATAGCATGTAATTCTACACTCGATATAAGTTATGTTCAATCCTAAAATAGACTAAACCATAGCTCTGTTACCACTAAATGTAACACCCTTAACCCATTTTCATCATCGAATTAGGGTTATAGAGTATTACAGTACAATTCAAAATGTTTAAATTCAAATAGAATCAATTATACAAATTATCTAATATCATTTAAAAACTCGTTTAAATCAAGTATGAAATACATTGATGGACCTTAAATTGAGCCTCCGGGCCCTAAAAATAATTTTAAAACAACAAGGGATCGTTTTGAAACAAACTAGAAAAATCTGGAAAAATTTTGAAAATAGGGGTGACGCGGCCGTGTGATAGATCGTAGACTGTGTGGCTTAAAAGCATGGTCGTGAGGCTACTTTGCATGCTCGTGTAGCTACTTCACACACCGGTGTTCGAAGACTGTGTAACTAACTATGCCTGTGTAGTAAACGGTCACACAGCCGTGTTGCCAGGTCGTGTAACTAACTGTGGTTGTGTAGCTCAAGGTCACACGACCATGTCGCCAGGCCATGTAACTCTCTTTGCCTGTGTGACTCAGGGTTACACGGCTGTGTTGCTAAGCCATGTAACTTTCTGTGCCCATGTGGACCAACCTGCACTGAAAAAAATAAGGCACACGATCGTGTGAATACCCATGTGTGACACACGACCGTGTGACAGCGTGTGTCCTAGGCCATGTGTTCCTTAAAAAGTTTGCAAAACAATGCACATTTTCATCCAAAGCTTTAGTACCAAGCCAAATCAAATCCAACCAATTCCATATCTTAAAAACACATTTAACAAGCCTAAAACATGCCAAAACATTCATCTTAAGTGCCTAACCAATATGCCCTCATCAACACCACAATTCAAACTCCTAAAAAAAATCACATTCATCTCTCACAATTTCACTCATCAATTCAACCATTTAACAATTAAATACCAAAACAATATGAGTTATACTATATATGACCAAAAGATCAACTTGCAATATAGTTATTAGCACTAAACTTGTATAAGGATCCATTACAATACAAGGTAGCAAAACATGTCCATATTCTTACAAAACAAACACCCTATTTACATGCCATGATTAAACATAGATCGAGACTTCAAAAACTACCGAAAAGAGAGGAAGGTAGGTGTGTGCTCCGGTGATCCGACCAACATGATGCAACAGTTCAAAATCTACAAAGAAATAATAACCAAGTATAATAAATACTTTCTAAACTTCCTGAAATCAATTTTATTACTTTTTATGCCCGTTAAGTAGCTAAATGCAAATAATCATTTGAACTTCAACTTTGTTACAGCACGATTCCAAAATTCAAAGTTAGTAACGTATAAACAAACGGATTACTCAAAATTCATAACTTGCTATAATTTATAGAGACAATTTTTTGTGTCAATTAAAATTTATTATTCTAATGAATCTTTGTAAAACTACTCATTACATGAGTCCAGAACAGATAATGCTCTTAAGAGCTAATCAGATAAAGAATAATTGTGTCAAGTTACTCGTCCGGGCTAAACCAATGACAACACAGATAAACTAGCTTGGCCAGAGCTAGGTATACATGTAAAACGACAACATATTATCAGTCCAAGCTAAATCTGAGTCGCATGTAAATCCAAGTCCACAACACTTGCAAGAGCTCAGTCCAAAACAAATATTTAGACAGAAATCTCATGTACGAAACTTTTACTCGATCCATCGAAATCATTCCAGAAAATTTCATTTCTATTTCTTAATATATTTAGATATAATTAGCACATTTTATATCAAATTATAATCAAAGACATCAGTAAAAACTTACCTAGAACTGTAGACGATTACTCCACGACCTTCTCTTTTCCACATTTTATAACCGATCCACTTGTTTCTTGATCTAAACATAATAAATTAATTCAATTAACTAATTCAAACACTATACAATACTTAAATTAAAACCATTCCACCTTTAATTAAATTTTACACATTTTCCATTAACAACTAACTTCTATTCAATCTAATCCTAATGTCAAAACTTAATCAATTAGCATTTAAGCCAAATTCCCATCTAACAAAAATTCTTATATTTCTATAGCAACTCATAATATTTACAATTACACAAAATTCTATTAACGTTTACAAATTTAGCATTTAAATCCCTAATCATCAAAATTACCAACAACTATTCCACAAATTAATATTGTTCAAATATCAAACTCACAAAACCATTATAAAACTTTAAAAATCTCATAAATTCAACAATGGCACAAGTCCAAAACATTTAATAATTTAATAAATTATCACTCGGGTTAGCAAGACTTTGATGCAACGATCTCAAAAATATAAAATTTACCAAAAATAGAATTGAAATATACTTACATGCAAGCCCTCCTAATGATTGATTATTCAAGCTCAAATATGGATTTTTTTTCGTTTACTTTCGACAAACACTCAAAGATGATGACAATTACATGTTTTTTTCATTTGCTATTGTTTCATTATTTATTTACTTACCCGTTTACACTTATTATAACTTCAATAATCAACCAAAATAAAGGTCCATAACTGACCACTACCCATGCTTATGGTATAATTTCCAATTAAATCCCTAAACTCATATTTCTATAAACATTATATTAATTAATATGTACAGATTGACGCATCAAAATTGTGAACCTGAAACCATTATTTTCGAAACCACTGAAAAATGTGATGTTACAGTAGAGACCAAGTGGATTTTCAAAAATAAAAGTGATGAACATGGAAATATCACTCGTAACAAAGCTCGATTGGAGGCATAAAGTCATATGCAAGTTAAAGGTGTTGATTTTGATAAAACCTTCGCTCTAGTAACTAGGTTAGAATCCATTGATCTTTTATTTGTTGTTACATGTCATCTTAACATCAAACTTTACCAAATTGATGTTAAGTGTGAATTTTTAAATAAGTTTTGTAATGAAGAAGTTTATGTTGATCCTCATTGCCCTAACTATGTGTACAAAGTGTCTTTGGTTTTGTATGGATTAAAGTAGGCTCTAGGAGCTTGGTATGAGTATTTGTCGCAGTTTTTGTTGCAACAGGGATACACTAAGGGCAGTATGGAAAAAATCTCTATTCTTGAAAAAGACCAAAAGCAATATCACTATTGTCCAAATTATTAATATAAGCCTTACAAGCTAATCAGGATTCGCTTGTAAGCATTAAACAATATTTAATTGTATTAATATTATTATAGTTTTATAATAATAATTTTAGATATTTCTTTATCCATGAGTAAAGTATATGATATTTAACACTTATGTAGATAAAGCCCGTGGAACACATTCGGTTATGCAAGGCAATTATAAAGAGTTATAATTATAATATCTCTATGCATTAAACTCGTGATTCCTAAATTGTTCTTGGTCATTGTACTATCGAGATAGTGCGTTTGTAATGCTCAAAGGTCAGCACAAGTTAAGCCTTCACGCATAGGATGCATAAGTGTAGGATACTTGAGGATAACATGTGGGTACTTGTAATAAGAACAAATACACTAAACATGCCCCGCTGTGAGAGTTTCATTTGGTATTTCAGTCAAGTGTCTATGGAAATACTCTCACGTGTAGGTAATGTAAATAATCCTTATACTTGTATGTTGAGTATTATACTTTGATTCATCATGAAATGGGTCGATATAGACAAATGCTTAAGGTAGGATATTTTGGGTATGACATAAGGCATACAAAGTGGTGGAGTGGTCTAGATAGGATCCATCACCCCAAGTGATATGAGGGGACATATCCTATATGCACTTAATTTGTATTAACTGTAAGTCTTGGGCCAAGGCAACCAGTCAAGGTTAATACAATGAGTTGCAAGACTAGCATGGATACGCAAAATTAGACATTAAGCTAGGACTTTAAGTTCATCCGAGATATATGATGGAATGATCGAATTACACATATATAATGAACACTAAAAGGCTTTGTCAAAAATATATTTTAACTCTTCTGATAAATGAAGTTCATGTTGTGTTTCTAGTCCCTCAAATGATTTATGAATATAATTATATCTTAATTAAAATAGATTGTATTTGTTGCCAACGTAATTTGAAATCTAATGAGTCACACACAATAATGGAGTTTGGAAATTAAAACAAAAAATAACTAAATTAAATAGTTTAATAAAGTCTAACAGTTAAAGTTTAATTAATCAAAATTTGATTAAAAACCTAGCCTATATAGTATAACTTAGCTAGACATCTCATGTAGTTGTTTTTCTTTATGGTCTCTCATTTTCTCATGGAGAAACAAAAAGAAAATAGACCAAAAATTATTTTTTGAAATTTTGCTTCTAGCTTTCTTTTTGGTATTGAAATTAAGATAAAAAAAAGTGTGTGTATCCATGTTATCATATAGCTAGCACTATCTTGAAAAAATGGATCTCAACCTTACAAACGTTTTCTAGATTCCTGGTGTAGACTACTATTAGAGGCCAAACATTTGATAGCTATAGGTTTTTGATAACTGAGCCTCATGTTCGTACGAAAATGAAGAAAGAATTGAACAAAGATGGTGACCACCCTTGTTCAAGGTTTAGTTCCTTTACTGTATTTTGTATCTGATGACGTGATAAAATCATTCAAACTAATACTTGGTGAAATCCGATGCATTGTATGTTTTCTTTTTACACTACATTTATTTTGATATTTTTTTATTTTATTTTGCAACTATAATTGGATTCGAACACAAATATATGTTGATGACATCATTTTTGGATCTACAACCAACAAATCTAAATATGAGTTTATTCAACTTATGCACTCGAAGTATGAAATGAATATGGTTGGCGAGCTTAATTATTTTCTTGGCTTGCAAGTTAAATAGCTTGAAAATGACAATTTTGTTAACCAAGAAAAATATGTATTCAACATGGTTAAGAAATTTGGTCTTAAGCAAGCTGAAGATGCTCGAACTCATATGAGCTCAAGTAAAAAATTGAGTCTTGATAGAGATGGTATGCAAATACATAGTTCAACGTATAAAAATATAACTGAGAGTCTACTCTATTTAACTGCTAGTTGTTCAAATTTTTTTCAAAGTGTTCGAGTGAAGACAATGCAAAAAAGTCTCTTCTCAAAGAAGAAAAATAGATTATCAAATATGTGAAAGGTACATTAGATTTTGGGCTATGATTTTCCAAATATACTAATTTAGCACGTGATGCATCGGGTCAGTAATATAGATGATTAGAAGAGCATGTCTGGTGCTTATTTTTATGTGGGGAACAATCTTGTTTCGTGGCATACTAAGAAGCGAAACACTATTTCATGTTCTACAACTAAAACATAATATATAACAGTTGAAAGTTGTTGTGCATAGTTACTCTGGATGAATCAAATGTTTGATTATGGAGTTCTAGTAGATGTTCTGACATTGTATTGTGACAATACAAGTGCAGTTAATATTGCTAAAATCATGTATTGCACTTTCATATGAAGCATATTAACATCAGACATCCTTTTATCTGTGAACTTGTGGGGACCAAAAAGGTAGTACTTCAGTATTTTTCTACTAAAAATTATCTTGCAGACATTTTTATAAAGAATCTTGATGCTAAGAGGTTTGAAACTCTAATGTTTTCTCTTAGCATTTGTCAAATATGAACTCTTGTGATTGTATGGAAGGGAACACAACTTTGCTATATTAGTGCCTCTCTTTATAGATCTTATCTTTATTTGGTATTTGTTTATCCCTTTTATTTTGTTTTAACTAGATTGTCATATTTTTTTTTATTATATATAGGCTAATCTTATCTTTGGAAAGCGGAGATGTTAAAAGGATAAAGAGGTGATTTGTAATAATAGATACATATTTATCCTTTCATTAAGGGCTAATATTATCTTTGGAAAGTGTCGGTATTAAAGACAAATCTTTATCCCCTTAAATGAGCATATCTTAATGAAGAGGACCTGGAAGAGGACTCGTTGTAACAACCCATTTTCAGTGGTGCCGAAAAGGGTGGTTTCAAAACCCTGTGTTCTGATGATCGAGTCAGTAAAATTTATAAATTAATATTTATGAGTTTATGTTAAGGTTATATTGAATTTTTGTCTGAAAATTTTATTGATTGAATAATTAATTAAGGTATAAAGATTAAATTGTAAAAGTCATAAAAGTTCATTGCTATAGATTTTTCTAAAGTTTCAAGTACAAATTAAGTAATTAGGCCATTATGTAATGTTGGATAGTGGAAAATGATGTATAATTCCACTAAGACTTGCTAACCATGTTTAACCTAAAACTAATTAGGATTATTTTAATTAATTAGGATTAATTAAATGATAATGATAGTATAAAAGCCAAAATGGCTTCATCTTCATCATTTTTGCTTCTCTTGGCCGAATGTTGAAGAAAATCTAAGGCTTCATTCATTTCAACTTTATTTCTTCAATTGGTAAGTGATTTCAAGCTTGTTTCTTGTAATTTTTATGTTTTTAAAATCTCAAAAGAATATCTCGTGAAGTTGTTAAAGTTTATAAAAGTTACCATTGATGTTTTCTTGAAGCCTTTGTGGTTATCTAGTTAGATTTGAAGCTTAGAATTGTTAATGGACTAGTTTATAAAGTAAAAGTTGTTAGTTTCGAAGTTAGGGACTAAGATGTAGTAGATTTTAAATTGGCATAAAAATTCTGTAAATATGAGTTTTAATGGACTGTAGAAGGATGGAATTGATATAGATTTTAAAATCGAAGCTCAAATTCGAGAGTTATGGCATTTTTTTATTCTAGGGACTAAATTAAAATAAATGTAAAACTTGAGGAATTATTCCATAGGTGTAATCGAACTATTACATAACTACATTATATACTATTAAATGATAATTGGAAGGGATAATTGAGTTAAATTATGATTTAGATCAAGATTTAAAATAATCAGAGGATATATGAGGAAAAGGGAAAACTATTGAATAGTCCCTAACACCGAAACTATTGTTGTTTGCTAGGTAAGTTTATACAGTATAACCAAGTTTAAATTGCTATTGCATTATGCTTAAATATGTATTTTTGCTCTATTAAAATTTGAATTCGTTATGAGTAGTACACAAATTGAGGATTTAACTTAATTGAAATGGAATGTTACAAAAGGGAAATGTTGAGATTAATCCCAATGAACTTAGTAAAAGTCTCATACACAAGGTCACGGGTTGATGCCCGATGATTTGGAGCTCTAGTATTTTTTGCAGACTCAAAGATACATGTGACACAAGTTTAGCTCAGATGAGTAACCTGATGTTATTTTATAGGTTTAGCTTGGATGGGTAACCTTACATGTATATTAAGCCCTGACCAGGCTATTTAGTGTGTCATGAAAAGTTTATCCCAGATGAGTAACCTGACACTGATGGAGACAATTAGCTTAAACAAGCACCTAATATTCTTTTCACCTATGTACTGATCTCTTTTATAAGTTCTCATCGGGTAAGTTAAAGACAAGGAAATGTGATAATATGATATTGATATTGGAAAATGATGGATATAAAGTAGATATGTGATGTTTATTAACTTGAGATTGATATGGTATTATTTGAGGTTATAATTTTGGTTATAAAGCAAAAGTCTCACTTATTTTGTGTTTGCTTTGTTATGCTATGGTAGGAAAGTTGTTTTGCATATTGTACTGAATGTGATAAATGATTAAGGGAAGCAAATCATTTATATTGTATGAGCTTACTAAGTATTTGTAATACTTACATGTGTTACTACTTTCTTTGTAAATTTTGGACATCCGGAATGTGTCGATCAGATTAGCGAGAAGCACACACCTACCTCTCCTGATTCAGTAGTCTTTTGAATGTTTCAAGCTTGGTTATTTGTGGCATGTACATAGGATGTGTTTTGGCATGGTTGTTCTTTTATATAAGTATATATGGTAATTTGTTAATTGATGTATGGCTTGTTGCAAAGTTTGGTATTTAAAATGTTAATTTGAATAGCAAAGCTTAGATGATGATATATATATGATCTAGTATGCGGTATGAAATGGTTAAGGGTTAAGGTATGATTGGTAATGACTTATGTTTTATGTTTGTGTTGGTGCCAATTGTGGCATATTGGTTGTATGTTTAGGGAAGTGCTTATGTTATGTTTTATCATGGATTGAACAAGTTTTGGACAAGTTTACATTGGTTGAAAGGTGCATTTTAGGTTACTTATAGGAAATTGGATTGTACCAAGCATAAGATCGCATATTTTGTTATACACAGGCTGACACACGACTGTGTGTCACACATGGACAGGTGACACGGTCATGTGCTCTTTGTATAATTGGGAAATTATTGTTCACATGGTCACAACTGGTCACACGGGTTGTCGACACGCCCGTGTGTGCTTTATAATTAAGTCATCCATTTTTTAACACGGTCTCAGTTAGATACATGGTCGGCCATAAGGTCGTCTAGCATTTTGTTGAATTATTACATTTAGATCTACAAGACACCATCGAGTTACATGGTTTAAGCACTCGACCATGTGACTCTATTACCATACAGGCCCAGCCTATCACATGGTCGTGTGACCCATGTTTTGTATTATCATCATCTTTTTTGTAAAAGTCTTAAAATAGACCATGATTTATTTCAGATCAATTTTAGAGCTTTCGTAAGCTCAATTTAAACTCAAATTTGATTGTGTTAGTGTTTGTGTGACCTGAATCCTGTCACTTGCTGAAGAAATAAATACAGTGGCAAAATAAGAGGATCTATAGAGGCGAGAGGCCGAGGGTCGTAGCCTCCGTAATATGGACCATACCGCACAAGTTGAGTTTGTATAGAACTATACTTCTACTATTTGACTTTGATTAGAACAGGGTTTTTCAATCCTTAAATAGATGTAGTCGAAACTCCTCTTGTATTATTCCTTTTTCAATATTGGTGAATTTCTTGTCATTTTACCATAGTGTTTTCTCGAAAGGATTTCCACATAAAATCTGTGCGCTATTCTTTTCTTTTCTTATTATTTTGCGATCGTTCTATTATCGTTATCGACGTTTATTATAACAAGCTGCTGTTAGAGATTTTCGGGTTGATTGTTTCGATTAACGTAATGGCAACAATGAAGTATGAGATTCTGTTGTTGGATCGCAATACCAGATTTGCATTGTGGCAGGTGAAGATGTAAGCAGTTCTTGTGCAGATGGATTTGGAGGATGCCTTGCTAGGGTTAGATAAGATGCCTTCAATATTGACGCCTAAAGAGAAGAAATGTAAAGATCGAAAGGCTTTAATACAATTATATCTGCATATGTTGAATGATATTCTACAGGATGTGTTGAAGAAGAAAACCACTGCTTCATTATGGGCAAAGTTGGAGCAGCTATGCATGTTAAAAACCCTAACTAGCAAGTTGTACCTGAAACAATGTTTTTATTATTATTCTTTAGAAAAAGTATGGTTTTGGTCGAACTGTATTTCAAGAAATCGTCTCGGACTTAGAAACCATAGAGGTTTAGTATGCTAAAGAGGATTTAGGGTTAATTCTGCTTTATTTGTGGCCTTCGTCTTATTTAACCTTCAGAGATACAATTTTTTATAGTTATGAGTCTCTCACAGTTAATGAAGTTTGTGATTCTTATCCTCGTATGACAAGAAGAAGCATCTTGTGGCTGGATCCAACTCTCAAGGAAAGCATCTCATTGTTTATAGGAGACAAGAACGAAATACTAGTGATAACCGTGGGAGGAAACAAGAACAAAATCCTGGAAGTAAATCTAACGGTAGATTGAGATCTTTAAACAGAGGTAAAATCTATAACTTATTCAAGAAGAAATGGAACATTAAGTCTGAGTGCTATAAGTTACAGAATAATATCAAAAGGGGGCTTCGAATTAAAAAGGAAAATAACTAAAATAACCCAGTAAAACTGATGCAGTAGAATACTACAGCGATGGTGAACTCCTAGTTGCTTCTATTGACAACTCTAAAGTGAGCGACGAGTGGATCCTCCATTCTAGTTGCACCTTCTATATGAGTCCCAATCGAAATTGGTTTACAACATATGAAACAATTTTTAAAGGAGTTGTTTTGATGGGAAATAATACTTCATGTAGAATTACAGGTGTAACAACCTAAACTCGGCCTAGACATTGAGGTTGGATTATAGAATGTTATATTTAGTGATATCAGAGCTAGGTTACAAAACTCGAGCTGTGATTTTTGGGTTCCAACTTCTCTTTTATGAAAATTGTTTTGATTCAAATTTTGGAATTTTGATAAAAATTTTGATATTTGGTTATGAAATGTGAATTCAAGTCTTCGACGCCAACCCAAGTAAGAAACTTCTTGCTTTAGTTACTTCAATAATATTTACTTTAGAACTGTAGCTAATTCGTAAACTTTAGAGACTATAGAAATTAAACAATTTCTTCTTCAACTTAGTCAATTATGTTAAACTTTAGACATCGGGTCTAAAGACAATCTAAGCTACACTCTAGAATTCTAAACTATCGTTAAGAAAAATAAGTTTACGTGGTACCTGTGGACACAGTGTGCAAGGACGTAGTGGACATTGTCAAGTGGCTCACGTTAAATCCTTTTCTCGGGGCAATGTGCTCAATCTGAAATTTTGTGAGTGTGTAGAGATGCACCTTCCTAAAGGTGGTAATCTGGATTCTAGTGACAATTTTGTGTCTCAAGAGTCGAAAAGAGAATTGCAAAGGATTATTGTGGCTCAATCTGTATCTATGAGTTGAGGGTCTGTAACTAAGCGACTTTAGTTGAATGAGACTAAGTTAGCAAAAGAGATTAATCGCTTAGAGAGTGAGGAAAAGGGAAGTAATAAGTACAGAATAAGAGGAGTTATATTCCTGTTGACTTGAATCTGCGATCTAGGAAATAGGTCAAAACAGTTAGGCCTCAGCGAGTTGAGGCAGTTGTGAATTATGAGGGAAATTATTTTTATTCTGTCAGCAAGTTATAACGAAAATCGAGTCCCTATGTGTACAAAGTGGAAACTATTTTTGTTTTGAATTATGAGGGAATCTTGCGGGTGGTTAATTAATAGGATTTTGTGGGATATGGGGAGTTATGAAATTATCCCAAATTATCTCTCCCACTTCCCACTCTCACGTTCTTCTCACCACCTCTTCTCTAATTTTTCTTTTTTCTTTTGTTTTAAATTTATTTTGGGAAATTTTACTTTTCGTTGTGATCTTGCTAGTAGTTTGGTTTATTTTTGGTTCTTCATTGTGAAGTTATGATGTGCTCGGTAAGTGTTCAAGTGTTTCAAGTTGGATTAAGTTAAAAATTATGTTGCTGAAAATATTTCGAATTTAATCCTTTTGTTGTGTGTTCTTATATTGTTAAGAGATAACCGTACAATGTTCGACAATTTCCTGGCTAGTTAAGAATGGTTTTGGCGATTATTTCATTACAAGTGATTGAACAGTGGTTTTTTAGGGTTGTTTTTCATTATGAAAAAGGGTATGTTTATGAGAAATTTTGGGATTATTTTTGGTAGGTAATCAATGTGTTTTGATTCCAATTGTAGGATTCTTGAGTCTCAGTTGGGGTAGTCGACAAATCAACAATTAGGTGTGTGATCTAACCTAAAAACTCATCGAAAATTCAGAAATTTTACGAAATAGGGATGTTTTTCGAAACTACATAGTGACACATAGCCATGTGGTTGGTCGTGTGGGACACACGGTCGTGTGTGATTCTTTCGCTCTTATGGATAGGCCGTGTAGGGCACACAGCCATGTGAAATCATACAGACTGTGTGGACCACATGGGCTATTTTTTGGGCCGTGTGGGCCACTTGGGCCAATTTTCAGGCCCAATTAGGGGCCGACTGAGGGACTCTAAATTTGGGTCCGGGGGCATTATATAGGCCCAGTAAAGCGTAAATTTTAGTAAAAGAAACATGGGTAAGTGTAGGAAGTATGTTAAATAAGTTCTGATAAGTATAATAACGCGATATGATCTGCTATAAATAGGTACGTGAGTTAAGCATGACTATTTTGTTAACCATGTGTGTTATACATATTTTGTTATCTGTTCTAATAAGCTATCCTATTCGACCATGTAATATGATATGCTATGATCTATATAAATTGTGTGTAAGTTACGTTCTGTATAATATCTATTTATTTATGCGTGGATACAACCTATGTGATATGTATGTATGTTAACGTGATTTTGCATATGTATTAGGGTTGGTTTTGATTTATTGAAGGAAGTGTTTTCTGACAGTATTACTGCATTTTCGACGGTTAAACCACAATATATGTTTGGCAGCTTAGTTGCACTAATATGAGTGGCATACCACCATGAGCCGATGTGATTGAATGGATGGACTCTTGAAGTCCTAATTGGTGTGATAGGTTGGTTGGAGTTGGTGTGTAGCAAATGGGGGTAGGATCTATGTCTGTATTTATTCTAGTCTGGTATGACATATGTGCTTCTGAAAACATGACATTCTGGTCTGATATATATGTACATCAAATTAAGATATTCTGAATCGAAATATGTTTCGGTTATATGATATTATGATCTGAAATATATATATTCTGGTAATAAAACATTCTGATATGTTTTGGTACATTAAAATAAAATTTTGTGAGCACATTTATGTATGTGCTTATTAAATAAAACTATGCTTATGGGTTGAGACACACACTGAACTTCTAGCTTATTTGTTTGTTTAATTCATTTTAGGTGTACTTCCGACTTAGGACTTGGTGGCGACTCCGGAGTTTAGTTCACACAACTAGGTATAAGTTGATTTGGTTTTTAATTTCAGACTTAATGGGCTTTTGGTTTTTTAAATTGTTTTGGAACATTAAATAATTGGTTTTGGTATTTGTTTTCACGGACGTTTTATTTAAAACTCGTAAACACAATCAAGACGACATAACTAAGGGATCTTATGATTTTAGGAGATAAGAATTTTAAAAGTGTTTTTCAGCTGCAAGGTTTTGAAATTAATTACGACTTTTTACAACTTAATTGGTTAAACATTCAAAATTGTTTTTATAAAATTTATAAAACAATATTTTCGTCTATGTGCTTACACGAGTTTTTCTGAAAACTTGTGCTTTTGATAAATTAAATAACTTTATTACTCTGGAATTAAAACTAAGTTTCTATATAAGTTAATCGAAAATGTTTTTATGGACATTGTAACCTCCATAATCTGACCTTAACCTGTAGGTCGGGTTTAGGATGTTATAGCAGGTATTGGCATGATCAAAATTAAGATGTTCGTTGGAGTCATCAGAACACTTAGTACATACGACATGTGCCAGAATTGAAGAGAAATCTGATTTCATTGAGTACTCTTGATTCAAAATGGAACAAGTACACAGCTGAAAGTAGGGTCCTAAAGATTAGTAAGGGTTCCCTCATGATGATGAAAAGGCGAAGAAAGACTGTCAAGTTATATGTTTTGCAAGGTTCAACCATTACTAGTGATGCACCCATCGCTTCCTCTTTCTTGTTAGATGATGATATTACTAAACTTTGGTATATGCGTCTAAGGCATATGAGTGAGAACATCATGTTAGAATTAAGTAAAAAAGGACTTATTGATGGACAAGGAATTAGCAAACTAAATTTTTGTGAGCATTGTATTTTTTAGAAGCAAAAGGGAGTTCGATTCACTAGAGGAATCCATAACACGAAGGAAATGCTATAATATATCCATTCTGATCTCTGGGGACCATCTAGAGTGCCTTCAAGGAGTGGCGCTAATTATATGTTGATGATTATTGACGATTTTTCTAGAAAAGTTTGGGCATTCTTCCTAAAATAGAAAAGTAATGTGTTGCCCACGTTTAAGAATTGGAAGACTATGATCAAGAAGCAAACAGGAAGATAGATAAAACACTTCCATATAGATAATGGCTTGAAATTATGTTTTGATAAGTTTAATTAATTGTGCAAATCAGAAGGGATCATGAGACACTTGACAGTTCACCATACTCCACTACAAAACAACATCGTAGAAGAATGAATAGAACAATCATGGAAAAATTTGATGTATGTTGTCGCATGCTTGTTTACAAAAGTCTTTTTGGGTTGGAGCGGCCTCTACTGCATGTTTTTTGATTAACGGTCTTCATCTGTTGCCATTGAGAAAAAGACTCCACATAAGGTATGGTTTGGTACTCTTGCTAATTATTTTGATTTAAAGATTTTTGGGTGTCCTACGTATGCTTATGTTGATAGTGGTAAATTGGAACTTGGATCTATTAAGTGTTTTTCTTGGATATAAGGCTGGTGTTAAAGGGTAGAAGTTATGGTGTCTTGAAAATATAAAAGTTGTGATTAGCAGAGATGTTGTTAGTTTTGATGCTATACTTTCTAACTTACCTCTTAAAGACTCTTCTGATAAAGACCATTAGAAATCAAACACACATGTGAAGCAGGTGGAGCTTCAGATTGATCCAGGATCTACAACAAAGTCTACTACTCAGGTTCGTACAGAAACTCAAGGTAGAGTTGCTTCTTCACCACTGTCAGCATTACAATATTCTATTGCCAAGAACAAACCTAGAAGAGAAATTAAACCTCTAAAGAGGTTCGCTGAGGCTGATCTAGTTGCTTATGCTTTAAATGTGGCTGAAGATATAGATACAACTCAAAATCCATATACTTATTCCAAGGTAGTTAGCTATGAAGATTTAGGAAAGTGGATGATTGTCATGCAAGTAGAGATGGAATCACTCCATAAGAATAGAACATGGGACCTATTTAAGCTTTCTAAGGGTAAAAAGGTTGTTCGTTGTAAATGGGTGTTCAACAAGAAAGAAGGGACTCCAAGAGTTGAAGAACTCAAGTATAAAGCGAGGTTAGATGCAAAAGGTTACAGTCAGGTTACAGTCAGGTTCCAGGTGTAGACTTCACTGATGTGTTTTCTCCAGTTGTTAAGCATAGTTTGATTCAAGCCTTGCTTGGTATTATGGCCATGTATGATTTGGAGCTTGAGCAGTTAGATGTGAAAATAGCATTCTTACATAGAGAAATTGAGGAAGATATTTACATGCAATGACCAGAGGGCTTTATAGTCTCGGAAAAGGAGGACTATGTTTGCTTACTGAAAAAGTCTCTTTATGGCCTGAAACAGTCACCTAGGTAGTGGTACAAGAGGTTTGATTCATTTATGACTACTCATGATTTGGCAGTTGTGTTTATTTTAAGAAAAATTGTGATGGTTCATTTATATATCTTCTTCTTTATGTTGATGACATATTGATAGCAGCCAAAGGTAAAGAAGAGATAACAAAGGTCAAAGCCCAACTTAGTAAAGAATTTAAGATGAAAGATTTGAGAGCAGCAAATAAGATACTCGGAATGGAGATTCTTAGAGATTGAAAAGCATGTAAATTGTACCTAAGTTAGAAATGGTACATTGAAAAATTTGTTTGTAGGTTCAATATGCAGAGTGCCAAGCCTGTTAGTACTCTATTAGCATCCCACTTCAAACTTTCATCGACTTTGTCTCCATAATCAAATGATGAGATTGACTATATGTCACATGTTCCATATTCTAGTGCAGTGGGATCTCTAATGTATGTTATGCATTCTAGTACAATGGGATCTCTCATGTATGCTACGGTTTCCTTACATCCAGATTTATCATATGTAGTTAGTGCAGATAGTAGATACATGGCGAATCCTGGTAAAGAACACTAAAAATCATTTCAGTGGATTTTTATATACTTACAAGATACTTTATCTTCCGTAATTTGGTGTAGCAGATTAAACTAGTTTTTTGTACTTTAGGAGCTTCAACATGAGCATTTTAGTTAAGTTTAATTACATTTTCTATAATTATTATTTAAGTTAATAAAATGTGCAATTTGAGTCATTTATTGACCTTAGGGACCGAATAAGGCCTAAGGGTGAGCTACTATACTTTGTGAGTGTGTAAGAGACCGTTAGAAGGCGTACTAACCCGATACTGGTCGTTAGGTTGCAACACAGAGCATGGGATGTCGCAACATAGGGAGTAGAATAAGAAAAATCTAAGACTGCCCTCAATGTTAGTACACAGGACTTGGTGTGTCGCGACATCGCCTCTGTACGAGAAATAATTACGAACTAGGTGTTTTTTGGTCTGGACAATCAAATATTAAACACGAGGACGATAGCTGACCTAGGGTTAAGGACGACGACCACCTTAAAGTCTACAAATAGGCTCATTTAGCACACATTAGGGGGACATTGGCTATTGTATAATTTTCTCTTTGGATTTAGTCTTTAGATTTTCTCTTTTCTTAAGTTTTAGATTTCTATTCTTGTTATTTACTTTTGCAAATAAATCAGATTTTGGAATTATTGCCAAAATCTTTGAGGATTTTGCACTTAATACAAATCAGGTTTCTTCTAAACTCTATTCTTGAATTATTCTTCATGTTCATTCTTTCATTCAAGTTTATATTGTTTACCAAACTCATGAGTAACTAACCCTCATGTGGGAGATTAACGAGTGGAGGTATGAATAATTAACTATTTCGTAGGGATTTCTTAATGGAGCTGCTGTTTAGGAAAGGAAAAATCTAAACCCTAGGTCTGACAACCCTAGAAAGTCATCAAGGTGGAAATTAACTCAAATTTAGTATTGTCTATCCGTGAACACCTTAACCCTGAACCGGTCTAGATTGTGAGGTCAAAAAATAAGTAGTTCTTTTTTACTCAATATTTTAGTTAACGTATCAGAAGATCTTGTTGGGGTGTTGCCTAGTAGATTGAACAAGAAAACCTGAGATGACAGTTGATTATGACTACCAAATTGAGCTAATCACCCATGCACAAATTTGATATATATATTCGATTATTTGATTTATTTCTTTTCATTTATTTACTTTCTTATTATTTTATAATTTATTCAAAAACCCTTCTTTTAATTCTTCGTACTATAATTTGATTAGAATTTTAATTAGATCTATTTGTGTTTAGATCAGGATTAATTCAGTACTCGCCTCTCTTGGGTATGATCTTCAGAGTACTTACCTACTCCATTGTAACTATATTACAACCTGACCCGTATACTTGCGAATAATGTTTTTTCACATCTTTTGTGCATGATTTCTACTCTGGACGTTGGTACGTCCAGAGGTGGTCAGTACTACTAATGTTTGCTTACAGTTTGGAAGAACTAGAGATGGAGTCATTGGGTATGTTAATTCTGATTTTGCTGGAGACCTTGATAAAAGAAGGTCACTCACAGCATATGCCTTTACTATTGAGGGTTGCACCATCAGCTTGAAAGCCATTTTGCAGACTACAGTTGCTTTGTCTACTACTAAATTTGAGTAGTTGGCAATTACAGAGGCTTGTAAAAAAGCTATTTGGTTAAAATGACTCTTTGGTGAACTTAGCAAAGACCTTTAGATCAGTATAGTTTTTTGTGATAGTTAGAGTATCATCTTCCTTGTAATACCTAAATTTTGCCCGGCCCGAACCCGAATATAAAAAACTAAATAAGCAAATAATTTAAATAAAAGTCCACTTTCAAAGTCCAATATTACAGACCTAAATAAATCAAAATTACTTTAACCCAAGCCCAATACAATACAAAACCGACTAGCCTAAATCGCATTACCCAACACCAAGCCCAAACCCGAGCCCAAAATACTCTAACCCAGTTTACATGGCCCGATTCAAAATGAAACACTGGCCTTCAATAGCATTCAGCTCCAGCCGCTAGATTCGTCCGCGCGTGTGCCAGCAGTCTCTGACTCCTCCACGTACGTCTTCTCTTGGCCTCGCACCTGCAACAACCCGCAACAAACACACAGCAGCAAAAGAAATAGCAGAAAAAGGGGTAACAGAGGGGATTTGGGAGGATTTCTTTTTATTTATTTTTATTTTTTCTGTAATTCTGGCTATAAAAAGGCCATTCGAATACTGTAAACTACTTACTCATTCAGAGAAATTGAATACAAAAAATCAAAGAGAATATTCAGAGAGAAAAAACAAAAGCAGAAATTCGAAGGTGATTTCAGTTTTTTTATTTATTTAATTTTCTTTTGTTTTCTTTTCCTTTTTTCATTGTTCATGTGCGAAAACGAAAGAAAAGATGAATAAAGAAGAATACACTTACCTGGTGGTCGACTTGCCTTCTACTTCGTCGCAATCGGAGCCGGATGAAGGTTAAAGGCATGAAACGACGCAGAAATGAGAGGAGATTGATTAGGTATTTTTTTTCAAATGGCAGATCGGGTTTAGTTTAGGGTTTTTTATTTTTTATGCTGATTTTTGAAACAGCGCCGTTTGAAGTTTGCATCAGTAGCTTCCAAACGGTACCGTTTAGGTGGCCATGACCAGCGCTTGAACCTGACCAGGACGAGGCCAGATCCGTGCCTTTTTGGATTGAAGGGAAATTTGCACAATGAGCCCCTCCGCATTCTTTTTCGTTTCAAATCACTTTTTCTTCGATTTTTTTATTATTACCTCATATTTGGTTCCAATTCCAATTAGATCCATGATTAAGCGGCGTCGTTTTCATTGATTGGATTTGAGGGCCTGGATTTGTGCGCGTAATTGCAGCAATAGTCCCTCTGGTATTCAATTGTTCTCAATTCGGTCGTTTTCATACTTATTTCTAAGTCGCTCCTGAGATTTTGTTTTATTTTCAAAATTGTCCTTGTTTTTACTATTATTTTTTTAATTTATTATTATTGTTATTATTACTATTATTATTATTATTATTATTATTATTATTATTGTTATAGGTATTATTATTGTATTAGTTTATATATTTATTTACCCTTTTTTATTTTATTTTATTATGTATCATTTTTTAAATTTATCACATTTTTATACTTTTATGTAAATTTGATATGTTTGTATACTTTCTTGATTTTTTTAATTCATTTTTTATATGAAGATTTTATATAATATTATTTTATATACATATATGATTTATATTAAAATTGTGTTTAATCTATATGTTATTGATTTTGTATTATTATAACTATTAACATTAAGTTTTCTCTTAAATGTGCTCATATATTTTAAAAAAATATATTATTGTATGCATAATTTATATTTGTAGATCCTATTTAATTATACACTTTGTTTGTTTCAACATATATATATATATATATATATATATATATATATATATATATATATATATTTGTACACATTATTGTCTATATTGAATTTTATTTTTATGTACTACTTATTTAGATGAACATGTATTATTTTGCATATTATTTATTCTTGATTTTCTTTATTTTTTTTTCAATTGCAAGTTTTCCTATATATTATTTGTGTCAAATATTTTATACATACAATTTAGTGTTTGATTTTCCTCTCTTTCATTTTTTTATTTTCAAAGCTTGTTATATTAGATTTACATTAATTTGCTCGGTGTTCTTTAATTAATTTTTAATTTATTTAGCTTATTAATATGGACGTTAGTGTTTGCATAATGTGGGATATGAGATTGTTGCTCTTATGTATATTGTATTACTTAGTCATATTTATTGATTCTTTGTCGCTCATTAACATACATTTTAGTTGCCAAATTAGCATTTCGTGTTATACATTGTCATCTCGTTGAGTTTTACTTGTCAAAAAGATTACACTTCATTTAAACGCTAAAATTGTTTTATTCAAAAGCTTTCAAGATAATGCAATACTCGGTATTTGGGATCTTCGAGGGGATTGAGCCCTAACGTATTGGGTTCCAATCTTCCTTGTTGAATCTAAAAAATCGAGAATATTCTTTAATCAAAGCGCACAAATAAAAAGCTCATTCTCGGGAATTCAATACGTTGTGTCCTAACGCATTGGATATGACATGTTGTTTTCTCGAGAGGAGTATTTTCTCTAAAAAAAATGGGCAATATTCGGTATTTAGGAATTTTGGGAAATTGAACCCTAACTTACTGGGTTTTGATTTTTCATTTGACCCAAATAACTGAATATCCTTCTCAAATTTAAATGCATGAGTTTTAAAAGTTAAAAGATAAACTTAATTTCGAAGATTAGATTGTTGCACCCTAACTCACTGAATCTGACAATTTATCTCTTTGAAATGAGTATATCTTATCATCCAATTCGGTTTGTTCAAATTTTCTTTTCAAAGGATTGTATTTTAAAATCTTTTTAAATTTTCAATACCAAGACATTAAACAATTAATTCGGTACCAATTTTTGGGCGTTGCGAGGGTGCTAACCCTTCCTCGTGCGTAACCTACTCCCGAACCCGTTTTCTAAAAATCCAAATACCAAAATCGTTATTTTAGTAAATCAATATGTTTTATTAAAATCTCAGGGTGACCCGATCACACCTCGAAAAAGGATTGGTGGCGACTCCATTTTCATTTTCAAAATCGATGCCCATTTTTCAAATACAAAAAATGGTTTCGACATTCCTTACGAAGGATCAAATGTTTCATGAGAGAACAAAGCACATTGATTTTCGGTGTCATTTTGTGCGTGATATTATTGCTCGTGGTGATATTATTGTGAGAAAAATTAGTACTCATGATAATCCTACGGATATGATGACTAAGTCATTTCCTATAACCAAGTTTGAGCATTGCTTGGACTTGGTTGGTGTTCATTGTTGAAGAATACCCCTTTAGGGGTTTTGTGGAAGAGTTCAAGAACTTGTTTGTTGATAATTCGTGTCAATGTGGAGATTGTTAAAGTTTTTGTGACCTGAATCCTGTCACTTGTTGAAGAAATAAATATAGTGGCAAAATAAGGGGATCTGTGGGGGGGAGAGACTGAAGACCGCACAAGTTGAGTTTGTATAGAACTACTCCTATTGTATCATTCGGTTTTCAACATTAGTGAATTTCTTCTCCTTTGCCCGTGGGTTTTTCCCCAAAGGGTTTTCACGTAAAATTTGTGAGTTCTTATTTTCTTTTCTTATTACTTTGCGATCGTTCTACTGTTATTATCGACGTTTATTATAATAGTTTGCAAAGCATGAACTGTGTGGATGTATGAGATTTATTAAATGTTTAAATGAATTCTTAATTTAAAATTTCATTTAACTATTTTGTTATTCACTGTGACGTCCCATAACTCGATTTCGGTGACAGAGATGAGTGAGGGGTGTTACACTCATCGTTTAAATAAATCAAGTTTGATCCATCTAAAGAAGAACATGCTATTGAAAAGGAATCAAAATATAGTGGTCCAACTCTTGTTCAAACAGAGAGTGGAATAGGTTTGCAGTTGCTATTGAAAAGAGGACAAACTCAAATGGGGCAACCACTTTCAACCTGATCCAGTGGTCGACTGAATGTTGTGATAGATGAAAAAACATATTCATTAGTTGTGGTCGCTCAAAAGGAGCAATTATTGGAGTTTTGTTTTTCTTAAGGTGAGTTGGACTCTCCTACAGTCGAAACGTAGAGGATGGTTATAAAAAAGGTGAGGTTGGCTAAACTTATTTGCAACATTGAGAAAACACCACGGTAGTTGGGAGCCCTTTGTACATTTTGACAAAAAGGGTAGTAGATGATGTTGAATGTTGTTAAACTGATGATTGATTTGCAATTCTCATTGCTGAGCATTTTGTTGCATTAGTGATGCGCCTATTTTGAAATTTCGTTGCTTCTGTTGATACTTTGTTGAAGATCTCTTTTATAGATGCAAGTTCTTATTTCGGAGTATGTCTCTTATTTGCATCTCTTTAGAATATTTTCTTATAATCTAATGCACATCAAAAGGGGGAATTTTGACACGATGGTATGTGTAAGGAGGAGACCTATTTTCTTGATGATAGTTGCTTTTAATAATTTGCTGAATAGTTTTGTCAAAATGCTAAATGGGGAGATTGCTGGGACTTTAACTGCCTTTGGTTTAGCTGGTGCATGACTTTTTTGAACATCACTTGGGACAACAAGTTTGAACAATTAAAGTGATGTTAGATTTGTTGGCATTTGTGACTTATTTTTATCTTGGATTCATTTTACCAAATTTGTGACTTATTTTTATCTTGGATTCATTTTACCAAATGATCTCAAGTTCAAGCTAAAATTAATGTTATTTTTGCTATAGAATTTATTTTCGAATGTAAAGGGGAAGAGGAGATTCTTGTTCGACAACAAACTTTATCCTTATCACGTTAGACTTGGGTCTTTCCTGGTGCTGGAACTGTTTTAAATTTGCTTAGGGATATAAGTTTGCCTCCAAAATTCAAATTATGGATAAATGATTGAATTTAAACTGTGTTTTATTTGGTGGAAATGTAGATCAAATCCAACTTATAAATTTATCATTTCACTGCTTTTTGGGACATCCATTGGGATGCTTATGGGAGAGTTTGTTTTATAAATTCTATTTCTATTTGTTGTAAAGTGTTGCACTATTGTGTTCATGTATTCTTTGAAGAGTAAAAGTTGTTTGTAAGTGAGATGTTTGGGGTGAGTGATTGTAACATTGGAGTTCTTTGTTGAGGACGCAATTATCTCACAGTGTAAGAGTTAATTGGACTTTAACCAATAGAATTTTTGATCCATTGTTGAATAAAATAATTTACTGAATAAGACTCCACAAAATAAAATTGTTATATGAATTATGTTAACAAATCTTATGTAGCACTTTATTGTTTTGCTTTACTCTCTTTCAATCTACTTGCTATTCTACCTAATTCTAGTCTCTGTTAGAAGATTAGTTGGGACATTGAGGTAGGACATACATGATACTTTTTTAGAAAAATTGAAGTTTTACTGTTTTTGTCTCAAACATCCCACCAAAAATGCAATGGAAAGAATTATGGAAGGTCTTTGAATATCCAAGAGAAGATCATATAAATATATATATATATATATAAATTTTTTTTTTCCTTTAAATAAAAAGATCATATATAATTTCATGTTTTACAGCTTATTATCTTCTTCGTATTACACGGCCCTTACAGCCTGGAACCTTGGTTCTTTAGGGAGAAATTTTTGCTGAACATAAACAGACATATAATCACCAAACACAAACTTGGGATAAGTTTGATCCATTTCTTCATTCGTTTCCTTCACCAGTTGTGGTGCAGGAGCAATGGTGGCTTTAAGTGAAGGATTATAAAACGAAGCAATGGATAGCCTGTTGCCATCAATGGTGCTCAAAACACGGTGCCAAGCACTCTTATATCGCCCATTGCTGAGGACTTCGATTTGGTCACCAGTGTTGATGACAATCGTGTTCTTCAATGGCTGAACATCGATCCATTCCCCATCTTTAAGTACTTGAAGGCCGCCCACTTCGTCATCTTGGAAGAGTAAGATGACGCCACCGGCATCGGTGTGGGCCCGAAGACCAGTGACCTTCTCAGGGTTCGGGCATGGCGGATAGTGGCACAACTTGGTGCCGAAGAATGCATTGTTTTCACCTCCTTCACCATTGAAAGCTTTCTTCATGTACCCCTTTGGTAACCCCAAGTTTTCATCCATTACTTCCATGATTTTTTCAGCCAATATTTTCAACTCATATCTGAATTCCTTCATGGTTTCCCTGTCATCGACAAGAGCACACACATAGATATATAATCATAAACCAAAGCAATTTAACGAATATTTTAGCTTGTTAAGAACTGATTAATCTTGCTTACTGAAATCCCGATGTTTGATATGACCATTCACTGACATTATCATCCATCAAAGTTATAACATCTTCCCAATCCACATTCTCCAACTTTTCATCGCCACTTTCATTCAACAAATTCACCACCTTTGAGTTCTTGAAATTCTCTTCCCTTTCCACCTTATAGAACTCTGATGAAACCTTCTTCACCCTCTCCAGCAGCTCCTCTGCAATCCCATTGTTCACCAACTACAACAAATACACATATTTACACACACATAGATCAAACCCAATTTGCAGCACGATGTAGGTTAAAGATAAGAAAGAGGTACCTGAAAGAAACCCCATTCCTCGCATGCATTTGCAATCTCAGCCAATGTCTTGGCCCTCTCGTCGCCATTGAGCTTAGAAAAATCAATCACCGGAATCGCCATTGAAAAGAAAAAGAGTGGAAAAGCTTACTTAGCAAAGTTTGCACTAGTTTTATGGTGGTTAAATTAGCAATGGAAAAAGGGGTTGTTGCCCAATTTATAGCAAAGAAAAAGCAAGGAGGTTCTTCCTCCCGCCATGTTGGATTTGACAAATAACTATTGTTATTGTTTCTGAAGCAACCATTAATGGTGATGGGGTGAGGTGTAGCCGGCGGACGATGACACAATTATTACTAAAAGCAAGGTCAATGCTTTGAGATGTTTACGGGTAATTAATGCACGACAAAAGCATATTTTACCTGGGGATTAATCATTTGCTAATATAAGTTATCATCATTTAAAGTGATTAAATATTGAAAATTTCATATTCAAATATGAATGTCATGTATGACGTAATCAAAGTTCTGAATCATCATATTCAACTCTTAATCATAAATACGCTTAGCCTTGGGTAATTAGTTCTTTTTCGTAAAATTTTGAAAGTTGTAATATGTTGAATTGGTATATTTGGAGTTTATTCTCTATATTTTTATTCTTAAGTATTTAGTTTTATTTTTTAAATTCAAAAATTTAGGTACATTTGTTAATACTGTTGAAATTCTAATATTAATTTTTTTGGTGATACATTTAAAATTGGGTAAATCACACCAACAGTCACTCAATTTTGGGATAGCTAACAAAACAGTCACTCAGATTTCAATTCAGTCACTCAACTTTTAAAAAATAACAAAACAGTCACTACTAACCATTTTCCGTTACATCTGTAATGGAGCTATTGTTTTCCGTTATTGACTTAACAGAAATGTCATTTTCCATCCCCCTCCCTCTTCCCCACCATCCCTCCCCCTATCACAAGCCCCTTTACTTTTTTGCAGACCTCTCCACCATTGCCCTCTCCCCCTCTTCCCCCTATTCCTTCTTCACCATCATTCCTCTCACCCTCAACACAGCTTCCAATGAATTAAGGATGTTGAAGTATACACACTTGTATTAGTTAACCAGCAGAACTGGTAAAGACCTTCTGCAAGCAACGTCGAGAGGAATGATTCCTTAGCTTCGTGACTGAGCGTGCCTGCAAAAGAGCAAAAAAGTTGTCTTCATATATATGTACTACTCATGCCCACAAATAAATGCACCATACAGTTTGGGAACTCTAATTAGATGGCTTAACCAGAACTTAAGAGAAATAGTTCTTACGTTCTATCACAGGATTTGAGAACAAAGGAAATTCTTCCTCAAGCCTAATTACGAATATCTTCTGAGTTCTGAAGTAATCCAGAATCAGTTCCTTCCAAATTTGTATTTGTTTCTCACGAGTCTCCCTCACTGGCTGCAAACTGCATATAAATCAATCCCAATCCTTGAAAAGCTTGTTAACAATTCAGGTGAATAAAATGACAAAGATGGTGACAATGGTGAAACTTTTCTAGAGACAAAACATTTTAGCTCCACTTTCATATCATGTTCTGATACACATTAAAGAGTAAGAAATATTAAGGCTCCGTTCGGAATATACTTTGGACATGGTAGCTTTGCTGAGGATTAGAGGAATGATGGTGAAGAAGGAATAGGGGGAAGAGGGGGAGAGGGAATTGGTGGAGAGGTCTATAAAAAAGCAAAGGGGATTATGATAGGGGAGGGATGGTGGGGAAGAGGGAGAGGATGGAAAATGGCATTTCTGTTAAGTCAATAACGGAAAACGATAGCTCCATTACAGACGTAACAAAAAATGGTTAGTGGTGACTGTTTTCTTATTTTTTGAAAGTTGAGTGACTGAATCAAAACCTGAGTGACTGTTTTGTCAGCTACCCCAAAGTTGAGTGACTGTTGGTGTAATTTACCCTTTAAAATTTAAAAAAAAAACTCACTTGATATACATGAAACAAAAAATGAAATTATAATGGACTAGAATTTGATTGAAAAATTTAACAGTGTTAACAATTTTTAAAAGTTCAATTTAGACTAACTAATAACGTTATAAAAGTTGAGATACCAAATTATGTCAAAATTAAAGTATAAAGATTAAATTTCAAATTTGAACAAAAAATAGGCATTAAATATGGAATTTAACCATTCTTTATAATTTCAAAAAATTAGAGGGATTAGAATTGATATATTTTGACCATTAATTTCTGATGTAAAAAAAAAAAACAATTATTGGACAAGTCTCATGTTCCTTTTATATATAATAGTATAGATTAAGCACATTTATTTTTTTTCTATGGCTACCATAGTTAGTAATTCTTGTTTTTATAGGGTAAAATATTCAAAACTCATAAAAATTATTTTTTTTTTAATGTTACTGACATGGCATGGTACATCAACATCTTTACATGTGGCATGCCACATGTCATTTTTATGAATGTTTGCAGTCACATCAGCATTATTAACGATTAAATCAGTTAATTGGCTAAATTAGACTTAAAGTCGAATTTTTTTTAATTAGGCCTTTAGGCCATTTTTTATTATTTAGCGAAATAGATCATTTTTAGGGGAGAAAGAGAACGGGAAGCGCGTCCGGCTACGTGCACTTTCTACACAAGTGGCAGGAAAGCATGCCCAACTGGGCACACTTTCCCTTTCTCTCTCCTAAAAACCCTAACTATTTTTAATATTTTTAAGGTTAGGGTTTAGGGTTTAGTGTATTTTTTAAGGTTTACGGTAAAACTACAGAAGTTCATAAGTAGATTGAGGGGTCGGGGATGTGATAATGTGCCTCAAAACACATACAATTCATATGTCATGGCAAGATAGGACCATCACCTCATAAACCCATTGTGGGGAAATCTGGTTTCAAGGTAATAATGCTTGATATGATCAAGGATCGAAGTCTAGGTGGAGGCTTCAATCTGCGATCGTGATGCAATCATGGGTTCGAGTATAACTGGAGGGCCAAGTGACAGTTGTTACGCGGTTAGGAGTTCAAGCTTTTTGGATACCCGTAAATGATGTCCTATATATACCATACATAAGATTGAGGTCATAACCAAACGTAAAAACTTTGGCGACTTTCGGTGTAATCAATGTTCTTTTTTTCTCTATTTCCAAGGAGACGGTATCTTTGACATTTCATTCTTATTTGTTGGCTGACACCGATGTGGACATAAGAGGGATCTTAGGTAGAGAGCGGATGTTCCAGCATATGAGAGGTCAAACTCGGGTCGACACGGTAGCAGTTGTAGTTATTAATAGTTTGTTTAATAACGAAACCTATTGTCGTCTTGAAAGGAATATCACCTTTACTGCACTGTAATAGACACCTCGAAAAGATTGAGCTTGTAGCCACGTAACGACCATTAACTGTCTCCTTTATTATACCCTGATCCATTATTGCATAACGGTCGTCGATAGAGACCTCCACGTAGACTTTCACCCTTGACCATAGAAAGCAAAACCACCCCGGAACTTAACTTCCCTAGGATAGACTTCGGAGGTAATGGTCCCTAATCGGTATGGTATATGAAATGTGTGCGGCTTGAAGCGATATTGCATCACCAACGACTCAAGAATACCTCGAACATTAAGGAAATATTTTTAGCGACCAGAATTGTTATCACCCAAAAATGATTTATGGAGTACGGGTGGAGAGTGTGTGGGAAAAGATGGTTAAGAAACAATGAAGCTTGGTGTGTGTAACCCCTTTTATAGGCACAGGAAAGGGTCTATTTGCAAAAAAAAAAAAATCCTTTCATTGAAAAATCGTTTCAGGAGTGATGAAAATATTCAAAATGTGGTTAAAACATCTGAAAAATAAGAAGCATCAGACTTTTAACTATGGAAGGAAGCAATTTTGTTAGAGAAAGCACGTCCAGCTAGGCGTGCTTTCTTATCAGGTCAGCAGGAAGGCTCGCCCTGCTAGGCGTGCTTTCTATAAAAAAATTTCTTTCCTACTGAGGGTACAAGCAACTTTTCAGGATACTCGAGGAGTACGTTATGAGATGCAGAATAATTGGGGAACCCAGGTGCGATGAAATTATACGAATTTTGAACGTGCTTTGAATATGGATTGCATCATAACAAATGCAACAAATGCGTGCATTCGTAAACGAATTTCAAAGCACGTATTCTCTTTCTTTATATATAATTTTCCTATAAATGAGACGTGATTTCCATAACTTAGACACGCATCAAACTACTAACAAACATTAAATAGTTGTGTTGTGAGAGTTGTGTGTACTTCTTTGGACAACCCTCTACTTATTTTTTTTCATTTTTTTCATCCAATTCATGACGAAAATTGAAATTAGTTGACGAGTGAAATCAGTTATTTACTACGACGGTCAAATCTGTAATACAGAGGTTAGGGTGGTGTTTGTAACAACGAAGTCTGTGGAAATGGCATTCAGTACTACCATTCAATTGCATAAGTTACAAGCCAAAATTAGGAGAAAAGTCAGGGGATCGACTTGAGGAAGGATTTCAAAGTTCTATTGACCCCTATAGGTATGACCTATTCAAAATGACTCGTGAGGTTTAACTCGAGACGATCACATCATCACACTACTTAAGCGAAAATATTTTAATGGAGTTATACATCGAGTTCACCGAGGCTGATGGATTTGGCCCATCTTCGACCACCATTGCGGCAAACAAGAACCAAAGTCGAAGTAAAAAGTATTACTACACGGTTATGCGGTGGGTTCATTGGTCTATTACAAAGCGACTACTACGATGTTCCCAAAACATCGTTAGGCAGACACTCATCGATCTTTGGCATAAATCTAAACTTTGGTGGTCAGTACTTGTCAAGGTTTAAGCATAACCCAAATTTAGACACTCGAGTTCGACATTCAATCAGTGCGTTCGATTTCAACTTCAGCACTAGGTCGATATCATGAGGCAGAAGCAATTATACGGTGAGATCATCGATGTACAACGGTTATTAAACCGATTCATTTTTTGGCAGAAATATAAGTTACAAGAGAACCGATGACCTACTCCTTTAGACGAGGATCGGCAAGGGTATGACCAACCTCCTACTTAAAGGTGACAATGAAGGTACAGATAAGGAAAAAAGATACGATCGAGAAAGTAGATGCAGGTGAGGAAGAAGGGACAGCGGATTCAGTTGACAAGGAGAAGTCAAACCTTGAGCCAATTCGACAATGTGGCCCGAATGGTTCAGAAGTGGCACTATTTTTCAAACCAAAGCTGGTTCCAACGAAGCTGGAACCTTACAGGTCTGACAATAACTCCTTAGACAATTTTTCGGATACAGATCCGTGATTCAGGGCATATGAACCTTTGCCCTACATTAATAACATCGACCTATCGATTGAGGGTGGTTTAAAGTTTCCGCGACTACCGCACAGAACACCTGGTCTTGCAAGCACATCTCGTCATGTACGAGTGTTAGAAGTTTGAATGAAATACCCGAACAAAAATTTTTTCCTTGCTGTACTAAAGTGGTACAACTTCAAGAACTGCATTAGCTACTTTGTCACAAAGTCTCGCTCTGAGAAATTTGAAGGGAAGTGTGCAATACGAGACAGGAAGTGGAAGTGAAAAATAATGGCATCTCTTCATAAGAAAATTAGGTTGTGGGCGATAAAGAAGTATTTTGGTCCACATACCTGTGTTGTGATAGGTTCAAGTCACGATCATTCGAGGCTAGACTCGGACATGATTTCTGATATAATTCTATCAGTGGTGAAGACAAGTCCCAGGATTTCGGTCCTAGTATTGATTGTGAACATCTGCTCCCAGTACGAGTACACTCCAATGTACTACAAAGCATGGGTTACAAAATAGAAGGCTATGGATAAGTTTCATCACGAGTGGGACAGTTCGTACAACTATCTGTGGAAATACTGTCAGGTATTGGATCGATACGTACTAGGTTACATAACCTATCTGAAACATACTAAGCGTACTTCGATGATCAATTGGTACTTGGGAAAAGAGTGTTTCATCGAGTCTTTTGGACCTTTGAGTAATGCAGAGAGGCTTTCCAGCACTGTAAGCCCTTGGTTCAAATTAATAGTACCTGGCTATACAGAAGGTTTCAACATCGTTTATTGATTGTCATTGCTCATAACGGTAATTGTAGGATTCTGCTGATAGCGTTTGCAATAATTCCTGGAGAAACAATAGATGACTGGAATTTCTTCCTAAACCTATTTCACCTTCATGTTTGCTCGCAGCCCAACATATGTGTCATATCGGACAGCTGACCTAAAATATTATTCATGATTGAGCGTCATAGTAGCCCTTGAGATCACACCCATCATCGATACTACTTATGACATGTGGGGTCGAACTACCATCAAAAATATCCTTTAGAAACTGAGCTAGACCTAGTCATTGACATGGGTTTGTAGTTCCAACTATTTAATATATACATTACAGTGCTTCTATTATTCAGGTGTTTGTTCCTTGTAATAATGGGTAGGTGTTTATCAACAGGTTACGAGCTCATCTAATGTCGATTCCATCAAATGCTAAACAACTTGAGCACCATCAACGGCTACGATTCGGTGTACCTAACGAATATACCGTTCAAATAGTGGACACAATTGTACGAAAAGGGGCCTATGATACAGGCACATAACGTCAAACTTACTGAGTGCGTCAACTCTGTACTGGAGGGGACGTGTCATTTACCTGTGACCTTGATTGTCAAGGAAACATACTTCTACCTGGCCACATTATTTTTGAATAGGGTGGCGGCATATGCTGGACAGATAGCAGGCAGTGGTATTGGGTACGATGACGTTATAAAGGAGACCTGAGGAAACACAGCGAGGGCGAACACTATGTATGTAGTGTGCCACTCGTGTTGAAACCTTGATTTTTGAGTCACGGAGTACACTAGGCCCAATTAGGACATTCCGACGACATCATATCGTGTGAACCTTACAGTAGAGACTTACGATTGTAGGAGATTCTAGGCATTTTAGTTCTCATGCCCACATGTATTTGCCGCATGTGAAAACGTACGAATTGAGTATGGCATTACATCAACGACGTCTACCAACTAGAATAGATTCACAGTGTGTAGAGTCTTAAATTCCCGACCGTCCTAGATGAAATTATGTGGCTGATGGTGTCCAGCGCCGTACGAGTTGGCACTGAATAAGGGGCTACGTCGTGTCCTCCATTGGATCTTTAGGGAGCTCGTTGAAATTATCCTCCAACCAGTTGATCGATATTTGACCACCTTCAAACTTGTCCGGGACCTTCCCCAACAATGCTCTACAGATGTCCACTTTACTCAGAACGACCACTGATCTCGTGATGACTGGCCCATCCACCGACAGATTAAGTTGTAGCGCTACATCCTCGAGTGTGATTGTACTCGCCGCATGAAAGGTGAAAAGCGTGTGTTTCAAGCCTCCATCTTTCCACCAACACACTAATTAGAGTAAGATCAAGTTTGCAGCCCCTGGTCATGCGAGACACATGCAATAATCCAACCTTTTGCAAGTGGCCACAAATTTCAAGGATCATAGACTTTCTCATATTATGAATGAAGCCCTCTAGAACACAATCATCCGCCTATTTACACAATAAAAGAATTTTAAATTAAAAATAATTAAATTTAACATAATTTAAAATAACGAAATTTAAAATTTCGTCTTACCATTACTGCTTGGGTGGTGGAAAATATGTTTGTTGTCGAAGCGGATTAGAGAGGCAGTCATTCGTGAGAAATTGATTTGAACGAATAAAGTACGAGATAATTAAAATATATTTTTTTAAATAAAAATATTGAAAAAATTTAAAATGAGAGAGTTGAGAAAGTTGAGAGAAGGATGTGAATGAAAAAAATAAAATTTGGGAGGGTATTTATAGGGTAAAAAAAAGTTACCGTTGAAAATTTTTTATTTTTTTTACCGTTGGTGCGGCAACGTTCAAAAAGTCATTGCTTTGTTACCGTTGATGGAAAGCTCGTCCAGTTGGACGCGCTTTCCCTTTCTCTTTCCTAAAAACGACATATTTCGCTAAATAAAAAAAAAAGGCCTAAAGAGCTAATTAAATAACAAAATCGACTTTTAAGCCTAATTTTGCCCAATTAATTAATAATTTTCGTTAACAAAAATATCTAATTGAATTTTTTTTGTCATTAAAGACTCAATATAGTATACTTTTTTTAACGCTCAAATAATTTTTCTTTTTATTTTTATTAAGGGTCATTAAGTTTTTTATTAAAAATAAATTATTCGAACCACTATATTTAACTTTTATCTAAAACTATTCAAATAATATAATTATATTAATAAAATAAAATAAAAGTACATAATTTCACAAATCAAAACTTATACAATGTGAACTATAATATAAAAAAATTTAATAATTAAATTTAAACAATACCAAATTTCAAAGTTGAAATATTCCAAAAAGAAATTGTAAAAATATAGAATTAAATCAAGGTCGCATGATCTAAGTGTCAATCATGTGCACTATGTTCTCTATTTTCTTGCTGAAAATATCATAAATTCTATCTTTAAAATAAAACTTATTTATTTGTGTAGTTTTAAATCTTTGCCGACTCTCACCCCATATGCCTTAATGTCTAATATGTTTTCACTCATCCCACATGAACATGTTAACCCATTGTTTAAAGGCTAAGCAAAGCATATATTTTAAACAATGCCAAGCTATCATTAATTTATAATATTCACATTGTCAACTCCATTTACTAATATAATCAATCAAGCTTTTCAATTCAAGACTTTAATTTATTTTATTTATAGAAATAAATTTAAGAGATAAATTTTTGAAAATTTACTATTCAAATTTCAGCACATATAATCTCTCAGATTAAAACATAAAAAAAAAATCTTTAAACATAAAATTTAATTCAATTTATTCATGAAATTACTTGTTAAAAGTAATATTCAACGAGGATAGAATTCAAATGCAATCAAATATTATCTTTCTACGTAAACATCTTTTACAAAAAAAAAAAGTTTAAAAGGGGTGGATTGGGGATATATGTAATTTAATAATTGACTCTTTTTATTTTGAAAGTTTATTAAGGGTGGTGTTTGATTAAATCGAATTAAATTAAGTAAAAAATTTCGAGTTAATCGAGTTGATGAATCCTATTTTATCATCCTAACTCGATTTGAATTTTTTTTTAATTGAGTCAAGTGAAATGAAATTCAAGTTGAGTTGAATCGAGTGAAATTGTTCGAGTTAAATTAAAAAATTAAACATGTCAAATTAAAATCTTGTTATAGTACAACTAATTCCATGTTAGAGCACATAATAATTTGAAACAATATATATTTGAAAACTTTTTCAAAGCAAAATAGGAAAAAGAAAGATACTTTAGTATGATAAACTTGAATCATTAATTAACTTATTTAGGTCTCAAAATTATTATTTTAGAAATTTTTTAAAATTTTAACTTTTTTATATATTCTTTATATTGTTTTTTATTTTTTATAATTTTTTTAAAAATATAAATTTTGAAATTTTTATAAATATTTTGAATTTTATAAATTATTTTGATTTTTTTGTAATTTTTGTTGAGAGAGACCAATTTGCTCATTTTCAAAATTGACAATGACCAAAGGAGTATTTACACCAACCTATTTTTCAAATTATTCGGGTTATTTGAATTATACAATTCAACTCGAAACTCAAATTATTTATTCGAGTTTACTCAAAAAAAACTAAATAACTTGAAATTCAATTTTTTTAATTTTTTTAATCGAATCGAATTTTACTCACCCTTAATTTATTATAACATTCTTTACCAAAAACTATTATATCATTCGCTTTCTTAAGTTGTGTAAGGCTTACCAAAATTACTTTTATTTTGTCACACTTAACCAGAAATGAAGTGACAATAATTTTGTGTAAATTTTCAATTAACATTAATCTCAAATTTAATTAATGAATAATTAAGGTTATTGCAAACACTAAAATCCAATAAATGAAAAAATAATACATTAATATATAGAGTTAAACTGAAACTACTAGTAATTAATTACTTGTGCAATTTTATTTTGGTAGTTTAGGGGAAATGAACTGTAATTGAAGCCTCTTTGACCATTAAACGTGATCATTATTCCAGAAAACGTCTGAATGTTAGGGTGCATTATTGAAGAAACTAGCTAGCATCACAAAATTAATTAATTGATTTAATTCATACATCAAAGCATTAATTTGCTATTAATATTCGAATCTCCTATACTCCCAGAACATTACATGCATAATAGGCAATGTTTTGGATGTTTACATGCCACACAATTATTGCACCACCATGCCTCACATCTAATTAGCTTTACTTGGTTAAGCAAAATATTAACAATTTGTACTATTTGAATTATTTCAAAATTTTTAAATTATTATTCAAATAATATTGAGTGAACGATTAATAATATTTTTTTATTTTTGAAATAGTAATCTTAATTCAGATCACAAGTATATTTGAAATTATTCAAATTGAGTAACCTATTACTCTTAGATATATCAAAATACAAGAGTAATTAAAGTTGAATTTTTAACTATTTTAATTAAATGCCCAAACAAATACTAACAACAAGTCATGGAGATTGTTGGTAATAGTTTTTTAGAAACATTGAAAGTAGAAAATTTCAACTATTAATTAAAATATATATAATGTCGTTCTAATCTAACTAATTAGTAAATGATGACCATGACTTCAATTCATTATTAATTTTGTTAATTAAGTATTGATAGAATATGGATTTGTTGTCAATTGTCAACAAATTAATTTGCAATTAAAAAAACTAATTATGCATGATTAATTAATATCAATGTACAAGTGGTACATATTACTAAAAGAAGAAATCTCCGGTCCTTTTGAAACTTCCTTTTTTTTTTTTTTTGTTCATTACATAAGCTGATATGTTCTCATTGACAAAGAAATTAGTCAATAAACTAAGTTCATTATTAATTTATTCCCATATTTTATATTACTTAGTCAATTCTTTTTGGATTTTTTTTCTATTTTGGGATTATTAAGAATTTTTGGGGGAAAAAAAGAGTTTAACAAAGTTTCCGCTTTTAAACTTTTTTTTATACCAACTTTTATAGGTTGAAAGGTTTTTAAGTGGGCATAATGTAATATTTAGATTTTAATATTTACAATTTTTTTAAATTTGGTCTTTATGTTTTTAATTAAATTTGACTCTCAATCTTTTAAAAAGAGTCAATTTTTAATGTGATATATAAGACAAATAGTGTTATATTACCATAATGCTCACATGAATTGCCATGTTAACAATGTTAAAAATTAATATTTTAGTCACATTTCTGTTAAAAAAGTTGACTTTGACTATTGGTTTTAGAAAAGCTAAGGGTCAAATTTAGCTCTAAAATGGAATAAGAATCAAATTAATAGAAAATTGTAAATGTTGGGAGCTAAATTATCATTATGCCTTTTACGTATCAAGGAATATTCGTATGAAAATTGTTATACATCAGTGATCACCAGGTAGGATCTGGGTTGCCTACCCGTAACCCAGATAGGTCTCACCAGATGATTGAGTGTGATGCGAATCGTGAGAGCACGGCAAAGAGAGCCCATGGATCTAGCTCACAAGGAGAGCTCACACGAACCAAGGGAAGGTCGTGGTCTCAGTTCGCATATACCCAATGACCTCGCAGAAGGGAGACCGCATGGTCTAGTAGGCAACCCAGAGTGAAACACGTGTCCAGCATGCCTGAAGTCCACTCAGAATGTCAGTCCTAGGAATAGTGAGGTCAAGTCATGAACAGTGGGGTCATGTCGTGTATAGTAATAGCATGTATAAATACCTAAATGTTCCCATTAAGAACATACGAGATAAAATTACTCAACAATTGGTGCAGTGAGCGTGGACAAACTTCCGAGCATCAGATTTCTTCAGTTCTAGAGTAGAAATGGCTCACCTAAACGAGAATTTCCCCTTCAATCTTCCGTCGAGACAAGCTGGAGCACCAGGTTCTGACAATCAACACAACAGAACTAATTTGTTCACCGGATGGTTCACCGATAGACCGAAAAACTTCGGTAATGCAATTTATTAGAGAGTTTCTGGTCCTTTAAACCTGAATGTTTCCATCAATCAGGGTTGTCATTTCCTCTTAATCAATAGGCACACCCACATCAGTCCTTTGCTCTTCAGGAGCAAATGAGGTTCATGAGGGAGCAGGTGGCCGTTCAGGAGGCGCGGTTCGAGCAACAACAGGCTTTTCAACAGGAACTGCTGAAGCAAAACGAGGAGTTGAGAAAGAAGATGCATTCTGACAACTCTGGTTTTCAGGATAATGAGAATATATAAGACGAGGTCTCAAGCATGTAAGTAAAAGAGTGGTAGAATGAGATGGATGAGTTGCGGAGGGATGTAAGGGTGTTGCACCTTAAATCTCAGGATATGGATTGGATGTTCTGTTCTAACAATCCATTGGCCCCTAAAATTACAACAATGAATTTGTCGCATGACTTTAAAGTACCAAAGTATATGTTCGAGGAAAGGAAGGACCCGCGAGCCCATTTGGTACAATACAATGACTTCATGAATGTACTGGGGCATCAAATGCTTCAAAGTGTAAGGTCTTTTCCACGACCCTTAAGGGAAGTGCCAAAGACAAGTACATGTCCCTTCCCCGGGGTTCAGTTCGAAGTTTTTCGTAGTTAGGAAAAATGTTTTTAGGAATATTCAGGGCCCATAGAGTAATCATGAGTACATCTATGGGGTTGATGTCAGTGAAGCAGAGAAAGGGCAAGCTCTTCAAGATTATGTGAAGAGGTTCCATGCAGCAACCCTTAATACAAAGAATTTGGAAGACCAGTGGGCCATGGATGCATTTATAATAGGGGCACAGAATGATCACGTACAGTGATCATTTACCCATAATAAGTCGTAAAGTTTGACTGACTTATACGAGCAAGCCCACAAGTCCATAGAACGGAGGAGATTAAGAGAGCGTCGCGTGGTACCTTTTAGAAGGAGGATAGATAGTTTAGGAATAGTGAAGGACCTCGCAATAGGCAAGGCCCTCTTGATCAGTCATTGCGAATAAGGAATGATAGGTCGCAGAGAAATCAAGCTTAAGGCGATTCTCCTAGGGCTCCCTAGAGGTCTCAGCCAAAGCGCACCAGGAGATACGTTCCCCAGGGTAGGTTTAAGGCTTACACCCCCTTGAATGTCATTCGTGCCTACATTCTCAACCAGGACAAGAGCCTTGGCATCCTACTCAAGCCATCCTCGATAAGGAGCACTGCAAGAAGGTTGAATTTAATAGATAGGTGTGCCTTCCACAATGACATGGGACACAAAATTAATGATTTTCACACTGAAGGATGCTATAGATTAGGCAATGCGAAATGGTAAGCTCGCAGAGTTTGTGAACTAGATTGGTTTCTAACAGGGTCAAGGCTCGCATAGTGATCCTAAGGGTAAACGGAAAGTTAAAGGTATCATCCATGTGATTGTAGGTACGGATGAAGAGTGGGTTGGTTCCAGTACAAAAAGGAAAGCACACATAAGAAGCATAATGTTAGTCAATGACCCTAAAAAGTCGCGTTCACAAGGCAGATGGAGTTTTGAATTTGGAAATGATGATGAGGAATTGGTCTGTGATGAATAGGGTAATAATCTAATGATTCTCTTAGAAAAAATTAAAAGTTTTGAAGTTAAAAGGATACTTGTAGACAATGGAAGTGTAGTTAAGGTGTTGTCTTGGGATGCATACTAGAAGATTGGGTTGAAGCAGTAAGTGTCGTTTACGACTAATTTGTTGTATGGTTTTACGACCAATCCTATTGAGGTAAAAGGCTTGATCACTTTGCTAGCCACTTTAGGGGATGGCGAGTACACGACTACAGAGTATGTTCAGTTCTTCATTATAGATCACTCAATGGTGTACAATGCTATCTTCAGGCAACTGATAATGAGGATGGAAAAAATGGTGATTGCAACATTCTGCATAAAGTTCAAGTTCCCGACGAGGACTTGGGTTGGGTTCTTGAAATCAAATCAGCGAACTGCAAGCCAGTGCCATATGTTGTCTGTTAAGTAAGTGCGAAAGTCTATGGTTGAAGGGCAGAGTTTACAGGGAGTAGAGTTGGGGGCCAGGTTTTGAAATTAGATAGTTTGGATGTAAGGGAAGATGAGAGAAGCAAAAAATCCAAGGCCACGAAACATACTGAAACTTTGCAGCTATTTTGTGACAACGAATAAAAAACTATCAGAATCTCATCAGGGTTGGTGGTAGAAGAAAAGAGCATGTCGGTCTGATGTTTGAAGGAGAATTTGGACATTTTTTCATGGTCAACAGCGGATATCTTGGGAGTTGATCCCCAAATAATTGTCTATAAGTTGAACGTGCTCCCAAAAGCAAAGCTAGTGAAATAGAAGAAGAGGAAATTCGTAGCACAGGTGGTGGAAACAGTAAGGAAAGAAGTAGCTAAACTATTTTTGATAGGTTTCATCAGGGAGGTAGAGTATCCGGATTGGGTCTCGAATGTGGTTATTGTGAAGAAAGCAGATGGAAAATTTTTATTGATTTCACTAACCTCAACAAAGTGTGCTCTAAAGACAGTTGTCCTCTACCTTCGATTTACCGTTTAGTTAATGCCTCTACAAGTCACAGATTTATGAGCTTCATGGATGCTTTCTCATGCTCTAATCATATCTTATTGGATTAGGGTGACCAGGAAAAGATAGATTTTATCACAGAAGAAGGGTTTTTATGCTACTGAGTTATGTCTTTTGGCTTTAAGAATGCGGGAGCAACCTACCAGAGATTAGTGAACAAAAATTTTCAAAAACTAGATAGTCGCGAACTTGAGGTCTATGTGGATGACATGTTGGTAAAAAGTAGGTCAATGGGGGAGTATGTGCGAAGCTTATCCAAGACTTTTACAGTCCTAAGGGCTCACAACATGAAGCTAAACCCTTAAAAGTGTGCCTTCGATGTGCGAACTGGCAGATTTTTGGGTTTCATGGTTTCAAAAAGAGGGATAGAAGTAAACTCGGAGAAGATCCATGCGATCATGGAAATGCCTCCCTCGCGAACAATAAAAGAGATACAGCGCTTTAAAAGTAGAGTGGTGGGACTCAATAGGTTCATTTCCAAGATGGGGGACAAGTGCCTCCCTTTCTTCAACGCTTTGAGAACTTCTTTTTCCTATCCTGGAGAATATCAGGTAGCCTTTGAAGAATTGAAGTTGTATATTACCTCCCCTCCGCTTTTGAATTCACCTCGAGTAGGATAAACTCTCTATCTATATTGGGTTACCTCAAAGGAGACAATTGCAGCAGTGTTAATCAAATTAAAGGGTATTCACCAATTCCCAGTGTATTACATTAGCAAAGTACTCTAGAACGACAAGATGAGGTACTTGAAAATAGAGAAGTGTATTTTTTTCTTCGATGCAGCTCACAAGTTGCAGCCATACTTTCAACCCCACTCAATCGTTGTCATGACTAATCAGCCTATGAAGTAAGTGTTGTCCAAGGTAGACACCTTAGGATGGGTAACAAAATAGGGTATTGAGGTAGCTGAATTTGGAGTAGAGTTCGCTCCATGAACAACGATAAAAGGGCAAGTCTAGCTGATTTCATGGTCGAATGTTCGTTTGAGCCACCTGCCAATTCCTCAAGTAACCCGATTTATAAATGACAAACTCTATATTACGTAAGGAAAAATAATATATTTAAACTATAATCCACTACAAATATTAATGACAGTCATTGATCCACTATGTCATCTCTATAATAGCTTACGAAAAATTTCCAATTTGTACTAAAATTTGTTTTCTATTGGTTGCATGCAACATAGTAGTTAGTCTACTATAGGAGGAAACTGTGACCACTAACAAATCAAAAGATTGGTTGGTTTATATTGATGGATCTATGGCAAAGGCTGGATCAGGCGCATGAGTACTCTTGGTGGACCCCGAAGGAAACAAGTGCCAGTATAGACTTTCTTTTGAATTTCAGACATCTAATAATGCTACTGAGTATTAGGTGTTGGTATCAAGGTTACAATTAGCTTGGCACCTTAAAACGAGATAACTTATAGTTCATATAGATTCCTAATTGGTTGCCAAATAGTTGACGAGTATGTGGTTAAGGAGTCAAGGTTGAAGAAGTACCATGGAATTGCAACCCAGTTGCTAGTAGAGTTTGATAAAATACAAGTAAAACAAGTCCCAATGAGCGATAACACACAAGCAGACTCTCTGTCCAAGCTGGCATCATCCATTGTCATTGAGCAAAGGGGAAAGATTCTATTGAAGCACAGGGAATCCCCAAGTTACGATGCACTCAAAGTATATATTATAGATCAAGAAGACACATTGATGACACCTATAGTTCATGTATTGCAGGGGATAAGTGACTGCCCAGATAAAAAAAAGTTTGCAAAATTGCAACATAAAGTTACGAGGTATATATATTTGTGTTACATGTCACACATATCTTAATAATTTTAGTTTATGAACTAGATAACAGAATAAGGAATGATTAGCCATCAAACTACTTGATTGCATAGCAATTTAAAACGATTTATTTTTGCTCTACAATTTCTAGGTAAACCCTTTTAGAGGGTGTACTATATAAAAAAGGATTCTCACAACCACTACTATGATGTCTGACGCCATCGAAGGCTGAGCATGTGATGCGAGAGATACATGAAGAAATTTGTGGTGAACACTTAGGTGGAAGATTGCTTGCTCAAAAAATCATTAGCAAGGGTACTAATGACCTACAATCCAAAAGGATGCACATCATTTAGTTCGCATCTGTGATTATTGCAAGAGAAATGCCAAGATCCAGCGGTAGCTAGCAGAGCATCTCCAGATTATGTCAAGTTCTTAGCTGTGTGGAACCTGAGGGATTGATATCCTTAGCCCGTTCCCAATAGCCACGACACAAAAAAAGTTTATAACAGTGGCTGTGGATTATTTCACTAAATGGATCGAAGCTGAAGCTTTGGCAACTATCAAGGAGAAGCAGATTGTAACAGCCTGATTTTTAGTGGTGACAGAACAATGGTTTTAGGACCACAAATTTCTGTCGTGTTGACTTGTAAATATTATTTTTAGAATAGTCATAGAGTCATTAAAGTTGTATTAAAATTTGGTTTAGAAATATTAACGTTTAGATAGTTAATTAAAGAAAAAGGACTAAATTGAAAAAGGTGCAAAAGTTAGTAATTAGTTTAAGTAAATGAATAATTAGCCTATTAACCACATGAGGAGGGACCAATATAAAAATTAGACCCTAGTAGCTAAGGTTGGATGGCTAAGTAAATAAAATTAATAAATTAGGGTGTTTTGAATGGCAAAATTGTAATTAAAATGAAATTAAAATAAATTTTAGTAAAACAAAATGCTTTTTTCTTCATTTCAATTCTCTATTGCCGAAACACCATACAAAAAAATTGGGAGAATCGGCTAAGCATCTAGGCCTTGCATGTGAGTTCAATTCTTACCTGTTTCTTGTAATTTTTATGTTTTTGAGATCGTTGCAACTAAGTCCAGCTAGCTCATACCTTCATTTTTTATTCTGTTAAAAATTTTGGAAGTTTCCATTGATGAATATTGAATGTTTTTTATGAATGCTATTTATTTGGAGCCTCTATTATGCTATTTGATGAATTTGTAAAGAGATTTTTGTTAAATCTTGATTTTAGGATTAAATTGTGAAAAATATTAGGGTTTGATAGTGAATTTGTTGTTTATTAGGGGCTTTTTGAGGGCCTATAATATTTGGATAAATTATTTATTTGAGAAATTTTAGTTAATTTGATGAATTTCGAGTTAAGGGACTAAATTGTAAAAATTGTAAAAGTTTAGGGTAATTGTGTAAATTCAAAAAATAAAAGGGTATTAATTGTAAAATGGATTTGAAATGAAATATATGCTAATAATTGAAGAATTTTACATTATAGATCAAGAATCTATAGATGTATGATGAAAAGGTAAAATAGCAGAATAGTCTCTGAACTTCTACAATTTCTACGATTCAGTCTAGGTAATTTCATTATATGATTACTATTAATCTATTGAATATTCCATACTATTTCATTATTGGTTGAAATATGGATTTTATTGAGTTATGCTTAACGAAATAGAAATATGGTGATTATTCGGGCTATGTGCCTAGCAGGCTGTGTGCCGATGATTATTCAGGCTATGTGGCTAGCAGGCTGTGTGCTGGTAATTATTTGGGATATGTGCCTAGCAAGCTGTGTACCGGTGATTATCTAGGTTATGTGTCTAGTAGGCTGTGTACCGGTGATTATTCGGGATATGTGCCTAGCAGGCTATGTGCTGGTGTATTAAAAATTTGCATTAATTGGATAGTCTTCGGTTAATTATTAAAGGGAACTTATACTGAACTTACTAAGCTTGTTGATGCTTATTAGTTTGTTTTATTCTTGTAGGACCTTTGGAATCGTTGCTTTGATTGAATCGACTCAGAAGCTCGCGCACTATCATCAACAACTCGGTAGTCATTTTGGTTCTTACTAGTTGGTTTAAGTGGCATGTATTAGGAAATGTTCTATAGTACTTGAATATTTTGTAAGGATGTAAATATTGGAAGTAACTTGTTATACTTGTTTCTAGTAAAGATAGTTGAACCTGTGTGCTTAATTAGGTAAACCTTTTAGAACATATATAAGAAGAAGTATGCTATGTGAATTAGCTTGGTTATAAGTAGTTATGATGCTTAATTTTTTATAAGTGTTTGGTATGTTTGGAAATATAGTGAATTGGTACTCTATTGTGAATAACATTTATGAATGTTAATGCTAGTAGTTGAATGGCATGTTTTGCACCATTTGGTATGTTTTGGTAAGTAAATTCAATGATATGTATTGATGCAATTATGCTTAGAAGTTAGATGATTATTTTGGCCAAATTGGGTACATGGTTATACATGTTTTTATGCTGTCATTTGAGGTGCCTAAGGGTATATTGGTTGTATGATCTTATACCATGTTTGAATTGTTAGAATATGCATGATTTTGGTGCCTTGTTATGGCTTGTATATATGTGAAATTTTGGTTGTAGGTACATGCCAAGATGGGTGAGAAAAATGGCTTGTAAAATGGCCTCTTTTTGGCCACACTGACATGTGTCTCAGCTGTGTGTCCCCTGTAGCTTTCAAAGGGTTACAAGTTAGGTTGTTACACTGCCTAGCACATGGCTTGGCACACGGGTGTGTGGCTTGGCCGTGTGACCCAAGTCAGTGAGTGTGTCCCTATTTCGAATGCCCACATGACCTGAGATACGGGCGTGTCTCTTGGCCGTGTGACCCCTGTAGTTTTGAAAATTTTCCTTGTTTTCTGAAAACTTCTCTAAGTTTCTAATTTATCTTGACATGTTTCTAACGTGTTTTTAGGGCCTCGAAGGCTCATATAGGGGACAATATGTATGACTTGAACTGGATGTAATATGATTATTGATATGATTTTGAAATGTTTGAAATTTATGTTTGTTTGATCTGAAAACTCTGGTAATGCTCCGTAACCCTATTCTGGCGACGGATACAAGTTAGGGGTGTTACACAGATGGAGTCTTTCGTCTAGAAATCGATTGATTGTATGTTTGAAATACACCGCATGGTTATTACAGACAATGGTACAGAGTTTCAAGGAAAGTTCAAAAAATTCTATACTGACCTCTAGATAGCTTTAGCTCAAAATTTTGTAAAAACACCCCAAACCAACAGATTGAAGCTATGAACAAGAAGATTTTGACAACTTTAAAGAATAAGGTGGAAGAAGCCCTTGGTTAGAGGAACTACTTGGAATTTTATGGGTTTTGCGAACTACACCCCACACTGTAATGGAAGAAACAACTTTCTCTTGTTTATGGTGCAGAAGTTGTGATCCATGCAGAGATTGGCATGAGCTCACACAGAACACAACACTTTAATGAGGAAGCTAGTCGAGAGGCTGTCAGGTTCAACCTTGATCCAATTCATGAGCTCAGGGAAACAACTGAAGTTAGAAATGCATTACGCGCTCAGCAAGTTGCTCGCTACTACAATTCCAAAGATAAAAATAAACAATTCCAAGTGGGCGATCTTATCTTAAAAAGTATATAGGCTAGTTTACCAACTTCGCATGAGGGAAAAATGGCTCCAAATTGGGAGGGGTCATATAACATCATAGAAAAATGATTATGGAGCATACAAGCTATTGAGGATGGAGGGCACGGTTATATCACGAAGATGGAATGCCCAACACCTCAAAAAGTATTACGTGTAACTTTTTACCCTTTGAATAAAAAATCTTTCCTTGATAACACTTGTTTTTATTAAAACTAAGGCTTGCAAATTTAACACCACAACCTTCAAATAATTAGAAAAGTTAAAAGCTCCCAACTGTCATTCTAAGCCTCGCAGGTCTAATACTGTGGCCTCCAAATAGTTAGCGAGAGTTAGAAGCTCCCAGCTATCATTTTAAGGCTTGCAGGTTTAATACTGCGACCTCTATAAAATTAGCGAGAGTTAAAAGCTCCCAACTATCATTCTAAGGTTCGCAGGTTCAATATCGCGACCTCTAAACAGTTAGCGAGAGTTAAAAGCTCCCAACTTTCATTTTAAGGCTCACAAGACCGCAGCCTCTAAATAGTTAACGACAGTTAAAAGCTCCCAGCTGTCATTCTAAGGGTCACAGGATTAATATCGCAGCCTCCAAATAGTTAGCAAGAGTTAAAAGCTCCCAACTATCATTCTAAGGCTCGTAGGTTCGATACCATAGCCTTCAAACAGTTAGCGCGAGCTTAAACTCCCTACTGTAATATTATGGTTTGCCAATTTATGACCGCAACCTCTAAAACAATTAGTAAATTTACAAGAGCTCACAGAGTTAAGGCTCACAGCTTAGGTTTAAAAGTGGCTCTAAAATAGCCTAAGCCCCCGAAACTTGTGTGAATTCAAAGTTTTTCTTATGTCTAAAATTTTGCTTGAGTTTGAAAGTTTACTTCAGTTTCAAAATTTGCTTAAGTCAAGAAGCTTAAGTTTACAAAGAGATAGAACATCATGATATTGACAATCGAACTCGAATTTTTTTCATTTCATAAAAATGGAAATACAAAAATTACAAAATTACAAAAGAATCAGACTTCAGCTCTATCACCAAATCATTGCAAAATTTATTTTCCCTTATTTCTCCCTCAACAACTTCGAGATTCTCAACAACAAGCTCAGCCATAGTGTAATCGATTTCATTTGCGGGTGTAGTACTTGTCTCACTAGGACTTTCTTCGAGGTAAAATTCCATTGAACCCCTCTATTTTGCTGCAAACTCCTCCTAATTTATCTATTTCCACATTGCAAAGGCATCAAAGTCAATTTTGCGAACGTCGAATGGGCCAACTGCAACCTAGGTGTGAAGAAGGATATTGGACTTAACTTCAACAAGAAGGCTCAACATGGTTTCCATGGAGTTCTTCTTAAGTCCCTCTAGGCCTCAGCGTGCTTCTACTCAGAGCTCACCATTAAAGTTCTGTGTTCGACAATGATGTGATCTGTGGTTGCCCTATATCCTTACCAACTCTCCTCAGCTTAGCCTCTAGGGCCCTATTTTTATCCTTTTTAGCTACAACCTCAACAGATAATTCATCGATTCTTACCTGAGATGATCTCAAGTTCCTAAAAAGTTCCTGGTTCTGATTATACAACACCTCATTCTCCTTCCTCATTTTTAAAAACTACTTGCAATCCCTCACATGTAAGGCTGTGAGCTCTTTGTAACGAGCCTCAGGCCCTCCAGCATTCTCTTTAAGGCCCAGACTGATTGTGGTAGCTTCAGTGAGTAGACTTGATGATCTAGCGCCGTACATTCGGTCTTTAACAGTCTCAGGAACTGAAACCTTAAAATCTTCGATCACCCCTTATAGCTCCTTCCTAGTTAGATATCCGTGAGCTGGGAGGAGCTCGTTGTTATCTTCGACATGCAATTCTTATGTAGAAGATGGAGGAGGGAGAGCATAGGGTGAATTTGGAAAAAGGGGTTATCAACAATGGTAATGAGAGAACTCACTCGATGAGTAGAGTTTGCAGGAGAGGCAACAGTGGCCATCACCATAGCAAAAGTCCCAGTAGGATCTGCTCTCCTTTTTCGGTGATTCTTCAACCTCCGGCTATCAGTCTTTTCTTTGCTACTGATAACCACGTTAACAACCCTTGCCTCAGTCCTACGCTTATTATGCGCTGCCACTAGTCTAGTTCGCAGGCCCAAAACATATTCCATCTCTTCAGAAGTGCTAAGTGTTTCCTCGGAGTCACATCCTAAAGCGCGAGCTGTACCCGTACCACTAATAACCTTAATATTAGTGTGAGCAGTTAACAGATTAATAGGAGCAACCCTATCTACTCGCGAGGAGGCCACCATCCATAGACGAGGCTTTATCCCATAATAACTGTAGAAATAATTCTCAGACCGGTCAAAATTCAGCCCAAGTTATCGTTATTATTACTATAAACTCCATGTGGCCATGACCAATTCTCAGCAACTGCTCCTAGTGCTTCGACAACTCTTTTACTATCACTTAGCCTATATCCATTAGGACTGCGATCCTCTAGGCAGTATCAGAATACGTTTCTCACAATGATGAGGTCTTCAATAATCAAGGGACTCCCAATGCAATGTCTTTCCAGTTGAGCTTTCCCACAATTTGTTCTTATAGTCCGTTTAAACAAACACATGTCCTAGCTTGGTGTAGACTACTCCGTAGGAAAATCAAACCCATCTATGACCTTGCATCTTAGCCTAATGTATTTTTTCATTTTAACTGAAGGTTAGAGCATCGATTTGCGATTATTGTCTCGTATTTTTTGTAAGGAGAAAAATAATAGAAACCCAACCAATCCCATTAATTCTGAGCCTTCAGCAAACACAGACTCTAGAAAATTGCAAGCTCTAGTATTTCATTTTGGCAATGACAGCCAATAAAATACGACACCAAGATCCACTAGGAGAACCCATAAAGTTATCTAAGAGCAATCTAATACTCACGCAAGAGATTACAGAAGAGCGAATGAACGGGTAGGTGAAACCCAACCTCCAAACCATGGAGGGGATAGGAAACTACCATCGCTTATGTCATTAAGCCTGTGTTCCCCATCAAGAATAGAGAACCCATATGCGAAGTAAGGAATTTGAATCCCCAGTGCATACAAGTTTCATCTCATTTCTTCATGTTTTGTAGTGCAAGGGACAAGTTTAGCTTCGAAAGAAGCCCTGGAAGCACGTTCCCACGGTGGGAAACAGGAGAGTAACCAGCCACCGGCTCCTCTCATTCTCAGCATGTTTGATAAAGAAAAAAAAAAGAAAAAGGCAGGGAGAAAAATTTTTTCCTTAAGAAAGATCTTCAGTTGGTTCTAGTTTCAAAAGCATTAAGTGTAAATCTTAGGGCTCCGGAAAACCCCCTTTTTTAAAGAAAATTTTCCCTGCACTTTGACGGTTCAAATAACCAAGAAATTTCAACTGTCAGATGCATGCGAACATGATCCACCAGTATACGTGGCGAAGTACATATTAGATTCCAGCAACCGATACATATTTCACAAGCTGTAATAAATATGAAATGATAACCCTAAGGAACGCCACTTTATAACACTCCTTAAGCCCAATAGGGGGGACTAGATTGTTATACATCAGTGATCACCAGGTAGGATCCGGGTTCCCTACCCGCGACCCGGATAGGTCCCACCAGACGATTGAGTGTGATGCAAACCGTGAGAGGATAGGAATAGGAGCTCGCAAATCTAGCTCGCAAGGAGAGCTCGCACGAACCAAGGGAAGGCTGCAGTCTCAATTCGCATATACCCAAAGAGCTTGTAGAAGGGAGACCGCATGGTCTAGCATGCAACCTAGAGTGAAACACGTGTCCAGGATACTTGAAGTCCACTCAGAATGTCAGTCATAGGAATAGTGGGGTCAAGTCATGAACAGTGAGGTTATGTCATGAACAGTAATAGTATGTATAAATACCTTAATGTTACCATTAATAAGATACGAGATAAAATTACTCAACAAAAATAAAATTAGTTAATAATAATTTTTATATTAAAATGAAATAACCATCTTAAAGAGTTAGGAACATAGATTTGAATGATTCTGAGCTTTACACTTCGTGTGTAGCAACATTTAAATAGTGTTTTAATTAAGCTAATAATTATAATGTAATGAATGGAAATAAAAAAAGAAAAGAAAAACACTACGATAAAAGAAGCAACTTCTCTTTAACTAGCTGCTAAAAAGATTAAACTGCTGAAAAAAGTCTCAATACTTGTATTGTACTCAAATAAGCTCTTATTTAAAATGAAAAGTTGATTTAGGTTGAGTTTACGTATAAATTAAAGGTGAGGAGTAAAAGTGATTCAAAATAAATATTAAAGGCGTGCAAAGTACAAGTGGAAAAGTGACAGATTTTTTAATAATTGTAAGAATTAATCATAATACAATGCATGACTATTGGTACTTAATTTGAGGCAGCCATACTTTAAATTCATTCCCCCAAGACATTGTCTTTGGATTGAAGTGTGAATTGCATGAAAATTCTACAACACACAAATTTTGGTAAAGGTTAAAAATTTAGTTAAATTTTAGATATTATATTTTGTGTAAGTTGTGGATTTAGTATTTGTATTTTAATTTGGTCATTTTCAGTCTATATTTTTAGAATTTTGAAAACTTTAGCTCTAACTAAATGATAAGTTTTGTTATTCTTAAAATTTGATATGTCAAACATATTATCCCACGTGTAATGCTATGTTTGTTTATTATTTTCACATATTACTCAAAAAAAATCAGTTAATAGATTTAACGACTATCATTTGCATTAAGACTAAAATTTTGAAATTAAAAAAAGTATAACCACTAAGAATGATCCAATTGGTGAACATGGACTAAATCTATAACTTTATACATAATACAAGACTAATGACATAATTTAACCAAACAAATTTAACTATTACCATTAGTTCAGGACTAAAATTTCAAATTTTGAAAAATAAAAGAGTTAAATGTAATCAAATTAAAGTATAAGTACTAAACCTACAATTTATACAAAATACAAGAGCTAATAGCAAAATTTGACCTAAAAATTTTAATATTGATATAAGGGTTCCGCCAACGATCTCCAATCGGCAATTCAATAATCGGTACGGTGGATCAATACCTATCGACAAGTAGAAGAACATACCTTATATCCAAGTTGATCTAACGGTCAATGTCAAAGATCAAAGAAAAAAAACTATTTGAATTTTGGTTCGTAGATTCGTGGCATCCAAAGCTATTTCATGAAAAAAAAACTAAATTGTAGAAGAAAAGAGGAAATAGAGCTTTTGATTGGTGCAAGCGGTACGAATAGAGAAAGCCATATAGCATCGATTTTAACAGCCAAATAACTTAAATAAAATCTTTTGAATAATTAAGTGACCAAAACAAAAACTTATCTATAGTTTAATGACTAATTGTGTAATTTACCCTAGATTAAATAATAATTTAATTAGTCTCAGAATCACTCTTACGACACCAGTTAGCATAAATTGGTAATAAATTTAAATTTATGTGCCTTATTTCTTTTTTTATTTTCATAGCTTAAAATTAAAGAAAAGTCTTTCGTCTATCACATGGTGCTGGCTGGCTAAGAAAAGGGTCTAGGGAGTCTGTACATAGATTTGGTTTTCTGGTCTATGTTTTCCACTTTGTATATTTAATAATCAAGTTTATTTAATTTTTATATCTTCTTATTTAAAGAAAATGTTTTTTTAATTAATTTAGTTTAAATTTTTATGACTTATTACTCATTGTTACTCAAATATTATTTATTTTATTTTATTTTATTTTAAGAATTTAATAGATTTGGTTTGGATTATGTCTTTAATAATAAGACACTTTTACGTAACAATTAAATGCTTATTAATTTGCTTCAGTAAATAATTTTATAACCATGCCTATAAATATGGACCTTGTGTCTAAAATTCCTGTGCTCAACAATTTTTGTAAAATATACCTTATCTAAAATAAGAGAAACAAAATCGGCTTCTTTTTCCTTAAATTTATTTATTTATTTTATTTCTTAAATTTCGATTTTAGTATGTTTTTAAATTTTTTTTCATTTAAATATCTTTTAAGTGATTTAACAAATAACGGAAATTTAATTAGTTGAATTGAAAATTATTAATTCGGCACTGTTTAGATTTTCATCTATCAGTCGAATGAGTTTTGTTTTGCATTTTTTTGTCATTAATTTATGATATTAACTTTATATTTTGTTATTTCCTTTATTTGCATTATTTTCGTTATGAATTAATTGTCTAGATGGGTTTGTCAAGACAATGGATTAGTTAATTAAAATATGATGAATATGACTAATATTCAAAACTAGATTAATTATTTAATTTATTGTTATTACTAAATTTACGTGTCGAGAAAGGATTGTATGGGACATGGATATTATTTTTTTCTAATAGTTCTATATCATATCAGTAAGTTTATCCTGAATTTCAGAATTTTAATTTAGATTTGATTTTTTTAAATAAAAATACTGAAATTTAAAATAAAAATACTGATGTAACATAAAATTATTTAAAAAGATGACGTCACTTCTTCTAAATGAAATACTAGTCAATAAAATTATTTAAGTCAAAGTGCAGAGAAAATTCAACTGGGCCTCGGAGATCTAATCAGTAATTACTCACCTTGCTAAGAAATATACTAACTAGTAGAGCCTGGTCTATTATACCGGGAGAGCTATTTATATAGCATAGGTTGCTATTTTCCATTACTGAAAGAATTACCAATTCACGATTTTATATTATCGTTAGCTAATTTAGATAATTATTAAGACACAAAACTACATGTTAGCTAATTAAATAATAATTAATTATAAATTAAAATTTTAAATCGAAACCTTAAACCCTAAATTTTTAAATTCAAAATTTTAAATTAGAGTGTTATTAATATTTATTTATAATATTTAAGATTAATGTTTAATTATGCTTAAATAAAATTATTAGTATTTATTTACAAGTCCTCCATATTTCTGTTCAATTTAATGATATTGTGTCATGTTTTTATTCATTAATGGTATATGAGACTTATACGATACATCAATTATTATTCCATAATAATAATTAAATAAGTCCATTAATATTTTTCACACATTATTTATGTGGTTTCTTTTGGCTTTCCTTCTACCATGTACATAAATATAAATATAAGTAAATAAGCAATCACTTTCCTAACATCTTATAATTAGTATTTTATCGAATAAAATTTAAATTTAAATCTTTAAATTTAAGACAACGATAAATCTCAAAAGAATTAATTTTGAAATCTTAGATTGAAGTTCTACCTTTTCATAATTTATGTAAAATTTCACTAGATTTTTATTTATATCCCATACATTATTTGTAATTATAATTGTAACATCTTTAAAAGAAATTCCAAATGCATCACTAATGGAGTCTTGGTAAAATTGATAAGGTTGCGTCTTTTAATTTCGCACATTATCCTTGTTATAATTAATCTGTAACAGCCCGATTTAGGGCCTAATCGAAACAGTGGTTTCGGGACCACAAATCTGATGAGGAAGTTTTTATTATTATTATATTTTTATGGTCTACAACTTTACGGAAAGATTTCGTGACTCCTAGAAAGAAAGATGCTATTTGGGTAATCGTTGATAGATTGACAAAATCAGCCCATTTTATATCGGTACGTATTGAATACTCACTTGACAAGTTGGCGGAGTTATATGTTGCTAAAATTGTGAGGTTGCACGGGGTGCCTAAGCCCATTATTTCGGATAGAGATCCGAGGTTCACTTCGAGGTTTTGGAAAAAGTTACAAGAAGCCTTGGGTACAAAATTGAACTTTAGTACTGCATTTCATCCGCAAACTGATGGACAATCTGAAAGAGTAATTCAAGTTCTTGAAGACATGCTCTGATGTTGTGTCTTAGAATTTGAAGGCAGTTGGGAGAAATATCTACCATTGGTTGAATTTGCTTACAACAATAGTTATCAGTCGAGTATACGAATGGCACCGTATGAAGCATTATATGGACGTAAGTGTAGAACCCCTTTGTATTGGACTGAGCTCAGTGAGAAACAAATTCACGGGGTTGACTTGGTGAAAGAAACTGAAGAAAAAGTAAAAGTAATTCGTGATTGTTTGAAAGCTGGTTCAGACCGACAAAAGTCATATGCGGATTTAAAGAGAAAAGAAATCGAGTTTCAAATGGGCGATAAAGTATTTTTGAAAGTATCTCCGTGGAAGAAGATTTTGAGATTTGGTCAAAAGGGTAAATTGAGTCCGCGTTTTATTGGGTCGTATGAAGTCACTGAAAGGATTGAACCTGTAGCCTATCGGTTAGCCTTACCAACAGAGTTGGAGAAGATACATAATGTATTTCATATGTCGATGTTACGATGCTATCGTTCTGATCCTACACATGTAATTTCTCCAACAGAAGTTGAAATTCCATCGGATATGACTTATGATGAGGAACCTATAAAAATTTTGGTTCGGGAAGTTAAACAGTTGAGAAATAAAAGTATACCATTAGTGAAAGTGTTATGGAAAAAACACGGAGTTGAAGAGGCCATTTGGGAACCAGAAGAAGCGATGAGGAAACAGTACCCAAACCTCTTTTTTGGTAAGATTTTCGGGGACGAAAATCCTGGGGAGAGTTATAACAGCTCGATTTAGGGCCTAATCGGAACAGTGGTTTCGGGACCACAAATTCGATGAGGAAAATTTTACTATTATTATATTTTTATGGTCTAGAACTTCACAGAAAGATTTCGTGAAAATTTCGTTCGAAAATTTTGACGTTTGAGCACTCAAATTAGTAAAAAGGACTAAATTGTCAAAAGTGCAAAAGTTGAGTTCCATATGTCAAAGGTGTTTAATTGTTATGGAATTACAAATTAGGGGTCCTTATGTAGTAATTAGAACATTAGTTAGTGATGGACAAAAATGGACATGAAATAAGTGAAATAGGATTTTTTTTAAGTAAGGGCATTTTAGTCATTTAGTAAATAAATAGAATTAAAATGGGAAAAAGATGTAAAAATGGGGTTCATCATCTTTGATGCTGTCAAAAATTGAAAGAAGCCATAGCTAGGGTTTCTTTACTCCTTCAAGCTCATAGTAAGTGCATTCTAGCCCCGTTTTTAATGTTCTTCGCATTTTTAAGTTTTTCGTAGCTCGGTTTATCTATTTCTACTGTTATTTTGAGCTAGGGTTGATATTTGAAAAATTAACCATGTGTGAAATGTATGTATTTTGATGTTTTATGGAAGAATATGAAGCTAGAATTTATGTTAAACAACTTTTGCTAGCCGATTTTAAGTGAAACCGAGCAAAATAACATAATTGGTAAAAATATTTAATGTTCATAAGTAAGAGTTAGAGTTAGAATTTGATGTTGCCATAGAAGGAAAAAGTGTTCAGCATGTTGTAAAACATAAGAATAAGGAATGAAATTTAATTTCCGAACTTTGGGACAAAATGTAAATATGTAAAAGTTTAGGGACAAAATTATAATTTTACTAAAGTTGAGTCGAGGACTGTTTTGATAAATGTGAATATTAAACAAGCTAAATTTGCTATTTTAAATCAAGAGAGACGTGGAAACAACCTCGATAAGGGAAAAGAAAAGATTGTGGATTGAATTGCAAAATTTCCTATATTTTGCATTGAGGTAAGTTGTATGTAATTAATACATTGTTATAATTATTTTTTTTATATTTTGTTATAATATATGTGAAATGGTTGAATATGAAATAGTATAGAACACTTAGAAATTTGGTATTGATAGTTGAATTGTTAAAAAAAGAACTTGGATTGTGGAAATATCAATTGCGAGTAATGATTGAAGTGGTTTGAATTGAATTATTAAATTTGTTATGGGTTTGGATGGAAATATTGAGAGTATGAATTGTTACGGATAAATTATAAATCATTGATGGGTAAGAATCTCTGTGGAACTGTCGGAATAAGAAAGGCTTGAATAAAATGTCTGCGAACACATGTGTAGTACTAAGTGCAGGCTACTATGTGTATCGATAAATAATGGTCACATGTGTAGTACTAAGTGCAGGCTACTATGTGATCCGGAAGGCCTTGGTCACGTGCGTAGTACTATGTGTAGGCTACTGCGTGAACCGAAAAGCTTGATCACGTGTGTAGTACTATGTGAAGGCTACTACGTGTATCGAATGATAATAGTTAAATGAGTGGTACTATGTGCAAACCACTGAATGTTTGCTATTATACCGACATGTTCAAAGTGATATGAGTATGGTAAACAAATATGAATATGTGATTGAAATGTGATACGTTGCAAAAGAGTAACTAGAGTGATGAAGTTTTGTATTGTGCTTACAAAATAAATGGTTATAGTGTTATGTGAATAAGTGAATTCGAAACAGAACAGATTTGGACAGTGGCAGTGATGTTAGTTCAAAAAATCACCAAAAATTATAGAAACTGAGTTAGTGGTTGAATAAGACACAGAATTAAAGTTTAATGAGTCTACTTTCACATAAAAAAGAAAGAATGGCAAAGGAGTTATATATTTTGAGATATTGGAATTTTAGTGAGACAAGGTCTGAATGATTTCGAAATTCTCTGTTATGACTTTGGAAAATCACTAAAAATTGTAAAAAAATAATTATGTTTTTTTAGTTTATGTAACAACCCGGTTTTGACTCTAATCGGAATAGTGGTTTCGGGACCACACATCCGAGTCTGAAAAATATTTTAGTATTTTATTTGGTGTTTATTATGTGTGAATTTGCATGTGTGAAAGTTTCGTGAATTAATATTATGGTTTGAGTGCTTAATTAAAGAAAAAGGACTTGATCGCGTAAAAAAATAAAAAGGCTAGTTAATGTGTAAAGTGTTAAATTGCTAATGCCTTTTTAATATGGAGTCCTTAATAGGTTATTAGCCCACTATTAAGTAAGTGGGTGGTATTGGTCAAGAATGACCTTGTATTATAAGGTATATAAATTTATAAACAAAGGTTAAATAAGTAAACTAGTAATATGTTAATATATGTTAAATTATATCAAAATATAATTCATTATTCTTCATCTTCTTATAACCGAAACTAAAGAAAACAAAAAGAGAAAAACATAAGCTAGGTTCGGCCAATTTACAAGCTTAATTCAAGGTTAGTTTTGTTTTGATTTTTGATAATTTTTACGTTTTTGATATCGTTGCTAAGTTATCTTTAAAGCCCATGCTTGAATTTTTGAATTGGTTGTGTATTTTGTGATATGCCATTGAAGAGAGCTTGTTGTTTTTGTTGTTAGATGATGGAAAATAAATATATGTTGTTAGATTTTTCATGTTTTAATTAGTAATTTTTAATAAAAATGTGTATTAAGGACTAAATTAAGAAAAGTGTAAATTGAGGGACTAAAATGTGAAATATATGTCATGCATGGACTTACATGAGCTTATTGAACATTCGACTAAGCTATGGTACAATGAAAGTTTGTTAATTTTATATTTTTTTGAAATAGAGACTAAATTGTAAAAAGTGTGAAATGTCATGGGCAAATTGGTAATTTGCCCATTTGTGTGTTTTTGGACTAAACTAAATGAATTATTGAATAAAAGAGTTAATTTTTAATATGTTTAGATCGAGAAACGAAGAAAACAGAATTGGATCGGGGGAAGTCAAAAGTAGTCGAGTAGTCGACTGTGTCCGTCGATATCCGAGGTAAGTCTAATAGCAATTTAAATGTTATTAAATTGGAATTTATATAAATATATCTATCATACATTTAGTAAGCTGGAACTAAAAGTATATAAATTGAATAAAACTTGATGATTTTTCTATGTGAAAGCCGAACATAGAAATTGATTTTGGGAGGTTAATATTAATGGTATAAATTACATGTATATTAACTAAAGTATGCTTTAAGTTCAATGATATGAAACTAATAGTAGAATTTACATGGATATGTAGTTCGAATGTAAGATTTAATTTCTTGAGTTGAATTTAAAGTTATGAATTATATATATAAAGTTGAATGTATGATACAAGTTCTTTGAGTTGAACTTAATATTATGAATTTTATATATATATATATATATATATATATATATATGCACATACGGTTCGAATATATATATTTAAAGTTCTTGAGCTGAAATTAATGTACGAATTTTATATACATATGTAGTTCAAATATAGGTTATAAAGTTCTTAAGCTGAATTTAATGTATGAATTTTACATACATATGTGTGCGGTTCGAATATAGGTTACAAATTCTTTGAATTGAATTTTAATGTTGTAAATTATACGAAAGATCATCTTTGTATCTGAGATTTTCAGGCTTAATGCCTAGCAGGCTTGATGCCGGTGAATTAATTCAGACTTTATGTCTAGCAGGCTTTGTGCCGGTGCAATGTATCAGGCTTTGTGCCTAGCAGGCTTTATGCCGGTGTTTTATACAAGGCTCTATGTTCTATAAATCTTATGTGAGCAATAGAAAAAGCAAATAAAGGTGTTAAGAAAGCTAAATTATTCAGGTATGTGTTAGCCATTTACTTAATTAGTGTTAAGGTAAGTTGATTATTTTTAAATTGATAATAGTTTCAAATGAAATATAGAGTATGAGTTAACCATTTGAGTATAAACATATTTTGGCATAATGATTTAATGAATATTTGGCTTTGCTAAATATTTATGTGTATTTGGCCATATGGTTTGTTTATATGAAAATTTAATGTGATTTTATTAAAGCGTTATATGATACAAAATATTAGGATCTTTGGTTTATTTTAACTTAATGATGGAATAAGTATTAATATATAAATATATATATGAATTTCTGCTTATGACTTACTAAGCTTTAATAGCTTATTATGTGTGTTTTTGTTTACCTCGATTTTATAGATTTTGGAGTCGTGTTACGAGCTCGGGGATCATCAGCAAGCCTATCACACTATCGACTGTTTTCTTCGGTATTTTACTAAGTTAAATTTTGAGCTTATGGCATGTATAGTCTGGATGAAATAATTGATTTTGGGACTTGTATGTATATAGCCATGCGAAAAATGGCTTGTCTTTAATCATTAATATTTGTTTTGGTTTTTGATTTATGGGTTCTTGATTAAGTGTTTAATTTTATAATTTCGGCTATGACTTATTTATATGTAATATACGGTAGCTATGTTTTGTTGATAATATGGTGAATGAGATGATATATAAATATATATAATATATGTGGAATGTATGGAATTGGTAATTAATTGAGTTGAATGTTTATAAATTTTGGAAGTGTAGGATAATTTGATTCGGGTTGTATTGATAATATGTTTGGGTGTATCTTGGTTATACAGGTTCGGTTTGTTTTCTTTAAAAAAAAATGAGTTATCCATGATCATTTTGTTTAAGTTGAGTTTATGTGATTTTGAATGGATATTTGATGTGTATAATTTTTATATTTGAAATTGATTATATTGGAGCATGAATTGAGCTTGCAATCGAATGAAATATTAAAGTTATACGTATATGACATTTTTTTTTGTTTAAGCTAGTTATTAAGATCTTGAGACATGAGTTGAATATTAAGGTGATATTTAATTATGAGTTTTGACATGTTAGTTGAATTTTAATTATGCTATGTAATAATTAGGTATTCAGAAATATCGTAAATTCATGTGGTGCATTTAAAATATGTTTGATTTGAAAATATAAGTGATTATATGATTCGGCTTGATGTTCATATTTAAATTGATAAGTATGCGAATTGATGAATGTCAATAAAGTATAAATATGTTATAGGTAATGTGTTATAATGATTGAACATGTATTTCTTAGCCTGGTAATGATATTGAAATATGGTTATTTGGAAATGGCTCATTAGGAGTTCAAGCGCAAGTTTGGTCTTTTATAATGATGTATATTTGTCTTTTAAATGAGCTTAAATAGGTTAGTCAAATTGAGTACATGGTAACTGGCGAGGTGTGAATATAAATTGATGTGAACAGCTGAACATAAAGATTTTAATTACTCAGGGATTTTTATTGAATCGGTGTGATAATACATAATTCTTACTTAATATTTTAATGTACATTTTCTTGTATGGCTTTGTGACATGTTGAAAGTTGTATCTTATTTAGTAATGCATCGTAACCCTAATCCGACGACGAATACGGGTTAGAGGTGTTACAGTTTACATGCTTAAATTTCTTATTGAGTCTATTTTCAAAAGAAATAAGTGGGAACATCATTTGAATTCTGTACTAAGAGATAACTGACTTTTAGTGAAGAGAGGTCAGAAATGTCAAGCAGTGAAATAGGGGAACATTTAGAGAATAAACTGTACTAATTTGCTAAACCAAAAATTCTGAAACTTTTATGGTAAGAAAGTATATGAGTCTAGTTTCAGGGAAAATTTACGGATCTTAATTTGGAGCTCCGTAGCTCGGGATAGAAATAATTTAGTGACCGTAACGCAGAAAAATAGTTTGCTAGAAATTGAATAAATAATAGATTTATGTGTGATAAAAATTATATTATCTATGGTATCATGCTAGAAATTTATTTATCAATTACACACATACTTACTAAGCTATATGCTTACTCCTCTTTATTTTCCCTTGTTTTATAGTGATATCAATCAGCTCAGAAATTGGATAGAGTCGGAACATCATCCACACTATCTACATCTTTTGGTATTTTGTAACCAATACTTTTGAAGTATGGCATATATAGATGACTTAATGTAAAGTGATATATAAAATATATATATTAATTATTATTTGGTTTAAAATGTTAGTGTATATTAATTGATAGGTTGTTTTTCTTTAAATTATTAACAAGGTTATGTAGAATGTTGTGAATGATTTAAGTGTGTTTAAATATATAACTGTATTGGTTGAAATATCGAATTTGTTTGAAATTGTGTTTCGAAAATTTGCAGGAGGAATTGAACGTTTATAAAAAGGAATTATGTCAAAAAAATTTCTAAAAAAAAAAACTCAGATTGTATGATACAAATGTATTTCATGTTTGATAATACTTCTTACTTGTTTCGGCGATGAACATGGGTAAGAGGTGTTACATTTTAGCAGTATCAGAGCTATGGTTTAGTTGGTTCTCAGACCAAACGTAGCATATGTGAGTCTAGCTATACATGCCATGTTATTACTCGTAATGATGTGATATCTCCTGGCTCTAACAAAATTTTCACGAAATCTTTCCGTGAAGTTGTAGACTTAAATATAATAATAAAATTTTTCTTATCGAATTTGTGGTCCCGAAACTACTATTCCGATTAGGCCCTAAATCGGATTGTTACATAATCTTTTATTATTTCTTAAAAAAACAATATGTCATGTCGCATTCAATTATGTATCCAAAACCCTAAATTAAAATATACAAAAAATAATAGAATGAATAAGTAGATAAAATATTTTATGAAATATTTCTTAAATTAGTTGTTAATCTTTAGCCGATTCGATTAAATAGAATAATTTTAAATTCCAAATTAATTTATCATTTTATCAATAAAGGCTCATTTTTAACTTTATTTATGGATATGAGTCACTTTTTTCATTATTTACCGGAATGGACTGAAAACTATAAAACGCGTCCACGTAGAAGCATTTTAGGGAGAAATTTCAGCAAATTGTGTCCTTGAGGGAGCGATTTTGCCATGTCAGCACAAAACGCGTTGGCATGGACGCGCTTTGCTGACATGGCAAAATCGCTCCCTCAGGGACGCATTTTATCCCGTGTTTTTTTTCCAACAGTCATTTAAAATTTTGATCATTGAGGGGTCCAACGGTAAAAAAAAACTATAAAAACCCCCTCCTATTCTTTTCACACAACATTTCTTTCAAATTTCTCAGAAAAGCTCTCAAATTTCTCCCTAAATTTCTCAAAGCTCTCTTTAATTAATTATTTTCTTTAATTTTTTTCTAAATTAGTATTATTTGTTTATAATTTTAAAAATATTTGATTGTGTTAGCAATGGCCGAGAAATTAATTTGTCTCGATCATAAACATATCTTCGTCGAACAAATGAAAATGGTAAGGGTTAATTTTAAATTTTAATTTTAAATTTTGAATATTATTTAATATTTTTTTAATTTTAATTAATTTTATTTTATAATTTTTTATAACAGTCTGTAGATCGGGTGTTACAATGTTATATTCGTAATATGTCTGGTCCTCCATCACCGTTGATAGGAAATTACTTAAGGGAAGTGGGTTTTTGGAACGTGGCCAATATAAGCCAGGGGTGCATGTTGGACTCGAAACTCATCAGCGCGTTAATAGAGAGGTGGAGACCCGAGACACGCACATTGCATCTTCCATGCGGAGAGTGTACCATCACTTTGGAGGACGTACAGTTACAATTGGGATTGTCGGTGGATGGGTCCGTACTCACCAGGTTCGTTCAATCTGCTGATTGGGGAGCCATATGCTACGATCTTTTGGGTGCAATTTCGAATAATATTTATAGAGGTCGGATCGAGATGGGCTGGTTACGAGACACGTTTCTAGAGCCGGGGAATGATTCAACTGAAGTAGAAATAATACGATATGTTGGGATTATGTCCTTGAGATGATTGGAGGTTATCTGATGTCAGACTTGTCACGAAACCTCGTACATCTGAGGCGACTGCTGAAACTCGTTGATTTTAGAGCAACTGGCAAACTTAGTTAGGGGTCTGCCGTGTTGGCAACATTGTACCGGGAGATGTGCGGGGAGATGCCACAAAATAAAGCCAAAATCAGAGGTTGCCTATCACTACTACAATCATGGGCTCAGTTTCACTTTCCATTTTTACTTTTTCGAGTGAACCACCCATATACATTCTCACTCATAACGAGGTAAAATTTATATTAAATTTTACAATTATTACATAGATTTAAAATATGATTTTATACTAAAAATTTATTTAATTAGGTGGAACCATTTGGTAAGTTATGTTGGAATACCCACCGCTCTTAAAGATATACAACTTCTATTAGACCAACGGTCGGAAGCGCAAGTAAGTATTAAATAATATATATATACATAACATAGTCGTTTCATATTTAGTATTTAGTATTATGTATATAACTAATATTTTTATCACGTTCATATAGTTTCAATGGACACCATACGAGGATTCGGCAATTTGAGTAGTAATTTCGGATGAATTCTTTCAAAATCTGAACATTTAGCATGTTAAGGTCTCATTGGTCAACTATGCTATTGTCGAGATGCACCAGACGGATAGAGTGTTGCGGTAATTTATATTCTGACAACCGATGCCCGTGACACCAAAGGTGTTTGATGATGAGTACAAAATTGACTTACGGTAATCAAATACGAATTGATCGGTATTCTTCTCAGAATATATCAAAATTTGTGAAAATCAGTATAATCATATACCTACTCGCGAACCAATCATCGTTCCAGAGTTAGCATACACGCCGGATTACATGCCATGGTTTAGGATCCATGGCAAGCCATATTTGCTATCGGAAGAGTAGAGGAGTCGACAAATCTGTGTCGAAAGGGAACGACGGGGCCCTTTAAATCCAAAGAGAATGGATGATGGCACGGGCCCATTAACAGTGTCTATACAATCACCGGACCCAACGCCTCAAGCGACGACACCCACACCACAGCCCCTTCAGATTATACCAGGTGTGTATCCTAGCCCTTATATGTATCCTTACCCTTATATGTTTTCTTTTCCTAGTCCTATGCCAAGATGGAATGTATGGCCTGGTGCATCTCCTTTCTGGATGACTCCGACTCAACCGACAATATATAGGCCATCGTTACAGGAGGGATCATACGAGGCACCGTTGGGGAACTCATCTCATTACCAATCCTTATCACCTTATAGGATTCAAACACCTTCGCCGTGGGTGATGCAAACACATCCACATTATTTATTCTTTCAAAGTGGGTCATCCTCCCAACACCCACAACCAGAACAACCACAACTCCCACCGGAGCAACCACAACCCCCGCTGGAAGCTGAACCAAGGAGGAATCCAACACGTAACGGTCAACCACCCCCATGTGGCACTGATTCCGACCGGCACATATATTGATTTTTTTGATATATTTGTACAAATTTTTTTATATTATTTTATTTAATAAAGTAAAATTTTTTTTGAATATTTTAATAGTAAATTATTTTTATATTTTTCTTATTTAACAAAATAGAAGTTCTTTTGAATAAGGCAATAAAAATAATGCAACATAGTTTCATTTAAGCAATTATCAATTATTCCGATTTAGACATGTCGAATTGTATAACCTAGGTTCCTATACCATCCGCACAACTTCTATTGGTTCGTTTTTTCAGATATCCATATTATTACGTATTCTACTCGAGCAAGGTCGACCTTTTGGTTTGCGACACAATTCTCTATCCGGTAACAACTTAAACAGAACAAGCGATACAGACGGCCACTTACGTTCATCTGGGACCGGTAGGAATACGTGTCTCCACACATTGTACATGTATTCTATTTTGTACACTTTGTCGACATAACTCATGGGATCCAAACGGAGATTCTGACAAGTGGCAATTGCAAAAGCGCATGGATAACAAAGTGCGTCCAACATCCCACAGTCGCAAGTCCTATTTCTCAAGTGTACACGATATTGCCCCTAGTAATACCTTGGTTTGGTCTGTCAAACACCTTCACACAAAACCATAGGTTGTTACGATCGTGACACACTATGTGCATGGTGTTAGCTCGTGCCTTCCCCTTATTAATTTTTTGCAATACCTTTTGGCACCATACATGGCCTCCCTACGTTTGGCCTTTATAACTCGTACTCGTTGTGGAAATAGTGCCGCCAAACAAAAATATGTCTCTCGTACAACCAAGGTTATCGACAAATGACACGTCCCTTTTAGAATAGAATTTATGCATTCAGCTAGGTTTGAGGTCATATGACCATATTGTAGGCCGCCGTCGTATGCTTGTGTCCACTGATCGAAAGGTATGTTACAAAGGTAGTCTGCACCTTGTTCGTTAACTGATCATAAAATCGCCAACATCTCATGAAATCAGTCTTTATTGATGTAGTACCCCGCCAATATAACTTGATAGCGAATATTACATACCACTCTTCCATTCAGAATAAATTGAATATTACAAACGAAATTATATTAATAGAGATTAAATACCCATGTTGGTCACTTACCGTCATTCAGTGGTAGACCGATATTACCCGTAGTAGTTAGAAGCAACGTGCCTTAGACAATACCGATGGTGTGTGCGATCTCATAGGCTTTCCCGTCGTTCAATTGCAACTAGTATTCCAGTGCCCTGATCCGATATAACGCATATATCAGGTTGGGGACAGACATACCTCCTTAACTTAGAAAGGAAGAAATCTTAGTCATCACCTTACTCCCCTGGTGTTATTGCAAACGCAATTGGAAATATTCTCCCACCGCCATCCTGTGCCACAACTAGCAATAGCCGATAGGTATATCTACCATACATAAAGGTACCGTTAATTTCTACCAATGGCTTGCAGTACAAAAATGTGTCCTAGTATTGCTTAAAGCTCCAGAACAGACGTTTGAACACTTGGCATCCACGGAGCAATCAGTCGTTGTAGTATGTAGGGCCCGTTTCAAGGTCTATTATGAAACCTGGCACATACCTCTCTAGCACCTGACACTATTGCCACACCTCATTATATGAAGCGTCCCACCCGCTGTGCATATTTTCCAACGCCTTCTGCTTAGCTATCCAAGCCTTGTGGTAAGAGGACGTGTACCTCAATTGGCTATGAATATTGGCAATTAAGACCGACACAGAAGTCTTACGATCTGGCTTCACTATCGATAGTATTAAGCTAGCTATCATATCTGAATCCATTTTAGGATGATATTGAAAAACACCTGTCAACGAAGTACATTAAATAATGCAACATTAAGTAATAATAGTATTATTCAAAAATCCTAAACACCCAATGATATTGTACCGACAACACAGATATGTGAACCTTTGTACTTTTTTATCTCTCAAAAGCCTATCTTTTTTCTAACTGAAGCCATGATTTTCCATGAACATGTACCGTCTTGCACTGCACACTTGGCTTCAAACTTCTTAGATTTGGATTTAACCATGTGGTAGTTAACCTCGTTCATGATGTTATGTTGTTTCAATACACCAAGAAAACTATCCTTACTGGAAAACTCCTTACCAACTTCCAGTTCACCCAAATATAATGATGAACTTGTACGGCCACACCTTCTGTGTAGTAGATCTGGAAACTCCAACCCATCATCTGCCGATAGATCGACATTATGCATGTGGGTTGGAAGCAAGTACGCCCTGAATCGCTGATCTTCTTCTTCTTTATCTAAACCCCCTTTACAGTCTTCAAGTTCAGTTGGAATAGGTTCCGGTTCAAAAAATAAAGCAACTTCTGCACTATTGGGGTCGGGCTCTCGAGGTGGATCCACATCGGACTCACCATCCAACCCACCATCATCTGTAATGTATGAGGTCCACCTATCATCCTTTCTTGTAGACGTTTTGTAACGTCCTCAATCAGATATGGATTGCCAACCACTAAAAGTTGATGTCATTCCCCAGTACGTATTTTCAGCATCGAACATCGACCCAACGAGGTACATGTCCCATCCACTAATCGAGTGTCATGCAAAAGTTGTGTATTCCATACTGCCACCAAACACGGTGGCTTCCGTGTTTTACCTCTCACTAACGGAGTGTTGGGTAGGGGTTGTGTATTCCTCTCGAACAACAGTAGATGTTGAAGTCGCAAATACTTTATTTGGCGATGAAAATTGTACATATAACTCAAGATAGGGTGATCCACTAACGAGATGAGTCTGCATCATCGCCTCTAAGCTACAACTGTAACACCCCTAACCTATATCCGTCACCAGATTAGGGTCACGAGGCATTACCGGACAAAACACAGTTACGCACAATCATTTAACACATTTCATCGCCAAACAAAACGATACATTTATAACCTTACTAAACTCTAATATCCACAATTCATTTATACTAAATTTGAATACAAGAATCATAAAGCCAATCCAAAATTTAAAATCCATCTAATATACATCATAACCAAAATAAACATGTTTCATATTTACCAAATTCGAACCATAAGGTCTTCAACTTAAAACATTCGCACATGTGAAATACTAAAACAAATAAAAAAACCTAACATGCTTTACCATTATGAAATATATATATACTAGTCATGTTTTAAGAAATTTACCATCTAGTATTATTAATTTAAACACTTGACCGAACTCATTATAATAAAACAAATCAATCACTAATACTTTATAGCTCAAATAATCCGAGTGTCATACATATCATTTCTAAACTTTTGCACAAGTGTATATTAAACCTAAATGAATCATTTTACACCAAATAATATGAACCATTTTTTTAGCACAAAATACAATTCATAATATATCCAATTTGCGTGCTCATTGACCAAACCAACTAAATATACCTAACCATTCATCTCATTAACTACTTGAATTAACATATTAACTTATAAGAAAATTTATGCCCATAACCACAAAATAAAAATTGACCATTCAAACATATACCTATTCGGTCATTCCAAAATACTCTCTAATAATTCATATCAATTCCATCACTTAATCATAAGCTTTACTTACTATTTTTGATATCTAATATTAAAACGAATTTGCGACTTATGTTATCCAAATGACCACCAAACTTACTCGAATTACAATCAAGTACATAACAAAACATATCATATGTTGAGCCACAATTAAACATTTTTAAACATAAATACCAATTTAAGATACCCCCATTTCGCATACTAATTATCAAGCTCAAAAATACATATATACGACCAATTTCAAAGCTAACATATAATTAAACAATTAACTACATGATTTACTCACCATTGCTGAACCACACAAAAAAAAATAGATTAAAGCCATCACCTATGTTTACATCACATAAACCGAAATAACTATTACTTCATCTTTAATATACTCAGCATTTTACCTATTGAATCAAGCCAAATCTCAAAACCATTCCACACATAAATTATACTATAAATCATACTTACAAGTTTAGCTAATACATGACCAAAAATCACTATCACAGCATCATTAACAAAACACAGCCAAAACAAATCCATCATCCTTATATCAAGCTTACCAAAATGAACTAATCATAAACCATATATACATATATATCTTTTCATCATACTGAATTCATATACCAAGCATACCACACATATATACTATGTCCCAAAATTACTTAAACATTAGCATGCTAGCATTAAGATCAAACCATTTTCGCATGGCTAAATATCTACAAATTTCAAGACCAACCAAAACAAATACATGCCATGCATTCAAAGTTTCGAGCTTTCAAAAATACCGAGATAGAGTTCGATAGTGTGACGGACTTCCTTGACGATCCCTGAGCTTGTAACTAGCTTCCAAAATCTATAAAACAATGAATGAACAAACACACCAAAAGCCTAACAGCTTAGTAAGTCATAAGCAAATAATTTTCAAAGAATACATATAAGTTATACTAATAGGCTGAATTCAACTAATCTTGAACACATATCTATATACACATACTCATATTTAAGTGACTAATTCATCTTCTCATGTTATGCAAAGTACTTACCTTTATTTCCAAACTTCGTACAACTTAAACATACCTGAATTGTTTAATTCAAACTCACATTCGATTTTGCCATATAATTTCTTGTTATACCATTCGAAATCAAAAAGGATGTTCGGACGGCTCTAAATAGCTTGTACAATGCCAACGTCCCAGATGTGGTCTTACATGTATTTAAATAATGATGCCACTGTCTCGGACAGGGTCTTACACGAAAACGTATACGATGCCTATGTCCCAGACATGGTCTTACACGTAAATCTCAATTCGATGCCAACATCCTAGACTTGATCTTACACGTTATTACATATCAGAATTCACGTAGTTCGTACTATTTTTGAATGTCGTAATTCAATTGAATTAAACTCGAGATTAATCATATTAAGCTAAATTCAATTTGGCATTGAAGATATACATATAAAAAATTCAATTCGGTTACGTATAAAATAAATACATTCAATTTAGCATTAATTATTCACTTAAGAACTTACCTCGGACGAAGACAAGCGGATGGAATCAACTACTCGACCACTTTCGACTTCCCCCGTTCTAATTCTGTTTTCTTTTGTTCTTGATCTAGATAAATTCAAATTTAGCTGTTTAATAACACATTTCATTCAATTTAAACCACAAACACATAATTTGGGCAATTTGCACTTTAGCCCCTAAAATTTACATTTTTCACAATTTAGTCCCTATTTTATAAAATCACAAAATACATAAAATTCATCAAAACCATGCCTTATTCAAATCTTCCTATGGTCCCTAGCAGCCCATATATTTCATTTATTTCACATTAAGGCCCTAAATTTTTTATTTCACAAATAAATCCCAAAATGCTCAAATTCATCAAAAATCCAAATACAAAACATATTTAACTATCACATATCCTTCCTATTTCATCAACTATCATCACAAAGCTTACAAAATCATCAATGACTCATTTCAAAATCATAATCAAATTTTAAAATTGAGGCATGGGCTTGATAGATTATTAAGCAACAACCATAAAAACATAAAAATCATCAAAAATGAATCAAAACACATACCTTAAGCAAGCAAAATTCTAGCCGAAACCTAGCTAGCTTTTTCTTTTCTTTTCTTTCTTTGTATATTTGACAAGATGAACACAAAATGGCCACTAATGCATGTTTGTTTTAATTTAATAAACATTAAAACATCAATTACTATTTTATCCTTAATGAATTAACATGAAAACCATTTAATACAAGCCCATTTATGTCCATGCATACTTACAATAGTCAATTATCAACATAAGGACCCCACATTATAAAAGCCATAGCAAAATAGCACTTTAACAAATAGCTAGCCACTTTTGCATTTTACGCGGTTAAATCCTTTTTATTAAATCGAGCACGCAAACGATAAAAAATTTCACACAAAATTTTCACACATGTAAATTAACATGTTATAGACACCAAAAATAATATTAAAATATTTTTCTGACTCGGATTTGTGGTCCCGAAACCACTATCTGACTAGGGTCTAAACCGGGCAGTTACAACGACCACCTTTGATATCAGATGGGTCATATGTCACGGGATCAATCAAAGCACAAAATTGAGACATAATAGACGAAACTCTCATTGGTGACATTCTGAAGATTTTGCGCCTAAGTCTTTTACGAAGTTCTGTCAAATCTATGTTCTGGTTAAAAACCAGTCGCGTTGTGTTCTCTGATAAAAAATAACGCCGTTCTCGGTGTCACAAACCTCACCATCATAGTAAATAACAGCACTAATACGTTCACTCATCTTCAATTTCTATTCTGCTTAGCCTCTCTAATTTTTCTTGCTGTAACTTATGCAACATGAGAATGAAATTTGGCTCATTTATAGTCTAAGGTCAAACAAAAACTACTTTAGAAAAAGATCGTCCACGTGGGAGCTTTTTTCAGTAATTTTGCTAACAGTGCATCCTGTTTGAAGCGTTTTTTACACTATTTTTTCAGAACCGTCTTCTAAAAATTATTTTTTCAAGACCTATTGCAGAAAAAGAGCGTCCACGTGGGAGCTTTTTTCAATAATTCTGCTGACAGTGTATCCTGCTTGAAGAATTTTGAAACTATTTTTTCAGAATCGTCTTCTTAAAATTATTTTTTCAAGAACTACTGTAGAAAAAGAGCGTCCACATGGGAGCTTTTTTTAGTAATTTTGCTAACAGTGCATCCTACTTGAAGCGTTTTTGACATTATTTTTTCAGAACCATCTTCTCAAAATTAATTTTTCTAAAACTACTGTAGAAAAAACAAAATCCTTTTTGTCAATATAATTTTTTCTAAACCCTTAACCTAAACACAAAATTATTTTTAAAAAAACTAAACCCTAATTTAATTAATTTTCTTAAAAACTCTAAACCCTAATTTAATTTATTTATTTAAAACCCCTAAAACCTAATTTAATTATTTTAAAAAAAAACTCTAAACCTTGATTTATTTTTTGAAATTTTTAAACTCTAAATAAATAAAACCCTAAATTATTTTAACAAAACATTATCACTATAACCCTAAAACCCTAAACCCACAAACCCTAGGCACTAAACATGCTAATAGCCCTAACCCTAGAAAAACACGAGCTAAAACGCATCCCTGAGGGAGCGATTTTGACATGTCAGCAAAGTGCGTCCACATCAGCGCGTTTTGTGCTAACATGGCAAAATCGCTCCCTCAGGAATGCAATTTGCTGAAATTTCCCCCTAAAACGTTCCTACGTCGACGCGTATTGTAGTTTTCAGCCTATTTCGGTAAATGATGAAAAAAGTGGCCCATTTCTGTAAATAAAGTTGGAAATGGGCCTTTATTGGTAAAATGGTCAAATTAATTATTGTTTTTAACCAAATAATTATGGTGAGCAAAATCAATTTAGATTTGGAAAACTAATTGGTTAAATTTTTTATTTTAAATTATATAGTTGAAGTTATTTAAATTTTCAACTCGATTTAAATAGCTTAACTTAATTTTGATAGATATGTCCGTAGGTTGGATCATAGTTTGATTTTAAAAAATTCCAAACTTAAGCTTGAATTCAATTCGACCTGACAATTCATTTATTTGTTCATATATTAATAAAATTTTAATTATATTTTTTATATGGATGAATATTTGGTAAATTAGTCATGCTTTTTTTTAACTTCATAAGTAGACTTATAAATTTGCCAAGTGTCCTATTTATTTTATATATATTTCTTTTTTTAATTTTTTTTAAAAATACCCTATATACACTTGTAATCAATCCAACTCAGTTTGGGGAATTTTTAAATTCGATTGGTAGTTTACAAAATATTTTTCCTTTTGATTTTTATATTTTTATATTTAAGTTTAAGTTAAAAGCATTTATTATTTAAGTTGAATCTAGTTTGGTCTGGTTCGATGTAAAAAAAATAACTCCTTCATCAAGCTTGTATTGGGTGAGCAACCTATAGATAGTTCAAGATTAGAAATGTAACAATTCAAATTATTTGAATAACTCAAAAAATTAAAATTATTATAATTCAACCTTATTTCTTGTGCATAATTTTGGTCAAAATCATATGTGACTTGATCAAACTGATATTTTCTATAATAGTTAAGGACTTGTATGTAATTTCTATCAGGTTTTCTCTGATTCTTCTCACCCTTTTTTGGTGTTGTCTATGGGGTTCTTGTCGATCTCTGACTCTAATTTCTCTTATTGGTTCTTTGGTGTGGGTTCCAGAGACTTGAAGAGAAACCAAAATGCAAAATATAATTTGAGTCTCTAATCGCAAAAAGAAGAAAAACTATAGTAAAAATTGATAAAACTAACAACTACAACCACTAAACTTGGAAAAATAAAGATCCTAAACCTAAAAAATAGAGAAGAAGTTAACGTTTAAGCTAAAAAAATGATAGAAAGGGTGGTTCATTTAAGTTAACAACCAAAACATCTTTTATACAAACAAAATTTCAACCCTAACATTGACAAAATTGCCCTTGAAGTATATATGTTAACTTAGGTCGGTGTTGGACGAAAAGTTACCCCTGCAGTATTTTTCACTTCGTCAAGTAGCGGTGTTACGACATCCAAGCTTCAGTGTTGTCATGACTCCTTCACTTCAACCACTTTCAGTGATATCGTGACCTTGAAGGCTTGGCATTACGACTATGACTATGGGCTCAATGTCGCAACACTCTCGATAGTCTACTCTAGGTTGATTTCTTGTTGAAGTCTTGCACCATCGAGGTCAAGGACACTCAATTTCATGATACCTAGTCTCAATGTCGTGACACCTACATCAAATGTAGCTCTCCTTAAGGTTTGGCCATCATCGTCTCCCTACACTAACTCAAACACACAATTAAATTCCTAATGGCACCATTTTGCCAATTTGGGTCTAAAAAGAGGTAAAACCAAATAAAAACAATTACTAACATTGAAAACTAAAAACCACAGAAAGTATAGAAAAGACTTGTAAATTGCTTGAGAACAAACTAATTAAGTGTTCTAGAGAGCCTAATTTGACATATCAAATTACGATAGATCAAAATGTCACAGGGTAAGAGCTAGTTGGTCGAAGAAAAAACCTATGAAAATTAATGTTGTTACTTCCAATATTGAGGAAGAATGAGATCTAGAGGAAATTTTTGATGTCGAAGAGGAAGGCCTAGTGGACAACCAAGGTGCTTCGGTAATAGGCAAGAAGGGTGCCTCGAAAGGGGGCTCAAAGGATATGGCATCATCTATGGAGACTAGACTAAGGAAGGTGCAACAAGCCATAGCGAATGCCCTTGAACTGGTGAAGGACATCAAGGGTCGCATGGATGGGCTAGAGACAAGCAGTGGAGAGTCCTATGGAAAGCCTATGGGGGAGCTAAAGAGAGAGCTCCAAGGGGATTTTAATAAAACAATATGTGATTTGGCTCGTAAGAAAAAATCCCTTGTAGCCTTAGTGGAGGCCAAGTGTAACGAGATCATGGAGCTTAAGGGGGAGCTCACAAGGCTTAAAACCATGGGAGGCGTGCTTGGTACCCCGGCTCATCATTGGAACATTTTGGAGCTCAAAGAGTTCAAGGGTTTTAGAGACACCAATGACCTGGACAACTTCTTGAAGGGCATGGAGTAGTATGACCAAGCTATAAGCATCAACTACAAGCCAACCAAGCCACAAGCAACGCTTGAGTTGCAATGTCGAGGCGTCCAAGACATGACACGAGTAATGGCATTGGTCGAGTCCTTAGTAACACTCAAGAAAGATCAGTTTGAGTCCCCGAGCGCCAAAGCTCAAGATTGAGTGGGGAAGCATCAAAAGAATCCTAAGGTAAGGATTCCTTGAGCGAGAAGCCACATGAAAGAAAGGGCAAGATTGGGACAACTACGAGAAAGGGCAAGTGAAGATCCTTGAACAAGTTCTTGTGTGATGGGTCGCACTAAGGGAAAGGTTATCAACCATAGTAAAGTCCTATGAGAAATCAGATGTCAAGGGTGAGCATTATGAGAAGCCACAGAGGCTGGGTGCTATTCGATTGTATTGAGATGACTTAATTGAGACAATGCAAGTGGCTATGGAGTGCCACAAGTCAAGCCACGGAGACATCAACAAAGATGGGACCAAGAGGTAGTGTTCCATCGAGCAAAGCGATAATGGTTGTCGTGAGAACCAACATGTGGTGTTAGAATAAGTTAAGACAGAAGACTAAGTTGCAAACCTATTAAAAAAAAAGGCTTGTGTGGAAGCAATATCAAAAGCTTCTATCATTGGTTTAGCATGGTGAAAGTTGGTGTTGAGGGGGAGTATTGAATATCAACACCAACTTATTGGAAATAATATTTTGTTAGTGTTTATGTTGTAAAAAGTTTAACTTTTATGAGTAGTCTTTAGGAACTAAGTACTTTGTAGTAAAAGAATAAATCTCACATCTTAGGAACAAAATGCAAAGGATTATGATTTTATATAAAACCCCATATCCTACCTTACTTAAAAAACCAATGATAGTAAAATCTTGGATCTATATAAAAATTTATGTTGTAAGAATTATTTTCACCTCTAATTCCTTCCTTTTATTTTTATTTTTATTTTAAAGTGTTAAAAACTGTAATAAAATACTAATTTTATGATATCTCTTACATAAGTATCTTACATACAATTAACTCAAATAACTTAAAATTTCCACTCAATTTAACTCTATCAAATACTTAATCCTACAAATAATACAAATAATAATTAAACGTCCATTCTCAATAAACAATCCAATTAGTTGCTTCATGTTGTATCTTTTAGACACACACACTATATATAATAGTGATAATGATAATAATACAATTAATTTATTAATTAGTGGGTTAGAGTGAAAACAAAATGAATAATAATAAACTTTAAAAACAATTATTTTATATAATGCATTAACTTTGATTCAATGTGTAATGTTAAAAATAAATTTTGTTTTTTTGTAGTTTTATACAATGATTTTTTTATTTGATTCTATTTTCACAAATCACAAACAATATTATCGAATTAACATCATTTTACGTTAATATATTGCATACATAATTATATTAACCCAATATGAAAGTAAATCTATGTATTAATTTCTTAAATGTGTGCAACTGAATCTGAATCAAAATCAAAACTTTATATATATTTACACGTGAATCACAATTCAAATTTCATGTATGTAATTGCAACAAATCAAATTTCATATATTAAATTGCACATGAAACAAAATTTATGTATAAATTATTTAGTACACTGATAATGGAAAGTTTTAACTTCATAATCAATGTTAAAATTTTATCATGTGTTCTTAAATTGTATTTAAAAAATTAAATAAAATATGTTGGTAGATCTCAACCCCACTTGTGGAATAAAACTTTCCACTACCTCTATACCAAATAATTACCCTTTTATTAAATATATTTTGTATAATGTTTTAAAATACAAGATTTAAGTTTTCTTTTTTGCTTTTTTGCTTTTTTGCTTTTTCTTGCACGGCTGCTGGGTTGACATGGGCTGGTAGGCGGGCTTCTAAGCCCAAAGCAACATACAGTGAAGGCCTTACTAAGGCCAATGTTACAAAACCAGGTATGCCTCATTTCAACACAGTTCTAATATTTTGCATTATATATATTATCTGAAGCCTTTATTTTTCTTAAAACATTCGTATTTGGAATGTTTTTGACATAAACAGATGTTCACTTTTGAATCCTGAATCCGGATAACATAGTCTATATTTACATTATATTTACTGTTATTATACTTAGCTTGAGAAGAACTTGAACATGAGTTGATAGTGTATAGACACTTCACACTACTCTTCTCAAACATGAGTTGATAGCGTATGGACGCTTCACACTACTCACCCCCTGTATACATGTATTGGTATATTTTCTGTACAAAGGTCACCAACCCGTTGCCTGTCGTATACCACTCCATCAAAACCTTGGGGGTCCTAGAAATGCAAGCAAATGAGGCTTTGATCACTTCCCATGATAGTATACCTGCAAGTTGAGATCAGTGTTAACTGATTGAGCAGTTCATCCATGGTTGGTAGGAAACTGAAAACATAAAACGAAAAACAAACAGATAAAGAATAGCAAATCTTGTTTTCGTTGTTGGTTATCATCAACATGCCGAGGTCTTAAAGCCTGGCAAGGGAAACACAGGAATTCTCTGTCGAATTGAAAGAATCAAAATAAAATAAAATAAAATAAAAAGTTATCAAATGAAAAAATGTATGTGATGTCAACTATAACAAATGCCAGGCAAACAAAGAATAAAGTGATTATTTGTGTAAAATACATATCGGATTGTTACCTCATGAGAAATGACATAAAAGGAGCAAATTCTCATGAAAAACTACAAAAAGGTATGGAACATACCTTAACGGTCCGATCACCAAAACCGACAAAAAGCTTCCCTTCTGAGTATGATAAAGCTGTTATAACAGAATCACAAGGAATCGATCCAATATGTCGAACATCTACTTCAACATCATCTCCTGCTAGTTCCTGCAAATCACTATATCAATGACATTTGTAAATCTAAACATGGATAAAATGCTCCTACAGGTGAATAGAATTATAGAATAAAGCGGACAAAGGTTTTCTCATCTTAGCAACCTGCTTCTCAGGCAAACAAAGATTAATTAGTCAAGCCTGTGTTCAAACCTGTGCCTTGATGGTTCTGTCCCAACTTCCTGTAAAAAGCCATTTCCCATCCAAGCTAACAGTGAAAATGGCACCATTGTGTATTTGCATCGATTTCCTAAGCACATCATGCCTCCAGATCTGGGAAGAAGCATGAAAGACAGAAATGATTTTATTATCAAAATTGAGAGAATGAAAGAAGGAGGAAAGGAAGAGAGGTTAGCAAGAACAGAATATCCGCATCTGGCCTTTTTCAAATGGAAAGGAGAAGCTAAATAGCAAAATTCATTTGAGTACTGTGGCATACATTCATTTCCAGGAAACAAGTAAATGCACACGTGAGAATACGAGAATAAAAGACAAATTCGACAGCAGTTTGAAGAACAAAGAACCTTCACGGAGCCATTTTCATAAGTAGCAATAAGTGTATGCTGGTCAGCTGCAAGGGACAGAACAGTGGACACAGCTCTTGGCATGTCTTCCCCTAAAACAGTCAAAAGACTATGATCACTTAAACTCCATAATCGCACAGTTCCATCCCAACTCCCGCTGTAAAGAACTCCATTATTCACCGCTATGGCAGAAACTACCGATTTATGGCCAGTCATAGTGCCTGACAGGGTGCCATCCTGGAAGAAAAAAGGAAAGCAAGGTTCCAAATTATTATCATCTAGCATTTCAACAGGTTAAGAAATAAGCAGCAAACATGAAATGATAAATCAAAGAAATATACCCGCAATGACCATTCTTTAATCAATTTATCTCCACTTCCAGTGTATAAATAGCCATTTTCTGAAACTGCCAAAGCATGGATTCCGCTATAGCGCCAATCCTTTTCCTCGTACCATTTCTTTAACGGCTCTTGTCCGAAAGGGATATTAATGCTCCATAAAAATATGCCACCTCCACTATCGCCACTAATGCATAATGGCTGTTCTTCATCCACACAGACAACAGCCATTACCTTATGCTCATGACCTCTGAACGTATGCACATGAGAGTAATCCTGTAAATTGATGCGGGAAGAAACTGATTCAAAACAAGCCAATATTCCAAACTAAATTACTCACGGAACAGTTACGCTTGCAGAGTATGATTGAATTTAAATCATAATACAGCCACTTGAATAAATGATAATTTAGTAGAGCATACCTGCAGGGACCATACTTTGACTGATTTATCGAAGGAGGAGCTAAACAGATAACCCCCTAGAACAGCAAAAACAAAATCTGAATACATCTCCTAAATTTAAAACCATATATGTCAAGAAGAAGATCCAGCATACCATTATCATCGAAAAGGAAAATAGAAGGGTAAAACAACATTGTTTAACCGGATATGATGCAGCTTAAGATTCGAAGAATCATGGTCCAGTATCATGCGACATGCAATTGTGTAATGGAAGAAATTCTGTTTCAATGATCGAAATGCAAATCACCAAAGCCCTCCCACCCAGGCCTCAAAACACCCACCTTATTAACAAAAGGAATCCTTGTAACCTGGATAATAACTATACTAGGACTAGCACCATGCAACACCGAATGCCAAGTTAAATTTTTTTATTGCATTTTATAGAAGTGGCAGCAAACTACCAAATATTCACAGGCCTTATGCTTGTAAAGTTCCTAAATACAAAAGCCACAACAAGGTATCAACTACTAAGAACCCTTTCCACCATTTGGCCAGGAGAAATTCCTTTAAATTTCATTGGTAGAAAGGGAATTTCCCATTTATCAATTACTTGGTATTGAAACAATTAGGTCATGATGTTTGAGAATTAATAAAGATAGCTATGCATTTAACTGTAAGTTTCAGCAATACCTTGCAGTTTCTTCTATAACAAAATTAGTAGTCAGAAGTATCAAAATTGAAACAGCATATGTTGAAGACAGATTAGAAACAATACCTCCTACAGCTAATCCAGTAACACAATCAAGATGGCCTTGCAAATCTTTCCATTTAATTCTGCCCTCTGTAAGACCATTAACCATGTCTGTTGCACCATTTGCTTCTTTTCCTTGTAACTCATCTTTTTCCTGTGTTTCCGTTCTTTCCCTGGACAACAGACACAATTTCCCAACAACCATACATCGACCTCCATTCTCATCATAACTTGCACCATCCAATTTCACCATTTTATCAAACTGAGGTCTAATAACTAGCTCCCTAATACATTTCCACACATCTCCCACAACTGAACGACTCTCAGGATCAAGATCCAAGCATTTACATAGAATCTGCTGCAAAGACACACATTCGGCACCAAATTTAGTTCCCAATAAAGAACTCACTTTCTCCATCGAACTTGTATAGACACTTGAACAATCTATTCCACTATTTTCACTTCCTTTCACAATAATATGGCACATATATTCAACCCACTCATCACTAAAGACATCCCCATTGACAATCCTAAGAAGAATACAACTTAACAACCAAGCATCCGAGCTATATCTTATTGGATATTTCAAGCTACAACACTCTACCCCAGTACCCTCTTTCTCTAACAGCTTAAGCAACACCTCAGGGCTAACAAACACATTCCTTTTCAACAAATCTTTAAACAACATACGGATTTCTCCATCACCAATCTTTTTCCCACTAAATCCAACATTTGCAACAACATCTTGAATTCCCCTACCAGTCAATAACACCTCATTCAAATCAAGATATATATGCCCAAAATCATCCAACTGAAAGCAAGAAAAGCTTAAGCAACCAGCAATCAACCCTTCTTTATGTAAAGAAATGACTGCCTCACACATTTCCATACCCATCAGTGCAAAATTAAAAACCCCTTCTTTCTCGAAACACCCCAAGTTCTTGTCCAAAAAGTTCCCCCTTTTTTGCTTCTCACTCGCTAAATACAAAACTCCGTCCCCAAGGTCACCCCACAGACCCAAAACTCTACAAATTCTACAATTTTGCTTAGTAAAAGCTCTTAAAACTAAACCCAACTCCCCTCTTTCCTCTTCTTTCATTTCACGCAAACAATCCATAACTCTCACGAGATATCCAGCCTTAAACAAAGAACCATCCTCCCCGCCACTTGAAAAAGACCCAACAGGCAAAAGGCTCACTTGGTCTCTCTCAAAGGTATCGTCACGGAGAAGGTAGCTTTTCCAGTTGGAATAAAACTCGTCGGACCAAGAGCGAGGGAGGAAAGGGAGATTGGAGACATTTTTGGATTTGTTGACGGGTTTTCGGGGATTTTCAGAGCCGCCGGGGATTAGTCTAAGGAGGTCGATGTTTTTGGGGAGAGTCGTGGGGCCCTCCGGTGGGTACTTGACGAGCACCGTACACGCGGGGCATCGGATTGCTCCCGGGAGTTTCTTAGGGAGGTTTAATAGGCATGACTCGCACACCGTGTGGCCACACGCGAGCACACGCGGGATCGTGCACTCGCCGTCGTACGGTTGCAAACAGACCGGACATTCCGGTAACTCCTGCGACTCCATCGCCGCCGGGCAGAGAAAAAAGAAAGAAGTTTCGTCTTCTTAAAACGCTGTACCCTCCCAAAAAACACGTCGTTTCACTTTGACCAAAATACCGTCTGACATTTTTACCCTTACAGTTCCAAATAATACCAAATTCACTCTCTTTTACCAGCGGTTCGTTTTCTCTGAATACATCTTTCTCTGAAATTCGACGCATCCATATCGCAATGGAGAGGGACCGGCGGCGTACGGCGGCGCATTGAGGGTTTAAGACCATGGCAGGATCAAGAAATTCAATGCTCTATCCGTTTCTTCTATTTACCGTCATGCTTTCACTCCAAATGATGTATCGAGGAAAATTAGCGTCCTCAGAACTGTTCACCATTCTAGGTGGATTCATCAGCTCATTCTTGTTTCTCGTGTCACTAACAGTGAGTCCTAGAAGTCCCGAATTGGATCCTTTTTTCTTATAAATTCATCGCCTGGATTCGCAATCCACTGTTTTATACGATGCATTTGCCATTGTTGTAAGCTCCAACAGAAGTGTGAAAATCTGACGTTATTCGAGTTTGAGACTGATATAACATATGATTTAGCATGATAAGATCTTTTTCCCTTGGTTATTTCAGTTCATTGGGAATTTCCAGGAAGCATTTGGGATGAGAACTGGCTGGGGAGCTGGTGAGTATACTTAGCTACTTTCGTTTTTTTTCCTTTTTAATTATTTATGATGAAATTTTATTCAGAAAGGTTAGGAGGATGAAGAAAGATGTGACAAATCACAATATAAAATCACGAACACAATATGTTTAAGAGATATGCAAATTGAGTAATAGACATGACCGCATGACAAATTCAATGCATATTTAAACATGTTAGCATATGCATACCATTCTGCTCAATCTAAAGCATTATATGTAGGCTGATTTAAGGTGTTTTGCAGGAAAACACTTCCAGTTGTAAGCGTTTTTAGAGTATTGTCAAGAAAAAATTTTCAACTGGAAGCGTTTTCCTCAACAGTAATCTTCAACGGTTACTTTCTCCAACAGCTATTTAATTAGTAGTATATATATAATTAAAATTTTTATTATTTTAACACGGTTTGAATGGACGTCATACGAGGATCCGACAATTCAAGAATGCATCCCATCAAAATTCTTGGTGAATCCAACATCTGGCACGTGAAGATGCCATTGGTAGTGAACGTTACCATGGAGATACACGAGTCGGATAGAGCATTGCGACAATTCGAGTTCAGACAACTGATTTCAGTGGCACCTCGAGACCTCGATGATCTGCACCTTATCGACTTGTAGGGGAGGATAGATGAGAATTGGTCGATATTCCACGTTTAATATATCAACATGTGGAACAATAGATATGAGTTTTTACCTACTCGCGAGGCCATTGTCGTTCCAGAGTTAGCCTAAGATCCGGAGTACATACAATAGTTTAAGGTTTATAGCAAGCCATACTTGTTAGGGGAAGAGGTGAGGAGTCGGCAATTGCATACGAGGAGGCCACGACGAGCACCTATACATCCAAGGTCTAGCGAGGTGGGTCCATCATCAGCACCTACGCAAGAACCGACATCAATAGCTGCACCACCCCCCAATTAGTATGTCTCGTCTTATTCTAGTGCATATACTAATATTGTCATTTTCACACAAGTATTATATATTCCACCTCATTTTTCTGCTTCTACTTCGATGCCAGGTTTTATTTTCGAACCTCTGTCCCCGTGTATAACACGACGATGCCATCGACATTTCCGACAACAATGATGCCGCCAACGACGTATAGGCCGTCTATGATTCAAGCACAGACCGAGAGTCCAATCATTATGTCATCGGTGTATGGGACACAATATGGTTATACCCCTACATCGATGGTGCCGCAAACATCTCCGGGATCATTGTTCTACCAAGGTGGATCATTTTCCCAACCATATATTCCTAGACCGGAGGATACACGATGACAACTGAGGAGCAACTAGTCGCAATCAACCACGGACAAAGGTGAATAAGATGAGAGGCCAAGACCACAACTTGTATTGGAGGTTAAGCCAAGAAAGAATTCAGCTCGCAACCGTCAACCACCTCGATGCCGGGGATTGAATTGATTTACTTTATTATTATACTTCTCATGTTAACATTGAAATAAATATCAAAACATTTTTATTGTATCGATTTTGTACATCATTATGTTTTTAAATAAATATTTTTTTTTTCATTAAAGTTGGTCTTTGTTATCATTTCATAATATTAAATCAAGACTGTACGTGAACAATGGAAGAAAGTTGTATAATTTATTGATTTGTATTGTATGGCAAAAACGCGCGTTTAAGATTACAACAAAAATGATGTTAATGATGTGTTGTACTTGTATCATCCATTCGATGTGGACATGACGGTATTGTATGGCCCAGGTTCCTACACCACTCGCAAAATCTCGGTTGGTTTGACTTCTCCTGAATATCCATGTTGTCACGTATCCGAGTCAACGTCCGTCGACTTTTTGGCTTGCGACGTAATGATCTATCGGGTAACAACTTAAATGGAGCGCTCGATATAGGCGACCACCTATATTCATCTAGAACCGGTGGGAATATGTTTCTCCACATGTTCTTCTGTTTTGACCTCTCGAACAGGAACATATGTCGACATCCAAGGGCCTTTATCTATCCTTAAAAACTCCGCATATAACTCGAGAAATGGTGATCCATCGTCAATATGCGTCTGCACCATGAGAAAATTTTCAGTTCATTGACAACATGATTTGGCCAGTTTAACCATGTTGAAACAAACATGTTTGAGCAAGTTCATTTATGATTGCGAATCAACTTGATGTCCAAGACAGAGAGAAGTTGGTACTTCTTGTTAAATGTCTCTTATAGACTCGTTTGAACCTTGGACTTGGTTTTTACGACAGCAATTAGAGCTTCCTTGGTCGGAAGCATTCAGTTTGTGAAAAATTATTTTACTAGTTATCTGGACTCTAGTGAGTTACGTTGTTCTAACATTCATTTTTCTTGAAGTGCTCATGTCAAACGCTTATCCGGACATGACTATGAGAATATAACTTCTAAAATTTTAAACATATCCATAATGGACACATACCCTTATCAATCACTAGAACTTATTAGAGTTTTGAGTAATATAGAGGTTGGGTGTCAAATATGAATATGTTTATCCAAAATAGATATACTTTTTCCTTTCTAAGTTTTTCTTTTCATATATTTGGAGGATCATTCCTAATAACTGCTCTTAAATTGTTTTTATTCGAGGCAGTTTCTTGTTCTCAGCTGGATTACTTTGTGAGGTCAACAAGATTTCAGGAGTGATACTTTCTAAAAGTGAACCAAAAATAAAGAGGCACTGAGGTGAAACGATATTCCTTTTCTCCATAACTGTTATCTGATTAGAATGTTACCTTTTCGTGCTATAAGGTTTAGATGTATTCAACAGTCATCAGTGATTGAACTTTGAAATTGTCTTGCGGATTTTACTGTTAGTCACATGTTTTGGCTCCAAGTTGAATGAAGAACTTTGAGAATTGTTATTATTTTGTTGTCCATTTTTGCCATGTTTCCATTTGTGCTTGCTGTAGTAATTTATGCAATCAATTGTGTGCTTGTTCATGCTAGTATCGCTTCGTCCATAGCGATGTGAACATAGGTTGCCGAACTGTAAATGATGCGTGTAAGCTATATTACTGTGATTTCAGAGTGAGTGAATGTTAGATATTGGTATGTTAGCGAAGATTATCAATGCACCATTAATTGTCAATACAAGAAAGGTATTATTTCATTAATGAAATGATGTGGATGCTTTTATTGCATTAAAAGTTTTAGTTTTATTTATTTTCTCTATTATACTAGGTTTTTATTTCTTTCATAAACTTCAAGTTAAGAATTCTATTTTGTCAATTAGGACTCTTTCCTTTGTTATTAACGGTCTATAAAAGGCTGTCAATATGAAATAAAGAGGTAAGCAATTATTTTATAAAAAAACGTTATTTTCGGAGGGGGTTTAGTTAAAGACGAATTTACTTCTTTGAGTAACCATAAGTCGAAGTAAGAATTCTTCCTCATTTAGACCCGTGATTAGATCCTACGCCAAGGTGCATAACATAAAAATATCAAATATTGCACAAAAAAACACATGTAATTAATTACTTTTAATTACTCTAGAAAATGTCTAATATTTTTAAGAATAACTGGACTTCTTTGACCTCATGGTTAATTGAAACCAAGGAAATCTAGAAACACAAACAAAAAATTATCTTTGAAATTTTGAATTGAAGAATCACAAGTGACTTGTTTGATTGGAAATTTATGAACAATACAATGTATAGCAGCAAAAAATGTTGTTCACACTATTAGTTAATCAATTTGACTAGTTACCATATCCTTTTTCTGCAGAAGGAAACTATATTACTTTACTTTTTTAAGAATAACTACATGAACTAACTAGGGTCTAAATTTAACCCTGAATGAATCAATTTTTGGGTTTTTTTCCTAAGCCTAGCCCCAAGAATAGAATCAATCTATACTAGAGACATATTTGAGTTATATTTTGATGCATTACTTGTTGATGCAATTCTTCCCAAGGATGATTTGAAGGACTCATGACTGAGTGGCAATGGCCTATCTGGTAACTTGGGAATGTCAATATCACCTTCTAACATCTTGAGAGCCTCTGCAATTTTTGGCCTGAAAGCTACCATTACATGTGCACAGAGAATCCCAACTCGAACAAACCTTTCCATCACACCTTTCGGTCCTTCCTCTCTTATCGATTCATCGAAAATTTCCTGCACGTTGCCTGATTTCGCAAGCTTCCACGCCCAATCTGTGATCATTAGATAGGATGAATTTGATGTGTCAATCACTTTTCTCCCACTCATGATCTCAAGGATCACAATTCCAAAGCTGTAAACATCACTTTTCTCTGTTAATTGTCCGTAGAGTGCATATTCAGGTGCTAAATAACCATGTGTGCCTGCAACTCTGGTGGTAAGATGAGACTGCCCTTCCAAACTCTGCTTTGCCAATCCGAAATCCGCAACCTTCGCTTTCATTTCCGAGTCTAATAGAATGTTGGTGGCTTTTATGTCTCGATGATAAATCGATGGTTTGATTCCATAGTGTAAGTAAGCTAGACCCTGGGCTACATCAAGAATTATGTTCTTCCGTTGAGGCCAACTCAGTTTTTGCCTAGTGAAATCATTGACTAGATGGTCACCAAGGCTGCCATTTGACATGAAATCATAGACCAGATATCTTCTTCTGCCTTTCATTATGTCACTCGTAACACAACAACCTCGGAGCGAAAGAAGGTTCCGGTGTCTGATTTTGCTTATGATCTCGACTTCATTCGAGAAATCTTCGTCGCCTTCCAAATCCAAATCGAGGATCTGTTTCACAGCAACCAAAGTACCATCTGCAAGTGTTCCTTTGTATACAACTCCATATGCACCTCGGCCTATCAAATTGCTCTGAGAAAATCCATCGGTGGCTCGTTCGAGCTCTGATAAATGAAACCATTTGGCACCCGAATTCGGCAACACACTCGCCCTGAAACTGCTCACAAATCTTCTATGTGGAGCATTTCTCTTGTTCTTCTTATCCCATTTCCTATACAAAATTATCAGTGCAAAAGCAACCAAAACACCAACAAAAGCACCCAAGAAACCAAATACCAATTTTAACACGGTTTCATTGCTTAATTTCCTCTTTGATTTCTCATTAACAGAGCTATCCAATGGCAAGCCAAGTATGCAACCAGCTGCCCCTGGATCTTTTGGACCAAATTCATTGATTACACCAATGGCATACAAAACAGTGAAATCAAAACACTTAGTGGAATTTGGATCAAGACTAAATAACTTTGAGAAAACATTGTAACCAGCTTCAATACAGGGTCTGCAATTCAAACCAGTCACATCACCTTTACAAGCAGTATCTAATGCAGTGACTGGACCAACTTTTTGAACCCAGTCTTGGACTGTTATAATCCCAGCGCAGTTTGATACATTGCTGACGAATTGGGTGGAGTTCTTAAAGCAAGAAGTGACCAGAGATGGGTGGACGGACCTGGCGGCAACCTGGGTCTGAAAACCAGAGAGACAAGAAGAAGCAACCGTGGGATTCGGCAGCTGAAAAACGGAGGTCTCTTTAAGATATTGGGCCATCCCCATGCCGAAGAGACTGATGAGCGTTTGGCAGCACTGGTTGCCTTGAGGGTCGAGACATGTGGTTTGGTTCCATGGGAAGGTTTCGACGTAACTTAGATCGATGGGGCATGAAGAATCGTTTGAATCAATGGCAGAAGTGCTGGAGAAAAGGGGGATGATGAAGAAGAAGAAGAAGAAGAAGAAGAAAAGGTAGTTTCCCATGGTGAGTTTTCTTGTATATGATGGTGAAAATCAATGGCGGCTTTGGGGGACATTTTGGAGTTGTTTTTGATCGTATAAAGGCTTTGGTTTTCAGCAGTGAATTATCAATATTGGCTGGCGCTGGTCAAACTTCACGTTTCGGCTTTTGTAATAGTTTATTAAGAGTTTTGACGTTGATTGGTCAAGTTTTGAGCACCCAAGTAAAATTAGAGGTGTAGGTGTTCATATTAAATGTAAACTTTGTTTTATTATTTAAATTTATTAAGATTAAAAAAAAAACTTGAAAATTGTGATTCAGTTTAACTATTGAGGAATTACATATATGCATAAAAAGCATGCATGTCTATCTTGATGTTGGATGGAAATCACACCCCTTCATCAATATAAACAATCAATACACTATAGAGATGATTAATAAATAATTTTTTTCTAGAGATGATTAATAAATAATTTTTTTCTATTTTATACTTAGAAATCTATTTAAAATAACACTCAATTTTATGTTAATATCTTCTTTTTTAATAAAGCACCCATACTACTATACATCTAATAAATTTTTTTTTGAATAATCTCATTATAACTTCTAATCATATATACTCTTTTTTTAGCATAATACCTAAAATTATTCATAGCCCCTCCTAACCTATAAATAGGAGGATAATGCACTTCAATGCACTCGAACTCACGTCCTCTTGCACCAGAGACAATACCCATACCAATCGAATTAAGACTTAATCGACAAACTTAAATTAAATTTAAATATCAATTAATAGATATAAATTAAATTATAATAATACTTAAATGTGAATACAATTTGTAAGTATTACAACTGCTTTTGGTAATTATCACATCTACTTATGGCACATGCTATTTATAATTATCACAATATCAAATTATAATTATTTTTAAATGTCAATTTAATAAAATAGTGAAAAAAAATATTTTCATCAATTAAAAAAATTCAAACTTGTATTTATATATATACTAAACCCAACTCATCCTAAAATAAAACAAATGAAAAATATAAAGTTAAAAAATAATTGAAGGTAGATGTAGCCCTAGTGTCAGTCAATATACCCCTAAACCGAAACAAAAGCTTTACTCTTTCTTTCGCCTTTGTTGTTGCTATGGTTTGTGTTGCATTTGTTCTAGTGTTCTCTTTGGCTTTTCTCTCAACTCAAGCCTCAACTTTTATTGCCGCAGGCTGTCATTCCAAGTCTTAACTTTGGCCTTGTAGAGTGTACCTCACATTTCGGATGAATCAGAGTTGATGTCGACAAGAAGAACCCATCATCCCAACAAGCCGAACGCAACATCATAATGTAGCAACATGTTCCCTACTTAATTGAGTTTCATTTTATTGGGGATAAACCTGGACGAAGAAATTGAAAAGATAGAACACAAATATTTTACGTGAAAAACCCCTCCGAAGAGGATAAAAAACCACAGGAAAAAGATAATTTCACTAAAACAACAAAAATAAAGAGTAAAAAATATGGAGATAAAACTAAACCTCGAAACCCAAAATAAGAACACTCAAAACATAAACACAAAGTTCTCTGAAAGCTTGTAAAAGCTAATACCTAAATTGTAATGGGTTATTTTTCTAGGGTGGAAAAGGCGTCTATTTATAGGCTAAATTTGTAGGTCAAATAATATTAAAATAACCTACACTACTAAGAGTTTAAGTGGGAAACAAAAAATAGAGTTTAACTGGGAGAAGAATAGCTAAAAAATACGAGGCATAACTCCAAAAATCTTCACCTTAACTCGTATTTTCACAACACCTTTCTTGCCAAAGCCCACCACGGGCTTATCTCGAACTATGCAAGATATTAAGTGAGTCAAAGTTGTGTTTAGAAGCTGGAAGTCTTCTAGTATTTGACTTGTACACTGCTAAATCAAAACTGACCCAGGTCTGGTTTCCACGAATGCAATGCCCTATCTTTTCAAAACTTGCATTCAAAAGAGAACATCTTTTATACGAAACGATCATACCTTTTTCCCTCCTTTGATCAAGTTGTCTTCGCTTCAAACAAGTTAACTTCGACTCTTTAACAGACGAGGGACGTCTTGTTTCACCGGTCATCGTTGATCCTTCCAGAAAATAAAAACTGCCAATCTTTTTACCTTTCATCAAAATAAGAGCCCCACGAGATACATTAATGTTGTTTGACTCGATGTTAATTCTACAACCCTTCGAGTCTAAAATTCCTAAGGAGATGAGATTTTTCTTTAATTCAAGCACATGTCTGATATTTGATAGTGTCCTAATTGTCTCGTCATGCATCCTGATCTGAATAGTACCAATACTAGTTAACTTACTGGGTGAACCATTCCCCATGCGCATAACTCCACTTTCAACTGAACTGTATGTAAAGAATCATCCCTGTTGGGACACATGTAGAAAGAACACCCCAAATCCAAGATCCACTCAGATGTAAGCTCGGAGTTTTCACTTGTTGACACCAACAAGAAATCATCACCAATGTCATTGGCCAAATTAGCACCAGCTAAATCTTTCTCGTTGCTCTCAGCAACCCTTTTATTTCACAGTTTGTAACAACCTACCTTGATGTGACCTAACTTCTTACAATAACGACATCTTTTGTCTTGTTTCCTTGATGCTACGAAAATCGAGGCTTGCCTATCTGACTTGCTATTCGAACCAAACTCATTGTCGAGTTTGTCTTTACTCAACAAATGACCCTTTACATCTTTGAATGAGAGATTATCTCTGCCATAAATCAGGGTTTCCCTAAAAAACTTGTATAAATAGGGTAAAGAGCACAATAATAATATAGTCTAATCTTCATCGTTAATCTGAACCTTAACCTTTTTTAAATCATTCAAAAAAGTAATAAATTGACTGATTTGATCTCTAAGGTGTTCACCTTCGTTCATGCGAAATGTGTACAACCGTTGTTTCAGCACTAATCAGTTAGCCAGAGACTTTGTCGCGTAAAGAGTTTCTAACCTTTTCCATAAGGTGAATATTGTTTTCTCCATCAAAACCTCTTGTAACACATCATTTGTTATACATAATTGAATCATGGATAGAATCTTTTTATCTAACCTATCTCATTCTGATTTATCCATGTCTGCAAACTTTTTCTCTGTAATGACCTTTTCAAGATCGCCTTAAATCAAAATTGTCGTCATCCGTACTTGCCATAGATTGAAATTTGTGATGCCATTGAACTTATCAATATCAAACCTTATTATCGCAATCTCTGAATGAGTTAATTGCAAAAATTAAACTAGCTCTGATATCAGTTTGTTGGGGATATACCCGTTTAAGCAATGAACAAGTAAAATAATGAAGAAATTGAAAATATTGATCACAAATATTTTATGTGGAAAACCCCATCCGAAGAGGATAAAAAACCAAGGGCAAAAGATAATTTCACTAGAATGGCAAAAAACTAAGAGTACAAAAGATAAAGATGAAACTAAACCCCGAAACCTAAAATAAGAGCCTTCAAAACGTAAATACAAAATTCTCTGAAAGCTTGAAAGCTTGTAAAAGCTAATACCTAAATGTGTAATGGGTTATTTTTCTTTTATGGAAAAAGGGTCTATTTATAGGCTCAATTTGTAGGTTAAATAATATTAAAATAACTTACACTAATCAGAGTTTAAGTGGGAAACTAATATTAAAATAACCTACACTAATTAGAGTTTAAGTGATAAACTAAAAGTAAAGTTTAACTGGAAGAAGAAAAGTCAAAAAATACGAGGCATAACTCCACACATCTCCTAGTTAAACTCTGTTATCTTTTCCTAATCTAACTCTGATTATTCTAGAGATGTTTTAATCATATTTGTACACGAAATTCAGCCTATAAATAGGCCTCTTAGCAACCCTAGATAGTTTAGAATAACAACATCAAAATTAAGAGAGAGTTCGTGTGAATTTCGGAAAAACTTTGTATTTTAGGTTCGAGGTTTTGTTTGTTTCTACATCTTGTACTCCTCTTTCGGTTTTTTGCCGTTTTAGTGAAGTTTTCTTTACCCGTGATTTTTTATCTATTTCGGAGGGGGTTTTTTCATGTAAATATTTGTTTGCGATTATTTCAATTTTTGTTTGTGTTCGTTGCATAATTCAACTTCAACCTCAATAGGTCCGATGAATATTATTGTTATTTAAATGTGTATTTATTTTTTTCCTAGTTTTTCTTATTTATTTTTTTAATTTTTTTATTTTAATAGTAAACCAGTTAGATAAATAATTAAATCAGGAATGGTAAAAACCATATAAAATATTATGTTTGTATTAGTATTTATATATTTCCTTGAAAGAGGTTGTGGTTGTGGTAAAGATTTGGTTTCAATAATAAAGTTTAAACTATCAGAGCGTGAGAGTTTACATTTCTGATTGCTTTCCAATGCTTAAATAAGATCTAAAAGAATGGTTGATTCTGATTTAAAAAAGTTTTCACAGGCATAGCATTTTATTCTTTAAAATAATAATTTACTTATATTAATAATTTAAGCTTATTTTATTCTTTAGAATAATTAAAAATTTTTAATTTTTATAATTAATGAAATGGTTGAAGAGAGTCTCCAACTACCTTATGACAAATGCTTGCTTAAATGCATGTGATTGAGTAGGGGAAACGTGTTTAGCGGATGCTGTTTGTAAGAAAGTATGTAAGACGCAAGTTAGCCAAAGCGGATGACTCTTTTAATTTCCTTTCCGCATTTTATATACTGTTATTTCTGTTTGATTAACAGTTATTTCCGCAGCAAGACACGTCTCACCTTGCACCATCTAAGGCTTAATCGTATGGTTTGAATTTACTTAATAACACATAAAATATATATGATATTAAAATAATAAATAAATTAAATTAATAATATAATAAAATTTTAAAAAATAAATATATCAAAATAATAATATTAAATTCACTGTAATTATTTATTTTGACTTTGTCATTAATTGTGAGTTAATGTTAAGTTGACTTATGACACTAACTCAATTAACAACATTATTTATATTTGAAATCCTATCACAAATTTAAAACACAAATGTCTGTTTAAAATACATATAATAAATAATAAAACATATGGTTTGAAATTAATTAATAATAACACATAAAATATGTATGTTATTTAAATAAAAAATTAGATTAAATTATTTATCATGGTGTTGTCATCAATCTTAAGTCAGTCCTATCATACGTATATGCGTGTGGAGACCTTAAATTTAGAACACAAATTTCTATTTAAAAATAGTATACAACAAATAATGAAACTTATGGTTTGAAACTAGTTTAATAATAACACATGAAATATGTATGTTATTAAAATGAAAAAATTAGATTAAATTATTTATTATGGTGTTGTTATCAATCTTAAGTCGGTGTCGAATTAATTTATGACATCAACTCAATCGAATACATTATTAATATATACAACTGATGGATGTAATAAAATGTGCATAATAAAATTAAAATGTATAAAAATATTAAAGTAAAGCTTTTGTTGAGTGATAAATTAAAAAAATTTACTAATACAATTGGTGTGAATTCAAATTTCACTATATGTATATTTTTTTGGTTTTTTAAAGTAAATAGACTAAACTGCCCTCAAATAATATTATTTATTTTATTACAGAAGGACATTCCCGTAATTTTCTAACCGAGTTGGTGACTTGGTTAAGGGTGACACCAACTCAATTAAGGGTTTTATTAATAGTATAGATATACAATTGATGGAGATAATAAATTGTGCATATTAAAATAAAAAATGTATAAAATACATTTAAATGAAGTTTTGGTTTGGTGGAAAATTTAAGATTTCACCAATTTCATTCGTGTTAGTTCAAATCCCACCACATGTGTATTTTTATTGGTTATTTTAAAATAAAAATACTAAAGTACCATCGAATAATATAACTTATTTTAATTACAGAAGAACCTTTTAATAATTTTCCTAACTAAGTTGGTATCTGGTTGACTCGTAACACCAACTCAGTCAGGAGCTTAAACAATAGTAAGTATAGATATACAACTGAAAAAAGTATAAAATATTTTAAAATGAAGTTTTAGTTGAATAGTAAAAATAAAATTCTACTATTCACACTGATGTGAGTCCGAATCCCATTATATGCATATTTTTATTATTTTTTTGTTAAAATAAAAAGACTAAAGTACCCTCGAATGGTATAATTTATTTTAGTTACATAAAGGCATTTTCGTAATATTCCTAACCAAATTTATGCTTGATTGACTTGTGACACCAACAATCATGAGATTAAATAATAAATAATAATATAGATTTTTAATTAGTATTACATGCGTAAAAGTATCATGAAAATTCATGTATTAAGAGTCAGATTACGTTTTGTCTCTTTACTTAAAAAATGGGCAATTTTATTCATGTGCATTAAATCAAAGAGCAAATTGGTCCTTTATGTTAAAATTTTCATCCATTTCTATTGTTAAAAACTAGAATGGCTGGCAAAATAACCTAACAGTTACAGGTGGCATATGTACCTTATGCTGACGCATATTGACTAAATTTTAACAGTAGAAATAAATGAATTTTTTAACGGAATGACTCAAATTACTTTTTAATTTAATATACATTGATTAATTTACTTATTTTCAAAATAAATAAGGAAAGAATGCAATCAAACTCTTAATAAAAATCTCTATGATACTTTTACTGTATTACATTTACTCCTTTATAAATTGAAAAACCATGGTTCCCTCGTCAAATTGGTACTTTTTTTCTCTTTTGAGAAGAAAAACAATACAACTCTTTGGAATACATGAATTTAAATTGAATTTTAAATGTTTAAAATGTTTTTAATATTAGATCAATATTATATAATAAATTATTAATAAAGATATCCATTTGATTTTAAGGGTACAATCTTAATTTTAAAATGATTTAGATTTATCGATTGAGTCTTAATTTGATTGGCATAAACATTGTTGTCAATACAGGTGGACGTGGGTTCGAGTGCGCTAAAGTGCATTATTCTCCTATTTATGTGTTGTGGAAGGGTTATGGGTAGTTCTAAGCATCATATTAAAAAAGAACAGATATGATCAGAACTTATAATAAGATTGTTCAAAAAAATTTTAGATTTAAATCTTACCATTAATAAATAAAAAGCATTTTTTTAAAATAAAAATTTTAAAAACAGTTTTAAATCGATTTAAATAAATTTTTACATTGAATTAAACCAAACAAAACTTTGATTTTCAACTAAATCGGATCACCAAGGTGTGCTAATTGGCTGGAAATTGCCTGAAATCTAAATTTAGGCTGCCAACTGCCAATTTGTTATTTTCTTAATAAAGAGTATTTGGAGAAATTACAAAAAAAAGAAAAAAGAAAAGTCATCCAAAGAGGTTCCAAAAATTTCTTAACCACCATTATCTGCTTTAATATTTTTAATTTTAGACTATTTATTCTATTTTCCGTCCTCTCTTTTTTATACTTATAGATAAAGTATAATCTGACTCTGATATTAGCTCTTGAAAATTTAGATTTAGAAAATATAGCGAAAAATAGGTTTAAGAGAAAAACAAAGTTTTAATTTTTTTTTCTCCAAAAACAAGAACTTAGTTGTGTTATCTAAAGTAATAAGCACTTGATCAAAACCATACATTTACGATTCGTCTAGGATGAATGCTTTAATCGAGTAGTCTTCTCTGCTATCCTTAAGCTCACGTCTGTTGAGTGTGGACTCGTTTCAAATAAAAAAAATTCACAAAATTACCAATGGGGCAATTTTTTAATTTCTCTAAACTTCTAGGGTCAAGTTATAAATGACAAGAATTTTTCTAGAATTTTTCTAAAATAATTTCTTCAGAGAATTCTCTTTACAACTTTTCTGGAGTTCAAGTATATGAGAATATTGATCCAAGCTCTCTTTATACATAGAAAGTTTAGAGAGAGTTTAACTAGGATTAGAATTAATTACATTAATATTAAATTAATAAAATATTATCTAGATAAATATTAAACTAAATTTAATATCTCATATTAATATTAAATTAATAAAGTAATATCTAGATAAATATTTAATTTAATTTAATAATAAATTCATTAAAACAATATTATCTTTGGAAAAGTTAATTTGAAATCAAGTTACCCGGTAGAGTCCCACTAGGATTCTAATTTTCCACTACTTTACTACCGAAGAACCATCGTCATCGACCATCTGTCGGCCGCCGGATCGTCGTCGTCGTAGTCGTCATGCCCGGTGGTGCCATTGCCCGCGTGACTCCCCCTGCCCCCCGAACCGTCGTCGTTTTCCCCAAATGGGCCTGATCGGCTCGACTATTATTGGTTTAGTCCGGGCTAGTGATGGCCTGATTGGTCCGGTCCAGTCATTGGTTGGTTCGTTAGTCCAATTTCATACACCTGGACTAGTTCAACTAGTTTTGGTCTTGATCTCAATTTTTGGTTCTCGAGTCCAATCTTCGATATCGGGTCCAATTTTTAAGTTCAATTACCCATTGGACCAATTGTTTGACTTGAAAGTTAATTTCCAAAATATTATATTTATTTTAATTAGTTCGATTAATTTAATTTTACTTGATCAAAATTAATTTTCCTAAAAATCACTAATATTTTCTAAATTAATTTTTCAAGAAAATTCTGTAATCAAATTTTTTAATTGAACAATTCAGATGACCACCTAATTTAATTCCACATTAAATAAAATGACTCAATTAAATTATTTTCAAAGTCGTAGAATTTTTTTCTGATTCAAATACAATCCGATCAAGCTTTTGTTAAACTAGCAGAGGGACCAATCAGACATATACAATTAGGCTCAAGTAATTGCAATTATATCCAGAAGTATCGTTTCGATAATTCACAATTTACTTAATCATGGAGTCAGTCCAAAAGAAGTAGCATGATTGAAAACCCCTTATTGTATACTTTTTAAGAAAGCAATTTATCTAACTGTTTTCTCCAATGACCTCGCCATGTGTGTGTTACCCTCATATGATATCTTTGATTCCATTGAGTTAAATCTGTTCACTCAATAAAATATGTCACCATTGTGCCTTCTTAATGGTTAGTATGATCGCTGCCAACTAATGACTGTGATAAATTACTTGTTCGAGAACAAGCAACCCGTGGCCATGTTCCATATTTATCAATCCACACAATGCTAATAAGAGGATATCGTTAATTCTTTAATCGAGCTATAAATTCCATTGTTGCTAGTAAAGCCATGTCATACACAAGTCATGTACCCAACATACCGACTATCAACTCAATCATTTTTAGAGCATAAGCCTCTAATTATATCAAAGCACATGAGTTACATACGCATGGTCAGTTTCTAAATCGGGATTTAGGTAAGTCACACTATGAACGTCACAAGTTAATTAATTCATAAACGGATTCAGAATTAATTCAACTTGGATCCAGTCCAATGTATGATTCTTCTAGTGAGTATATCTATGTCTCTACCAATGGAGTCAACTGCTCGGATAGCCAAGACTATCCATATCCCTAATTGGAATTGTAGACGAGAAAATAATCCTTCTATGTATTTGAATTAAATGTTCAATTTGATTCTTTTACAAGATTAGAGACTCGTTTAGATTATCTACTGAAGTAAGTTATCTTTTTCACAATGTAAACGTTCTTACATTGTTACTTATCATCAACTTGAACTTAGACAATTAGTGAGCTAATATTTGTTTGTCACAATTTCTCTATGTATGCAAAACATGAAAGACAAAAACACAAAATATATAATAATGAAATGTGAAATTAATTTTATTTATTTATCTATCGCTCAAATACATAGAAATAAGTTACACTTTTACTACAATATAAGCACATTTCTCAACATTCATATAATCTATTTCCATATCATATCAAGCTCAAACATGCATATATAAGTATCATTCACATTTGTATAATCATTCCAAAAACAACAAATTCAATAAGGCACAAATTAGTATTAATCATACCATTTCAATCTATTTACTCAATTATTCATTCAAACTATCATCAATTCATACCACAATTGCTCACCTTACCTATGCATACTTGTAACAGCCCATTTTCAGTAAAATCAAAAAAGTGATTTCGGGACCACAAATTCGAAGTTGGAAAAAAATTATTATTATTATTTTAAGTTCTACTGTATGATAGAAATAAAGTATAAAAATTTCGTTAAGAAATTTTATCGTTTACATATCTAATTTGATGAAAAGGACTCAATTGCATTAAGTGCAAAAGTTGAGTTCTAATAGCTAAAGGTATTAAATAGCGTAGAATTTTAAATTGGAGGTTCTTATATAGTAAATAGACCATTAACATGCTTAGTGGTTAAGCATGAATAGTCATCATTGGAAATTTCATGAAACATTAAGGTTAATTTTGGAAATTATCAATTAAAGTGATATTAAATAAAATAAAAAAATCTATTATCATCATCTACCACCAAATAAAAAAAATAGAAAACCTAGCTATGGAAGCTTGAGATATTAGCAAGCTTGTTTTGCTTAATTAGGTATGTATTCTTGTCTCGTTTTTGATAACTTCTATGTTTCTGAGATCATAATAGCTTAATCTAGCTAGCTCGGGGATTAATTTGCAAAATTAATAAAGTAATAGGGTTTTCCATTGATGAGTATGCTTGAATTTTGAACCTTTATGATAGAAAATGAAAGGTTGTTGTTAGATAAACAACTTTTGTAAAGAAAATTTTGATGAAATTATCAATTAGGGATTAAATTGAAAAAGATGATAAATTTATGGTAAAATTATGAAATTGTGAATTATGTGGGCTGCTATTAATATAAATATAAATTGACTAGGCTTGAGTAAGGATTAAATTGCATGAAAGTAATTTTTCGATACTAGAGACTCAATAATAATAAATTAAAAGTATAGGGGCAAAATAGTAATTTTGCAAAAAATATGTGTTGGACTAAATTGAATATGAATTATATTGAATTGAGTTAAATTCATTCATATAGATCTGGTTAGACCTAGTATGGAGTTAAATCGAGGCAAAGGAAAAATATCGGATTAGTCGCCTTCATATCTACATAAACTCGTGAGGTAGGTTCGTGTAATTAAATTGTACATTAATATGTGTTAAATTGAATTATTGTTTGTGAATTGTACAATTACCATGAATAAATATCGGTTGTATATCTGATGATTACCGAGTCCTATTTGACCCTTAGAAATTCGTAGGATACAAATGACATGTCATTAGGGTTATTGATTTGGTTTGGGTCCTGCATGTGTTGCGGGCACACCACAGCTCGTATGAGCTTCCTGTTATACAGCTCGCATGAGCTTCCCGTTATTCAGCTCGCATGAGCTTCCCGTTATTCAGCTTGGAGGAGCTTCCCGTTTATAGATCGTATGAGCATACATGAATATGAATTGACGGATTACAGCTCAGTACACCTCGTGTGTACTACCCTGTATCCAACGATATTCTAAATGGTTCAACATGCACAATTCTATATGAAACCATATGAGTTTGATATGAACTATTACCGGTATATACGTGAAATACATGATATATGATTATTTGATGAATTCAACCATGTGTGTTGAATTTTATGTGCTTTTCATGGCTAATATGTTGGTGATCATGTGTTTAGGATTTTGGCCAAATTGATTGAGATATGCTATGTTTACTTACCTATTTTGTGGAAATATGGTAAGTTAAATTCTGTATTATACGAACTTACTAAGCTTAAATGCTTACTCTGTGTTATTTTTCATATTTTATAGTAAATCAGAAACACGTACGGGTTGGAAGCTGGTTTGAGCTATTTCACACTATCCATCGGTCCTTTTGGTACTTTCAGTAAATTAATTTCGATTATAATGGCATGTATAGGTTAATTTGGCCAATGTTGGCATATAATTGTTTTGTTGAGATTAGCCACTTATATGGCTTGTGTTTGGTATATTTTTATGCATATATATATGTGGCCTTACCATATTTGATAATATGGTAGAATGATGACAAGTAAAATGTTGTTTGAATATGCATATATGTACTTGGTCATTTAGGTAAGTTTGGATACTTAGTTGACATGTTTTTAAGTTGTCATTTGAGGTGCCTAAGGGCATACTGGTTGTATGTGGTGATATTTCTTGTTTAAGAATTGATTTTGGCTTTTTTTAAATGTCTTGTTATGGTTTGTTGATGTGCAAAAATGTTGAGTTAGGTTGGTGTCAAATTGGGTGAGAAATGTGGCTTGGAAAATGGTCTATTTTCATCCACACGGGCGCGTGTCTCAGCCGTGTGTGACACAAGGCCAGGTAACACAGTTGTGTGTCCCTTGTAAGTCAGTATGCTCACACAGCCTAGCACACAGGTATATGGCTTGGCCATGTGACCCAAGTTAGAGAGTTATACGGGCACAGACACGGCTAAGACACGGCCGTATGTCCCTATTTTGAATGCCCACATGGCTTGAGACACGAGCGTGTCTCCTGACCGTGTGAGTCACACAGCCTGGCCATACGGCCGTGTGTTCCTTGCAACTTTGAAAAATTTTAATGTTTTTCGAAAAAAATTTGAGTGCTAGATTTAGTCCCGACTTGTTTCTAATGTGTATTTTGGGTCTCGAGGGCTTATATAAGGGACAATATGTTTGATTTCGATTGATTTCTGATATGAATGATATATTATATGAAATGTCTAAATAATTAATCTATAAACTCCAGTAATGCTCTGTAACCTTATTCTGGCAATAGATACGGGTTAGGGGTGTTACATTTATTGGTATCAGAGCTACGATTTAGTCCATTCTCAAAATAAATGTAGCGTATACGAGTCTAACTATACATGTCATTATATAACCTGTGATAGTGTGATATCTACTGGTCGTTTTAAAACATGTTTTCATATAGCAATGTCATCCAACCGTGTTGATTTTGATAAAGTAGAGAGTAACGCTCAAGCCTTCGGTTAAGGAGTAGCTTCGAATGGTATGAGGCCCGTATCTAAGGGTCGGGGAAGAAAGGCTAAAGAAACCTTATTTCAGATGATGAATGAGTGATTCACCGAGTTTGTACAAACGAACCGGGTTGCTCAATAACCTCCACACCTTCATGTTTCTCAATCTATTTCCGTTATTCTTTAAAATACAGAACCTATTAGAGTTGGTAAGCCTCCTGTTGATAAGATCCGTAAGTACGGTGCTGAAGAATTCCGAACTACAGCTGAGGATGATCCCGGGAGAATTGAGTTCTGGTTAGAAAATACTATCAGAGTTCTTAATGAATTATCTTGTACATAGGCTGAATGTCTTAAGTGTGCAATATCTCTATTAAAAGATCCAGCTTATTAGTGGTGGAATACGTTGATTTCTGTCGTGCCGAAAGGTCGGGTCACTTGGGAATTCTTTTAAACCGAGTTCTGAAAGAAATACATCAGTTAGAGGTTTCTCGACCAGAAACGTAAAGAATTTTTGGAGCTTAAATAGGGTTGTATTACAGTATTTGAATATAAACGAGAATTTGTTCGATTGAGCAAATATGCTCGAGAATGTATTTCAACTGAAACTGTAATGTGTAAGCAGTTTGAAGATGGCTTAAATGAATATATAAAACTATTAGTCAGAATCCTCAAGTTGAAAGAATTTGTTGTGCTAGTTGGTCGGTCATATAAAGCTGAAGAGCTGAGTAAAGAGAAAAGACACGCTGAAATTAAAGCTAGAGACTGAAGAAAGAGATTGATGGAAAAGTCATATCAGTCAGCATCAAAGAAATCTAAAGAACAATACTACCGTTCTACTACTTCTGGGGATACTCCGGTAGAGACAGAGGTACCCGAAGCTTCAGTCCTAAATCTCAGGCTACATTTGTAGCATGTGTGGGTAATGCTAGAAACACCAGACCCAAGTTTAAGCACTGTAACAAGCCACATTATGGTGAGTGTCGAATGAAGAGCGGAGCATGTTTCAGACGTGGTTCCTTTGACCACTATCTTAGATATTGCCCGGAGAAATTTGAGAAAGATAATATTCAACTTCGAGGTCGAGCAACACAGCTGTGAGAGGTAGACCACCTCGTAATCTTGGAAATGTGAGTGGTAACTGTGGTGTGGCGAAAGACTCTACTGTAAAGTCTAAGGCATAAGCACCAACTAGGGTTTATGCTATTCGTGCGAGCGAAGATGCTTCTGCGCCAGATGTTATTACCGATACTTTCTTTCTCATTGATACTGATGTAACTACTGTAATTGATCCCAGATTGACTCATTCATATGTTTGCAACAAATTAGTATCTAGTAAAAATTCACCTGATGAGTCCACTGAATTCATGGTTAAAGTATCGAACCCTTTAGGTCAGTATGTGTTAGTTAATAAGGTTTGCAAGAACTGTTCGTTAATAATTCAGGGTTACTATTTTACGGTTGATTTGATGCTATTACCGTTCGATGAATTTGATGTGATATTGGGCATGGATTGGTTAACTTTGCATGATGTTGTGGTAAATTGTAAACGAAAGCATATCATATTGAAATGTCAGAATGGTGAGATACTTCATATTGAATCAGATAAATTGAATGGGTTGCCTATTGTGATATCAGCTATGTCAGCATATAAATATTTGAGAAAAGGTTGTAATGTTTACCTTGCTTATGTATTGGAAACTAAAGTGTCTGGGTCGAAGCTTGAATCAGTGCCGGTGTTTTACGAGTATCCTGATGTGTTTCCAGAGGAGATACCTAGATTACTGTCGGTCAGAGGAGTCGAATTTTCTATAGAACTTGTACCAAGAACAACATCGATATCGATAGCACCATATAGAATGACTCTTACAGAGTTAAAAGAGTTGAAAGCACAGTTGCAAGAGTTGACTGATAGGGGTTTTGCTCGACTTAATTTTTCACCTTGGGGTACACTGGTTCTGTTTGTTTAAAAAAAGGACGAATCGATGAGATTATGCATTGACTACTGTCAGTTCAACAAAGTTACAATCAAGAATAAATATTTATTGTAACAGCCCGATTTTGGGTCTAGATGGAACAGTGATTTCGGGACCACAAATCCGACAAGGAAAAATTATTTTAAAATTATGACATGGGTTGCATTATGATAGGGAGGTTGCATGAAAATACTGATATGAAAATTTTATCGATTTAGTGATTAATTAAGGAAAGGACCTATTTGTATAAAATGTAGAATTTGAATTCTAGAAGCTAGAAGGGTTAATTAGTTATGAAATTGTAATACCCCGAAAATTACTACAGTAAGAAAGTAAGATAATATCCCTGATATGGTGAAATAAGGAAATAAATTGATAAAAAGGGTAATTGAGTTATGTCAACATTGGAAAGTATATTATGACATATTAATTCAAGAAAGGATTAAATTGCAAAAGTGAGAAAAGTTTTGTTACCCAAGAGTAAATACTCAAAATTTGAGGGGTTAAAGTGTAAATATGAAAAAGTTGAAGGACCAATAGTGTAAATATTTTAAGGGTGGAATAATCTAGAAACTAAGGAAGATGGATGAATTGGGACCAAATTGAATAGATGAAGAATTATGAGGGACTAAATTATAATTTTACCAAATTAAGTGATGACTCAAGGATGGAATTTTAAAAGATCAAAAGGGCTAAATGGTCAATTAGAAGAAAGAGAAATCTAGAAAATAATGATGATGTTGGAGATATTTTAGATTAAATAAATAAATATTAGTTTATTAATATTTTAATTTAATTTTTAAATGATATTTTATTATTTTATTATTATTTTATTTAGTGTATATATATGGAAGAAAAGATGAAGAATCATCATCTTCTTCCCCATGCAACTAACGTATGAAGAGAAAAGAAAGAGAGAAACTTTCTTTTCTTTACAATTTGGTCCTTTTACCAAAAATTCACCATTTTCACTTAGAAATCAAAAGAATTTCCACATTCATCAAGAGAGAAAGATAACAAGGAGACTATGGGGAGTTAGAATATCAAGTTAGATTCAAGAAATAGAAGAAGGAGGAGGGAGAAAATCAAGTTAAAGATTGAAATCAACCGCATAAGGTAAGAACATCAAGATTTTTATATACTTTTGAGTTTGATATTATTGAAAAAGTAGGAAATTAATGTTAAGGTAGAGTTTCATTATATAAGGTTCTATATTCTTGTTATGTTAGTAAAGGGAAATAAGAGAAAGTGATGGAAAATATTGAAGAGAAAGGAAAGGAAAGTGTTATAAATTTAGTTATCAACATTTTACACTAAAACAGTTTTGAGACAGCAGCAGTAGTCTGAATTTGGAAATCTATCAAAAATCGTATAAATGGAGTTATAGGATTAACAAAATATGAAATTAAATGTTATTGAGTCTAGTTTCTCATAGAAGAAACGGTGTAAGCAATGGAATTGTATATTATGAGATATAATATACTTTGTGAGATAAGGTCAGAATGATTTCGGGTTCCCCTGTACTGACTTTGGAAAATCATCAAAAATTGGAGAAAAATAATTAGAGGCTTAAATTTATATTTTTAAATCCTTAATGAGTCTATCTTCAATATAAACAAACGGTAAGATCATTCGAATTCTGTACGAGGAGATAATTAATTTTTAGTGAAGAAGGGTCGGAACTGTCAGACAGCAGAACAAGGATGACTTTAAAGAATAAACTGTACTTATTCACTAAACAAAAAATTATGAAAATTTTATGGTAAGAATATATGTGAGTTTAGTTTCATATAAAATTAATGGATCTTAATTTGGAGTTCTGTAGCTCAAGATATAAATAATTTAGTGACTACGACTCAAGTGGACAGCTTTGAATGAATATATAAGTAAATGGTGAAATTATAGATAATGTTACCTATAACCATGTTATATACATTAAGGATGTGGAATGGAGAGGAGGAGGAGGAAAATATATGATTATTCAACTAGCATGAGTTTTCATTAAAAATGACCAATTTACATGTTTTAGGTTCAGGGACTAAATTGAACAAATGTGAAACTTTATGGGTAAATTTGTAAAAATGTCAAAAAGTGACCAAATTGTATGAAATGAATTATTTTATTATTTAAATTAGTAAATTGAATGAAATATTAATTTAGATCAAGATTGGGTGGAAATTCAAGAAAATAGAAAATTACCAAAATGTCTCTAAATTTTGGTATCTCTGCAATTTAGCCTAGTAAGTTCGTATGAACTATATTTTGTATAATTTTAATTAAAGTGAATGTTATTTGATGATGAATATTATATAGATATGTGTTTTATTATTGAAATTGAATTATTATTGGTAATATGTACAGTTATTAGATGCAGTGAGATGATTATCGGAAGCTCGATTGTGGTTGGTAAGAAATGTTGCATTATTTATATTGTGAAGAATTATAAAAGCATGTTAATAATTTGAAAGTTTTAATAATTAATGGAATTTTATAACTCGGTTCAATACGTTTACAAGTGTATGTGTTCTGGTAATGCCTCGTACCCTATTCCGGTGTCGAATATAGGTAAGGGGTGTTACATTTATTGCCTCGAATTGATGATTTGTTTGATCAGTTGAAAGGTGCCACAGTGTTCTTGAAGATTGATTTTCATTTTGGTTATTATCAATTACGAGTGAAAGATTCATATTTTCCAAAAACGACATTCAGAACCAGGTACGGACATAATGAATTTCTTGTGATGTCATTTGGTTTAACTAAGGCATCTGCAATGTTTATGGATTTGATGAATAGAATTTTCAGACCGTATTTAGATAGATTTGTTATGGTATTTATTGATGATATTCTGATTTATTCTCGAGATAAGACTGAACATGCCGAGCATCTGTGAATTGTTCTGCAAACTTTGCGAGATAAACAACTGTTTGCTAAATTTAGCAAATGTGAGTTTTGGCTTCGGGAAGTTGTTTTTTGGGATACATAGTATCGGCTGAAGTCATCAGAGTTGATTCGAATAAAATTTTAGCGATTATTAATTGGAAACCACCGAGAAATGTATTTGAAGTCAGATATTTTCTGGAATTAGCTGGTTATTACCAGAGATTTGCAAAAGGGTTTCCGATGAGCTACACCGATACACGATTATTACAGAAAGATGTGAAATTTGAATGGTCTGATAAATGTCAGCAAAGTTTTAACCAGTTGAAAGCCCTGTTGACTGAAGCATCAGTTCTGGTTCAGCTTGAATTAGGTAAGGAATTTGCTATTTTTAGTGACACATCATTGAACGATTTAGGCATTGTTTTGATACAAGAAGGTAAAGTAATAGCTTATACTTCCAGATAGTTAAAGCCACATGAAAAGAACTATCTGACACATGACTTGGAGTTGACAGCTATTGTCTTTGCATTGAAATTTTGGCGAACCATTTATTTGGTGAAAAATGTCATATATTTACCAATCACAAGGGTTTAAATTATCTGATGTCATAGAAAGATTTGAATTTGAGATAGCGTAGATGACTCAAACTATTGAAAGATTAAGAGTTAGTTATTGATTATCATTCGGGAAAAACAAACATAGTTGCTGATGCTTTGAGTAGAAAATCCTTGTTTGCTTTGCAAGCGATGAATACCTGATTGTCACTATCTGATGATGGCTCAATTTTAGCAGAGTTAAAAGCTAAACCAACGTTTTTACAATAGATCTGCGAAGCTCAGAAATGTGATAGTGAGATGTTAGCTAAACGGGTATAGTCTGAGTCAACTTCTGATTTAGAATTTCAGATAGGACCGGATGGTTGTTTATTATTTAGAGGTAGAGTTTGTGTACCGAAGAATCTAAAGCTTATATAGAAAATTTTGCACGAAGCTCATAGTGGTAGCTTGTCTGTTCATTCCGGGAGTAATAAAATGTACAATTATTTGAGACAGATGTACTAGTGGTCGGGAATGAAACGTGATATTTCTGATTTTGTATCAAAATGTTTGGTATGTCAACAAGTTAAAGCTGAACATCAGGTACCTTCAGGACTGTTAAAGCCAGCGATGATACCGGAGTGGAAATGGGATAGAGTTACTATGGATTTTGTATCGAGGTTACCCCTATCTCCGAAAAAAAAGATGCTATTTGGGTTATCGTTGATCGTTTGACGAAGTCTGCACATTTTATTCCAGTACGTACAGATTTCTCACTTGACAGATTAGCGGAGTTATATGTTTCGGATATTATCAGGTTACACGGAGTGTCAGTCTCCATTATTTCGTATAGAGATCCGCGGTTTACATCGCGATTCTGGAAAAAGTTACAGGAAGCTCTGGGTACGCGATTGCATTTTAGCACCGTATTTCACCCTCAAACTAATGGTCATCTGAGTGTGTGATTCAGATTCTTGAAGATATGCTTCGGTGTTGTGTTTTAGAGTTCGAAGGCAATTGGGAAAAATATTTGTCATTAGTCGAATTCGCATATAATAATAGTTTTCAATCAAGCATAAAAATGGCATCGTATGAGGCTCTGTATGGTCGCAAATGCCGAACTCCGTTATATTGGACTGAGCTCAGTGAGAAAAAAATACATGGGGTTGATTTGATTCACGAGACTGAGGAAAAAGTGAAAGTAGTCCGAGATAGCTTAAAAGTAGCTTCAGATCGTCAGAAATCTTATGCGGATCATAAACGTAAAGATATAAAGTTTCAAGTCAGCGACAGAGTATTTTTGAAAGTTTCGCCCTGGAAGAAAGTTCTTCGGTTTGGTCGTAAAGGAAAGCTGAGTCTGTGATTTATCAGGTCGTATGAGATTACTGAGAGAATTAGACCTGTTGCGTATCGATTAGCTTTACCATCAGAACTAGAAAAGATTCATAATGTCTTTCATGTGTCTATGTTACGACGGTACCGATTTGACCCTTCACATGTCATCTCCCCGACGAATGTAGAAATTCAGCCTGACATTATATACAGTGAAGAACTGACTAGAATTCTGGCACGAGAGGTGAAAGAATTGAGAAATAAAAATGTAGCTTTAGTAAAAGTTCTTTGGTAGAGACATGGAGTAGAAGATGCTACCTAGGAACCCGAGGAAATAATGAGAAAAAAATATCCGAACCTCTTTACTGGTAAGATTTTTTAGGACGAAAATTCATTTAGGGGGAGAGTTGTAAAAGCTCGTTTTCAGTGAAATCAGAACAGTAGTTTCGGGACCACAAATCCGAAGTCAAAAAAATATTTATTTTTATTATTATTTTATGTTCTATTGTATGATAGAAATACAATAGAAAAATTTCATTAAGAAATTTTATCGTTTACATACCTAATTTGATGAAAAGGACTAAATTGCATTAAGTGCAAAAGTTGAGTTCTAATAGCTAAAGGTATTAAATAGCTATAGAATTTTAATTTGGAGATCCTTATATAGTAAATAGACCATTAAAATGCTTAGTGGTTAAGCATGAATAGTAATCATTGGAAATTTAATGAAACATTAAGGTTAAATTTGGAAATTATCAATTAAAATGATATAAAATAAAATAAAATAATCTATTATCATCATCTACCACCAAATAAAAAAATAGAGAAAACCTAGCCATGGAAGCTTGAGATATTAGCAAGCTTGTTTTGCTTAATTAGGTATGTATTCTTGTCCCATTGTTGATGATTTCTATATTTTCGAGATCGTAGTAGCTTAATCTAGCTAGCTCGGGGATTAATTTGTAAAATTGATAAAGTATTAGGGTTTTTCCATTGATGAGTATGCTTGAATTTTGAAGCTTTATGATAGAAAATGAAAGGTTGATGCTAGATAAACAACTTTTATAAAGAGAATTTTGATGAAATTATCAATTAGGGATTAATTGAAAAAGATGATAAATTTATGGTAAAATTGTGAAATTTTGAATTATGTGGGTTGCTATTAATATATATAAAAATTGACTAGGCTTGAGTAAGTATTAAATTGCATGAAAGTCATTTTCTAAGCCTAAAGACTAAATTGTAATAAATTAAAAGTATAGGGGAAAAATAGTAATTTTGTAAAAAATGTGTGTTGGACTAAATTGAATATGAACTATATTGAATTGAGTTAAATTCATTCGTATAGATCCGGTTAGACCTAGTACGGAGTTAGATTGAGGCAAAGGAAAAATATCAGATTAGTCGCCTTCGTATCTACATAAACTCGTCGGGTAAGTTCGTGTAATTAAATTGTACATTAATATGTGTTAAATTGAATTATTGTTTGTGAATTGTACAATTACCATGAATAAATACCGATTGTATATCTAACAATTATCGAGTCCCGTTTGAACCTTAGAAATTCGTAGGATACAAATGACATGTCATTAGGGTTACTGATTTGGTTTGGGTCCTGCTTGTGTTGCGGACACACCATAGCTCATATGAGCTTCCCGTTATAGCTAGCATGAGATTTCTGTTATACAGCTCGCATGAGCTTCTCGTTATTTAGCTCGCATAAGCTTCTCGTTATTCAGCTCGGAGGAGCTTCCCGTTTATAGATCGTTTAAGCATACATGAATATGAATTGATGGATTACAATTCAGTACACCTCGTGTGTACTACCCGTGTATCCAATGATATTCTAAATGGTTCAACGGGTACAGTTCTGTATGAAATCATATGAGTTTGATATGAACTACATGAAATACATGATATATGATTATTTGATGAATTCAACCATGTGTGTTGAATTTTATGTGATTTTCATGGATAATATGTTGGTGATCATGTATTTAGGCTTTTGGCCAAATTGATTGAGATATGCTATGTTTACTTACCTATTTTGTGGAAATATGGTAAGTTAAATTCTGTATTATACGAACTTACTAAACTTAAATGCTTACTCTGTGTTATTTTCCATGTTTTATAGTAATTCGGAAGCACGTACCGGTTGGCAGTTAGTTGGAGCTATATCACACTATCCATCAGTCCTTTTGGTACTTTCAGTAAATTAATTCCTGTTAGACTGGCATGTATATGTTAATTTAGTCAATGTTGGCATATAATTGTTTTGTTGAGATTAACCACTTACATGGCTTGTGTTTGGTATATTTTTATGCATATATATGTGGCCTTACCATATTTGATGTGTGTTTAATATGGTAGAATGATGAAAAGTAAAATGTTGATTGAATATGCATATATGTACTTGGTCATTTAGGTAAGTTTGGATACTTGGTTGACATGTTTTTAAGTTGTCATTTGAGGTGCCTAAGGGAATATTGGTCGTATGTGGTGATATTTCTTGTTTAAGACTTGATTTTGACTTGTTTTGAATGTGTTGTTATGGTTTGTTGATGTGCAAAAATGTTGAGTTAGGTTGGTGTCAAATTGGGTAAGAAATATGGCTTGAAAAATGGCCAATTTTCATCCACATGGGCAGAGACACGGACGCGTGTCTTAGCCATGTGTCACATGGCCAAGTGACACGGCCGTGTGTCCCCTATATCTTTTAAATTGCACAAGTCAGTATGCTCACACGGCCTAGCATACAGGCGTGTGGCTTGGTAGTGTGACCCAAGTCAGAGAGTTACACGGGCACAAACATGGGCTTGGACACGACCGTGTGTCCCTATTTCAAATGCCCACACGGCCTGAGACACAGACGTGTCTCCTGACCGTGTGAGTCACACGGCATGGCCACACATCCGTGTGTCCCTTACAACTTTAAAAATTTTCAATGTTTTCTGAAAATTTTTTTGAGTATTCGATCTAGTCCCTATTTATTTGTAACGTATACTTTGGGTCTCGATGGCTCATAGAAGGGACAATTTGATTTCGATTGATTTCTGATATGAATGCTATATTATATGAAATGTCTAAATAATTTATCTGTAAACTCCGGTAATGCTCCGTAACCCTATTCTGGCAATAATACGGGTTACGGGTGTTACAATACTTATTTGTGCTACTTATTTAATTCATTTCATCCTATCACATAAAACATACATAAAACATACACCAATAACCATATGCATTCTACCTATCAACTTTAACATTCTATATTACAATTCTTTGTAAAGAATGCATGTAATACTTAACCAACTACTAAGTGGTCTCATACCAATTCACTTCTCAAATTACCAAATCACCTATCTAAGCATTCCAACATGGTCAAAACATACCTATACCAACAAGGCACTAATCATTTATGTCACACTTCCATTCCAAATTTATATAATTCTATCATATCATCTACCAATATTAAAACATATAATCAAATTATATCAACTTCCATTTACCAATTTTGCAAAACATAATTATAAACATTTTTAGCTTCTAATTCAAACATCCCAAACTTAGCAAAACACAATGGACTTCACCAAGTACATGCTTTGTTATATACTATCACTATTCATATTCAATTTCATGTATTAATCAATTCATACAACTTTCTATACTATTCAATTCATTCCCTGTCTCGATATTCACTTCCGCCCTTAGCATTTTCAACTCAATATCTATTAATATCTTACCTTAATTTTATATAATGCAATATATTGTGAATATGCTTTAACTAAAATTAGTTTCGGGTCATAGAAATACAAACCGAAAGCTCGTGTCACCCGTCATCGACTCTCGCCTTTCCTTTCCCTTTCGACGATCCTGCATCGTTTTTATCTACGAATAATATTTTAGAAATGATATAATATCAAATTTTATTACAATGGCATACATATTTTACAAATTATTCATTTAATCCTCTATTTCGATATTTAATCAAATTCATACCAATACTAGTCGATCAGTATTAATCAAATATCAATTCATTAAATATATAGAATTGCAATTCATCATATTCAATTTATCAGTAAATTTATCATTTCTTTACGATTTAGTCCATATCACACCTTTTTGTACCAAATTGTAAACAATTCACATTACAATCACACAAAAATAATTTCATAATTCAAGAATATATTAAAAATACATATAACCATACCATATGAACTTACTTGGTTAAATCAGCAAACAAGTTGAAACTTTAAGGACTATTCAACAATTTTGTTCTTTCCTCGATTATTTTCGATTTGGTTTAATTTTTGACATATACAATTATTCCAATCAATTTATCAATTTCTCAAATGATTTATCATCCTATTATGTGTATGTATCAATTCAATTTCATTTTTGAATGTCCCTACAATTTTTTATTTTATTCAATTTAGTCCCTAAAACTGAATTTGCCATAACTTTCAAATTTGAGCTTCAATTTTGAAACCGATCTCAATTACAAAATTCTATAACTCTCTATTATCCATAATTATATAAATTTAACATTAATTTAGAAATTTATACAATTTAGCCCCTATGTTCAAAAACTAGCAATTCAACTTTACAAACTAGTCATTTTCACTTTTAAGCTTACAATCTAACAAATTAACACTAAAAGCTTCAAGCATTCATCAATGACGATTTCTAAAAACTTTAATATCTTTCAAAAATAATGTTTGAATTAGCTAAATCGAGCTTCTACAATATCAAAAATATAATATTTACGAAAAACGGACTTTAAATTCCTTACCATGCAAAGGGCGACTGTATTGAAGCTTCAAAATGGTTTCTACGACTTTCTTCATGCATATTCGGTGGAGAGGAGAAGAATAATCAAAGATGAAAACTTTTTAATTGGCTTTTATACCTTAATTAATAATTAACAATCCTTAATTACTTTAATTAAATCTTGATTTAGTAAATATAATCATATTTAACTAAAAGTAGTGGAGTTTGACATCATAATCCACCAATTATTAATCATAGTTGGTCCAATTGCTTATTTGGTCTTTTAACTAAATAAAATCTATAACAATATGACTTTTACGACTTTTACAAATTAGTTCTTATACCTTAATCAATCACTAATTCATATTAGTTACCTATCCAAATTCAATTCACCTATATGATAAGTTTGTAATTACCTTTATTTAATATTACGGACTTGGTTTAAAAAATAGGGTTCCAAACTCGTAATTTTGGTACCACTAGAAATCGGATCGTTACAAAAATAAAGATGATGACTTTAATTTTGTCTTATGTACCTTGATTTATTTATAATTAATTTCAATTAATTTAATTAATTAAACTTAAGTATTATTAACAAAATTTTGTGGGTTCCTATTGTCGTCCACTACCATTTATCAATTTAAGAAGGGTCCAATTGCTCAATTGGTCCTTCAATTAATTAAAATTTTATAGCGATTAACTTTTACCACTTTTATAATTCAATCCTTATACCTTAATTAACTATCCTTTTGACAAAATTAAGGGACCAAAATTTAATTAAACTTTATACTAACTTTGTAAATATTAATTAATATTTACGGCCTCGATTATCAGTTCCGAACTCATCATTTTCAACACCACTGAAAAATGGATTGTTACACTAGTATTATAATAAACTTTGTCATCATAGATATCACATATAAACCAATACTCTTCAAGTAGTCTATAATGCGTCCATCAAGTTTTTATTGTTTCAAAATATCACAAAAATTACTATTAATTTTACAAAATCTTAAAAACATTATGAAATATAAAATAAAATAAAATTTATGTTGGAAATTTTACCATATTGATGCTTATGTTCTTCTTGAAACCTTAAAATATCAAATTTTCATGATAAGTTTTTTTTTTTTTTTTGAAGAAATTTGAACAGACTTTTGGTGGAAAGAGGAGAAATGGATTAGAGCGTGTGTGTATAGAAGTGAAAGTCACTTCTCATGGTTGTTGACTTATATGCATTAAATATTGATTGGACAAACGAATAAATAATTTTCACAGTCAAACTACACAATCCCTAAACTCAACACTGACTGTCCAACGTCCAGAATAGAAATCATGTAAAAAATATATGAAAAATTGGTATCCCCAAGTGTACGGGTCAGGTTGTAATATAGTTACAATGGAGTAGATGAGTACTCTGAGGATCGTACCCAAGGGAGGCAAGTACTAAATTAATTCTAACCTAAGCATAAATAGATCTAATTAGTACTTTAGATGAATTATATTACGATCAAATAAAAATGAAGGTTTTTAGGATTCTTAATAATAATAAAAATAAACTGAAAAGAAATAAAGAAATAATGAGAAATCAAATAGTAAATTTATCAAATTTGAGCATGGTTGATTAGCTTGCTTCAGTAATCATAATCAACTATCGATTCAGATTTTCTTGTTCAATCAACTAGTCGTTATCCCAATAGGATCTTTCGATCTTTCACTAGAATAACAAGTCGATAAGAACTACTTATCTCTCGACCTTACAGTCCAAACTGATTCAGGGTTAAGGTGTTCACAGATAAATCATACCAATTTTGGATTAATTCACACCTTAATGACTTCCTAGGGTTGCCAAACCTAAGTTTTAAGTTCTTCATTTCCTAAACAGTTGAGCCGCTAAAGAGAACCCTACAAAACAGTTAGTTAATCATACCTTCATTCGTTAATCCCCTACGGGAGGATTAGTTCCTTATGGATCTTATAAAAAATATAAACTTGATAAAAAGAATAGGCATGAACAATAATTCAAGAATATTAAAAGAAGCCTGATTTGTATTAAAATAGAATGTTGAATCCTCATAGAGTTTGATCCCATTTCACAAATCTTATTTCTTCCACAAAGTAAAGAGTGAAAACTGAAATAAACCTAAACCCTAAGAAAAGAGAAAAACTAAATACTAGAACTAGGAAGAAAATTATACAATATGAAAGTTGTCCTTAACATGTGTTAAATGAGCCTATTTATAGACTTTAGAGTGTCATCCTTAACCCTAGGTCAACTATTGTCCTCGTCCTTAATGTTTGATTGTGCGGACCAAAACACCCCTTAATCATAATTATTTCCTATACAGAGGTGATGTCGCGATATACCAAGTCCTACGTCGCGACATCGAAGGCAGTATGCTTCATCTTTTGGGTATCTTTAGGGGTGTGTCACGACATCCTCAGACTATGTCGTGACACTGAAGGCAATCTTAGAATTCTTCTATTCTGCTTCCTATGTTGCGACATCCAGCTCTCCGTGTTGCAACACAATGACCAATATTGAGTTAGCACGCCTTCTAATGGTCTCCTGCACACTCACAAAGTATATTAGTTCACCCTTAGGCCTCATTCGGCTCCTAAGGTTAATAAAAGACTCAAATTACATACTTTATTGAATTTAAATAATATTACAAAAACTTTAACTAAAACTTAACAGCTTGCATTAAAGCTCCTAAAGTGCGAAAAATAGTTTAATCTGCTACACCGAATTGCGGCAAATCAAACACCCATAAGAGTTGAGATTTTGTTGATTGTATTTTGCAGTTCTTTTGCTTTTGCCATACAAAGTGCATACTCCTATGATGATTTAATATTATCCTAAACTCGACAATCACGTCATAATAATCCCCTAAAAAAATGAAAAAGTTAACTCTTGAAATTATATATTACAATAAACAATTTGTAGGAAAATATGGAATAACATATGTACTCGAGGAAGCGTCCATTTTCATATTTAGGTGATTGACAATTTATTGAATTGGATTTTTGGGTTGTGTTGATATTGTAGATTGTATCTAACCAATCAATGAGAATCATATCACTTTGAGAAACAAGTTTGAAGAATTGGACCACATTATACTATCTAATCCCTTAAATCAAGAAAGTTGGATCGGACTGGAATGTTGAAGACTTAGTTGCCAACAATCCTTATTTACCTTATTTGTTATTATTATATTGTATTCAATTAGTTTAGATGTTTAAGAGGGACTGATTTAAATCTTCATTATGTTAGTAAGTCTTGAAAGCTTTATTTAATTAAGAGATTGTGTTGATTGAGAGAGCACTTAATCTGTTCAAGAGATAACATTATTTATGAGAATATATTTTAATTACAAAAGTGAGAAAATTAACACTGAAGTGATAGATTTAAATTTTCTTATTCTAAATGTTAAAAAAGCTGAGCTAAACACTACAAACATTGAAAAATCGAACCGTATATATCCCCTGTTCTTTATCTGTATTTCGCAGTGTTTGACAAAATAATCAACTTCTCCAATTACTTCTACCAACTTAACATACTAGTTAACTAAGGGTTTGAAATTGATAACAATTAACAAATCACAATAATCCACGTTCAAAAAAAAAAAAAAAACTAGTTTTAAACATCAACAGCATCTTCTCCACTCTTGTGGATAAAAATTGACAACATCCGCCCCATTGACAAAGACCCCAAAATCAAAATCACCACATCATAACCACATATCTGATCTAACGACTCTTCTACTACCTCGCGTGGATATATTATAATGTGGGATCCACAAATTTTTCCAACAACGTCATCCCTTACCACATAAAAGGAAACGAATGAAAAAAAAATCAAACCTTAAAGTTAAGGTCTAATTTTACTTTCCGTCCTCCTACTCTTCAACATTGGATAACTAAAATGCTATAAATTGATAATTCTAGTGACCAAAACATAAAAAAATTAAAGGTTAGTGGCCAAAACATAATTTAAACCATACATAAGTGATATTTTTATAGCTTATCCAAACTGAAAATAAAGAGTTCCGGCGAAAAAAAACCTAAAAATAAAGAGACTAAATTTTAAAATTTTGAAAATACATAGAGTATAAGCAGAATTAAACCTAAAGTTCAACATCTCATCCAATAAATACCTACAGCTTCCCACTCAAAAAAGCCAGTGCAGTGTCTAGTAAAGCTAAGCTATGAAACCCCAATCGCTTTGCATCTTTTTTCTTCTCCATTTCTTCGCTTTGCTTTGCACGGCGGCGTCGGAGCATGAAGCTCCGGGCACCGGCGGAACCATCGTTTTCACTACACTTGGCCGATCAAATTACGCTTGGGACATCTATACTCTTCCAACTTCCGACCCACCAAGTCCTTCCAATGAACTTCGGGTTACCGACGGCGAATCTGTCAACTTCAACGGCCACTTCCCGTCGACCTCACCGTCCTCTGTTCTCTCTCTGCTACATAACCGAAGCCTAATTCGAACCCCAGGTCCACAAGCTCCGCCGCCCCTCCAGCTCGTCTACGTGACGGAACGCAACGGGATGCCGAATATTTACTACGACGCGCTTTATTACGGTGCGCCGGGAAGTACTAGATCGAGATCGGCACTTGAAGTTCCCGTCCGATTTCAGGCTCCGTTGTTGGGTTTAGAAGAAAGCAAGAATCGGGTTTCAATGAAAGATAGGCCGAGTTTGAGTGGTGAGAATTTGATTTACGTGTCAACTCATGAGGACCCAGGTGAACCCAGGACGAGTTGGGCTGCTGTGTACTCGACTCATTTAGGAACCGGGTTGACTCGACGACTCACTCCTTCCGGAATGGCCGACTTTAGCCCCGCCGTGTCTCCGTCTGGGGTTTGGACAGCTGTGGCTTCTTATGGGAAAGAAGGGTGGGGTGGGGAAGTGGAAGAACTGAGTACTGATATTTATGTTTTCTTGACTCGTGATGGGACTCACCGAGTCAAGGTTGTTGAACACGGTGGGTGGCCGTGTTGGGTTGATGACTCAACTCTGTACTTCCATAGGAGAAGTGAAGACCAGTGGATAAGCGTTTACAAAGCAACTTTCCCTAAAGACAAACCCGTTTCTACCGAGTCGGTGACGATTCAGCGAGTCACACCACCGGGTCTCCACGCTTTCACACCAGCTACATCCCCAGGTAACCATAAGTTCATAGCAGTAGCTACAAGAAGACCCAATTCAAGTTTTCGCCACATAGAACTGTTTGACACTGTTAAAAACGAGTTTATTGAGCTAACTCGGCATGTTTCTCCTACAACCCATCACTTAAACCCGTTCATATCACCCGACTCAGCCCGAGTTGGGTACCATAAGTGTAGGGGAGAAAGTAACGGAGCAAAATCTACTCAATTATTGCTTGAAAATGTTAAAAGCCCAGTGCCGAATCTCTCTCTTTTCAGAATGTACGGTTCATTCCCATCTTTCTCACCCGCGGGTGACCGAATAGCCTACGTGGATTTCCCCGGTGTTTATGTAGTGAACCGGGACGGTTCAAACCTGCGCCAGGTTTTCCACTTGAATGCTTTTGGAAGCGCTTGGGACCCGGTCCGAAAGGGAATTGTATACACAAGTGCTGGACCGGAGTTTTCAAGTGTTAGTACTGAAGTTGATATTGTAACCATCAACGTTGATGATGTTGAGCAATCAAATTATAAAAGGTTGACCATAGATGGTAAGAACAATGCATTTCCCTCGCCGTCACCCGACGGGAAACGGATCGTATTCAGGTCGGGTCGGTCGGGTCACAAGAACTTATATATAATGGATGCAATCGAAGGGGAGACGAGTTGGATTGAAAGACTAACAGATGGTCCGTGGACGGACACAATGTGTAATTGGTCACCAGATGGTGATTGGATTGCATTTTCTTCGGATCGACATGATCCAGGGTCAGGTAGTTTCGAGTTATATATGATTCACCCGAACGGTACCGGGTTAAGAAGGTTGCTTAGGAGCGGTTCATCCGGACGGGTCAACCACCCGTCATTTCGTCCGGATGGGAAGTTATTGGTATTCACTACGGATTACGGTGGAATATCAGCAGAGCCAATCTCAAACCCACATCACTACCAACCATATGGTGAGATATTCACGATGAAATTGGACGGTTCTGATTTGAAGAGGCTGACCCACAATTCTTATGAAGATGGGACCCCTACGTGGGCCCCATTGTACATCAATCCAGTTGACGTGGAATGGCCGAGGAAGGGCGAATGTGCATTTGAGGATTGTCATTGGCTGAATGAAATGCCAGGGCGTGGAATCAAGTTGGTCGGACCATGGGGGTTAGCCAAGCCCCAATGCGGTGTATTCTAAATTTTTATGGTGTAATTATGTGCTTTGGAGTATTGTAAATTTGTATGGCGTACCTAATCTTTGTTTTCTTTTTCTTGGACTAGATAGTAGCGAAGGAAATAATGAGCATATGTATGCCCCTTCCCCATGTAATTATCTTGTGGAATCTGTAGAAGTGGACATTCTATTCCACTCCAAATATAAATTTCACTGGTCTTAAATGGCTGGGTTGGGTTACTATACTTGTATAAACCCAAAACATAGATTAAAATTTTATCCTAACATTTGTAAATGAATAATCTTTTACCCAGATAATTAAAAACTGTAAAACACTTTACTCCTTTCATTTAAATTCCAGTAATTATGTATGTTTATGCTTCCTTTTTATTAAGGTCTTTTAGTTTCGATCTTAGCTGGACTATCAAAGCATGTTAAGGATGACTGTGGCAGGATTTGAGGTAATTAATCTCAAGGAATTCATAATTAAAATCCGAATGCTACCTTAACTCGTATGATGTTACACAAGCCCTAAACATGAGTTCAGGTAACTTCTATGCGTACAAGAAGCTGCATGAGGCTTCCACTGTTTACCCATGCTACCTGTTCTCTTCTAAGTGCGGAAACCCAGCAACAATGCCAATGGAAATCAACCCTAGAAATCCAAATTTACACTCCCATCTTCCATTTCAACCTTAACCAGAGCTAGTCCCGGATGCTGACCTCATTAATGGATGGTTAATAGTGGGTTGTGTATTCGCCGGGGAGTTGAACATGACATTTGGAGATCCTGAAGTGGATGCCTGCATGGCTGTAAGGGGCAACCTTGCGCCCATCGGAAACATTGGTTGACGTTGCATGAATGGCACATGGGGATTTACTGGCTGGTTGCCACCATATCCAGAAACACTTGGTTGTGGCTGTGAAGGCGAGGTTGAAATTACCTGTTGCCTGTTGTTGCTGATGTTATTGTTAGCCATGGAAGAAGCAACACCAGGAAGACTCATTTGTGATGTGACACCAACAGGACTGAATCTAGTTGATACAATGCGGGCCCTCTCTGCAGCAAACCTTTGCCTTGTTTTCTCCACTTGGTCACATTCTTTCATGAGTAAGGTTTCTACTTCTGCAAACTGCTTCAGCTTCAGCTCCATTCTCTTCAACTGCAAAGCAGCTTGAAAATAAGTTTAACTACAATACAAATCTAAGGTATGAAAAAATAGAATGTTTAGGATGTCCTAGGGGTATCAATTTTCGGTGGAAGCTCCAAATATCTAGTAGGTGCATTTTCCAACATCCATCACAATCACATAATCTTATATTAATTATAAAAGGTACTTGTTGGGGAAGCTAAAGAGACACTGGCATCCCAATATAGAGCTTCAAAATATAACACCAAATCTATCAAATCTCCCACTATGGAAACCTAGTATATACACGGGTGTAACAGATATGCGAACCAAGAGCTAAAGTAAATTTCAACTTAGAAGCAGACGCCAAAGACAGGTTTGCTGGCCAAGCAGCAGAATACAGATGTCGAAATTCTCAATGAATCTTTCAATTTAAGGCATATATAAGTTTATAGTTTCAGAGAAAGAGGCATGCCACTTTGGGTTTTCCTTTGTTCCAGTTTTTCAGTGAATAACATCATGCAATTACATAACACAATAAGCCCTCATTTGACCTAGTTTCGAGTCTTTAAAAGATGGTCAAATCATTTTTCAGTAACAATTGTTCAGCATATTTCCAGGAATATATGTGGAAAGAAGATGCATGTGAAAAAGACAAAACCTGATGGTTTATGATATTAGCTGACAGTCTTTGAATTTCTCGTTCCTCATGATCTGCAAATAGTTTCGCCTTCATAGCTGCTGCAGCAAGACCAGCTTTGGCAGCAGCTTTAGTTTTTTCTGGAGGTAGTGGATGAACCTCCGTCTCGTTTTGACCAACAGATCCATTTGTTGCTGAGTTTTCACCTTCAGACAAAGCTGCCAATGATGCATGGGCACAAGCTGCAGCAACTCTGGGTCCAACAGCAGAGGCCAGAAAAGCAACCTAGAATATTTCCACTAGTTAGAGCCATGCAAGAAAAAGCTACCAACACAATTAGATCCATCATTGTTTAAAATTTCATCAATATCTCTTAGGGCAAAAATTCTCTTGCATGGAAATTATTAATGATGAAATGAGATTCTCCAAAATATGAAATGCCTAATTGGGATATTTGTTAAGCAATTCAACCCTCGTCAGCTTCTTTCATTCTTTTTAATCTGTTTACAGCTTTTCTCATCCCATCTACCTGTTGCAGTAAGGAAATAAGCTTTCAATGCAACTTCGTTACGACACCAAAAGGTGTCCTAATACTAATCATGATTCTTATTTGTCTGACCAAAAAGATAATTCCAATATTAGCAGCTTTTGCATCTTTCCTTTTTCTCTTGTGCCAAAAGCTGGTTATCCAGGATACCAGCAGAATAGATAAAGTGTCATTAATTAATATAGTTTAATTGAGGTCATTATGAGAGAAAAAAAAAAAAAAACAATAACTGATTCTGTGCTCAGTTTCCACAGTAATATTTTCATAAAATAAAAATCCCAAAGTTACGAATAAGACTGAAAGAGTAATTTGGTGCTGGAATAAGCTAGCAGCATACCATAGCCATTACTGGATTCCCAGAATTCGCAAAAGGAAGCCTGCCTTCGGAATCTGCATCTTGAAGGTTGGGCCCTAAAAAGCATGCAAAATTTAGGGGTAAAAATAAGGACTTAATATTTTCATTTCCATAGAGGATAAGTACTAAAGACACTAAGTAAATAACAGACCTGTTAGACTCCCATTCATATTTGAGTGCAATATTCCACGGCCATCTCCATTTGAAACAATCATTGATTTGGGCATGCTTGGGACTTCCATATCTTCCAATAGACCCTCCTCCATGGGTAGACGTAAAAAATGAAGTATGCATTGTGCTTTTGACTTAGTACCAACATGCTCAGCTATTTCATTCCAGTTCTCATTGTAAATTTCCAATGCCTCAAGCAGCATTAGCGTTTCCTGATCACTCCAACTTTCTCCATCTAGGTCACCATAATCTTTTGACTCTACCCTAACAAAATCTATGCTTGAATGACCAGAAAAAAATCTCCCATCATGGAAGCAATCAGAACAAAGTAGCGTATCAACCTGTCAAATAGCAACAAATGAGCATTATTAACATAAAGATTTCAGTAAATCAACATCTTAAAAGACGGTTTATGAATTCCCAAAGTGCTTCATGTGAACCTTAACATTTCAGATTAAGCAACAGCACTTTAAACTTAGCTCCACTATGATGCACTTATCAAAGTTTAGTCCTTTTACACTGGAACCAGACCAATGTTCACCTCATGATTCAATTCTCAGAATACTTTTAAGCAACTAATCATTCTAACTAATTTGTATGATTTGTCTGGCTTACTTTTTTATGCCTTGTAGCCACCCAAAAATATACCGAGAAGTAACCTAAGCTACTCACTGAAAGAGTATATAGGATCAGAAACCAAATCAAATCAAGTCAAGCCAAACGCTAAAACTCATCTTTGTAAACCACATCCTATGGTGCATAAGAATTAGTTACCATAAACAAGTGCTTACTTCTAGCAAGAAACTTCATTGTCTACAAGTAAAGATAGAAATCTTTAGTAGTTCATTTCTTGACCACCAAAACCAAATAGAAATTACCTAACATAGACTTCCAGTGACTTCCATTTTGTATAGATTAAAGAAACGGTAATAAATATCATATATGACAAACATTTTGGAAAAGTACACCAGGTCCTAGTGTTCCTAACATTATGGAACTGCCAGATGAATGATCAGATAAAAGTGTTTGAGCTCCAAACTCAAAGGTGGCATGACCTAGGAGTGACTCTGCTGATATAGCGAAAGCTGCCAAAATCCTAAGCGAAATGGGTTTTCTCTAACAATTTCAAGAATGGTATTATTCTTCCCCAAAAAACAAAGGGGAAAACTATTAATAAATATTACACAAACCATCCCTTCATACATGGTATGCAGTTCATTAAATTATATTCTGCAGTTCATTAAATTTTCAAGGTAAAATTTGTACATAAGGAGCAAGGAATTGGTCAGATGAACATCAGAAAGAACTATCAAGGCTTACCATGAAAAATATAAATATTAAGATGGCCATAAAGTCACATACCTCCTTTTGAGACTGATAATATGAGGTGGGAATAGGCTGAGAACAAGAACTACAATAGTTTTCAGATAAGCGCTCTCGTATTCTGTTGTCCAAGTCAGACACATCATTATTATGACAAGGCAATGGGGAATAAACATCCGCTGCCTTAAGCCTACATTTTGGCTTGTCAAATTTGATCAAACTATCAATAGACTTTAAAGCAGCTGATGGCACATGAACCTCACCATTTGATTCCTCCCTTAAGTAGGATCCAACTTTCCATGGCTCATGACTTGGTGCAGCTGCACAATAATTGATGATTCCCCAGTGATCAAGAAACCGAAAAATCCGAGTTAAATCCTCATTATTGATACCATTTACCAACCCCTGACAATCAGAAACTGTAATTCTCTTCCCAGGATTATCCATGTATTTGACAACTATTTGGTTTCTACATTCAATATATCTTTCTGGCGTGTGTTCAGGTGATTTCCCAGAGAAGAAAAGTGGCACAACTTGTCTTTCTAGACGATGCACTGTGGCTGGTGAAAACCACTCTGCTTGCAAGGAAACCCACAAACACAACCAAATATTAGTACACGAATAAGAAGATTTTAGTGCACAAAGAGAGAGGGTGCAACATAAGCTTGGAGTTTATAGTGCGTGTTTCTTCTACTAATGCTAGACATGACATGACATGACACGACACAACACACATATCATGTAAATAAAACCAACCCAAGTTTAAATTGCTTAACTTTTGTTTTAATTTAGATTACATCTCTTGTCTGAGCTAGATCAAGATTCAAGACATTTCTTAGAGTCCAATCAAAAGAAGGTCTACTATAGGTACTAATCAACTCACATAAAAAAACGATTATAAAGTTCCCCAGTCAAATACAAAAAGGAACTTAAATTATATACTTTCTCAAAAGACTTTTCCAACAGTGCATCTGAAATTCAAGCTGACAAAGAAAGAACTTTTTTTTTAAAAGGTACAAAGAAAGAACATTCACCAAATATTAGCAGCGTGCGTTCACTACGAGAAACAGACGAAAGTCAAACCTTTGAAACACTTCAATCCTACATCTGAATACCACTTACAGTCAATTAATATAAATAAGCTCCGTCTATTTATACCCTTGATTTATAGGAGATTCGTTGAAATTAAACCCCCTAAACTTGTTCATTATTCTTTCGGCTAGCCAAAGTCAGACTCAAAATTGAAACCAGGCAAAAGTTTAAAACATGAAGATATTAAAGAGACAGCGGAACCGAACCTGAATGCATTGGCAGGACATGAACCCTACTCCCAAACCTCTTAACAACACCACGACCCTCCATTATAGGAGGAGGGGTGATCACATACTTCTCCGGATCAACAACGGGAGCTTCCATAGAAACCGACTGTATCTGCCCGTGCGAAACATTCTCCAAAACCGCCAGCTCAACCTGCTGATGCCCCTTACTATCCCCAATCAAACCCGCCCGTTCAGATGCCACGATCGCCATTACAGAACCGTGAGAACGGTTCACGGTTCTCTTCACCACGGGAGGGAACTCTGAGATGCGAAATCCACCGCCGGCCAGGACCTCACTCTCGCTGGAGCCCGGTAAGGATGGATCCGTGGCGACACCGGCGGCATCGTCCCCGGAGTTGTCAAGGTCATCGTTGTTCTCTTCTTCATCGTCTTCCTCCGGAACCACATCCTTTTCTTCCACCTGGTGCTTCAATCTTCGCTCTCGCTTCCGCCGCTTCCATCTACCTCGACCATCTATCCCAAAAAAAATTAAAAAAAAAATTCTAGGTAAAGTGAAAAACGTAATTAGGGTAACTTAAATTTTATTATCATTGGATACGGAAAATGAGAAAATAATTAAAAGAAAAAAGAGGGACGAGAGATTGCCTGAAGAAGAAGCAGGCATTGGATTGAATTAGTAGTGAAAGGTGAAATTACAGAGAGCAAGTGTGTGAAATGGCGAAAGAATTTTGTGGGGTGGGGGATTAAAATTGCAGGGAAGGGAAAGGTGTAGTAGTAGTAGTAGTAGTATATTAGTAGAAGGAGAAAGTGAATAGGGACTTTTCTTTTCTTTTCTTTTCTCTTCTCCTCTTTCTCTTCTTTGTTTTGGTTTTGCCCTCTGTTTCTTAACTTTTCCCCTCCCGCACTTCAGCGTCTTTCCTTTGGGATCTTGGCGTGAGTAGGCTTATTGGGCTCACTCGGTTACCCACCAACGTTTAGTCAATGTTAATATTTTTTGAACCGGACCAACTGGTCAAGGTACAAGTCCAATGAAAAGTAAAAAAATCTATTGATTAGCGAACCTAGCTAAAACTGATTTTTATAAACTTTTTAATTAATTTTTTAAATCATATATATAATAGAAACACAAGTAAAAATGAAAATTTTAAGTTTTGATATAGTTGGTTGAGTTACATAAGTCACAAATAACTGTCAAAGCATAAATTACTCTCGATTAAAAATATTTTTTATCGAGTTGATGACATTCTTTGAATTCAATAGAAAGAGCTAACTGTTATGCTCCATAGAGATCACTTATAAAAAATCTATGATTTTCTTAAAGTTAATTTGATGTGGTCACTAGGATGACACTGCGATGCGGTTTTGGTCTGACAGTTGAATACAATAATTAGGTCGTCTTAGAGATTCATGTGATGATAATGTGATTATTGATGAATGTTTGTATAGATAAGGAAAATTTTCGGACCAATTACAAATCGTCACGTATCAAGCCGAAGTTATTGTAAGTCTAGCCAAATTTATCATGGTGAAAATTTGATGACATCATAATTGTTTTTCTCTAATTAGTTTAAGTTAATTAATAGATAAATTTACCACTAGTTAAAAATAAAATAATTAAAGATAAAATTAAATTATTATTTCATCTTTAATCAATTAATAAGAGAAAAATAATAAATAAAAGACTTTAATTGCTTGTAGAACTTTCTTTTATTCAAGTAATTAGCACTATAAGAAGAGGTGGCCCCAAGTCAGTATACAAATTCACAAGTTCAAGAAGCCTAAAAGATCTCATCAAAATTATCTGAAGAAGTTGAAGAAATTTTGACGAACACCATACTCATTCTGAAGAAAACCCACCTTCCAATCCAGTTCATATGTGAAGAAGAAGACAAAAGTCGTTTCTAAAAAAAGTTGTCTTTCGATCCAAATCAATTGAAGAAAGAAGGTCCAAACCTGTTTCAAGAGCAAGTCAACATGACCCTTGAAGCAATCACATCCATCCAAGACCAAGTCTAGACAAACTTGGATTACAGCCAAATCGAAGAGAAGAATCAAAGAAGTTTTCTTTGTAAAGAAATCTAGAGATTGTAACTTTTCTTTCAAAGTTATCAATAAATTTGACTCAAAAATTTCAAGTCAACTTTCAACTCAAAATTTGTGTGCATAGTTTGTTAACCAAAGATTTGGTGGATCCACAACATCGTTTCACTTAAAGATGCTTATAATAGTTTGATGGAAGATCTTTGGGGTGAAAAAGAATGTAATGGAAGATTGTTTGGGAATGCCCTATACCTCAACGTATTCAGGTTTTCTTATGTTAGTTTTTATTTTTTTCCTTAATTAAATTTTATAAGATCTCATGTTAAACCTTAAAAAATTATTTTCAAGTAATTTTCAAAATTGTTTAAATTTCTAGAAAAAAATTATGAAGATTAGAAGCTCCTAAAAGTACTTTTAAAACTTATTTTTAGCATAACTTGGGCTATGGTCCAATACCGTTATTAAGGATATCATAACACAACTTACCGACTTTAAAGGTATCGAACCCCTTGGGTCTAAGTGTCTATATATATTACTATGTATTGGACCTAAGACTGTGTGCTCTGAAACTTGGGGTGCCAAATCAATTTTTGAACATTTGGGGGGTATTGAACTCCAAATGAAGAGGAACTGAACCCCAAAGCAAGAGGTATTTGAACACAACCTTAGGGTCTGGTACCTATAGCTTTAATGATTACTTTATTTAAGCAGGGTATCAGAACCTAAAGTCCAAGTATTGAAACATAGGTCCCTGCAACTGCATTTAATGTTCAAGTAAATGTCTTAAATGACTCAATTTTCCCTCTAATTACTCTAAACGACTGGAAATCAATGAAAGGGTATAAATATAACTCAAGAACACAAAAAAGAAGACAAGAAACAAGTTCATAAAGCTTATTGTGTAAAAATCTAATCTTTCACTTGTAATTTTCATATTTCTCTTGTTCACACTTCGAGTTTTATTTTCTTTCATTATTTTCAAGTGTTAGTAATTCATTTAAGTGGGCTTGATTATTGTATATAAGCCTTTGATAGGTATTTCTTTTTAACTATTCATTTTTAAAATTTGTGAGAGGTCACTTAAGGTTGTGGGTAGAAAACTTTAATGGGAAATGGGTCTATCTCGTCTATTCAAAAGATAGTGTTGTAAAAGTTAAACATTATCCTTAAAAGGTTTCATGGATTTGGGAAACCCTTAATTGTGAAGAGCTAAGGTAATGAATGTAAGCAATTGGGGTTGAACCACTATATATCATTGTGTCAATTTTTATTCATCTTTCTTGCAAAGTTTTTAATCACCAATTCACCCCTTTTAGCACAATTAAGCTTTACATCTTATGGCAAGCAATGAAAAATAGATTGTTAACGAATGTTAAGCGGATGCAGAGAAGGTATGGCAGAAGATCCAATGTGTTCAATTTGTGGAGTAATGGAGGAACTAGTCTTACACGTTTCGAGAGAGTGTCATGTGACCACTAGACTTTAGAGAAGTTTATTGGGATCCAATGGAGTTAATAGTTCTTCTTTATGCTTTTTTGGTTGAATGGCTTACTGGTAATTTGAGGATTAATGTTGGTTTAATATGAGGGACAACCATTTGAAATATTCTTTGCTACTGTTATTTGTGACTACATGCATGCGTGCGCAATAAACAAACGATTTTATAAAGCAAATTTAAAGTGCGATTTTACTGCAAGCGTATAAGTCAGTTTTAATATTTATAGTTCCAATGGAACACGAAGTCTTCCAAGGGGTCGAACCCAAAAGAGATAGCGATTGAGTGATAAATAGCGTATACTGTAAAGTTTAAGCAACTACTTGTATTATTTTATAGTATGGCAAATCATAACAAGAAAGTTTTGCAAGAAAATTAAATATGCTAATCTAAGGACCAAATTATAAATAGTACAAAACTACGAGATTAACCAATAAATGACTAATGGTGGTAGGTTGATTTTGATGCAGTTTTCCAGTCTTCAAATGAGGGACTTAAATGGCTTAAATTACTAAGTGACTCAATTTCATTTTTCGATCTCAATTTTACCAACTTAGACAAATTAATCGGGTTTATCTCTTGATCTCACTGGTTAATCCGAGACTAATAAATTGTTGCACAACAAAATTACCTCCCAATCTCACTTGTTTAGATATTCCCTTAGGGGCATCAATTCTTAACTTTTTAGGTCTATTTAATTTAGTTCCTTGTCTAAAAAAATCAACTTACCCATATATCCTCAACCAAACCCCTTTGAGGTTTAACTACTCATGCTGAAAATAAAGCTAATGGACATGAAAATGAAAAGCAAAAAAGCCATTAAAGTAAAGCTTGAGAAAAATATAAAAGTTTGGATTTTTATGCAAGAAAATTTAAAGAATATGAAACTAAAGACATTCAATAAGAAAATCTAAAGTAATAAACATAAAAGGAGCAAACTTTAGCAGATTTAAAGTAAAAGAAACTGAAATACATTAAACTAAAACTACAAATGTCTTACACCAAGGTACAAGGATTGAAAGTGCAAATAAACCTAAGCTATAGTGATAACTAATTTAACTAACACTAAGAACATTAAGAATAAGAAGTAAGTGCATAAAAATAAACTCTAAAACTAAGAAAGGAGAAGAGAAAATACAAACCCTAGAAAAGTTACAGAAAAACTAAGAGAAAACCTAGAGAAACTAAAGCTAACAGCTAAACTAATGTTTGTCTCCTCTCTCTTCAGCCAAAATTGGCTGCTTTAGGTTGATGGCTGATGAAATTTTGTTGCCAAAATTACCCCTACACGGACCTTATGTGATTGTTGCGTCGGGTGGACAAAGATTACCCTTTTTGTCTAACTTTGCCCCCTCATGATTTCAATATTATGATACCCCCATCAGTTTCGAACTTGAGGGTCTTCTTTGAGGGTGGATATCGTGATACCCAAATTGGTTATTACGATACCACCGAAGGGTGTCTCCAATCTTCAAGTTTGTTATAGGTATCACGATTCGAAGGTTTGGATATCGCGATACCTTTTCTTTTGGTGTCGTTTTCACTCATTTTCAAACTCCAACATGTCCGTATACCACTCAACCACACGTTAGGCCCCCCAATGGAACTATTGGCCAAATTGGGCCACAAAATGAGTAAAAATGAGACATTTACACTTATTATCTTAAAATCTAAAAATTATGAAAAACTATAAAAAAAAACACTAATTTTCTTGAGAATAAGCTCCTTAAGTATACCGAGAAAGTCTAATTTGCCATATAAAATTATTGCAAATCAAATTCCCCCACACTTAACTCTTTGTTTGTCTTCAAGAAAAAAACACCAAACATGCAAAAGAAAAGACGACTCTTGGACTAAATCAGGCAATTAAGTCACATAGCAATAAAATAAACTCGTACGAGAACTACCTCACATGCAACTTAAGAGTGATACCTAGCTAACTTGTGTAATTGAAGGATAGATTGGACATATGTAGTTGAGGCTCAAATGAATTATAATTAAGTTTTGGGTTTTTGTCTATTAGTTATAAACTCATTTAGTCACCAAGTCATTCCACTATAATATCGTGACAGAGCTTTCCCCAACGACATTCCATTACAAAAGTAACTATTCAATGTTCGTCCAATGACCTTGTCATAAGTGTGTTACCCTCATAAGATATCCTTGATCTCTTTGGAATAATATCCGTTCTCCAAATATGATCCTATTTTATCTCATGGTAACTATTACATCTTCCTATATGAAAAGTCAATCACTATAAAATAACGATCAAGTCATCTATCATAAAGACGGACGACCCATGACCACATTTACTTTTCATAAACCATGTAATGCCAATGAGAGGATATCGGTTACCCTTTTTTGGGATATGAATTCCACTATTGTGAGTGACGCTACATACTACAAAAGTCGTACACCCAACAGACCAACTTTCGGTTCCTTATCTATTTGAACTCAAGCTTTTACTTACATCAAAATGTACGAGTCACCATACATAGGCTGCCATCCACTTAGGATTTAGGTATGCCACACTATGGCCGTCACAAGTGAATAAATCCATAAACGAATTCAAGATCTATTCTGTTTGGGTCTTGTGCAATGTACTGTTAGTCCAGTCAGTCACATCTATGTCTCTATCTTTTGGGAGTCATCTGCTCCGATGCCCAAGACAAAGCATCTCCCCAATTGGACTTAATAGACGACATATTAGTATTTTAATCAGTTTTCTCATTTTTAATTAGACTAAGGACATGTTTAGGTTCGTCTACTAATACAATTTGCCTTTCCGTACTACGATCCAACCACGTAATACCGCTTAATATTAATTAAACATATAGACAACCAATGAGCAACATTTGCTTCCATATTGCTTTGTTTGCAAAAACCATGTGAGGACAATTATACGAAGTATATTAATGTGATCAATGAATTTATTTTATTAACCAACCTGTTCGAAAAAATTACAAGTTTACAAACGAATATACTACACTTAGGGCACCAGATCCAACATGTGTTGCCTCCCTTTCTTCTAGTTAGACTAGAGTAGTGTATTCTATTAAATAAATATTATTTGTGCTATTCTTATTCAACCAAAATTCTCGTATCTCTTCTTGTAAATAGATGACACTGGTATAACTATTCACACACAAGCTTCATATATTGTTATTCTTTCAGAAAGTAGTGAAAATTTATTTTCTAAGAATAAATTCTATTTTCTGATAACTACGATTTATACCGGTTTTTATTTGAAAGAAATACTTTCAATAATTATTTTCTTATTGAAAGTAATTAAATTGTTTCTTATTATGTGTTTGATTCATGTTGCTTGAGTCCACACTCAACCCAATTCGGGGTACGAGGATAGCGAAGAAGGTCATTCAATTGAAAGTTGGGAACGATACAATTTTGTCTCGCACAAAACACAAGTACTTTTCGGGAAAAAATTATTGCTATAAATATAATAAATCGGTTCGATTTTTAAATTTTTTAAATTTTTTATGTGACTGAAAACCATTTTCTAAACCATGTGGTATGTTTCATTTTATGGTTTCTTTGCACATATGCTAGCATATATAGAAACATAGAGTTGTAGGTAAATTTTTTGAGTTCTAAAGTAGTTCCTTTTTTAGTTATATCTAAAGTAGGTCTCGTTTTTAAAATCAAGATTTAGATAAAGTTAATATATATTTTGGCCTCTAAACTTGTCCATTTGTATCTAATCGGTCCCTAATTTTTTTTGGACCTAGTTAGTCCATAAACTTGTATCTCGTCAACCAAGTTGGTACCTCTGCACTAACACCGTTATTTTGTGCTGACGTGACATTTCTAGCTAATCTCGTGGTGCCATGTGGCAATCTCTCAGTACTCCATGTGGTAAACATAAATTTAAAATATTTAAAATATATGAATATATATAAATTAATTTAGAAATTATAATTTTTTCACATCAAGAATGAAGTTAGGCAGATGGTTGTTCAAATACATATGTATGTGTTTTTTTGGTAACTTTATATTTTTTTAAATTTTTTTATAATATCAATTTTTAGGTTATTATTATTTTAAAAAATACATAAAATATAAACAAAAATACATATTACAAAATTTATAAATATATATTAAAAATATATTATAAAAATTATATTATCGTGGCTTACATATATATTATTAAAATTTATATTATAAAAAAATTATGAAATTATATTATAAAAATTATAAATATATATTATAAAAAATTATAAATACATATTTTTATAAAATATTTTATTATAACGACTTAAGTAAAAATATATAGTCTAAACGTTTATAAAAAAACATATTTTTATAAAAGTTTATAAGTACTAACCTAGTTGATGGAATACAAGTTCAGGAACCAACTAGTTCCAAAAAAAAAAATTAAAGACCAACCAGGTACAAATGGATAAGGATGTCGCACGACTAGATTACTTATTCTCATACCTTAGTAAGCTCATGCTGATAATGTAATATAATCTAAGAGAATTATAGAATGAACAAGAGAGAAAATGAAAGGATGGTTAAACTTTCACTGGATACCAAAAACTTATACTTGCCCTCTATTTATAGGGCCTCAATCATCATTCTTAGAATTAAGTAACCCGAATCCTTATTTAAATAAAATAAAGTGGTAAAATAAAATAAAAGTAAAATCCCTATAGAACTACACTTCTTTTATTTTATTTTAGAATAAGGTTTTTTAAACCTTATTAAACTCCATCTATTTGATATTGATTAGAATAAGGTGTTTCAATCTTACTACACTCCAATTAGAATATGGTTTTACAAGCCTATAAATAGACACAGTCTACTCCTCTTGTAATCATTCGAATTCGACATAGTGAATTTTCTTCTCCCCTGCCCGTGAATTTTCCCCAAAAGGGTTTTCACGTAAAAGATCTGTGTGTTCTTTATTTTTTATTTCTCTTTTCTTTGCAATATATTATCATTACCGACATTCTATTTTTACAAATTGGTATCCGAGCTTCGAGGTTATTCATCTCAATCACGGTAATTGTATCTTTGAAGTATGAAATTCTGCTATTGGATCGCAACACCAGATTCACGTTGTGGCAGATAAAGATGCAGGCACTTCTTGCACAGATGGACTTAGAGGAAGCCCTACTAGGGGTAAATAAGATGCCTTCGACATTGACGGAGGAAGAGAAGAAGCGCAAGGATCGAAAGGCATTAACACAGTTACATCTGCATTTGTCTAACGAAATTTTACAGGATGTGATGAAGGAGAAAATCGTCGTTGGATTATGGAAGAGGTTGGAACAAATATGTATGTCAAAAAATTTAACCAGCAAGCTGCATATGAAGTAGCGTCTTTATGCTCATCATTTGGAGGAAGGTGCATCTGTGCACGAATACTTAACAGTGTTTAAAGAAATTCTCTCAAACTTGGAGGCCATGGAGGTTTAGTATGATAAGGAAGATCTAGTGTTGATTCTACTTTGTTCGTTGCCCTCGTCTTATTCAACCTTTAGAGGCACGATTTTATATAGTCGCGAGTTTCTCACAGTTGATGAGGTTTATGATTCTTTGACTCGTATGACAAGATGGAACATCTTGTGGTTAAAACTGACTCTTAGGGAGAGGGTCTCATTGTTCGTGGGAGACAAGATCAGAATGCCGATGATGATCGTGGAAGGACACAAGAACAAAATCCTCGTGGTAAATCTAAGGGTAGATCGAGGTCTTCAAACATAGGTAAAACTTGTAACTTTTGTAAGAAGAAAGGACATATTAAATCTGAGTGCTATAAGCTACAAAACAATATCAAAAGGGAGGTTGTGAATCAAAAGGGAAAACAACCAGAAAATTTCGGTGAAGCTGATGTTGTAGAAGACTATAGTGATGGTGAACTTCTAGTCGCTTCTGTCAACAATTCTAAAGTGAACGAGGAATGGATCCTTGATTCAGGCTGCACCTTTCACATGAATCCCAATCGGGATTGGTTTACAACTTACGAAACAATGTCCGAAGGTGTTGTTTTGATAGGAAATAATTCTTCGTATAAAATCATAGGTGTTGGAATAATTAAAGTTAAGATGTTTGATGGAGTTGTCAGAACACTTAGTGACATATGACATGTTCCAAAATTGAAGAGAAATTTAATTTCGTTGAGTACTATTGATTTAAAGGGTACAAATACATAGCTGAAAGTAGGGTTTTGAAGATTTCCAAAGGTTTTTTCGTTGTGATGAAAGGGCAAAGAAAGACTGCGAAGTTATATGTTCTGCAGGGTTCTACTATTACTGGTGATGCAGCTGTCACTTCCTCTTCCTTGTCAGATGATGATATTACTAAACTTTGACATATGCGCCTAGGGTATATAAGTGAAAATGGCATGGCAGAATTGAGCAAAAGAGGACTTCTTGATGGGTAAGAAATTTGCAAACTGAAGTTCTGTGAGCACTGCATTTTTGAGAAGCAAAAGAGAGTTTGACTCACTAGAGAAATCCATAACACGAAGGGAACATTGAAGTATATTCATTCTAATCTGTAGGGGCCATCTAGAGTGCCTTCGAGAGGTGGAGCTAATTTATATACTAACTTTTATTGATGATTTTTCCAAAAAAGTTTGGGTGTTCTTCCTAAAGACTCAGAAAAGTGGATGTTTGCTATACAAGAGGAGATGGAATCACTCCACAAAAACAGAACATGGGATCTTGTGAAACTTCCTAAAGGTAAAAAGGCTGTTCGTTGTAAATGGGTGTTTAAAAAGAAAGAAGGGACTCCAGGAGTTAAAGAACCCAAATATAAAGTAAGGCTTGTTACAAAGGGTTACAGTCAAATTCCAAGAGTGGAATTTATAGATGTGTTCTCCCCAATTATGAAACATAGTTTGATTCAAGCTTTGCTTGGTATTGTGGCCATGCATGATTGGAGCTTGAGCAGTTAGATGTAAAAACTATATTTTTGCATGGAGAACTTGAGGAGGATATTGACATGCAACAACCAGAGGGTTTTACAGTCTCAGAAAAAGAGGACTATGTTTGCTTGCTGAAAAAGTCCCTTTATGGTTTGAAATAGTCCAAGACAGTGGTACAAGAGGTTTGATTCCTCTTTGACTTCTCATGATTTCAAAAGAAGTAGCTTTGACAGTTGTGTATACTTTAAGAAAAACATTGATGGTTCTTTTGTATATCTACTCCTTTATGTTGATGACATATTGATAGCAGCGAAAGATAAATGAGGGATAAGAAAGGTTAAAGCCCAACTAAGTGAAGAATTTGAGATGAAAGATTTGGGACCAATAAAGAAGATACTTGGTAGGGAGGTTATCAGAGATAAAAAAACAAGTAAATTGTACCTAAGTTAGAAGGGGTACATCGAGAAAGTTCTTTGCAGGTTTAATATGCAGAGTGCTAAGCCTGTTAGTACTCCTTTACCAGCCTATTTCAAACTTTCATCGGCTTTGTCTCCACAATCAGATGATGAGATTGAGTATATGTCACATGTTCCATACTCTAGTGCAGTGGGATCTCTCATGTATGCTATGGTTTGTTCACATCCAGATTTATCATATGCAGTTAGTACAGTTAGCAGATACATGGTGAATCCTAGTAAAGAACAATGGAAAGTAGTTCAGTGGATTTTAAGATACTTACGAGGTACTACTGATGTTTGCTTACAGTTTGGAAGAACTAGAGATAGAGTCATTGGATATGTTGATGCTAATTTTGCTGGAGAGCTTAATAGAAGAAGATCTCTTATAGGTTATGTCTTTACAATCGAAGGTTGTGCAATCAGTTGAAAAGCCACTTTGCAAACTACAGTCGCTTTGTCTACCACTGAAGCTGAGTACATGGCGATTACTGAGGCTTGTAAAGAAGCTATTTGGTTGAAGGGACTCTTTAGTGAACTCAATAAAGACCTTCAAATCAATATAGTATTTTGCGACAGTCAGGGTACCATCTTCCTTACAAAAGATCAAATGTTTCATGAGAGAACAAAACACATTGATGTTCGGTATTATTTTGTTCATGATATTATTGATCGTGGTGATATTGTTGCGAGCAAAATTAGTACTCATAAAAATCCTGCAGATATGATGACTAAGTCACTTCCTATAACCAAGTTTGAGCATTGCTTAGACTTGGTTGGTATTCATTGTTGAAGTTAAACCCTTAAGGGGTTTTATGGAAGAGGTGGAGAACTTATTCATTGAGAATTCGTGTCAAGGTGGAGATTGTTAGAATTAAGTGACCCGAATCCTTATTTAGATAAAATACAGTGGTAAAATAAAATAAAAGTAAAATCCCTATAGAACTACACTTCTTTTATTTTATTTTAGAATAAGGTTTTTTAAACCTTATTAAACTCCATCTATTTGATATTGATTAGAATAAGGTGTTTCAATCTTACTACACTCCTATTAAAATATGGTTTTACAAGTCTATAAACAGACATAGTCTACTTCACCTGTAATCATTCGAATTTGACATAGTGAATTTTCTTCTCCCCTGCCCGTGGTTTTTTCCCGAAAGGGTTTCCACGTAAAATATCTGTGTGTTCTTTATTTTTTATTTCTCTTTTCTTTGTGATATATTGTCATTACCAAAATTCTATTTTTACAATCATCGTTACAAAAAGAAAATTTACTCTATAAATTCTTTAGGGGTTATAAGAATTAAAAAAGTTACAAGATAATGATTTTGAGAGTTTTGGGAGTTATATGGACATCCATTTATTAATGGATTTACAACAATCAATACATTTTTTCATATTTGCAATGTTAGTCATAATACTCAATACACTTTTTCCTATTCGATAATGAGTTGTGATTTACTACTAACACAATTTACAACTAAGCCAATTAATTAGTATAATAATAAATAGTGAATATATTTGTTACTTATAATGTCAACCTTTACATTTGAAAGCAATTAAAGATTCATGTCACATACAACAACAAATACATAAAAAAAATTTACTTTTTAATGTTAAGGTAAAATGTAACACTTTATACCCAACCCGATCACTGAGTCCGAGTTACAAGGTGTCACATTCGTTGCTGGAGCAACAACAATCAAACATAGTCAATTCATATTGTTAACTGATAATTTTTTTAACTCAAATATGCATACAAAAATAAAAATTCAATAGTCTACAGGTCCTGTACGAGTATATGGAAGCTCTACAGTTAATTCGATATAGAATTAGGACCACATTGTAAAAAATTCAAAATTCAAAGTTGACGTGTGACATCATCGCTTCCACATCATGGTGTCGCCAAACAGTTTGTCATGTCACGATGTCAGGCTACTCGACACCGCGACGTCACTTACTGTTTTGTGCTCTTCAAGACAATGAGGTTCCTTGCCTCGCCATAACATTATAGGAAATTTCTCATCGCGACGTCACATACTGTTTCTGTAACACCCCTAACCCATCCCGATCGTTGGGACTGAGCTACAAAATTCTACAGTACAAAATGGAACAATTACATACCTTTAACGAATAATTCAAGTCGAAAATCATCATATACCATTATATAAGTCATTCAAAACAAATTTAAACCTTTCCCGAGTTTAATACGAGCTTATGTAAGCTCTAAAGTTAACCCGAGATCTAATAAAGACCAAATTGCAAAGTTTGAAAAGTGCAGCACCGACGTCGTGGCGAGATTTTCTTCATGTCGTGACATCACGAAATAGTATGTCACGTCACAACTTCAAACCACTTGACATCGAAACGTCACAAATTGTTGGCCGACGTTATGGCGAGGGAAGACCGACGTTGGGATGAGAAATATATTTTTGGTACAATTTGGCCATTTGGTACTTATCTCAAATCAACCTTTCAAATAGGTCATAAGAATGCAATTGACATCATTTAAACCTAATTCAAAACATACCAATTCCATGCCAAAAAATAACATATAATCATCTAATCAATCCAAAAAATCAATTTCACTACCCATTTTCAGTGTTGTCAGAAATAGTGGTTTCGGGACCACAATTTCGATGAGTGATTCTGTAAATATTATTATTTAATATTTACGAGTCAAATACAATGTGTTGGAAAAAACAGGTTTGGAAAATGCAGCGGAAAATAAATTTATGGAAAAACTAGAGTTTTAAATTTTTTTCCAAAACAAGATCTTAGTTGTGATATATAAAGTAATAAACACTTAATCAAAATTGTACCTTTTCGATTCGTCTAGGATGAGCGCTTCGACCGAGTAGTCTTCTTCGCTATCCTCAAGCTCATGTCTACCAAGTGTGGGCTCGCTTCGAATCAGAAAATTTTTCACAAAAATTACTTGTAAGGTAATTTCGCAATTTCTCTAAACTTTTGGGTCAGTTGTAAATTAGAAAAATATCTTTAAAATTCTCTGGAATAATCTCTTAAATTCAAGTGTGTAAAATATAATAACCTAAGGCTCTCTTTATATAGGGAGAGTTTAAAAAATTCAACTATAATTAAACTTAATCACTTTAATATTAAATTAATATAATATTTATCAAGATAAATATTAGATTAAATTTAATACTAAATCTTATTAAAATAATAGAATGTTTATCTGCAAGATAAACATTAAATTAAATTTAATATTAATATAATCACTTTAAACTATTAAGATAAGTATTAAATTAAATTTAATATTAAACTATTAAAATAATATTATTTTTGCAATATTTAATCTGAAATGAAATTCACTGGTAAAGTCCTAGTAGGAGTGTAACTCTTCCACTGCTCAACCACCGAAGACCAACCGCCGTTGGCCACTGGGATGCCATTGTTGCAGCCGCCAACACTACCGTATCCAGTGATGCAGGTGTGACACCCTTACGGCACCCCGATCCGGTTTAACCACTATTTGGACCATCGACCCGATTTTCCAAACCAAGCTCGGTTCGACTAGTTTTTGGGTCTTGGTATCAGTTTTGGGCTCTCGGGCCCAATTTACGATCTTAGGTCCAATTTTCAAGTTAAATTACCCATTGGGCCAATTGTCTGACTTGAAAATTAATTTCTAAAAATATCATATTAATTTTAATTATTTTGATTAATTTAATTTTACTTAATCAAAATTAATTTTTCCAAAAATCACTTAGATTTTCCAAATTAATTTTTCAAGAAATTCTTTAATCAAATTCTCTAGTTGAATAATTCTTACGACCACCTAATTTAATTCCACATCGAATAAATTGACTCAATTAAATTATTTCCAAAGTCATAAAATTTTCTTCTGATTCAAATGCAGTCCAATTAAGCTTTTGTTGAGCTAGCGGAGGGACCAATCAGACATATACAATTAGGCTCTAGTGATTGCAATAATGTCCAGAAGCATCATTCCGATAATTCGTAATTACTTAATCATGGAGTCAGACCATAAGAAGTAGCATGATTGAAAACTCTTTATGAAAACAATTCATCTAACTGTTTTGTCCAATGACCTCGTCATGTATGTGTTACCCTTATATGATATCCTTGATTCTTTTGAGTTAAATCCGTTCATTCAATAAATCCTATTTTATCTCATTGTCACCATTATGTCTTCTTAATGATTAATATGATCACTGCCAACAAATGACCATGATAAATTACTCGTATGAGAACAAGCAACCAGTGGCCATGTCCATATCTATCAATCCACACAATGCTAATGAGAGGATATCATTAACTCTTTAATTGAACTATGAATTCCCCAGTTGCTAGTAAAGCCATTCCATACACAAGTCATGTACCTAACATACCAGCTACGGGCTCGATCTTCTTTAGAGCATAAGCCTCCACTTATATCAAAGCACATGAGTTGCATACGCATAGTCAGTGACTAACTCAGGATTTAGGTAAATCACACCATGAACGTCACAAATGAATTAACTCACAAACGGATTCAGAATTAATTCATCTTGGGTCCAGTCCAATGTATCATTCTACCAATGAATACATCTATGGCTCTACTCGTGGAGTCCACTGCTTCGAGAACCAAGACTAGCCATCTCCCCAATTGGAATTGTAGACGACATAATAATCCTTCTTAGTATTTGAATCAAATGCTCACTTTGATTTTTTTTATAGGATTACGGACTCAATTAGGTTATATATGAAGTAAGTTGTCTTTCTTACAATGTAAATGTTCTTACAATGGCACTTATCTTCAGTTTAAACTTTAGACAATCAATTACTAATATTTGCTTGTCACAATTTCGCTATGCATGCAAAATATAAAAGACAGAAAATACAAAAGGCATAATAGTGAAATGTGAAATTAACTTTATTTATTTATTCATAGTTCAAATAAATAGAAAACAGTTACATGTTAACTACAATATGGGAATTTTTCCCAACAATCTACCACTTGCCCTAGTGAAGTAAATGTGTCATGTTTCGCATTCTCGATGTGTTTGTTAAAACTCCTAATTCTGATAGTCTTAGTAAATGGGTCTGTAAGGTTATCTTCAGAAACTACTTTCATCACATCTACAATTCCTTCAAATACTACCTCTCATATCAAGTGATACTTTAGTTAATGTGTTTTGTTCTCTTGTGACTTCTCATTTCCTTGGTATTAGCTATTGCAACACTGTTATCACAATACAATGTTATAGCTTTCTCCATACCAGGAATAACTTTAAGTTGGTTAATAACTTTTGAAGCCATATTGCTTCTTTCGTTGTGTCAGAAGCAGCCACATATTTTGCCTCCATAATAGAGTCAGTAGTGCAAGTTTGTTTTACACTTCTCCATACTATGACTCCACGACCTAGAATGAATACATTTCCTGATGTTGATTTCCTCGAATCTTTATAGGTTTAGAAGTTTGAGTCTGTGTATCCAACAGGAGTAAGGTCCTCCCCAAAATACATAAGCATATAATCTCTGGTTCTTTTAAAATACCTTAATATATACTTTACAACTTGTCAATGCCTAAGAACTGCATTCGCTTGATATCGACTAATCATTCCTACCGTGAAACAAATATCTGGACGGTTGCAAAGTATGTAATACCCCGAAAATTACTACAGTAATAAAGTAAGATAATATTCCTGATATAGTAAAATAAGAAAATAAAGTGATAAAAAGGGTAATTTTGAGTTATGGCAACATTGGGAAGTATATTATGACATATTAATTCAAGAAAGGATTAAATTGCAAAAGTGAGACAAGTTTTGTTACCCAAGAGTAAATACTCAAAAGTTGAGGGGTTAAAGTATAAATATGAAAAATTTGAAGGAACAATAGTGTAAATATTTTAAGGGTGGAATAATCTAGAAACTAAGGAAAATGGATGAATTGGGACCAAATTGAATAGATGAAGAATTATGAGGGACTAAATCGTAATTTTACCAAATTAAGTGATGACTCAAGGATGGAATTTTAAAAGATCTAAAGGGAAAAATAGTCAATTAGAAGAAAGAGAAATCTAGAAAATAATGATGATTTGGAGATATTTTAGATTAAATAAATAAATATTAGTTTATTAATATTTTAATTTAATTTTTAAATGACATTTTATTATTTTATTATTATTTTATTTAGTATATATATATGGAAGGAAAGATGAATAATCGTCATCTTCTCCCATGCATTCCAACGTATGAAGAGAAAAGAAAGAAATAAACTTGCTTTTCTTTACAATTTGGTCCTTTCACCAAATACGCACCATTTTCACTTAGAAATCAAAAGAATTTCCATATCCATCAAGAGAGAAAGATAACAAGGAGACTATGGGGAGCTAGAATATCAAGTTATGTTCAAGAAAGAGAAGCTGGAGGAGAGAGAAAATCAAGTTAAAGGTTGCAACTAATAGGATAAGGTAAGAACATCAAGATTTCAATATATTTTTAAGTTTGTTATTATTGAAAAAGCATGGAAATTATGTTATAGTAAAGTTTTCTTAAATAAAGTCTTATATTCTTGATATATTAGTGAAGGGAAATAAGAGAAAGTGATGGAAAATATTGTAGAGAAAATGAATAAGGAAGTTATAAACTTAGTAATCAATATCTTGCATTAAAACAGTTTTGGATAGCAGTAGTCTAACTTTAAAAAATCACCAAATATTGTGGAAATCAAATTAGAGATGAATAAAATATGAAATTAAATATTATTGAGTCTAGTTTCTCATAGAAGAAACGGTGTAAGCAATGGAATTATAAATCATGAGTTATAATAAATTTTGTGAGATAAGGTCAGAATGATTTCGGGTTCCCCTGTTCTAACTTTGGAAAATTATCAAAAATTGGAGAAAAATGATTAGGGGCCTAAATTTATATTTTTAAAATCTTGAATGAGTATATTTTCAATATAAATAGACAGGAGCATTATCTGAATCCTGTACGATGAGATAATTAATTTTTAGTGAAGAAGGGTCAAAACTGTCAGACAGCAGAATAGGGATGAATTTAAAGAATAAACTGTACTTATTGGTTAAACAAAAAATTCTAAAAAATTTTACAGTAAGAATATATTTGAGTCTAGTTTTAGAGAAAATTAACGGATATCAATTTGGAGTTACGTAGCTCAATATATAAATAATTTTGTGACTATGACTCAAGTGGATAGCTTTGAATGAACAAATAAATAAATAGTGAAATTATAGATAATGTTACATATAAGCATGTTATATACATTAAGGATGTGGAATGGAGAGGAGGAGGAGGAAAATATATGATTATTCAACTAGTATGAGTTTTCATTAAGCATGTTTTAGGTTCAGGGACTAAATTGAATAAAAGTAATATTTTAAGGGTAAATTTGTAAAAATGTCAAAAAGTGATCAAATTGCATGAAATGAATTTTTTTATTATTTAAATTAATAATTTGAATTAAATATTAATTTAGATCAAGATTGGGCAGAAATTTGAGGAAAATAAAAAATTACCAAAATGTCCCTGAATTTTGGTAATTTAGCCTGGTAAGTTCGTGTAACTTGAATTATATTCTTAAATGCTTGAAATATATTTTTATTTATGTGAATATGATTTGGATGTTTATCGTATGATAATTGATGAAGTATTGATATTCTTGAGTAAAAGGGAAAATAAATCCTGGTTGAATGAAAGGAAAATTCGATGGATTTCTGAAATGGAATTGACGGTAAAAAGGATCTAGCCTGGACGGGTGATCCTATCCTGATATAGCCCTCCCAAAGAATATGTGGAAAATGGATTTATCTCGGACGGGTAATCTGAATTAGGGTCTGAATTTAGCCTGGACTAGTAATTCAAATCCAAGCTCATTAGAGTAATTGTCATTGAAGGGGATTTAGCCTGGACAGGTAATCCCGCTGTAAGGATGAGGTTCGCGGGAGTGTGCTCTCTAAAATGAAAATGTGCGCACATGAATATGAATTGATGGACCTGAATTTGTACACTAAAGTGTACCCCTGAAAATCCATCGAAATTCTGAGAAATTCAACGGGATAAATATGAAAAAATAAAAAGGAAATAGAAATCATGGTATTGATGAGCTCATCAATCATGATATATATATTATTAATACATGGGAATTATTGAACTAACTTGAATAGGGGAATAATGCATTGAATGGCGTGTATAAGTTAAATTGGCCAACGTTAGCTCATTAATGTTTTGATTTTGATTTGTTTTAAATATGAATGCTTGATGAAATGAAATGTCTGTAAATTAATTTGTAAACTTCAGTAATGCTCTATAACCTTATTATGGCAATAGATACGGGTTAGGGGTGTTACAAAGTATTGCATACATAAGGCTTCCAACTGCCGATGCATATGAAACCTTACTCATATGCTCTCTTTCTTCCGTTGTCTTAGGACAATCACTTAAAGAAAGATGAAAACTTGATGCAGTCGGTTGAACACCTGGCTTCGCATCGATCATTGTAAAATATTCCAGTACCTTATCAATGTATGAAACTTGAGATAGAGCTATCGTTTTATTATTACGACCCCTAAAGATTCAAATTCCAATGATATAACTACCCACCCAAGTCTTTCATGCTAAACTGTTGAGCTAACCACAGTTTAACCAATGACAATTCTCTTACATCGTTTCCGATAAGTAGAATATCATCGACATATAAAAAAAGGAAGACTACTATATCGCCCTAAATATTTTATTCCGTTTCTATAAGTATCTGATATAAATGTGTATCTGCTTTAGTGGCTAAGTGTTCTGGGTGTGTGTATGAGGTCTTGGGTTCAAGTCCCACATTTGGAAATTTTTTTATTTTTGAACCAAGCCTTACCCTTGTTGAGTGGGCTTATATAAAATTGTCTGTCAATCCATATCAGAATGAACCTACTGGTTCAAATGGAAGAGAGTTAGTATGATAGGGGTCCTGTGTTCGAATCCCGGTGTGAGCGGGGGTATTAATTTTTGTTTCAGTTGTGAGATAAAGGTTGGGTGGAAGTGAAATTCTAAGGTGGTTAAGAGTTAGTGGGTGAGTGGGGAGTGGGAGAAAATTTGGGGATATGTTGTCATGTCTGTTTTATTTTATTTTATTATTTTAATTTCTCAAAAAGCTTTCTCTCTATTTTTTTTTACGTTTCTTTTCCCTTCTCTGCAAACTCGATTTCCTCTTACTTCCTCAATTTTGCTCATCACCCATTAACTCCCATCTTTACTTTTGTAATTCTGTATTCTTCACTCAGTTAAGGTAAGTAAAGTTCCATATATTAGAGATTTCATTTTCTGTAAGGTGGGTTAGTTCCTTCCGTGTTAGTGTTTTGGTGTAATCGTGGAATCTGACATTTCTACGATTATTCTGGTGTAAGAGAAGGCTGTGAACAACGAGTTTCACCCCAATTGTCTGAACGGTGTTAGCGGTGGTTTTTGTCGACGGTGAGTCAAGGTTATTGTCAGTTTGTTGGTGACGAATTTGTTAATTAACCCCTAAATCGATGATTGGCATTCTGTTTCTTAGGTTTTAGAGGGCTCGGGATTACTGTAGCATCAAAAATGAACTAAGTATGTTCTCGAAACGCATAAAATCGAGATTCGACGAAAGTTAAAAAAGCATTCTGTCGACACCACATGGGTGTGTGCCTGTCCATGTGGATGGCCGTGTCCGAGACACGGCCGTGTGTTTGACAAAAGTGCGATCGTGTGCAAGACACAGCCGTGTGATGGTACGAGTGTGGCTATGTTTGCCACACGAGCTAGGCTGAGTTGGGCGTGTGGGCCCACACGAGTATGTCACACAGGCGTGTGAATTTTGGGCCAGGCTATGTGGACCACACGGGTAAGGCCAATCTGGGCATGTGGGCCACATGGGCATGTAGGCCCAAACTTCTGAAATTTTCCCTAGGGTCGCATGGGTCGCTCTGATCGACTGTGGGCCTACTATAGGGTTGATAAGGGCTAACCACACCTTAGACTATGTGATCTGATATTCTGATAATTTGCTCTGAGTAGGACACTGTTATGCATGTCTGATTAATCTACTATATATTTATATATATCTGATATCTGTATGCGAGCATGTTAAGCATGACATCTCTAGAATCTGTAATCTGTAATTATGTTTGGGGTAGGTGTTTTTAACCCCGCATGCTGTGATGGGATGGACGGAGATGGTGTGTAGAGGATAGGGGTAGGATTCTGTATATCTGATCTGCTATTCTGATTCTGTTATCTGTATCCGTAAAGGACTTGTGCCCGAATCTGAATTGACTGTATATGTGTTTTCTGTATGTTCAGCATGTCTATTTCTGTTGAGTTACACACTGAGTTTACGAAAACTCACCTTTGTTTGTCTGTTCTGTTCAGCTAATCCACAGACTTAGGCAGATCGGTGTGACGGAGTCTCGTAGTGACCACAAATTTACGAACCAATCCTTAAATAAGGTTTTTAGTTAATTAAGAATTATTTCTGGAAGTTTTGTAATTATTGGACTCTCCGGACTCTTTGTTTTAATTTGCGTTTTGGATGTGTTTTATGATTTTTATACTACGATGCTTGACAAAACCACGGTTTCACGAAAACAAATGATTTTTTGAGAATATGAATTGGGTTTTTAAAATATAATGATTTTAAGGCTTCTGCTATAAATTATGTTTTAGCAACTGAATTAATTAAATAATGCTTTCGGTAATAATTAAAAACACGGATTTATTCTTCAAATGAATATACAATGCTTTACTAAAACGACATTATTTTCAAAACCCTTCTTGGTAACACCACCGGATTTGGTCATAACGTCTGGGCCGAGTTTTGGGTGTTACAACCACATTTTTTCCTTTATACACTTATAAACACAAGTTCATTAGCGTTTTGATCAAATCCAAAAGTCTTGATAGTTTGATCAAATCTTTTATTCCATTAGCAGGACGTCTGCTTAAGTCCATAAATGGATCTTAGCAGTTTGCAAACTTTCTGCTATTTTCCTTTGACAACATAGCTAGTGGGTTGAGCCATGTAAATGGTCTTATTAAGATAGTCATTCAAGAATGTTATCTTGACATCCATTTGCCAAATCTCATAATCGAAAGAAGCGACAATGGATAAGAGTATGCATATAGACTTTAGCATGGCTACTGGAGAGAAGGTCTCATCGTAATCGATGCCTTCTTTTTGTGTGTAGCCTTTCCCAACAAGTCTAGCTTTGTGAGTTTCCAGTTTCCCTTCTGTTTTCTCTTCTTCCTGTAGATCTACTTACACTCTATGGGTTTAATCCCAACAGGTAAGTCTACAAGTTCTCACATCGTATTGGATTTCATAGAATTCATCTTGGCATCCATGGTTTGTTTCCTGAGCTTGGAATCAACGTCCTGCATAGCCTCATCGTAAGTGAGTGGGTCATTATCCTTATGATTGACTTCCATATTATAAGTACTACCATCATAAATGAAGAAGTCTGATTTCTTAGAAACACTCGCACTACGATGGATTCCCCTATGTTGTTTATCGCAAATCTTTCTACAACTTTCTCGAGAATTAAACTTGTTGATTGTTCTGCTACTCCTGAAAGTTCCTTGAGTACCACTTTACTTCAAGGCTTAAAGTTATCCATGTAACTTTTCTTGAGGAAAGTAGTATGAGTAGAAACTTTAATTGTATTATCTTTTGGATTGTAGAATAATCTTCTTTTTGTTCTTTCTGGATATCCTACAAACATGCACAATTCTGTTCATGCATCTAACTTCTTTGCATTCTTATCCAGAACGTATGCCGGATAACCCTATATTCTAAAGTGATTTAAAGTGAGTTTTTTTCCATGCCATAGTTCAGAAGGTGTCTTACAAGCGGACTTGATTGGCACATTATTCAGAATATAGCAAGCCGTTTGTATCGCATATCCCTAGAAGGAAGTTGGAAGTTGTGAATAACTTAACATTGAACGAACCATGTCAAGCAAGGTTCTATTCCTTCTCTTAGCTACGCATTCTGCTGTGGAGTGCCTGGCACAGTCAATTGAGATAAAATCTCATTCTCTGTGAGGTATCCTAAGAACTTGTTGGACAAGTATTCCCCACCTCGGTTAGACCGAAGATTCTTTATGGATAAACCTAATTGCTTTTCCACTTCTGCACGAAACTCTCGAAATTTATCAAAGGTTTCACTTTTGCAGTGCATTAGATACACATATCCATATCAAGAATAGTCATCGATAAAAGTCACGTAATAATCGTAACTTCCTCGAGCACTGATGCTCATAGGACTACATACATCAGTGTTCACAAGTTCTAAATGTTGATTGGCCCTTGTATCTTTCGCATTAAAAGAACTCTTAGTCATTTTACCTTTCAAGCAATATTCACATTGTAGAAGACTAACTTCCTTAAGCATACTTAAAGAACCATCTTTCACAAGTCTAGTGATTTTTTCTTAGTTAATATGACCAAGTCTTAAGTGCCATAGGTACCCCTTATTAGAGTGGGGAGTTTTAAGTTTTTTTATTCACTATTTCAGTTTGAAGCATCGAGTAGTTATTTGTTTTGATTAGAGATTGTTTTCCATCCATCTATTACAGCCATAAAATAAACATGCTACAGAAATTAAATTCCTCTTAAAATGATTTACATGAAACACATTTTTAAAAAAATCTTCCTAAAATTATTAAAGTGTAAAATAACTTCTCCCACTACTTCAGCGAAAACATAGCTCCCATATTCGGTTCGCAACGAGAGGCTCTTGTCACGTAGACTTCTCGTTTCGCTGAACCACTGTAAAGAAACACACACATGGTTAGTGGCTTCAAAATCAATAACCCAGTTATCAATTGATTCTTCCACTAAGCAAGCTTCAACAATAAAGAGTTCCATACTTTTGCCTTTTTTGGCTAGGTAATCCAAATACTCCTTGCAGTTTGATCTGAAATGCCCTTTCCTATTATAGAAGAAATATTTGATCTTTTTAGGATCTTTTGACTTCTTAGCCTTCTTCCTATCCACACGAGGTGGAACCAAAGACTTAGTCGGTTTCTTCTTTTCCATAGATTTCTGCTCCCCCTTAGAGGACGAGGGTCCCATAGCTAAGTTTGCCTTAGGTTTCTCCGAAACTGACTTACCACCATTCAACATTAGCTCATAGGATTGTAATTCCTTCATGAGTTGAGTCAAGGGAAGTGTCTTATTCCCTTAGTTGTAATCGAACCTAAAACTAGCAAACTCATTGGTTAAGGATTTTAATACTATTTCAATTTGAGTGTTCACGTCTTATTCAGCCCCATTGCCCTCTGCTTCCGCAAAGAATCCCATAAGCTTAAACATGTGTTCTTTGACCAGAATGTCAGGTTTCTACTGAGAGTTCATCAAATTTGTAATAGCGGATTGTCAAGCCAATGCAACTTGGCCTCCGAGCAAATCCTCCAAATTTGTCATGATCTTTTTGGCAGTACGAAAATTATCATGTTGCTTTTGCAACACACTACTCATGCTCGCTAACATATAACATCTAGCAATTGAGTATTTTTCACTTTGGGCGGAGCTTCAGGAGGGCACGTTCCGTTAAGAACGAATTTGTATTTCTCATAGTTGAGAACTATCAACAAGTTCTGTTTCCATTCTCGAAAGTTATCCCCATTTAATTTATTCTCAGTAAGAATGCTAATAAGAGGAGTAGGAGACATATTTGAACTGAAAAAAAATTCACTAATTACTATCTTTGTATTAAGTGAATATTTTTTATTTCAACAATATATCAAGAATACAGTATGATGCATGCGTCTTGTATTAAAACATTAAAAAATATTTTTTCGTTGCTACGATCATTCTCACACCCATCAACCATGTCGTCTTGGGGTCCCGTGATGAACTAGCAAGAACATGGATTACATCCAATCATTTCGTGAATCTTAATTCTTAATACTCCACACAAACTAATGATTGTTTAATGTTTGGCCATCATCTCTAGCTTAAATATAATTTCTTGGGAAACTATTTAATAAGAGATTACCTTGAGCGTGTAACCTGTAACACCCCTAACCCGTATCCATCACCAGAATAGGGTTACGGAGCATTACCAGAGTTTACATTTCAAAACTATCAAAATTTAAAACATTTAATTCACAACATCAATCAATGCAAAACCAAATAATGACATGCATATTGTCCCTTTTACGATCCCTCGAGGCCCTAAAAACACATTAGAAACAAGTCGGGACTAAATCAGAATCATATATAACTTTTCAGGAAAAGGTGAAAATTTTTAAAACTGCAGGGGTCATACGGCCGTGTGGTCAGGCCATGTGACTCATATGGCGGAGAGACATCCCCATGTCTCAGGTCATGTGGACATTCAAAGTAGGGACACACGGCCGTGTCCCAGCCTGTGTCCGTGCCCGTGTAACTCTCTGACTTGGGTCACACGACCAAGCCACATGCCCGTGTGCCAGGCTGTGTACTCTTGAAATGCAACCTTTAAAAACCTATAGGGGGAGACACACACCCGTGTCTCTGACAGTGTGGACGAAAAATAGGCAATTTCCAAGCCATTTTTCTCACCCATTCATGCACACACCTATAACCAATTTACCACATATAATCAAGCATCCCAAAGTACACCAAACCATACAACAACAAGCTATCCAAATAGGTACATATTCATACGACCAATATGCCTAAAAGGCACCTCAATCACGACAATTAAACATGTATAACTAAATGCTTAGTTTAGCCAAAACTTGCCATTTTGTACACATATCAAATCCACTCATATGTACCTAATTTGCCATTTAACATTTAGCATCATAAGCCATAAATACCAACTACATTTTTAATACCAAAATGACAATTTTCAACTTCCATCATCTAAGCATCATAAAGACTATAAATTCATCCATCAAAAGGCCACATACATATATCCACATATCAACCATTTCAATCATTCAAAATACCAAATTTACAAGCCAAAACATAATGGCTAAAACATCAACCAAAAACACCTATACATTTGCATATTTATCTAATTATCAACTAACTTGTTTCCATGCCAAAACATGACATAATTGCTATATAATCACCACACCATATTAGATTCATGCCATATCTAGTTCAAAACCTTTCCAAAACATACCATATCTTGACCATGTTGAGGTCAATTCATCATATATCACTTTGGTCATTCAAACATATTTTAACACATTATCAACTTAACACATATCAACAAGGCACCCAATGTACCAAGGCTACATCACCCAAAATGACATATACGTGCCAAACACATCAAGTAATATTCAACTAATCATCATCTATAAGTTCACCTATACATGCCATTTTAACCTTAACCAAGACATCAAATTCTACCAATATAATCATTGGATAGTGTGATGGATCTCTAATTAGCTTCCAACCCGATCGAGCTTCCGATAATCTGAAAAGTAAGGAAAAAAAAACTATGTAAGCAATGAATGCTTAGTAAGCTCATATAAACTTTAGTCATATCAATCCATTTCAAATATGAAATTTATACATATCAAGAATAATCCTTTACTGATACCGCAAGGTTCATGAAACCATATTCAACAACTCATAAAGTGAATAAATCCACAACATCACATATAAATATCATCCCTAGCATAGTAGGATTTTAAATAACTTTAAACCTTTTCAAATTTTCTTGTTTTCATTTGCATTTCATTACTTTCCATTGCATTTACTTTCTTTAACTTAAATAACAATATTAATTCAACACATCATTCCCTTTTTCATCATTTTACACTTCAAGTATGAACTTACTATTTCATTACCTTTCCACACCCGTTTCATATACATAGCACACAAGACATAAGCATGTCATTCAACCATAGCCAAAAGCTAGTGCATTTAAACATAGCTCTTTTCGAATTAATCACATGATAAATCATTTCATAAGAAATTGCATAATTTAAACCTTACCACTCTTTCATGAACACAAGCATATTTCCATTTGAGCACTTACCATTTCAACGCAACTTATAAGTAAATGTAATACCATTCAACCAATAGCTTGGCACATGCCTAAGCATCAAACAACAACATATGTTAGCATACTTGAACATATTGCATATAAATTCAACATTGATAACCATTTATTCTCAACATGTAACACTTGAGTTTATTACTCATCTCAACTTACATAATTTCCATGTATCATCATATCAAATATGTTCATATATGTGCATGTCATAATAAATACAATTCTATTACCGTTTCTTATCAGAATAATGTCCGTTGAACCATTTAAAATACCGTTGGTTACCCGGGATAGCTCACACATAGTGTGCAAACTCATATAGCTGTAATCCATCAATTCTTATACATGTATGCTCACACGATCTGTGAATAAGTATGCTCATATGAGCTTTGAAAATGGGCCTGCTCACACGAGTTGTGGGTCAGAACGTAGCTATACGATGTTGCTCACACGAGGTGTGGAGTATCTGCAACACATGTCGGACCTCAGCCATCGGTAGGACGTCTAGGACCAGAACCCAAATCATGTAAACCTTAATGACATGTCATTTGTATCCTACGAATTCCTAAGGTTCAAACGGGGAATAGTAATCATCGTACGTCGTTGGATTATGTCATTTCATAACACGGTAAATTACATACTAACATAATTATATTGACTTAATCACAATATAATTACATATTAACATTCAATTTAGTCAAAATTATACAGAATACAGTTATACGAACTTACCTGGCTAAATTGCAAAAATACCAAAGTTTAGGGGCATTTTGGTAATTTCTTATTTTTCTTGATTTTCTACCCGATCTTGATCTAAATTAATAATTTCATTCAATTTATCAACTTAGACAGCAAAAAAATGTATTTCATGCAATGTGATCATTTTTAACAATTTTACAAAATTCCCCTAAAGTTTTACTTTTATTCAATTTAGTCTCTAAACCCAAAACATACAATTAACCATTTTTAGTGCCAAATTATAACAGCGAATATTCATGGCACCCATATCAGCCCATATTTGTATTAATTTCACATCAAATCCTTGTACTTTTACTATTTTAACAATGTAGTCCCTAATCGAAAAATTCATAAAAAATCACTTAACAAAATACTTTTAATTATCAATCGACATTCCAAATTCATCATTTAACATAAAAAAATCACAAGATTCATCAATGGCAACATTTAAAATCTTTACAGTTTCAGAATCGAAGGTACGAGCTAGCTGGACCTAATTGCAACGATTTTAAAAATATAAAAATTATAAGAAACGAGACTAAATTGGACTTACATGCAACTTATAAAGCTTGGCCAAAGCTTGAAAGTCCAACAGTGGCTTTCTCCTTTCTCAAATTCCGCAAAACATAAAAAGAAAAATATGATATCTTTTACTTTAATTATTTACTTTTTAATTTGTTTTGTTTTTAATTAATAAAACATACATATTTTCATAATAAGACAAAGCCAACCGCCCACTCATACTTCATATGGTATATTTACCATATTAGTCCATATACTTTCATTCATGAAGCCATTTAATCACTCAAATCAAATAGTGATCACATTTTTCATCTTTTACAATTTAGTCCTTTTTAATTAATTAACCATCGAAATGTTAAAATTTTTCAACGAAACTTTAATACCACCTTAATGACACTTTTTAAATATTTATAAAAATATTTACGGCTCGATTTATATAAACAAGGTCCTAATACCTCATTTTCTAAAACCACTTGAACTTAATAAATCACTTATATAACATAATTTATCAAATCAAAAACATTTTTAAAACCATATTTGACTCGTAAATATTAAATAATAATAATTACGAACTTACTCGTCGAATTTGGTGGCCCTAAAACCACTATTTTTAACACTACTGAAAAATAGGTTGTTACATAACCATTGACTCAACACCCATGGTGAACATGATCTCATTTGTGAGTCATCTTGGGACAATCTCTCTGAAAGTCATGCATAACTAGTTGTCCTTAAAAGGAAATCCCACCTAGAGCACCCACATGACAAAGTTTACCTTGGGGTGCGGCCATGGTAGGAATCGACTTGAAACTTTATCATGCTATCACTTAGGGACCATCAATGGAGGTCGTAGGTCTTGTTCAAGGACCTTCTCCCACTCAATATTTTAAAAACATAAAAGGTTTTTTATCCTAAATTTTAAGAATAATCATACAATAGTTCTAGTGGCATTCTTACCTAGTCTAAATGGCATGTTTCCAATATGCATGGCATGCTATGGTCATTTTATAATATCCATTCACAAGAATAAATCAATAAAAAAAACAATTTTGATTTTCCACAGTTTTTCTTTTTAAGTGAAAAATCGAAGAAGTGAATGCAAACTGTGCACCAGGTAGGGTACCAAGAAATGGAGGTGAGTCAAATTTGATCACTTAAAAACCAAGCCTTTCCTAGCCAGAGCCAATCCTAGACATGCATCTTCTTATTACTACACTTCTCACAGTTATCAAATAACCTAAAGAAGTGAATAGAACAATACAACACATGTATTTTCTCATTACCACACTTCTTATTTTTTAATCGATCAACTGTGGACCATCTCATATATATATCACAATTATAACATTATATAATATAAATATTATAAATATTATAAAACAGATATATAAGGAGATAGGCAATTAAAATAAAATTGTTTACCAAGGTTTCCATGACTCTATTTCTAGAAAATAAATGAAAAAATAAATTTACATAATTTTTCGCCACAATGCATTCCTTAGGTCTTTAACCACCATTGCATCTTTTCCTCATCATGGGCTTCTTTTGGAAAAATTACATTTAAGTCTTATATCCATTTCCGGCTCACAAGAATTCTATGAATAATTTAAAAAAATAAACAGTCTTACATGGAGATGATAGTCCACAGTCTATTTCCTTAGAACCACAACCTCGGCAATAAAAAATAATTATATAACAAATATATAATATCGCATCCATTACCATATATAACTCAAAACATGTATAAGATCTAAAAATGTCACTTTTATGTAATCAAATCATTCAAAAAGAAGATAAATTAATTTTTATTATTTGTTTATACTTATAGATAGAAAACAACCTGGCTCATGATACCAATTGTTGGAAAAAAAAAAAGGTTTAGAAACATAGCAGAAAATAAATTTAAGGAAAAACCGGAGTTTTAAATTTTTTTCCAAAACAAGATCTTAGTTGTGATATCTAAAGTAATAAACACTTAATCAAAATTATACCTTTTCGATTTAGCTAGGATGAGCACTTTGACCAAGTTGTCTTCTCCGCTATCCTCAAGCTCATGTCTACCTAGTGTGGGCTCGCTTCGAATTAGAAAATTGTTGTAACGCGCTAAAATTTTAATTTTGGTTATTGTGAATGTGTGACACAAATATCTGTCAGCTTTAGTGGTTAAGTGCTCTGGGTGTGTGTGGGAGGTCCCAAGTTCAAGCCATGACTTGGGCAAATTTTAGTATTTTTATAAATAGAGCCTTAACCTGACTTAAAGGGCTTAAGTTTAATAGTCGGTAATAAATAACAGAATGGGTCTGGTGGTCTAGTGGTTAAGTGGATTGTTTAATTTCATGAGGTCTTGAGTTTGAATCCATGTTGGAGCGTAGGCGTTATTTTTGCGCAGTGATGGACGAGTATTTTGGCAGAGTGGGATTTTGGAGTGGTTGTAGTTTAGTAGGATTAGTGGAGGAAATTAAGGTACAATGGGAGTAATGGTGAGATAATTAAGGGATTTTGGGATTCTATCAAAATCTTTTTGCTAATTTCGATTTACCCAAAATTCTATTCCCTCTTCCCCAAAATTTCTTCCATCGTTCTGACGTTTATTCACCCCTTTTCTGCTAAATTTTCATTGTTTCCTCCCTCTTTTCTTTTGGTTTCTTTTATGCCTCCATCGTGCTCGACGAATGAACTCGCTCGATTCGGTAAGTATTCATTTTACACTTTCTCTCATTCCGTGGTTGGTTTTTTGAAAAAGGGTTGTTTTGGTTCTTTCAGATTAGGTGAAAATCAAGTAGCGATAGATGCTTTTGCAGAGATTTGAACGTTTGCATTTTCGGTTCGTTGTCGGTAAGTGTTTAGGTTCGCTATAGATTTTGATGTAGATGATTTTCAATTGTGAGTTTTCTTTAGTGATCTAAATTGGGCTCTAATTATTTATTTTTAGGTCTTGGAGTGCTTAGGAGTGTATTTCCAGCGAAACAATATAGGTGTGTACCTGAAACACAAAAAATAAGGGATTCGACGAAAAGCCAAAATTGCTTGATGTTTGGACAGCAGCAGTAGACTAAATTTGAAAAATCACCATAAATTGTGGAAATAAAATTAGAGAATGAAAAATATATGAGATTAAAGATATTTGAGACTAGTTTCTAATAGAAGAAACGAAGTAAGCAAAAGAATTTCATATTATGAGATATTTGAATTTTAGTGAGACAAGGTTAGAATGATTTTGGAATCTCCTGTCATGAATTTGGAAAATTATTAAAAATTGTATAAAAATAATTATGGGTTATAATTTTTATTTTTAAAATCCTGAATGAGTCTTTTTTCAAGAGAAACAAACATGAACATTATCTGAATTTTATGACTACATATCTGTCACTGCTACTAATACTCTGATGGGCTAAAGCCCTGCTGCATGACTATTTTGTACTGAGATGGGCTAAGGCCCAAACTGGACTGGTACTGATACTAAAAAAGGCTTAAGCCCAAACTGTGATTATTTGTTTACTGTCTGTTCATTTGTATGGGGATTACACACTGAGTTTACGTAAACTCACCCCTTCTGTTTAATTTGTACAAGTAATCCCTAGATATAGGCAGATCGGTGCAGCGGAGGACTCAGTGGTGGCCACACGACTTCTTTTACACTGTTTACTTCCTATTTATGATTTTACTTTTATTTGGGAATAGTTTGCTGTAATTATGGCCTTTACGAATTTTGGTTTAAAATTTGGATTTTATAAGGTTTTATGATTTAAATCTGCTAGTGTTAGGTAAAACTCGGGTTTTCAAATGAAATTAATGTTTTATCAAAAATACCATGAATAAGCAAACTGTTTAAAAGCTTCCGCAATAAAAATAAAAATAAATGTTTTGAAATTGAATAACGATTTGTAAATGAATAATGTTTTGAAAACGAACGACATGATTTGAAGTTAATATAAGATAATAAAAAAATATTTAAATAGAAAAGAGGATTTAGCAACGACATATTTTTCGAAAAGAACTACCATGTGATATCGTCAGATTTGACCATAACGTTTAGGCCGGGTTTAGGGTGTTACAATTGTTCACAAAAATAACTGGTGGGGTAATTTCGTAATTTCATTAAAATTTTGGGTCAAGTTGTAAATCAGAAAAATATCTCTAGAAATTTTCTGGAATAATCTCTTTAGAGAATTTTCTCTCTACAACTTTCTCTTGAATTCAAGTTAGTAAAAAATAATGACCCAAGACTCTCTTTATACAGGGAGAGTTTAGAGAGTTCATCTATAATTAAACTTAATCACTTTAATATTAAATTAATATAATATTTATTAAGATAAATATTAGATTAAATTTAATATTAAGATAATCACTTTAATATTAAATTAATAAAATACTATTAAGATAAGTATTAAATTAAATTTAATATTAAACTATTAAAATATTATTATTTTTGGAATAGTTAATCTGAAATCAAATTCTCAAGTAGAGTCCTAGTAGGAGGGTAACTCTTTCACTACTCAACCACCGAAGACCAACCGCAACCGGCCATTGGGAAACCGCTGTCGCAATTGTCGGCACCACCATATCCAATGATGCAAGTGCGACACCCTTACGACACCCCGAGCTGATTCGACTGCTACCAATTCGGTCCGGGTCAGTGACAACTCGATTGATCCGATCTAGCCAATAGTTGGACCATTGACCCTATTTTCTAAACCAAGCCCGGTTCGACTATTTTTTGGGTCTTGGTCTCGATTTTGGGCTTCTAGGCCCAATTTACGATCTCAGGTCCAATTTTCAAGTTCAATTACCCATTGGGCCAATTGTTTGACTTGAAAATTAATTTCCAAAAATATCATATTAATTTTAATTAATTAGATTAATTTAATTTTACTTGACCAAAATTAAATTTCCAAAAATCACTTAGATTTTCCAAATTAATTTTTCAAGAATATTCTTTAATCAAATTCTTTGGCTAAACAATTCTCATGACCACCTAATTTAATTCCACATCGAATAAATTGACTCAATTAAATTATTTCCAAAGTCATAGAATTTTCTTTTGATTCAAATGCAGTCCGATTGAGCTTTTGTTGAGCTAGTGGAGGGACCAATCAGACATATACAATTTGACTCTAGTGATTGTAATTATGTCTAGAAGCATCGTTTCGATAATTCACAATTATTTAATCATGGAGTCAGTCCACAAGAAGTAGCATGATTGAAAAATCATTATTGTATACTTTTTACGAAAGCAATTCATCCAACTACTTTGTCCAATGACCTCGTCATGTGTGTGTTACCCTCATATGATATCTTTGATTCCTTTGAGTTAAATCCTTTCACTCAATATAATCCTATTTTATCTTTCTGTCACCATTGTGTCTTCTTAATGATTAATATGATCAATGCCAACAAATGACTAGAATAAATTACTCGTTCAAGAACAAGCACCCCACGACCACGTTCGATATTTATCAATCCACACAATGCCAATGAGAGGATATCATTAACTCTTTATATCAAAGAGTATAAGCCTCTACTTATATCAAAGCACATGAGTTGCATATGCATGGTCAGTGTCTAACTCAGGATTTAGGTAAATCACACCATGAACGTCACAAGTGAATTAACTCACAAACGGATTCAAAATTAATTTATCTTGGGTCCAGTCTAATGTATCATTCTACCAATGAATACATTTATGTCTCTACTCGTGGAATCAACTACTCCGGCTACCAAGATTAGCCATCTTCCCAATTGGAATTGTAGACGACATAATAATCCTTTTCAGTATTTCAATCAAATGCTTACTTTGATTCTTTTACGAGATTACAGGCTCATTTAGATTATCTACTGAAGTAAGTTATCTTTCTCGCAATGTAAACGTTCTTACAATGTCACTTATCTTCAGTTTGAACTTTAGACAATCAATGAAATAATATTTGCTTGTCACAATTTCGCTATACATGTAAAATTTAAAGGGCAGAAAATACAAAAGACATAATAGTGAAATGTGAAATTAACTTTATTGATTCATCGTTCAAATAAATAGAAAAGAGTTACATGTTTACTACAATATCAGCACAGTGTTATAGTGAATTTTGATTTGATAAATTTTTCTAATTGGATGGTTAATTAACGTACAAGTTGTTTGACCATAAAGTCAGTGGTTTTTATATAGGTGGTTTTTAAATCATCTCATTTTCATAAACCGAGTCTGTAAATATTAAAAAATATTTACGGAGTTTTTATATAGGTGTCTTTAATTTTGGCCCAAAATTTTAGTGATTGGATGATTAATTAAGGTATAAGGACTAAATCATAAAAATCATAAAAGTTAATTACTATTAAATGGGCTAAATGATTCTAAAAGCATAATTAATGATTTTAAATTGCAATTATGCCATAGTTGTTTGTAGTGGACGATTAAGTGCTTTTGTTTTAATAAAATTTTGTTAAATTGTAATAAAAATAATAAGTTAAAGGTTAATAAAATATAAAGAAAAGTTGGCATCTTTGTCATTGCTCTTCTCCACTGTTTCTTAAAATTAAAACCAAAGGAAACCATTGTTCATTTCCAGCTTAAGGCGCATTCCATGCATGTCAGTTAATTCGAGGTCCATTTTTTGTAAATTTTATGTTTTTTGAGATCGTTGTAACTTAATCTAGCTACTTAGGTATTAAATTGTAAAACTGAAATTTTTTTGAAAAGTAAACATTGTTGAATTTGGAGGTTTTTGATGTTATATGGTTAAGCTTGAAGCTTTGATAGAAAATAAGGCTATTTTATAAAGTGATTTTTTGTTAGTTTTGAGTTTAGGTACTAAAATGAGAATATGTTGAAATTTACATGAAATCCTTATACATATAGATGTTTGAGAGTTGCATAAGGATGTGTTTGAACCTGGATTTAAAGTTTGGAGATTAAAACTGAATTATATGTTTATTTCGATTGTAAGGACTGAATTAAATAAAAATAAAAAATTTAGAGAAATTGTGAAAATGAATAAAAGATATCATATACATGAAATGAGATGATTTAAAGTGTTCGGAACTCATAATTGGAAATAACTTGTTGTATAGATCAAGAACCAATAGATAATCGAGGAAAAAGAAAAGTTACAGATTAGTCCCTGACACTCGTACTATTGTTGTTTGTGCCTAGTAAGTTCATACAGTTTTTAATCATTATAAATGTTGATTAAGTGTGTTATAAATACTATATATATATATATATATATATATATATATATATATTCTAAATTAATCTTGAATGAAATGACATTGATGAAGTTGAGTTTGGACTTAAGTGAAAGGTATTTAGATATGTATGGGATAATTAAACTCTGTGTAGAGCATTGCACGATATGGAGATGAATTTAATATATGCTTTAGTGTTGGAAGTGTTGTGATAACATGAATTTCCTAAATCCTAAATAAGTGCTTCTTATAGTACTTTCGTACTCTTGTTAACACTACGGTGCTCCTAATAGCACATCCATGCTCATGTTAGCACTACGGTGCTTCTGATGGCATATTCATGCTTCTGTTTGCATTACGATGCCTTGACTGCACATTTGTGTCCAGTTATGCACTCTGGTGCCCTATTTGTACTTTTGTGCTCTTATATTCAGTTTCGTGCTCTGTTTATCACCCCGGTGTATCTTGATACTATAACCCGTGTATCCGAACTCTTTTACTATCATTCATTGAGCTGTCTTGATTAATAAAAGAAGTGAATGACTTGATGACTCGAATATTTATTGAATATTTGGATTGATTTTATTAAAATGTGTTATCGATTGTTCAGTTACATGAGTATATAAAAGACTCATGTTTCTTATGAAATGAAATACCAGGATTGAAAGTGTCATAAATACATAGTTATATAACTATATTTTTGGTTGATAAGGTAAGATTATGCATGCGTTATTATATGAACTTACTAAGATTTCGTAAATCTTACTCGATTTTGTTTCCTGTTTCTTGTAGTTGACATTTTGCGAAGCAAGGCTACCGGATCAACTTTAGAGCTCACACTATTAAGCTTCAGTTTTGGCAGATTTAAAATCGTTTTTACTTCAGTTATGTGGCATGTATATAGGCTATTTTGGGATTATTTTTTGAGCTTAAAGGTTGATGTTGTAAAGTGTGCTTATTGTTTGACATATAAGGTTAAATTCTAAGAATTCTATGGCATGTTGATATGGTAAATGATGAATGTTTGTGTAGTAAAAGTATTCTTGATTTTGAATCATGAAATGTATGAAAATGGTAATGCTTAAATGTAATGTGTAGCATATGTGCTAAATGATTGTTGTAATGTCTGAATTCATTAGACCAAGTTGGTAAGTGTAACGACTTAAAAAACAGTGGTGTCAAAAAGTGTGGTCTCGGGACCCTATTTTCGTAAACTAGACTCGAAAATATTTTTATTAAATATTTACAGAGTTATCTTAAAAGAGAATTAAATTTAGGGTAGGTAATTTCGTTAAGTTAGTGCTTAATTAGAGTACAATAACTAAATCGATTAAGTGAATAAAGTAAGATTTATAAGGAATTACAAATAGAAATGAATATAAAGGACTTATAAATTAAATAAAACATTATATGGGATTATAATAGTGGACGGTTATGAATTAATAATATATGTGTTTTATATGGGATTATAATTATGTTAAGGAATAAAATTATAAGGAATAAAATATAGTTAGTGGAATTAAAAGAATCAAAACCTATTTCTTATTCTATTTTACATGCAAATCGACCTGTAGAAGAAGAAAAGGGGGAGAACGGACTTAGGGTTTATAAATTTCAAGTTTCAAATTGATATGCTCAATTTAGTCATTTTCTCGTAATTTTTATATTTTTGGAATCCCGATACTATAAGCTAGCTGACCCATGTCCTATTTTTCAATACTATTTAAGATTTTAGATGTTACCATTATTGATTAGTTAAAGCCTTAGAGACTAATTTGATAGATTTTTAGGTTAGAAGTGAAAAAGGACTAAATTGTGAAGTAATAGTTAATTTTGAGTTATAGGGACCAAATTGAAAAATTTTTAGAGTTTAAAGGTAAAAACAAGAAATAGGGAGTTAAATTTAGCTTAAAATGAAATTGGTATAAAAATTCAGGATTAAATGTGAAAGTTATGTTAGTTCCGGTTTCGAGACTAAATTGAATTAAATGCAAAAGTTACGTAAATTAGCAATTAAAGGTGAAAATGTTTGTGAATTGATGAAATGTGTTGTTTATTTTATTGCAAAAGTTACGTAAAGACAAGGTCGTTGATGAAAAACTCAGAGTTTATGGTTTGTGTTTCTATAATCCGAACTAATTTATAAATTATTGCCTATTAATCTGTTTGTTTAGGGTAGGAATTTGAGGTGAGAATTCTTCTCAATTGGGCTGATTTGAGTAATTTATGATTATGAGGATTCAATTATGAATATTTGAGAAATATATGTGTTTTTATAAATGTATGAATTGAAATTATTTTTTGGGAAAATAAAGTTGAATAAATGTACACATGTTGAGAATGTATATGAAATTGAAACATTGGTTATTGGAAATATGAAATAAAAACCCTAATAACTGTTCGGGCTGAGTCGGATATAGATGGTATGCCATAGGATAGGAAGAGTTCAGGTTTACTTCGACTATGAGCCGATGAGGCACTGGGTGCCAATTTGCTTCGGTTTAACCGATGAGACATTGGCTGTCAAATTTATTTATAGCGCTGGGTGCAATCATTTGCTTCGGATTTATCCGATGAGGCATTGGGTGTCACACTAGTGTATTGGTTAGATCCATGTATCCGAGTCATGTTAATAAGGAAAGTAAATGGTACATTTTGAGTATCGATTTGAAATGACAAGTAACATGAAACGAAAGGTGTATTGGAGATTAATATAGGAAATGGATATGTATGAATGGAAATTGCCATGAATTAACATTAGTAAATTTTATATAATAGAATAGTATCTTCTAGTTTTAATTTGAATATTTTAGTGTATAATATTTTGCTAATAATGTTTGGATTATGGAAATTCAATTGAGTTATTCTCAACGTACATTTTAATTTCGTGCACAGGTTAGGTACTTTTCGATTTGCATGTCAACTTAGCATCCAAAGATAATCTTGGACTCAACATTTGGTGATGTTATTATATTGGTTCTTGGCATGTACCTAGAGAGTCTTGTGTTGGATTATTGTTAACATAGTTGATAGCATTTTGGAACCTTGATGTTTTCATAGCTATGTAATTGTATAAGGTGTGTTGGCAGTGAACAATTTGTTGATAGCTTAATGGTGGTCTTGATAATATGCTTAGTGTTTTATGGTGGAGAAGTTTATATGATAGGCATTTTTTGAGGTATGCTTGAATATAGTTTAATGCCTACTATGCTTAGTTTTTGTTTTAGTATGATATGGATACAAATCATTTTTACACTTAAGCTTCACATGATTGTATAGTTTGTTTTTAATCATGTTAATCTTGCATTTGGTTGATAATGCTTTGGTGTATGTATTATAAATGAAATTGAATGTTTGGTTATAGATGAATAGGTATGTTTAGATGATGATTTGCATGCCTTAATTATGTCTAGGTATATCAATTGAGTTTAGGTAAGTTTTGGGAATAAAGTGGACCTTTTAAAGGGTATTTTACCATTTTTAAATTTAGGAATTGATATTTTTACATTTGGTATCGATACCTAACCATATGAACAGTTTTGAAAATAAACAGAATACTAAAGTGGTACCAATTTTTATTTGAGTATCGATACTTTTTCATAGCATAAAGTATCGATACCATAAAATAAATATCGATACCCTTGTTTTACAAAGTAAACAGAATTGAATTTTGGTATCGATTTTCAATAAGGTATCGATTTGGTATCGATACCAACTATGGATTTTCATCATTAACCTTTAAACTTTAAAATGTTACAATTCAATCTCACTATATACTTCTATCTCATAGATAGGTCCTTGTAGAATTCAAAATTGTTAATATGTTTGATATTATATATGATTTAATGATAAAGAATTGAGTTTTTGTTATTTAAAGTATTTGTTGTTTGTTGGATTTTTATAGTAGAATCTTATTACTCGGGTCCAACAACCGGGCTGAGTAAGGGGTATTACAATAAGTTTTGGCATACTTGAATGCAGTTTATGTTTAAGACCTAAATGGTCAAGCTTGGGTTGTGACTTGATAAACATAGGCAAAATTGGATTTGTTGGTATGTGAATGATATCTTAAGTATCATGCTTGTGACTTGGTGAATGGTTAATAATATATTATCTTGATTGTGATGATGCCAAAATGGCATATTGGTTAGGCACTAATAGGTTGTTTTTTTTATTATGTTTTGGTTTGGCTTTTGAAGTGTTTTTGAGCAATGTTTGCAAATATCAACATGTGTTTTTTAGAAATACCTAATTGTTGGCTTGATGTAAGCATAAAAATGACAAGTTTTAGTGTCACACGGTTGAACACACGGCCATGTGCCACTAGATGATAGGTTGAAATTAGGTTACACAGACACAATTAGTTACACGGCCCAGTCACAGGATCGTGTGACTTTTGTTGGAAATTTTGCATTTTGACCCACATGACCTCAATGAGTTACACGGCCTAGATACACAGCTGTGTATATCAATACTACACAGTCTCAACCTTTCACATGGCAAGGTGACCTCTATTTTACATTTTTCCCTTTATTTTGTGAAATATTTCAATTTAATCCCTGTTTAATCCCGAACTTGTTTTAGAGCTTCCGTAGGCTCGATTAAGACCCGAATTAGGTTGTTAATCATGTTTTGCATAGATTATGAAATGATAAACTGATTTTTAAATTAGAATTGCATATGATGATTTATATTTTCTGTAGTAGCATCCCGTAACTCGAGTCTAGTGGTTGGACCGAGTATGAAGTGTTACAACCAATATGCCACATTTGGCACCAATTCACAATAAGGATACATGACACAATACAAGTTATTCAACCTATTTTTATCATTATATATCACTTATCCATTCCATACATAAGTTGATTCATGCATACCTCATTCGTTATAATTGCCCATCCATATGTGCATAGCAAAATACCAAAACTATTAACATGAGCAAATTAACATTGCAATAAGTGTTCATAATCAACTATGTCTCAAAACATGCTTAACATTACAAACAACTTAACACTCCTAAGTACTTGCAACATACAACCAAACTCAAAATGATCAAAAGGCTACCTAATCAAAAGATGGATAGTGTGAGCTCTTCGAGGATCCGATCGACACGTTCCAAAAGTTAAAATCTACAGGAGTAAGAAAAGTGATGAGGTAAGCATTACAGAATGCTTTGTAAGCTCATATGTAATAAACAGTTATCTTACCTCATATAACAAGTACTTAGGTTAAAATAATGTATATAACTCAATTATCTAACATAATAAAACACAATCACAATAAGGTGAGCTTGATTCATATTCAATTATGTAACATTCAAATACTAAACATAAAAATTTATAACTTTGAAAATCAATTCATCCAACTTTCAATCACATATGTATACACAAGCTTGTCATTAAGTCTTACACTTTGATACATTTGATTGTTAAGCACATAACTTGTAATTCAATTCCACGTTTTGCATCTTGTGAATTACCCAATGAAACACCGTAAAAGAACTCGAATACACAGGTACTAATCATATCTGATGCTCATTCGAGCTAATCATATGCATTTGTGTCAGGTTACCCATCTGGGCTAAACCTTTTATCGACACATCAAATAGCCTGGCCAGGGCTGTATTTACATGTAAGGTTACCCGTCCGGGCTGAACCTATAAAATAATATCAGGTTACTCATCTGAGCTAAACCTATGTCACACGTACCTTCGAGTCTGCAACAAATGTTGGATCTCGAAATCATCAAAAATCAACCTGTAACCATGTGTATGATACATTAACGAAGCTTCATCGTGGTAATTTTCATAATGTAAGCTCATGTATTTATTCCTTTCAATTTATCCCAATCTCACCCATTAGTACTAAATTGCAATTTACTTTAAATTTCAACAAAGAATACATAAAACCAAAATATAGCATAAATAGGGATTTAAGCATAATTATACCATATGAACTTACCTGGAAAGAAAAAAGACCGATAAGGTGTTAGGGACTAATCCTCAATTTTCATTTTTCTATGATTATTCTCCGATTGGTTCAAATCTCATTTAAATAAATTATCAATTCCAAATATCATTTAACAACATATTATAACTATATATCAGTTCAATTTCTATAACAGCCCGTTTTTCAGTGGTTTCGGAGACGGTGGTTTCAGGGCCACAAATCTGACGAGTGAGCCCTTAAATATTATTATTTAATATTTACGAGTCAAATGTAGTATTATAATAAATGTTAATTTGATAGTTTTTTTTAATTGAATGAATATTTAAGTACAAGTAGTTTGTCCCTAAAGTCAAGTGGTTTTGGAAAATGAGGTATCTAGACCTCATTTTTATAAATCGAGCCTGTAAATATTTTTGTTAAATATTTATAGAGTGATTATATAGGTGTATTGAAATTTGGTCCAAAAAATTTGGTGAATTGATAGTTAATTAAGAAAAAAGAACAAAATCGTAAAAGCTGCAAAAGTTAATCACTATTAGTTTTTATAGATTAAATGAGTCTAAATGGTTAAGTGGGTGGTTTTAAATGATAAATGTACCATAATTAGAGTTATTGGACGGTATATGTGTAGTTTATAAGCCAAAATAATGTTTTAATGACAAAAATTAAATTAAAGAAAAATTTAATGATATTTTATGAAAACAAAAGCATCATTTTCTTCCTTATATTTTGTATTCTACCACCGAAACCCCATAGCTAAAAGAACATAAGGTTCGGCCAAGATATTTAACTTTGCATGGTTAGTATTTCTTATCCATTTTTAATGATTTTTATATTTTTGGGATCATTGTAGCTTAATTTAAATAATTCAAGGATCAATTTGAAAAAATTTTAAATGTTCAGAAATTTTCCATGGATGAATTTGTGATGTTTTTGAAGTTTTATGATAGATTTATAAGTTTGATAATTAAATAGGACTATTTTGTAAAGTGATTTTAGTTCATTTTAAAGTTTAAGGACTAAATTGTTAAAAATAGTAAAGTTACATGAATTCTTGTGAAAAATGGATAAATATGGGTTGTATAGGGAATGTATGAAATTCGGCTAGCACTGATTTGGTTAAATTGTGATAGATTTAAAATTTTCGGGTTTAGGGACTAAATTAAATAAAAGGTAAAAGTTTAGGGTAAAATTTTAAAATTTTGATAAATGGTAAATTATATGAATTTAAGTATTTTAAATTAATTTGTTGAATAATTGAATTAAATTATTATATTTAGATTAAGAAATGAGTCAGAGAATAATCGTGGGAAAGGAAAGTTAGCGGTGTAATCATTGATGTTGAGTTTGTTGGGTTTGTTGTTGTTTTTGGATTAGGTATGTTCTTAACTTAGTTAAATTAATTAGTTGTTGTTTTTGTGATATAATGTCTAACTATATCTGATGTGATTGAGTTCATTTACTTGTTTAATGGCAAAGAACGAAATGGACTAAATGAACTAAATGGAAATGCTAATTAAATTAAGGTTATGTTTGAAAATGGGAAACTACATGTATGAGTTATTGTGATAAAATATTATGTATATGACTAAATGATATAGATATGAAACACGACCCGTATGAACCTCGTGAGTGCTTAGGATACAAATGACATACCATTAGGGTTATTACAGATTCGGGTGCTGGTCTTGGATGTCTTACTGATCTGCCGTAATTCGGTATAGTAGATTAAATCAGTTTTCACACTTAAGGAGCCTGAATACAAGCATTTTCATTGCATTTTAGTTAAGTTTCTTTAGTTTTACTTACATTCACTAAAATGTGCAAATTGAGTCTTTTATTGACCTCAAAGGTCAAATGAGGCCTAAGGGAGAGCTAACGTACTTTGTGAGTGTGTAGGAGACCGTTAAAAGGCATTTTAGGCCGATATTGGACGTTATGTCTCAACACGGGAGGTCTGATGTCGCAACATAGGGAACATAATGAAGAAAACTCAAGTATGCCTTCAATGTCGCAACACAGACTAAAGGTGTCCTGACATACCCCTGAAGATGGCTACAAAGGAGCATACAAGGTTGCTATGTCACGACATAGGCCCTAGTGTGTCACGACATTGACTCTATGATGGAAACTAAACACAAAAAAGGGGCATTTTGGTCTACACAAGCAAATTTTAAAGCTTAGGAATGTCAGCTAACCTATGGTTAAGGACAACAACTGCCTGAAGGCTGAAGGTTATAACTAGGCTCATTTGTCACTTCTTAAAAAACACTCTATTAACTTAGATTCTCTTTTAGATTTAGTTTTGTTTTCTTGCTTTCTTAGGTTTTCATAGTTTTAGTTTATTTGTTCTTTGTTTTCTTTCAACAGATCTGATTTGTAAAGGAGATCAACTTCTATGGATTCACACTTATTATCAATACCAATCAGGCTCTTCTTAAACTCTCTACTTCAATTCATTCACTATGATTAGTTCTTCCATCTATTTCTTGTTGTTTATGAAAGTCATGAGGAACTAATCCTTCCATGGGAGATTAGCAAGTGGAGGCATGATCTCTTAACTATTTTTTAGGGTTACTCAACGGATCAACTATTTGGGAAAGGAAGAACGTGAAACAAATCCAAGGCCTGAAAATCCCGAGAAGTCATTAAGGTGGGAATTAACCCAAAATTGGTATTGCCCATTCGTGAACACCTTTACCCCAAGCCAGTCTAGGCTGTAAAGTCGGAAGATAAGTAGTTTTTGTTAACTCATTATGTTAGTGGAAGATCGGAAGATCGTGCTAGGGTAGTGACTAGTTAGAGAAACCCAAGATGATAATTGATTGGGATTGCTAAAACGAGCTAATCTCCCATCTTCAAATTTGATTCACTTTATTCTCTTTACCTCTTGAAATTCAATTCTTTTATGTTATTTTATTACTTTAAGAAACCCTAAAATTATCTCTTATTTTCCTTTCCTTCTATAACAAATTTAAAAAGTATTAATTACACATTTAAGTGTTTAGGTTAAGAATTAATCTAGTGCTTGCCTCCCTTAGGTACGATCCTCAGAGTACTCACCTACTTTGTTATAGAATCTTTATTACAACTCGACCTGTATACTTGCAGATACTGTCTCGTAATTCTCTATTTTATTGCAATATTCACACTATGGATGTTAGTACATCCGGAGGCGGTCATCTACCGATGGCTGAGGTCCTGCATTTGTTGTAGATTCTCCACAACTCGTGTGAGCAGCATCGTGTAGCCTAACATCCCGACCCACAGCTCATGTCAGCAGGCTCTTTTCATAACTCATGTGAGCATTTACAATTACAATTACAGTTAAAGTCACATTTTGTATAAGCATGGTTCCCACGTATCCGACGCTATTTCATTTGGTTCATCATGTGTTAAATGTATAAAATGAAACGGATATATAAAACAGTTATATGGAATGAAACTTTGAATGGAGAGATTGATATGAATTTTTGAAACGAAATGTGATTACAAAATGATTGTGTTAAATGTGTAATATGAAATGATTATATGAGACAGTTATACGAATGGTTATATAAAATGAATATATGAAAGGATTGTTTGAATCGATTATATGGAAATAATTATATAAAACTGTTTATACGAAATTTTTATATGGATAGATATGTAAAAAGGGACATTTGGAATTAATACTTGAAATGAAAATGTGAAATGTTAAATGAATAGATGTTGAATGAATGGTATATCAAATGTGTGCACTTGTATATGTTTTATATCATGATAAAGCTATAAGTTTCGAATATGTGAACTCACTAACCTTGTGAGAATTGTGATTTGCACAGGTTTATAATGAATTCATGACCTTGCTTATGAATTTAATTGCAAATTGTATAAGTTGCAACCTTTACGGTAAGTTAAAGTTTAAATTTAATATGAACTTACAAAGCAAAGATTTGTTACATCCGTTTTGTTTGATTTATAATTATGCATTTATGAAGTATTCCTTGGTTATTTGAGATAATTAATGTGAATTGAATGTGTTCTATTCCGATTATAAGTGTAGCATTTCGTAAATCGAATCTGACGACTGGATCGAGTTATGGGTGTTACAATTTCATTTATCAGATATTCTTTCAAGTTTTACATTTTATTCAATTTAGTCCCTAAAACCATAATTGATATAGCTTTCAAATTTGAGTTTTGATTTTTAAATCAATATCAATTTCATCCTTTTATAGCCCTCTAATATCTATAATTACAGATATTTCATAACAATTTCAAAATATTTACACTTTATTCCCTAAGCTCAAAATTAACAATTTTCTTTTTACAAACTAGTTCTTTTTCATATCTAAGCTCAAAATCTATCAATTTACTACCAAAATTTTCAAGATTCAATAATGGCAACTTTTATATACTTTAATAATTTTGCAAAATAGTCCTTAGGCTAGCTAAATCAAGCTTCTAGGATCTCAAAAACAAAAAAATTACAAGAAAAGGACTTGAAATTCCTTACCAATTGAAGGACTAAAGCTTGGACGAAACCCTTGGTCTCTTTTCAATGGTGTGATGGTTCAGAAAGAAAATAAAAGAAATGAAGATGACAACATCTTTTTTTATCCTTTATTATTTTATAATTAATTTAATTATAAAATTTAATATCATTTACTTTATAAAAATTGCTCCAACTGTCCACCATTAATCCAAAATGGCTTAATTTCCATTTTAGACCCCTATTAACTAACAACTAAGTTTTTTAATCATTAAAAATCTATAGCGATTAACTTTTACTATCTTTACGATTAAGTCCTTATACCTTAATTAACTATTCGTTTAATGAAATTACTGGACCGAAAATCAATATAACACTGTAATAGACTCGTAAATATTATATAATAATTATATAATATTTACGAACTCGATAATCAAAAAATGGGATTTTGAAACCATCATTTTTAACACCATTGAAAAACGGGTTGTTACAGTTTTTACAATATCTCTTTGTTAAACAACCTGCAATTATTCCAAACCGATTCTAAACACATTTAGATCTCATACAACAATCATATGCATATCTTTAGCATCAATTCATGAACATATATGCTTTATTCACAATATGGAAATGCTTCATCTCCCAAAAGCTAAGTTCTAATGCAAATCCATAGACATTCATACCTACTTCACTAAGATCATTAGCATTTCAATATTTGTACCATTTCAATCCCATATTCATTTCTAATTTACAAGATACTAACAAATTAACCAAACACACACATCAACATTTAAAATCAAAAGAGTATATAGACATAATTTGGTATCAAAATTAACACAACCTAGGTACATGCCAAACAACAAGTGAAAGAGGTATACAAACATCGATTCAATTTAATTCCTATCTTGATATTCAATTTCAACCATAACATTTCAACTTAATAACCATCAATAGCTTACCCCAATATTATTTAATGTAATATACCATGAATATGCGGTAACTAGATTGGTCTCAAGTCATAGAATTACAAACCAAAAGGTCGAGTCACTCGTCGTCAGCTCTCGCCTTTCATTTCTCTTGACGGTACTGCGTCGTCTTTAGCTATGAATAATAGTTCAATAATAGTATAGTATCAAATTCCATATCAAAATACATTCAATTTCAAAGTCATCATATTTTGTAATTTATTCAATTTAGTCCCTAAAATCGAGACTAGCATAACTTTTAATTTAAAACTCTGAATTGAAATATGATTTCACTATTACTTATTAGGGACCTCCTAATTCTCATTCCTACTTTAAATTTTACATTTTATTCAGTTTGGTCCCTAATGTACAAAACTATCGATTAAGCTTTATAATTTAGTCCTTTTTCACATCTAAGCTTAAAATCTATCAATTTAACACCTAAAAATTCAAGAAATTAACAATAGAAACTTTCTAAAACTTTCACAATTTTACAAATTGGTACATAGTCTCGCTAAATCAAATTCCCATGACCTCAAATCTATAAATCTTACAAGAAAGGACCTAATTGAACTCACCAATTTAATGGCTAAAAGCTTATGGTTTTTGGAGCTCCCCCTTAGGTTTTTCTTTCTTCTTAGATGGTGGATGAGTGTAATGGAGAAGAACGTACTATTTTCTCAGCTAAGTTTTAATTTATACCTAGCTTAATTTTACTTAACTTAGGGTAATTATGTATTTAATTAAAATTAATCTTGATTTTATTTAATTAATAAACCATCATCACCCATCCACTATGTATCATTTTAACATGGTATAATTGCTATTTTAGACCTTTGGTTAATTGTAATTTAAGTCTTTAATCCAATTTATAATTAAAAACCTATAGCGATTGGATTTTTACAGTTTAGTCCTTGTACCTAAATTAAATAATTAATAAAAAAATGAAGGAGTAAACTTTAATATTCTATTATTAAAACTCCGTAAATATTTTAATTTAATATTTATTGATCTGATTTATAGAAATGGGATTTCTAAATCGTATTTTGCAACACCACTAACTTTCAAAAAATTCTTAACATTAATTGAGAAAATTAAGATAAAAATTATGGGAAAATAACCCTTACAATTAATGAATAATTTATATAAAATAAAAGAAGTATTCAAAATTCACCTTTCTTCCTTCCATTTTATGTGATTTATAAATAGAATTGTTGCAAATATGATGAAACACATCAAAGAATTATGAATCAATCCACTGGAATTTACCTTTTTCTATTTTAAAATTCTTCTTATTTTTACTCTATATTTTTCTATTCTATTTTACACAATTTGTTTTAACATAAATTATTCACTAATTTTTACATTAAAATAATGGAAGGGAATCATCTTCTAAAGATTTGCAGTAAAACATTTTTCGAAAAATATTTTCCTTATTTTACGGTGTTTGTTTGCTGGAAAATGAATTCCTTTAGGAAACATTCTCCAAAACACGAGTAAAAAAATGTTTTTTCAGAAAATGTCTTACTGATTCTATTCCTGTAAGACATTTTCCATTCTCTTCATCCTCATCACAGCAATCCGTTCTCCCTTACTCTATGTCGATCAGCCTCCACCTCTCCTCCTCATCTCTGCTCGTTGGTCTCACCTCTGAATCTCTATCTCATCATCTCTGTTGGTCGACTGTCGTTCTTACCAAATCTATAAGAAACGCTAAAATTTGGCTTTCTAGTCCTATCAAGGTATATCATTATCTTCTATTTTGTTTTAGTTTTTTGGCTAATTGGTCTTTGCAGTGTTTTATTTTGGTTACCCTGTAAAAGAAACACTTGACTACACATTCCATTTCGCCCACAAATTTTCTCATTCTTGTTTTTTCTCTTTGGTTATTTCCCTAAGTATTTTTATTCTTCAAAGTTCTTGTATTTGGTCCCTTAGAAATAATAAAGAAATTCGTTGCTATCTCCATAGCTATATGTGAGTTTCTTTTTTTTTTTATCTTTCTATGTGATTTTTCAGTTTAAGTTGACCAAGATTTTAATTGGGGGTTTTGGTTTTTTTTCAAGTTTGGATGGGTAAAGAACTTTTTTTAAGTTCTGCTCTTCTGTTTCTTAGTTCTTGAATTAGCTTTTTTTTTTTTTGTAATCTTTTGAATTAGCTTTTGCATGTAAGGGAAAAGGATATTTGGTCTATTTGGTTTTTGTTTTATTAAGAGACTGGAGAATTTTTAGCCACATGTGAGTAACTAGAAATGCAATCTGAAAACTGCTAATTAAAGAATCTATGAAACCATGTTGTAAAAACAGATAGCATTCCTTAGATGGTATTTTTTTTCTTCTTTTAGTGCTTCTTCATATAACTTGTAATTTCTAGGTTGGTGCAGTTAGTTCCGAGGGCCAATCATTAAAGATGAAAGTTGTAAACTTGTATACCCTAGTAATGTTGAATACTACCATGTCTTCATTCAAGTAAAGGGCACGAGTACCTGACTCTTAACAAATGATGGTGATAGACCCTATTTGCTACTAAGACATTTGCTTTATAGAACATCATTTCATGTCTCTAACATTTAAATTCTAAAGCTATCAGCATTGGTACAAAGTCCATGAGTTTCATAGGTTGTCAACATATATTTTGTTGTGTTATGCTTGTATTTTTGGGTGAACTTCTTTTTGTCCTTAATCAATGCTAAATTCAATGAACCTTTTCTTGTTATTATTGTTCTTTCCTTCTTTTCTTATCGATAATCAAGACAGTATGACACTTTACTATACAATTATTGTCTTCAGATTTTCCAAGAAATAAAGCTCAGTCATATAACTATAGTTTACTTCATACATATTTAAGTTTGAGGCTTTGACATAATGATAATATCAATGTTTGATTTGAAATGGGTTAAGGGAAGAGTTGATTACTGTAGCTGAAGTTGCATTGTTTCTCCCTCATAACAAAGTGTAAGAAGATGACAAGTTATTTTACAATAGTGTTTAAGAAATAATACTAATGCCTTGAATCTATCCTGACATTTATTCACATGCTTTTCACTTGGTAACATGGTCCCAGCCGCATTCTTTTGTTTTGTTTTGTTACTTGAATTGTAAACATTGTTCTTGTTGGTTTCGAATATTGTCAAAATTCAAAACTTATGATCCATGTCCAAGTGTTATTTAATAGTCTATTTCCAATTGTTTTTTCATTTTCCGTTTGTTTTAAAAATTTTTGTTTTATTGGAGAAGATCAATCTGAACATTTTGTTGCAATGCAGCATGTTTGACACTATAAAAAGATAGTTTGTCTACCATTTTCTGTTTTATGAAGTCTAAACTTTTGGGGTAAATGTGAAGATTTTAATTGTGTAAAGTTTCATGTCTCTTAAGGCATCTTGGCTCGCATGCATCTTGTGATGTATGCATTGTTGTAAGGCTTGAGTGAGCATCTTCCATCCTTGGCAGGCAATAGAAGTTTGTTTATACTATACTGCAGTGAGAAGAAACCTGTATATTTTTAACTTCATACTTTGATTCTAATATGCACGCTCCATGCAGTGAGAACCTAATATGTTTGATAGTTCTGATTATGCTACCATGTTATAGTTTGATAGGGGTGTAATTTGCTTGTCGTAATGTAATGTATCTATGCATGCATGACATGATGCAGACCTTGCAGGGCCACTACATTTGTTGTGTATATTATGATCTTTATGCCTGATGCTTTGCATTCTTTACTTTGAGATGTAAGCCATAAATTAGATGTTGGAAATGCTTGTGCGTGATAGATGCATTCGTAAATTTAAAAGTCCAGAAAACTTTTTTGTCCCACTATTAATCTGACATGATTTGTTTGATTGTCTCTCTACAAAATTAATAAAGATTTTTAGCAATTAATTATCTTATCATTGCTTGAGAAACTTTCATATATGTATGTATGCATTTTATTCATGGTAACTTGTTGTTATTTCAGGTAGCTTAGGAGTTCCAAATATTAAAATTCCAAAGTTGTGTTTCGGAAAAGTAGGAGTTAATAATTCAAAGATGAATAATGTTAGAATTTGTATAAGGTAGAGACCATTGCGATATACTTCCCTGGTTAGACGCTTGGAGAAGGCATTCAGCATAGGTTTGAGGCAATTGGAGAAGGCATTCAGCATAGGTTTGAGGCAATCTGTTTGGTTTCTAATATAGTGCTTTGGAAACCCAGGGTAAGTAACTTTTTCTAATATAGTGCTCACAATTATAGATTTGTTTGATATCTGTTGTTTGAGACAATTTGTTTGGTTTCTTGTCAATAGCCATGGTGTTTTTTTTTCTTTGGGGGGGGGAGGGAGAGATTTGAAAGGGAAAAAAAGAAACAAAAGGTGAAGAGCTTTTTTAACTATTTTCTAAAATAAGAATAAAAGCACCCATCCATGGTGGATGTACCCACATGTCAACAAAAGTAATTTGGATATTATAATCCCTAATAACTGCCATGAATGTTAAATGGCATGATCTAGGAAGTAACAACTAATGTTAAATGACAGTTATTGTAGCTCAAAACATAATTCAGCTTTTTAGTTTAATTCAAGGATTAAATTGAATCGATATACTATACCAAGTATTTTTATTGTTAATATATATTATATTAATTTTTTATCATTCCTGTTCCATTAGTCCTTTACAATTTGAGATCATTTTGACTTCATTATATATGTTAGAAAAAAGTAGAAAAAGAAATACACAGGCAAAGCTTAAAAGGTTGGATGGAGGTCACACTGGTGAGACCTTTGGTAACCAATTGAACAAGTTCAACCACTGGGACCTTCCAGTTTAATAAAAAATAATTTAAAATATTAAATAAGAATTAAATATAATAGATATTTATTAGAAATATGAATTTTGCTTAATAGTATAGTATAGATTCAAAGGGTTAAAAATCCAAAGCTCATAGCATAAAATAAATTTAAAAATTAAGTTTGAAACCAGTTTAAATGTTTTTTACTAGTACAACTGGTTTTTGTTTGAATTATTTAGTAAAAAGTCCATTGAACTTTACATAGAACAAGTATTAGATTAAATTTTTTGAATTATTTAGTAAAAAACACTTGAAGATTAAATTTTAAAAATTCATATGGTACAGGGACTGAAGGCAAGATTGATATCACTAAAATAATAGAAAGATCAAAAGCTCAACCAAGTCCATTAAAAGTTGGATAAAGCAAGGTGACACCAAAGGTAAATTATTGCCTTTATAGTTAAGTTATTAAAACATTAAAGTGGTCAAATCTTAAATTAACTTTGTGTCTAAATTTAAACTAGTGGGTTAATTTTAAATGAAATCCTTAATAAGTTTTTAAATTCAGATTTCGTTATGCCATTTCTTTAAGTTAGATCAGATTATTATTAATTTTCAAATTAATTGTACATTGATTTGTAATAATTGCATATTAATTTGTAAATTTTTGTGTGATCTTATGGCAAGCTTGCATCTTTTTTGTAGTGATTAAATATTTGTGTGACATTATTTTGTTTAGATGAATCGTAATAAAGATCAAAATGTAATTGTTGGAGTCGTAGCTTCAGTTTTAGCTTTTGGGGCTCTTTGGATTAAAAAATTAAAAATTAGGAAGGAAATTGCTTCTCACCCTCGTGTGAATCGAGATTTTGAAAGAGAAAATTATATTAATAGTATTTTATATAGCTGTGACCAGCATTGTATTGATGTGATAAGGATGAGACCGATTGTCTTTTTTAATTTGTGTGATATTCTTAATAGGAATAATTTGTTATAATCAACTAAATCGGTGAAAATTAGGGATGTAATACCCCTAAACCACATCCGTCCCCGGAATAGGGTTACAGAGTATTACCAATCAAACAAACATAATTTCAACCATTTCATATCATGTAATATTCAAGAAAAAAATAATGAAACTCATACATATTGTCCCTTTTTCGAGCCCTCGAGGCCCAATATATGTGTTAGAAACAAGTCGGGACTAATTCAGAAACTCAGGAATTTTTTTTCAAAAAATACTAAAATAATCATCCTAGGTGTCTAACCAATGTACCCTCATAGGTACCACAATTGTATCATCAAAACCTATCAATAAAACATCATTCAAATCCAATTTATAAACATGCCAAATTCAACCTATTTTGTCTATTTCATGTTCATTCAAACATTAACTTAAACATGCCATAATATGACTTCAAACATAAACTCATATTTATATGTATATACCAAACTAATATTAAACTTATAACCTCATTTACAATCAATTCACAAAATAATTATTATTTAAATTCTCTAGGTACATGCCGATACAAAAGATAGACATCACCACATTTGAGTTCGGGATCATTGTTGGATGCTGAATCGACAATCAAAATTAAGTACCTAACCTGCGCACGAAAAATAAAACTGTACGCTGAGTAAAACTCAGTGGTATTTCTATAATTTGAATATTTAAAGGTAAGAAATTACAAATACACGATTGAAATATTAACACATATTAATATTTAATTATTACAACAACCATATCATATTTCATTTGTTTCACAAATATTTCAATTCTCATACTTGCTATATAAATAGTTTTTCACAATTTATTTCACATTTCATTATACAATTGCATTATCCATTTCATAATCATTTCATGAGTATATAACTCATATATTCCATATATTTGCAACATATTTCACATTCTATTTTCAATTCACTATTTCACTTTCATTTCGCATACCATGCCATTTTCAATATCAATCATAAAACTTTATTATTCATTTACCCCTATTAACACGACTCGAACTCGGACGGATACACGGATCCAACCAAACACACCAGTTTGGCACCCAGTGCTTCATCGGATAATTCGAAATAATAAATTGGCACCCAGTGTCTCATCGACTAAACCGAAGTAAATTGGCACCCAATGCCTCATTGAATTAATCCGAAGTAGTAAATTGACTTCCAGTGTCTCATCGACTCGAAGTCGAAGAAATCCCTGAACTCTTCCAATCCTATGGTATGCCATCGATATCTGACTCAGTCCGATACAGTTAATAGGGTTTAATTTCACATTTTATATATAATCAATATCCAATACTGACTTTTCATATAATCACATAATTACACATATATTCTTTTCAATTCAAAAATCAATCCATTCAATGTATATATATCTACCAATTCAATTCATTCAATCAATTATCAAAATATTAATTACTTACCTCAACACTTACCATATACATTAAATAAAAATTAAAACAATTAATAACTAGCTTCAAATTATAGAAATACAAACCAGAAATTTCGAGCTATTCCTCGTCGACTTTATCTTCCCCTTTTTAGTCGAGGATTTCGGTACGTCGTTAGCTACGGAATTAAAACAATTAAAATTCATCAATGCAACACAATTCAATTTCATATTGAATATTTCAATTTTTACTCAATATTTTTCTAAATTCCAATTTAGTCCCTAAACCGATACTAACTTTATTTCTTTACAATTAATTCTATATTTTCACACAAATTTCACTTTAAACTAAATTTAACTCTCTAATTTCACTTAAATCCCTAAATTTCAAAATTTTCACAATTTAGTCCCTATTACTCAAAATTTACAATTTTATTCTACAATTCAACCCTTTTTCATTTCTAATTTAAAAATCTACCAGTTTAATCCCTAATACTAAAATTATTCAACAAAGACATCACTTAAAAACTTAATAATTTCTAAAATTTTGACATGGGTCGGGTAGTATTTAATATCGGGATTTCAAAAACATAAAAATTACAAAAAAAAGGGACTAAATTGACTAACCAATTGAGCTTTGAACAATTGGAACCCTAGCTTTCTCCTTTCTCCTTCTTTCTTTCCTTTTTCTTTCTGTTTCGTTTCATTTTGTTTCTTTTTCTATTTCTTTTTCTTTTATTTTGTTTTATTATACATTAAGTTATTATATAATATAATATATTTACTTAATACTTAAGGAATTTATTTTATAATATATATAATAAATTCACAAATATCTTACTTATGCCACCTCATTTAATGCCAATGGCATAATTTCTTCTTTAGTCCCTTTAATTTTTCTTTAATCTATAATTTAACTTTTACCCTATATACAATTTACTCCTTTTACCTAATTACTCTTAATTCATGCAAATTCACCTAACCAAAACCTAACTAACCACATAACTAACTTCGTAAATATTTATTAGTAAATATTTACGAGCCTAATTTACAGTAACAGAATTTTGGAAATATATTTTTCGACACCTGTGACTATCGGGTCGTTACAAGGGAGCAATAAGTTATATTTTTACATATAATTGGTCATAATGTAAGGTTTCGAATGATTGGATCTAGATATTATAGATCAATTGAGACAATTCACCGTTACCTTAGGGTTGTATTGAGAGCTATTTTAAAATTGTATAAACTAGTTAATAGATTACCTGAAGAGTCAACTCCTAGTGAAATCAGAAACAATCCAAGGTTTTATCTTTATTTTAAAGATTGTATTAGAGTATTAGATGGAACTCATGTTCGTACATCCGTTCCACTTAGCATTCAAGGAAGATTTCATAGCCATAAAGGGGGACGACACAAAATGTATTTGCTGCCATTACATTTGTTTTGAAATTTTCCTATGTTTTAGCTGGTTGGGAAGGTAGTGCACATGATTCTCATATATTTAAGTGATGCACTTTTTCATGCCCAAGAGGATTAAGAATTCTGAAAGGTAAGAATTAACATTAAATACCAAATAGTTCAAGTAAGCTCATAATTTATTAGTAATAATTATGTTTTGTAAAATTATAGGTAAATATTATCTTGCTGATGCTGGCATCCGAAATGGATATATTACCCCATATCATTTAAAAGAGTTTAGCGCACAGGGGCCAGAAAATGCAAAGGAACTCTTTAATCTTTGTCATTCATCATTGCGAATAACTATTGAACGTGTTTTTGGGATTTTGAAGAAACAGTTTCATGTGTTAGATGCTGAACCATTTTGGAATTTTCAAACTCAAGTAGATATAGTTTTGACTTGTTGTATCATTCATAATCATATATTGGGAGTTGATCCTAGTGATTTACTTAATCAAGGATTATACGAGGAGCCTGAATCTGATTTGATAATACCAACTCTTACGGAGCGAGAAGGAAGAGAAGAAGCAACAGAATGATTTGCTAAGAGAGAGGAAGAGGCACAAACTATGTGGACTGATTATATGGCTAGAAATATTAGGTAGGTTTAGGGCTTAGGTTTATTGTTTCTATGTTATGTATGTTTTAGTATTAAAATTGTTGTTTTTTTAATGTCGGTTGGATATTGATATTGAAATTAGTTTGTTGGATTTTGAAATTATTATGTTTTAAATTTGTTAGATATTGAATTTATTATGTTTTAAGCTTGTTGGATATTGAAATGATTAACAATGACAATTATTAATGTAGAATGGGTAAGGGCAACAAAGAAGGGACATCCAAGCAATTCAGGTGGACAAAACCGATGGAACATCTTTTTGTCAAAATTCTAGCAGAGAAGGCCCAGAAAGGAAATAAGCCTTCTAACACTTTTAAAGCAGTTTCTATTAATCGAGTTGTCATAGCTATTTCTGAAAGATTTCAAGTCCAATGCGATGCAAAGCATGTGGAAAATCATTTTGAGGACTATAAAAAACCAGTGGCAGATTATATGCACAATTTGAGTTGAAAGTGGTTTTGGATGGGACGATAACATGAAAATGATCACATGTGATAGAGCAACATATGATGCAACAGTTATGGTAATATATGTATATATATGTTAAGTATATTTCAATTTTTTTAACTAGTTATTCTAATTGTGTATAATATCCAACAGGCACACAAGAAGTATGAACTATTTTTGAATAAAAGCATTGATCATTATGATGAAATGGCTTTGGTTGTTGGCAAAGATATGGCAACGGGGAGTTTTTCCAGAACATCTGCTGACATAGACTTGGATGATGGTAACCAAGATTCAGTGCCTATAGACTGCGACAATGAATAGATTGAAGAGGTAAGAACAAAAGTATCTTCATCTGACACATCTAAATGTAAAAGAAAAAATGCTCAAGAAAGTGTTGTTGACGAACAAATTAAATTTGTGGGTGAACAACTTGGCAAAATTGCTAATGCTTTGAAACAATTTACTGCGGATAAGACACCACATCTTTACGAAGAAGTGATGTCGGTGAAGGTAGAAGGATTTGATAACGACTTCCTTTTTAGTGCGTTTGATTATCTTGTGGGTCATGAATCCGAGGCCAAAGGTTTTTTAGTTAAAAGTAAGAAGCATAGAAAAATTTGGCTTAAAAAATTTTCTCAAGGTTGAAGATATTGATACTTTAATGTGGTGTAATATTAGTTATGCACTTGAACAATATTGTTGGTATCATGTGGTGTACTACTAATTATGGACTTGGATAATATTATTAATTTCTAGTATTAATTGTGGTTTAGAAGCTAATTTATAATTATTCAATCTTTGTTTTTTTTATTTTTTATAACACAATTAGGAAAAATTTATTTGTTTTGGTTGTTTTCAATTTATGACGGTTAATATTCTAACTTAATAATTAAGTATTATTATATATTTAATTTGATTTATTTATAAATAAATAAATCATTGTGATATATGTAAAAACAATGTACAATATAAATTTATTAATATATATAAAAAATAAACTCAATTAAACAATAAAAAGATAATAAATTCTCAAATGTATGTTTGTTTCATTTAAAACAGTTTTTATGAAATATTTTTAGGAAATCTGCCAAACAACAGAAAATATTTTACACAGACTCATCCTAACACCAGAAAAGTAAATCATTCTAGAAAAGTAAAACAATTTCTAGAAATCATTTTTCGAAAAATATTTTACTGGCAAACAAACGGAGCCTTAGTGAAAAATTTGTTGAATAGCTTGAAATGAACAAGAACGTTATGAAAATTTCATTGATTATTTTATAATATTGCATACAATATTTAAGTTATATTATTTTATATTATTTGTAAAAATGTAAATTTTTAAAATAAAATTAAAAATAAATTTAACATAGTATAACTAATATATAAAAATAACATGTGCATCACATAAGATAAAAAAGCAAAATTTTTTAATAATTTATTTGCTTTGAATTGATTGGACCAATCAAACTGGTGGTATACTTGGTTCAACTAATGGGCAGACAATAGAGGTTTTCTTTTTGTATTTATATAGTGTAAGCTTTAACATTGTAAAGCGTACTATTAAAAACTGAAAGATTCAGTAGCTACTCCTTTAATGAGATTATAGGATATAGAAAATTAGTTACTAAATTCGCTTAAGTAGATTTCTTGAAAAAAAGAAAAAGAAAAACCAAAAACAAAGAAAGAAAGGGTAAAGGGTAGCCCAACATATGTATTGGGTAAGGCCTAAGAGATAGAGAAGAAGGAAGTGAATTAGAAGCTGCATTATGTTCAGACTTTCATTTTGATCACTTAACTTCTAGGTTGCTTTTATTTTGGCCACCTAATAAAATATTTTTTTAAAGAATTGATTGGGGTAAAAAAATTAAAAATTAAAGTGAAAAACGATAGAAACTAAAATAAAGCATTAAAAAAATTGTCAACTTGTACTTGTTTATTACATCGCTGAAAATTCTAAATTCCTTTTTGTTTTCAATATTGAAACTTTAAATTTAAAAGCATACAAACAAAATAAATAAATTGTTAAAAAAATTATCCCTGATAATATTAATCGATTTGTTATTGTAATATTGAAGTTAATTAAATTAATCTCCTTCTAAATTTTAGAAATTTATTTTATGTTTCCATATTATTTTTAATGAAATCAACTTCATAACTCATATTTAATAATTTTCTACGAAATTTAAATTTATTTTGATTATATAATCTCAAATCTTCCTTACAAAGCTAAAATCAAAGAAAAATTATTGCAATTAATTAAGTTAATTGATTGTTTGGGTAAAGAAGTGATAAAAAAATTCTGAGTTTGTTTGGCATGGAATATAAAATTAATCAATTTAATTAATTGTAAAAAGACTTGAGATCATACAATAAAAAAATTTGAGTTTCGTATACAATTATTAAAGATAATTTATTTGAGTTTATTTTAAGTTGGAAATATACAATAAAATTTTAAGATTTAAAAGGAGACTAAATTAATTAATTTAATTAATTTCAATATTATAAAAGTAAAACGGTTGACACTATTAATGGATAAATTTTTTTTAATAACTTATTTAATTGATTTTGATGTTTTGAAATTTAAAATTTTAATATTAAAAATAAAAAAATAATTTTTCTAAAACATTATTTTAGTTTTTACTGTTTTTTCACATTAATTCTTAATTTTTTTACCTTAATTAATATTTAAAAAATAATTTTTTTAACCAAAATAAAAGTGTGAATATGGTCTGATATGTTCAAGTTAACTACCCTTAAAAATTTCTTAGTTGGGTGACAAATGAAACCAACCTATAAGTTGAATGATAAAATTGTAATAATTTCATTTGAGTGACTAAAATGAAAACATTTTAAAAGTTGGGTCCAACTAGTTTACGCAAAAAATAAATGCAAAGGTTGGACCTTTGGAAGCTGGATTGATCTCCAAGCCATCTCTCTTCGGTCTTTTAAGCTCCGCTTTTGCTAAAATCAAATCAGTTTCTCCCCTAAATTTACTGAAATTTTATAGCAAAACCCCTTATTTCTCCGATGTCGGTATGTCATTTCTTTTTTTTTTCTGAATATTTTTTTTCTTCCCCTTTGTTGAAACCCTAATTTAATTTAAATAATGTATTGTTTTGGTGGTGGATGATGATGGCAGATCTTCGAGTACAATGGGAGTGCCCTAATAGCCATGGTAGGCAAGAACTGCTTCGCCATTGCCAGCGATCGGAGACTCGGAGTTCAACTCCAAACTATCGCCACCGATTTCCAGAGGATTTATAAAGTCCACGATCGCCTCTTCCTCGGTCTCTCCGGCCTCGCCACCGATGCTCAAACCTTGTATACCCTTTTCCTTTTATGCTTTTTTTTTTGTTCCCTATAAAAAACATGATTTATCCTAATATTTGGGTTTTCTATTTCTTTTAAATGATAATAATTGAAGGTATCAAAGGCTTGTCTTTCGGCACAAGCTGTATCAGCTAAGAGAAGAGAGAGACATGAAACCTGAGACTTTTGCTAACCTTGTTTCTGCGATTCTTTACGAGAAAAGGTCTGTTTAACATCTCCCTTCCCATCACCCCTCTAATATTGGGCTAAGTTAGATTTTTATTTTTATTTTTTACATTTCAGGCTGTCAACTTAGTTCTTGAGATTATTGGAAGAAATAGCAAGATTTAGTTTTGTTTTATGCAGCCAAGTACTAACTGTTGATTAGTTTGGCATTCTAATTAATTTCAAAAGAAAAGTCCTAGGAGAGAAATTGATTAAGCAATAATAGAATTAAGATCGCTGGATTAGCTTGGGGTAGAGGAAGGGTGGTAAATGCCTGGATTTGAGCTCCGAACTTGGATGTCACCTCTTGTAGATGGTTGCCTTAACCAACTGAGCTAAGCTCCGGGTTTGCTATAGTGTACTTTTGAATAATATTGGTTACCAGTTCAGGAGAGGAAAAAGGCCTTGCTTATGTCCTTGAAGAGGAATAGTCCACTTACCTTATGACAAGAAACTGAGCATCAAAGATATTCTTGGCCCAACCTTAATTTCATGTTTAGCCTTCAAACCTAACAGAGGGACTCTTCTTTTACTAATAAACTCCAGCCCTTGCTTTATGATATGTCTAGCTAGAAGGAATTTCTAGGAAACAATAGATTTGGAGTGAGGATTACACTTGAACGGGTGCACCATTTTATATGTCTGTGATAAGTTTTGTGGCATTTTTTCCCATAGGTTTGGTCCATACTTCTGCCAACCTGTAATTGCTGGATTAGGAGATGAAGACAAGCCCTTCATTTGCACCATGGATTCCATCGGAGCCAAGTAAGTTGACTTCATTCTCTTGTAACTTTTGAAACAAAAAAGCATGAAGTTATTTTAGTTGCTAAGTACATCCATATTACCTTTACTTACAGTATTTACCTAACCAAGAGTGTTGTTCTTGTAAACCTAATGCATGTTACTTTCTACTTGGTAAATATAAGCTCTACCAATCGAATCTCCTCCATGGAAACGAATTTTTCTTTCATATGTCAATCAAAATCTAAAGAAAGTAGACTTTTTCTCTATGTTGACATATTGCCTAGAGACCTGTGTCATCTAGGAGAGAACCAGAAATTTGAACACTTGTTACTAAAAGAACTCACTATTATTCCAAACCTGAAATTTGAGCCCTTTTTTTGGGGGTTAAATAACCTGCATTTCTTTAAAATCAGTAATTCGGGCACTGATTGATATAAGAATCCCAATACCATTCCAATTCCGTCTTAAGCATTTAAGCATGATCCTTGACATTTGGCAAACTAGGGGCTTGAGGTATCCATCTGTAATCACATGGTTAGCAAAATTAAGAGCTATGCCCCCTATGCAATTCTTTTGCGTCTCCTTGTGCACGTGATAAACAAGAACCATCCGCTAGCCACCAATTATGTATAATAATTTTCTTTTATAGAAGATACTTTTTTATTAATTTGTTGATATTTATAGTTTTAATAACTATCTTCATTCTTGCAAAGAAGGAAGTAGTTCTAAAAAATTTTAATCACAGTTCTATATATCACAGTTTTTCATGTGTCATTTTCCTTGTGTCTATCTCTCTTCTGAAAGATTTGACTTATAAATGCCCGTTAGTGTAGCCTTACAATCTTTGCCGTCACTAACCCTCATGTTGTGTTTATCCATATTTTGGGTCAATGAATTGGATTATTGCCTGACAATTCTATTGTAACTCTTATGGTTATAATGATCTCTTTATATTCATTGTTTTGGTTAGTAAAAGCCTTTTGAAGCAAATGCTGAGATTATCACAAATGTTATGTTTTCTTTCTTGTAAATGCAGGGAGCTTGCGAAAGATTTTGTTGTAGCTGGCACTGCCTCGGAGTCTCTCTATGGTGCCTGTGAATCAATGTTCAAGGAGGGCATGGTTTGTTATTTTATTTATTTCCCTATGCTCAAATTGGAACACATTCACATTCACATTCACATTATTACCTAAAAACTAAAACATGGTGCTCATTTTTGAAGTAGATAAGGTTACAGTGTATTGACTCGTAAGTTAAAAAAGTATTATGGTTGCTTGCTATTAAATATTAATGCCAGAAATACAAATTCATTCTTCACCGACTCAATGCTTTCTTCTCCAGGAACCTGAGGAATTGTTTGAGACGGTTTCCCAAGCTCTCCTTTCATCAGTAGATCGCGACTGTCTGAGTGGTTGGGGAGGACATGTCTATGTTGTGTAAGCATTTACAAATGTTTTTCGAATGTGTGTGTGTATTCCTAGCAGTTTATTCCTAGTTTATATTTGTTATATAATGTTTGCCGAAAAGAATCTGGCTGTTTATAGAGAAAATGCAGTATATGTTCATTTCTTGAATGATGATTGGTGGATAGCTAGAAACCCTTAGGCTTTACATGATAAGGAGGAAATAAAATTGAAAATATGGAAATGTGGAGTTAAAAAGTAGAAAGATAGAAAATATATTTTTCTTTCCATTAGTTTGCTTGAAAGGAAAGATGGCAAAATTAGAAGACAACTAATTCCGTTCCATTCAATGCTTGGTAGAGTTGAAAAATAAGAGGAAAAAAAAAGATTTTAAAAATGCATAATGTTGTACACTGAACTTACATCTCTCTTATTTTCTCTCATCTTATCATTACAAATTTGAATGATTTGTTTATTTTCAAGAGGAAAGAAAATGATCATGTTTCCTATTTTTTCCTTTGACTTTTCCTACTGAGCACACTCAAAGTTGATTTTCTTCACTTTTTCACTCTTTCAAGCGCACCTTAAATATTTGCAGTAGAGAGAACACTGATGTCCGATGCATATTCAAACATGACCATAGCGATATGATCCTTTTGAGATCCATCAAATACATAGAGAAAGAGTTGAACATGCTCTTAAGAGACCCTCATACTTGAGTCCAGTTAACACAGTTGTGATGTATTTGATATATGTATACGATTTGCAGGACGCCTACAGAAGTAAAGGAAAGGATCTTGAAGGGAAGGATGGATTGAATGCCGCCAGCTGGTTCATTCCCAAACTCTTTTTAAACTTTTTCAGTCAATTTGTGACTCTAGAGTGTTGCTGGATTCTGAGGTACTCTTTATAAATTTGATAGACCAAGTTCGACATTATTGAGAGCAATGATGGATTTGTAGTGCATTTCGCGAGTTAAATTTGTTTTTTTTCTATTGTTACTTTAAAGATAAGATGCATGGGAATTTTAGACTTACAAGTTACAACTAAGCTACAAGAAAATTCGAAATTCGTGGCTTAATATTCTCCCTTGAGTTCCATTTTAGAACTCGAATCCAATTTGTGATATTTATTAAAGAATAAGTGAGTTTGGTTTCATATTCGATTTAAAATTAAAATGTAAATTTGAATTGAAATTTTTTAATTTTTTTTAGGAGGGTCAGTACTCATGATAATTTTAAATTTTTATTCTCAATTTAATTACTGAATTAATTATTGTTTTGTTTTCTACTAAGGACACTGTCAACAGTTTCCTCAATATCCAACTCCTCCTTTCTTTGGTTTCATCAACTCAAATTTATCCTCACATCACTGTCACTTCAATGTCGGCACTAACATCGATCCTAAGCACGTTTGACAATGAGCACTAAGCTTGATTCTTCTGTAAATGTTCTTTCAAGTTGGCCGACTATTGGTTGTTTTAGAAATCTCACTTTATAAGTTTAAAAAATTAAAAATTATGAAAATGACTCAATTTCAAAATTAATGATGGGATGACTTGATTTTTTACAATAGAGTTGAGTTTCGTCACTTTTTCAAGTGCCATCATCTTAAAAATCTCTTCCAAAAAATATATTTCTAACAAATTGTTGACACCGGAATAAAGCGTATAGGATTAAAATGTTCAAGGACTTGATGAAGTAATTATCTTTTTTAGATTGGTTGAAAAAAAGTGTTGGATGAGAGTATCGCGGCATCTAATTAAACTTTTGATTTATTTGCATAAGAATAACAAAAAGGTATAAGAATAATAAAAACAAACCTTTATCATTTTTTTATTTTAAAAAAAAATAAAATTTAAAAAATATATAAAATTATTATTTAAATTACCCAATGTGTCTCTCAAAAAATTTCCTCAAATTCATCTAAATTCAAATATGCTAGGGAATGAATTGAAAATGTTTAAATTTAAATAAACTTGAGGAAATATTTTGAGAGAAATATTGGGTAATTTAAACAAGAATTTTATATAGTTTTTTAAGTTTATTGTTTTTAAAAAAATAAAAAAAAATGAGAAGGGTTTATTTTTGTTATTTTTATATCTTTTAAGGGCTATTTAAATTTAATTTCAAAAGGGGACATACTTAACATGGAAATAGACCAAAAGTTTATTAGGTGTTGCCATACTTTCATGCGACACTCTTTTTCAGCCAATCTAAAAAGGGTAATTACTTCATCAGGTCCCTTAACGTCTTGCCCCTACACGTGTCAATCCGGTGCCGCCAATTTGTTAGGCGGCACCAAAAAAGTATTTTCTTGGGGAGGGGGATTTTTAGGGTGGTGTCGCTTGGGAAAAGGGCGACACCCAACTCTACTGTAAAAATCAAGTCATTCCCATAATTAATCTTAAAGTTGGATTATTTTTATAATTTTTTAAGCTTATAGGGTCAAATTCCTAAAAAAGCCCCGACTCTTCCATTCTCTCTCCTTCGGCTTGTCTTCTAAATCGCCTCATTTGTCACTAAAATCATCAAACCCCAAACTTTTAAACATTAAAACCACAAACTTGTCTCCTTTCATGAATACTTTCCATCGTAATTATTTAATCTTAAAAAAGAAAATCATAACTTTACCATTTTTTTTATACATAAAACGACTAAAACAACATGGCTGATGAGCAAAACTCATTTTGTTTACAAACTAAACTTAGACTATTTCAGTTTTTTGTTATGGAAGAAAAATAAAGAAATATAGTAGCAAGACAAGAAGAAGAGACAGAAAAAAGATTAAAGGATGAGAAGAAAAGTGAATAAGCAAAATCAATGTTGAATATTCATAACGACCTTTCCTCTCAAAACATGTTTAAGAGGGAAAGGAGCAATGGTTTGGAATCAGTTAAGCAAGCCGTTACGTGACAGTTTTGCTTCCCATACGTACCGTTTCATTTAATTGTTACAAAGCTTAAAAACGTGTTGTTTTAATCACTATATAACTTGGACCACAGCGCACCATTTCACAAAAGTATCTAAGACATCAAAACACAGCGTATTGATCAAAGAAACAAAACAAAACTAACAAACATAATATAATATAATTTTAAATGCATTAGACCGTTCAGAATTCCCTCCCATATCAATTACTCACATCCCCAAAAAGGATCATTGTCCTCAAGGATCGAACAGTGGAAATCATTGTTGAAAATCCTATAAATTCTCCTAAGTAGCATCTTTAGGAAAAGTTTTGGCCTATTCCCTCAGAACCTCAGTCGTGGTATGATTTCCTTTCCTCACCATCCTCCTATCCACCATTCAAACTAGCCCTCTTAGAAGAGCCCCTATTTGTGCCTACCAGTGGTAAGTTGCCTTGTGCTAGGGCCTTCCCAATAAGTTTCTTGAGCTGAAAAACATGGAAGGTAGGGTGAATTCGAGACCCCATTGGTAGCTTCAAACGATAAGGTACCTTTCTCATTCGAGCTTTCACAACATATAGACCACAGAATTTGGGAGAGAGCTTTTGATTCATCTATCTCCTCCGTGTATGTTGTATATAAGGTTGGAGCTTCAAATACACATAGTCGCCAACCTAAAATTCCCTATCACTCCTTCTACAACCAATTATTTATTTCATTCGATCTTGAGCCATCTTTAAATGAAACTTGAGAAGTTGCCTTGTTGCATCTCTTTGTTGAAGACTACGATCCACTATATCTACAAGAGAAGAACCAGCTAAATAAGGCAGATGGTGGGGTGACTCTTGTCCATACAAGGCTTCATATGGTGTGGACTGAATGGCTGAGTGGTAGGTGGTGTTTTACCACCATTCAACTAAAGGTAACCTTCCAAACAATGTTTAAGGACTTCTGTTTGGCCATCTATTTCAAGATGATAGGTTGTGGACATGTGGAGATTTTTGCCAAGCCTCTTAAATGATTCTTGCCAAAATTTACTGATGAATACCTTGTCCCTATCAAACACAACCGACTTAGGTGTGGCATACATATTATATATATGAGTGAGGTATGCTTGCGCCATTATTAATGCTAAGAAAGGATGGGATGAGGCCACAAAATGGTCATACTTGGTCAGTTGATCTACCACCACTAAGATGGTATCCTTTCTTTTTGAGTTTGTCAAGCCTTTTATGAAATTCATGCTAATTGCTGCCCAGGTTTGGTCAGGTACTGGTAGAGGTTACAAAAGCCCTGGGTGAGTTACATTACTACTTTTACAACTCTGACAAGTGATACACTCCCTCACCATTTCTTGATGTCCTTAGATAAGCCCTTCCAATAAAGGAGTCCCGCCATTGTATGTCGAGTAGCAAGAATACCTGAATGACTTCCTATTGCCCCTTACTGGAAATACTGAAATAAACCTCTCCTAAGAGTTCCACTAACCACTACCTTGCCTTTCCTTTCCTCCTAAGAACCTTACCATCCCAGGAATATTTGAGATGCAATTGAGGTTGGTGTTCCACTTCCAAACAAAGTTGAATTTTATGATCAGTCAGGAAAGAGTCCAACACCCTGGTCCACATATTAGACCAGCCAGTGCTACCAGTGTATTGAAGTAGTTGACCCTCCTGCACCTATGGCTTTCTAGACAAGGCATCAACCACGACGTTTTAAGTACCCTTTCTGTAGATGACTACATAATCGTAACCAAGCATCTTGGCTGCCCATTTTTGCTGGTAAGAAGTTATAGCCTGCCTATTTGACAAGAACCTCAAACTCTAGTGGTTAGCTCTGATCTGAAATCTCCTTCTAGCCAAATAAGAATGCCACTTCTTGACTACCAATAGGGCTACTAACATTTCCTTGTCATAGATGGAAAGGGCTTGATGTTTGATCCCCAAGGTCTTACTAAAAAAGGAAATCAGCTTCCCTTTTTACTGTAACACTCTCCAATTCCCTGGCCACAAGCATCGTTATTGATGAAAAACCCAGTGTGGAAATCAAGTAAAACAAGCATTAGTGCTTGACAAATGACTTACTGAAAGGCTTCATTGGCTTTATGAGACCAATTCTATCCTACATCCTTCTTCGATTGGCAGTTAAGGGCTTAGCCAGTGTGTCATAATGTCTGATGAACCTCATATAGTAACTAGATAAGCTTAAGAAGCCTCTAATTTCTTTTACAAATGTTGCTATACGCCAAGTAAGCACTCCCCCTACTTTAGTAGCATTTATGGCCATTGACCCTTGTGAGATTATATGGCCCAAGTATTCGATCTCAGTGGTGCCAAAATAGCACTTGGCCTTCTTGAAATATAATTTATCTTCCCTCATAAGTTGTAAAACCTCCTTGAGATATGACATATGAGATGACCAGCTCTCTAAATACACTGGAATATTGTTAAAAAAAAAACCAAAATTGACCTCCATATAAGAGGTATGAAGACAACATTCATCAATGCTTGGAAACTAGAGGGAGCATTGGTTAAGCCAAAGGGCATAAGTAAAAACTCATAAAGACCCTCATGAGTTTTAAATGCAACCTTGTGGATATCCTTCTCCTACATCCTAATTTGGTAATAACCAGACCACAAATCTAGCTTGGAAAAGTAAGTAGCATACCCCAACTCATCAAGCAACTCCTTTATGACATTGATTGGGGACTTATCTTTGATCGTGTACTTGTTAAGTTGCTTGTAATCCATATAGAGGCGCCAATCACCATCTTTTTTCTTCACCATAACAATTAGAGAGGGAAAGAGATTTCAATTATCCTTGATAATGCCTGCTTGTAGCATTTTTTGAATCCACATTTCCATCTCACATTTTTGGACCATGGGGTAACAATAAGGTTTGATTTTGACTATCAGGCTCTCATCTTTAGGAGGAATTCGATAGTCCTACCATCTATAAGGGGGCAACCCCTTAGGAGTTTGAAAAACGTCCTTAAAATATGAAAAGTCATTCTTAAGAAGGTTTACTTGCTAAGAGTGAGAAACATAGGACAAGGACCCTGACCTAGCATAGAGAAGTACTTGGATGCCTAAGGAGCAGTCATAATCTAAATTACACCAGGTAGAATGCCCTGCAGCGTGTAAGGATGTCCCTAGTGGAAAAAATGTATTGTAAGAGAGGCAAAATTCCAAACTATAGGGCCCAAGGATAATAACCATTGGATCCCTAGTACTTTGATTTCCCTTATCATACCATTAAACTATATTTCCCATAATTTACTATTTCATCAAAATATTAGTTGTCAAATACTAGTTAAAAAAAAACATAACAAAAGTATTTAAATTCGGTTTACAACACAATATTATATATATAAAAGCCTAGGCACATGTCATTTATATCAACTATAAGTAACTTTTCACCAACATTGTTTAAGTTGATCTTCGATTTCAGATGCCGCTATAACTATAATGACCCGATATTTAGTGGTGTCAGAAACTCTAGTTTTGAAACATCATTTTAGTAAATTGTGTTGATAAATATTAAATAGCATATAGATATATTAAAGTTTGGCCTAATAATTTTGTTTAATTGATAGTTAATTAAGGTACAAGTGTAACAATCATGAAGTCAATGGTATCAAAAATGTAATTTCGGGATCTTATTTCCGTAAACTAATATCATAAAATATTTATGAAGTTATATTATAGGTGAATTGAAATTTGGATAGGTAATTTTGATGAATTAACGATTAATTAAGGTATAAGGATTAAACTGTAAAAATGGTAAAAGTTTAATTGCTATGAATTTTTATTAATTAGAAATGTAATAATGACTAAAATGGTAATTATACCATATTATAAATATAGTGGATGATAGCTTTGTTAATTTATAAAGAAAAATGTTATAAAATTTTGATTAATAATAAAATAAAATAAAATAAAATAAAATAAATATGAGATACGATGAAACATGGTGGAAAGAAAAAAAACATTTCTCTTCTTTTCATGCACCGAACCTCCATAGGAGAAAATGAAAAAACATTCAGCCTAGGGATTTTGAGTTTTAAGCAACAAGTTGGTAAGTTCAATTTAGTAATTTTCTTGTATTTTTTATGTTTTTGAGATCGTGGGATCTTAATCTAGCTAACCCATTTCTCAATTTGTTAAAATTTTAAAGTTTTTAAAGTTTTTATAGTTGAGAATTAAAAGTTTTAGGTGTTAAATTGATAGATTTTAAACTTAGAAGTGCAAAGGACTAGTTTGTAAAGTTTAATTGCTAGTTTTTGAACACTGGGACTAAAGTGCATGAATTTTGAAATTAGTGTAATATTTTTGTAATTATTGAGAATATAGGGCTATATAAGGATGTAATTGAGATCAATTTCAAAATCAAAGGTCAAATTTGAAAGTTATAGAAAATTCGATTTTAGGGGCTAAATTGAATAAAATGCAAAACTTTAGGGGAATTTGGATAATGACGTTGAACTGATATACGCACATAATAGGATGATAAAATATGTGTGGAATTGAAAAATTGATTTGAATAATTATATAGATCAGAAATTGGACTAAATCGAAAATAATTGGGGAAAAGACAAAATTGTTGAATAGTCTTTAAAGTTTCAACTTGTTTGTTGATTTAGCCAGGTAAGTTCATATGGTATCATTATATTTAAATTTTTGTACAGTTGAATTATGGACTTGTGTATGTTTGATAGTAATTTGAATTGTTTACAATTCGGTACAAAAATGAGATATGGACTAAATCCTAAAGAACTGATAAATTGACTAATAAATTGAAAATGATGAATTTCAGTTTGGGATATTTAATGAATTGATATTTGATTATGGATGATCAAATCATATTGGTATGAGTTTGACTGATTATTGAGATAGAGGATTAAATTGAATAATTTGTAAAATATGTATGACATTGTAATTGAATATGATTTGGATAACATTTGATATTATACTGTTACTAAATTAATATTTGTATCTAAAAATGATGCAGAATGGTCGAAAGGAAAAGAAAAGGCGAAAGTTGAAGACAAGTGATGCGAGCTTTTAGTTTGTATTTCTATAACCCGAAACTAATTATACTTAATGCATATTCATGATATATTGCATTATATAGTATTAAGGTATGATATTAATAGAAATTGAGTTAAATTATGTTATGTTACATGATAAACTAAAGAATTAATGTTGAAATGAGAATGATAGGATATGAATTGAATTATGTGGTGAAGTTAGAAGTTGATTACTTTACTAAATGTACAGGCTTATATTTTGGGATAATTGATAGTACCCTACAGTGCCAATTGAGACGCAAGTTGACTAATCTGAGTATTCATTCTAAGAATCCGAGTCAGGTTAAGAGGATTCTATCAATGCGATTTGGCTATAGGGTAAATTGGGTATGCATTGTGATAGTATATAATAGAGCATGTACATAAATTGAGTTTTTTTGTTCAAACTATGTTATAAGCTTGTAAATATATATAGGTTTTTTCACTAAAGATATATATTGCCAATGAAATCAATTAGTAATTATGCTTGAAGGTGATTGATATAGAATGCTTAGAGTGTTTTGGTAATTGTTAGAAGGTGTATATAAATATATATATATATATATATATATATATATATATATATATATATATATATGAGATAGTATTTGAATGGTTCAATTGATATTGCAAATGGTAGGAATTGAACATAGAAATGGTGTGGTTGAATCTTAATTTGAAAGGCTTGAAAGTATGGAAATTTAGCTTGTGATTTAATAAGTTTTTGATGTGTTTTGGTGCATGATTAATGCATGTTGAATAGATTGATGTTGGTGAAAATTTCCTTTGTCTAGTTAATGGCTTGTATCGAGTAGGGTCTTTTAGGTATAAATTATGTTACATGCTAATGATGTATGGTAGCAAATTGGTAACTAAACTCATATGTGATTGCTATGGTATAGCTTGGTTAAATGAATGGTTAAAATGGCTATAAATGCTACGTGTTTATTATTCGAGTAATGGTATGAATGAATTAACTAAAATGCATTAGGTAATGTTGATGACTTTAGTTGTTATAGACAAGAATGCTTAGGTGTTGAATGAATTGCTTGAGTAATAATTGTTAAGGCTATAAGTTAGATCAGTTAATATTTTGTAAATGCTTGTTCGAACTTGGAATAGAATTAAGCTTTTGTAAACTCGTGTAAGACCCGATAATGATTGAATATCATATTGAATGTATGTTTTGATATTGATGATTAAAATGTTATTATAATAAGCATAATGACATGTCTATATAGAATGTATTGATGGTAAAAATTGTTGTTAGGTGCACAGTGATGTCTTTATATTGAACATGTAAAGCTTAGCAACTCCAAGTTATAAGTATATGACAGATATGCGTATATCGACATACATGTTTACTTTGTGTAGAATTGTTAACGCTAATAGTACGTACTTAAATTATAGAAATACCACTAAGTATTTTACTGAGCGTATAGTTTGTTCTCTCTGTGCATAGGTTAGATTGATTTGAGATTTATGAACATCAGCCTCAACATCCAAACCACAATCTCAGTTTCAGCAACGTCCATTTGTTTCCAACTTTATTTACATTTGGCATGTACCTAATAGGTTAGGTTTTGTAGTAATTGAATGATGTTCTAATTAAATGTTGTAGGTTATTAGATACATATATAAATGAAACATAGATTTACTTTGGTATGTTTAAGGAATGTATTTTTGTTAGATTTTATCATATACACTGTATAATTTAATTATGAATTGATCGTAATTGCTCTAGCAATGAATGTGACACACTGTAGCTCAGACCTAAAGATTAGGTCAAGTATAGGGTGTTACAGGAATATCCTACCGAATCTAACTACCAGCACACGGGAAATGAACAAACCATGCACTGAGCATTTTTTTTATGTGAAATTAACATCATTGAGCAAAAAATCAACTTCATATTACAACTTATGTTCATTTAGCATAAAATCATACATAATTCATTACATAAAGTACTGAACATAAGTTATTTGATAAAAAAAAATTTAAAACTTAATTATAAATAACATTAGTAACATCACGATAAAAGAAAGTTCTAATAATGCGAAATTTTCATATTACAATATTTACAACTTGAATGAAATATAAGTTTTTAAACAAATTCAAAATCGCGTAATTAATTTAACTCAAACAATACGGAATTTCAAATAAAATCAACTTTTGTTTTTATTTTTCTTTCCTTTTAGTCCCCGTACTAAGGTTTAGACTCATAACCAGATACGAGAACTTGCCATCTTGAGTTGTTCGACAATGACAGGCTATCAGAGTAGTCTATGACCCTCTAGGAATTAGGAGTGCCTACGACCCTTTGGGAATTGGAGAGTTCTAAATCCTTTCATGTAAAGATTCTATAGCATGCCAATTGTAACACCCCTTACCCTTATTCCTTACCGGAATAGAGTTACGGATTATTACCGAACCTTACGAATTAAATATGGATATTTCCCAATCTTTGTTACACATATTAAGAATCAATCATATGACACTCATATTGTCCCTAAGATAGACCTTCGAGGCCCAATATTCACCTTAGAAGTGAATCGGGACTACACCTGGTACTCAGGTAATTTTTCCTAAAATTTTAAAAATTTTCTTAGAAGTAGGGGACACATGCCCGTGTGGACGGCCATGTGAGCCACACGGCCAGGAGACATGCCCGTGTCTTAGGCCGTGTGGGCATTTGATATGAGGCACTAGGTCGTGTCCCAGCCCGTGTCCTTACCTGTGTAACTCTCTGACTTGGATCACACGGCCAACCACACGCCCGTGTGCTAGGCTGTGTGTAAAAACCTAGGTATTCTGTTTTGAAATTCAAGATGCAGGGGACACATGGCCAGACTACACGCCCATGTGCCAGGCCATGTGTTACACATGGCTGAGACACACGCCCGTGCCTCTACCCGTGTGGATGAAAATAGGTCATTTTAAGGCCACTTTTCTCACCCATTTTGACATTAACCTACACTCAACATTCACATACACCAATATATCCCAACCAAGCAATCAATACAAGCTAAAACATGTTCTCAACATGACATAACATCACAAATATTTCATTTACTCATACCTACCTATTTAACTCATTTCATTGATTTATCAAATTCTACTACTAATTACATACATACAAACATTTAAGATTCACAACCACAATTCAAACTATTTCATTGTCAAACCAACCCTATACATGCCATATAAACCAAAATTTACATTGCAAAAACTACCAGAATAAACTGGATAGTGTAGCTTGATGTGTTGATCCGATCTTCTGACTACACGTTAATCTACAAGAACATTAAACAACACAAGTAAGCTTAATGAAGCTTAGTAAGTTTAATAGGTGAAACATTGATCTTATCGAACTTAATATAATATAATAAATTAAATTGTAAATAAATCATACATTTTTCCCTGTCAAATACAATATAATCAATAAACACACTTCCTTCAGATCAATATCAATAATAATCTACAAATTTTTCAATTCAATCACATAAGTCTCTTACCATTTCTTACTGGATCGAAAAACGACTTACGGATATAAGTACATCGTTCTTTTTGTGCCATAGTCCAACTAAAGTCTTACACATGCATTGTCATAGCCCTGCCATGGTCTTACATTTGTAGTGCATTAACCCAGTTACGGTCTTATCGTCAGAATGCCATAGCCCAGCTATGGTCTTACACATGTATCTATACTGTCATGGTCCAACCATGGTCTTACGTTCAAGGTGCCATAACCCAGTTATGGTCTTTTCATTAAAATGCAATACCCAGCTATGGTCTTACATTTAAACATTACCATGGTCCAACCGTGGTCTATTCGTCAATTCATTCTTTGCCATGGAACGATTGTACTCAATCCTGCGTTCTACTCGTTTTAAAAATTCAATTCAATTTTCATTCTTTTACAATAATCTTAATTTCAACAACAAAATATGAATAAATATATTATACCATTCCTAAATTAAAAATAATCATGAAAGTTTAACCATATGAACTTACCTAGGTTGGATTGTAAAATTGGCAGTAGTTCAGAGACTACTTGGCTAATTTCTCTTTTTTCTCGTTGATCTACAAGCTCTTGATCTAGAATGTAAAATTTTTCATTCATTAGCATATATTTCAATTTCAGTCCACTTCAAATTTTACACCCTTCAAATTTCAAAATTACACAATTGCCCTAACTTTTACAGTTTTTACAATTTAGTCCCTCACCAATTAACTCATCAAATGAGATAATTTATCTCAATTAGCACTTTATCTAAATATTATAAGCTATTACACAGCATTTAATAAATAGACTTTAATGCCAAACCCTAAGATTTAATCTTTTCCACAATTTGGTTCTAAAATCAATTTCTATTGAAATTACTTGATAAAATCTTCATATAACAAAATTAAAACTTAAAATACATGTTAATTCATCATAAAAATCCATCAATCATCAAGGGTAACTTTCAAAATTACGCATAGAATCAAAAACTAATGAATTAGATAGTTGGACCTAATTGTAAAATTCTTAAAAACATAAAAATTACAAGAAAAGAGCAAGAATTGAACTCACATGATGCAAAAATATGAAAAAATAGCTTAGAGGACCTTCAATGGCATTTTTGGACTAAAAATTAGAAGAAGAACAGCATAGAAAAGTTTAGAATTCAATTTATTTAAGTTAATTTCACAAAATTTACAATTTTGCCCTTTAATCACATGATTTTTGTTTTGTTTTCTGCTTATGCCGCCTCATGCCTTTATTTTAGGCATAATTTCTCTTTAAGTCCTACTTTGTTCATTAATTAAGCCATTTAATCACTATTTCTTTAATTAGCAAGTTTTACACCTTTTCAATTTAGTCATTTTTAGTTAATTAACTATCGAAACGTTAAAATTTTCTAACGAAACTTTAATATTACCTTAATGACACTTAGTAAATATTTATAAAAATATTTACAACTCAGTTTATAAAATCGAGGTCTCAATATCTCGTTTTCAAAACTAATTAATCTAACAAATATTTCTAAAGCATAATTCGCTAATTCATAAGCCTTTCTAAATTAATAATCGACTCATAAATACTATATAATAAAATTTATGAGCTCACTTGTCAGATTTAGTGGTCTCGAACCATTGTTTTTGACACCACTAAAAATTGGGCTGTTATAACTCTCCCCCTTAAGAAATTTCGTCCCCGAAATTTGTTACCTGAGAATAAGTTCGGATACTGTGATGTCATCGATTCTTTTGTTTCCCAAGTAGCCTCCTCCGAACCATGACGGTGCCATAATACTTTAACTAATGGTACTCATTTATTCCATAGTTCTTTAACCTCTCGAGCCAAAATTCTTACCAGTTCTTCCGAGTACGTCATATCCGGTTGTAGCTCAATTTCACTATAAGGAATCACGTGTGAAGGATCTGATCTGTACCGTCTCAACATCGATACGTGAAACACGTTATGAATTTTTTCAAGTTCCGGAAGCAAAGCTAATCTATAAGCTACAGAGCCAATTCTTTCAATAACTTCATACGGTTCAATAAATCTTGGACTTAGTTTCCCTTTCCTATCGAATCATAATACTTTCTTCCAATGAAAGACTTTTAAAAACGCTCAATCACCAACCGCAAATTCTATATCTCTTCTTTTCAAGTCTGCATATGATTTCTAATGGTCAGAAGTGGCCTTCAAACTGTCCCGGATGATTCAAACTTTATCTTCAGTTTCTTGGATTAAGTTGACTTCCATTAACTTGGATTCACTCAATTCCGACCAATACAATGGTGTCTTGCATTTCCTCCCATAACGAGCTTCAAACGGTGCCATTTTGAGACTGGATTGATAACTATTATTATATGCAAATTTAGCCAACGGTAAATACTTTTCCCAGCTACCACCAAACTCGAGTATACAATATCTTAACATATCTTCCAAAATCTGAATTACTCGTTCTGTCTGCCCGTCAGTCTGAGGATGAAATGTTGTGCTAAAATTTAATTTTATACCCAGGGTTTCTTGTAATTTACTCTAAAATCTCGACGTAAACCTCAGATCCCGATCTAAAATAATGGATGTGGGAACCCCATGTAACTTCACAATCTCTGATATATACAATTCCGCTAACTTCTCAAGTGAAAAGTCTGTTCTGACTAGGATCAAATGTGTCGATTTAGTCAACCTATCAACAATCACCCAGATTGAATCTTTCTTTCTCGGAGACACAGGTAATCCAGATACAAAATCCATCGTGACATGCTCCAATTTCCACTCAGGAATCATGACAGGTTGTAACAAACTCGTTGGCACCTGATGTTCTGCTTTGACTTGTTGACAAATCAGACACTTTGCCACAAACTCACAAATATCATGTTTCATACCCGACCACCTATACATTCTTTTCAAATCATAATACATTTTTGTACTACCCGGATGAATGGAATACATGCTATTGTGAGCTTCAGAAAGAATGCCATTTTTCAAATTTGAATTATTCAGAACACACATTCTATTGCGATAACGCAACATACCATTATCATCAATGGTATACTCTGAACTCAACTTGTCCCGAACCGTTTGTCGTTTCAACACCAATTTTGGATCATTATCTTACAACTCCCGAATTTATTGAAGGAACAAAGGTTTCATTCTCAATTCTGCTAATACAAAACCATCTTTATTAAGAGACAAATGAGCGTTCATCGCTCGAAGTGCAAACAATGACAACTTTCAACTAAGTGCATCTGCAACCACATTAACCTTCCCTGGGTGGTAGTCAATAACCAAATCATAATCTTTTAGTATCTCTAACCACCGTCTCTATCTCAAATTCAGCTCTTTTTGAGTCATCAAATATTTCAAACTTTTGTGATCCGTAAACACATAACATTTCTCGCCGTATAAATAGTGTCTCTAGATTTTCAAAGCAAACACAATTGCAGCCAACTCAAGATCATGTTTAGGATAATTCTTCTCATGCGGTTTTAACTACCGAGAAGCATAGGCCACTCTTTTCCCGACTATATCAGTACACAAACCAATCCATTTAAAGGCGCATCACTGTAAATAACATACGGTACACCCGATTCTAGGTGAGTCAAGACTGGAGCTTCTGTTAGCATTTTTTTCAATTGATCAAAACTCTATTGACACTCATCAGACCAAACAACTTCTACGTTTTTCTGTAGTAATCAAGTTATCGGGGAAGCAATCAGCAAAAATTTCTTGACAAATCGACGGTAATATCCTGCTAAACCAAAAAACTTAGCACTTCTATTATATTCTTTGGAGTTTTCCAATTCACCACTGCAAATACTTTACTCGGGTCCACTCGAATCCCTTTGGCTGATACAATATGACCTAGAAATCTGACCTCATGAAGCCAGGCTTCACATTTATTAAACTTGCATAAATTATTTTTCTCTCAAAATTTGTAACACAGTTCTCTTGTGTTGTAATGCTCGGATTCTGTCTTGGAATAGATCAGTATATCATCAATAAACACAACCACAAATCTATCCAAATAAGGTTGAAAGTTTCGATTCATTAGATCCATAAAAGCAGCAGGAGCATTGGTCAAACCAAATGGCATTACAAAAAACGCATAGTGACCATACCGAGTTCTGAAAGTAGTCTTTGGTACATCACACTCTTTAAGCTTCGACTGATAATACCCGGATCTGAGATCTATCTTCGAAAATACTGCAGCACCTTTTAGTTGGTCAAACAAATCATCAATACGAGGCAAAGGATATTTATTTTTAATTGTGACCTTGTTTAACTGTCTATAGTCTATACACAGTCTCAAAGAACCATATTTCTTTTTCACAAATAAGACAGGTGCACCCCAATGAGACATACTCGTTCTGATAAACGCTTTGTCCAATAACTTGTGCAACTGTGTCTTTAATTCCTTTAACTCAGCTGGTGTCAGACGATATGGTGTTATCAATAACGGAGTTGTTCCCGAAATTACATCAATTACAAATTCAACTTCACGATTAGGTGGTAAACCCAACAACTTCTCAAGAAACACATCAGCAAACTCATTAACAACTGATAACTGTTCTAGCATTGATTCAGAATCCCAGGTATCAAGAATGTAGGCTAAAAGATTGCATTACCTTTCCGCATTAGTTTCTGAGCTGAAAAAGCTGAAATAATTCTAATAATTTCCTTCAGATTCTCAGACTCAACAGTAATCATTTCACCTGTTTGACATTTCAGATCAATCCATTTTTCTCCACAATTTACTACAGCATCATGCTTTGTCAACCAATCTATTCCCAAAATAACATCAAATTCCCGAAAGGGTAACAACATCAAATCAGTAGGGAATTCATAGCCTTTTACTTTTAGTAGACAATTTCGACACACTAAATTAACTATCACACTTTGGCCTAATGGATTAGTGACTTGAATATCATAATCAGTAAACTCAACAGGCATTTTCTTTTCTGTTACTAATGCAATGCAAATATAAGAATACGTGGATACAGGGTCAATCAATGCATACACAATAGCATCAAAAAGATAAAATGTACCAGCTATTACGTTCAAAATCGTAGCTTCCTCCCTCGCTCGGATAGCATAAGTACGTGCAGGTGCCCTAGCCTCTGACCGAGTAGCAGAATCTCTCATACCCGAATGAGTAGTACTAGCGGCACTGTTTTAGCACGAACATTTACTTCTTCGGAAAATGGCCATCTGTTTCTCTTTCTGCTCTTCTTCCTCTCTGTGTAACTGAGGGAAATCTCGAATAAAATGATCGATGGCCCCACATTTATAACAAGCTCCTGCCTTGCCTTTTACATTCACGGAAGTAATTTTTCCCACAATATTTACATTTGGGCTTAGAAACATTTTGCACACTACCCATACTAGCCGTAGGTCTGATAGTCATCCCGTAATCTTGTTGAGTCGCCTTATTCTTATTTGGTCGTTCCGGCATTGGAGTGGCTCGACTAAAATCATCTCTAGACTTTTTAGCCGAAGAAATGACTTAGAGGAACTTCTCTTGTAAGATTCTTTATTCCTTCTATCTCTCTGCATTTTTCTATTATATACTACTTCCAATTTCCGAGCACGATCTCAAAATGACAAGTTCTCGTATTTCTATGCCCCCAATCATCATTCTGATTTCATCATTCAGTCCTTCCTCAAACCAAATACATATTTCTTCTTCGGTTGGTACAATTTCTCAGGCATATCTACTGAGGTATACAAATTCCCTTTCATATTCAGCTACTGACTGATTTTCTTATCACAAGTCAAGAAATTCCCTCTTCTTTTTATCCAAATATCTCTTGCCAATATATTTCTTTTTAAATTCACTCTAAGAATTCCCAAGTGATTTTCTCTTTCGGCACCATGGCCACTATAGTCTTCCACCAATTATAAGCTTCTTTTTTTAGTAGTGACATAGTACATCTTAGATAATCTTCAGAAGAACAAGCTAATTCCTCAAAAAATCTTATTGTGTTCTGAATCCAATACTCAACTTTGACAGGATCATCATCTGCCATACCTCATAATTTTTCAGACCCACATTTTCTAGGTTTTTCTATCGGAGTACGTTTACTGGATTCAATCACCGGAAGAGGTGGAGGTGCTACCGGAGGCACTTCGGACGGTGCAGTAAGGAGAGGAGGTTGCTGAGCCTGATTTCTTTCTTGCATAAATTTATTAAACCATTGATTCATAAACCTAAAGAACATATTTTTAAGTTCTTGTTCTTGAACCAGAGAAATTGGGACGTTACTACTTGTCCCGTACTTAGATGTTTGTACTCTACTATTGACCTCATCATGTTCAGCATGTTCAAATCTATCAAACATCTTTAGAATCTATAAGAAAAACAAGAGTTAGATCGGATCATACACATCACACTATTACAGATTTATATGGCATGTATTTCTAGACACTTTACACATTACTATCATTCCGAGAATTGACTAAACCGAAGCTTTGATACCAATAAATGTAACACCCCTAACCTTTATTTGTTACTGAAACAGGGTTACGAAGCATTACCAAACTTTACGAATTAAATACAGACATTTCTTAACTTTTGTTACACATATTAAGAATCAATCATATAACATTCATATTGTCCCTTAGATGGACCTTCGAGACCCAATATTCACCTTAGAAGTGAATCGGGACTAAACCCGGTACTCAAGTAATTATTCCCAAAATTTTAAAAATTTTCTTAGAAGCAGGGGACACATGCCTGTGTGGCCGGCCGTGTGAGCCAAAGACACGCCCGTGTCTTAGGCCATGTGGGCATTTGATATGAGGCACACGATCATGTCTCAGCCCATGTCCTTACCCGTGTAACTCTCTAACTTGGGTCACATGGCCAACCACACGCCCGTGTGCTAGGCCGTGTGCAAGGTGCAAGGGTTACACGGCCAAGCCACACGTTCGTGTGCTAGGTCGTGTGTAAAACCTTGGGTATTCTGTTTTGAAATTCAAGGTGCAGGGGACATACGGCCAGACTACATGCCCATGTGCCAGGCCATGTGTCACACATGGCTGAGACACATGCCCGTGTCTCTGCCAGTGTGGATGAAAATAGGTCATTTTATGGCCACTTTTCTCAACCATTTTGACATTAACTTGCACTCAACATTCACATACACCAATATATCCCAACCAAGCAATCAATACAAGCTAAAACATGTTCTCAACATGACATAACATCACAAATATTTCATTTACTTATACCTACCTATTTAACTCATTTCATTGATTTATCAAATTCTACTACTAATTACATACATACAAACATTTAAGATTCACAACCACAATTCAAACTATTTCATTGTCAAACCAACCCTATACATGCCATATAAACCAAAATTTACATTGCAAAAACTACCGGAATAAACTGGATAGTGTAGCTTGATGTGTTGATCCGATCTTCTGACTACAAATTAATCTACAGGAACATTAAACAACACAAGTAAGCTTAATGAAGCTTATTAAGTTCAATAGGTGAACATTGATCTTACCGAACCTAATATAATATAATAAATTAAATTATAAATAAATCATACATTTTTCCCTGTCAAATACAATATAATCAATAAACACATTTCCTTCAGATCAATATCAATAATAATCTATAAATCTTTCAATTCAATCACATAAGTCTCTTACCATTTCATACTGAATCGAAGAACGGCTTACGGATATGAGTATATCGTTCTTTTTGTGCCATAGTCCAACTATGATCTTACACATGCATTGTCATGGCCCTGCCATTGTCTTACATTTGTAATGCATTAACCCAGTTACGGTCTTATCATCAAAATGTCATAGCCCAGCTATGGTCTTACACATGTATCTATACTGTCATGGTCCAACCATAGTCTTACGTTCAAGGTGTCATAACCCAGTTATGGTCTTTTCATTAAAATGACATAGCCCAGTTATGGTCTTACATTTCAACATTTTCATGGTCCAACCGTGGTCTATTCGTCAATTCATTCTTTGCCACGGAACGATCGTACTCAATCCTGCGTTCTACTTGTTTAAAAAATTCAATTTAATTTTCATACTTTTACAATAATCTTAATTTCAACAACAAAATATGAATAAATATATTATTCCATTCCTAAGTTAACAAATAATCATGAAATTTTAACCATGTGAACTTACTTGGGTTGGATTGTAAAATTGGTAGTAGTTCAGAGACTACTCGGCTAATTTTTTTTTCTCGTTAATTTACGAGCTCTTGATCTAGAATGTAAAATTTTTCATTCATTGGCATATATTTCAATTTGAGTCCACTTCACAATTTATACCCTTTAAATTTTGAAATTACACAATTACCCTAACTTTTACAATTTTTACAATTTAGTCCCTCACCAATTAACTCATCAAATGAGATAATTTTTCTCAATTAACACTTTATCTAAATATTATAAGCTATTACACAGCCTTTAATAAATAGACTTTAATACAAACCCTAAGATTTAATCTTTTTCACAATTTGGTCCTAAAATTAATTTCTATTGAAATTACTTGATAAAATCTTCATATAACAAAATTAAAACTTAAAATCCATGTTAATTCATCATAAACATCCAGAACTCATCAATGCTAACTTTCAAAATTACCCATAGAACCAAAAACTAATGAATTAGATAGTTGGACCTAATTGTAAAAGTCTTAAAAGCACAAAAATTACAAGAAAATAGCAAGAATTGAACTCACATGATGCAAAAATATGAAAAACCAGCTCAGAGGACCTTCAATGGCATTTTTGGACTGAAAATTAGAAGAAGAATAGCCTAGAAAAGTATAGAATTCAATTTATTTAAGTTAATTTCACAAAATTTACAATTTTGCCCTTTAATCACATGATTTTTGTTTTCTTTTCTGCTTATGCCGCCTCATGCCTTTATTTTACGCATAATTGCTCCTTAAGTACTACTTTGTTCATTAATTAAGCCATTTAATCACTATTTCTTTAATTAGCAAGTTTTGCACCTTTTTCAATTTAGTTCTTTTTAGTTAATTAACTATCAAAACGTTAAAATTTTCTAACGAAACTTTAATACTACCTTAATGACACTCCGTAAATATTTATAAAAATATTTACAGCTCGGTTTATAAAATTGAGGTCTCGATATCTCGTTTTCAAAATCAGTTAATCTAACAAATATTTCTAAAGCATAATTCGCTAATTCATAAGCCTTCCTAAATTCATAATTAACTCATAAACACTATATAATAAAATTTACGAGCTCACTTGTTGGATTTAGTAGTCTCGAACCAATATTTTCGACACAATTGAAATTGGGCTGTTACACCAACTATATCCGATCTAGTCTAACTTAGTGTAACGGGGTAAAAACCAAATTTCATGATCCATTTCAATTCCATTTTCATATTATTCTCATTTCAATTTTGTTTCTTGTTCAAATCACATATCGCCTAATGTAAAATTAGGCTTCTAATTCAAAAACACATTAAACATTTGCTTGTCCAACCATTTAAAATCATAAGGTTCAAATTCAAATCATATCTAAGATTTTGCTAAATTAATTATTTGAAAGCATAGTTTTCATCTCAAAACATAATTTTATAAATATTAATTGAATCATTCAAACTCATAAAAGTAAAATTAATATAGCTAGTCATAGTAAAATAAATATTCTAAAGCATTTTGTAATGAAAATAGGATATTAGCACAAACTGAAGTTTCAATCACTTTACTCCTTTTCTTTGCCTCTCTCTCGAGATGCTCGCTTTGTTTTTAGCTACAATAGTAGCAATTCAATACGAAACAATGCCATTTATCCATTATAATACTAAAACTAATAATAAAAAACTTAAATATGCATGGTTCATCAAGTTGACAACTTAAGTTTCCAAGTCTGAAATTCACATATCTTTCGACTCCATTATTCGTTTTCAATTCCTTCTTCACTAGAGACTCACTGCTTCACAAGCTATCATTTAGCACCAATATTACACAAAGTGTCCAAGGTTCTCTACTTCCCCTTCACCATGGTCAAATCTACCAAGTAGACTTTCTATCTATTTCTTTTTCTTTTTCACACTTCTAACGAGGTAGAATTCATCTTCTAGTCATTTCGTATCCAAAAATATACATATTTCTCTTAAATTTTAAAAGCTTCCATCAATATCTTTTAACGACAACTTTCAATATACTTGATGAAATAAAAAATTATTGGTACATATATGTAAAATAAGCTTCAAAGATTCAAAATCTATGAAAATTTTGAATTTGAAGGACAATGATGAAAGATTTTTTTTTTCTTCCCTGGAGAAAGATGTACATATTTCTTTTACATGTATTATAATATTACTTAATAAAATGTTATTATTTTAAATAAGATATTAAATAATTATTATTTAATAAAAATATCATTTAAAAGCTATCATGAAACCATTGATTTTTTTAAGTAATGGTAGAATTATCATCAAGCCCTTTCCATCAAAATAAAAATGGGATAATTACACTTTATTCCCTATACTTTCCCAAGTTATTCAATTTAGTCCCTGAACTCGATACCAAATTTTTAGCCTAACCACATGCTCTGGCTAATAATTCTTTACGTTTTCATCTCTGATAATTTCTTCTATAAACGATCACAATTTTTTGTACTATTATTTATTTATAGATAACTTATTCAAGGACTTCTACCATAAATATTCTTTTTTTTTTATGTAGGGATGTTACATTGGGGCCTTGGGAGCCTTTTATGGTATGTGAGGAAAGGATATAAGGTGTAAAGGTATCCTTCTCTTGATCATTAGGCTCAAGTTGCTTTGGACAATCTTGAAAGTCTTTAGAATGAGGGCTTCTTGTCTCTCCCTCAGCATCCAATTAAAGTTCTAAGATCAATTGGTATAATTGAGACTTCATGCACTTGTGAACAGAAGTGTACTTGGTTGCACACAAAAACAAAACCATTTTCTTCTCTTATCTTTCATGTCAACCTAGGAGAGGGATTTAGGTTTAGTTTAGCATTACTTTTCAAAAGTTCTTTTGGGGTCAAAAGCGCTTTTGGAGCCATAAGCAATACTAAAAAAATAACCTTTTGAGTCAGAAGTGCTTTTGAAAAGCGCTTTTGACCCAAAAAGCAAAAACAATTTTTCTAGCTCCTGCTTTTGTCAAAAGCACTTTTAGGAACAAAGGACAAGTGTAACCCTTAAAAATTTTTTATATAATATTTATATTAAGTATGTAATTACTTTCCTATTGAAATTTATTTTAAATATGTAATATTATATATTTAAATTTTTATTGGTTATATTTAAATTTTTATTGGTTATATTTAAAATTTTAAATTATAATTTATATATTCAAATTAAATTTTATAAATAATCAATATTAATTGCTTAAAAATATTTAAAATTTATATTTCATATATTAAAATATTAAAAAAATTTATAATAAATTATTTTTTATATTATTACTAAAATATCATAATATTAACTAATTTGATTATTTAAATGCATATTTGTTACTTTTAACACCATGTCTAAAATGGACATTTTATTTCTCAAAAATATTTTTTGATAGCAATACTAAACACTCAAATTTTAAACCAAACTTTTCACAAATACTTTTCAAAATCACTTTTCTACAGGACTTTTTAAAAATGCTTCTCAAAAGCATTGCTAAACTAATCCTTAGTAGGCCCCTTGTGACCATTAGTAGCTGAAGGAAGCCTACCAGAAGCCAAATTGTGGCTACTAGTTGAGGTTACCTTAGAAGTAAGTAATATGGTTGGAAATTTGGACTGACCTCTTGTAACAACCTACTTTCAGTAGTGTCAGAAACGATGGTTTTAAAACCTTATTTTCGATGTAATATTTACGATGTTAGTATGAAGATAATTAAAGTTTAGTCCCTTAATTTTGTCAAATGGATAGTTAATTAAGCTACAAGGGCTAAATTGTAAAAGTTGTAAAAATTAATTGCTATAGATTTATAATTAACTGAAGGACCAATTGAGCAATTGTACCCTTTTTATTATGACAAACGGTGGTGGAGTCTAGTTGTAAGCCATTAAATTTGTTAATCATACTAAACATTAATTTAATTAAGTTTAATTAGATTAAATTAAGATTAAGTAATTTAATTATAAGTATATAAATCAAAATTAAAAGTTATCATCTTTTATTTTTGTTATTTTCTCCACTGAAACCACCAAAGAAACATAAGGAAGCCATTGTTAAAGCTTAAACCTTTTGGTCTATGCACGGTAAGTTCAATTTAGTCATTTTCTTGTAATTTTTATGTTTTTGATGTCCCGAGAGCTTGCTTTAACTAGCACATGTACCAATTTGCAAAACTGTTAAAGTTTTCAAAAGTTTTCATTGTTGTTTTATTGAATTTTTTGGTACTAAATTGTTACATTTTAAGCTTTGGATTGAAAAAGGACTTTTATAAAATTTAATTGTTAGTTTTTTAACATAGGGACTAAAGTGCATAAATTTTGAAATGGGTGCAATATTTCTATGATTTTTTATAATAAAGTGTTATAGAAGGATGTAATTGAGATCGACTTTGAAATCAAAATTCAAATTTGAAAGTTATGGCAATTTCAGTTTTAGGGACTAAATTGAATAAAATATAAAATTTTAGGGGGCATTCGAATAATGAAATTGAATTGACACATGCATAAAATAGGATTATATAAGATGTGGGATTGATAAACTGAATTGAATAATTAGATAGATCAAGATTTGAACCAAATCGAGGATAACTGGGTAAAAGGCAAAATTATCGATTAGTCCTTAAAATTCAAGTTGTCTGCTAATTTAATCAAGTAAGCTCATATGGTGTGTAACACCCTTACCTGACCCGATCACTGAATTCGGGTATGGAGTGCCACAAAATGACTCGGTTTGGGCTAAACACAAATTTTAAACTTAACCTTTTTGAGGATTAACTTTATTAAGTAATAATAAATACTTCTTACAGCAGAAACCTTAACTTAAAATAAAAGTTTACTATCTCAAACTTCTAGTTTCTTTTTCATTATATATGTAAATACAATGAATCCCATTCCTTTTGGGGAATTAACTTAAAATAAAATAAATTATTCTAACTTCCTACTTATTTAAACATTCACACATTATCTGGAGTGTCGGACTCCTATTCGACTTCCACAACTCTTCATTGGCAGGTTAATTGCTGAGCGATCATTACTTGATCGAGCTTGTGACCCTTCAATCAATTTTGATGGATCCTGGATGATCTATCATCATTGCGGATTATCATTTTTCTATTCAATATTACATTTTTTTCATTGTTCCTCATACTTCTTATCATGAATGTTCATCCAACTTTATCCTGACTCGACATACTATTATAATTCTAGTGGATCATCCGATGTTCTACCTATAAGGCCTACAAGAAAAGACCCACGCCAAACTAGAAGTCTAACACAATGTATTTCATTCTTCTACTTCTACCCTACACTTGGGTAGAAATATTGGTTGGATTAATTTCTTGAAATCTGCTCTATTTGCGATACCTTACTTTTATGGCGTAACAAGTCCTTTTGTATTGGACTGTTTGGACTTACAGTTTCCAGTAGACTATTATCTGAATAATTTTTTTTGTTCCTGGTCTCCTTTATATGATGGTTCCCTATGGAACTTCTCCTTAGCGGATATATTTGCCAAAGATTTTCCTTAGAGAGGTATAGTCTTAACAAACATATCTAGCACTTGGATTATCCTTTTCTATCAATGGATTTTAGCTAACCACTCTTTACCGATTTAACGATCCAAAGTACATACAATCAAACCTTCTTGCACAAAAAACGATTTCAACAAACCTCGTTTCGAAAGTGATTTTTTTGTAACCTTTTAAGGTATTCCTCTAGCATACAAAGTTTCCTTAAGCCTTTCTTGGCGATTTTCAATAGCGGATCCTTATCTGCGATCCTCAGTTAATTTCTTTTTCGTTTGCTTATATACAAGGCATTATTGGCATTTCATTCCCATAACTGATTTCAGCTGGGTTAACACCCTATGCATTATTGACCTTTTGCCTACCATTTCGGCAAACCCTTTATGTTTCTATTATTTTGCCCTTTTTCGGTAGATTCCTCAAACCCGCTGACTAGCTTTCGATGTTTAACACTTGTATTATTCTTTATTTGTATGATCTTTTCATGATTACTTCCCCAGCGGACCACCCCGTTTGCTTTTCCTTTTGGACTATTCCATATTACCGTCCTAGCAGACTAACTATGTTTTAATATCTCGGAGGACTCTCTACGCTGCCATAGTCAAGCTATGGTCTTAGTCATCAGGCTCCATGTTTAATGTCTTGACAGACTTCACCATGTTTACTAACCTGATGGGCTGCCCTATTTTTAATGTCCTGGTGGACTCTCTATGCTACCAAAGTCGAGCTATGGTATTACACAATATACCTTATGTTTAAAGTCCTGGCGGACTATCCCGTGTTCAATGTCTCAGCACACTGTTTTGGTTGTTATATCCGAACTATGGTCTTACACCTTAAACCTCTTTAAGGTGTCGCCCTGAAAGACCTTACAGTCTTTATGGTGTCGCACCATAGAGCCTGTTGACCGCTACCGCGGTGTTGCTCTATGGAACCTAATTATCGTCGTCACGATGTCTCTCTAGAGAGCCAATCGATATCTTCCAATTCTTATTTAACCTTGATGCTAGAATACCGTAGTGGCCTCTCCGTAAGGCCTGGAGCTTCGTACATCACGGTTTGCACACAGTAACACTATATGGTGGAATCTTAACGAAATTCTATTTCCCTATCCATCTGCCCATTCCTCTATTTTACCACTTTTAACCTTGATGCTCGAATATCACAGTGTCCCTCCACAAGGCCCGGAGCTTCGCAAACTACAGTTTGCACTCAACAACATCAGATTGCAGTAAATAGAAATTCTCATTCCCAAATCCTAACTTCATCTAACCCGTCAACACTTTACCCTCTATATTCCACAATTTTATAAACATGCAAGCACAGACATATGATCACATAAATATAATAACATGGAGCACGCCAATATTAGATATGTATTACCACAACCATTTTATGCATATCGACACACATGCAAATACTTAATTACATATTCAACCTTGAGCATACATAGTAATTTCAAACAGCAAAGATCTTACATCGTCATAGATGGAGCTTCCACACTTCCAACTCGTGAAGAAGTTCCCATGTAAGCTAGATCTACCATGGGAGAAACGACCATGGCCTTTTTGGAGGAACCTTAGAGGAGGACCGCCCAAAATCCCTTTTCCCTTGTCCTGACCAGATCATGTGGCAGTCACAGAAGGTGGGTAACCTAGGTATTGCTCGAACAAAGTCTGCAACTCTGCCTTGATTTGTCCTCTGAACTCATCTTGAAGCTCTTTTAAGTGAGAATCAAGTTTGATATCCCACTGAGAGAGCTCGGCCTGAAGTTGGGTCACTTTCTGTTGAAGATGACCCATCTTTTTTTGGAGCCACGTGGTTTTAACTTCACTGGCCATAGAGGATTGAAAGCTTTGGTACCCTTGTTATGGAAGAAAATTAAGCAAAAATACAGTAACAAGATAAGAAGAAGAGGCATAAATGAGATCGAAAAAGAAGAAAAAAAGCAGAGAAGCAAAATTAGTGTTGAATTGTCATAATAGCCTTTCCTCTCAAAACATGCTTAAGAGGGAAATGAGCAACAATTTGGGAATCAGTTAAGCAAACCGTTACTTGAGAGTTGTGCACCCCATACACGCTGTTTCATTTAATTATTACAAAGCTTAAAAACATATTGTTTTAATTGTTACATACCTCGGACCGTAGCGCACTATTTCATTAAAGTATCTAAGAAATCAAAACGTAGCGTATTGATCAAATAAATAAAACAAAACCAATAAACATAACATAATTTTAAATGCATCAGACTGTTAAGAATTCCCTCCCATGTCATTTTTAAGCCCATACAAGCAAGAAGCAAAAGGCCATTTCAAGAACACATAAATTGACATATAATCAATAACATGCAAAAAAAAAATGAAAAAATATGAGTTTAAGAAAGAAAAGAAAAAACCCAAACTTTTAAGAAAACTTAAAAGCAAAAATCATACCTTTGTTAAGGTTCTTACTTTTGGAACTAACCTTATTGTTGTCTAACTAATTGAAAGGGTCTTTATTCTTCTATGGGTTAGTTTAGGGTTTGATGGGACGATGATTTGGGAAGCGATGAGTGGCGATGGTGAGTTGGGAAGTGGAAGCCAAGAGTTTTAAAAATGAAAAAAATTAAAGAAACTAAAGGGGACAAATATGATGATCGTGGTCAAGAAAGGTAATCTGAGGTCAAGCGATAGTACTGGAACTTAGACAATAACACGAAGGGGATTCTGAGGTTTTCAGATAAGAGAAGATTATTGATAACTATAATATGTTAATGGTTAATGGAATTTTTAACAATTAGTAATGTTGGAAAAATATGACTTTCTTTTTGAATCTTTAAGGCATATTTTCGATTGGTAAATGAGGAGTTTTGAATCATAAATGTAATGGCCTAAATTCTAGGTTATCGGAACAGTGGTTTCGGGACCACAAATCCGATGAGAAAAAATTTATTTTTCTTATATTTTTATGGTCTATGTTTTCACAAAATTATTTCGTGAAAATTTCGTTCGAAAATTTCGACGTTTGGGCACTTAATTTAGTCAAAAGGACTAAATTGTAAAAAGTACAAAAGTTGAGTTCTACATGTTAGAAGTGTCCAATTGTTATGAAATTTTAAATTGGAGGTCCTTTTATGGTAAATAGACCATTGGTTAAGTTGGTAGACAAAAATGGACATGAGATAAGTGAAATAGGAAATTTTTAAGTTAGGGGCAATTTGGTAATCTAGTAATTAAAATGAATTAAAAGGGAAAAAGATGGCAAAAATCATCATCTTCTTCATTAGGACGAAATCAGCAAGGGGGGAAGCCATAGTTAGGGTTTTCAAGCTTCCAAGATCCATAGTAAGTGATCCCAAGCCCCGTTTTTAATGTTCTTTACGTTTTTGGAGTCCCGGTAGCTTAATTTAGCTTATTCTAGCAATAATTTAACCTAGGGTTTATATTTGGAAAAATACCCATAGGTGAAAAGTGTTTATTTTGATGTTTTATGATAGAATATGAAGCTAGAAATTATGTTAAACAACTTTTGCTAGCCGATTTTAAGCGAAAACGAGTAAAACGACATAATCGGTAAAAATCCCTAATGTACATAAGTGTTAGAGTGAGAATTTGATGTTGCCATAGAAGGGAAAAATGTTCAGCATGTTATAAAACATAAGAATAAGAGATGAAGTTTAATTTCCGAGCCTTGGGGCAAAAATGTAATTAAGCAAAAGTTTAGGGGCAAAATCGTAATTTTGACAAAGTTAGAGTCGAGGGCTGTTTTGATAAATGTGAGTATTAAATAAGTTAAATTTGCTATTTTAGATCAAGAAGAACGAAACTCGAGGCTAGACAAAGGAAAGAATAAAGTTGAAGGCTAAGTTGGTGAATTTGGCTATATTTGGCACCGAGGTAAGTTTACTGTAAATAAATACAATATTTCAATAATTATTATTAATATTGTTATTTTCCAGCAATTATGCATTTATTTTATGAATTTATTTAATGATGATCCAAGTATAAAATGATAAAGAATTAATATTAAAAAGTCCCGTTGATACATAATGATGGTACTGGATACGAATGTCATGACATTTGGGTAAAGAGGTCCCATGTAAGACCATGTCTGGGACATGGCATTGGCACCGAGATGAGAGGTCCCATATAAGACCATGTCTGGGACATGGCGTTGGCACCGAATGAGAGGTCCCATGTAAGACCATGTCTAGGACATGGCGTTGGCACCGAGATGAGAGGTCCCCCGTAAGACCATGTCTGGGACATGGCATGGGCACCGATATGAGAACATCCCATGTAAGACCATGTCTGGGATATGGCTTTGGCATGTTATTATCAGAGGAGACTCGAGTATCCTTATTATTCCAATGTAGCTCAACGGGCTAGTAAACGAATTATGTTCATGAAAGTTCAGTTAAAAGCATGAATGGCAAGCTCAGGTAAGTTATAAGAGTTAAGAACTTATTATATTATCAATTGATATTCAACGATGCAGCAAGAAAGAGTAAGTTATGCATACGAGTATACTAAGTAAACAAGTAAGAGAACTAGAATGAGATTAACTAAAGAGTAAACTAGAGATATAGACATTTGAGCTTAATTATTTGTGTTTAATGTTGTTATTTATTTGCTAGTAAACTTACTAAGCTTAATGCTTACTTCTTTTATTTCTCTTTCTCTTATAGTATTGTAAAGCTACTTTCGAGGACTTAAAAACGTCGGAGATCGTTCACACTATCAACGACTACAACTCGGTATTTTATGGAGAACAATGTTTAAGTTATGGCATGTATAGGGACTTAATTATTTTGAATGTTTGTATATATGGTTTTGCTAAAGGATGTTATGTTAGTATTTGATGGTGAAAGGTTGTTAAAATGGCTAAGAAAGAAGGTGTTTGTTATTGTATAAGTTAGGTGATAAATCTTGCATGGAAATCATAAAAGGAGTAAAATTTTGCAAAGAAACAGAATCAGGCAGCACAGTGACGTGATTTTGAAAAATCACCAAGGGTAGTATAAAATGAATTAGAAGGTGTATGATATATAGAATGAAATCTTATTGAGTCTATTTTCATGGAAAAATATCAAATTAACAAAATAAATTATAAATTTTGAGATATGTGGATTTTGGTGAAACAGGTTCAGAACAGTTTTTGAGTCCCCTGTTCCGAGTTTAGAAAATCACTAAAAATTGTACAAAAATAGTTATGGGTTGTAATTTACATATCTAAAATCCTTATTGAGTCTATTTTCTGTAAAAACAAGTGGGAACACTATATGATAATCATACTAGGAGAAAATTTATTTTTAGTGTCAAGGGGTCAGAGCAGTCGAGTGGTGAAACAGGGGAAACTTTAACTAATAAACTGTACTAATTGGCTGCACAAAAAATTCTAAAATTTTTATGGTAGGAATATATATGAGTCTAGTTTCAGGGAAATTTTACGGAATTAAATTTCGAGTTCTGTAGCTCAATTTATAATCGATTTAGTAACTGCTGTGCGATTGGACAGATTGCTGTAAATAGTGAATTTAATTTTTTAAAGTAACTTTTTATGCTTCGAATTAGTAAAGTAAGCTAAGTAATGCCTCGTGCTCGACTCCGGCAACGGTCTCGGGTAAGGGGTGTTACAATAAAGTTATCATTTTATATTCTACCCCATAAGAGCTTTACAATGGGATATCATATGCTCAAAATGGTTGAGTGATGAATGAGAAATTGATGCTTAAAGTAAGCTACTTGTGAATTATGTTGAGGAAAATAAAAAGCATTAAGCCCACATTGATTGGGTATCAAGTGTGGAACTTGTATATATATGTAAACCAACTTGATGGTTATTGAATAACTAAACTAATGCTTTCCCTCATCCACTTAGGTTGGGGGTGCAACTGCACTACATGAGCAACGTGAAATGTTCAAACTGATTGGGTCCTTCTAGGCTTGCATATATTTTAACCCAATACGTTTTTATTTCTTTTCCTCAGCAAAGTATTCAAATTTAGAATTAAAAGGTCAGTATTAATGTTCTTTAATTCAAACGTTAATTTGGATTTAATGGCCTTAATTCATGATGTTATAATTCTAAATTAGTCAAGGTTTCCAATAATATCTTTTTTTATACTGAAAATAATCGGAACACAGTAAGACTGAATTATGATAATTTCCTCTGAAATTTTCTCTCCCAAAAAAAATTGTTTTCCGATGATAGAAAGAAGGCAAACCTAGTTCGTTGATCACGCAGCTGCGCTACTGTGATGTTCATCCAGTTGTTGTATCTTGGGAGACAATCGTCCGACGTTTCTTTGGCGCAAAAAGAACGGCTGAATCTGTCTTTAGGATATTGTGTTCCATAGGCCTCAACTCTGAATCAATTTCCAACTGTTTACAGTAAATATTTATTTTAAATAATATTTTACTTATTATTCCTGTTTCGGTCTAGTAATTTATTTGATTTAAATTAATATACTTAAATATTTTTTTATTACTATGTATTTACTAACTACTGTGCAACAAGTAATTCACATAATTATTTTTCTTGGAATACTTACATTAAAAAATTAAAGTTACCGAAATAAAAATTATATTAAACTGAACGTATAGTTTTCGTATTATAATAATCGTCGATGTGATAGTATGGGATGTTTTGGAAGAGAACTGAGATGGCATTGAACATCGTGGAGGCGTGAAAACTCTAGTACTGCATGCCGACCTTTTATTTGGATTCGGTGCCGCCATTTGACAATCTGCACAAACACTGTGCCTCTAGTGTATGAATTTTTCACTTGTCAAATTTTCTTATTCAGCAAATTTGCCAAGTATATCTGATTATAAAATCTGACAAATTGTTAACTTTTAATCGTTAAACATATTTTATTATTTTGGTTTTCATTTTCTTAGTTACAATTCACTTTTTAATATTTTAAAAAATCGAATTTGCTAATCTAAATTAAAAAATTATTTTAATAAAAGTATTGATTAATGTTGAGGATAAACTTGATTAAACAACGAACAAATAAAGTATCAGAGAAATTGAAAAGATCGAAAAAAATAATTTACGCCAAAAAAAATCTCTCCGAAGAGGATAAAAAATTATTGATAAAGATAATTTTATTACAATGGCAAAAAAGAAGAGTACAAAAATAGAGATAAAATTAAACGCCGAAACCCGAAAAATACCCTCAAAATATAAATACAAATTTATTTGAAAGTTTATGAAAACTAATACCTAAATATGTTATGGGTTATTTTTCTAAGATAGAAAAAGAGTCTATTTATAGGCTGAATTTGTAAGTTGAATAGTATTAAAATAACCTACATTAATAAGAGTTTAATTGGAAAACTAAAAACAAGTTTAACTAGTGTAAAAAAAAAGCCAAAAAATACAAGGCATAACTCCACAATAAAAATGATAAGTTTTCAAACATTGTAACCAACATGATAATCAACATGTATTTTATAATTATTTTGAATTTTTATAAATTTTATGTTATTTTTTTAGTTTCTATATTTTTACAATTGTCTGTTTAGATGACATATAAGATAAATAAGGTTATATTATCATAAAGAATAGTGAGTTGTCAAGTGAGTTGCCACACCAACATCGTTAAAAAATAACTTTTTGTCAATATTTTTCTTAAAAACGATTTAACTTTTTTTGAAATGTTAAAACTTGAATTTAACTCAAAAAAATAAAAATTAAATTAACAAAAGATAAAAACATTATAATTTTAAAATATTGGGATGATGATTTAAAGCGACAAATAAATTACCATGAAATAAATCTTAATTTGGGTATAAATAAAGCTAGAATTTAAAAACAAAATAACATGTACATCCGCTAACAAAAGAAATTTTAAGTTGAATATTATTTAAGTAATAACAAAATAATATCAGTCTAACAAAGCTAATTTGAGATTGTAAAAATTGACAAATTACACCTCTGATCATAAAAAAAATACATATAAATGATTTGCCAATTTTAACAATGATCTAATGTAAAACCGTATCATATTTTATTATATTATAATCATGACTAAAATATTTTAAATTCATGTAAATTAACATTTTTATTGTTTTAACTAAAATGTGCCATTTTTTATTTATTTATTTTCCCACGTGTCCATTTACAGATTCAATGCTCCTTTTATCTCGTGGCTGACATGGACATTGGGTCATTTAACCGGCTACGACAAGAAAGTGACGAGCCCGGTTCTGACAACAATAACGTGTCACCGTTTTATTGGTTTTAGAATATCAGCATCTTTGACTATGCACGCAGACATGATGTTGGCTTTTTCACCTAAATAGTATAAAAAAATAAAATTAATAATTAAGATGGTATGCCCTAAGATTATTTATTAAAATGATATAGTTTTATTGGTGTCGCCTATCAAATTAGCAGCACTGAATTGAAATGTAATGTAATGATTTAAAGTATTCAAGAATTTATATGCAAATTTACTCTTTTAAGTGGCTGCTGAAAAAAAACTGAAAGGGTGCCAAACCTTAAATATAGTTAATTGTCTTCTAAGCCTTATTTATTATTTTATTTTTATTTCCCTTCAATTTACTATATTGTGTTTAAATAAGTCCTCAACCTATTTTTGTACTTAAATAAGCTCTTAACCTGTGATTTTTACTCATAAAGGCCATTTATTTTAATATTAAAGTAAATATATTTTGAATTTCAAGGTCTTATCTTAATTTTTTGTTGATGTAATAAAAAATATATACACTTTAACATTAACATAAAATCTAAAAAAGTAATTAAAATTTTCAAAAGAGTAGTTAAGAATATAATGTATTTAAGTACTCTCAAGAAATTTTAATTTTTTTTATTTAATAAACTATTCTCATCAAATTCATATAAATATAAACTGCGAATTAGTTTATATTTTTTTAAATAGTTTTACTTTGAGTAAAATATATTTACTTTAATATTAAAATAAAGGGTTTTTATGAATAAAAATATATGTTAAGAGCTTATTTAACTATAAAAATAGATTGAGGGCTTGTTTAAATACAATGTAGTGAGTTGAAGGGAATAAAAAGAAAATAATAAATAAAGAGGGCTTAAAAGACAATTAGTCATATTCAAAGTTTGGTGCCGCTGTCAAGTGGCACCCTTTCACTTTTTTTTAGCAGTCACTCAAAATGACAAATTTGCATATCAAATCATTGAATACTTTAGATCATTACATTTCAATCTGGTATTACCAATTTGACAGGCGGCACCAATAAAACTATATCATTTTGGTAAATAATCTAATAAGCATGACATTTTAGTTATTAATTTTATTTTTTGTATTATTTAAATAAAAAAAACCCATGATATTTTTCCGTAACGACCACCGAAATTAAAAGGTGATGCTGACACGTCGGTAGCAAAGTATTGACTCCAGGATTGTAGGTAAGTTATGTAAGTATATGGTGAAATGATTTAGGAGTGTGGAAGAAGACAAAACGGAGTGGAGTGGAAGAAGAAGGAAAAAAGTAAAAAGGGGGGCGGTTTCGGCGCATGCCGAGCAACTTCCTTCATCCTTATCCAACTGGACCGACGTTAACACCGAATGGTTTTGAAATTTATTTTTGGTATAAAACGAGTAAAATGATTATGAAAACAGTTCGGGTTGAAAATTCATCAATTTGGCAATGTGAAAACTATTACTTCTGGCCCCATTGAGTTTATTTGCAACCAAATCCCTAATAATTTTAACCCTTCATTTAAGGTGGTAGATCCAATTTTTCGATGTTCCAATTTAAAGTGATGAATCAAGTTTTTAAAATTAATAAAGAGGTAGATGGAAGCCTTGGTTTTTTTTTTTTTCCTTACAAAATGGATAATTGTTAGTAGTAATTCCTGTTAAGTATTAATCATTCATTTTAAGTCCTTCAATCACTTAAATAGATAGAAATTTTGTAATTTTAGTTCCTCCTAAAAATTAATTATATAATTCAATTCATTTTTAACTTTTTAAACAAAAATTCTAGTTTTATCCGTGGGGATTTAATTAACTTATTAAAAGCACCATCATAAAATTATAGTTGAACTAATATCGGTTTTTTAATAAAATTATGATTATTTATAATAATCTATTTAACAAAAAGTATAAAATATGATATTGTAATATATTTGACCCTACTGCTTTATATTGCTAATTACTATTATTTTGTTGTAAGAATTTATATTTGGTAGTTTCGACGCCCACCAATATGACATTGTAATGGATTTAAATTTAACAAAAAAATTTAACGATGTTAACAATGCTTGAAATTTACATCAATATTTTAGTTAAAACAATGTATTTAGATTAACTAATGACTTTGTAAAAGGTGCAGGGTTGTTAAAAATTAAAATATTAAAATCAAAATTTAAAATTGAACATAATATAATGACCAAGATTAAAATTTAACAATTATTATATAAATTTAAAAACTAAAAAAAATTGAAATCTTACCATTATCTAAAATTGTAAAAAAAGAAAATTAAGATGTGTGTGATTGTAAGAAAGTGTGAAGCATTCTTTTTAAATATAGTTTATAGATTTTGAAATAATGGAACATAATAACATTATTCGTGATAATCATCCATTTAAATGAATCAAACTTTATCGTAATTATTATTTTATAATTTATTTGTAAAATCCAACTATTTCGTTATTTATTTATTTATGTTCTTTCAATAAAATGTTGTAATACTCAATCGGAATTTGTAAAATTGTGTTCAACCATTTTTGTGGTAATAATTTTCCAAGTCAACAAATAAGGATTTGGTTTTATTACCAAAAAAAGGGAAAAAGAAAATACAATGGGTCACGTGTTTTGGGGATAGACATGATTCATGGTCTTTCTTTGAAACGTCATCCTATGATTAAGACACTACCACATGTTAAAACGTGCATTCACTAAGCTTTTTATGCCAAAATAATTTAATATGTACTTATTATAATTTCTAGAAAAAAAAAGGCACCACCATTTATATTTCATAATAAGTATTAAATTATTTTGTATTTGAACTATGGGAGTCGGTAACGTTCCGATCCTGCTCGTATCGGTTGGAATGCTTCGTTTCGATAAATTAGAATAATAAATTTTAGATTCTATTCCGGTATAAATTTTGGTTAGTACCAGTTGATTTTACCTATATCGCTCGGTACCAAAAATTTTTATTTTAAAATATATTTTAAATCTAAATTTTTATTATTTATTTTAGATTTGTTGAATTAAGAATTACTATATGCATAGTATGAGATTATCTTATTATTAAATTTATAGAATAATTTTTTTCTTTCTTTCTTAGTTTGATTAATCATGGATTGTATTTGTGAAGCTTATTAAACTATATTTAATATAATTAATGTATTTTTTCTGTATCTTAAAATTTAAGTATGGTGAGATTTGAACCTATGCCACCAATATTTTTAAAATATTTTCTTTGTCATTTCAACCAAAACTTTATTTTTTATGAGCATTTTATATTTGAGATTTTTAATCTCATTATTTGATGTTTTTACATACTTTTATACATATAAAAAATATTTTTCAAAAATAGCAACAAATCCAAAACAGTACATTGAAATTGACCGATATCAATACTTGCCAGTACCAATAGAAAAAAAGCACGTCTATCGATACAATATTGACTATCTTAATTTAAACGGCTAATGGGGCAAATTTAAGGGCAAGCAAGGGTTGTGGCCCTCCTAAAAAGTGAAAAATTGTCAATTCAATCTTTTCATAAATAATAAAATTATAAATTAATAAATGATAAAATTATGTTTTGACCTCTCATAAATTATAATTAAATTTTAACCCTAAAAATTCTAAATTTGCCCTCAATAGCTGAGTTGGTGTGGTTTGATTAATTACACTAAAGTAGGGATTATATAACAAAATATATACATATTTTTGTAGTTTGACGGTATATATTAAGGTCAATAATTTGTCTAAAATAAGAAGAAAGAAAGTGGCTTATAGTTGTCTTACTCCTTTAACAAAAATTGTTAAAAAAGTATAACTAATTTGATAAATAAATCTTTTAACTTTTTTCATTTATTAAGATAGGATTTTATACTTCTATTATATTTAAATAAGTCTTTAAATTTTAATTAGTACTCATATAAGTTTTTAAATTTTAAGTTACATTCAAATTATAAGTTGTTAATCTTTAATTTGTATCCAAATTAGGAGTATTCATTCAACTGGTTCAATTATTATTAAATCTGTTAACCAGTGAAATGAACAAGGGAAGAAGACACTAACCGAAGGGAGAAAGGTAAGGTGAAGGTTGGGTAAGAGATCTATTTTAGGAAGAGTTCAATAGTTGGAGGGGAGGAAGTGAGTACGTAGTGTCTATAAGCAATTTGCATGGCCCTTTTATAGTGGGGACAAGCTTAGCTACGTATCTTGAGGCACTGACATTGAAGTCTAATTTGGTACTCTTAGCAATGACAATGATGTTGTATTCTAGGATAAGACGTTTTAGAATGACTAGCAATCAATTACCCTTAGTCTCCACGTGGTCCTTATATAAATTTAGTGGAGATGCCTAACCTAAAGTTTGCCAACCTGAGGTTTGCAAATTAACCCAAAGTCTGCCATGTTGTTAGCTTAATTGAGAGACACGTATCAAGTTCTCTATGGGTACATTGTCAGGTTAGCGAGGTAAACTATGAGGTTCGTGAGGCTTGTTACATAAGGTATAACAATTGTCCCCCCCACGTGAGAGAAGGTTGTAAAGTGACCTTCGCGAGCCTGCTAAGTAAGGTCGCACTTTAGGTGCAGATGGTGAAGGTTTAGGGAGGTTCGCTTTGCAGTATTATGTATTTTATTGATGCCTTTATTTTATCTTTTGATAAGATTATTTTTGAAACTTGAAATTTGAATTTTCAATGATTGAAAGTTTTAACTTTGTTGATTTTATGGCAAGGTAAATAGGTTCATGTATGTAAAATTGTATATATTTATTGATGAAGTTTTGAAACGTGTAATGTATTACAATGTATTTATTGTATTTCCAATGAAACCGTCATTACTATTACTATTTGAATGCACATGCCAAGTTCTAATTGGAGCAACTTTTTGTATATTGGGAATGGTGCACAAGTGAGTGCATGGTAACATACTTAATATGTTTCGAGGGAGTTGAAGGGTTTTGTTTTAACTTATACATAGGGATAATGGTTTGTGGTTTATTTCATCTTTGTTTTCTGAGTTTCCTGATTTCTACATTTTTTCTCGTTTGTGCTTGTGGTGTGATTTTCTTTGGTAGGTTTCAACTGTTTTCACTTTTATTATACTATTCTTAGTTTTAATTTTACCTTTATTGAAACATGGCCCTAGGATGTTTAGTGTTCCCACTAAGAGTGAGGAATTTGAGTATTCTACATCATTAGAGGAGATGTGAAAACTGTTAGAATGCAGGATAATTACATGCTTCGATAATTTCAGATATAAGTTTGATATTGTGAAAGGGAAAAATTGATATTGTGAGATGAACAACCATAAGAGGGAAAATAGCTGACTTCTTTTACCCTTATATGTATTTGAAGCCGGTTTTCATTTGCCTCTGTACCTGGTTTTTTTTTGAAATGTTAAACTCATGTGGGTGGCTCCTAGGCAATTGGTGAGAGATTAATACATCAAGATTGAGCAAACTGTGGTGAATTTCCTTTCTATTTAGCTTGGGTAAAACCTTTCAATCAAAAATGTACTTGGGACATAAGTATAACAAAACTAAATTTTCATTAATCAAATTAATTGAAATTTAAATTCATGAACCATTAATCAAATCTAAGTTTATTAACCAAATTAAAATAATTTCAATAACTAAAATTTAAAAGCAAATCATAATAAAAATATTGCTAACTAATCAAACTAATATCAAATTGACAAATTAAAGTTCCAAACAAATAAAAAGAAAGCATGAAACCTTTTAACAAGATTAAGCTTTGTTGATAATCAAACTAACATTCAAAAATCAATCTCAATTAATTCCATTAATCAAACTTAATGAACTGATATTAGAGTTTACAAATTAGTTAAGTAGTTACAGGTACTCTAGAATTTTGTTAATAACAACTTTGCAGTTAAGCTATTATACAACAGTTAAGAAATCAAGTGTATACATGTATGTTCATCCACAGATATGAAAATAAGAATGAATTTCAGTTTGCTTGGTATTCTCTTTACCTTTCGTTGTGTTACCATAAATCTTTTCATGGTATCATTCGCCTAAGTCCTAGGCACATTCTTCCACTACCTACTATGACAAATTCAGAAGAATATGCCACTACTCCTCATGATCCACAGCCGGTTCCTTTGGCTCCACTTCCAACATCATCATTCAATGTTGATTTTGGTAAACCTCAGTTAATCTACAGCTTCCCTCGACATGATACAATTAAGTTCAATGAAAGCAATTTCATTCAATGGCAACATCATGTAAAACTGATAATTGACGGGTACGAGCTTACTGGATTTGTGAATGGAATGCTGTTGATTCCGTCGCGATTTGTACTAGACCAAGAAGAAAAGTTAGTTCTCAACTTTGAGGTTTCTTTGTTTCATCAACAAGATAAATTACTGACATTGTAGTTGTTATCCACGATTAGTAGTCCATTGTTGTTCTGTTTTATAGGTATGACTACCGCAAATAATGTTTAGAGCATTATGAATCGTCTCTTCGCTGCTGTTATTGGAGCTAAGTTATCCAGAATCAAACATGAGTTGCATTCAATTAAAAAGGTACTATGATAGTTAAAGAATATATTGCTAAAATACAGAATGTTTGTGTGTTACTTGAGGCTTTAGGGCACCATATCTTAGATTCTGAAAGAGTCGAGATAGTCATCGTAGGGCTTTCACTGGAGTTCAACTCGGTAGTTATGCTCACATCGTTCTCGTTTAAACCTCTGCCCATGAGGAAATCAGTTGATACCTTTCTAGAGTACGAAAATAGGTAGTAAAAGATGACACTAAAATCCTTGTTTCAGGCGAATTTGGTTGGATCTACGACTTTAGATCTTCTATTTTTAGGGACGGTGATGGCTATGAGAGGAGGCTATGAGGTCTCTGGTGGTCGTGGACGGAACAATCGAGGACGTATGCAGTGCCAAATCTGTGGCCATTTTGGGCATTTGACAAAGCGATGTTATTATCAGTTTGATCGTCGTTATGGTGGTCCACTAGCTTCGACTGTTTCACGGGAGCCTCCTGATCGGTCGAATTATGTTCAACCACTGCTTGGGTGTGGCGTGGTATTTAGTGCGCAGCCTGGTGCACCTACTGTTCCATGGGGCTGTGATCAAGCTTCTTTGGTGATGCGAGGGTTTAATTGGCGGCACTTTTGTAGTCCGATGCACGGGCAAAGAGAAGTGCATGGTGCTCCTTCATAGACGGCTGCACAAGAGGGTTTTTACCCTAATATAGATATTGATGGTGAGGATTGCTAAAGAGACATGTGGGTGGGCCATTTAATGGGCCAAGTGTTCATAATGTTCACTTGGGTAAGCCTGTTGCGTTTAATTCCTATAATCCTATTGGGTCCCATGTTGTAGTTGAAATAACTAGTCTACGATACAGAAAACCCCAAGTGAGGTATTTTCAAGGCCCGAATCATGATGTCAGTGTTGGGTCATTCTTTTCTAGTCGTGTCATAGGTTATTTCGAGTGTGTAAGTCTTCTATAAATTCTCGATGTTTCATGGTCTGAATATTTGAATGATAGTTAGTCTAATACGGTTACGATCGATTATAGTGTTGACTCAGGTTTTAGAGCTTATACGTTTGGTTCTGATGAGCTGTACATTCCTACACCTATTGGGAATAGTAACTCAACTTTGTGGTATCCTAACTCGGGAGCGACTCGTCATGTGTGTAAAGAGGCGTCCACCCTAAACAACTCTACTCTGTATTCAGGTACTACTCTACTTTTAATGGGTGATAGAATGTATGCTAAAATTGCATCTGTGGGTAATTCTACGTTAGATTCATAAACTAAATTGTTACATTTGTCTAACGTTTTACATGTGCCTCATATTCGTAAAAATTTGTTGTATGTCTTTCAATTTGCTCGAGAGAATAATGTTTTGAGTTTCATACTTTTTAATGTGTGGTTAAGAACATCCAAAATCAGGACATTTTGCTACGAGGCCACACACATGATGGACTTTATGGGTTTTCATTAGTTGCTTCGAATAATACTAGTGGTACTCCGTCAACACATCACGCCGTCGTACGATCGTGTTCCTCGACTGATGGTATATTTAAACTTTGGCACCGTCGTTTGGGTTATCATTTAACTCGGATTGTTCAAATTATTTTTGAAATATTGTAATGTTGTTACAAATAAAAATAATCTTGTTCATGTTTGTACTACATGTCAAAAAAGAAAGTGACATAAGTTGTTGTTTCCTAATTCAACTACTGTGTATACCGTGCCGTTTGAATTAGTTGTCTCAGACTTATGGGGACCTACAACTATTGATTGTGGTGGTAATTGGTATTATGTGTCATTTGTTAATTTTTTAGTCGTTTTACCTTGTTATTTCTCATTCAACGTAAATCTCAAGCAATTGACTGTTTTATTCAGTTTCGGAAAGTGATCAAAACACAATTTAAGAAAGACATTAAACAATTTTAAAGTGATTAGGGTAGTGAGTTTCAGTCCTTCACATCGTTGCTCGCGCAACATGGGATTATTCATTAGATTTTGTGTCCGCATACTTCGAAACAGAATGGAGTGGTTGAATAGAAACACCGGCATATTATTGAGGTCTATCTCACCCTCCTTGTTCAAGCGCACTTACCAATGCAATTCTGGGGTTATGCTTTTACTTTGCCATTCATTTTATAAATCGGTTACCCACTCCAATCTTGCAAGGTAAGACTCCATATTCGGTACTTTATGGAAAATCGCCAACCTATGATCATCTTCGCATTTTTTGTTGTTGTTTTCCATACCTTTGTCCCTTTAATAAAACATAAGTTGGAGTTTCAATCTCAACCGTGCATTTTTCTCAGATATAGTCTATATCATAAAGGCTACCAATGTCTAACGTCTGATGGGAAGGTTATCATTTCTCGACATGGTATTTTTTATGAAAGTAGGTTTCTGTATCTTGAGCATCCTTCATCATCTATCGCAACAAATGATTGTGTTACCACTTATGTTCCTCTTGTATAGTTGCAATCTCTTCTTTTTAGTTTTTCTTGTCAGAATACAGAAAATCCTGTAGCTTTACCTTGTGATTCTTCTCACTTGGATTATATTACTACTCTCTCACACATATCAGTGGTTTCTTCTAATATGGTCAATCCTTCTCCACAACTTGGAAACACCCCTTCTCCCACACCAGAGTTTTCCACCACTGTAGTAGATCCTCCTCAACCTACTGGAAATACACATCATATGGTGACACGATCTGAAGCTGGTATTTTCAAACCCAAATTTTTAGCTGTTGAAACCGCTGAACATGGACCTCGTATGATTGATGAAGCTTTTGATCATGAGGAATGGAGAGTAATGGCTCAAGCTGAGTATGATGTATTAATTCGTAATTGCAATTGGGATTTAGTTCTTTTTCCACCAGGAAAAAAGGTAATTGGTTGCAAATGGTTATTTAAAATTAAACAACATCCTGATGGCACTATTGCTCGTCGGAAGGGAAGATTAGTAGCAAAAGGCTATTCTCAGGTACCAGGGTGTGATTTTTAAGAAACTTTTAGTCTTGTTGTTAAACTAAATACCATTCAGACCATTCTATTGATTATTATGTCCCAGTAGTGGCAGCTACGGCAAGTAGATGTAAATAATACATTTCTTAATGGTGAGCTCACTGAGGAAGTCTTCATGTATCAACCTCCTAGATATGTTCAACATGATACCGATGGGCGACCTCTGGTTTGTCGATTGATGAAGGCGTTGTATGGGTTACGACAAGCTCCAAGAGAATGGTATGATAAGTTGAAACCTTATCTTCTTTCCATAGGGTTTGTCGGGTCCAAATCTGATGTTTCCTTATTTATACGTGTTACTGATGTGGCTCGTATGTATATGTTAGTATATGTTGATGATATTATCATTACAGGGAGTTTGACTCCTGATATTGACATGTTTGTTAAATAATTTCATTCTAAATTTTCCCGTAAAGACATGGAAGATGTCCATTATTTCCTAGGTGTTAAGGTCACTCGTTTGACTAACGAAACTCTTCATCTATGTCAACGCAAGTATGTACTTGACTTGCTTGACCATTGTCATCTAATTCATGCTAAGGTTGTTCATACACCTATGGTTAGCTCTTTTTTTCTGTCCAAAACTATGGGTACTCCGATTGACGATCATGGTGAATATCGTAGTCTTGTCGGTACTTTGTAATATGTCGTGCTGACTCAGCCTGACATTACTTATGTTGTGAACCGTATCTGTCAGTTCATGCATACTCCCACAGATGTTCATTTTATGGCACTCAAATGAATTTTACGCTATTTGTGTGGTACGGTTAATTAGGTCTGCTTGTCAAACCATCTGGAGGCTGTCATTGGTTGGATATGCTGATGCTAATTTGGGGTTAGACTTTGATGATTGACGGTCTACTACAGAGTACTGTATCTATTTTTGTAATAGCCCTGTCTTTTGGTGTTCTAAAAAGCAACAGGTTGTGTTTCGCTCCACCGCTGAGGCACAGTATCACGGGTTAGCGGCCGCCACTGCGGATGTTACATGGCTGATGTCTTTGTTGTGTGAACTTCAGTATCCATCTGTTGATACACCAATAATATGGTGTGATAATTCGAGTGCTGTGGCAGTAGCAGCTAATCCGATTTTACATTCAATGTTTAAATATGTCGAACTTGATTTGTTTTTTGTTTGCGAGAAAGTTATTGATAGGTCTCTTATTGTCGGAGAAGTTCCTGCTTGTGATCAAGTTGATGAGGTTCTTACTAAACTGTTGTCTGCTTCACAGTTTTGTAAACTTTGATAGCTCTTACGAGTTTTGAAGATTGGGTAGATGGGTGAATATTAGAGTTCACAAATTAGTTAAGTAGTTACAGGTACTTTAGAATTCAGTTAATAACAACTTTGCAGTTAAGCTATTATACAACAGTTAAGAAATCAAGTGTATAAATGTATGTTCTTCCACAAATATGAAAATAAGAATAAATTTCAGTTTGCTTAGTATTCTCTTTACCTTTCATTGTGTTACCACAAATCCTTTCAACTGATAACCAAATAAGCTTCTACAAGAAACTCTATCAGCTTAGTCACTCAACAAAATAAAGCATTGGCTAACCCTTATAAAAATATGGAAGGATAAACTAGCCAATAAAGAGTGACACTTAGATTCACACAGCTTTTGACAACTCCAAAGAGATCTATAATTACCAAGATTCTGGAGTAGATCAAGTATGACCATTTAACAACCTTGTACCATTCTTTTAGTTTTCTCTTAGATTCTTATTGACTTAAGCATAGAAGGGTGCTCTATTGTACAAACTTTGGTGCCCTTCAACGTGTTTTCTACCTTGCAAAAATACCAAATGACCCATTTCAACTATCCGTCGCACAGATAGACCTCAACATCCCTAGTCTAATCAACCTTAATCTTTAATTTATATCTTAATAAATTTCTTAATCTATATACATTTATATTTGGACCTTTCTTTGTTGATACGTGGGTCATCTTTTCTTTTCTAGTTTTGCATGATATAGGAAAATGATTAAATTTCAATTTTGGTCCCTATGCTACACTCAAATTTAAAATGATACAGTAGTGATTAAATTTCAATTTTAGTCTTTATAGTACATAAAAATATAATATTTAATTTTTATACTTTTATTTTTTGACATAATATAAAAACTTAAAATATATTTTAATCTTCAAATATTTATTCTATAATAAAATCCAAAAAAATAATTAACTCAGCGTGAGATGTAATAGTAACCATAGAGTACAAAAGCTTAGACACAACAAACAAAAAATTATCTTGTTGTTTATGTATAAAATTCTTTTTTTTTAATGTAAAAATAATTTATAACATACCAATCCTAAATTTTCTATGAATTTAAAAAATTTATGTACTTGTTTATGTTATTTATATAAATATATATTCTATATTATGTTTTAATTATTCTATCTCGAATTTTCGTTTTCATTGTCCAATAACATTGCTATCAAATCTTGAATTTTTTTTATATATTTTAACATCTTAATAAACTACAAATATTCAAACTAATTTCGTTTATGTTTGAACTTTGAAACATGTGATTCAACTTTAAAAAGCTCATTTAGGTGCCAATTAAAATTTAAAAGCTTATTCAAGTACCAATTATAGAATAAAGACTTGTTTAGGTATAATAAAAGTATAAAGGTATGTTTAAATAACGTGATAGAATTCAAAGATTTATTTAATATATTTCTCAATCAATATTTTTGATTTATAAATTCATTTAATAAAAATATTACAACTAGCAATATCTAAGCGGAGAACGAAGTCAGAAAATTCAAACATTAAGTAGATTCAAACATGCATCTACTATATTTTAATAAAGTTTTTTTTCTTACAAAAACATCATTCATGTTGTCATAAATTTCTCATTAAAAAAAATTACTTACAGACTATTTTAGGAATTTCTTCATAAAAAAGCTATTACTTTAAGAAGAAAAAAAATATTTTTATAATATAAACTAAAATTTCAAACATATACTAATAATGTAGTTGGTAGTTAATAAAAAAAGTCCAACTTTACGTCATTATTTTTTTTGAAATACTTTATGTCATTATCTTTAATATAAACTAAAAGAATAAAATTTTAAATCTCATTTGAATCATAAATACAATTTTCAAGAGAATATATACCACTGCGATACTAATTCAAATATGTTTTAGCTCTTAAATCATATCTGAATTCAATAAATCAATAGGTATTTAGTAAAGAAAGTTTGAAGTCATTATTTTATTTATTTATCTTTATAAACACTAATTATACTACCTAGTAATTTGTCTATGAGCAAGGTCGAGTTACAGTATGTTCGCTTTTTTTCTTTTAAGTTTTAATTCGGTGTAGGTTGATAATTTAAGGCCTTTTGAATGTCCGTTTATTTTTAATTCCTTGTAATAATATCTAATTTCACAACTACCTCTATTTTTACACTAATCACATATAAATATACAGTCTATTTAAAAAGATCTTTATTCTATTATTATTCATATATTAATAAAATATTAAATAAATTTTATATTTTATAACTAATTTTAAGTTTAAAATTAATTTTTATTATATCAATCAAGTTCGGGTGCAGTCAATATTCTTAACTAAAATCAGATGGACCACCCAGCATGCAAGAGCGAAGCTAATTTCCTTTTTCGGAATTATGCATCTTTTATTTTTGGAGGGCGGTCGTCGCCGGCACGTAAACAGGTGCACTGCGGAGTCAAAATAATAGCTCAGCTAATAGCGATGATTGGGCAAGCGAGCCGACTCGTTAGTCCGAATCCACGGTTAAACTGTCGGCTCATAACCTAAACCCTTCAAAAATAAACTAATAAAATATGGACCCTGAGAACTCCCGTCCAAAATAAATAGCGTAAGCAGTGACAAAATCACGCGCACGTGAGATGCCCACACGCACGCACTTGACTTCCACCTTCTCCACGTGTCCCTTCATGCTTTCATCACTCCATGAATTAAAACATTAAAACCTCATCACCCACGTCGATTCTAGAACCACTATCCATCTCTCTACGCCACGTGTCCCTCCCTCTTCTCCTATAAATTCCTCCCCCTCCCTTATGTTCTAAAGTTTCAAGCGCCGTCGCCACATAAAAGATAGGAGAGGAAAAAAAAAAAAGTGGTCAGGTATACCTGAAAGGTTAAAAACGTCAGAAAAAAAAATGACTGCAACGGAGTTACAGTTACGGTTACCCGCTGGCTTTCGGTTCCATCCAACGGATGAGGAACTGGTGATGCACTATCTCTGCCGTAAATGTGCGTCTCAGTCTATCGCCGTCCCTATTATCGCCGAACTCGATCTTTACAAATACGATCCTTGGGATCTTCCTGGTAATTTTTTTATCTTTTCTCTAATTTCCGTAAAACTTTTTCATTTTTCGTATGGTTTTATATTAATTTGATTTGTAATTTATAGATTTGGCGTTGTACGGTGAGAAAGAGTGGTATTTCTTTTCACCGAGAGACAGGAAATATCCGAACGGTTCAAGGCCGAACCGTGCGGCCGGGTCTGGGTACTGGAAGGCAACCGGAGCTGATAAGCCGATTGGGCAACCGAAACCGGTCGGTATTAAAAAGGCTTTGGTGTTTTACTCCGGGAAAGCTCCGAAAGGAGAGAAAACTAATTGGATTATGCATGAGTATCGATTAGCCGACGTGGACCGGTCGGTTCGCAAGAAGAACAGCCTAAGGGTACAATACAAATACACTTTCTCACCTCAATGGTTAAAATATTAGGGGTAAAGCGGTGATTTACATGCATGATAATTGTTTGGACTGGGACGTGAAGGCGAATTGACCTTACCCTACTTGAACCGCACAAAGAAAACCCTGGTCGTACACAGTGTGGTCCAGCAACATACAAAAACAGACCAAACAATTATAACTCCAATTAAATTAATAATAATAACAGTAGTTAGTTAATTAATCAAATGTTTTGTTTTTTTTTTCTTCAGTTGGACGATTGGGTGCTGTGCCGGATTTACAATAAGAAAGGTTGCATCAAAAAACAACCACCGCGAGGAAGCGTTACGAAAAAAGCTAGCGTGACGGAGATTGAGGAGAGTAAGCCGGATAATGGGACACTAGGCGTGGAGGCGTGTGGATTCCCGCCGGCAGCGACGGCGGTGGGTAACGATTACGTATATTTCGACTCGTCGGAGTCGGTCCCGAGGGTTCACACGGACTCGAGCTGTTCGGAACATACGGTGTCTCGGGAATTCATGACTGAGGTTCAAAGCGTTCCCAAATGGAAGGAAGAATTGGGGATGGCCAACAATAACGCCCTGGATTTCGCTTATAATTACTTGGATACCAATATGGATATCGGATTTGCTTCACAGATGCAGAGTAGTAATCAGCTGTCGCCATACCAGGATATATTTATGTACCTGCAGAAGCCATTTTAGAGGAGAAAATAAATTTGGGCGTTGCAATTGAAGGGATACTGTGTTTTGGCGTATCGCTGGGTAACACGAGACTGAAAGTCCATGAGTGTACCGGTGGGCGTGCGCGTAGATAAAAAGAAGCTGCTTAAACTTTGAAATTGGGAGATAGAACGGGAAAGCCGGGGGGCGGTTGTTGATTATTTGTTTATATAAAATCAGAGAGCTAAAATTTGATGATTAAAATATATTTTAGATTTTAATATTTGTATTTTCGGAATTTAATTTCTTTTTATTTTTAAAAATTTGAAATTTAAGTCTTATTATATTTATTAGTTTAACATTTTAAAATTAAAAAAATACTTAATAATTATATGATAAAATAACATTAAAAATCCTCATGCAATTTTTTTCTTAACAAACATCAATTTAAACTTGTCATTATAAAATAAATTAATATTTAAAAAAAAATTCATCAACATTTTAATTTATATTTTAAAAGTGAATGGACCAAATTGCATCAAAAACTAAAATATATGGATTAAATTTAAAGTTCAACATAATATAGAGGTCAAATAAAAAAATTGACATTTTCTTATAATGTGAAATAAAATAGCAAGGCTAATTTAAAACATATGTTAACTTTTTAACACTTTTTAATATATTCAAATAACCATTTAACAACTAAAGATTATAGAATCAAAATTATAATTAAGCATAATAAAGAGGCTAACACTTAGGTTTAGGCTATTTTACCAAAAAAAGCCTTTTTTTTAAAAAATTACCGAAATAGGCCGGTTTTTTTATTATTTACCGGAATGGGCCTTTTTCGCGAAATCGCTGCCACGTAAGCGCGATGTCAGGGTACGTGACAGGTCATCGCGTCCACGTCAGCGCGACCTGCTGACGTGGAAGGAAATCGCGTCCTTGAGGCCGTGATTTCCTTCCACGTCAGCAGCTCGCGCTGACGTGGACGCGATGTTGACGCGCGTGTGAACAGTGCCCAACGGTCAAAAAATTGACCGTTGCCCCCCCAACGGTAATTTTTTTTTTACTATATAAACCCCCTCCCCCTTTTATTTTCACAAACAAATTCACTTTAAATTCTCTTCAAAAATTCTCTCAATTTCCTTTCAAAATTCCCTCAAACTCTCAAATTCCTTCCAAAAATCCTCTCAATTTCCTTCAAAAAATCTCCAAATCCATATTAAATTTCTTTTTCCATTCAATTTCATTTTTTTAAGAAAATTTTTAAATTTTTTTAAATAATTTTAAAATTTTTAATATTTTCAACAATGGCCGGATCATTGATTCGTCTTGATAGGAATCACATATCGGTGGAGCAAATGAACATGGTAAGTATTAAATTTAAATTTTAAATTTTATTTAATATATTTTATTTATGTATTTTTAGATATTTATTAATTTATTTTTTGTTATAAAAGGCTAAAGATCGGATATTGGAATGCAATATTCGGAATATACATGCTCCTCCATCACCTTTAGTAGAGAACTACCTGCGGGAAGCGGGATTTTGGCACGTGGCGACGGTAGGCCGGGGATGCAAGTTGGAGCCGAAATTGATCAGTGCGTTGATCGAGTGGTGGAGACCCGAGACGCACACATTTCATCTTCCATGTGGAGAGTGCACTATCACTCTAGAAGATGTCCATCTGCATTTGGGATTACCGGTGGACGGGCACCTAGTGACCGGGTCTGCCCAATCTAGCAATTGGGGGGCGGTGTGCTACGAGCTTTTGGGCGCTGTTCCGGATAAAATGGATGGAGGTAAGGTGGAGATGGGTTGGTTACGTGCCACCTTCCCCGATTTGAATGAAAATTCAACCGAAATTGAAAGAATCCGATATGCTCGATCATACATTCTTCAAATAATTGGAGGCTATCTGATGGCCGACACGTCACGGAGCCGTGTACATCTAAGGTGGCTGCTAAAACTCGTTGATTTTAGAGAAGCCGGTGAATTTAGTTGGGGGTCTGCCGTCTTGGCAACATTGTATCGGGAGATGTGCGGGGCGACCAAACCGAGGAGAGCAAAAATCAGAGGATGCCTGTCATTACTGCAATCATGGGCACGGTTTCGCTTTCCATTTCTACGTCCTCGAGTGAACCACCCATATACATTCCACTCGTAACGAGGTAAATTTTATATTACATTTTGAAATTGTTATGTAGATTTTGTAAGAATAAAAGTATGCTAAAAATTTATTTAATTAGGTGGAACCATCCGGCGAGTTATCGTGGAATACCGTCTGAACTTGAAGATATACAACTTCTATTGGACCAACGGTCGGAAGCAGAAGTAAGTATTATTGCCATATTTATTTCCATACATGAACAAGTGGATTGATATTTAGTATTTACTATTTAGTATTATGTGTATAAGTAATATTTCTATCATGTTCATGTAGTTTCAATGGACACCATACGAGGATCCGGCAATCCGGGCAGTAATCCCGGAAGAGTTTTTACAAAATCCAGACGCTTGGCACGTCAAAGTGGTGTTGATCAACTATGCAACTGTGGAGCCCCACTAGACAGACAGAGTCCTACGCCAGTTTCGATTTAGACAACCGATCCCTGCGGACCCTGAGGTGTTTGACGAGCACCACAAAATCGACCTTCAGCTATTAGGTACGGATTGGCCTAGATACTGGTCAGAGTACACGGAAATGTGGCAAAATCGGAATGAATATATACCTACTCGGGAAGAAATAATCGTTCCCGAGTTAGCGTGCGTTCCAGAATACATGCCATGGTTTAGGATCCATGGGAAGCCGTATTTACTTACGTCAGAGGAGAGGCAGCGGCAAATACGTGTCGGAAGGGAAAGGCGCGGGCCTCTACATCTAAGGGGACAAGACTACGAAGGCAGCCCATCAACGAGGCCCAGACATTCACCCGGGTCATCATCAGCTGCCATGAAATCACTGTCCCCAACGAGAGCACCGACGCAGTCACCTGACGCCCCGATCCAACTGATGATACCCACGCAAGCGTCTTTCCCTATGATGCCAGGTATGTTTCCTAGCCTTTATATGTACCCTAACCCGTACATGTATCCTTTTCCGAATCCTATGGCAGGTTGGAGCCAGATGCCGGGATCAGCTCCATTTCCTGTAATGCCGAGCGGACCACCGATAACTAGGCCAGTGGCGCAAGAGGGGTCGCAAGGGGGCCCGTCATGGAGCTCTCCTTTTTACCAATCGCCAGCAACGCATGGCTTTCAAACTCCGTCGCCGTTCATGATGCAAACACCTCCACATACACTATTTTTTGAAGGTGGATCATCGTCCCAAGTCCGACAAGCAGATGTCGAACCGGAAGAACAACAATCACCACCTGAGGAAGAACAATTGCAGCCAGAAGCTAGAGGAAGACGGAATCCAGCGCGTAACCGTCGACGGCCGCCATGTGGAACCGAATCCCCCGGTCATAGACATTGATTACCGTATTAATACAATTATCATTTGATGTAATGAAATAGAAGTTTATGACGATGTAATACACATAGAAATTTTTCCGAGTTATTTTGACATTATTTGATTAAAAACCCTAACCTAACTTAATTAAAAACCCTAACCCTAATTTAATTTAATTGAAAACCCTAACCTAATTAAATTTAATTAAAAACCCTAACCTAATTTGTACACTTAATAACCCTAACCTAATTTAATTAATTAAAAACCCTAACCCTAACCTAATTTAAATAAAAACCCTAACCTAACTTACTTAAAAACCCTAACCTAACTTAATTAAAAACCCTAACCCTAATTTAATTTAATTGAAAACCCTAACCTAATTAAATTTAATTAAAAACCCTAACCTAATTTGTACACTTAAAAACCCTAACCTAATTTAATTTAAAACCCTAACCCGAACCGAAGGGAAAAAAAAAACCCTAACCGAACTTAAGGAAAAACCCTAACCCGAACCTAAGGGAAATAAAAACCCTAACCGAAGGGAAGGGAATTAAAAACCCGAACCGAAGGGAAGGGAATAAAAACCCGAACCCTAACCTAAGGGAAAGAAAAACCCTAACCGAACGGACGGAAAAACCCGAACCGAACGGAAGGAAAAACCCGAACCCGAATTTAAGGGAAGGAAAAACCCTAACCGAATTAATTCAAGGAAAAAACCCGAACCGAATTGGACACGTAAAAACCCGAACCGAAGGGAAGGGAAAACCCGAACCCGAACCGAAGGAAAGAAAAACCCTAACCTAACGGAAGGAAAAACCCGAACCCTAACCGAAGGGAAAGAAAAACCCGAACCGAAGGAAGGGAATTAAAAACCCGAACCGAAGGGAATTTAAGGAAAAACCCGAACCCGAACCGAAGGGAAAGAAAAACCCTAACCTAACTTAATTAAAAACCCGAACCCGAACCTAAGGGAAAGAAAAACCCGAACCTAATTTAATTTAAGGAAAAACCCTAACCCTAACCTAAGGGAAATAAAAACCCTAACCGAACTTACTTAAAAACCCTAACCTAACTTAATAAAAACCCTAACCCTAATTTAATTTAATTGAAAACCCTAACCTAATTAAATTTAATTAAAAACCCTAACCTAATTTGTACACTTAAAAACCCGAACCGAATTTAAGGGAAAACCCGAACCCGAACCGAAGGGAAATAAAAACCCGAACCGAACGGAAGGAAAAACCCGAACCCGAACCGAAGGGAAAGAAAAACCCGAACCGAAGGGAAAATTAAAAAACCCGAACCGAAGGGAAGGGAAGGAAAAACCCTAACCCGAACCTAAGGGAAATAAAAACCCTAACCGAACTTAAAAAAAACCCTAACCCTAAGGAATTTAATTGAAAACCCTAACCGAAGGAAATTTAATTAAAAACCCTAACCTAAGGGGTACACGAAAAACCCTAACCTAATTTAATTTAAAACCCTAACCCGAACCGAAGGGAAAGAAAAACCCTAACCGAACGGAATTAAAAACCCTAACCCTAACCTAATTAAATAAAAACCCTAACCTAATTTAATTTAATTAAAAACCCTAACCTAATTTAATTTAATTAAAAACCCTAACCCTAACCTAATTTAAAGAAAAACCCTAACCTAACTTACTTAAAAACCCTAACCTAACTTAATTAAAAACCCTAACCCTAATTTAATTTAATTGAAAACCCTAACCTAATTAAATTTAATTAAAAACCCTAACCTAATTTGTACACTTAAAAACCCTAACCTAATTTAATTTAAAACCCTAACCCTAACCGAATTTAAAGAAAAACCCTAACCTAACTTAATTAAAAACCCTAACCCTAACCTAATTTAATTTAATTAAAAACCCTAACCTAATTTAATTTAATTAAAAACCCTAACCCTAACCTAATTTAAATAAAAACCCTAACCTAACTTACTTAAAAACCCTAACCTAACTTAATTAAAAACCCTAACCCTAATTAAATTTAATTGAAAACCCTAACCTAATTAAATTTAATTGAAAAACCCTAACCTAATTTATTTTAATTGAAAACCCTAACCTAATTAAATAAAAACCCTAACCTAACTTAATTAAAAACCCTAACCCTAACCTAATTTAATTAATTAAAAACCCTAACCTAATTTAATTTAATTAAAAACCCTAACCCTAAACTAATTTAAATAAAAACCCTAACCTAACTTACTTAAAAACCCTAACCTAACTTAATAAAAACCCTAACCCTAATTAAATTTAATTAAAAACCCTAACCTAATTAAATTTAATTGAAAAACCCTAACCTAATTTATTTTAATTGAAAACCCTAACCTAATTTAATTTAATTAAAAACCCTAACCTAATTTAATTTAATTAAAATTGAAAACCCTAACCTAATTTACTTAAAAACCCTAACCTAACTTACTTAAAAACCCTAACCTAACTTAATTAAAAACCCTAACCCTAATTAAATTTAATTGAAAACCCTAACCTAATTAAATTTAATTGAAAAACCTTAACCTAATTTATTTTAATTGAAAACCCTAACCTAATTAAATTTAAATAAAAACCCTAACCTAATTATGCATAATTAAAAACCCTAACCTAACATAACTCAGCGGATTTGATAATCTTACTAACCATTTAAGAAATTGTAGTTTTACATAATCCAGGTATGTTTCGTAAAATGTTTTGACTGGTACTAACATTGTCTGAAATTGTAGTAATTTGATAATTTTACTAACAATTAATACAATTATCAATTAATAATTGAATAAAATGTAATTTTTTCTAAAATTACATTCAACTATTGCGATTAGGGCATGATCGACTTGTATGGCCTGGGTTCCTACACCATCCGCACAACTTCTGTTGGCTGGCTGTTTCTCGGATATCCATATTGTTCCGTATTCTAGTGGAGCAAGGTTGACCCTTAGGCTTCCGACGCAATTCTCTATCCGGTAACAGCTTAAAAGAAGCAAGAGATACGGGCGGCCACTTACATTCATCTGGGACCAGTGGGAAAACGTGTCTCCATATGTTGTACATGTTTTCTAATTTGTACACTTCGTCCACATAACTTAGCGGATCCAGACGGAGTTTCTGGCAGGCTGCAATAACATGAGCGCATGGATAACGAAGTGCATTGAACTTCCCACAGTCACAAGTCCTGTTTCGCAAGTGTACACGATATTGCCCGCCAACAACACCTTGGTGCGGTATGTCGAACTCCGTCACGCGAAACCATAAATTGTCTCGATCGTGACACACAGCGTGCATGATGTTTGTCCTCGCCTTCGCCTTGTTAATTTCTTCAACTACCTTACTGCACCATACATGCCCACCCTGCATCTGGCCTGCATAAGTTGCTGCTCGCTTCGGAAATAGCGCCGCCAAACGGAAATATGTCTCTCGCACAACCGCTGTTATCGGTAGATGGCGCGTTCCTTTAAGAACAGAATTTATGCATTCTGCCAGGTTCGACGTCATATGGCCATATCGTAGGCCTCCGTCGTATGCTTGTGCCCACTGTTCGAAACGTATGTTGCATAGGTAGTCCGCCCCTTCTCCGTTTTGGGAACGCAAGATTGCCAACATCTCATGGAAACGATCTTTATTCATTTCATACCCTACCAATATAAGAACATAGGTCATATTTTATACGCTTCTACCAATAAAACTAATTCCTACATTGACAAATGAAATAATACAGTTATACAGTAAATACCCATGTTGGTCACTTGTCGTCGTTCCGTCTTAGATGGATATTGCCTGTAGTAGTTCGAAGCAACGTGTCTCAGGCAATATCTATGGTGTGTACGCTGCCACAAGCTTCCCTCTCGATCAAATGCAGTTAGTACACCGGCGCCCCGATCTGAAATAACACAGATATCAGGTTGGGGGCACACATGCCTCCTTAACCTAGAGAGAAAGAAATCTCAGTCATCAGACGACTCCCCCGGTGTTATTGCATATGCAATTGGAAGAATTCTCCTACCGCCGTCTGTGCCACTGCAACCAATAGCCGATGAGTGTACCTACCAAACATGAAGGTACCGTCAATTTGAACCAACGGCTTGCAGTATGGAAATACGTCTCGGCATTGCTTAAAGGTCCAAAATAAGCGTTTGAACACTTGGCATCCACATAGCAATCGGCCGTTGTAGTACGCATGTTCCGTTTCAAGGTCTGTGACGGCACCTGGGACGTATCTCTCTACCACCTGACACCATTGCCATATTTCATTATATGAGACGTCCCACCCACTATGCATCTTCTCCAATGCCTTTTGCTTAGCTATCCAAGCCTTGCGGTAAGAGGGCGTGTACCCCATTTGGCTACGGATATTGGCAATTATCACCGGCACTGAAGTCTGAGGATCTTCTTTTAACGTGGGCAGTATCAAGCTAGCCAACATAGCTGAATCCATTTTCAGATGATCTTCTGAAACACCTACAGAGGGAGGGAGTACATTAGTTACTCGTACATTGGGCAATAAAAATAATATTCAGAGACATTCAATACTGTACCTGCAGCACATGTATGTGGGCCTTTGTACTTTTTGATCTCCCACAACCCTGTCCTCTTCCTTATCGAGGCGACGATTTTCCATGAACATGTGCCGTCTTGCACGGCACACTTCGCCTCGAACTTATCAGATTTTGATTTAACGATGTGGTAATTAACACCGTTTTTGATGCTATGCTGTTTCAAAGCACCAATAAAACTATCCTTATTGGTAAACTGATTACCAACTTCAAGTTCACCGAGATCTACCCCTGAACTTGTACGATCGCGCAACCGGTGTGGTAGATCTGGAAACTTTAACGCATCATCTGCTGACAGATCGACATTATGCATGTGGGCTGGAGGTGAGTATGCTCTGAATCGTGCATCTTCATCATCATCTGCACTCCTATCACCATCTTCACCTTCTGTTGGAATAGGCTCTGGTTCAGAAAATAATCCCACCTCTGCACCATCCGGCCCGGGCTCTCGAGGTGGATCCACATCGGAGTCATCTTCTAACCCACAATCATCTGCAGCGTACGACGTCCCCTCACGAGTTGATGTCGTAGGTAGTACGTCATCCCTTCTTCTTGGCATTTGATAACGTCCCCAATTGGACGTAGATTGCCATCTAGTAGAACTTGATACAGTTCCCCAGCTCGTATTTCCAGCGTCAAACGTCGAGCCACCGACGTACATGTCTCATCCACCGACAGAGTGTCTTGGGGGGATGTGCATTCGACACCGCTACCGAACATGGGCTGTTCCGTATTTTGTAACACGCTAACCTAGTGTCGGCTAGAGGTCGTGTAAACATCTCGAACACCGGACGGAAGTACATCAGTTGGCGACGTAAATTGTACATATAACTCAATATAAGTTGCTCCGCTAGCAAGATGAGTCTGCACCATTGCCTCTAAGCTACGAGCACCTTTTATGTCGAACGAGTCATATGTCACCGGATCAACAGAAGAACAAAATCGATACGTCATTGATAGAACTTTCATTGGCGTCGTTCTGAAGATTTTACGCCTAATTCTTTTACGGAGTTCTGTCAAATCTATGTTTTGGCTAAATGACAGTCGCACCGTATTCTCCGACAAAAAAACAACACCATTCTCGGTGTGGCAAACCTCACCATCGTAGTAAATAACAGCACTAATACGTTCACTCATTTTGAAACTCTAACTTTCTTACCCTCTCTAAAATTTTTCTGCTCTTAGTTATGCATACTAAGAACAATTTCTGCCTAATTTATAGCCTCAGCCCAAACTTGCTACTGTAGCAAAATCGCGTCCACGAGGGCGCGATTTGACACTATTTACTCAGAAACGTCAAAAAAAAATTATTTCCTACATGACCAACTGTAGCGAAATCGCGTTCTCGTGGACGTGATTTCACAATTTCTTCTCACATAGCATCCTGGTATCAACGATTTTATACTATTTGCTCAAAAAACGTCAAAAAAAATTATTTCTTACATGACCACTGTAGCGAAATCGCGTCCACGAGGGCACGATTTCTCAATTTCTTTTCAAATAGCATCCTAGTAGAAGCGATTTACCACTATTTGACCAGATACGTCAACTCAAAAAAAAGTTTCTGGGACCCCTAACCCGTAAAAAGCCTGCACCCTAAACCCTAAAAGCCAGAAAACGCAAACATAAAATCAGCCCAAAAATTGCGTCCCCGGGAACGCGCTACGTGGCAGGACCTCGCGTCCACGTCAGCGCGACCTGCTGACGTGGAAGGAAATCGCGGCCTTGAGGAAGCGATTTCCTTCCACGTCAGCAGGTCGCGCTGACGTGGACGCGAGGTCCTGTCACGTACCCTAACATCGTGCTTACGTGGCAGCGATTTCGCGAAAAATGGCCCATTCCGGTAAATAATAAAAAAACCGGCCTATTTCGGTAATTTTTAAAAAAAAAGAGCTTTTTTTGGTAAATTGCCCTTAGGTTTAACCATTTTCCCGTAATGTAAAAAAGAAAATTCAAGATAATGCATATGTGACATATAGGAAGGCCTTCATACCTTCAATTTTTTTATAGTTTTTTTTTCTAATTTTTTTATTTTACAAAATTTAAAATATTAGCTTTTTAAAAGGAAAAATATATTTTTTAAGAGAATGAAAAAATATTATTTCTTTTTTAAATTAAATTATGTTTATAAAATGTATATTTATAAGAATTGATCTAGCAAATCGCCCTTTGGTTGAAATAGAAAAATTAGAAATTTTGGAGACTGGCTTTCTAGGTTGAAGTTCAAGTGTGAGTATTTTTTTCTTCTTCTAAATTTATTTTGTTTTTAAATTGATTTTATAAATTTTATATAAAATGATAAAAAAAATCTTCATAATTATATTTTTTATTTTGTAAAAATAATAAATTTTTAATTATTTTTATTTGAATTGATATTCAATTAACTCAGTACACCAATTGAGTTAAGCATTTAAATATTATTATATTATAATACACCCATGATGTAAATGAAAAAGAAATTATATATAAAATGTATTTATAAAAAATTGCATAAAAAAACAAATGAGGTTTTGGTTAAAATAATAAAATTAAAATATCAAATATCATAGCATTTTGGGTTCAAATCTCATTATGTGTAATGTTTTAATTTTATATATAAATATAAAAATCCAAAAAAATCTCATGGCATATTTGTTGTTTTATAAAATGATTTGGTATTTAATAATTTTCTGAGTTAGAATCTAGTTAATAGGTGACACCATATGGGGTGAGATCTACTTACACTGGTGTATAACTAAAGTGACTTTACACCATTCCATAACTTGTTTTAATATTTATATTTAACAATTCAACTGTCATATTTTATACTCTATTCGTGGTTCATGCATATCAAGATTGAAATAAATTAAAAATATTTAACTACTTGTTATGTAAAAAAGTCCAACTATTATATATATATAAATATCTTAATGAATTTAACAATTGAATTGTTCAAATATTATTCAAGTTATGGGAAGATGTAAAACTATTTAAGGTTTACACTGGTAATTAAAATTTGGTGTTAATATTTTATGAAAATTGAGAAGACATTGTTAAATCTATTGTTAAACATTGATTTAAAAATAGTAATTCAAGAATTTAGATGTAAAAGCAAAAATTAACAAAAATAAATAATTTAATAATATATAAAAATTAGTAAAAATCAATAAATTAATCATTTATATGTAATTCCTTTCAACAAAATTTATCTTTTTATAAAATAAAATGATACAATCGACAATCAAATTATAAGCATGGATTTTGCGTAAGTAAAAAATTAATAACATTATTATATCCGAAATCAAATTTTAGTAGCAATAAAACAAAGTAAAAATTGTTGTACATACATACATTCATTCAATTATATATTATATAAAAGGAATTTAAAAGCAAATTAAACACAGTGATGCATCTTTCAAATATTGCAAAATCTTGTATCTAAATTCCACAAGAACACATCAAGGTTTCTAGCAACATCTATATGTGAACAAAAATTACTATTTCCTTTTTGTATTTGCCATTAATACATTTACATTTTTATACCTTGTATTACCCAACAAATATATGTATTCCCAACATACTTTTTACCCTACCTTTTACAACTCTTTTTTGATATCAGAGCTCTCGGTTGCGCACCCGAACATTGCTCTCACCCGAACCTTGTGTTTTAGGATGATTCTCTTCTAAAATACCAAAATTTGCAGCATATGGTTGTTGAATATCTTCTTTGTAATTACTGTCCAAACTGTTACTGCCAGAAAGAAAAAGGGTAAGAAAATGATGAATGCAATTATAAGTGAATGCTAAGAGAATGAAAGGGTTTCAGGATTACGGAAGCCTGTTGCAGTCTGCCGATATCCAACCAATCCGCTGCTTCTCATTGTCGTAGACCACCATTTTGCCTATCAACGAGATGTCTGAGGAGAAAAAACAACGAATGAGGAAGAGTTAGATAACAAAGAACCACGAAAATGGTGGAAACGATTCTTAATGTTATTTATCACCTCCGATTACGTTCAAGTCTCCCAACCCTGCTTCCGTGCCATTCAAGATTCCAAAGCAAGCATTGCCATCTTCCTGACAACGGAAAAGCATGTTAGAAGTGTTGTTGTAACTGTGTCCACAAATATCATTTTGTTGGAGAACCAGGGATCTGCTTACCGTGACAATAAGATACGCTTCCGGCTGTAACTCTAGCTGAATATTCTGGGTGTCTTTAAACTTCAGTGTCAAGGTGCTGAAATAGTTCTTGACATCATGAACAGATTTGAAAGGTTTCGTTCCTTTCCAGCAGATCGGTAGAGCTTTATCCTGCACTGTGTCCAACGGCTTCTTGGTTAAGCCTTTCCTTACCTGAGACATGAAATACGAGATCAGTTCCTTAAGAAAAGCTTAAAGATTACTCTCAATGGGAACACTCCCACTCGTTTACTTACCAGAGTGAGCACTCCTTCGTAAACTTGGTAGCCAAAGTAAGTGTACGAACTCCCACTGTCAAATACTACTTTAAGGTCCTTTATACCAGTCGGCTTTCCATCAAAGAAGACTTCTGCTGGACTTGACAAATAATGTTTACTGAAACAAAATGATCAATGAAACAGAGATGAGAAAACAAATGTTAAGGGTACAAGGAGTGGCTGGAACTTAATAGTACTTACGAGTTGGCCGATACAGGCATCCAAGACATTCCAGAAGGGACGAGATCATCTCCTAGGAACAAAAATCCTCCACCTTTCCCACTTAAACAATGGCCTAATACATTTCTTGTGAGATCAAAGCTTCGCAGCTGTGACAATATGCTTGCTTTGCCATTGCTAAGCCCAAGGACTCCAGCTGCTTGAGGATCGTATGGGCCAGGATTTTTCAGATCATAAGCACATCTGTTGAAAAAGGATAAGAAAATACGATATTGGTTATAAGGAAATAAGCTCTTCCGCAGCCATTTCAACATATCAGGAAATTATATTCATTATGGTTTAGGTTCCTTGTCGAGGTAAAGAGCAAAAAATACACACCCGAAAGTCAATGGGAGATGAATAAGAGAACCATTCATAAATCTAAGAGAAAAGACATCAGCGACCACCACACCAAGAACTGAACCATGATCAACGTAGTCAATCTCAAAGTCACATTGGTCATCCGGTTTCTCGCAGTGAGGACTTTCAGGGAAGTGAACCACGCCGCAGGAAGGATGCTCACAGCTTACAAGGATGTGTTTTTGGGGCTTGTAAAGATGATCGATTGGCTACAGAGACAAAGACATAGCAAGATATAATTCAGGACATGATAGGATTCAACATCTATCGAAAATTTTACCTTGGTGCAACCAGTGCAAGGCGCATCGCATTGGACCCATGTGAGGTCACTGCCAGTATCAATATCGAACTCGAAAACCTTGGGTGGATTGCCTATGGACAGTGATATAGAATAGTACCTGCACAAAAGCATGATTTTCAATCATTTGAGACAATGGCAAAACAATAGCACTAAAGATTCAGGAGACAAACAGAGGAACTATATTTCAATGAAACTACACCCTCATAGACCCTAAGATAAAAAACCCAAGGAAATTTTTCAAGAATTTCTTCCAAAATAATCTCTAAAAAGAGACCAATTTATTGCCAAATTAATATACAAGACTCAGAAGAACATGTACATATAAAGCCAAACATGCACAAAAATTAAAGCTTCAAGAAACCTAATTCAAAGAAAGAGCTTACCCAAGAACTAATCAAGTTGATCAAATGGTACTAAGATTTCTCAGTAGAAAACAAAGACTGAGAAGAAAAACCAATAAAGAATCTCATTCATGCAATAAAACAAACAATTATCAGACTTAAAAAATATTTAAAAGAAACCCAAAGATCGAGCGAAGCAAACATAAACAAATTTCACATGTAAAAGAAAATGAGAACGTACCCAAGAGGATAAACATTCCCAGTGACAGGAAAAAGAAAAGATGAATGAAACCCATTATGAGGCTTAAGATGGGTTGACTTTTTATTATTGGGTTGCTGACTGGCAGCCGAGAAACACCCTGGAAAATTTACAAGAAACAACATCATGAACATCATCATCAGTGCCACTGTTGCTTTGCTTTTCTTTACATCCATCTTTTTTTAAAACTTGGACAGAAAGTTGGATTCTTGGGAATCTAACAAGCTAAAAAGGTCAAAGAGAGCAAAAAAAAAAAAAGAAAGCAAAAGGGCGTTTTGTTCGGATTAAGAAAGGGGATTTTTGTGAAGGAAAGGATTTAGGAAACAGCTAAAAAAGGAATTTAATTTCTGGGTTTTAAGTGAATTTATAAATGTGAGTTTGCAGCTTCCTACAGCCTCCACGTTTCATTTTTGCAGATTAAATATTTGTGTTTTTAGTCAGACATATTTTCGGAACTTTGTGGAAAATATGCACTGTTTTATGGAAAAGCCAATTATTATTATTATGATTATTATAAGAGTGATTGATAAAAAAAATATAAAATTCAAATATTTTGTTTTAGATTGGCGTGAAAGATTGATGTAAATATATGTTAAATGTAAATATATTTAATTTTTTAAGTTCATAAAAATATCACAAAATATATTAATCATTAATATTTTTTAATATCGCAATGATGTCTTTTTATTAATAATAAATAAAAATAAAAACTGACTATTGGAATATGTATCAAATGTGTATTGTTTTGAAAGTTTTTTTCACACATTCAATGAACAGTTAAAAAGGTATATTACTAACTTCGTAAATCCAAGAATTTAAGTATGATCCCAAATAATTTTATTTTTCTCTTGTAATTATAAAAAAATACAAAAAAAAGTAAATAATAAAAATTATTAAAACTATGAAAAGAGTCATAAAAATTAATGGCTAAAAAATTAATAGTGTTGTAAAGAAAGAATAATTTTTTAGCTGAAAAGAAAATCAAAATGAAATAGTGAATACTTGAGTCTTGATAGGGTTTTCTTTCTTAGAACGTGTCCTTTTTTAAAAGAAAAATATTTTTAATATTATAGAATTATCGTTTATATTTTGATTTATTATTTTTGAAAGTAATTTAGTAAATTAATTCATGACATCATATATTTCTGATAATTACTCAATTTCTTGTAAATGACCAAACTGTAAAGAAATCATGGAAATAAGAGAGGCTTCTATTACTAAACAAACACTATGTACCATCCGGCCTCTGCTAAATGAAGAAGCTATGTATTTTTTTTTTTTACTGCATTTTATTTAGGTTTTTTTTTTCTTCCAAACAAGTTCCTGTAGCATATTACAAGAGAAAAAGATTCAAAATGAGCCAAACTTGCGATTACAATCCGCATTAGCCCATCCTATCATCTGATTCTCGTTGTCGTATATCACCAGTTTGCCTTGCAATGAAATATCTGCACAGCACAAACAACCCAATGTTCATATATTCCAAGTAACATGAATATATATACACATACACGCTCTTATTACCTCCAATCACATTGGTAGTTCCTAGTCCGGCTTCGGCGCCATTCAGAATTCCAAGGCAAACATTTCCTTGTTCCTGAGAAGCATGAACTTGTTAAATTGGATTCTATGGATTTATTATCTTACTTCCGGTAAGTTTGACCGTTTGCAGGGGGTTTTTCAGATACTTACAGTGACAATGAGATAATTTTCAGGTGGTAGCTGTAGCTGAACGTTACTTGAGCCTTTAAAACTCAATGCAAAGGTGCTGAAATAGTTCCGAGCATCTCGCATGGATTTGAAAGGCTTAGTGCCTTTCCAGCAGATCGGTAGAGCTTTATCTTTCACATCATGTAGTTGCTTTCCACTGAGATCTTTCCTTATCTGAAAAATGAAGCGACCAATCAAATTCCCTTAATGTGTTTGCATTCATAAGGTTTTATGCATTGATGTTTGTTGATGTCTCACCAGATTAAGTACGGTTTCATAAACTTTTAAATTCAAGTAAGTGTAAGTGGAACCAGTATCGAAGATAACGTTAACGCCTTTAATGCCAGTAGGCTTCCCACCGAAAAGAAGTTCTGCCGGACCGGATGAATAATGTTTACTGAAATGAAAATCAAGAAGAAAGAAACATATGTTAAGAGGCAATAAGAAAGAACCAGTATATTGATTCATTGTGCTTACTAGAACCAGTATATTGATTCATTGTGCTTACTCAGAGGAACTTTGTAACATCCGTGTCCAAGTCATTCCCGATTTTGGGACGAAATCAGCCCCAAAGAACAAAAACCCTCTATTATCACCGAGGCAATGGCCAAACACATTTTTGGTTACACCCATGCTACTCAATTGTGATGAGATGCTTGCTTTACTTTTGCCAAGCCCGAGGACTCCGGCAGTAGGAGTTGGAGGGTGAAGACCACGGTTTTGAAGACGATGTCCACACCTATGAATGAGGGGAAAAAAACACAGATGGTTGAAATCACTTCCAGAATTCATAAATGAGAGGAAGAGTTCGAAATTACTACCCGAAGGCCAAATGAGGTTTAGAAAGGGTGCCATTGACAAGTCGTAGGGGAAAGGTGTCTAAGACAATGAAACCAAGAACTGAACCATGATCAGCATACTGAACTTGAAAGCAACATTTTTCATTAGGGTTCTTGCATTGAGGTGGATTGGGAGAGTTAACTGCAAGACATATGGGGTCCTTGCAGTCCACAAAGTTGTTCTTAGACGGATTGTAAAGTTGATCACGAGGCTGCAAATCATGAAGATCAAAGGCATTAATCATCATAAGAACCTAGCAGTGCATATCATTATATTTTGAGTGAGAAAGTTTACCAAGGTGCAACCAGTACAAGGAGCATCACATTGGACCCAAGTGAGGTCACTGCCAGTATCAATATCAAGTTGAAATGGCTTAGGTGGGTTGCCTATACCAATTGTCACAGAATAATACCTGATGATTGATAGAAACACAAATTCCATGAAGTTCAATATTGTACTCTACAAAAAGAGCAAATTCAAGCCCAAATTATGATGAACAATCAAATTTCAAAACAATTAGAAACCCAAGAAAGCTATCAACTTATAATGGGGAATTGGTGATTTGGCCAAAGAATTCAACTTGGAAAAACAAAGGATCCAAAATGACAAATATTTAAACAAAATTAACCAACATATTTATCAGATGATCAAATTCAGAACAAAAGCAGCATATTGATGAAACTAACAAAATAAATAAACTTGGAAAGATCCAAGAAACTAGAGAAAACCAACATTTCAAGAGAACAAAAAATTTACAATAATTAAAAAAAGAAAGCAGTACCCAAGAGGATAGACATTGCCAGAAACAGGAAGAAAAACAGAGGAGCGAACACCGGCCCTAGGATGGATTGAGGTAGGCTTCCTAGGAGGTTGACCTTGACCGATTGCTGCAAGACAGCCGTGAAGAGATGCAGAAAGAACCTGAAAGATCAACACCATGATCATCAATGACACTCTTCTTCTCTCTTTCATTTTCTGATCAGCCATTTCAGCTATAGAATCGAAAAAAAATCGCAAAATATAAAAGAAAAGAAAGAATGGAATTTTGGGAATCAGAGACGAAAAGGGTACTTAAAAAACCATTGAAAAGTCTGGAAGAACTTGGCCAGGAAGGTGTGAAAGATGACTGCTTGGGCTCCTTTGACTTTTTACGCGCGCTCTTTTCAATTTCTTTTTTTTTTTTGAAATAAAAAATTATTAATATTGTAAGAAAATGGAAAATGAGAGAGGATTTAGAAAGGGGAATGGAATCTTTAGGGATTTGGTAGCTTCAATTCAATTCAACTACTATGCCTTACGCGTTTCTCCACGCGGAAAGCTTAAGATGAAAAAATTAAGGGATTTTGTAACTGGAAAATTTTTATTCCTACAATGGTGAGAAAATAAAATAAAATTGATTTCAATAATAGTGTTTTTATTCTATTTTTATTAAATTGGCTTTAATTTTATTTAATTATTAATTAAGTTTATATTAATTTGATATTTAAATTATATCTAAAAGTGACACTTAAACTATACTCATTATCTAAATTATTCCAACGGTAAAAAAAAAATTATTAGTTAATCATTTTGTCATACGTGACATTTTTAAATTAAAACTAAAATTAAAATTAAATTATAAAAATTAATTTTAATTACATTAAAACTTTTATTTTTTTACGCACCTTCATTCCTCACATTCTTTCTTCTCTTTTAATCTATTCTTTTTAATTGTTAGGTAATTGTTTTTTACAATCCTCTTACCAAAATTTTCTTCTCAACTTCTTTTTGGTATCTGGATTTCATGATTTATATAAGTTTTTTTTATTATAGAGGTTGGCACAATATTAATTATTTTATGCAAAGTATGTAAAAAAGAATAAAGGAAATTATTTTAAGAAAAACAATACATAGGTTTTGATCGGGATGAGAAATGAATTAAAATCGAGATTTAAAAACAAAAAAGAAACTCGTAAGATCTAGGTTTTGTCACCAAAAACTAGGTTTTGATGAAATTTTTTATTGGTTCTTAAATTTTCTATCACCGAAGTTCTTAGGTGAAAAAAAAAAGAAAAAAAGAATGTGTTTATAAGTTTTTTTTTTAAAAGCTTAAGGAAATATTATTGAAACTTTTTGGATTTTTTTAGTTAAAATTGTCACGTGTCACAAGATGATTGGTTAAGAAAATTTTTTTAATGGTTCGAGTAATTTGGATAACGGAGTATAGTTTAGGTACACTACCTTGGGCAACAGAAAATAGTTTAGGTATCACTTGTGACAAAAAAAAAAGTTTAGGTACTAACTAGGGAAAAATAGTATAGTCTAGGTACCACTTATGACCAAAAATGGGGGTAAACTAGAGGTGTTCATGGGCCGGGTGGCCCGGCCCGACAGCCCGTCCGAAATATAGGAGGGTTCGGGTAAAAATATAGGCCCGAAATATGGGTTTGGGCAAAAAAAGAGGCCCGTTTAGAAAATAGTCCGGGCCTCGGGCACCACTTTTTTGGCCCGGGCCTGGCCCGAATATAATAAATATATATTTTTATTTTTTAATTTTAAAATACTTTTTTTTATTTTTTAATTTTTAAAATAAATTTTTGGTGTTTATTAAAAAAATGGGCCAGACCGGGCTCGGACTTAAGAATTTTTCTCGGGCTGGGCCTGGACAAAATTTCAGGCCCGAGCCTAGGACGCGGGCCGAAATTTTTTTTGGGGCTCAGCCCGAACCCGGCCCGGCCCTGCCCTGCCCATGAACACCTCTAGGGTAAACTACGCCCAATATCACTAAACTATTAGTAATTTTACATTTTGGTCACTCAACTTCAAAAAGTTACAAAATGGTCATTGAACTATTTGAAAGTTTTCATTTAAGTCATTGAACTATTTTGAAAGTTTTTTATTTATTTATTTAAATCACTAAGCATTTAAGCTTTTTTTTAAAGCCTAGCTAGCGAGCACCAGGTAAGATTAGATGATCGATACGATAGATCAATACCATTGACGAGTTTAGAAATATACCTTAGATCCAAGTTGATTTGATAGTCAGTGGAGATCGGAGAATTAAACTATTTGGATTTTAGTTCACATATTTGTGACGTTTAAAGCTGTTTTATGAAATAAACTGAATTGTAGAAGAGAAAGGGGAATTAGAACTTTCGATTGGTGTAGGCAATACGAACAGAGAAGGCCATACGACAACGATTTTAACAACTCAATTGTTTAAATGTAAACTTTCGAACATTTGAGTGACCATTTTACAACCTTTTGAAGTTGAATGAACAAAACATAAACTTACTAATAGTTTAGTAACTTTGAGTGTAGTTTACCTACAAAAAATTTAGGTACCAATTTGAAAAAAAATATAGTTTAAATATCGAATTATGATTTAAGCAATTATTTAAAGTGAAATGAATTTATTTTTAGTTAGCTTTTTTTTCTTTTATAATATAAACATGAAAAACTGGACAACAAAATTTTAAAATTTTAAAATTTTATAATATAATATAAAATATTATGCACTTAAGCTTGTTTAAATCGATGTACTTCAAGTTATTGCAACAACAGTGTTAATTAAATTAAGATTTAATCAATTCATTCAAGTTATATTTGACTATAAATTTTAGTTGATTTAAAGTGTCTCTTCAAATAGATAGTGAGATTAAAAATAATGGTGGCAGTGAAATTAATTATTATAACGGTAAGATTAAATTCAATGTGTGTTTTAATTTAGACGTACATGAGGTGAGAATAAAAAATTGACAATTAAAAACATTAAATTATGTATGCAAAACAAATACTTGAAAATTACATATCATATCATATATACAGGTATATTATATTACAAGGTTCTATATAAAAATAATAATAAACAAGCATACTCACATTACAATATTTTTTTTTTTTTTTTTACACTCGATACTTCTATTTGAAGCACTTATTTTTAATTTGGATAAATTACTGTTTTGCTCCATGCCTTTTAAATTATATTATAAATTACTTTAAACATTACTTAATTATTACATGTATATTAAACTTTATTGTTATTGTTTTTATGATTTTTTTTTTTTTGGTTATTGTTATTGTTTCCATCCCTCATAATATTATTATTATTTTGAACATGCTACTAAAGAAGAAGCCGTGAGGCACGTAGAAGCCTTCGCCATCCTTGATTAAATACAGAAATTATATTTTTGTTCACTTTCAAAATTTAATAATATAATTTGAATCTTTTAGTATAAAAATTTTAACTTTAGATCTTAAAAATATTATTAGATTATGATACCTCCATAGGTGAAAACCTTCTTGTAATATATATAAATAATATAAAAATTAAATATAATTTTGATTGAAATAATAAAATTGAATTAATAAAAAATATTATGGTTTGGGTTCAAATCCCTAATATTCCCACTATATATATTTATTTATTTTTATCAAATACAAAAAAATATAAATACCCTCAAAATCATATTTGTTACTTTATAAAAGAAAAGAATTTTTGATAATTTTTTAACTAAGTTGAGACTTGATTAATTCAGTCAATCTATATAAATAATTTTAATACTAATACAAATTTTCACCTACCTATAAATAATCAAATGCAAGTATAAAAATATAAGATAAAAATAATACAAACACGAATATGTTAATAATTTTATATAAATGATAAATTTGTTAAATTTTATATAAATATATAAAACATTAAATTCAATCATATTCATAATCAGATCAGTGATTGAATTGGTCAAACTATAGGTTCATCACTTCAACCTGTCTATTCGATTCAATTAAAAAATTATTTAAAAAATTCATAAAAAATAAAAATAAAAATTCTATTCAACTGGTCCGTATCGATTCTAGAGTTAACTGTTTCAATGTCCTTCTTTGAACGGTATTCTGACCGATTCTCGATCCAACTAATTTGATCGACCATTTTGTTTCAATTCAAACAACCTCGATATATGTAACACTCCAAACCCGGCCTAGACGTTATGACCGAATTATGAAGGTTACAATGATACCCAAAGCTTTGATCATTTTGATTTTAACAAAAAGCATTTGTCACAATGATACCCAAAGTATTTTGAAATATTTGCTTATATAATTAGTTATTTGAAACCATTTTGCCATAGTTCCTTATTTCGTAAAACACTAAGTTCCGATTATATATGTAGCGAAAAGATCTCTTAGAATTATTATTTTTGGAAAACATTAAAGTTAACAAATCGTTCGACTTGTTCAGTCGATCATAAATCATGCCAACTTATCAAAAATAACCATCTAAAAGAATATTTTGCAAAACCCAAAACGAAAGTAAATGTCCCCAAATTAAACAGTTTAAAAAGTCCATAAAGTCTGAAATAAAGTTCCAAAACTAAATTAAAGTTCAAATAACCAAACCGAGCTCTGAGATTGCAGGCAAATCCTAAGTCTGAGGATTACCTGAAAAATGGTAAATTAACAAAGTGAGCTAGAAGTCCAGTGAGTGCATTGACCCATATACAGAAATCATACAGAACATGCTTATATTCAAATATCAGAATAACATATTAGAACATAACAATCTTACCCCCTCCGCTACACATCATCTTCGTCCAACCTATCACACCAATTAGGACTACAAAAGCCCATCTATCCATCAGACCATGTTGTTGTCGCATGCCACTCAGAAATTATGCAGCTGAGCTACCAGATAGATATTGCGGATATACCACCAGAAATGCAGTAATACTACCAAAATCACACTTCCTCCAGCAAATATCCTATCCCACCCCAATGTACATGCATTATCATACTAATATCTCATGCAACGTATAATATTATCGAAATAGAAATATGACATGTTTATCAGTGTCATTAATACAAGCTTATCACAAAACTTAAACGGAGTTACTTGTCACAACCATGCTTACTAACATACAATTACATAAAATTATAGTCTTCTATACTTACAGAGTACTTAAAGATTTGATTTTAAAACCTTATCCCCAGCCCAAAATGGTCCCCACAAATAGACCACAATGGGCCTACACGACCCAACAAGCCAGACCGTGTAGTCCACACACCCTATCTCATTTTCACGTGTAATCGCACACACCAGTGTGCTCTACACGACCTGGCACATGGCCAACTATATACCCGTGTGGTGCATACGGCCTACTACATAGCCATGTGGCATATGCTGCAGTTCAAAAACAAATTAATTTTCCAAATTTTTCAAGTTTTAAATCGATGTTTTTGGGTTAGAAACACACACTTGATGCTACTGTAATATTGACACTAACACAACAATGAGATCCTGAACACAACGTACACATCTAGGATTAATAAAAACTCTAATATGAAATCAAGACACGAATTCAACGCTTAACACCAAAAATTCAATCCCTATGATTGATGTTTCGCCACTCACCTTAAGGAAAACAACAACTTTAACCCGTAATTAATTCGTCGAGGGATCATTGAGCGTCGCACGATAATCTCCTATCAGTACATTAAAATGATCAAACAAGACACCATAACTAATTTAAGAGATCACTTACTTTTCATTAGAACAAAATAGCAAAAGTGATACTACACTACTAAAAGAAATGCCATTGTTCTTACCCGTGATATAACACCTTAACCCAACACTTCAATCCACAATGGGCAGATACACAAAATAGGGAAACGATGGTAACAAAAGATGGGAACGACAAAAAGATAAGGACAAAAGAGCTCTTACGCTGGATAAACACTAAGATGCTCATTATGCTCAGCCTTAGTATTAGAGTATACCAGAATATCATCGATAAACACTACGACGAACTGATCCAGATACAGCTAAAACATCTGATTCATAAGATCCATGAATGCAGCTGGAGCATTAGTCAAACCAAATGGCATAACTAGAAACTCATAATTACCATAACGAGTCCTAAAGGCGGTCTTATGCACATCGAAATCCTTAACCTTTAATTGATGGTACTCAGAACGGATATCAATATTTGAAAACACAGATTCCCCATGAAACTGAATAAACAATTCATCGATCCTTGGAAAGGGGTACTTATTCTTTACCGTCAACTTATTCAACTGTTGGTAATCCACATACATTCTCACGGTACCTTTTTTTCTTGACAAAAAAGCCAGTACTCCCTACGGGGACACACTAGGTCTGATGAACCCCTTATTGATAAGTTCCTAAAGTTGTACCTTTAATTTTTTAGCTCATTCGATGTCATGCGATATGGTGCGATGGACACCTTAAGCTGTCCCATGCAAAATCTCAATTTCGAGCTCAACTTTTCTATCCAGTGCTAACCCGTGCAACTCCTCAGAAAAGATATTTGAAAAACCCCTAATTGTTTGAATTCTTTTCACAGCTGAACCTACCACACTCGTGTCATACAAAAATGCCAAATACGCATCACACCCTTTTCGGACCAACTTATCGGCTACCATTGCAGATATCACATTAGAGAGGTAATCTTGAAGCTTGCCAACCATCACAACTTCCTTTCCATTCCTGACCTTTAAAGTTACCTTTTTAGAAACATAATCCAAACAGACTCGATGCTCTACCACCCAATTCATACCCAATATCAAGTCAAACTCTCTAAACGAAAACTCCATCAAATTAGTCAGAAATACAAACCTCTAAATCTCAAATGGACACCTTCTAAATACCTTATAGACTTACACTGACTGCCCTAATGGACTAACCATAAAAATCTCATTACTAGTATTCTCAGCCAAAATCCCCAAATTACTAGACACACTACTAGCAATGTATGAATGTGTAGAACTACTATCAATCAAAGCAAAATAAAAATGTGAGTGCATAGCAAACGTACCGTCTATCAAGTTAGCCATATCTCTGTCCTTGTGGCGCCTAATCGCATATACCAAAATTGGTTATCTCATCTCAGTCTGAATCACACCTCTACACGGTGCCCTCTGTCTATGACCACCTCTATTACCACAACTGAACTAACCATGACCCTTAGTAGGCTGTTGAACTGCCCTTTGAGGCTGAACATGATCGTGAACCGGAGCTCGCACCGACTCAACCAAACAAGGACACTCACTAATCTGATGCTCAGTAGACCCACATATCGCCCGAATGGCGTCTATTACAATACCCACAAATCGAAACTCACTCAACCCTGACAGCTGCCTCGACCTGCTGAGGTTTATCAAGTCTGGCATTTTTCTTAGGTTGCAAACCTAAACTAGAAGGATCCGAATCCCTTTTACCATTACTTAGATTCTCCTCCTCCTCCCTTTTCTTGCGTCACGCGCTTAATCTCTTCAACCACTTTGGTATTTTCTACTAATACTTTGAAGACTTGCTCCTATTGAGGAGCAACCAAAAATTTCAAATCGCAGCGAAGACCATCCTTAAATCAAATACTCTTGTCGTAATCAATTGCTACTAAACTCTGAGCATACTTGCTCAGTTTAAAAAACTCGACCTCATACTCGACCACTAACCTCTCACCCTGCTTAAGCCCGATAAACTTCAACTTACATGCCTCAATATACCTCGCCCCTACATACTTTCTTTGGAACGCACTCTGTAAGACCAAGTCACACGCTCAGCCCGTGTGCCCCGCTCAACTAATTGCCACCACTAATATGCTTCATCGCGAAGCAAAGATCTTGCACCCTTCAATTTCTACTTAGAAGTGTAGCCTAAATCATTCATAATTCTCTCTGTAGCCTCTAACCAATACTCAACCACAATCAGGGTGACCTCAACAACACCCCGAAATAACTTAACACTGTTAGCCGGAGTCGCTCAGTTATTGACCCTCAGCCCCCTGATACGGATTGAGCCCTAGCAACTCTCTCTAAAATCCTTATCATAGCCTGGGACAGTGCGTCGTCCCCAATAGTTTGAGCCTTAGACTTAGTCTCAATAGTAGGTGTCCCAATAGTCTCACTCGTATCTAAATTGGGTATGCTGCTCATAGAAGATGGCTTAGCTTGAACCCCTACGACGGCCATCACACCCATGATTACCAGGTTCTCGGGTTCCCCGCATACTCATTATCTTATTTACAATTTTAGATTTTTATGAATTAGCTTAGGTTTATTGAAAATCCTAAGTTCAGAATTTTATCAAAGTTACTTATCAGAGTTTAGAGAATGTTTAATTTGCTACAGTCTCTAGAGGCAAACAGTTTTTCTTAAAGTAACTAATGTAAAAGTATCTAAAGTTTGAAGTTTCTTACTTGGACCAGCACCGAAGTCTCGGTTTTACTTTACAAAAATCAAAATATCAAATTTAATAAAAAAAAGTTGATTACTTAAAAAAATTTTAAAAACAATTTGAACCAAAAGTTTTACAGCCCAAGTTTAGAATTTAGGCTTTGATACTACCAAATATAACACCCCAAATGTAATAGCCTATTTTTTAGTGGTAGTAGAATAGTGGTTTTGAGACTATGAATTTCCAACGTATCGGCCCGTAAATATTATTTATAGAATATTTACAGAGTCATTAGAGTTGTATTAAAATTTGGTTAAGAGAATTTAATGTTTAGATAACTAATTAATGAAAAAGGACTAAATTGTAAAAGGTGAAAAACCTAACAATTATTGCAATTAGGTGACTTAATAGATTAATTAATAAAGGAGGGAGGGTTTATAAGGCAATTAGACCGTGTTGATAGATAATGGACGGTAATGGAGTTAAAATTGAAAGAAAATTATGGTAATGACAATTTTGTAAAACCAACTTTTCTAACCTTTTCCATATCTTTAACCTAAGCCCCATTACAACCTTGTAAAGACCTCTTAATTGGTGTGTCATCTCATTTATAGTGGTAGAGATTTGATTTTCTAGCAAGCCTATAGTAATAACATTTCTCGTTTGACTGTTGGGTGCACATTGTTTGAACATTAAACACTTTGAGTGCTTTGAATGAATCTTTAGTGAGGATGTTATTTCTTGTTGAGTTTGAATTTCAAGTAATTTTTTAGATAGGGGAGATGCCTAATGTTTTTTAAAACTTAAAATTCTCTATTTGGATTGCTTGTGCTATTTAGTGTCATTTTACTGTGAATTTCTATTGCATGATTATCTATAGATTATCCTAAAACATTATCGGTGAAAACAATAAATTGATGGAACTTAACTTGATTGTGGGTTGAGAATTTCGCTTGAGGACAAATAAACGCTTAAGTGTGGGGATATTTGATAAGTGTTAAAAGTAACATGTTTTAATCCCGTTCTTAATGTGTTTTGGGGTGATTATTGATGTAAATTGTGAATTTTATGCTCCTAATCCTTTAAATTCATGTTTCTATACTTAGGAGAACATTTGGGAGCAAAAAGAGTGAAAACCAAAAATCAGAGCGAGTTACAGGAGCCATACGGGCTGAAACATTCCACACGGCCTATACACACGGTCATGTGAGCCACACGACCATGTGGCATGCCGTGTCAATTTCATGAATTGCATTCCATACAGCAAAAAAAATGAGATTTTTAGGGTTTTTTGAGCATTCTGAAACCTATATATGACAAAAAAAGAAGAAGATAGGAGTGAGCCTGTAATGGCCCAAATTTAAGGTTATCGAAACAGTGGTTTCGGGACCACAAATCCGATGAGGAAAAATTTATTTTTCTTATATTTTTATGGTCTAATTTTTTACAAAATGATTTCGTGAAAATTTCGTTAGAAAATTTCGACGTTTGGGCACTCAATTTAGTAAAAAGGACTAAATTGTAAAAAGTGCAAAAGTTGAGTTCTACACGTTAGAGGTGTCCAATTGTTATGAAACTTTAAATTGGAGGTCCTTATATAGTAATTAGACCATTGGTTAAGTTGGTAGACAAAAATGGACATGAGATAAGTGAAATAGGAAATTTTTAAGTTAGGGGCAATTTAGTAATCTAGTAATAAAAAGAATTAAAAAGGGAAAAAAATGACAAAAATCATCATCTTCTTCATTAGGACGAAATCAGCAAGGGGTAAGCCATAGTTACGGTTTTCAAGCTTCCAAGCTCCATAGTAAGTGATCCCAAGCCCCGTTTTTAATGTTCTTTACGTTTTTGGAGTCCCGGTAGCTTAATTTAGCTTATTCTAGCAATAATTTAACCTAGGGTTTATATTTGGAAAAATACCCATAGGTGAAAAGTGTTTATTTTGATGTTTTATGATAGAATATGAAGCTAGAAATTATGTTAAACAACTTTTGCTAAGCGATTTTAAGTGAAAACGAGTAAAACGACATAATCGGTAAAAATACCTAATGTTCATAAGTAAGTGTTAGAGTGGGAATTTGATGTTGCCATAGAAGGGAAAAATGTTCAGCATGTTATAAAACATAAGAATAAGAGATGAAGTTTAATTTCCGAGCCTTGGGGCAAAAATGTAATTATGCAAAAGTTTAGGGGCAAAATTGTAATTTTGACAAAGGTAGAGTCGAGGACTGTTTTGATGAATGTGAGTATTAAATAAGTTAAATTTGCTATTTTAGATCAAGAAGAACGAAACTCGAGGTTAGACAAAGGGAAGAATAAAGTTGAAGACTAAGTTGGTGAATTGGGCTATAGTTGGTACCGAGGTAAGTTTACGGTAAATAAATGCAATATTTAAATATTTATTATTAATGTTGTTATTTTCCAGCAACTATGAATTTATTTCATGAATTTATTTGATGATGACCCAAGCATGAAATGATAAAGGATTAATATTAAAAAGTCTCGTTGAAACATAAGGATGGTACTGGATACGAATGTCATGACATTTGGGTAAAGAGATCCCATGTAAGACCATGTCTGGGACATGGCATTGGCATCCTTGAGATCATGAGAGGTCCCCTGTAAGACCATGTCTGGGACATGGCATGGGCACCGAGACGAGAGGTCCCATGTAAGACCATGTCTGGGACATGGCGTTGGCACCGAGATGAGAGGTCCCCCGTAAGACCATGTCTGGGACATGGCATGGGCACTGACATGAGAACATCCCATGTAAGACCATGTCTGGGACATGGCTTTGGCATGTTATTATCAGAAGAGACCCGAGTATCCTTATTATTCCAATGTAGCTCAACGGGCTTGTAAACGAATCATGTTCATGAAAGTTCAGTTTAAAGCATAAATAGCAAGCTCAGGTATGTTATAAGAGTTAAGAACTTATTATACTATCAATTGATGTTCAACGATGCAGCAAGAGTTGAGTAAGTTATGCACACAAGTATTCTAAGTAAATAAGCAAGAGAACTAGAATAAGATTAACTAAAGAGTAAACTAGAGATATAGACGCTTGAGTTTAATTATTTGTGTTTAATGTTGTTATTTATTTGCTAGTAAACTTACTAAGCTTAATGCTTACTTCTTTTATTTTTCTTTCTCATATAGTATTGCAAAGCTGCTTCAAGGATCCTAAAGAAGTCGGAGATCGTCCACATTATCGACCACAGCAACTCGGTATTTTTATGTTGAACCATGTTGAGTATGGCATGTATAGGGATTTAGTTATTTTAAATGTTTGTAATTATGATCTTGCTAAAGAATGATGTGTAAGTATTTGATGATGAATGGTTGCTAAAATGGTAATATGGAAGTGTTTGTTGTTATGAAAGTCTAGGTGATAAACTATGCATGGAAATCATAAAAGGGTAAAACTTTGCAAAGAAACAGAATTCAGGCAGCAACAGTGACGTGACTTTGAAAAATCACCTAGGATAGTATAAAATGAATTAGAGAGTGAATGATATATTGATTTAAAGCATGTTGAGTCTATTTTCATATAAAAATAACGGTGCAGCAAAAGGAATTTTATATTTTAAGATATATAAATTTTGGTGAGACAGGGTCAGAATAGTTTTTGGTGTCCCCTATTTTGATTTTAGAAAATCATTAAAAATTGTACAAAAATAGTTAGGAGATGTAGTTTATATGTATAGATTCCTTATTGAGTCTATTTTCTGTAGAAACAAGTAAGAACTTCATATGTAAATCCTACAGTGAGAAAAATTATTTTTAGTGACAAGAGGTCAGGACAATCAGGTGGTGAAATAGGGGAAACTTTAACTAATAAACAGTACTAATTGGCTGAACCAAAAATTCTAAAAATTTTATGGTAGGTAGATATATGAGTCTAGTTTCAGGGAAAATTTACAGAATTAAATTTTGAGTCCCGTAGCTCAAGGTATAATTAATTTAGTAACTACTGCGCGATTGGACAGATTGCTGTATATAGTTAAATTTATTTTCAAAACAAGTTTTTATGTTTCAAATTAGGAAGATAAGCTAAGTAATGCCTCGTGCTCGACTCCAGCAACGGTCTCGGGTAAGGGGTGTTACATTTTGTTGGTATCAGAGTAGGTTTAGTCGGTTCTCGGAAATATGCAGTATGAATAAAAGTCTACCTATACATGCCATACTTATATATTTTGATAGTGTGACGACTCCTGACGATTTTAAAATGTTTTCTTTTATAGTTATGGATCCTGAACGAGCTAGTACAGATGAAGTAGAGAGTAATGCGCCTGCTTCCGCAGAAGGGACGGCGCCACTAGATGTTAATGTTAGTGAAAGGCCTGCATCAGTTAGACAGGGAGGAGGAGCTAGAGAAGCCTTCTTCCAAGCCATGAACGATTGGTTTGCCGAGTTCGTTCGTACGAATCCGGCTGTAAGACCTCCACCCCCTCAGGATTCACAGGTTCCCCATGTAGTTTCCCCAGCTGCAGGTATAACTATCAGAGAGAGACCACCTGTAGATAAGATTAGGAAGCATGGGGCTGAAGAGTTCCGGGCCACTAAAGATGATGATGCAGAAAAAGCAGAATTTTGGCTCGAGAATACTACCAGAGTATTTGAAGAGTTATCGTGTACACCGGAGGAATGTATGAAGTGTGTTGTGTCACTCCTTCGAGATTCAGCCTACCATTGGTGGAAGACTCTTATTTCAGTAGTGCCAAGTGAAAAGGTTACATGGGAATTTTTTTTAGAAGAGTTTCGAAAGAAGTATGTTAGTCAAAGATTTATAGATCAGAAAAGGAAGGAGTTTCTTGAGCTAAAACAAGGTAAGATGTCCGTGACTGAATATGAACGCGAGTTTGTTAGACTTAGTAAGTATGCCCGGGAATTTGTGTCTACTGAAGCAAGTATGTGCAAGAGATTTGAAGATGGGCTTAATGATGACATCCGACTATCAGTGGGTGTACTGGAAATCAGAGAGTTTGTTATTCTGGTAGAAAGAGCCTGTAAAGTAGAAGACTTGTTAAAAGAAAAAGAGAAAGGTAAGTTTGAAGCTGAAGCACAGGATACAAAGAAGAGGCAAATGAGTAAATCATTTCAGTCTACGTCTAAGAGGTCCAGGGAGTTCTCTAGCGAATCACATTTTCCAGCTAGATATTTCAGCCGAAGTAGGGGCAGAAGATTCGAGGGTGTTAGAGCTCAAACCACAACAGTTGCAAGTACGGGCAGTACTCGACCTCCTAGGCCGGAATGTCCTCAATGTGGGAGACGCCACCCCGGAGAGTGTAGAGCAGGTGAAAATGTTTGTTTTAGATGTGGAGCGTCAGATCACTTTGTTCGGGATTGCCCTGAAACAACTAAAAGAGAAGAGATAACTAGTGCGAGATCAGGAAATGCTCCTACCAGAGGTAGACTACAGAGAAATCCAGGAGTGGGAGCGAGTAACAGGGGTGCATCCAGAGATTCAGCAGCTAGATCAGATGTTAGAGCACCTGCAAGAACATATGCTATTCGAGCTCGTGAAGAGGCATCCTCTCCTGATGTAATTGCGGGTACATTTTCTCTTTATGACACTAATGTTATTGCATTAATTGATCCTGGCTCTACACATTCATATATATGCACAAAACTAGTATTTGTTAAAAATTTATCTGTTGAACCTACTAAATTTGTGGTTAAAGTCTCGAACCCCTTGGGCCAGTTTGTGATGGTGGATAAAGTTTGTAAAAATTGTCCACTGATGGTAAAAGGTATTTGTTTCCCGGTTGACTTGATGTTATTGCCTTTTGATGAGTTTGATGTGATATTGGGCATGGATTGGTTAACTCAGCATGATGCAATAGTAAACTGTAAACGGAAATATGTTGTGTTGAAGTGCCAGAATGGAGAATTACTTCGGGTTAAATCTGATCAGACAGAGGAATTATCTGATGTGATTTCAGTAATAACAGCTCAGAAGTGTGTTAGAAAAGGGTATGATGCTTATTTGGCATATGTGTTGGATACTAAGGTATCTGAGTCAAAGATACAGGCAGTGCCAGTTGTATGTGAATTTTCTGATGTGTTTCCAGAGGAATTACCAGGGTTGCCACTAGAAAGAGAAGTGGAATTTTCTATAGATCTGATTCCGAAAACTACCCCAATTTCCATAGCTCCGTATCGTATGGCTCCTACAGAATTAAAAGAATTAAAGACACAATTGCAGGAACTTGTTGATAGAGGTTTTGTTCGTCCAAGTCATTCACCTTGGGGTGCTCCAGTTCTATTTGTGAAAAAGAAAGATGGGTCTTTGAGATTGTGTATTGACTATAGACAGCTCAATAAGGTAACTATAAAGAATAAGTACCCGTTGCCTCGAATTGATGACTTATTTGATCAGCTTAAAGGTGCCACAGTATTCTCGAAGATTGATCTCCGATCGGTTATTACCAGTTGCGGGTAAAAGAGTCAGATGTGCCAAAGACAGCTTTCAGAACCAGGTATGGGCATTATGAGTTTCTGGTCATGCCGTTTGGGTTGACTAATGCACCTGCAGTATTCATGGATTTGATGAACAGGATATTCAGACCATATCTAGACAGGTTTGTAGTAGTTTTCATTGATGACATTCTAGTTTATTCTCGAGATGAAAATAAGCATGCAGAACATTTGAGAATAGTGTTGCAAATTCTGCGTGAAAAGAAGCTTTATGCTAAATTCAGTAAATGTGAATTTTGGCTTCGAGAGGTGGGTTTTCTCGGACATATTGTATCTGCAGAAGGCATCAGGGTAGATCCAAGTAAAATTTCAGCTATTGTCAATTGGAGTCCACCGAAAAATGTATCTGAAGTTAGAAGTTTCTTGGGTTTAGCTGGTTATTATCAGAGATTTGTACAGGGGTTTTCTATGATAGCTTCTCCGATGACCCGTTTATTACAGAAAGATGTTAAATTTGAATGGACAGATAAATGTCAGCAAAGTTTTGACCGATTGAAGGAGTTATTGACGAAAGCACCTGTATTGGTACAGCCTGAATCGAGTAAGGAATTTATTATTTATAGTGATGCATCATTAAATGGTTTGGGTTGTGTCTTGATGCAAGAAGATAAAGTAATAGCCTATGCTTCAAGACAACTTAAGCCACATGAAAGAAACTACCCGGTACATGATCTTGAATTAGCTGCTATTGTATTTGCATTGAAAATTTGGCGACATTATTTGTATGGTGAAAAGTGTCATATTTATACTGATCACAAAAGTTTGAAATATTTGATGACACAGAAAGATTTGAATTTGAGACAACGCAGGTGGCTTGAATTGATAAAAGATTATGATTTGGTTATTGATTATCATCCGGGTAAGGCTAATGTTGTAGCTGATGCTTTGAGCCGGAAATCTCTGTTTGCTTTACGAGCTATGAATGCCCGGTTGTCACTGGTTGATGATGGTTCAATTATAACTGAAATGAAGGCTAAATCGATGTTTCGTCAACAAATATGTGAAGCTCAGAAAAATGATGAGAAGTTACAGGCAAAAAGGGCACATTATGATTCTGGTAATGATTCAGAATTTCAGACTGGGAGTGATGGTTGTTTATTATTCAGAGGCAGAGTATGTGTACCAAAGGATTCCGAGCTTATACAGAAGATTTTACACGAGGCCCATAGCGGTATTATGTCTGTACATCCGGGGAGTAATAAAATGTATAATGATTTGAAAAAGATGTATTGGTGGCCAGGTATGAAACGTGATATCTCTGAGTTTGTATCAAGGTGTTTAGTATGCCAGCAGGTTAAAGCTGAACATCAGGTACCTTCGGGGTTGCTTCAGCCAATCACTATACCGGAATGGAAATGGGAAAGAATTACTATGGATTTTGTATCTGGGTTACCATTGTCTCCGAAGAAGAAAGATGCCATTTGGGTAATTGTTGATCGATTGACAAAGTCCGCGCACTTTATTCCGGTATGTATGGATTATTCTTTAGATAAATTGGCTGAATTGTACATATCTGAGATTGTCAGACTACATGGAGTACCAATCTCCATTATATCAGATAGAGACCCTCGATTTACATCTCGTTTTTGGGACAAATTGCAAAAAGCTTTGGGTACTCAGTTGCATTTCAGTATTGCATTTCATCCTCAAACCGATGGCCAATCGGAGCGTGTAATTCAGGTATTGGAAGATATGCTCCGATGTTGTGTACTAGAGTTTCAAGGTAATTGGGAAAGATATCTACCTTTGATTGAATTTGCTTACAATAACAGTTATCAGTCCAGTATTAAAATGGCTCCGTATGAAGCTTTGTATGGTAGAAAATGTAGAACACCGTTATATTGGACAGAGCTCAGTGAAAAGAAGATACACGGGGTTGATTTGATTCGGGAAACAGAAGAAAAAGTAAGGCTGATTCGGGATAGTCTAAAAGCAGCTTCCGATCGTCAGAAATCATATGCTGATCTTAAACGAAGGGAGATTGAATTTCAGGTGGGTGATAAAGTGTTCCTAAAAGTTTCTCCTTGGAAGAAAGTTCTCCGGTTCGGTCGAAAGGGTAAATTGAGTCCAAGATTTATCGGACCATATGAAATTATAGAAAGAATTGGACCGGTTGCTTATCGATTGGCATTACCACCGGAACTCGATAGAATTCATAATGTTTTTCATGTATCTATGTTACGTCGGTATCGATCAGATCCTTCACATGTTATTATTCCAACAGAAGTGGAGATTCAACCGGATATGACTTATAGTGAAGAACCGGTTAAGATATTAGCACGAGAAACAAAGGAGCTTAGAAACAAAAAGGTAAATCTGGTGAAAGTATTATGGCAAAAGCACGGGATTGAGGAAGCGACATGGGAACCGGAAGAGACAATGAGGAAACAATACCCGAATCTCTTTACTGGTAGGATTTTCGAGGACGAAAATCCTAAAAGGGGGGAGAGTTGTAATGGCCCAAATTTAAGGTTATCGGAACAGTGGTTTCGGGACCACAAATCCGATGAGGAAAAATTTATTTTTCTTATATTTTTATGGTCTACTTTTTTACAAAATGATTTTGTGAAAATTTCGTTAGAAAATTTCGACGTTTGGGCACTCAATTTAGTAAAAAGGACTAAATTGTAAAAAGTGCAAAAGTTGAGTTCTACATGTTAGAGGTGTCCAATTGTTATGAAACTTTAAATTGGAGGTCCTTATATAGTAATTAGACCATTGGTTAAGTTGGTAGACAAAAATGGACATGAGATAAGTGAAATAGGAAATTTTTAAGTTAGGGGCAATTTAGTAATCTAGTAATAAAAAGAATTAAAAAGGGAAAAAGATGACAAAAATCATCATCTTCTTCATTAGGACGAAATCAGCAAGGGGTAAGCCATAGTTACGGTTTTCAAGCTTCCAAGCTCCATAGTAAGTGATCCCAAGCCCCGTTTTTAATGTTCTTTACGTTTTTGGAGTCCCGGTAGCTTAATTTAGCTTATTCTAGCAATAATTTAACCTAGGGTTTATATTTGGAAAAATACCCATAGGTGAAAAGTGTTTATTTTGATGTTTTATGATAGAATATGAAGCTAGAAATTATGTTAAACAACTTTTGCTAAGCGATTTTAAGTGAAAACGAGTAAAACGACATAATCGGTAAAAATACCTAATGTTCATAAGTAAGTGTTAGAGTGGGAATTTGATGTTGCCATAGAAGGGAAAAATGTTCAGCATGTTATAAAACATAAGAATAAGAGATGAAGTTTAATTTCCGAGCCTTGGGGCAAAAATGTAATTATGCAAAAGTTTAGGGGCAAAATCGTAATTTTGACAAAGGTAGAGTCGAGGACTGTTTTGATGAATGTGAGTATTAAATAAGTTAAATTTGCTATTTTAGATCAAGAAGAACGAAACTCGAGGTTAGACAAAGGGAAGAATAAAGTTGAAGACTAAGTTGGTGAATTGGGCTATAGTTGGTACCGAGGTAAGTTTACGGTAAATAAATGCAATATTTAAATATTTATTATTAATGTTGTTATTTTCCAGCAACTATGAATTTATTTCATGAATTTATTTGATGATGACCCAAGCATGAAATGATAAAGGATTAATATTAAAAAGTCCCGTTGAAACATAAGGATGGTACTGGATACGAATGTCATGACATTTGGGTAAAGAGATCCCATGTAAGACCATGTCTGGGACATGGCATTGGCATCCTTGAGATCATGAGAGGTCCCCTGTAAGACCATGTCTGGGACATGGCATGGGCACCGAGACGAGAGGTCCCATGCAAGACCATGTCTGGGACATGGCGTTGGCACCGAGATGAGAGGTCCCCCGTAAGACCATGTCTGGGACATGGCATGGGCACCGACATGAGAACATCCCATGTAAGACCATGTCTGGGACATGGCTTTGGCATGTTATTATCAGAAGAGACCCGAGTATCCTTATTATTCCAATGTAGCTCAACGGGCTTGTAAACGAATCATGTTCATGAAAGTTCAGTTTAAAGCATAAATAGCAAGCTCAGGTATGTTATAAGAGTTAAGAACTTATTATACTATCAATTGATGTTCAACGATGCAGCAAGAGTTGAGTAAGTTATGCACACAAGTATTCTAAGTAAATAAGCAAGAGAACTAGAATAAGATTAACTAAAGAGTAAACTAGAGATATAGACGCTTGAGTTTAATTATTTGTGTTTAATGTTGTTATTTATTTGCTAGTAAACTTACTAAGCTTAATGCTTACTTCTTTTATTTTTCTTTCTCATATAGTATTGCAAAGCTGCTTCAAGGATCCTAAAGAAGTCGGAGATCGTCCACATTATCGACCACAGCAACTCGGTATTTTTATGTTGAACCATGTTGAGTATGGCATGTATAGGGATTTAGTTATTTTAAATGTTTGTAATTATGATCTTGCTAAAGAATGATGTGTAAGTATTTGATGATGAATGGTTGCTAAAATGGTAATATGGAAGTGTTTGTTGTTATGAAAGTCTAGGTGATAAACTATGCATGGAAATCATAAAAGGGTAAAACTTTGCAAAGAAACAGAATTCAGGCAGCAACAGTGACGTGACTTTGAAAAATCACCTAGGATAGTATAAAATGAATTAGAGAGTGAATGATATATTGATTTAAAGCTTGTTGAGTCTATTTTCATATAAAAATAACGGTGCAGCAAAAGGAATTTTATATTTTAAGATATGTAAATTTTAGTGAGACAGGGTCAGAACAGTTTTTGGTGTCCCCTGTTTTGAGTTTAGAAAATCATTAAAAATTGTACAAAAATAGTTAGGAGATGTAGTTTATATGTATAGATTCCTTATTGACTCTATTTTCTGTAGAAAAAGTAAGAACTTCATATGTAAATCCTACAGTGAGAAAACTTATTTTTAGTGACAAGAGGTCAGGACAATCAGGTGGTGAAACAGGGGAAACTTTAACTAATAAACTGTACTAATTGGCTGAACCAAAAATTCTAAAAATTTTATGGTAGGTAGATATATGAGTCTAGTTTCAGAAAAAATTTACGGAATTAAATTTTGAGTCCCGTAGCTCAAGTTATAATTAATTTAGTAACTGCTGCGCGATTGGACAGATTGCTGTATATAGTTAAATTTATTTTCAAAACAAGTTTTTATGTTTCAAATTAGGAAGATAAGCTAAGTAATGCCTCGTGCTCGACTCCGGCAACGGTCTCGGGTAAGGGGTGTTACAGAGCCGACATAGAATATTCAACAAAACAACTAGAAAAACACCATTGAAGCAGATTTTGAAGCATATTTCTATCAGGATTGAAGACTCCCAGTTGATTTCTCAAGAAGCCATCATGAGTTTCTTTATTTCTTGTGGTTATACTGTGTTTTAGAAGGTTTTATTTTCAAGCATGAACTAATTTTCTAAATACCTAGGGAGATGAATCCTATGATGAATTCTGTCTTTTGATTTTTATTTTACGCAAAAAAATACTTAGATCTTGTTCTCAATTATGTGTGCTTAATTCTTGGTTTGATATTTCTAGAGTATTGATTCATGTTTGATGTGTTTAAATCATAGGAGGAATATACCCTGTTTAAGAGTAGATCTAGTGTAATTGAGTGGAGTTGCATGCAATCCTAGAAATAGGACGACATAAATCTACCGGATTAGAGTCAAATCTAATAGAGGAATCCATAAATCGAGTTAATGTAGTAATAGGGTTTTAATTAGAAAGAAATTTCAATTAATCAACCTAGAGTCAGTTGCTCTTATTCTTGAAGAGAGATATTAGCATAATTCAGGGATTTCTACGAATCAAGATACTAAGTGAAGAAATTACGTAATTTAGATTGATAGTGACAAATGAAGTCTAGGTGAATTCTTTCCTAGGTATTGTTTTGCTTATTGGTTGTTAATCTGTTATTTCCTGAATTGTTCTTTGTCTTGTTCATATTTAATTAATTTAGTTAATTTTAGTTTTAATCAATCACTCAAATTTATTGGTTAAATAATAGAAAGATGGTGATTACTAGTACTTTTAGTCTTTGTGGGAACGATATCTTTGCTAACTGTAACTATACTATTAATTGATAGATGCACTTGCCTTAGTCAAATTTTTAGTTGGTTTACAACTGCATCAAAACAAAAATGGAGATAAGAAGTGAGAGAAAAAATCGGCAGTAGTGAAAATTAGCAAAAGAATTAAGCAGTCCAAATGGAAAAATAAAAAAAATTAAATAATAGAGAATATGGAAGGACTGGGGGAGTTGGATGTTTAACAAAGGATGAATATTAGGGATTTTTTCCCAAAAATTCTATTTAAAAGAAACAGATAATACTAAAAGAATATTTAACTAATCAAATATTATCAAATTTAATCAATTGTTATCCTAACAAGCTATTAAGAGCTCAAACACAGGATCTCTAGTTAAAAATTGTCGAGTTATTTTCTTTTTAATGTATGTTACCAAGTAAATCAGAAGAAAATCACTCTTTTCTTGAAAAAAAGCAGGTGGTTCATTATCACTTTCAAACACTCATTTCTTTATAGAAAAAGATTCAATTTTTATTTCCTATGATCATATAACCAAAAGTAACAATTAAGCAATTCTATTAAAATTGCATCAATTATTCAATAAAATTGACATAAGATACATAATAATTATAAAGAACTTAATAATCTATTAAATATTGTATGATAAACTATTTGAATAGCCACATGATATGCTCTAAATTTTTACAATGATGAACAAACAAAGCTCACAATTCATACTAAATTTAAGTGATACATCATAGGATGCTTCAGTAAAAATCCTATAACACAAATTGTAACACCCCTTTCTTAGTCCGATCATTGGACCTGAATGAGATGATGTCACCACTGAAACTTAAATAGTTTTTGAAATATTCAATATATTGGAATGTACAATGGCATGAGTTGGCACTTACTTAAAAATTTACAAAATGTATATTTAATCCAACCATAAATACTGTATTGAATTCAAAAGAGTTTCAGTTAAGTACAGTGAAACCAGATTCTTAATTTACTAGTCTGCAAACCACCTTTATATGTACATGTTACTAAATACAAATACAAGGCTCACAACTAAAACCCACAACTTTTGGATTAGTCCCTTCCTTGAAGTTCAAAATGACTTTTAATACCTGGAAGAAATAAATCGAGAAACATGATAAGTTCCTGATGAACTTAGGGAGTATGCATATTATTTACTCGCCTATGCATAAAACTTGCATGGAGAATAATTTACTCATAAAGACAACTAACAGTTCACGTATGAATATAAGCAAGACGCATACAATACACTTTATTCAAATAACAGTTCGCCTTAACTCTCTGCGAACATGTGTGTTATTATAAATTTTGGTGGATTTACCCAATGCAACTTATACAGGTTGAATTATCTTGGCAAAGTCATACATGACTAATACGCCCCAGACACAAACTTGTGGAATCGCATTCATAGTTTTATGTCTATGGGCACTAATGTGTGTTTTCTGTACTAACTAAAATTTATGACAAAGGCAATCATACCTATCGAACAATAGTATAGCTACGGTAAGTAGAGATATCATAACCATGAGGACTAAAATTATTAGTAATTACTGTTTTCTTATTATTTAGCCAACAATTTGGAGTGATGAGTTTTAATCTAAAATTACTAAACTAATTTAACTAAGAACGCAACAAAGAATGAATCAGGAAAATAATCGAAAGATAACCAATGAGAGAGACAATACCCAGGAAAGAATTCACCTAGACTTCTTCTATTATTATTAATCTAATTTAAACGATTTATTCACTTGGTGTCTTGATTCGTAGAAACCCTAAATTATGCTAATATCCCTTTCGAGAGTAGAAGCAACTGACCCTAGGTTGATTTGAAATCTCTTTCTAATTAAAACCCCTATTGTCGCATTAAGTTGATCTATGGATTCCTCTATTAGATTTGACTCTAATCCGGTAGATTTATGTCGTCCTATTTCTAGGATTGCATGCAACTCCACTCAATTATGTTAGATCTACTCTTAAACAAAGACTTTTGCTCCACTGAATTAAGCACATTAAACATGAATTAATATCCCGTAAATATTAAAACAAGAAATAAACACACATAATTGAGAACAAGAATCAAGTATTTATCATGTAAAACAAAAATTAAATAATAGAATTTGTAAAAACATCTCACAAAAACTTATAAATTCTGAATAAAAACATCTCAAAGTTAGAAAAACCACAAGAAACAAAGAAACTCATAAAAACATCAAACGGATTTAAAAGGAGGTCCTCGATCTTGATGGAAATCTACTTCGAAATTGGCTCCAATGGTGTTCATTGAGTGTTTTCTACGATCTTCTCTGATGGCTCCCATATCTCTTCTTCTATTTGGTATTTATAGAATTTAGAATGCTCATAAAGCCTAAAAGCTGTGTTTTTCCACGTGTTTGGGAAGCAAGGTGGGAAATCTACACGAGCTGGCACATGGGCGTGTGTCCAGCTCATGTGGCTCATGAAATCTGCTCTTTTTCTCTGATTTTCACTCTTTTTACTCTCAAATACTCACCTAAGTATAAGAACCAGAATTCAATGCATTAGGAGCATCAAATTCACCAATTTGCATAAATAATCATCCAAAAATGCATTAAGAATGATATTAAAATATGTTAGTTTTATCATTTATCAAATATCCCCACACTTAAGCGTTTGTTTGTCCTCAAGCAAAATCCTCAACTCACATTAACATTAATCTTTCTCAACTTGTAATTATCATCAATATGTTTTGAAATAATTCACAAATAATCATGCATTGCAAATTCAACTAAAAGAGCACTAAAGATTCAAACAATCCAAGTCAAAAATTTTTAAAGCACGAAAATATAGGTATCTCCCCTTATCTAAGTAATTACCTTTAATTTAAAATCGTCAAGAATTGACGTCCTCACTAAAGATTCGCTTAAATCACTCAATGTGTTTAAGGTTTAAGAATAAGCACTCAACAGTCGAACAAGAAATGTCATTGTAACACCCCTAACCCATATCCCTTGTTAGAACAAGGTTACGAAGCATTATAAAAAATTTACAGATCAAATACAGACAATTAATATTGTTTAAAATTCATAACAGAAACTAATCAAAATCACACATATTGTCCATTATATAAGCCCCAAGGCCTAAAATTTACATTAGAAATAAGTCCAGACTAAACCGGGTGTTCAAAATTTTTTTAAGAAAACATCAAAAATTTTCGAAGGTGCAGGGGACACATGCCCATGTGGTCAGGCCGTGTGTCTCACGCGGTCAAGAGACACGCTCGTGTCTCAGGCCGTGTGGGCATTTGAAATAGAGACACACAACCGTGTCCCAGCCTGTGTCCAAATTAGGGAGCTCTCTGACTTGGGTCACACGGCCAAGCCGCACACCCCTGTGCTAGGCCGTGTGAGCATACTGACTTGCATAAATAAGGTATAGGGATCACATGGCCAAGCCACACGCCCGTGTGCTGAGCCGTGTGAATAATTCTGAGTATTCTGTTTTACAATTTAAAGATGTAGGGACACACGGCCAAACCACACGCCCGTGTGCTAGGCTGTGTGAACAATTCTGAGTATACTGACTTGTGCAAATTTTAAAATACAGGGGACACACGGCTGAGACACAAGCCCATGCCTCTACCCGTGTGGATGAAATAGGATATTTTCAAGCCACATTTCTCACCTAAAACTTGGTAACAACCTACATACAACAATTTGTACATTCACAAGTCACAACAAGACCTTCAATTCAAGCCAAAATCAAGTTTTATACCTAACATTTCATCACTTTTATTCAAATATTTAAACTTACCAATTTAACCATATGCACATATAAGTACATTTTGCCAATCACACTAACTCAAACCATACCTTAATATACCTATCTTTTAACCATCATTCAACTATTTCAAACACATATTAAGCATGATAAGACCACATATATATACATATCAAAATGTATCAAACACAAGCCATTCCAATGGCTATTCATAACAAAATATTTACAAGCCAACAATGACCAATTTAACCTATGCATGCCATTATAACCAAAATTAGTTTTCTATATGTATACCGAAATAGGCCGATGGATAGTGTGATGTAGTTCCGACTAGCTTCCAACCTTAACGAGCTTTCGAATCACTATAAAACAGGGAAAATGAAACAAAGTAAGCTTTAAAGCTTAGTAAGTTCATATAACATGGAATTTAACTTGCCATTATTTCACATATAAGGTAAGCATACAAGATACATCCAAAGCAATTTAGCCAATAGCATGTACACATATCCTTATCAACCATGTTAGTCATGTATTTTACATGAATGTCAAGAAACATGTATGAGCTCAACATTAATCAAATTTCCATGTTCATATACTTTCCACATCATATGTCCATATAATTTAAGTATATGTCTGAAATAATTCGTCTCGAATTCATATCATCTCATTTCAGAACTTTGCCCGTTGAACCATTTAAAATATCGATGGATACACGGGTAGTATACACTAAGTGCACAAAACTGTAATCCGTCAATTCATATCTAAGAATGCCTATACGAGCACATAAACGGGAAGCTCTCTCTTGAGCCATATAACGGGAAGCTCATGTGAGCTATGTAACGGAAAGCTTATAAGAGTCATAATCGGGAAGCTCATGTGAGCCAATATTAAGAAGCTCCAGAGAGCTATTAATCAGGAAGCTCATGAAAGAGCCTTTAATTAGAAAGCTCTAGATAGCCATATATCAGGACGCTCATAAGAGCTATGGTGTGTCCACAACACATGCAGAATCATAACCAAACGAGATGCTCAGAAGAGCTATTAACGGGAAGCTCGTGAGAGCCACATATCAAGAAGCTCAAGAGAGCCAATATCGGGATACTCATGAGAGCTAATAACGGGATGCTTTTACGAGCTGTGGTGTGTCCACAACAAATGAAAGACCACAACCAGTTCGGGAACTCTGTATCCATCGAATTTCGTTTATTCAAACGAGACTTAATACTTGTCGGTCATCGTCGGATATGTGTCGAAACCATTTTTTTGAAAAATAAAAAATTTAGGTTGTCGACTTTTAAAAAAATGAAAATTGAGAGTCGCCACCAATCTTTTATTGAGGTGTGATTGAATCACCTAAAAAACGGCTTTGGTCTACGAGTTTTAGAAAAACGGATCCGGGAGTCGGTTACGCACGAGGAAGGATTAGCACCCTCGTAACGCCCAAAATTAGTACCTAGTTAATTAATTAATGTCTTAATGTCGAAAATTTGAAAAATATAATCCTTAGCAAAAACTTAAAAACGTTACGTATTAAAACCCTTATCATTTCAGAGAAAGAAAATGCCACACCCAATGCGTTAGGGCACGACATTCTAATTTCCTCAAAAATGAATTAGGCCAAAATACTCGTACAATAAAAATTTAAAAGAATATCCATTTATTCAAGATTTAAGAAATCGCTGCCCAATACGTTAGGGCACAATTCCTCCAAAATCCCAAACTCGAAATATTTCCTTTATTATTTTTTAGAAAAATCTTCATTTCGAGAAATCAATGCGCCACATCCAATACGTTAGGACACAACGTGTTGAATTCCCAATAATGAGTTCTTATTTTTTTTATTAAAGAGAAACGCTCGATTGTTAGATTTAACGAAGAAAATCGGAACCTAATACGTTAGGGCTCAATTTCCTTGAAAATCCTAAATACCAGCATTCTCTCAATTTTGAAAAGTTTGAAATCGAGTAAAAATGATATGATGCTACATTAAATATACAATGCAATAATAAATATTACAGTGGCATAGAAATAATATAAATAAATGAATAAATAAAATCAATATACATAATAAAAATAATCACATACAAAATATCAAATAAATGATCAAAATAAAAAAAAATCTTTTTAACATATAAACGAAAACATGAATTAATAATCGAATGAAGAAAATAAACAAAATATAAAGAATAAAAGGCACATAATATATGCATTGAAATTATGGAAAAAAAATAAAATTTATATAAAAATAAATTTATATATAATACATTCATGAGAATAAAGAAAAAATATATATAGAAATTATAAAATATATAGAAAGTATAATATATATACATACATATATATATATAAGTTAATAAATATATAGATCATAAAGATAATGATTACATATATATATATATATATAAATTATAAAATATGTATAGAAAGTATAATGTATATATACGTACATATATATAAGTTAATAAATATATAGATCATAAAGATAATGATTACATATATATAAACTTAAAAAAGGAAACAATATTTTGAAATTAATTCTAAAAAAGGACTAATTTTAAACTGTGATAAAAATCTAGGGTAAATCTGTAAATAAATAAAGCCAAAAGGACTAGATCGAACACGCGAATTACATAGAGGGGCTGGAAGGGAAATTTTCCCTTTTCCTCTAAAACGGCATCGTTCCAGCAGGGCTAAATTGAAGTTGAAAACAAATTAAAGGGCTAATTCTAAAAAGATAAAAAAACTAATTGTAAAACATTAAAAAGGCGGAGGGACTAAAAACGCAATTTACTCCTCCGCTGAAAAACACGCGGATCCCCTTTCGGATCGGGTCGGGTCACGTTAGTCTGGGCCAATACGACGTCGTCTCGACGTCTATAATCTCTGCTCAAAACGGTACCATATGGTACCACTATTTAAACTATTTTTTCCCAAAAAAAAACATTATTTGCAGCCCTTTTCAAAAAAAAAAAGTTTGATGCTCTTCTGCTAGGGTTTCGTTTCTAGCCTTACCGCCGCCTAACCTCCGCAGTGCTCCCACCGTGAACGATGGTCAGAACCTCACCCTAAAGGGGTTTTTCGGCTCCTTTGCCCGCGGATCTGAAGGCCAAGGTAATTCCTTCTTCCTTTTCTCTTTACCTTCCGTATAAACAAGTGAATAAATCGAATCGAGGGGCAGAAACAAAGAAAATAAATCGCTACCTTTTCTTTATTTTGTTTTTCATTGATTGATATTGCTGTAATATGCATTTTTTATTGATTTCTCTAAAAAAATCCTCTGTTACAGTATGTTTAATGGCTTTTTATAGCCATTCTCAAAATACATAAAGAAACGAATCTGCTTATATTGATTTGATTTGCAAATCTTCGATCTTGTTTGCCATATACTGTTTATTTCCTTTTTTGTGTGCAGATGAAGATTCGGGGGCTTGGCTGTGAAGATTTTAGCTGCGACGCGAATGTAGAAAATTGCCTAGGGTTTCCCTTGTGCTGGAAACGCTGGGCCTCCGTCTTGTTTTGGGTCTGGGCCATATAGGCCAATTGTAATTTGGGCCCTTTTAGGCCTGGGCAAAATATGTTATTACAGCTGCCCCTCTTTGCTTGTTGTCGGGTAACGAGAACAGAGCAAAGACCAAAAAACAATTTTGCCCGGTCGTACTGGACTTTGGTATTCCTTCCTACTGCATCTTCAGAGGTACAGGAACTAGTGCTTCAATCGACTCCACTGCAACTTCAGGGAGATAAGACTTATAGCTTCAATTTGATCTGTTGTCACTTGAAGATGAATTTGATGTGATCTGCTCTGCTGCGACTTCAGAGAGATAACATCCAAGGTTTTAATCCGTTCCACTACAACTTCAGGGAGATAAGATTTGCCATCTTCAACCTACTCCACTGCTGCTCAGGGAGATAAGGCTTGGTGGCTTAAATATGCTTCCCACTACCTTGGAAAGTTAAGATTTGCCGTCTTTGATCTGCTCCACTACTGCTTAGGGAGATAAGATCTACAATCTTCAACCTTCTCCGCTGCTGCTCAGGGAGACAAGGCTTTGTGGCTTAAATCTGCTTCCCACTATCTTGGAAAGATAAGATTGGCCGTCTTTGATCTGCTCCACTACTGCTTAGGGAGATAAGATCTACAATCTTCAACCTACTCCGCTGCTGCTCAGGGAGACAAGGCTTGGTGGCTTAAATCTGCTTCCCACTATCTTGGAAAGATAAGATTTGCCGTCTTCGATCTGCTCCACTATTGCTTAGGGAGATAAGATCTACAATTTTAACCTACTCCGCTGCTGCTCAGGGAGACAACCGCTGCTGCTCAGGGAGACAAGGCTTGGTGGCTTAAATCTGCTTCCCACTATCTTGGAAAGATAAGATTTGCCGTCTTCGATCTGTTTCACTACTGCTTAAGGAGATAAGATCTACAATCTTCAACCTACTCCACTGCTGCTCAGGGAGACAAGGCTTGGTGGCTTAAATCTGCTTCCCACTATCTTGGAAAGATAAGATTTGCTGTCTTCGATCTGCTCCACTACTGTTTAGGGAGATAAGATCTACAATCTTCAACCTACTCCGCTGCTGCTCAGGGAGACAAGGCTTAGTGGCTTAAATCTGCTTCCCACTATCTTAGAAAGATAAGATTTGTCATCTTCAGTCTGCTCCACTACTGCTTAGGGAGATAAGATCTACAATCTACAATCTTCAACCTTCTCCACTACTGCTCAAGGAGACAAGGCTTGGTGGCTTAAATCTGCTTCCCACTATCTTGGAAAGATAAGATTTGTTGTCTTCAATCTGCTCCACTACTGCTTAGGGAGATAAGATCTACAATCTTCAACCTTCTCCGCTACTACCCAGGGAGGCAAGGTTGGTGTCTTCGATCTGCTTCGCTGTTGGTGCAGGAAGGCAAGATCTGCTATTTTTACTGATCTGTTCTCTGGAGAACATGACCTGTATAATGAACCTATTTATGCCTAATGATTAGGATGGCATAAAATGAATCAAATGCTCCTAACTAGACATGTGTGAATGGTGTTTGCATGAATGCATAGTTTTTTTTTCGAGAATAATCCCACCTAAGTTGTCATTGTTCAAAGATTATTAAGGCTTTAACACTGACGTGCAACAACACCTTCTTGCTTGGCTGGCTTTTCTGAAGAAACATTTAGTCAGGTTACCCCCCACTGTAAACCTCAAAGTTCAAATCCATTGAGGCGTGAAATTTGTACCATCATTCTCCCACTGTAACCTAAAGGTAGGAATATATGACTTTTCTTCGATCCTCTCCTATCACAATTCAAGGATACAGGATCTAAATCTCTCTGGTCCTTTACACCATTCCAAAGGTATGGTATCAAAGGCTCATGCATAGGTGAAGGCTTTCTTCTCCGAGGAAACCTCTTCCTATTGTCTGGTGATCATTGCTTGCTTGTTTATTAAGCTTTGTTACCAATCTGACATCCTGTCACCTTACTCAATCAATGTTTTTCATAACAGAATCCAGAGAGAAAGTCCTAATTTAGACTTTTCCTTCTTAAATTTCCAACCTTTAAACTTAGTGTGTTCTAAACAATAGTATTGTTTCAGGTTCCTGTATTATTTAGAAACTTCTAAAGTAATATGCCAAACTTTCCTTGTGAAATTTTTATTAGTCCATTAATCATTATTCCAATGCAACATGCTTGCAAAAAGGTCATAACCATGGATAAGAATAAAATTAGCTTTGAGCATAGCTCGAAAGGAATAAATTATCAAAAATAGTAAAGAAGGATAAAAAAGAAATCGATTGGGAATGTGTATCTTAGTATTCAATATAAACAGTATGAGAATTGGGTGCCCCAGATATCGCAGCTTGAACTTCTCTGTACCAACTTTCTGAAGACCCTTCTGAGTTTGACATGTGTTTGAGAGATCTATAGTACTCTGTCGATGCCTCAAGATGTTGCCTACTCTTTCCTGATAATTCAGGTATAGCAAGATCACCACATTCCCCAATCTGGTTAAAATTCGAGTTGCTCTAATCACCTCGTGCCCCATTCCGATCAATATTTGAGCCGCCCTTTCGGGTTTTCAACTTAAATCCCCTTTGGTCTCAAGGTGCCCTTTGTGGGTTTTCACTTTGGCCTCTCCATTTTCCTTTTCTTTTTCTTTAAATCACTTTTTTTTTAAAATCTGAACTCATAGGATTAGGCAAGTCCTCGTTATCCCTTTCGATCAGAACCAAATTTCTTTCATAGAGCCTTTTGGGGCGAAATTTAACTATGACGAAAACTTTGGATCTTCCCCTTCAATTAAGATGAAATCCAACAACGGAGAAATAGCAGCTTGACTTCGACGGGCTAAACCATGATGAGCCAAAGAAGAAGGCATTGTCTCGGCAAAGAATCCTAAATGCATCGTTCATGATGTTAATCTTGAACATACTGTAAATTTTTGATATCGTATTGTTGCTCAGATTACAATGTCAGTGCTTACCCAAGCATATCCTGATATGACCATACGAAGACATCTTTGAACTCTTTGAAGTAACTCAATAAGGTTCTGCTTCATTTCTTCGGTTATGCACGTTCCCTTAAGGTCACAATCTCCATTATCTCCTCATGGGGTAAGATTTCATTCCTGTTCTACCATCCTCAACAAGTCTGAAAATAGGCTATAATCTATGTCATCTTTAAAGTCATGAGATCCCTCTAAACACAGATCCCACTCAAAAGGAACTTCTGAGTTCGTAACAGCATCACTCATGTCATTGATATCTGGGGACCCATAATAGGTACCAAAGAATATACAAAAGAATGTATGAATAATCATTTGTACAATTATAAATGAATAAAAGAATAATATGGAAGAAGATCCGAAAGAATGAAAGTATAATTATTCGAAAAGAATGAAAGAATATTGGCTTACAAAAATGAATGCAAAGATGTATTTTATTAGAATAACGACGTTCAGGCATGAGCCTATTTCATAAAGGAATTTTTATTGCCTCTAGGCTGAAGGCAACAAGTGTGTTTTGAACATTACTCTGAGTAATCTCTAAATACTACAGGGGTTTCTTCTACAGTCTAATTATTTAGAACACTCCCAAGTCTATAAGGGCGAAAATCTGACAAGGTCCCTTCTTCAGTTGTTTCATCATGAACACTTCTCGACACCCTTCATATATTGCATTCAATCATGACTGGGTACTAGATGAGCCATCCATCTTGACAATATCCATGTTGATGAATTTTTCAACTAGCTTTTTGAAGGTAATGCAATTCTCTATAGAGTGTCCATTTAGATGCTACCCCTACGAGGCTATCTTGGAAACAATGTATCAGCAGCTGGTCATTATTAACATACCCAGTCTTCCGCCTACAAAACATAGTTATATGAGCTTCGGGGCTACTAGTTCCATTGTACTTCTCAAACTCAGGCATTTTGAACTTGTAAGGGAGCACTAAATTAGGAACCAAGCTCAATTCTTTAGCATCAACCCCATAATAGCTTTCAGTATTTTCCATAGCTCTAAATTTTTCTTCCAGCCATTTGTACTTTGCTTCTAGCTGTTTTGACGATTCATCCTTCATTTTCTCTCTTCCAGCCATTTCATCAAAGTCAGGGACAGTAGGATTAACAAGGTTGTCTCCCGGGTAAGAGCCCGATCCAACTTGAAAATTTGTTGGTATTGAAGCATTGGCCTGTAACTGCTAAGACTTAATGGTGACAGAAGATTTGCGTGGATATACCTCAACATGCTGGGGGGTAAAGTCTAGAGGATAGACAAGTCCCTCATTGTCTCATTCTTTAACATTGAGCACAAAGCCTTTTCCTTTATCAGTTCCCTTGTTCAACCATTGAGTTAACTGAGCCATCATACTCCCTTGAGATTCCATCATTTTGTCTATCATTTTTTTCTGCTCATTCATTTGCTGTTGAAGTTGCTCCTGTATTTCCTTTTGGAATTGTTCTAGCCTTTCCATTATTTGATTCATGTCCTTAGTTTTTTGATCGAGTACCGTAGCGGTGTTTAGTAGGCTGGTTGGTTTCCAGATTAACTGAGGAGTGGTTTAAATTAATTAGAATCTTTTGATGAATTTTAATGCTATGATATCATGTAATGCGAATGCATGCAATGAATGCATAAAGAGATGTTGATTCTGATTCAATTCTATTTAGAAAACCTTACTAGAAAAGAAATCTCTTTACATAAAATGGATATTTATACGGCCTTTCCCTCATAGGCAGAGATATTCGATCCTCTTCTTCATTCGAGCGTTAAGATAAATCTCACGAACTCTTCAAAAAACGTCTCTTCTATCTCCTTTTTGCTCAATCCAGGCCGTAACTTGTTGCTCACTCATCCTCGTGATGCTTGTTGGCTTCTCTTTAAGAAGGTTCAGCAGCTCTCGAATAATCTTTGCCATCTTGAATCCTTGGGCAACGGAGCCATAGTCGTGTAGTCCTCCATTAAATTATCATCCTTCTCTTATCATGTGTTCTTGGACCATATTCGGACAACCATATTGTCATCCACTTTATCAAGAAACCCATTTCCTTATGACAAGCTCTCTATTTAGCAACTGAACGTGAATCAACACCTCGTTTTTAAGATGCAAATGCAATGCAATCATAATAAAAACAACATAAAAACAAGTTAGTACAAAGTAAAAGCAAATGAATAAAGTACCTACTCGGGAAACCACTAGGGTTTGGTGTAATTATTCCTAAGGTGGGCAACTAGGGTTCACTATATGCAGTTTGGCTCTAAGGTAAGGGTACCTGAACTAGCAGATTCCTCGATCCTCACTCATTATAGGCTCATACGGACCAAGTTCAGTTTAGGGGAATACATTTCCCTATGGCTGCACGGAGATGAAAATCTCACGAAGACATAGGTACGGATGTATCCCGGAAGCGGTCCACTACCCTGCACGGAGGTGAAAACCTCACGAAGGACTAGTTTCTCGCTCCCACTTAAAGGGTAAAATTCTCCACTATATGTAATGTACAATGTAAAATAATTTAAAGTACTTAAATCAATTAAGCATGAATGCAAGAGGATTTTTAAAACGAATTTTATTTTTTCGACTATAAGACAAAAATTAATCAATTTTGTGGCTCGACTCTCTTATTTATTTTTTAAAAAAAATTCCCCAGCGGAGTTGCCAAGCTGTCGAAACCATTTTTTTGAAAAATAAAAAATTTAGGTTGTCGACTTTTAAAAAAATGAAAATTGGGAGTCGCCACCAATCTTTTATTGAGGTGTGATTGGATCACCTAAAAACGGCTTTGGTCTACGAGTTTTAGAAAAACAGATCCGGGAGTCAGTTACGCACGAGGAAGGATTAGCACCCTCGTAACGCCCAAAATTAGTACCTAGTTAATTAATTAATGTCTTAATGTCGAAAATTTGAAAAATATAATCCTTAGCAAAAACTTAAAAACATTACGTATTAAGACCCTTATCATTTCAGAGAAAGAAAATGCCACACCCAATGCGTTAGGGCACGACATTCTAATTTCCTCAAAAATGAATTAGGCCAAAATACTCGTACAATAAAAATTTAAAAGAATATCCATTTATTTAAGATTTAAGAAATCGCGGCCCAATACGTTAGGGCACAATTCCTCCAAAATCCCAAACTCGGAATATTTCCTTTATTATTTTTTAGAAAAATCTTCATTTCGAGAAATTAATGCGCCACATCCAATACGTTAGGACACAACGTGTTGAATTCCCAATAATCAGTTCTTATTTTTTTTATTAAAGAGAAATGCTTGATTGTTAGATTTAACGAAGAAAATCGGAACCCAATACGTTAGGGCTCAATTTCCTTGAAAATCCTAAATACCAGCATTCTCTCAATTTTGAAAAGTTTGAAATCGAGTAAAAATGATGTGATGCTCCATTAAATATACAATGCAATAATAAATATTACAGTGGCATAGAAATAATATAAATAAATGAATAAATAAAATCAATATACATAATAAAAATAATCACATACAAAATATCAAATAAATGATCAAAATAAAAAAAATTCTTTTTAACATATAAACGAAAACATGAATTAATAATCGAATGAAGAAAATAAACAAAATATAAAGAATAAAAGGCACATAATATATGCATTGAAATTATGGAAAAAAATATAAAATTTATATAAAAAATAAATTTATATATAATACATTCATGAGAATAAAGAAAAAAATATATATAGAAATTATAAAATATATAGAAAGTATAATATATATATACATACATATATATATAAGTTAATAAATATATAGATCATAAAGATAATGATTACATATATATATATATATATAGAAATTATAAAATATGTATAGAAAGTATAATGTATATATACGTACATATATATAAGTTAATAAATATATAGATCATAAAGATAATGATTACATATATATAAACTTAAAAAAGGAAACAATATTTTGAAATTAATTCTAAAAAAGGACTAATTTTAAACTGTGATAAAAATCTAGGGTAAATCTGCAAATAAATAAAGCCAAAAGGACTAGATCGAACACGCGAATTACATAGAGGGGCTGGAAGGGAAATTTTCCCTTCTCCTCTAAAACGGCGTCGTTCCAGCAGGGCTAAATTGAAGTTGAAAACAAATTAAAGGGCTAATTCTAAAAAGATAAAAAACTAATTGTAAAACATTAAAAAGGCGGAGGGGCTAAAAGCGCAATTTACCCCTCTGCTGAAAAACACGCGGATCCCCTTTCGGATTGGGTCGGGTTGTGTTAGTCTGGGCCAATACGACGTCGTCTCGACGTCTATAATCTCTGCTCAAAATGGTACCGTATGGTACCACTATTTAAACTACTTTTCCCCAAAAAAAAACATTATTTGCAGCCCTTTTCAAAAAAAAAAGTTTGATGCTCTTCTACTAGGGTTTCGTTTCTAGCCTTGCCGCCGCCTAACCTCCGCAGTGCTCCCATCGTGAACGATGGTCAGAACCTCACCCTAAAGGGGTTTTTCGACTCCTTTGCCCGCGGATCTGAAGGCCAAGGTAATTCCTTCTTCCTTTTCTCTTTACCTTCCGTATAAACAAGTGAATAAATCGAATCGAGGGGCAGAAACAAAGAAAATAAATCGCTACCCTTTCTTTATTTTGTTTTTCGTTGATTGATATTGCTGTAATATGCGTTTTTTATTGATTTCTCCAAAAAAATCCTCTGTTACAGTATGTTTAATGGCTTTTTATAGCCATTCTCAAAATACATAAAGAAACGAATCTGCTTATATTGATTTGATTTGCAAATCTTCGATCTTGTTTTCCATATACTGTTTATTTCCTTTTTTCTGTGTGTGCAGATGAAGATTCGGGGGCTTGGCTGTGAAGATTTTGGCTGCGGCGCGAATGTGGAAAATTGCCTAGGGTTTCCCTTGTGTTGGAAACGCTGGGCCTCCATCTTGTTTTGGGTCTGGGCCATATAGGCCAATTGTAATTTGGGCCCTTTTAGGCCCGGGCAAAATCTGTTATTACAATATGGATATGTGATAATTTCATATACATGGAAATAATACAATCACATACATATAATTTAACTAACACATATAAATTCTCAATTTAGTTACATGAACTTACCTCGATGATTGTAAGTTGATTTGTAAGCTACTAATTCGTTACTTTCTCTTTTCCTCGATTTATCTCCGTATTTGATCTATCCGGATCTATACGAATGAATTTAACATCAATTTAATACAATTCATATTCAATGCAATCCAACTCACATCTTAGGAAAAATTATCATTTTGCCTTTATACTTTTTATTAATTACAATTTCATCCCTAGGCTTGGAAAATGAAATTTATGCAATTTAATACTTATTCCAAGGCTAACTGATTTTTACATTTAAAAATAGAAGCCTACGCATTTCACAAAATTTAGAATTTTTCCATAAATTTTACATCTTTTCAATTTAGTCCCTAAATCATAATTTCATCAAAATTCCCTTTACAAAAGTTGTTTATCTATCAACAACCTTTCATTTTCTACCATAAAACTTCATAATTCATGCATACTCATCCATGGAAAAACCCTAATACTTTGATAACTTTACAAATTAATCCCCGAGATAGCTAGATTAAGCTATTACGATATCGAAAATATAAAAATTATTAAAAACAAGACAAGAATACTTACCCAATTAAGCCAAATAAGCTTGCTCAAAACTCAATTTCCATGGCTAGGGTTTCCATGTTTTTTTTTAGGAAAGATGATATAAAATGATGATATTTCCTTATTTAATTAATTTATCATCTTTTATTTATTTACTTTCCAATTTAGTCCTTTTCTTTATTAAATTTTCCAATGATGACTAATCATACTTATCTACTAACTCCACTAATTGGTCTATTTGCCATATAAGGACCTCAAATTTTAAATTCCATAGTTATTTGATCCTTTTAGCTACTAGAATTCAACTTTTGCATTCTATGCAATTTGGTCCTTTTCATCAAATTAATCATGTAATCGGTAAAAATTTCCTAATGAAATTGTCATATGATATTTCTATCATAATGTAGACCATGAAATAATATAAAAATATTTTCTTCCGGACTCGGATTTATGGTCCGAAACCACTGTTCTGATTTCACTAAAAATAGATTGTTATAGTTATTACCATAAGCTTGCTTAAAAATCAAATCTCCACCACTATAAAATGATATAACACACCAATCAAAAGGTCTATAAGAGGTTGTAATGGGGCTTAAGTTAAGGGTGTGGAGAAAGGCCAGAAAAGTTATTTATAATTGAGATCGAATTGATAAATTAGCAAACTAGAAAAAATAAACAAATGCTGAATTAAAAACAAGTGCATCAATCAAGAGTATTCAAGAACAAAAATGAGCTTCTTCTCAAAATATGAATTTAACTATTCAAACTCAATCAACAAATAACTAATTATTAATCAATATTTTCTTGATCTTTTTTTTTAGAACTATAAGAAATAATTCAGCAAATCAAACAAAAGAGCATAGTTAGGCAACTAACCAAATCAAATTGGGAGTCAATAAAACAAGAAAGATTTACAATGACAAAAAAATGAGTCATAGATTAAAATTAACGGGTTAATCAAGAAACATTGTGTTAGGCTGAACGAGATTCATTAAGGGTTAATTAAAAAGGTAGGCTTTTTATGGGATAAGTGGGCTAAAACCTAATAGCCTTTATCATCTCAGTATATCAAATCAAAGGTGTGATCTCGACATGCATAATCGAAGCAAGTTCTAGAATAACAAATCGAGTTGACATACTCATAACCAATAATAGAATGAGCATGAAATATGTATGCTCTATAGGCACAAAATCTCACAAAAAATCATGGTTTTGATGTCAAACTTGCAAATTTAAAACTTCAAGATAATACCTCAATTTAAGGAAATAACCTAAAATTTTTTATTTTTGAAAAAAAAAAACTTATCATGCTTGATTCTCTCATATCTTAAAGTTTAAATCAATTAATGAAAAAATCAACAAAAAAAAAACACATCAACAAAAATCCCAAATCAACAAAAAAAATTCTAATGGAAGTATGAGAAAATTACTTAAATACAAGAAATAATTCAGAGATTTTCTAATAATTACATAAATAATCTCCCCACACTTAAGATGTACGTTGTCCTCAATGTACAAACAGATATAAGCACAATAAAAGCAGGATATCATAAGAAAGGAAGAAAACTAAAACTACCCTAAATATTAGATGAAATCACCAAAATGGTGAAAACCAGAATTGTAGGCAAATCTAAATATAGTGCATGGTTCCGACTAATAAGAAAATAAACATAAATAGTGAAGAAGATTAAGAGGTTACAAATTCGATTAGAACAACCATAAAAAATAAAAACATAGTTCAAAAGATAATAAACGAAATAAGTCTAAGAAAATAAAAATAAAACAACTAAAAATAAAAATAAACATAAACATAAAGTCAAAAGAAAACTAAAAAGAAAACAAATAAAATCAATGATCCTTATTGTCAGAGGCATCGGTATCGTGAGTCGTCGGTGCTGAAGAGGAAATCTTGAGGTGTTGGCAGATCTGCTGCAAGGACGTATCAATACTGTCGAACCGTTGAAAGCGGTGCTGCTCGAAGCGAGTGAACCGCTCAGAAAGGTCTACTAAGGTGGAAGCAGATGTAATAGGACGGGGACTCTGAGATGGAGAATGAGATGGATCCTCGTGGTGGAAGGAGACATCATCAATGAAGTTCGCATGCTCATCTTGAGGGTCAGAATGAGATAATCGGTATTGAGGAGGATTCACTCTACGCAGTCACTCGATCATCCTCGTGTGACTCATACTAGATAATCCCTGCGGGGACATTTATCTAACTAGTGTAAGGGAGGAGGACTACTCTAGTGTGTCGAGGAGACAGAAGTGACGTGCGAGTCAAGTCACGTAAGGGCCTAAGTAGATAGAACCCTTCCTACTGCGCTCTGTCTGATGGCGAACAGCTAGGGCGATGAAATAAACAAGATCAAAGGTGCGCTTCGTAGCCATATTCCACAAAAATATGCGTTAGTTGTACCGATGAATCTGGTGCTCTCTCTTACCGATAAATGTGTGAGCCAAGATGGCATGAATATAGTGCAAGGCCGGAGGAAGAGAAGTTACATTCAAACGACTCGAGTCATAAAGCGTCGTACTCACCGTGAGGTCTACCCAACAAAGAGATGACGAGTAACGGATGTGCTAGTATAATCAGAAAAACCTCTCGGTACCCATAAACTCCGTAGTACATAGTCCTAATTTAGCTCCGAACTTTGGGATGCTCATATGACGTGTTGTACTGCCGAGTTTGAAGGTAATAGTGCTCGACTCTTTATGGGTCGACATCACCTGTTGTAAGAGGAATGTCGAACAAAACTAGAGAGTAAGCTCCGAGTAAGTGGGCTCGATGATGGAGAAGAATCAGTCCCAAAGAGGTTTAGCAGTGATGGCGCGGACTTGATCAGCTAACTAGACCTACTATAAAGTGGCCCAATCAATACATCAGCCTAATTTAAACGGCCGCTGTCGGAGCTGCTGAAATAGGTACTCCTGGGGACCTTGTGGAAACCGTAAAAATGGATGAGTATTGGTGGAAGCGCCCAAGGAAGAGGTCATGCCTGGAGTCTTCTATTTTTTGAAACGGGGATGACAACCTTAGATTTGCTGCGTGTGTTGGTCATGGTGTATCTGCAATAAAAGAGGACCAAATAAAAATTTCAATATTCAAGGTAAAAAAACGAATCGACACAATTGATTAGTTCAAATAATCATAAAATGAAAGTCGTATTGCGTGAAAATCCACAGTCACAAGATTGAACACACAACTAAATACTTGAATCCAAACGGCACATAAAATAAGTAACAATACCATACAAAGAGTAATAATAGTACTAATAAAATAATAATAAAAAGAAGAATAAGAAAAAACAAAACTCTAACAGAATAAACAATAAGTCATCAAAATCATAACAATAATCAAACTAGGTAATAATAAAAATTAAGAATAATAAATGAAAGTAATAAAATAACAAAAACTAAAAGAAAAAGAAAGAACATACTAACTCAAGTCACCAAAACAATACTACTATAATTAAAATAAACATAGAAATAATAAGAATAATAAAAATAAAAATAAAAAAAATACTAAAACTAATGAGAATAAAATTACTAACTAGAATAAATAAAATAAAACAAAAATAAATCTAGGCATAAGAATAAAATAAATAAATAAATAAATAAATAAAATAACTAAATAAAGAGGGAAAGGGCAAAGTGGGGAACCGATAGTGGCACAGGTGGCGAACACGGCTGGCTGGCGACGAGACGATGGTAGATCGGGGTTAGGATTGTGATAGGGATTGAGGGGTGGTCAAAAAGGAGAGGGGCTTGGTTGGTGAGGGGGAAAAGATTAGGGTGGAAGAGAGAGGGGCCGTGTGGGGTTGCGGCTCGAAGATAGTGGTGCGGGGAGATTTGTGCACGTGGGTTGCTCAATGATGGAGAAGGTCGTCGGAGGGGGGAAATGAAAAGGTGAAGGGAGGGAGAAAGGGAAATCGAAAGGGAAAGGAAGAGGAGATGGGGAAGGAAAAAGAGGAAAAGGAAAGTGGATGGGGGCGAGAGGTTCGTGCAATAGGGGTATGGGAGGTGGTCGATTTGGTGACGGAGTGGTTCGGCGATGACGTCGAGGGCTATGGAGGGAAATTTGGCCGGACGGGTAATGGGGGGTTCGACATAGCTAGGGTGTTGGGGGTGAGAAAAAGACAAAGTAAAAAGAAAATAGGATTAGGGTTTGGGTTAAAAAGGGTGACACAGTCGTGTAAGGGCTCGTATTGGGACATACAACTGTGTCATACGCCCGTGTGGATCCTTCTCAACCCATGTGCGATTCAAAATTCCAAACCCAGTATTCACACGGCCTCGGATACGCCCATAAACCCCTATAAACCCCAATTTGAGCTTAATGACCTATTTTTATTGACTTAACCATACATTAAGTAGTTATTCCCCCTTTTTTGAATATTCCTGTTTATTTTCTACCAAATCTTACACTTAGTTTGTCTTGGATATCATTTTGCTAAAGATTTGAAGGAGTTTAGAGAGAGATATATTTTTCTCATTGAATGTTCCTAGTGTTAAATCATATGCTAGTGTATGCTCAAAGTATCTTAGCTTTAGTTTTAACTATTTTTAGTTATTTCAAAAAAAGAAAAACAAAAGAAGAAAACAAAGAAAAAAGAAAAGAAATTGTGAACAGTTTGTTTTGTATTGTTACTATTGAGCATATAATTGTAATTGGAAAAATTAGGAAGAATTAGGTAACTTTGAAAGATATCTCCATTTGTAAAGGGTTTGTGCATAACTATTCATGAGCTCCAAGGCAAGCTAAGTTCTAAGGTTTTTAGCCTATAAATTTCCATCTTAACCCATAACTTGAACCTAGGCACTTTACAACCATGTGAAGACCTATTAATCTATATCGCTATGCCAACTACATTAGTGGAGAGGGGTTATTGAGTTCAACTATGAAGACATGAATTGATCCTTAGAATTGTTGCTTAGCTTAATCTAAGGAATAAAGATTGATTGGGAAAAACTATTCATACACTTACAGGGAACGCATTCAAACCATGGCTTTGTTAGCATTTTAATTCTTGAGGAATTTGACTTATAAGTATACATGAGTTAGATATTTGAAAAGTTGAATTGAGAGCATTATATCATTGTTGCATGACCATTTAGGAGAGTTGATTATGATTGGCTACTCTTGTTCGTTTTGTTTTTGAGTCTTGGTGTGTTTCTTGTGTGTAATTTGTTATTTGGGTTGTGTTTCTTAGGTTAGATAAGGTCATCACTCGGGACGAGCAATGAATTGAGTTTGGGGTGTGACAACTCTAGGATATAGAGTTATTTTATTACTTTTAAGCTTATATTTCAATCAAGTTAGAGTGGTTTAGAGTGTTTTTATAGTTGTTTTAATTATGTTTATATTAAGAAGTTTACTTTTGAAAATTTTATTTTAACAATGTATTTCTGTCAAATGAGACACTGAAAATGTGAAATTTATTCTTAAAGGTGGGGATAATAGAAAATTGGAAATGTAGAGAAAAGAAGATGTTGAATTTCGACATTTAAAGCTCCCATGTTGCAGCAAAACTGCAACATCGAGCCTGATGAGAATAGATTGGAGACCTCACGTTTAAAGAATGCCACATTAGCTTCTGGGCTTAACCCTTCTCTTGAGCAAGTGTTGATGATGACCAAGAATCAAAATTATTAGGACTATGCAAAAATGTAAAGACCTAAATACTCCCAATATGACAAAAATAGAATTGAAAGGGGAGTTGACCTAGCCTACAATCTTTTGAAGGATATAAAGACCACACTTTCAGAACATAGAGATAGAGAGTCGTCTGGTGCATAAAGAAAAACATCAATTTTCATAAGAAAGCAAGCTGGAAAAGAATGAGAGAAGAAGAGGAAGAAAGAGAAGAACGAATTGAGGAGAACCACCTTATTTGACTTGAAATCTCTTCACTTTTCTCTTTGCTTTTTGTTTTTTTTTTTCTTTTGCTATTTTGAACCATGACTGAGTTGTTCTTAGTCATTTTTAATTTGGTGATTATGGGCTAAATGTTTATTAGCTAGAATCATTATGGAACCCTAATATAAGATTATTGGTATTTTACCAAGGATGCTTGTTATAATATAATGTTTATTCTGTAACAACCCGAAAGTCAATAGTATCGAAAAATGTAATTTTGAGACTCCATTTTCATAAATCGAGTTCGTTAATATTTAATAAAAATATTTACGGAGCTATTATATTAGTGAATTGAATTTTGGATAGACAATTTAACCAAATTAGTGATTAATTAAGGTACAAGGACTAAATTGTAAAAGTCTAATTATTATAGATTTTTAAATTGCTAAAGGACCAAAAGAAAAAATAGGCCAATTTCAATTAAGTGGATGGTTGAAATGGATGTTGACACCCACTAACTTGGGTAAGTATGATTAAGCTTTAATTAACTAAGTTTAATTAAGTTACAACATGATTAACTAATTTTAATTAAAGCAAATATATTAATTAAAAAAAACATGAACATTCTTATGTTCATCTTCCATTTTCACGAAACAAAAGAGGAGAAAGATTTTGAAACTTTCCAAACTTTAGTCCTTTGAATGGTAAGCAATTTCTATCTCGTTTCTTGTAATTTTTATGATTTTGAGGTTTTGAGAGTTTGATTTAGCTAACCAGTGCATTAATTCGTAAAACTGTTAAAATTTTCAAAAGTTTCCATTGTTGATTTCTTGAAGTTCTTGGTGTTAAATGGTTAGATTTTAAGATTAAATATGAAAAAAAGACTAATTTGTAAAGTGAAAATTATTAGTTTTGAACATAGGAACTAAAGTGTAAATATATCGAAATTGGTATGAAATTTCTGTAATTATAGATAATATTGGGTTGTAGAAGGATGAAATTGAGATCAATTTTGAAATTGAAGCTCAAATTCGAAAGGTATGACAATTTTGATTTTAGGGACTAAATTGAATAAAATGAAAATTTTGTATAAAATGACAATTGAGTAGGAATTTGGTTGTATATTGATGGTTTTATGGGTTTATATTAATTCTTAGCTAATGTTGGTCTAGATTCCTCGAGAGGGAAGGAAAAGTTAAAGCCGTTGACGAATAACTCGAAGTTTCCAGTATGTATTTTTATGATTTAAAACCTATATAATTTTCGCATTTTCATGTTAGTCTATATTGTGCATTGTTGAGGTAAGTTAGTAAGAATAATTTGAATTGACTTGGTGTAATTGAGATTTGATAAAGGTTGATTATTTGATGATGGGAATTTAAAAGTTAAAGAAGGCGATTGGACCAATTAAAATGAATAGTGAAAACCATCATTGTTGGGCAGTCCAGGGTGGTAAACCATCATTGTAAGGTAATCCGGGGTCGTATGTCATCATTGCCAATCAATCCAGGATGGTAGAATTGAATGAGAAAACCATCGTAGCCCGGCAATCCGAGGTGGATAAGTCACTGTTCCGAGCAACCCAGGATGACAGAATTGAATGAGAAAACCATCATAGCCGGGCAATCTAGGGTGGTAAGCCATCATTGCCAGGCAATCTGGGGTAGTAGATCATCGTTGCCGAGCAATCTAGAATGACAGTTATAAATGAGTTGAAAATGAGCTTGTGAGCTCGGAATATCGTCGAGAAGATAACACAGTTTGAGATTTTACGTATTAGAAATGTATATTGAACGATGAATTCATGCTTGAGATATAAATAAACAGATTCTTAGATAACAACTCTATGTGTTGTGAATTATACCGTATCCTTATATTGTTTCGGATTTATAGGAATATTTTTGAGTGATATACTTGTCATACAATTTATTTATTGTGCTCAAGTTCAGTTTAAAGCAAAGTTTCGAGTATCGACTTCAACATCCAATCGAGACCCCAGGCTCTATAAAGTTTGTGAACTCATTTTGTGGTCAAATCAGCATGTACCTAGTGAAGTCATTTTGGTATTTTGTTGACAATGACGTCGAATATGAATGTTAGTATGAGAACTTCATTTTGCATACATATATGTGAAGCTACTGTATGCAATGTTTAATAAGTTATGCTTGGTATTATTGGTAGTAACCTTAGGTGTAAGCGTGTCACCTTATTTGATATGTAAGTTTGTTAAGTAGATGGGTTGGTATGTAAGCTAGTTAGATGCTATGTATAATGTTTAGGTATGAAATTGGTATCTTAGTTGTCTTAAGTCATGAATATGTATGTTTACTTGTGATTGGATTAGTATAGAAGTGTTTCATGATATGGTATGTTGGTCAAATGGAAAAGTTTGGAATTATGGTGTGAACTTTGATAAAAGATTGAGTTGTATGTGATGATTTGGAATGGTTTAAATTGAAATGAGTAAATGATCTAGATTGACATGTTTTAGTGAGCTTTAACTGGGATTGGTATCTAATGAGTATATTAATTACTAGAAGCTTATGGTTTGTTACTTGTAAAGATTGTAGGATTTTTGCAGAAATAGTATGTGACATTGCGACGTCGTTCTAATATCACCACCGGAGTTTCACATTGCGACGTTGTATGGTTGTCATCAAGATGGGATTGAGCCAGACCATGTCGAGATAAGGGGCCCCATTGTCACAATGAGGCCAAGTTAGTTTGTCACATTGCGAAGAGGAACACCCTCACGTCGTGGCGTTAGTTTTGCAAATTTGAAATTTTTACATTTTTGTCCTTATTCATTCTCGTGTTGATTTTTGAGCTTTCATAAGCTTGAGCAAGACCCGATAACTATTGAATACCATGTTTAATGTGTGTTTTGTTAGAATGTAGCCCTTTTAATGTTATAAATTGAATGTATATGATCGTAGTTGCTCTGACAACGAATGTAGCATCCCGTAGCTTGAAATTTGCAATCGGGTCGGGTATGAGGGTGTTACATATTCATTCAAGTGTTATTCATGTTTAATGCTTGCTATCTCTTGATCAACATTAGTGGGTAATTGAGCTAATTGCAAATTTTGAAAAGGTTATGATTAATGGGTGTAAAACTTGAATGGTACACGTTTAATTTCTTTGATTTTAAATGTGTAATAATATAGACATCTATTGTTATTGAGCATAATCTTACAGGAATATGCTTGCAATTGGATTCTTGCCAATTAATCGACATACACATATGTTAAATTAGTTAAAGAATTGAACATAGTGACTTCGAGAGAAGCCTATAAACTGTCAATTCTGAATTAATAAATTGTCATAATGCTGTAACATCATTGCAACATTGCTACCAGTAGTTGCATATTAGGGGGAAATAATTATTCTTGCTCTTCATTTCATTACTATTAATTTGTATTACTGTTTTTAAATTGCTTTGCATATTTCTTTGCATTCAATCGAATTTTTATTTACTTTCTAAGTTGCCATTTGATAATTTTGCAATTTATGTTCTAAAATAAATCCTTGCGAAGATGATAACTCTAGTATTCACTATTATATTACTTGCTACAGATTGTGTGCACTTACACGTCATAAGAAAATTCACAACAAAATATTTGAATGTTTGCACTTAAATTATTAGACTGTTGAATCGTTGTTATATAATCTTCTCTATTCACATCGCCTATACTAATTGAAAGCTCTCCCTTTCGCTTCTTTTCTACAATTTAATTTTTTTTATGAAATAGTTTTAAACGTCACAAATTTGTGAATTGAAATTCAAATAACTTTTTTCTTTGATATTCAACACTAACAATCAAACTTTAGATATAAAATATATTTTTCTACTCGTCAATGGATATTAATTCACTGTATCCATTGTCTCGTTTGTTAAATTGTAGCTTGGACCTCATTAATATCCAATAGTAACCGTTTATACAAAACTTGAAGTTCAATCCCAAACCAATGTTTTTAAAGTGGACTAATGGTTGAACTGGTCAAGTCACCAATTCGATCAGTACGATTAAAAAATTATTAAAAATTTTAAAAAAAAAAAAAAACCCGGTTTAACTGTTGGTTTAACTGGTTCGTAACAATTTCGGATCAAACCAGTTCAAAGTCACTCTTTGAACCGATACCTCAACTAGTTCCCGGTCCAACCGATCCGACTGACCAATCCGATCCAATTCAAACAATACAGTCCCAAACCCGCTAAACCCAGTCTGATCCATAGACCCTTCATAAACACTGATTTTAAAAAAAAAAGGTAATTTACTTATTTTCCTATCCTGTAAACAACCTACCTTGATAAAGCTGATTTGATGCTTATATATATATAATACATTGAAATTGAGTGCTAAATCACATCATGAAAATCTACAACAAAAACAACCCATACCTGTTGTCATTCAAGCCTTGGACCATCCCAGCAAAGCGCGGATGATGCCTACGATGCTGCCATCAAAAAGAGCCCGCAACAATCCCAGCTTTCCCCTCGTGTATGGTGGGTATCTGACAAATGCATCACAAGCGAAACCTCTATAAAGAACAGCTTTCTTATGGCTAAAAGCATCGAAGGAGAACTTCCCGTGGTATGCACCCATTCCACTGTCCCCGACTCCTCCGAATGGTAGTGTGGGTTCAGCCAGCTGAAATGATATCAGGTACGTATCACAATATGTAACTTCTCATATTAAATAAAAATGAATTTGTCAGAGTGCATTTTTCAACAAGTAGGAACATACCATATGTGCTCAACTGATTTCAACATTGTTGAGTAATCAAAAAGAAGAAATTAGTAATTACTGCTAATAGAACTTCATTAGAACATTCATTAATTCTTGAAATCAAAATCTAGTTAAAGATACCCGGATTTGTGATGAGCGTCAAATACTATTATGTATAATTTTTTTATATATATATTTAGAAGAACATGCTCTCGTATCCAAATCTGAACATGAGTAGGACACAGTGTTAGACACAAGTCCCATAGAAATTACCCGTGCTCAACACATAGTATTTGACACATAATCCAACATAGGCATAGGGGTATAATTTTCCAAATATATGAAAAAATTAGGAAAAAAATGAGCATACTTGTATCTGAGACTCACATTCAGTCCAGGTAATATAGTCCAAAACCCATACGTACAACCTATCAGCTAATGCCAAATACAATGCTCAAGAGCACCAAATCCATGTATGAGCTTATGAAAGGTACAAGTATCAAAAGAAACAACTTTCCATGAATCAATGCTTTTGACCAGCAAATAAGAAAATAAAAAAGTTGGAGCAACATACGTAAAATATGTCTAAAATTTAAACTGTAATAATGCATGCATGTGGATATCAAGTCAATAAGTTAGTAGTATATTACATGTACAGTAGTGTCGTTAATGACCAAACCCCCTGCGGAGACTGTTGCAACAAACTTCTCTTTCAGCTTCTTCTTATTGGTAAATAGATATGCTGCTAGTGGCTTTGTTCCTGAATTTATCACATCAAAGCTGTCTTCCACTTTGTCAACCTGTTATAAACCAACCACAAGAAAGTTATAGTAAATGTCCTATATTTAATCTCTAGAATTGAAGTAGAAGGGTACCGAGCTAATTATTCATTTTGATTTCCCAGATGGAATAAATGCTTTCGTTTGTTTCTGCTAGGCAATTTTTCATCTAGAACATTCATAAACTGGGTTTTCAAGGACAACGCTACAAACAGGAACAACAGAAAATTAAAAAGTAAATAGCGAAATGTTGATCCTTTTAGTTCCTACCAGGAAAACTGGAAGCAACGGACCAAATATCTCTTCATTCATGATTAGAGAATCTCGTGGGACATCAAGCAAGATAGTGGGAGTGATCTTCCTGCCATTGGAAGAAAGAAATGCATATTAACAATGTAAAACGCTCAGGGAACTTGAAATGCAAAGAAGCAAGACCCTTGTCAGAAAGAACTCACAAATTTTCTTTGTCTCTTTCACCTCCATGGACGATCTTACTAGAAACCTTATCCTCATCCAAGAGCTTTGACAAGCGAGCAAAGTGGTTAGAATTCACTATGCGAGACAAGTCTTTTGACTCCAACGGATTCTTTCCATAAAACCGCTCCAATTCACACTTGAAAGAATCTATCTGTAGGATGAAAAATGCTTAGGAATGATTGAGAATAAAAGGATAACAAATGTCAACATATACAGGCAACCTTACCAGCTTCTGAGCATAATCTTTCATTGTAATAATGTAATCAGGGGAAATACATGCTTGCCCATTATTACACCCCCACTTTCCTGCGATTATCCGCCTAGTTGCAACCTGACAATACACAAAAACATGTCAGTAAGCAAGTCAACAGACCTGGTAGCAAACTAAACGCTATATCGCTATGCTTACCTGTAAATTTATGTCTGAATCAACAATGACCGGACACTTTCCTCCGAGTTCCATAACAACTGGTGTTAAGTGCTTTGCAGCAGCTGCCATCACAATGCGTGCAACTCTTCCATTGCCTAAAGATTCAAGTATGTTTTAGTTCATAAGACTTTTTATCAGATCTGAGATGAAGAACAGAAATACCATCAGTGTGACAATGTCTAAAGCATCTATTAATAACCACGCACTGAAAAATTAGAACTTTGGGGAGAGCACTAAAACTTTGCAATATGTTTCATCTTTATGAAAAAAAGGAAAAAAAAAAAATCAATTTAAGACATTGTGAAATTACATGGCTGAGAAAAGAATCTGAAGACAACATAACAATAGAGGATCCAATTAAAATACCAAAGCAAACCCCAGATAAATCCCTCAAAACCTGCTTCAGTTCTTTCCATATTCCATAGTGAAGAATTACATGTTCCAATAAAGTCTAGATAGTCTCAATGACACTTCTCTATACTACCGTCAGGGGAACACAGTAGCTTTTGCCAACCAAGGGTTAATACAACTATCTTATAAATGTCCATAATTTCCGTTTGTGTGTGCGTCTAATCAACTAACCAAGGATCGGAAAATGTTCATGTTGAAGAGAGATTTCAGTGGAAAGAGCCAAACTCACTAAGCCCTGATGTTTTCTGCTTCATACAGGTTCCAAACCAGAAAAGGGATAAAAGTTACAGTATGTTGGCCAGGGAGCCATGCTGAAATCATCACTATAAGTCCTAGAGAGAGAAAAAGCTAGCCAGGAGAATCTAGAACGAATGTTTATAAGATAAGCCATTGAAAAAGATTTCCGAGTTATATACTGGCCAAAAATGAATAAGACCTGATTTTGCATCTAACACTGCATTCATTCATAGTCATCTAAACTAGATCAAAGCTACAGGTAAACATCTACACTAAATGCTAAAAAGGAAACAATCTTGAATGATCTATGTCACCATGACACCATATGGCTCTCACCATGAATCTATGATAGATAAAGAGTCCCGAATCCACACAGAAGACATTTAAGATTTCAAAGCTTGATCCCCAGATCTACCCCTCCTCCTCCATCAACTAATCTTATTCTTGGATCTTGTTTGTGAAATTGATAAAAATCAATATTTTTATGTATTGTTATAATTTCTATGTGTATTAAATTACTATAGTCTGATATATATATATTTCCTTCATTTTATTTCTTTTATTTATTGTTTTCTTTCTCATATTTCCTTCAGATGAATATAAAAAAAGAAAAAGAAAAACTCCAGAGGCTATTTTTTCATTTCACGGGTTGAGAAATCCACTTCGAATCTTTTTCTGATATACATAAAGTAAATAGAAAAAGATTCGAAGTTCCTATTTTTAATCTAATACAATATTTAATAATATTAAATTAAATAATAGGACCCAAACTGTGGTTTGATAACAAGTAATAGAAAGATAACATCCACTTTGATCACAAACTTCTCGAAGCATACACATATGAACCTTAAATAAAGTTGCCCAAGTGTATTAAGACATAAAAGATTGAACTGGAGGAGAAGGACAATAATAAGCAAGGACCTGTATACAGTATTTTGTCCCACTTTTGCTCAAGTAGTGCTGCTGTTTCAGGAACAGCCCCTTCAACAACCTTTATGCAAGAGCTATCCAAATACTCAGCTACTAGCCTTGCAAGCAACAATGATGTGGCTGGAGCAATTTCTGACGGCTTTAAGACTATAGCATTACCGGCTGCAATAGCTCCAACAATTGGATCTAGAGACAACACTGAAAGAAGATATACAATTATAGTCATCATTCCGACAAAATTTAGGAATTAAAAGAAAAAGGAAAACATGACTGTAAACAAGTTCACCAGGGAGTTTAACATACAAAAAGGATAATTCCAAGCTGAGATTACTAACACCACACCCAATGGTTCAGATACAATTTCAGCAGAGGAAGGAAATGTAACCAATGAAGTTTTTGCCTGCAAGAAAGGCAGGTTAATCATATTCAACTCTTTAATGCCAAAAAGAAAACTCAATGAAAGCTTCCACCCATTTGAGAGGTATCCAAAATATTTACCTTTTCTGGCATCATCCAATGCTTCATGTTCTTGACTGCCAATCTACATGAGTTCTTTAGCATCGCTATCTGAAGTGTCAACCATGTCAATATCAGAGGAAAAAGATTACTTATTTTATGTGGGAGTTCCATAGAAACGAAGAGCACACTCGGGAGGCCAAATATAAATAACTCAAATATTGTTGCCTTCTCCATAGTTCTTGTTTTCTAATTAGTGTGACATTTAGGGTTAAAACAAAGATATCAACTATCAAGAATTACACAAACTTAACAAGAGGACGACATCTCAAAACAAACTTGCCTGTATGACAAAAATAAATTGCTCCAGAACAATAGTAAACTAATATATTAATTTTCCAAGTTAAAAACCTAAAAGTAACCGACTTTATCTTCAGCCAAAAAGTGACACTTACACCAAGAACAACCACTTAGGAAACCTCAAAAGAAAATTTGCTTACTGTCCAACATTCATTATCATTAGCTCTTAAATCTAATCAACATAACACAAAAGGTTGACTTAAATGATGCATATAACTATCTTAAAGTAAACCACACTAGCCTCCACATTTAAATCCAGAGACTGAAAATATATAATTTAGGCATTTGGCTCAAATAATGTTTCTTTCAAACAAGTGGCAAACAACCGTGACTATAAACAGATGACAATTTTCAAAAACCTCCTTAAGTATTCATTGGCGAAAATCAAAGTTCATCTAGCTTTCATGCCATTACTAAGTATCCCCACATTAATTAATTAAAACTACAATTATCCTCACAGCAGCAGTCTATCTCAGTCAAAGCTCCAACCACCAACTTATAATTATTCAAAATAACAGTAAATAGCAAGACATCTCTCTATCTCTTTCTTTTTCCTAAATCCTGTCCACCTACTGATATACATTCCTGCATTGAAGTTTAACCGTTACTTATTATACTTAATCCTGATCTCTACTAAATATGGGAAAGCGCAGGGACTATCTACCCCAAAGCCCAGACATATTCCAAATAATTAATAATTTTGAGGAATCTTCACTGATAAAAGTATATCCACAATAACTATAGAGGCTGAACAAAAAAAAAAGGCCAAAAAAGAAATATTTCTTACGATATTTACATCATGTGGCCGGAGATTTTAACCAAGTGAGCAAGTTGGATTATCAATAAATATTCAAGTATTTGAGTTCTAGTAGTTTGGAACACTGCATATATCTAGCAATCATTTAAAGTCAGAAAAATGATCAACCGTTTTCATGACAAAGTTAACTGTTAGCATGCCATAAATGCTACTTGTGCCCATCAAGATTTCAATTCTGTCACGTATTTAAACACTTCTAAAACCTTTGCACACCAGCAACAATAGAGAGAGGATTCCTAAAACTTCCCAACTGTTCTCTTCATGTATTTCACGATTCTCGAGTTGGAGCTTGACACGAAACAGGGCCTCTCATAAAATTTTATAATATTAATACAAATGTATATCTAGATTTATGAAAAACTAAATAAACCCCCCAAATAGCACCGTTAGCTTTAAAGACAAAGTAGTTGAAGTTGTTTATCAGTAACCAAATAAAGCCATCAAATCTATTTTATGAATATTCTAATCTGGAGACTGGTCAATAATTAATAACAAAGTTTTAATAATTTAAAATTGAAATTCAGATTCATTCAATAACCAAGTCCAACAGTAAAGCTTTTATTATTAGATATAATTAAATGCCAATCAAGAATTGTCCAGAGCTGACTTACAGCCGCCTATAGACTCTGTACTAAACGACTAATATTATAATTTAGTACGTGAAATAACTTCATTGAGTTCTACTTCTCATCCATTTTAATTAATTAACTAAAAAACTAATCCGAAATCAATTTTTTTTAAAAAAAGAAAGAATAACATGAAAATAAATTTTCAAAATTAAAAAGAAATAAAAAGGTTTGACCTCATAGATGGAGGATTCGAGTTCCGGCTTGGAAAGATCATCGTGAAGAGCGGCAACGATTTGCGGCTCCTTCTCTTCCATCATCTTCACCATGGCATTCAACTGAGTCAATCTCCATTCGTAGCTTTTAGTCTTTCCGGTTGCGAAGCTAGCTCTCAACTCCTTCACCAACTCCTTCGCCGACTCCGTACAAAATACCGGCTTGTTCTCCACTTCGCTCGTCATTATCGTCCAAATAATCAATCAAATTACGCTCCAACTATGAATCTTAAAAGGAACCGCCAAGAACAAGAAATCAAAATGAGGATTTTGAATTGATTGGACTCTGCCGGCGTTGATAATGATGATGTCTTACGTCACCTTTTCTTTTTCCTGCCAATATACTCAAAAACAACGAAACTGCGTATAATCGTATATAGATATATAGCAGAAGACCCCGTGACCCGGGCCATACCTCTGTCGTTTTCCTCAGCTGTGATCTATTAAGGTAAACCTTCACTTTCTGATGGGGACCTATACAACCGATTAAAAAGATAAATTAATTTTTCCTTTTAACTTTGGACTTTCAGATTTAATTTTGAATTTAAAAATGTAAATAAATCATACCTGGAATGTTAAGTTGACGTGAATTTCAATATAATTCTTGTCCTTATAAGAAAGCAAGATTTAAAAATATAAAAAAGAAAAATAATGGTAAATTCCATCTTTAGTTATATAATTATTAGTGCATTTTTCTTTTGGTAACTAAATTATAGAGACTTTCAATTTCACCGCTAATATTGTTATGATGTAAAATGTTTTTGGATATGATAATGTCATCTTTTTTAATTATTATAATAATATATTTAGTTCTCAATATTTACATATTTTAATAATTTAATTTTAATTTTAAATAAATATTACATTAAGCTAAAAAAAATTTCAATTTCATCACTAATTACATCATATCATATATTATATATTTTTTGAAGAAATATCATATATTATATTAAAAGGTCTTCAGAAATAATTTTATGTGGCGTGTTTAAAATGATGACAAGTCGTTAGTGTCTTTACTTGACACGTCAGCATTTTATTTGTAACACCCCAATACCCGACCTGATCGACAGGTCTGAGTTACAAGGTGTTACATTCATTGCTGGAGCAACTACAATCAATAACATCCAATTCAATGTCAATATACCTTTAAATACAAGTAATTCATGCTAATTAAACAATGCATTATCATTTTCGGGCCTTAAATGAGCCTACAAAAGCTCTTTTATTAACCCGAGATCGAAATGGATCAAATTGTAAATTATACAAAATTTTGAATTGATGTCGTGACTTTGGGGAGCTCATCATCGCGACATGACTCTCTGACTAGGGTTCGTCTGTAACACCCTATACTTGACCCAATCGCCGGGTTCGAGCTACAATGTGCCACATTCGTTGCCGAAGCAACTACAGTCAAATTAAATACGAATTCACATCATCAAGCTATTATTCATAAGAATTATAAACAAACAATACAATATAGAATCATTCTTGGGTCCTAAACGAGCTTACGAAAGCTTTTAATTTAACCCGAGATCAAATCAAGACTGAATTGTAAAATTTTCAAAATACAGGGTTGATGCCGTGACGTCATCATTACCATATCGTAACGTCACCAAACAATTTATCACGTCACAAGTTCAGTTTGCGTGACGTCACTCACTGTTTGGCCTCATTGAGACGACAGTGTTTCTCGTCTCAATGTGACATTATAGGCCATTTCTTATCGCAACGACATGCGTTTGACGTCACAACGTCACATACTATTTCTGCAATACCAACTCACAACCTGTAATTTTAAGATACACCAATGCATATTCAATTTAACCTTATTATTTTCTTCTTTTTGACCAAATGTACAGTAAAAATAGGTTCCATAATAAGCCATAACACTTTCAGTTCATATCAACATCATGTTCTAACTACCTATTACTTCCAATCATCCAATCATTCTCACTAACTTACCTAGTATTCTTATTATTCTAGATGCAAACCTATACATATTCATTCTTCACTTTATAATTAAGCCTCCATTTCATGTATCATTCCCTGATACTACCATAGCAAATCCAAATTGCACATCATGACATATGACATATCAACCATTTATTAGGTCCATTCATACATTTCAATCAAGGTACCATCACATATCTCATACCTTAATCACACAATGAGAATTCTAAGTTGCATACACATATACGCATATACACATCAACCACATATATCACTTTTAAAACATCAAAATGCAACATTTAATTATAAATACCATTCTATCCCAACAAAACTTAACCTATTAGGTGCATGCCAACTATAAACATAAAAGATGCACAAACATTGCTAAGCCGGGTTCGAATTCTGGATGCTAAGAAGACCTTATCATGATCTACTGTGAATCTAAGTTGCCTACGCACGAAAAAATAAAACCTATGCTGTGCAAATCGCTTAATGGTAAATTTATGATTCAAGATATTGGATTACAAGTATAAGCTAATATGAATCTATTCAATTCAAAATCAAAGCATGAGTATTACTTTGCACAATTCCATACTTCAATTGCCAATTCAAAGCAATTATACCTATATTCATGTTAACATAGAATCCACTGTATATGCATATGCAAATTAATATAACATTTATCATTCAATTCATAAACAACCAGTTTAGTGCTCAACCTCATCAATTAAGTAAATATAGCCATTTCATATTGATGTTTCAACTATTTTTAAGCCTAATGGCTCTTTTATACATGCTCGGACCCCAGGGCTCATTTTCAAATAAAATGAAATAATATCACATTTCATAATTCCATCACATTTCATTACTTTACCATTTACCAATTCATGTGTTTATAACGCCATTAACTTGATACTATGTACAGATAGACAGATCCATCACCCCAGGTTGCTTGGCAACAATGACGCTATAATGATATATAATACCATTTCGGATTGCCCGACAATAATGGTTTACTCAACTAAATAAATTTGTCACCCTGGGTTTCCCGGTAACAATGACTCAATGTATAATATCTATCACCTCGGATTGCCTGACAACAATGGCTTTACTCCATACTTTGATCCTATGGCATGCCAACTATATTTGACATAGTCCGAGTACCTAATAAGGTAACCGAATTTCAAATTTCATATACAATTCCATTTATGTTTTATCATACAACATTCATTAACAATTCATCAATTTAATACATAATTTATCATGTTCCAACAAAATCTCATATCAATTGCATATATCAAACAAGTCACGAAATTCTCTATTCTAGTCAATTTAGTCCTAGTTTTAATATTCGATCTGAATTGCATCCTTTTAGTTCAAGAAGTCATCGATACTCACATCCAACTCTTTATAATGAAGAATGATATAAATATGTAGCAATTAAAAGATTCTCGAATCATAGAATTACAAATCGAAAATTCCAAGCTACTTGTTGACAACTTTGGATTTTCCTTTCCCTCTCGATGAATCCGAGTCAATGTTAGCTACGATTAATATAAACATATAGAACTATCAATAAACAATCAATTTACAAACAATTATCAATTTATACAAAATTTTCAATTTATTCAATTTAGTCTCTAAAACCGAGACTAATCTAATTTTCAATTTAAAAATCCAATTTGAAATATGATTTCACCATTACCCATTAGGGACCTCCTATTTCTAGTTTTTATAGTAAAATTTACATTTGGTTTAGTTAAGTCATTAAAGTACAAAACTATCCGTTAAACTTTACAGTTTAGGTAGTTTACAATGTCACCCAAGGGAGGCGAGTACTAAATCAAATTTAACATAAACGAATATAGATCTAATTAGTACTTTAAATAAATAATATTACAATTAAATATAAATAAAGGATTTTTGGTTTTTTATAATAAAGAAATAAAAAAACTTGCATAAAAATAAAGTGAACTTCGGATGACTAAAATCTAAACTTAACCAAATCTAAACATGGGTGACTAGCTCACTTCAGTGGTCATAACTATATCCTATTTCGTGTTTTCATTCAATCAACTAGTCGTTACCCTAGTTAGATCTCTTGATCTTACACTAAGCTAATGAGTTGAGAAGAACAACTTATCTCTCGACCTCACAGTCTAGACTGGTTGGGGCTTAGATGTTCACGGATAAACCATACCAATTTTGGGTTAATTCTCACCTAAATGACTTTCTAGGGTCATTAAGCCTAGAGTTTAAGTTCTTCCTCTTACAAATAGCTGATCCGCTAAGAAAACGCTACATAGTAATTAGTTAGTCACACTTCCACTCACTAACCCCTCATAAGAGGATTAGTTCCTCATGAAATCCATAAACATAATAAACTTGAACAATAAATAAAACATGAAGAACAAAACAAGAATAGATTTTAAGAAAGTCCTGATTGTATTTGATTGATAAAGTACATAAATCCACAAGCATTTGATTACGTTTACCAATCAAGTTCCCCGAAGAACATGAATTGAAAATAACTTGAAAAGAAATCTAAAGCCTAAAAGAAAGAAAAGCTGAAACCTAAATTACAGGGAAAAAACTAAGAATTTGAAAATCTGTCCTTAACAAGTGTTAACTGAGCCTATTTATAGAGTTAGGGTCGGTCATCATCATTAACCCTAGGTTTGTTGACGATTTCATGTTAATTTTCTTTGTCCAGATCAAAGCACCCCTCACTCGTAATTCTTCTTGCACAGGGTCAGTGTCACGACACCCAGTGCCTGTGTCACGACATCGAAGGTAGTATACTCTAGTTCAAGGTTGGTTTCAAGGGTGTGCCGTGACACCAAAGGCAGTCTAGCAATCCTTGTATTCTTCTCTCTATGTTACGACATTGAACTTCCCGTGTTGTAACACAACAACCAACCTTGAGTTCTTATGGCTTTGAATGGTATCCTGCATACTCACTAAGTACGTTAGCTCACCTTTAGGCCTTATTTGGCCCTCAAGGTCATAAAAAGACTCATTTTACACTTTTTATTGAATTAAAACTAAAATAAGAAAATTAACTAAAATATAATAAAAATGCTTGTATTCAAGCTCCTTAAGTATGAAAACTAGTTTAATCTGCTACACCGAATTACGACAGATCATCGGGACAGTAAACATGAACTTTGATATGAAACTCTGAAGGAAAAAAGTCCATGGCCATGGTATTCTCTGAAAAAGAACTGTTGAACGACATTTTATCTAATAGGGTTCTCTATGTATCCCAGGGACGTGATGGGTAAACCTCAATTAATGTGAGTTTAGGCAAATCCATATCACAAACATTACAATTTGGGATACCTATGTGGCATCTTGTCAGCTTTTGTGGCATACTCTAAATGAATCGCCTTTGTGGCGTACTATGAATGAATCGCCTTTGTGGCATACTCTGTATAGATTGTATTTGTGGCATACTCTAATTAGATTGCTTTAGAGCGTATTCTATAATAAGGACTTATGATGTGTTCAGTATATCATCCGTTTGCCTCTAATGTGTTCTGTGAAGCCCGCTGGGACAGTAAACAAAGGATTCTATATGGTTGCCTATATGGCGTGCTCTGTTAGGTCTACATGGCGTGAATTGTCAGGAATTTCTAGTACGATTTGAGTTTGAATGTATATCTTTAAGGTAAGATAGGAGTAAATTCTTTTAGTTCTGTAATAAGTATGGTTAAGAGGATATATTGATATGTTTTGAGTTAATAGTGAATAAGTATTAAGAGTTTCCATGAAAAAGAGATGTGTATCTGTATATTAAGAAGGGTATCTGTTATGATGATCTGTAAATATAAAAATTGAGGGGTATTGAATCTTCTTCTAGAATTATTCTGAATCTGAATTTGTGTTATCTTGAGTTATGGGATTATGATACAATACGCCATGAAATTTATCTAAATGGTCTAAGCAGTACTCTTCAACACAAGTATGTGTAGTGTTGAACTAAGATATGCCTAAAGATAAAATTAATGGTATCTAGTTCTACATAGGTATTTGCCAAACATTATGTATTTGCCCATGATAATTGTTATTAAACAACTATTTGAAATAAGAGTATGTGTTAAGGCATGGTTGTTGGAAGTGGACTCAGAGGGTATGTCTACAAAGAATTTACTATGTGACAAGAGATTTATGGTAGCTTTGGAAGGATTCCTCAGTTAACTAGATAGGAAGATTAAACATGATAAGAGCATGATAACTGGCGTATTAAAATATGATAAAACTGTAGTGGTATTTGCTACAATCAATGATGCAGAATAATGGTTGACACAATAGTTCATATAAGATTGCAAGTATCTATCAAGGTATCGTTGTGTTAAGCTCACTAAGTACTCATGTACTTAAAAGATTTGTTATTACTTTTCTGGTACTTGAGATGAGACTTTGCCTGAAGGGAATATTGAGAAATGTGCCCATATTATAGTAAACATGTAAATGTTTTCTATGTATTTGAACAATGAATAAATAAATTTCACATTTCACTGTTATATCTTTTGTATTTCTGTCTTTCATATTTTGCATGCATAGTGAAATTGTGACAAGCAAATATTAGCTAATTGATTGTCTAAGTTCAAATTGATGATAAGTAACATTGTAAGAACGTTTACATTGTGAGAAAGACAACTTACTTCAATAGATAATTTAAATGAGTCCGTAATCTCGAAAAAGAATTAAAATGAGCATTTGGTTCAAACACTGATAAGGATTAGTATGTCATCTACAATTCCAATTGAGATTGCTAGTCTTAGCTATCGGAGTAGTTGACTCCACGGGTAGAGAGATAGATGTATTCATTGCCAAAATCATTCATTAGACTGGACCCAAGACGAATTAATTCTGAATTTGTTTATGGATTACTTCACTGGTGACATTTATGGTGTGAATTAACGCACACATCCCAAAGTCATTGGACAAAGCAGTTGGATGAATTACTTTCATAAAGAGTATACAATAACGAGTTTTCAATCATGGTACTTCTTGTAAACTAACTCCATGATTAAGTAATTGCAAATTATTGGACTGGTGCTTCTGGACATAATTGCAATTACTAGAGCCTAATTATATAAGTTTGATTGGTCCCTCCGCTAGCTCAACGAAAGCTCAATCGGACTGCATTTGAATTAAAAGAAAATTTTACAAATTTGGAAATAATTTACTTGAGTCAATTTATTTGATGTGGAGTTAAATTGGGTGGTCGTAAGATTTGTTCAACTAGAGAATTTGATTAAAGAATTTTCTTGAAAAATTAATTTAAAAAATTTAAGTGATTTTTGGGAAAATTAAATTTGATCAAGTAAAATTAAATTAATTAAAATTAATGTGATATTTTTAGAAATTAATTTTCAAGTCAGACAATTGAATCAATGGGTAATTGTCGCGTGTGAATATGATATGTGAATTGTGCAAGTATACACGTCAAATTAAGTAATAAAGTGATAAGTGAGATTGTCTATATAGTGATCAAATTAGGTATAGAAATGGTCAAGTTATGATAATAATTAATGTTATGAAAAAACTTAGTTAAGTGCGCAATGGTAAATTAAAATAATAAGGATAAATGCAAAATGTATACTGACTAATATTGGAAAATGTTAAGGCAAAGCAAGAGTAAAAATGTAATGGCAACTATGAGAATAATTATGTGAATAAAATGCGAGCGAATAAATAAATAACTAAGAATGCTATGGCAAAGATACTACGGCAAATGATAGAAGGTCTACGATGTTGATTGGAAGGTTGGGATTACTAAGAATCTGTCCTTACTTTCAATAATGCCTCAGTAAAATCATACTAAAACTACTGCTTAGAAGAGACCTAAAGTAAACTGCTTCTTTCGAGAGCAAGATCTCAAGTTACCTGGCCTATGTTTATAGGCCTTAGCACGACACCCTGCACTATTTTGTCTTCATTCTATACAAACGCTGCTTTATGTCTAGAGTCTGCTGCAGGTATTTCGTCAAATACTCACTTGTATCATTCAATTTCAGTCCAACTAATCCAACCGTTTCAGAATTAGATTCAGTTTATGGGCATACTGCAAACTCATCTATGTCTAGGGAATGCACACATACAATTAGGAAATAAAAACAATTGAATGCAATAGTAGATTAAATCAAATATATGCTTCAACCTTTAAAGAAAATAAAAGTTTCATCATGTAATCCTCACCCTATGAGATTTAATTCATGGGTTGATGATTAAAAGTCAAGTTCAAAATAACATCCAAAATTGTTTTGATTAATCCAATTTAAGGGAGAACAAATTAAGAAATAATGGAAGAACTTAGGAAGATGACTATTGCCAAACCAATCCACAATCCAGCAGCACAGTGTCCTGTGGTGCCTAAGAGGGACTGCCTTCAACTTCCTCTTTCCATCTATACTCAGTCACTACCCTATATTGCTGCCTTCGGATCTCTACATCCTTTAGGGTTTCCTCCTTTGGCTTTTTATAAGCATTTCTTCCTAGGATACCTCTAACAGCCCACGATATCCTCTCTTCTTTTTTAGGCAGATTTTTCTGGTGCAAGTAGAGTTGGGCTGAGACTGGTATGCATTGAGTATTGACTTGACCATCTTCCAGAATTGCCACAGCATACAAGGTGGAAAACTGTCCAACCTCTTGCCCTGGCAAACCTTTGCTCATTTATTTTTTCCTTCACATCCTAAACCTGCCAAACCACCAAACACAACCTTTCCATACACAATTAAAAGTATCTAACATGTAAACACAATCCATGCTCCTAATGCAAATGATTAAAATACTATTAAAATGTCCTAACGCGCCACTAAATGTACCCAAGTACAAGCAATTAGCTAGGTCTAAATGAATGAAATGTAACTCTTTTCAAGATTTATCACACCCCCAAACCTAAGTTATTTCTTGTCCTCAAGCAAAATATGCATAAATGCATGTATGCAGTAGCATTGCCAGTGCATGTACCCATCTTGTACTGTCAATCTATTTAAAGACTAATATATACATTAGTTCTCAGCCATCTTCTCTCATTAAAAACATGTTCGAGCTTCAATGGTTTGATTTAACAAAGGTAGTACAAAAAAATTGCTCCCTAAAAAAAAGATTTTCTAAGTTCCATTTATGTTTTGGCCATAACAAAATTTCCCCTAGCTTACTCAATTCAATTGTTACCTAAACTCAAGTCACTCTTGCTCTAATCATACTTGTATAAACTATTTACTTTTGTGTTTTTTTAAGTCAAATATATGTATATTAGGGGATTTAGCATGTCACAAGATTCTTCGACTTGATAATCACAATGGAGCATACACCGAATTAGCTAGTACTCAATCTTATCACAATTTAAATAGAAATCACTCTTGAAGCTAAGCTTTTGACTTAGAAGATAGATGGGGCAAACAACTACCTTTTTAGTTATTCAACACGTTACTATAGTGGAGTGTCCCTAATTTATTTACTTTTTATTACACTCTTACTACAAAGTGGTGCTGACTTACTTAACAATTCTAAGCATTGGAGTGCCTACTGTCCTTTATTTAACAATGCCAAGGAAAAACGATTGAAATTTGGCTTCAAAAGTCCCTAAGTTCATTAGAAGATACTCACTACAACATAAAAAAACTGAAATTTTTAAGCAACAAATCCTAGGCTAAATTCACCTAATCCAATGTCACATGTTCTAGGTGTATTGAAGAATCTAAGCTCATCATCGAATATCATAAGTAGAGATTAGCTCATCATTGAATATCATAAGTACAAATTGTACTCATCATAAGAAAACAATACATAATAGTTATATTGTCATGGAAAAATAGATTCAACTAAACTAAAATGATTATACTAAAATGATCATATATACTAAATATAACATGCAACCTAAATGCACAACACACCCCTAAACCTAAGGGATGTATTGTCCTTAATGCATGATCAGATATATAAGAGAAAAATGAAAAGAGAAATTTTTACAACAAATACTATAGCAAAATAAATGAAATGCAAGATGCATGGAAGAAAGAAAGAAAGAAAAAAGAACTTAGTTGGCTTGAACTAGCATGTAGATACTTCATTCTTCCCAACGAATGGATTTTCGGCTGCTCACTTTGTACTGTCACTTCCTCTTTTTAAGGGTCATCTCTTCCCTTTCCTTGTCAATTTTCGTGAGTTCATTGATCAGACAATCAATGTCACTATCCTGTGCAGATACAGGAGCTGGTGGTGAAGGTTGAATAGGGTCTTTCCTTTTGGTGGTGACATTGGTGGCAGTATCATCTTTTTTCTCCTTCTTCTTTATTCTCAGCATTTAGGGAGCCATCTTTTTGGGCTCTTCTGCAGCAATTTGAGTAAGTGCCTCGGTAGCATGTTGAGTGAGTGCTTCAACAATAGCTTGAGTGGACTCCTTGGCAGCATCATCAAACGGAAGCAATGTGGTGGGAAGATAGGAAATTCTGGTATTGTCTTTGTAAAATTCTTTTGCAGGGATTTCTTAGAACCAAATCCCTACTTTTCACATAAGCCTAATATGCAGTTTGCTGCTGTTGGACCTGTATCATCTCCTTAGCTAAGTGAAACTGTTGGGTTTCAAAAAGGGACATCCTCTACTCTAACTACTTCAAGGAGTGCACTATTTACTGCTCAAGGGAGCTACGAGAAACTGGAGGTGTTGTCGTGGGAGTATGCGCAGTAGAAGAAGTGGTGGCATGGCTATGTTAAGTTGCCCTGGCAGCACCAGTGCGTTGGATCTTTAAAAAGGTGGCCCTGGTCAGCCCAACCTTATTATGGGTGATTTCTCTGCATTGAAAGGGACTCGGGCGGTTCGATATAGAGCAGTAATAAATGAGGGAAAATTTAAACTACTCATATTCTTCTCAGCACACCGGTGTACTTCTTGAAAAATGATCCTCACCACATTAATCCTTCTCCCTTTTATAATGGAGTGCAAAAAAAGCATTCTTTATTTCGAAACATTTGTATTGTGTGTAGATGATATAAGTCGTCTTCTTAGGAAATTATATCAAATTTTCCCAATGGGCTTCAACAAAGCCCTCTCAACAGTATAACACTCCTGACTGGAAACAATCCATTGTGTTCCTTCAATATATAAGTCCTCCAATACCTTGGCTAAACCTTCAGTGGTAATACTTTCAGCAAATGGCATGTGTTTATCCTATATACCTGCAAGACCAAACTGTGCATTAATATAGTCTTCATCAAAAGGAATGAAAGTACCTCTTACATAGATAAAAGGGGAATTTGGAGAGTTGACATAGGCAGAAAATTCTCAAACAATTTTTCCTAAAACATCCTTAAGGTGCAAACAAAAAATATTTCTCCTATGCTTTTCTACTATGGAGGACATAGATTCATCGTTCCCTATATATGGTTCATCTTTAAACAAGAATCCTTGCTCAAAATAGAAAGGGCGCTTCACGAAGTTGATATTATATCTCGTGGTTGTGGCACTGTTAAAGAACACTTTCAGCTATGTAGCACCAGCCTTTAATGATTTAACAATTTTGGAAGAAATTTTGACGCGAGCCACTGTAGAAAACTGAAATAAATCTTGGATATTGTAGTGGAAGAAAAGGTAAGAGAAATTGAAGAGAAAAAGTAATAAAAATGAAAACTTTAAGGGAAACTTAAGAGACGTGAGCAGTCGAGGAAAGAAAAATAATGGAGATAGTGATAATAATTCAACAAAACTGAAACATGCTAGGGAAGTTGCGTGACATAGAGGAAGAAAGAAGAAAATTAAGAGGATCTTTTTTTGGGGGGGAATGTGATGTGTCTTAATCCATAAACAAAAAGTTTAAATACTCTTCCATGGGCTTGCCAAGTAACAAAAATTGACCCAACTGACAAAAGAACAAATCTATTCCTTTGGACTTATCTACCCGGTCATTCTCACGCTAACCATTTCCCAATTTGTCGCAATGCTATGAGAAACTTAACTTACTATCGCAACTACTCAGTTCACATTCTTTATTCTGTCTCTAGAAAAATAACTATTCAAAAATAAAAATAAAAATAGAAACAATATTAGATAAGTATTATAAATAAAAGTAAAGCAATTAAAGAAAAAACAAATAAAAGAAATTGTTAACTTAAACATCTCAAAGATCAATGGAGTGCTTGTCTCGATCCACATTTGCACCCAGTAGTAGAAATCTTTGATATTAATAGCTTCATGATGATACACTTGGGCTACTTTAAAAGGACCTAACCAGCGAGACTTTAATGTACCAGGAAACAATTTGAGCCTAGAGTTAAATAACAACACTTGTTATCCTGGTTCAAATTGTCGTGGCATGATTCTTTTATTGTGCCAATGCTTGGTCTTTTCCTTGTATAGCTGAGCATTCTCATATACTTGTGCTTGGAACTCCTCTATTTCATTCATTTATGACAACCTTTTATGGCCAGTAGTGACCCAATCCATGTTCAGCTTCTTAATAGCCCAAAATGCTTTGTGCTCAAGTTCAATAGGAAGATGACATGACTTGCCATAGACAAGCTTAAAAGGTAACATCCCCAATGGCATTTTGTATGCAATATGATATGTCCACAAATCTTCATCCAATCTGGTAGACCTATCCTTACGAGTAGGATTCACCACTTTTTCTAACTTTTTAAAATTTCTCTGTTTGAAATTTACACTTGTCTATTTGTTTAGAGGTGATATGCTGTGAAAATCTTATGTTTCACCCTATATCATTGCAAAGCATTAGCTACCAACGTATAATCAAAATGAGACCCCTCATCACTAATAATGGCTCTAGGTGTACCAAATCTTGTAAAAATATTCTTGTGTAAAAACTTCATTACTGACCTTGCATCATTAGTAGGAAAGGCAACAGCCACGACCCACTTAGAGACATAGTCCACTACTAACAGTATGTACACCTACTGACGGTAGAAAGGGACCCATAAATTCTATTCCCCATACATCAAACAACTTAATCTCCAATATACTTTGCAATGGCATTTCGTGTCTCCTAGATAGATTTCTTGTTCTTTGAAAATGGTCGTATGACTGATAGAATTCATGAGCAACCTTGAACAGACTTGACCAATAAAATCACGACTGAAATACTTTGGCAGCAGTCCTTATCCCTCTGAAATCTCTTCCGTACGAAGCTGAATGACAATGTTGTAGAATGGTATGTATTTCGTGTAACAACCCGTTTTTTAATGGTGTCAAAAATAGTGGTTTTGAGGCCACCAAATCCAATAAGTTCATAAATATTATTATTTAATATTTACGAGTCAAACATGGTTTTAAAAAGGTTTTTGATATAGTGATTTTTGTTGTATAAGCGAATTATTAAGTTCAAGTGGTATGACTCTAAGATCAAATAGTTTTAGAAAATGAGGTATCGAGACCTCATTTTTATAAACTGAGCCGTAAATATTTTTATAAATATTTATGAAGTGTCATTAAGGTGGTATTATATTTTCATTGAAAAATTTTAACATTTCAATAGTTAATTGATTAAAAAGGACAAAATTCTAAAAGATGTAAAATTTAATCACTATTTGATTTGAGTGATTAAATGGTTAATTGAATAAAGGAAAAGGGACTTAAATGGTAATTAGACCATTCAAGGTGTTATTAGACAATAATGGACTTAAATTTGATGTTTTATTTAATTATTAACTAAGGTTAATATAGTAATTTGATAATTATATTACATTAAAATGAAACAAAAGGTTAATTGGTTATCATCTTTTTAGTTTTCTCCTTCATCAACCGAACATCCATGGATTTTTGAGATGAATCTTTCGATCATGGACAAATTGCTTGCATGGTATGTGATTTTGGCTCCAATTTTAATAATTTTCATGTTTTTGGGATCGTTGCAACTAGGTCCACCTAGCCCGTACCTTCGATTTTGAAACTATTAAAGATTTTGAACATTTAAATTGATGATTCTTGTGATTTTAGATGTTAAATGATGAAGTTTAGATATTATTTGTTATTTAAAAGTATTTTATTAAGTTACTTTTGATGAATTTTCTTATTAGGGACTAAATTGTTAAAATAATAAAAGTTCAAGGATTAATGTGAAATTGTGCCATGAATGGGCTGTTTTGGATGCCATGAAAGTTTGGCTAAGCTCAATTTTGGGTAAAAATGGTTAATTTGCATGTTTTGGGCTTAGGGACTAAATTGAATAAAAGTAAAACTTTAGGGGCAATTTTGTAAAAAATGTCAAAAATGACTACATTGCATAAAATGAAATTTTTATTGTCTAAATTAATATATTTAATGAAATTATTAATTTAGATCAAGATCAGGTGGAAAATCAAGGAAAATAGAAAATTACCAAAATACCCCTAAACTTTGGTATTTCTGTAATTTAGCCAGGTAAGTGTGTATGAACTGTATTATGTATTATGTTGATTAAATTGAATGTTATTATATGATTTTATGGAAAACGAATCAATATATATATGTTATTATGCAATTTATCATGTTATGAAACGACGTAAATCCAATGACGTATGACGATTATCGAGCCCGTTTGAACCTTAGGAATTTGTAGGATACAAATGACATGTCATTAGGGTTTACATGTTTTGGGTGTTGGTCTTGAACGTCTTATCGATGGCTGAGGTCCAACATCTGTTGCGGATACTCCACAACTCGTGTGAGCAGCATCGTGTAGCTACGTTCCAACCCACAGCTCGTGTGAGCAGGCCCATTTTCACAACTCGTGTGAGCGTACATGTACATGAATTGACGGATTAAACTTGCATGAGTTAGCACACTATGTGTGAGCTATCCTGAGTATCCACGGTGTTCTAAATGGTTCAATCGGCATTATTCAGATAAGAAACGGTGAGAGAATGATATGTATTATGACATGTACATATATGAACATCCTTGATATGATGATACATGGAAATTATGCAAGTCAAGATGAGTAATAAACTCAAATGTTACATGTTGAGAATAAATAGTTTTCAATGTTGAATTTATATGAAATATGTTCAAGTATGCTAACATGTGTTGTTGTTTGATGCTTAGGCATGTGCCAAGCTATTGGTTGAATGGTATTATGTTTACTTATAAGTTACATTGAAATGGTAAGTGCTCAAATTTAAATATGCTTGTGCTCATGAAAGAGTGGTAAGGTTTAAATTATGTAATTTCTATTGAAATGGTTTATTATGTGGTTTATTCCAAAAGAGCTATGTTTAAATGCACTAGCTTGTGGCTATGGTTGATGATATGCTCATGCTTGTGTGTTATGCATATGAGACTGGTGTGAAAAGGTAATGAAATAGTAAGTTCATACTTGAAGTGTAAAATGATAAAAAAGGGAATGATGAGTTGAATTGATGTTGTTATTTAAGTTAAAGAAAGTAAATGCTATGGAATGTAATGAAATGCAAATGAAAACAAGAAAATTTGAAAGGGTTTAAAGTTATTTAAAATCCTATTATGTTAGGGATGATATGTATGTGTGATGCTGTGGATTTAGTCACTTTGTGAGTTGTTGAATATGGTTTCATGAATCTTGCGGTATTGGTATAGGATTATTCTTGATATGTATAAATTTCATATTTGAAATGGATTGATATGACTAAATTTTATACGAGCTTACTAAGCATTCATTGCTTACGTAGTTGTTTTTTCTTTACTTTTCAGATTACCAGAAGCTCGATCGGGTTGGAAGTTCTTCAAAGATTTATCATGCTATCCAAAGATTATATCGATAAATTTTGATGTCTTGGTTAAGATTATATGGCATGTATATGTCATTTTGGGTGATGTAGCCTTGGTACATTTGGTGCCTTGTTGATAATGTGTTAAAGCATGTTTGAATGGACAAAGTAATATATAATGAATTGACCTCAACATGGTCAAGATATGGTATGCTTTGGAAAGGTTTTGAACTAGATATGGCATAAATCTAATATGGTGTGGTGATTATATAGCAATAATGTTATGTTTTGGCATGGAAACAAGTTAATTGATAATTGGATAAATATGCATTGAAATGGTTGTATGAATATGTACCTATTTTAAACTAGATATGGCATGAATCTAATTATGTTATATTATGTATATTTGGTTAATGTTTTAGCCATTATGTTTTGTCTTGTAAATTTGGTATTTTGAATGATTGAAATGGTTGATATGTGGATATATGTATGTGTATTTGATGTTTATGGCTTATGATGCTAAATGTTAAATGGTAAATTAGGTACATATGAGTGTGGATTTGATATGTGTACAAAATGGTAAGTTTTGGCTAAACTAAGCATTTAGTTATACATGTTTAATTGTTGTGATTGAGGTGCCTTTTGGGCATATTGGTTGTATGAATATGTACCTATTTGGATAGCTTGTTGTATGGTTTGGTGTACTTTAGGATGCTTGATTACATGTGGTAAATTGGTTATAGGTGTGTGCATGAATGGGATGAGAAAAATGGCTTGGAAATGACCTATTTTTCGTCGACACGATTAGAGACACGGGCGTGTGTGTTAGCCGTGTGTGACACACGACCAGGTGACACAGTTGTGTGTCCCCTATAGGTTTTTAAAGTTGCATTTTGAGAGTTACACGGCGTGGCACACGGGCGTGTGGCTTGGCCATGTGACGTAATTCAGAGAGTTACACGAGCAAGGACACGGGCTGGGACACGGCCGTGTGTCCCTACTTCAAATGTCGTGTGATCCTCGAAATGCAACCTTATATGAACATGTAATGGAAGAACTTAGGAAGATGGTTGTCGCCAAATGAATTTAGCAGCACAGTGTCCGGTAGTGGCTGAGAGGGGTTGCATTTAGCTTTCTCTTTTTGTCTCTACTCAGCCGCTATCTTCTATTGTTGCCTTCGGATCTCCACACCTTTTAGAGTTTCCTTATTTTTATTTTTATAAGCATTTCTTCCTAGGATAGCTCCAATAGCCTACGATATCATCTCCTCTTTTTTAGGAAAATTTTTTTGGTACAAGTAGAGTTAGGTTGAAACTAGTATGCGTTGAGTGTTGACTCGGTATTCTTCTTGAATTCCCATGGCATACAAGATGGCAAACTATCCAACCTTTTTCCCCGGCAAACCTTCACACCTTTATTTCATTCTTCACATCCTAGACCTACCAAACCACTAAACACAACCCTTCCACACGCAATTAATGTATCTAACATGTAAACACAGTCCAAGCTCCTAATACAAATGATAAAAATACTACTAAAATGTCCTAACACGCCACTAAATGTACCTAAGTACAAGCAGTTAGCTAGGTGTAAAGGAATGAAATATAATTTTTTTTAAGAGTTATTAGTAATTGAACTTGAGAATTGGATTTGAGATCGTAAATTGGGCTCGGGAGCCAGAAACTAAGACCAAGATCCAAAAACTGGTCGAACCGGGCCGAGTATGTGAAATCGGGCTAACAGTCCAACAGGTGGCTGGACCGGATCGGTTGGGCTGTCACTATCCCGGACCGAACTGGTAGAAACCGAACCAGCCCAAGGTGTCGAAAGTTGTGACAGTGGCATTCCAGTGGTCGAGAAATGGTCGACAGCGGTGGGTCTTCGGTGGTTGAGTAGTAGAAGAATTACACTCCTATTGAGATTCTACTCTAGAATTAATTTTAGATTAACTATTCAAAAAATAATATTATTTTAATAGATATAATATTAAATTTAGTTTAATACTTATCTTTATAGTATTTTGTTAATTTAATATTAAAGTGATTATCTTAATATTTAATTTAATTTAATGTTTATCTTGTAGATAAATATTATATTAATTTCATATTAAAGTGATTAAGTTTAATCATAGTTGAACTCTTTAAATTCTCTCTATATAAAGAGAGCCTTGGGTAATTATTTACACATACTTGAATTCAAGAGAAATTTGTAGAGAGAAAATTCTCTGAAAAATTATTTTAGAAAATTTCTAGATATATTTTTCTTATTTACAACTTGGCCCAAAAGTTTAGAGAAATTACAAAATTACCCCACCAGTAATTTTGTGAAAAATTTTCTGATTTGAAACGAGCCCACACTCGACAAATGTGAGCTTGAGGATAACAGAGAAGAATACTCGGTTGAAGCGTTCATCCTAGACGAATTGAAAAGGTACAATTTTGGTTAAGTGTTTATTACTTTAGTTATCATAACCAAGTTCTTGTTTTGGAAAAAAATTTAAAACTTTGGTTCTTCCCTAAATTTATTTTGCATTGCATTTTCCAAACTCAATTTTCCAATAGGGACAACACTAGGAGTATGGCAAGGTGGTGGCGGAGTGGGCTATTATACTGATCTGTCGTGATTTGGTGTAGTAGATTAAACTAATTTTCACATTTAAGGAGCTTGAATACAAGCATTTTCGTTATGTTTTAATTAAGTTTCTTTAGTTTTATTTATACTCAATAAAATGAGCACATTGAGTCTTTTGTTAACCTTAAGGGTTGAAAGAGGCCTAAGGGAGAGCTAACTTACTTTGTAAGTGTGTGGGAGGCCATTAGATAGTAAAATAGAGAAAGTGAGAAACTATTGTCAATGTCGCGATACAGGCTGAGGGTGTCGCGACACAGGCTAAGGTGTCGCGACATACCCTTGGAGACTATTGCAGAGGAGTAGACTGGCTGCCATATCGCGACACAGGTCCTAGTATGTCGCGACGTCGACTTTATGACAAGAATAAAACACAAAGCAGGACGTTTTGGTCTACACAATCAAACTTATTGCTTGGGAACGTTAGCTAACCCAGGGTTAAGGAAGACGGCTACCTGAAGGCTATAAATAGGCTCTTTTGGCACACATTCCATTAGCTTAGATTCTCTCTTTAGGTTTGATTTTTTTTTCTTGCTTTCTTTAGGTTTTCATAGTTTTAGTTTATTTGTTCTTTGTCTCTTTTAAGAGTTCTGATTTATAGAGGATATCAACTGTTGTGGATTCGTGCTTATTATCAATATGAATTAGGCTTTTTTTTAAAATCTCTATTTTCAATTCATTCCCGATGATTAATTCTTCCATCTATTCCATGTTGTTTATGAAAGCCATGAGGAACTAATCCTTCTATGGGGGATTAGTGAGTGGAAGCATGATCTCTTATCTGTTTTGTAGGGTTACTCAACCGATCAATTGTTTGGGAAAGGAAGAACGTGAAGCAAACCCTAGACCTGATAACCCTGGGAAGTCATCAAGGTGGGAATTAACCCAAAATTGTTATTTCTCATTCGTGAACACCTTTACCCCAAGCCAGTCTGGACTGTGAGGTTGGAAGATAGGTAGTCCTTGCTTACCCATTATGTTAGTGGAAGATCAGAAGATCCTACTAGGGTAGTATCTAGTTGGTTGACGAGGAACCCGAGACGACAGTTGATTGGGATTGTTGAAGGGAGCTAATCACCCATCTTCAGATTCAATTCACTTTTTACGTTATATCTCTTGAAATTCAATTCTTTTATGTTATTTTACTTTCTTACTATAAATGACTTAAGGTATTTATTAGATATTTAATTGTTTAGGTTAAGATTGATTTATTACTCGCCTAATTTAGGTACGATCCTCAGAGTACTCACCTACTTCTTTGTAAAATCTATATTACAACTCGACCTATATACTTGCAGATAACGCCTTATAACTCTCTATTTTATTGCAGTATTCACACTCTGGATGTTAGTACGTCCGGAGGCGGTCATATGCATATAGTGGATGTGTGGCATAGTTAGGTATACGCTTTTCGAGTTTGTAGTAAATAAACTTCTAACTTGTAAAGATTTGTATCAAGATTGATGTAACCAAATATATTTTAAATACTTCCCTTGTTTTCATATAATAAGTTTTCAATTAAAATGTCAAAGAACATGTTTAAAGAAATAAGAAATTATAAACTGTTTTTGTTAATGATTAAGTTTTGTTTAGTAACACCCAAAATTCAAACCCGGTGAATCGGATCGGGTTCAAGGCGTTACAACTCGTCCCTTGCTTGGGCCTTTATATCTCCATCCTACGCACTCAATTAAACCAATTAGCACAACCTGAGGCCCATTTCAGCTTATTGGGTCACAACGCTTACAAAATGTGTTAAAAACACTTATTTTTATCAACTTTCTATCCTAAGGCCTAAATACTAAAAATGAAATATAAAATCCTAAATTGCCAAGAAAGCAAGCTCCTTAAGTACGAAATTGACTTGAATGGACTACTACATTTAACAGTAGGTCATGTATCGGGGTTTTAACGACAGTTCTTGTATCGGGGTTCTCCTTCTTAAATCATTATTTGAGAATCAACTAAACTTGACTCTGATACCGCTAAAATTGTAGCACTCAACCGAATGGCCGGACGACCGACCCTTCGTGATTTCAACTATCATCATAAGCAAAAATAAATCAATAACTAATCATTCATGATTGAATCCGAAAAAAACTTTTATCAGTGTTCATCCAATGACCTTGTAATAAGTGTGTTACCCTCATAGGATTATATTTTATCTCATGGTAACCATTACATCTTCCTTCATGAAAAGTCAATTACTATCATAAAGTAATCAAGTCATTCATCACAAAGATGAACCACCTATGGCCACGTTTAGTTTTCATCAACCATGTAATGTCTATGAGAGGATATCATTTACCCATGTCTCAGGCTATGAATTCCACTATTGTGAATGATGCTAAATACCACAGAATTCGTACACCTAACGCACCTGCTTTCGGTTCCTTATCTATTCAAACTTAGGCTTTTACTTGCATGAAAGTATACTAGTCACATGTACATAGTTTGTCATCCACTCAGGATTTAGGCATGCCACACCATGAACGTCACAAGTGAATAAATCCATAAACAGATTTAAGATCTATTCTTCTTGGGTCCAGTCCAATATACTGTCAGTCTAGTTATTCACATCTATGTCTCTATCTTCTAAGAGTCATCCATTCTGATGCCCAAGACAAGGTATCTCCCCAATTGGACTTGATAGACATATTAGTCTTTTAATCGGTTTGCTCATTTCTAATTAGACTAATGACATGTTTAGGTTTGTCTACTAATACAAGTTGTCATTTCGTATCATGATTCGACCACGTAATACCGCTTAGTATTAGTTTAAACATTAGACAACCAATAAGCAACATTTGCTTTTATTTTGCTTTGCGTGCAAAAACCATTTTGTGGAAAATCATACAAAGTATAGTAATGTAATGAATGAATTATTTTTATTAATTAATCCGTTCAAAAAAATTACAAGTTTATAGATGAATATACTACATTCAGGGCACCAGATCTAACAATTAGTTATTATGTTACAAATGAAAAAAATGGTACTTAATGATGAATAACATGAATGGTATGTACAAGTTATGTAGTAATGGTAGATTTGACATGAATATGTATATGAATTGGTCTGCAAGATTGATTATATGTATGACCATATTAAAATTAAAATGTTTGACATGAAATGGCATGAGATTAGATTATGAATTGAATGTGTGCATTTTTATAAACTTGTTTTATATTATCTTGAATCATGAAAATACCATTAATCATTTTCGTTCAACGTATGGTTTGTTTTAAGTATGGCATGTACCTAACTAGAGTCGATTTTGGTATAATAATATGTTTTTGGTGAACATTTGAACTAGAAGTTGATATATATAGAATTTTTCATATGAATGTAATATGTAATTGAGTTTAATGTATGGTTCAAATATACAAAATGTTTATGTGCTCATGGCTTAAATGATTAATCATATAAATTAAATGTTTGAATTAATTGTACTAGTTGATGTGGCATTGGTACACCATCAAACAATGTGTTTTTTTTTAATGTTTGAATCATGAGGCTTGAATATTTTGGCCAAAAATGTTTTGTAGTTGTGTATTTCGGATGATTTGGTGCTTGTGTGTAACACCCTATACCCGGTCCGGTCGCCAAGCCCGAATATCAGGATGTTACACCACCGTCACGCATCATACACATTATAAAATGTCACATTAATAGGCAGTCATCCATTTTATTAGCATTCTTATAAATTTTTAAGTCAAGCATATATGAATCATCATTAAAACATGCCAAACATACTTGGAACAAACTTATAATATCGATTAAAGTCTAACCACATTCCCTTATCCCGACAGTTCAAAGAAATAATATTAATACCACCTATGCAAATACTAAAGCCTAACTTGGATCGCTTCCTTGGTATCCCCGCACCACTCACACCGCAAACACTAAATATCTGCAATGGTTAGAGAGAGTGGGTGAGCTTTAACAAGCTCAGTGAATGTTGGAGTAACCACAAGTTACTCACAATATCCAAGGTTAATCAAGAGCATATTACAACACGTTCACAACCATATTCTAACCAAGTCAAAATAACATATTCTCGTTTCATTAAATCATAAAACTAACATATACTAATTTTTTTGATCACTTAGTATTTTAGTTTAAGATACTTTTTACTCACAAAAAGAGGTCACCTAGTGATTCTTGGATTCAACCATATTTGTATTATTATGGTTCATTATTTGTATAATACTTTTAACATGTTCATATTATATTTTTTTGTTCATAGGAGCATATTTGCATTCTTGGATTCAACCGTATTTGAAAATTTTAACATGTTCATATTGTATTTATTTTTTGTTCGTAGGAGCATATAGGAGTGTATGGTCAAGTCATACGTATGCATATATTTAGGGGGAGTATCTTAGCTTGAATTTTTCAATAAAATTGAAATAAAAATACTTTATACCTCATTGATCTTTATTAAAAATCATTAGATTTTTTAAGAAAATGTAAGGCTTAAAAATATATATATTTTTTAATTTCTTGAAACTAAGGCCATAGTGTCATTTGAGCAAATTTGTTTTATCCATTAAATTTTGTTGAAAATGTCCAAAATGATTAAAAATACTTTTATCATGTCATGAACCGTTGGTGGCCATTTTACAAAGTATTAAAGTTTTGAAATATTTTCTTAAGCTCTGATTACCCCATTATTTAAGTTGTGTGTAAGGTACTTGCTCTTACTTTAGAATTCGTTTAGAGTCTTAAGGTTAGACTTAGGATTAGAATTATCCTATAGGATTAGAATTAGTCATAAATTAGCGAACTTAGGATTAAACTGAAGAGCTTAGGCTTAAATTTAGTCTTAGGTTAGGACATAGGATTTAGAACTCTTGACATTGGTATCTTGCATTAACATGCCATATCCTTAGATACCTTTTCCATGACATATTCTGTGTTTTTATTTGAATTTCTTTTCTGCTAATATGTCATGATTGTTGGAAAAATTCGGTTGAAAAACGATTTTATTTCACAACAAAAAAACAAAATTTTGAAAGCCAGGTCAGTTTGTGATATTTATAGCAATAAACTTTTTCTCTAAAAGTACATGTGCTTTGAGTGAGACGAATCCTAAACATCCCCAACTTTTAACCAAACGTCCTTTTCCACTATTCTCGTACCATGAATTGCTTCGAGTGTGGGCTCGAACAACCACGAAATCAAACACAGAACCAAAAACGATTTATTACTTTTAGTAGGAAAATAATTCTCTCTCAATAGAAATCGACATAAATTGTTGTTCCTAGAAAATATAATTTATACTTATAAAATAAATTATCTCTACTTTCTGGCAGAATAACAATATCTCACAGGTTATGTGAAACTTGTATAAATAGCTCTACCTGTGCCATCTATTTATAAGGATAGATAGAACAATCCTGGTTGAATTAGTAAAATACAAATAATAGTTATTTAATAGAAAAAAATATTTTACTCTAAGTAGAATACATAATTAGGAGTTTTGGGTCTCTCCTGTATTGGATCTAATTATATGTGTTTCCTGAACTTTTAACCAAAACTTTATAATTTAATCCAACTCAATACATGCTTTTCTATTTTCCAAAATAAATATAATTTATAAATTAATTTAATCAAATATATTAAATTTCTAATTAAATAATTTTCTCAACCCAATTCTAATTTTGATAAAGTTATGACAACTTTACCGTAAAAGAATCTATGAGGAAATATATTTAATTTTAATATTTAATAGATTCAAAATGATTAATTAATTAAATTTCAGTTTTGAACTTTAATTATTTAATTAAATAATAATTTGAAAAGGTTAAATCAATTCTCAAGTCATTTCTATACTTAGTGAGAAAACACATTTATTTCCAAATGTGACCCATTTCTCTAACTTTATCATTTCCATTCATTTTTGTTCATTTGATTCTATATTCAATTCATTTATGGTTTCAACGAGCTAGCGGAGGGACCGATTGGACATATATAATTAGGGCTCAAATTATTTATAATTCAGTTCTAGCTTTTTGCCTATTAATTATAAACTTAGTTACGAAGTCGTTCCACTATAGTATCATGACTGAGTTCTCCCTAACTACATACCAGTACGAAGCCTACTCAATCAGTGCTTGTCCAATGACCTTATCATAAGTGTGTTACCCTAATAGGATATTCTTAATCCTTTTGGGATAAATCTATTCTTCCAATATGATCCTATTTTATCTCATGGTAATTATTACATCTTTCTTCATGAAAAATCAATTACTATTAAATAGTAATCAAGTAGTTTATCACAAAGAAAAATGACTCATGGCTACATTTACTTTTCATCTATCATGTAATTCCAATGAGAGAATAGCATTTACCCATTTCTTGGGTTATGAATTCCACTATTGTGAATGATGCTACATGTTGTAGAAATTGTGTAGCCAACACATCAATTTTCAGTTCCTTGTCTACATGAACTCAGGCTTTTACTTACATCAAAGTATACGAGTCATTCATATATAGTCCATCATCCACTCCAAATTAAGGTATGCCACATTATGAACGTAACAAGTGAATAAATCTATAAACGAATCTAGGATCTATTCTACTTGGGTTCTGTCCAATGTACTGTTAGTCCAGTCAATCACATCTATGTCTCTATCTCCTAAGAGTCATCCACCTCGATGTTCAAGACAAAGCATCTCCCAAATTGGGACTTAATAGGTGGCATATTAGTCTTTCAATTGATTTCCTCATTTCTGATTAGACTAATGAAATATTTAGGTTCATCTACTAATATAACTTGTCTTTTTGTATTATGATTCGACCACGTAATACCACTTAATATTAGTTAAACATTAGATAACCACTGAGCCAATATTTTTCTTCCATTTTTCTTTTCATGAAAAAACCATTGAGGATAGTATATAAAAAGTATAATGTAATTAATGGATATTTATTATTAAACTAGTTTGTTGGAAAGATATAAGTATACATAGACAAAAAATACTACACTTAGGGCACCAAATCCAACAATGATCACCTCCCTTACATAACACTCACATTGGTATCCATTGTATGGTTACATTTCCATGATATTGAATGGTTGCCTTTGCCATGTTTTATGCTTTAGAGAACCTTCATTTTATGTTAAGCATGGTGCAATTGTGTGATGCTATGTATACTTATTAAATGAAATGTTTCTTGTTTGTCTATATGCTTTGTCCATTCAATATTGTATGCTTATATGAATTTCTTCTTCTTATGCTCTTCATATATGGTATTATTGTAGCTTTGATGAGCTTTTGATATCCACTTCTTGTTGATGCCATTTTACTTTTCATTCATTAATAATTGGTATCTAGAAAATATGAGAAAATCATTAGGATATGCATCTTGTAAGGGGGAGTACTAGAAATATGAATTGATTGTGATTATATTCAATTATTCTTAGCATGCAATTATTTTATTCTTAATTCATGTATTGTTTACATTTCTTGTTAATAATACATTTCTTGTTAATAATTGGTATCTTTGTTTAAGTATCAATTGATATTTTTCATTAGGCATGAATTTAGGTAAACTTTGTGCAATTAGGAATTATTTGTATGATCCTTAGAATTTTGCATAAAATGTTCTTTATGAATGAATTTAGAGTATGTTTCATGTTATATCATTGTTTCTTGAAGTTCATTGTTTATTTGTGAGAATGCAATTCACATTATCCTTACATGAATATATTATGACTGATTATGTTATTGCATCCATTTTCATTCTCCCTAAGCTTTGATTTTTAAAACATCTTTAAAATTGGTATCATTCTTCAAATGACTTAATTGCTTTTTGATATACCAAAAGATAATTATTTAATGTTGCCTATTTGTCATATCTCTTATTGAAATTCAATGCTATTGTTTAAGTGTTTATGCTTACAATTTTCCAAAGAATAATTTATTAAGGGGGAGTTGTGTTTTGAAAATGTCTAAATGATTTAGGGGGAGTCTTTCAAAATATAAATTTATCTTGAATTTTTTATATAAAAAAGGGGGAGATTGTTAGTTTTGATGTCCCAAGCTTTTGATATAACAACATTTAAGATAAATTTTTATTTATATTTCTTAAGTCATTTGGTGAAAATAATTATTGAAAGTTTTTTTAAACATTTTCAAAGCATTTCAAAGACTTGTAAAAGTACTCAAAAACATGTTTCAAAAGTGTTTTAATTTATCTAAATGGTTCTAGTCAATTAAAAATGTTTTTAAGTGTTTTAAACTCATTTTATACAAGTTTGGGTCATAGTATCGATACCCTAACCTAGTTGTATGATACAACTAAGTCGGTAAGTAACATTGTGAAACTCTGAGGACTTTTATCCATACATCTTGTACGATATATCGATACAAGTCCACTTCTACCCATACATCTTGTGAGCTGTATTGATACAAGTTTGTTTGCAATGCTTCCAACGGCTATAAATGGTCACAAAATTTTTCCTTGTTATATATACATATCAAGACACAAGAGATGACCATTCAGGAATAAAAATAAAGAGAAAAGCCCCAAATCCTTCATTTTCTAATTTTCTCTTGTACATATCTCTTAGGTGCTTATTGTTAGATTTTATTATTATTATTATTCTCGTTTCAGTTCTTCGAGAGAGAGCACTTATCACTTGTAAATACACACCATTGAGAGGTCTTCATTGTTTACATCTTTTCTTTATATTGTGAGAGCTACTTAAAATTTTCAAGGTATAAAACCTTAAGTAATTTGTAAATGTTATATTTGAGTCTCATAAAAACTAGAAGATTCTAGCTTAGTTACAAAAACCAGTGGGAAGGTTCTATCTCATCCTTATGAAAAATATAAGGATTATCAATGTTATATCTTCTCCTCGAAAAGGGAAAGATTCTTTCCTTCCCTCATTATTTAGAAAAGTTTGGAAAAATTTTTAAAATACCAATTCATCTTTCCTCTTAATATTTTTGAGCCTAAGAACTTGTCTGTAGACAAACAAACCAACACTTTAATTACATAATCTAAATTAAAATAATAAATAGTTGCATAAAGTTATTTTTAAAATAAAATTACGTACAAGATGACATGCATATCAATCTTTTAAATATATAAATTAAAATTAAAATAAAATAATTATTTAAATAATTTTATGTTTTGAATATTTACTTGATTAGTCAAATGTGCATTTTAAATGAACCAACAAATCAATGTGTGAACCGATTTTATAAATTCATACTTTAAAAATTAAATAAAAAATCAAATATTATTATGTTTTCTAAGTTAAACTATTATGACAACTTATTAGAATAATTTAAAACTGAATCATTAAGAACTACACAACATGAAACTATAATTTTTCTCTATATTAGTTAATGAAAATAAATAATGCAAAATTTTAAATGAATTAACACATAATAAAAACATATATGAAAAATAAAATCAACACAAATAAATATAATAAGTTTATAATAATTAGTTAATACGATTCCTTAAATATATGAAAACAGAAACACGCCAAAATAAAATAATTTCTATTTTTTCTCTCCCCTTCTTTTCTTTTTTCCTATTGGTCGGTTTAACATCTAAGATTTCACTTTCCAACCGAGAAAATGAAATATTAGTTAAGGTAAACTACACAAATAGTTATATAACTATTTTTTTATTTTAAGCATTCAAAATAAAAATAAAAATTGTAATTTAAGCATCCACATTACATAATTCGGTCATTTTGATCCTGTTAAAATCACAAATGGCAAGTTGATGTAGTAGTTAAGAGATTGGTATAATAACAAACAAATTTAGCCTTAAACTTTTACATGTTATATCAATTTAGTCATAATTTTAAAAATTAACCCTCCAAAATTACAAATATTCTTAATTTGATCCTAATTCTAAAAACTAAAAATATATATAAATACATAAATCTTTTTTAAAATATAATGATAAATTTAAAAATATATAAAAATAAAAAATATTATTCACAAGAAATAATAATATATAAAAATAAATATTTTCAGAAAAATATAATAATAAATTTAAATTTTATATTAATATTAAATAAATATAAAAATCTCCCACCCTTACCTTCTCCCTCCCTCGATCGTCCCTCTCCCTTTCCCTCTCTTTTGTTGTTTTATATAAAACCAAGGTTTTCTATTATTAAAAGTTATGTTGGTTTCTGTTCAAACTATTTTATTGTTTTAATGGAATGTAGTATTGTTGATTTGTGGATCAATTAATCAATTGATGAATATATTTTTTGGGGTAATAACTAAAAGACATGAGATTGTTCATGGAAAAGGGTTAACTTCAGAAATTGGTGTGTATTCATGTTAATCTAGAGTTTTTGTTAAAATTGAATAAAGGATTTTAATAATAAAAATAGACTCAGCGGAGAGGAAGTTAAATTGTAAAGTAATTTTAATAACAAACTTCTTCTAAAATTAGGAAATAACCCACTAAAGAATAGGAACTACCAAAATAAATCTCCTTTTAAAAAAATATATATATATTAACACCCTCCATTAAACTGATGTTTGCAGACATTAATTTAAGAGTACCAAATAATCATCAATTGCAGCTTCTTTTGAAGAGCATACTCCAAGCATCCTTCCAATTTTCTCAAACACATCTTGCTTCAATGGCTTTATTAGAATGTCAGCTACCTGACCTTCACTGTTACAAAACACTAAATCGATTACACCCTTATTACTCAAATTGCGTATAAAATGGTATCTGACATCTATATGTTTGCTTCTTCAATGAAGAACTAGATTTTTTGATATCTTTATTGCTAAAATATTATCACAGTAGATAGTTGTTGCTTCCTTTTGATGCTACTGAAGTGTCTCACGCAATATTCTCAACCAAAAAGCTTGACAGGAGGATAAAGTTGCTTTAACAAATTCGACTTCTATGGATGACAATGTCACAATCTGTTATTTCTTTGATGACCATGATACTGTTGAATTTGGTGCCTTAAGTGTAGTATATTCGTTTGTAAATTTGTAAATTTTTTTGAAAAAATTGTTTTATTAACCAATGTAACAATCAATGAATTTGTTTTATTAACTAATCTGTTCAAAAAAATTACAAGTTTACAAATGAATACACTACACTTAGGGCATTAGATCCAACAGTCAGGGCCCAGAGTGTAGTATATTCATTTGTAAACTTGTAACTTTTTCGAAAAAATTTGTTTTATTAACCAATGTCACAATCAATGAATTTATTTTATTAACCAATCTGTTCAAAAAAAAATTACAAGTTTACAGACGAATATACTACACTCAGGGCATTAGATCCAATAGTTTTTCACTTGCCTTAGTAAAGCATATGAGTCATATTTTGCATTCCCATGTTTTTCACGTTTTTCTAAAAAATCCTAGCTAGTAGAGTCTTGGTAAACAGGTCTGCAAGATTGTCCTCGGATGTGACCTTGAACATTCATGATTCCTTCTGCAATTGTCTCCCTTATGATATGATACTTTCAATCAATATGTTTTATCCTCTTGTAATTTCTTGTCTCCTTGGTATTAGTTATTTCCGCACTATTGTAACAATACAATGTGATAGCTTTTCCATACCAGGAAATACTTGAGTATATGCTTAACTGCTTGCAAATGTTTTGGTCCTGGATTCACCTGATATCAACTTACCAACCCCACTACAAAGAAAATATCTAGGCGTGTGCATAACATAGCATACATGAGACTTCCTACTGTCGAAGCATAAGAAACCTTTCTCATGTTCTCTCTTTCTTTTGTTGTCTTTGGATAATCCTCCAAAGAGGGATGAAATCCCGATATGGAGGATTGATTTTCCTTCTTCGAATTGGTCATTGCATAACGCTCCAATATCTTGTTTATACATGAAGTCTGAGATAGTGTTATCACTTTGTTCTTTCAACCCTTTAGGATTTGAATGCCTAAAACAAAATTAGCTTCTCCTAAGTCCTTCATGCTAAACTATTGGATAGTAATGGATAGCAATATGCAGATTGACTTGAGCATGACAACCAGAGATAAGGTTTCTTCGTAATTAATACCTTGTTTCTAAGTATAACTTTTTGCTACAAGTCTAGCCTTATAAGTTTCCACTTTTTCATCCGCATTTCTTCTCCTCTCGTAGCTCCACTTACATCCTATGGGTTTTATCCCTTCTGGTAAGTCTACAAGTTCCCACAATGAGTTGGAATCTATAAAATCCATGTTAGCTTTCATAGCTATTTCCTAGAGCTTGGAATCAACACTCTACATCACTTCATCATCCGTAAGTGGGTCATCATCTTCCCCTTCGATAGATTCAGTGTTAAAAATACTTCCACTAGATTGGAAGAACTCAAGCTTACAAGAGATCCTTCTACTGCGGCGAAGCACCCTATGTTGTTGATCTGTCGTAATTTGATACATCAAATTAGGCTTTCCATTATACTTAAAAATCTTATTCTCTAGCAATTTAGATTCTTTTCGTTATTTTTGTTGATTTTTAGTTTTATCATTAATAAAATGTTTTTATTAGTTTTAAGCTATTTTTTAAACCCAAATTGGGCAATCATGCCATGGGGAACCTAACAAGTTGATTGAGTGTTGTAGGGAGTCGATAGTGGCCCAAATGTGAGAAAACATTTAAAAGAGGGGTATCGCGAACAAAGCGTGAAAGTTGTAATACCCCTGACAGTGTTGAAATTAATAGAATCAAGGCTAGCTACAATGATATCACAATACTAAGTAATGGGTATCATGAAACCGAGACATCCCAAGATCACCCATTTCAAGACTGCTGTGGGTATCGCGATACGATTGCCTGTCGAGTGAAAAAAACTGTAGGAACAATTTTATGTCCAAACAAGCTTAAGTCTATTTTTCATTTCAGGGCATAATGATCAATGTTAGGTTAAATGTTAGTAGGCTATAAATACAACTTTATATGCCTTTTTTTTCAAATATTGTTGGTTGATAGTTTCCTTTAGTTTTCCATAGTTTTAGGGTTAGGTTTTCTTTTCTTTCTTTTTAATTTTAGATTAGGTTTTTTCTTTTCTTTTTAGATTAGACTCTATTTTTGTTGTTTCTTTTCTTTCTTATTGCTAAAGACTATGTAAAAGGGAGATAATCAAACTCTTGGGCTTCACTGGAGTTCCAAAAATTAAATGAGCATTTCTCAATTCTTTACTCTTATTTTATGCTTATCATGTGTTTGATAAAATGCTTGTTAGGAATTTAAGTTTGATTATGTGCTAAATTTGTTGATGGTTGGTTGATTAGTTATTTGTCAGTTAATTTAATATTTATGTTTGATGTATTGATTGTTCAATTATATCAAAAAGCTTAATACACTAGAATTGACACATCTAGTGGAAAATCTAGATAAACAAGACAGAGAGGAGAGTTTATCCTTAGATAGTTCGATATAATTGTGCCGAGTAGTGAGACCAAGAGGAGAACCTAGGTGGTATTTTTTTAGTTTAGGATGAGACTGATAGGAGATTCCTATCTAAGAGTGACTATCAATATAATCGTTATAGATTTATTAGCTTAGTTAACGACTAACGAATCAATCGACCATCGATTTATCATTTACATTTTGTAAAACAACAAGAAAATTAAATTAGTTAGTTTAATTGATAATTTAAATTTAGTTTATAAAAAAAATTTTATTTGAACTTGCACTAATAATTTCTAACTCGATTAGGTTAGTAATTGCTTACTTGTAATTAACTTGATAAACACATTTAACCATATGGAAATCTTTTGGGTTCTAACCTTGTGATACGCGAGTGTCTCATTGACACTACAAATATTACAACTAACATTGTAAGCTTGTAGTTAAAATCGCACTTTTAAATTGCTTTATAAAATTATTTGTTTTCTGTACACAAGCGTGTGCAGTTAGTTGCTGATCATTTATAGGTTCACTATTAGGAGTTGATTCTGGAACCATTTCCGTAGGGTTTTGTATATTTCCTAAAAGTTCCTTAAGTGCCACTTTACTCCGAGGTTTGAAGTCATTCATGTAACTTTCTTCAATGAAAGTAGCATGAGTAGACACCATTATACTTTGCTCTTTCGGGTTATAAAATAAACCACCCTTTGTTCCCTTTAGATATCCTACAAACATGCACAATTCTGTTTGTGAGTCAAACTTCATCGCATCTTTATCCAATACGTGGGCTGGGCATCCTCGAATTCTTAAATTATTAAGATTTGACTTACTACCATGCCATAATTCATATGAATTTTTTGATGTTGCCTTAGTTGGAGCACCATTTAGAACATAGCAAGTTGTTTGTACTGCATATCCCCCAAAAGAGATTAGTCTTTTCGAATAACTTAACATCAAACATACCATGTCTAACAACAGTTGATTCCTTCTCTTTGCTATGTCATTCTTTTGTGGAATGCCCGAAGCATTCAAATTGGATAGAATCTCATTCTCTATGAGGTACCCTAAGAACTCTTCAGATAAATATTCCCTAACTCGACCAGACCAAAGTGTCTTTATGAGTAAACCTATTTGTTTCTCCACTTTTGCACGAAACTATTCGAATTTATCATAGATTTCACTCTTTGTGATGCATTAGGTACACATACTCATATCTAGGATAATCATCAATAAAGGTTACATAATACTCATAACCACCTCTTGCACTGACGCTCATGGGGTCACATATGTCAGTGTGCACAATTTCTAAGGGTTTTACAGCCTTCATTCCTTTTACATTAAAAGATCGCTTGATCATATTACCTTCCAAGCAAGATTCACATTGTAGAAGATCAATTTATTTAAGCGAACTTAAGTTGTCGTCTTTCATAAGTCTAGTGATTATTTCTTGGTTAATATGACCAAGTCTCAAATGTCAAAGGTACGTCTCATTAGAGCGAGAAGTTTTAAGTCTTTTATTCGTTATTTCAGTCTCAAGTATTGTGTATATATTTGGTTTTATAAAATAGAGATGATTTGAAATCCATCTATTACAGATAAGATTGTGATTTCTAAATATTGCAATTCTATTACTAAAAGTCACAGTCAAACTGTCTTTATATAAACATGCAACTGAAATTAAGTTTCGTTTAAAACTTGATACATAGAAAACATCTTTTAACATAATCTTCCTAAAATTATCAAAACAAAGATGTACATCTCCCACTGCTTCAGCTGCCACAGTTGTCTTGGTTCCAGTTTACAACGATAGACTCTTATCTTTAAGATCTTTCGTCTACTCGAACCCCTATAGAGAAACACAAACATGAATAGTAGCTCCCAAATCAATGACCCAGTGGTCTATTGAATCCTCTACTAAACAAGCTTCTATCATAGAGTGTTCCATACCTTTGCTTTTGGTGGCTAGATATTCTTTCCACCCTTTACATTTCGCCTTGAAATGCATTTTCTTACTACAAAAGAAGCATTTAGACTTAGATACGTCTTTAGGCTTTCCAGTTCTCTTCCTTTTCACTTTTGGCCACTCTGAGACCTTAGTCTTAGCTTTCTTAGTGTGTTTTCCTTTCCCTTTTGAGGAATAAGTGACAACTATGTTTACTTTTGCTTTTCGAACTAGTTGACCACCATTCAACATCAACTCATAGGACTGTAACTACTTTATGAGTTGTGTAAACGTCAGGATCTTGTTCCCAAGGTTATTTGTAACCCGAAAATCTGCAAAATCTTTGGACAAACTTTTGAACACCATCTTAATTTGAGTGTTCTGGTCCAAATTGGCCTCATTATCCATAGCCTCGAAAAAATATCCCATAAGAGTAATCATATGGTCTTTGACCGAAGTGTCGAGCTTTTACTAGGCACTCATCTAGCTAGTTATAGTAGACTATCGAGTCAATGTAGCTTGCTCTCCAAACATGTCTTCTAACTTATCTAGAATCGTTTTGGTAGTCTTACAGCTCTCCAATTGCTTATATAAGATGTTGGTCACGCTTGCCAGTATATAGCAATGAGTTATCTCACAGAACCCTCCCTGCGTTTTCTAGCCTTAGCTTGAGTGGTCAGAGGGCACTTATTATTAAAAACTATTTATTTTAAGCTTCTCATAGCTCAAGACAATCATCAGGTTCCTTTTCCATTCCTTATAGTTATTTTCATTCAGATTGTTTTCAGTGAGTATGTTCAATAAAGGAGTAGGTGTCATTTTTTAACTAAAAAATAAAATGTTTATTTACTAATATCTTGGTATAAGCAAATGTTTGAAAACATTTTGCAACATTACGATATGCATTAAAATGATGCATGTGTCTTACATTAAACCTTGAAAACATTTGTAAGTTGTTGCAATGATAATTCCTACACCTATTGAATCAAGCCACCGTGGGGTGATCATGATCAACTGGTAAGAACATGGATTTCCTTCCAATTAGCACATGAACCTAATTCCTTAGGTATTCACAAGTACTAATAATCCTATAACATTTGGCCTATATGGAAATGTGTCCATATTGTAGTAAACATGTAACTGTTTTCTATATATTTGAACAACGAATAAATAGATAAATCTAATTTCACATACTGTTATATCTTTTGTATTCCTATCTTGCATGTTTTGCATACATAGAGAAATTGTAACAAACAAATATTAGCTCATTGATTGTCTAAGTTCAAACTGATGATAAGTGGCACTATAAGAACGTTTACATTGCAAGAAAGACAACTTACTTTATTAGATAAACTAAACGAGTCTATAATCCTGTGAAAGAATCAAAGTGAAAATTTGATTCAAATAATTAGAAGGATTATGTCGTCTACAATTCCAATTAGGGAGATGACTAATCTCGACTGTCGGAGTATTGAATCCACACGTAGAGACATAGATGTACCCATTGGAAGAATGATATATTGGACTAGACCCAAGTTGAACTAATTCTGAATTCGTTTGTGAATTGATTCACTTGTGACATTCATGGTGTGACTTACCTAAATCCTGAGTTAGTCACTGACCATGTGTTTGTAACTCATGTGCTTTGATATAAGTGCAGGCTTATTCTCTAAAGATGATCGAGTCGATAGCTAGTATGTTGGGTACATGACTTGTGTATGAAATAGCTTTACTAGCAAGAATGGAATTCATAACTTGATTAAAGAATTAATGATATCTTCTCATTGGCATTGTTTGGATTGATAAAATCTGAAGCGTGGTCACAGGTTGCTTGTTCTCAAACGAGCAATTTATCATAGTCATTAGTTGACAGTGATCATATTAATCATTAAGAATACATTATGGTGACAATGAGCTAAAATAAGATTGTATTGAGTAAATGTATTTGTCTAATTATATATGTCTGATTGGTCCCTCCATTAGTTCAACAAAAGCTCGATCGAATTGGATTTGAATCAGAAGAAAATTCTACGACTTTGGAAATAATTTAATTGAGTTGATTTATTCAATATGGAATTAAATTAGGCAATCGTGAGAATTTGTTCCACTAAAGAATTTAATTAAATAAATTTCTTAAAAAAATAATTTAGAAAATCTCAGTGATTTTTGGGAAAATTTATTGTTATCAAGTAAAATTAAATTAATCAAATTAATTAATATAAATATGATGCTTTTGGAAATTAATTTTTATGTCGAACAATTAGTCAAATGGGTAATTGAACTTGAAAATTAGATTCGAGATCGAAAATTAGAACCAATAACAAAAAACCGAGACCAAGACCTAAAACTGTTTGAACCTGACCCATGTATGAAACTGGGTCGACAGTCCAACCACCGATTGGACCCAATTGGTCAGGCCATCATTGGCCCGAATTGAACTGGCAGCAGCCAAACCAGCTGCCTAGCCGATGGTGCCTCAACCATGGCAACAAGCCATTCAAACAACCTACTAGGGGTCTCGGCCAACCCCATCAGCAGTATTTGGTCAAGCGTGCAAACGACTAGCCGGGCGATGCTGCACCTCATGCGGCTGGTTCTACAAATGATCAGCCTAAACAGACAGTCGCTAATCGAGAAAAAAAAGACACTACCAGGTAACTTGATTTTGAATTAACTTTTCCAAAAAAATAATATTATTTTAATTTTACTATTAAAATAAATTTAATATTTATCTTGATATTATTTTATTAATTTAATATCAATGTGAGTAATTTCAATCCTAGTTGAACTCTCTCTAAACTCTTCCTATATAAGGAGAGTCTGGGTCATTATTCTCACACACTTGAATTCAAGAAAAGTTGTAAAGAGAGATATTTGAAGAAATTATTTCAAAATATTTCTATAGATATTTTTTATTTACAACTTGACCCTAAAAGTTTAGAGAAATTCTGAAATTTTCCCACTGGTAATTTTGTGAAAAAAATTTCTGATTCGAAGTGAGCCCACACTCAGCAAACGTGGGCTTGAGGATAGTAGAGAAATTCACTTGGTCGAAGCGTTTATCCTAAATGAATCAAAAGGTACAATTTTTTATTAAATTTTTTTTACTTTGGATAACACAACCAAGTTCTTATTTTTGAATTTTTTTTTTTAAATTATGGTATTCCTTTAAACCTATTTTTCACTGTGTTTTCCATACCCAATCTTCCAACATGGTCATCTTTCTAACTTAAGTAGAGCTCCATGGGGAGTTACTTACTAGAAGATCTTGAGAGTATAATCATCAACTCAACATCTATTGCACCACGCACCACAAATGAGTCATCAAGGGACAATTTCATCAAGTAGCATGTTGTGACTAGTTATCCTATTTGAAGGCAGAACTTCTTGCTATATTGTATTATAATACTTACCATAGAGGTCGGTCCAATTATCATAGGAATCAAGAGAGTCCTACGTACTTTCAGGTAATTTCCTCAGTGAGATCTACATGACCATCCTACCGTGGGGTAATTAAATTGGCATGTCGTCACAAGATACCATTGATGGAGGTCGTAGGTCTTTTTTAAGGGACCATTTTCCCACTCAATATTTTAAAAACATGAAAGGTTTTTAATGTTCGGTTTCAGTCATGAATGATCAATATATGTATGACAAGTACATGTGGCATTATTCCCTAATATATATGGCATGCTTATCTCATATATACATGAATATACATTCGCAGTCATATAAATATCATCATGCTTACCTCATGAATATAAAAACATAAAAATTTAAATTACTCTGGCAAGCCAAAGTTTCCATAATTTCATCCTAGAAAAATAAAAATTGCAAAATTACAAGATTCACCCCAAAGCATACTCTGGGTCTTCAATTTTGCCACAACGAACTTCTACTGTGGTACCGGTTCACGTTTATGTCTTCTTGGTCGAACCGCCACCAGCCACCATCGTCGATCCATTGCCAGCCACCGACGAACCATCATCAATCACTTGTCGATTTAGCTAGGTCGAATTTGCATCGTCTCAATCGATCTAGGTGCATCCTGGTTCTCTGAGTTCCATCGAAAAAAATATTACAAAATTTGTATGTCCATTTTTGGCTCACATATTTTATTATAAAATAATAAAATTAATCTCGCATGAAAATGATAGTCCACGATCTAAAATATACATTCCCAATATAATAAAAAATTACATTTATTTTCTAGGAATCACAACTTTTGTAAAATTTCTTTATCATCCATAGCAATAAAATAATTACATACACATTCACATACATTCTCTTAAACATGCATACAGCTACAAGAATGCCACATCTTATCAAATATAATCATACATGATGAAGAGAGAGAATTTTGGTCTTGGTTTACACTATAAACATAGCACAAATTGACGCTCTGATACTAATTGTTGGGAAAAAATCCAGTTTGAAAATGGTTTACTTACACAACGAAAAATGAAAAATTTGAAAACAACTCGATTTGTGATATTTATAGTCAGAAATCCTGGACCGAATTCATACCTGTATTTTTTAATAGGCGGATCCTTATCGTTCCTGGTTTTCAACCAAATGATCTCCTCTGCTATTTTTGTACCACGAACTACTTCGAGTGTGGGCTCGAACAAATCAAATCAAACACAGAACCAAAATATGTTCTTTACTTTCAGTGATAAAGTAAATCTCTCTTAAATAGAAACTAGTAGAATTGCAATTCCTAGAAAATAGAATTTATTCTTAAAATAAACTTCCACTACTTTCTGCAAGAATAGCAATATCGAAAACTTCAGAAAAACTTGTGTTTTTCTCTTTTTGTTGGTGTGATTTGAAGCCTATCAGTGCCATCTATTTATAGGGAGAGTTGGTACAATCCTGGTTGAAGTGGTATAATACAAATAATATTATTTTGATAGAATAAATCGCCAACTCCCTATTATTTAGAGAGTGGGGTGGAAACCTTATATGGAAATACTAAATTTTGTTGTCCCATGTATTCCTATAAGGGGGTTGGGCCTTTCCTGTACTGGGTCCAATTATATGTACTTCTTGATATTAACTCAGCACGTTATAATTTATTCCAACATGTTTTTTTATATTTCCAAATTAAATACTATTTTTTGAAATAATCTAAATAAATGAATTTCTCAATTAAATAATTTTCTCAACCCAATTCTAATTCTGTTAAAATTATGACAACTTTACCATAAAAGAATCTATGAGAAAATATATTTAATTTTTCTACATTCAATTGGATTCACAATGACAAATTAATTTAAATCCATTTTTGAAATTCAATTAATTAATTAATTAATTAATTAATAATTCAGAAAACCATAAATTAATTCTCAGATCATTTTCATACTTAGTGAGAAAACCACATTCATTTTCGAATATAACTAATTTCTCTAACTTTATCATTTCTATCCATTTATGTTCATTTAATTCATCCTGCAATTCATTTATGGTTTCAATGAGTTAGCGGAGGGACCGATTGGGCATATGTAATTAAGGTTGAAACAATTTATAATTAAGTTTCAACTTTTAATTATAAACTCATTCAATCATGAAGTCATCCCACTATAGTATCGTGACTGAGCTTTCCCTACTAGCATACCATTATGAAAGCAACTTGACCAGTGCTCGTCCAATGACCTTGTCATAAGTGTGTTACCCTCATAGGATATCCTTAATATCTTTGGGATAATATTCAATCTCCCAATATGATCTTATTTTATCTTATGGTAACCATTACATCTTCCTTCATGAAAAGTCAATTACTATAAAAAAGTAATCAAGTCATTCATCACAAAGACGATCCACCATTGGCCATTTTCACTTTTCATCAACCATGTAATGCCAATAAGAGGATATCATTTACCCATGTCTCGGGCTACGAATTCCATTATTGTGAATGACGCTACAGACTGCAAAAGTCGTACACCCAACACACTAGCTTTTGGTTCCTTATCTATTCGAACTCAGGCTTTTGCTTACATCAAAGTATACGAGTCACGCATACATAGTTCATCATCCACTCAAGATTTAGGTATGCCACAGTATGAACATCACAAGTGAATAAATCTATAAGCGGATTCAGGATCTATTCTTCTTGGGTCCAGTTCGATGTCTAGCCAGTCACATCTATATCTTTATCTTTTGGGAGTCATCTGCTCTATACCTAAGATAAAGCATCTCCCCAATTAGACTTGATAGACGACATATTAGTATTTCAATCGATTTTCTCATTTCCGATTAGACTAAGGACATGTTTAGGTTTGTCTACTAATATAATTTGTCTTTTCATATTATGATCTGACCTCGTAATACCGCTTAGTATCAATTAAACATTAAACAACCAATTAGCAATATTTGCTTCCATTTTACTTTGTGTGCAAAACCCATATGAGGATAATTATGCAAAGTGTATCAATAAATTTTTTTATTAACCAGTCTATTTAAAAAAATTACAAGTTTACAAATGAATATACGAAACTCAAGGCACCAGATCCAACACTAAGGAGCTTTTCACTCCAGCTTTGTACATAATATAAAAACTAGTTGTGCCTTTAAGATAACTAAAGATTCTTTTAACAGCTAACAAATGGTTCTCGCTTGGATTTTCCATATAATGACGAATTAAGCTAACACCATGCACGATGTAAAGTCTTGTGGAAGTTATATACATTAAAATTCCAACCATTTGCTTGACCAAAGTAGTACTTATCTTCTTAGCGCCATCATCTTTTCTTAGCTTTATGCAAAACTCTATTGGAGTACAAGTCAGGTTGCAACCCTACATTTTAAACCTGCTCAAAACTTCAAGAATGTATTTCTTTTCTGAAATGAATATACTAGTATCTAGTTGCACAACTTCTATGCGAAGGAAGTAATGCATCAATCCCAAATCAATCATTTTAAACTCAACCGTCATATTTTCCTTAAAAGACTCGATCATTAGTTCATCATTCCCAGTATAAATCAAATCATCAATGTAGAGACACACTACAAGTAATTTTCCATTACCATCTAATTTTTTGAATAGTGTGTGTTCATGCAAACACTTACAAAAACCTTCTTTTGCAAAATAAGTATCTATACGGCTATACCAAGCTCTTGGAGCTTGTTTTAGCTTGTATACCTTACTTTCATCTCCTTGCTCCATGAAACCAGGAGGCTGGTCAATGTATACCTCTTCTCATAATTCTTTGTGTAGAAAGGCTAACTTTACATCTAACTGATAAACCTTTCACAAATTTTGAGCAGTTATGGAAAGAACCATTTGAACAGTGTCCAACCTTACAATTGGAGAAAATTATCTATTTGTAATAAATGCCAAACTCTTACTTGTATCCCTTGGCGACTAATTGAGCTTTGTGCTTGTCGGTTTCTCACTGTCTCCAGTTGCACCAACGTCTAGAGAAGAAATCCTGCACAAAACATGTGAAAAACTGGTATCCATAAGTATAAGGGTCAGGTTGTAATATAGTTACAATAGAGTATGTGAGTACTTCGAGGATCGTACCCAAGGAAGGCAAGTACTAAACTAATTCTAATTTAAACATAAACTGATCTAATTAATAATTTAATCAGATTATAGTACGAAAGGTTAAAAGAAGGGTTTTTAATAAACTATACTAATAATAATAAAGGACATAGAAGAAAATTAAATAAATGAAAAGCAAGAAATCAAATAAGAAAATATATATCAAATCTGGTTATGGCTGATTAGCTCGTTTTGGTAATCTTAATCAACTGTCGTCTCAGGTTTTCTTGTTCAATCAACTAGTCAATACCCAGTAGGATCTTCCGATACGTCCACAAAAAGACTGAGTCGATAAGGACTACTTATCTTTTAATCTCATAGTTCAGAACGGTTCAGGGTTAAGGTGTTCACGGATAGGCCATACCAAATTTGGGTTAATTCCCACCTTGATGACTTCCTATGGTTGTCAGGCCTAGGGTTTTAAATTCTTCCTTTCTTGAATAGCTAATCCGTTAATAAATCTCTATAAAATAGTTAATTATTCATACCTCCACTCACTAATCCCCTACAAGAGGATTAGTTCCTCATGGATCTAGTAAACAATATAAACTTGAATGAAAGAATTAGCATAAAGAATAATTTTAAGAATAGAGTTTAGAAGAAGCCTGATTTGTATTGAATTTAAACGTAGAATCCTTATAGAGTTTGAGAATAATTTTCGAATCTGATTTCTCCTCAAAAGTATATAACAAAAACGAAAATAAAATCTAAAACCTAAAAAAATAGAAAACTAAGATGTAAATCTGAAGAGAAAATTATACAATCGTAAAAGGTGTCTATAACATGTGCTAGCTAAGCCTATTTATAAACTTAGAATGGCCGTCATCCTTAACCCCTAGGTCAGATGAAGTTCCCGACCTTAAAGTTGAATTGTACAGACCAAAACACCCTTGGCTTGTATTAATTTCTATACAAAGGCGATGTTACGACATTGAGGGCAGAATGCTCAGCTTCAGGGTGACTTCAGGGGTATGTCGCGACATCCTCAGCCTGTGTCACGACATTGAAGGTAGTCTTGGACTTTTCTTATTTTGCTCCCTATGTTGTGATATTGCATGCTCTGTGTTCCAACCTAGCAACCTATATTGAGTTAATATGCCCTCTAACGATCTCCTACACACTTACAAAGTATGTTAACTTATCCGTAGGTGCCATTTGGCTCTGAAGGTCAATAAAAGACTCAAATTATACATTTTATTCAATTTAACAAAACTTACTAAAATCCAATTAAAACGCAACTAAAATGCTTATGTTCAAGCTCCTAAAGTGCGAAAACTAGTTTAATTTGCTACACCAAATTACGACAGATCAATTTCATCATTCTTCTTGAATTTTGTTTTATAACCCATTTCACACCAATGGATTTTTGTGTCACAACCTATATTTTATTTATTATTTAGTGCTAGTTTATGTCACAATGAGTTAAACGGCTTATTGGTTAAGTGTGTGATTTGTTTCAAAAATGTCCTAAGTTCAAGCCCCACAAGCACTCCTTTTTTATTAAAAATTCTGACAATTTGAGCCAAGTGTGAACACCCTTGCTATCTAACTCTTGTTGCCATACTAGGGAAGATTTTTTTATTGATTACACGGTCAACATTCCCAATAGTTCTCCTCTTTTCTCTCATTTTCCTTCCTTTTCACCACCTTGGACACCCATTTTATCCTCATTTCTCCTCCACTCCACCACTACACAAGGCCGTTGCACCTCCATCACACCACGACCTCCCAACGTCACCACCACCACCATCGGCCACCACCAAATTTCATTTTTTTCTTTCTTTTGTCCTCCTCTACTCGTAATCAATTTTTCTAAGCATCCAATTTTGATTTTTTTTTGTTTATTAAAGGGTAACTTCCCATTCTATTTTCTAATTTCTATTTTACATCTTATTATTTTTTGATAGTGCCAAATCCCCTTCTTTAATCGTTCATCGTAAGACGCTGTGAAGCCCCTATCCTTTCGATTTTACTAAAATTCGTAAATCCAAGATCAGTACCCCACTATTTGGAAGAGTGCAATCTCCTCCCTTAGAGTGGAAAAAGAACTGTTGCTATTGGAATTGTGAGATCAGGTGTGGGGACCTATTTGATTTAAATAAATAATATTATAATTAATCAATATAAAATGTTTATATTGGAGAAATATTTAATTGATGCTTAAATAAGTTTCTGAAATGTGATATTAGGCGAATAAATTAAGTATTCATAAGGATTGATAAAATCTGATAAAAGAGGATTCCAAGTAAGTGTCTCTGAAACTTCAGATCAATGTTGTTGATATGAAGTTTGGTGATTTTTCTGTTAAATGTGATAATATGTGATTCCTAATATTCATGACATGTGATATATGGCAATTTGAATATGTATGTACGATAAAAATGATATTGAACTATTGATGTTCTAATTCACATGATATACATGATAATATTCTAATATTCTGACTCGCATGTTAAGCATGCCATATTTCTTATTTTGATTCGCATGTTAAGCATGACACTATGATAAATCGTATTGATATCTGAATTCGCATGTAAAGCATCTCTACTGAAAATTTGTTCTGTATGCCATATCACATGTATAGGGTTCAGAAAATATGTACGAAAAAAGTATCTGGCAGTATAATTGCAAATTTCTGGTGACTTGACGACAATATTCTGTATCTCGCAGTATATCTACAAATTATCTAGCGGCTCAATCATAATATTATGTTTCTGGCAGCTCGACTGCACTATCCGGTGGCTTGTCCACATTATTGGTGTTTTATTGGATGGACGAGTTCTAGGGAACTCATTATGGTATGTAGCAGAGATTGGTAGTGCTTGTTTCTAAAAATCTGTACTGATTTATTAAAAAGTGTTACATTGACATCGTCACTATGCATTCTGATAAATGTGATTTTGTGACTGAATGTTCTATATGTTTGTGATATGTTTACACTGTTGCTTTTATGTTTTAAATTATGTTATTATGATTTGTAACCCACACTGGCTTTTTAAGCTCACTCCTTTAAATTCTGATTTTTTAGATAATAATCGAGGTTAGGATGGGCTAGACTATGGAGGTGCTATCGATCTTTTTTCAGAAAACTATATTTTTGGTATTCGTTATTTTAGGATGTGTTTAATTGCTTTGGACTTTGGTTTTGGACTTGGACTTTCTTTTGGGCGTTGGATTTATTGTGGTTTTTGAATGGTTTTGCATGATGTTCGTTTTCAAACTAGTACTTGAGAAGTGTTTATCAAATAATAATTAAATGATGAAATTTTCACAATAAGGTTAATCCAACTCAACGATAGTATTTTCAGACTTGATACTCTATTTTCAAATTTCAATACTACTTGCTCACGAAGTTTATGGTTTACAAGTTATATTATATCTACATTTTTAAAGTGATGAACAAGTTTTGAAATGTATAAATTGTCCGCTGCGATGTTTTAATTGAAAAGCAACGTTTTCTAAAAACTATCAATACTCGAATTTTTCTTAAAGATAGACGATTTCGACAAACTCATTCAAAAGGAAAATTATAGAGAATATATGACCTCTTTTAAAATAAATCAAGGTGACATTTTCAAATTAAAGGCGATTACTAAAAAACAGTTAAATGGTTTTCTGTGCCGTTAACATGGAAAATGTGATATTCGAGATTCGACCATAACATCTAAGTCGAGTTTAAGGGGTTAAATTTAATGGTATTAGAGCCCAATTCAAAAACTCGGGCTGTGATTTATTTTCAAATATATATATTTGTGAAAAAGGGTATTTTAGGGAAAATCCATGACTTAGTTAAAAAAATTTATTCTATTTTGAAATTTTGAGACTCCAAAGTTGACTTAGGTAAGTACTTCTGCCTTATTGAATTCTTATTGTGAAACTATAGAATAATATAGATTATGAAACTTAGATACTGAAAACTATAGATACTGATACTATAGTGACGAAACTTTAGAACTGAAACATTCTGAATTGATAATAAAGGCTCATTTCTAAATGATAGTTAAAATTGCATAAAACATAAGAATCTGACAATAAAAGATGAGTACTCAAAGTGTTTGTACTAAGGGTATGAGAGCTCGTAGGGAGTGAGGTCTAGAACCTAAGTTGATTCGTCTGCATTATGAGTGCGCACACCTGAGCCTGTGACTGAACCCGAGCCAATGGCTGATCAGGTCGAGAATACGTATACTATGGAGGAGGATCATTTGGAGCCTGTTGACGGTGTTGTATCGTAAGCCATGCTTAGGGTACTACAGCGTGTTGTTGGGGCCCAAAGTGGATCTAAAAACTGTGAGACTATTACAGAGTGGCTTCGAACTAGCAAAGCTGAGTTGTTCAGAGGCGTTGCTAGGACGACCCCCACCGTGGCAGAATACTGGCTAGATGCTACAGAAAGGATTTTGGATGACATGGAATTTACCTCAACAGAAATTGAAAGGTTTAGTGTCGCTGCTTAAGGATAAGGCTTATCGTTGGTGGCAAACCGTTGCAAGGGGTGCCCAAGCTAAGAGACTTACTTGGGAGTATTTTTTAGAGCCTTTCTAGAATAAGTAAGTAGATAAGCGTTAAGTCGAGTCTCGTAGACTAGACTTCATTGAGCTCAAACAGAGAGATAGGTTTATGGCCGAGTATGAGGCTGAATTTTTATGGCTAAGTCGCTACGCTCTGGGATGGTTACGACAGAGCAAGACAAGTGTGTCAGATTTAAGAATAGGCTAAGATACGAGCTGATGATGCAAGTGGCCCCTTTTTAAAAAAGGGTTTTCAAAATGTTAGTGGAGAAAACTGAGATAGTGGAGGAAGTAAAGCGTTTGGAATGCGAATCAACGGATAGAACTAGAATCCTTACAAAGAGAGACGTTGGTCCTATTATTCAGGCTCCACAACCTAATAAGCGAGCTCAAGACTATCGAACTAAGCAGAATGTTTCTGCCGCTACTGATGGTGAGAAAGCCCAATATTATGCCACTTGTGGCAAGAGGCATCCAGGTGAATGATAGAGGAGCTTGGGGTCTTGCTTTAATGTGGATATTTGGATTATAAAATAAAGGATTGTCCGCTTTGAAATGAACAGATGCAAGCAGCAGATTAGAACCGTGCTAAGAATCAAAGAGTTGGATAGTAGCCTCCAAGAGGTCAAGGTCCGAATAGAGATGGTAATGTTGGGCAAAGACAAAGAACCCATGGTCAAGGTGCTAACTAAGTTGACGCTAGACAACCTGCATTGGTCTATGCAGCTAGACGCAGAAAGGATTGTGACGCCGTCGATGTCATAGCAGGTACCTTTACTATTAATTATGTATCATATTTTTCTTTGATTGACATTGGATCAACCCATTCATAAGTTTCATGCTTAATGACTGATAAACTGGGAGTTGAAGTAGAGGATACTGTTAGCAATGTGATTATACTTAGTCCCTTAGGATAATCTATTTTTGTTAATAAAATGTATAAGCGGTGTTCGTTAAAGATTCAAGGAGAGGTATTTCCGGCGAACTTGATGGAATTACCCTTCAATGAATTTGATCTCATTTTTGGAATGGACTGGCTAGTTGAACACCAAGTCAGTTTGGACTGTGCTATAAAAAGGGTTACATTGAATACTCCAACTGAGAAAGAAATAGTGATGGTTGGGGAGCATAGAGATTACTTATCTAACGTGATATTCATTCTAATGGTTAAAAAATTGGTACGTAAGAGATGCGAGGCATATCTGGCTTACATTCTAGATACGAGTGTCAATGGGCCATCTATTGGGAACGTTCGTACTGTAAGAGACTATCCTAATGTCTTTTCAGAAGAGTTACCTAGATTACTTCCGAAGCGTAAGGTAGAATTTGGCATTGATTTGTTGCCAGGAACAACTCCGATTTCCATTGCTCATTCTCGCATGGCACCGAAATAGCTAGTGGAACTTAAGGCACAACTGTAAGAGCTTTGGGATCGTGGATTTATTAGATAAAGTGTGTCGCCATGAGGAGCCCCAGTTCTATTTGTTAAGAAAAAGGATGGGTCCATGAGGTTATGTATCAATTATCGACAACTGAACAAGTTGACCATTAAGAACAGATACCATTTACGGAGGATTGATGAATTATTTGATCAGTTCAGGGCTACAAAGGTGTTCTCTAAGGTCAACTTAAGGTTTGTATATTTTCAATTGAAAGTGAAAGAGATGGATGTTCCTAAGACCGCTTTCAGAACTTAATATAGTCATTAAGAGTTCCTTGTGATGCCCATTGGTCTCACAAACGCTTCGGCAGCCTTTATGGACCTAATGAATTGGGTTTTTTAGCCCTACCTTGATAATTTTTTATGGTCTTCATCGACGACATTTTGATCTACTCCAAGTCTAAAAAGGAGCATGATGAACATTTAAGAGTGGTTCTGTAGATTCTCTAAGAGAAATAGTTATATGCCTGATTGAGTAAGTGTGAGTTTTGGCTCCATAAAGTGATGTTTCAGGGACACGTGGTATCAACTGAAGTTATCCGTGTTGACCCAAAGAAAATTAAGGCAATCTTGGACTGGAAACAACCTAAGAATGTTAGTGAGATTTGAAGTTTCTTAGGTTTGGTTGGTTGCTATAGGAGGTTTGTGGAAGGATTTTTCTTATGGTGAAAAGTTTATTATCTATACGGATTACAAGAGTTTTAAGTATCTCCTCATCCAAAAGTAGTTGAAATTGAGACAGAGGAGATGGATTAAGCTGTTCAAGGATTACAATTGTACCATTGAGTACCATCCAAGAAAGGCGAATGTTGTTGTCAATGCACTAAGTAGAAAGTCAATGACTGATTTGAGGACAATGTTAGCAAAATTGAGCTGGACTTATGGTGGAGGTTTACTTGTGGAGTTACAAGTAAGGCCTACCTTAGTGGATGAGATTCAATCGAAGCAATCTGCTAATGAGTCTCTCGCACCTCGATTCAGATAGGTTGAAGAATGTGAGATTTTCGATTTTAGCCTTAATTCTGTTAGAGTTTTGTGCTTCTGTGAGAGATACTATGTGCCCAATGATTGAGAGTTGAGGCAGTCTATACTTCAGGAAGCGCATAGTAGCCCATATGATATGCATCTTGGAGAGAATAAGATGTACCGAGACTTGAGATAATTTTATTTGCGGCCAGGGCTTAAGCATGATGTAACTGAGTATGTGAGTAAGTGCTTGACGTGCCAGCAAGTTAAGGCTGAGCATTAGTTTCCTTCGGGTTTGTTACAGCCTATTCAAATCCCTCAGTGGAAATGAAAGCGTGTAACCATGGATTTTGTTAGTGGGTTATCTTTGATGCCTACTGAGAAAGATTCAATTTAGGTTATAGTGGATCGACTGACCAAGTCAGCATATTTTTTTCCTATCCATACCGATTACTCTCTGTATAAGTTGGCGAGATTGTATATTTCCAAGATTGTGAGACTTCATGGTGTACCATTGTCCATCATTTTTTATCGGAACCCCGATTTACATCTTAATTTTGGAAAAAGTTGAATAGGCTTTGGGAACTCGATTGAACTTTATTAAAGCTTTTCATTCCTAGTCTCATGGGCAATCCGAGTGAGTTATACAGATTTTGGAGGACATGTTGAGGGGTTTTGTGATTGACTTCAGTGGAAGTTGGGAAGAACACTTGCTGTTAGCCGAGTTTGCATATAATAACAGTTTTTAGTCAAGCATCCAAATGGCTCCTTACGAAGCACTGTATGGTTGTAAGTGTCGTACACCTCTATGTTGGACTAAATTGGGAGAAAAAGAAGTATTGGGCTCAAATTTGATGCAAAAGATCAAGAATACGGTAAAACTAATTTAGGGTCGATTGAGAGCAGCATGTGATCGACAGAAATCTTACACCAATTTAAGGCGGAGAGATATCAAGTTCAGTGTTGGGGACGCAAGGGCAAGATGAGCCTGAGGTTCATTAGACCATATAGAGTTCATAAGAGGTTTGGACCGGTGGCTTACCAATTAGAGTTACCTTCAGAATTGGGCCACATTCATGATGTGTTCCACATTACTATGTTGAGGAGATATCGTTCTGATCCATCCCACGTGGTTCCGATCAGTGAGGTTGAGGTGAGACCTGGTTAACTTATTAAGAAGAGCCAGTACATATTATGGGCCGCGAGGTCAAAAGATTGAGGAGTTAGCGAAGCCACTTGGGAACCCGAGGAATCAATGCGTTCCCACTACCCTCACTTGTTTGGACCAGGTAAGTTTTGAGGACAAATTTTATTTTAAGGGGGGTAGAGTTGTCATGCCTAGATTTTATTTATTATTTAGCGCTAGTTTATGTCACAATAAGCTAAATGGCTTAGTGGTTAAGTGTGTGATTTGTTTCCAAAATGTCCTAAGTTCAAGCTCCTATAATAATACTCTCGTTATTCTTCCTTTTTACCACCTTGGACACCCCTTTATCCTCATTTCTCCTCCATTCCACCACCACACAAGGCCGCCACACCTCCACCATACCGTCGCCATCAGCCACCACAAAAATTCTTCATTTTTCTTCTTTTCTCCTTCTATACTAGTAATCAATTTTTCTGAGCATCCAATTTTGATTTTTTTTGTTTATTAAATGGTTACTTTCCATTCTATTTTTTATTTTCCATTTTACATCTTATTATTTTTTGATAGTGCCAAACCCCCTCTTTAATTGGTTCATCGTGGGAAGTTGTGAAGCCCTTATCCTTTCGATTTTACTGAAATTCATAAATACCAGATCTGTACCCCACTATTTTGAAGAGTATGTTTGTTAGTCGATTGAGATTCAAGATTCAATCTCCGCCCTTAGAGTGGAAACAAAGTTGTTGCTATTGGAATTACGAAATCAAGTGTGGGAACCTATTTGATTTAAATAAACAATATTATAATTAATCAATATAAAATGTTTATATTAGAGAAATATTTAATTAATGTTTAAATAAGTTTTTGAAATGTGATATTGGGTGAATACTTAAAGTATTCATCAGGATTGATAAAATTTGATAAAAGAGGATTCCAAGTAAGTGTTTCCAAAACTTTAAATTTGTGTTGTTGATATGTGATTTGGTGATTTTTCGGTTAAATGTGATAATATGTGATTCCTAATACTCATGATGTGTGATATATGGCGATTTCAATATGTATGTACGATAAACATGATATTGAATATGTACGATAAACATGATATTGAAATATTGATATTTTGATTCACATGATAAACATGATAATATTCTGATATTCTGACTCACGTGTTAAGCATACCATATTTTTTTATTCTGATTCGCATGTTAAGCATACCACTATGATAAATCGTATTGAGATCTAAATTCACATGTAAAGCATGTCTAATGAAAATCTATTCTGTATGTCATATCACATGCATGGGGTTGGGAAAATATGTACGAAGGAAGTATCTGACAGTATAACTGCGAATTTCTAGTGGTTTGACCACAATATTCTGTATTTGGCAATATATTTGCAAATTATCTAGTGGCTCAACCACAATATTCTGTTTCTAGCAGCTCGACTGCACTACTGGTGGCTTGTCCACATTATTGGTGTGCTATTGGATGGACGAGTGCTAGGGAACTCATTATGGTGTGTAGTGGAGATGGGTAGGACCTGTTTCTGAAAATCTGCACTGATTTCTGAAAAAGTGTTCCATTGACATCGTCGCTATGCATTATGATAAATGTGATTTTACGATTGAATGTTCTGTATGTTCATGATTTGTTTACACTGTTACTGTTATGTGTTAAATTATGTTATTATGATTTGTAACCCACACTGTGCTTTTTAAGCTCACCCCTTTAAATTATGATTTTTCAGATAATAATCGAGGTTAGGATAGGCTCGACTACGAAGGTGCTCTCGGTCATTTTTCAAAAAACTATATTTTTGGTATTTGTTATTTTGGGATGTGTTTAATTGCTTTGGACTCTGGTTTTGGACTTGAAATTTCTTTTGGGCTTTGGATTTATTGTGGTTTTTGGATGGTTTTGCACGAGGTTCATTTTTAAACTAGTACTTAAGACGTTTTTATCAAATAATAATTAAATGATGAATTTTTCACAATAAGGTTAATCCAACTCAATGATAGTGTTTTCAAACTCGATACACTATTTCCAAAACTCAACACTACTTGCTCATGAAATTGATGGTTTACATGTTATATTTTGAAATATATAAATTGTCCGCTACGATGTTTTAACTGAAAAACTACGTTTTCTGAAAACTATCAATACTTGAATTTTTCTAAAAGATAAACAGTTTCGACGAACTCTTTCAAAAGGAAAATTATAGACAATATATGGCCTCTTTTAAAGCAAATCAAGATGACATTTTAAAATTAAAGACGATAATTAGAAATTAGTTAAATGGTTTTCTGCGCCATTAACATGGCCAATGTGATCTTATGTTCGGCCATAACGTCTAGGTTGGGTTTAAAGGGTTACATTTTGCCTTTTTAGAAGTTCTGTCAGCTCCCAAGTGTTGCTTCTTTCTATTGAGTTGATCCACACTTTCATGCCTTTTTGCCTTTTTTTTTTCTTATACAGCTTCTTGAAATATAAGGGGATCACAATATGCAAACAAAACAAAATGGAAAATTTGATCATCATCATCAGATAATATATCTCCACTTACATAATTGATCATCCAAGCTGGTCGCTTTCTTGGTCGAAGATTATGGATGACTACGTCATTATCTGGTTGATTTTCACAAGAAAGATGTGTGTGATGATCAATTGTATCTAAATTTGACTCTTGAGTTGCAACTTCAATTTTATCTTCACCACTATCAAAATTTGTAGGGATTTCTTAATTTTTAACATCATTTTCAGTCCAATTCCATGTAGCATTTTCATCAAAAAGGACGTCTCTGCTGATGATGATCTTCTTAGTGAATGAATTGAACAATTTTTATGCCTTGGTTGTCTCACTTACATAAAAAAAATACATTTTTTGCCCTTATTATCAAGCTTTCTACTTTTCTAATCCAAAACATGTACATACGCGACACACCCCAAAATTTTGAAGTGATCTACGGGTGGTTTTCTGCTACTCCATGCTTCCTCCAGCGTCATGTTTTGAACAAAAAAGGTGGGACTTCTATTTAAAAACATGAATGCTCTAGTTTATAGTTTCTGCTTAGAAAGTCTTCAAAATATTCCCTTTTTTCAACAGGATTCTCATCATGTTGAGAATAGTTTGATTTTTCCTTTCTAATACACCATTTTTCCATGTTGTGTATACAATAGTGAGTTCTCTTCAAATTTCTTGTTCAGTGCAAAATGTCTCAAATTCCTTTGAGTAGTACTCTCCTACACGATCAATTCACAATGTCTTAATAAAAATTTTTACTTCATTTTCAACGTGAGCTTTGAAGCTTTTAAATACCATGAGGGCTTCTAATTTATCCTACAAGAAGAACACCCATTTTTTTCGACTATAATCGTTAATAAAAGTGATTAGATATTGTTTCCTCCATTTGATGTTGGATTAATTGGTCCGCAAATGTTAGAGTGAATTAACTACAGCACTTTATTTGCTTTACATGACTTTCCTTGTGGAAACTGAGATCGATTTTGTTTGCTAACAACACATTCCTTGCATATTGGATCAACTGGAATAGTGATTTGAGGAAGTCTTATCACCATATTCTTCCATTGAAGTGTTTTTCGTCTACCAAAATTTAGATGACCAAATCGAAAGTTCCATAACCATGATGGTTCATCTACTTTGGCTTGCAAACAGGTTTGAATACTTTTTATCTGTAATGGAAACAATCTATTCGAGCTAATTTGAACAATGGCAATTGCACCTTTTGAAGGATCATATATCTCACAAGTTTTGTCCCGAATGGTTATAACATAACCTTTCTCCTGCAATTGACCAACACTAAGCAAATTGCTTTCAAATCAGGAACATAGAAGACATTAGAGATTGTTTTTATAAAGCCATTTTTTAGTGTTGATTTTAATATCTCCAATTTCCTTGACATTTACAGTAGATTTATCCCCAAAACTGATAGTAGTATAAAAATTTTAATTTAAATGAGAAAAAATGGATTTACAACCACTCATATGGTTGTTATAGTCTGTGTCTACATACCAAAATTTTGTTTTAGTCTTGTTCGCATTTTTATGAGCTACCATTAACAATGTTTCTTCTTCTTTTTGTGCAACAAATTTGATTTTAAGGTCTTCTCCTTGTCTTGAGGCAACTTGGTTCGACATTTGGCTTGATAATGCACAAGCTTGTGACATCTAATCAACTTTCAATTTGAAGAATTGATCATATCCTTTGCCTCTGCCTTGAGATGAATCTTGATCATTCATATTGTGTTGATGATATCTGCCACCATCTTTATTGCGTCGACCTCTTCCTCTAACACCTCAACCTCTCGACTAGGCGAAGACACATGATTTGTAAAAGTTTTCAGTGCTTGCTCCTCCTTGTCCTATTAAACTATTTCTTCTCGTGAACTAATAAAGAGCCCTACAATTGATCAAGAGAAAAAGTGTCAAGATCCTTTGATTATTCAATAGAAGAGACCACATATTTAAATTATGGTGTCATTGATCGCAGAATTTTCACAACCACAGTCACATCCTCAATCTTTTCATCATGGATTCACATTTTGTTGATTATTGCTATTGTTCTTGAGAAAAAAAAAATTAGAAATTGATTCTCTAGTCTTCATCCGCAATGTTTCAAATTCGAATCGTAGAGCTTGAAACTATTGCCTCTTGATCCTACTTGACCCTTGGTATTTCTTCTTCATATGGTCCCAAATGTGCTTGGAGGTATTTTTACAAAGAATTGTCTCCAAGATTAAACATTCAATAGCCTGAAACAAGTAGTTTTTGGCCTTAAGATCCTTCAACTTCATCCCCTCTATTTTTGTGTTTGACATTGTTAATGTAGACTTTGGCACTCCATTCGAGACAATTTGCCAATACTATTTTGATCTTAGAAAATTCTCCATTAGCATGCTCTAGTGATCATAATGACTATCAAAACAAGGTATTGCTAGTTGCACGAAATTTTCAGACGCCATTGAATACAAAAAGCTACAGCTTTTTTTTTTTAATAACTTGACTCAAATACCACTGTTAACTGAGAGTTTTTGCTAAAACTGAATAAAGGAATTTAATAAGAAAAATATACTTGGAGGAGTGGAAGCTAAACTGTATATATATTATTCATCAAATAACAGTCTTTATATAGGTAATTTTAATAACAAACTTCTCCTAAAATTAGGAAACAACCTACAAAAGAATAGGAACTACCAAAACAAATTTATTATTTTTAGAAAAATATATTAACAATTCAAAGGTTGGGATCCTAGTCAGAAATTAACTAGAGTGAGCTTGGTCATTCATATTTTGTTCATGAATTTCATTAAAACCTAGGTTTTTTACTACAGTAGCAAAGAGGGAGAAGGACGATGGTGGGAGAGGGACGGGGGTAGGGGAAAGACGGTGAGAGAGGTTTTATTATTATTTAATATTAACATAATTATTTCTATTTAAATATTAATATAAACTTTAAATTTATTGTTATATTTTTTTGAAAATGCTTATGTATTTTTATATATTTTTTAAATTTTTTAGAATTAGGATCAAATTGATAATATTTGTAAATTTTGAAGGCTAATTTTTTAAAATTATGACTAAATTAATCGATATAATATGCAAAAGTCGAGGGCTAAATTTGTTATTATATTGATTTTTAACTGTCACATCAGCTTGCCATTTGTTATTTTAATGAGAGTGACCAAAATGACCAAACTATGTAGCGTGGATGCTTAAATTGCAAACTTTTTATTTTAGATTATTAAAATGAAATTTTTTTGATAATTAGATGATTATCTGTGTAGTTTACACTATTAATTAGTAGATGTCATGCTTGTAAGGGCAATATGTTGGCATAATGATAAGTTTAATCATTAACATTCATATTTTTATCAATCTAGTCCTTACTTTTCTTTAAGCTAAATTTGATCTCAACCTTTTTTAGAAAAACTTGAATTTAACCATTAGCCTTTTAAAAAGAGTCGATGTTTCTAACAAAAGTATTGACTAAAACATTAAATTTTAAAACATGGTAGCCCGCATAATATTTCACGTGTACTTCATACTATATTTTTAAAAATTTTATCAACTTTTTATTTTATTTTATTGATTTTTTATATTTATAAATTTTAAATTATTTATTGATGTGACATATAAAACAAATAATATAATGTCAAAATGAAGTGCACATAAATTGTCACACGGGTTGCCACATCAACATTATTAAAAGGATAATGTTTTAATTAGTATTTTTTTAAAATTAAGTAATTTGACTATTTTCAAAAATGAAAACCAATCAAATTGAAAAATATGTAAATATTGAAAAATAAAGTTATTATGCATAATGAAGTTGAACTTTGAACCCAAATTGAATGCTATTGATGGAGTGTGCGCCTCCTAAGTTAAAATCATTATTGAATAATAATAATAAAGAATAAAGTAGACCTTTGATGATGTACTATAATCGAGCTTTGCTCCAGATTTCCCATTCGATTCGCTGCTGAAAACAACTTCCATATATAAACAAATATTCACTATTTTGTAGTAAAGTTATATTGATGTACTCTTTGCCAATCAATTTCTGTAACTATTGAGAAATATTTTAAATGAAAAGAGAGAAAAGAACTTTTGTTAAAGGATACTTTATCTACATTATAGTGAAATTCACTAATGTAATTAAAAAACCAAAAAATTAGAAAATTATTTAAAAATTTAAAATTAAACGTTTAAATAAATATTTATTTTTAAAAAGCTACTCATATTTTATTTTATTTTTTAGAGTGTAATTTTCATATTTACTCTTGTTTTTCTTTTAAGCATAAAGCATTAACTCTCTTTTTTTTTTTTTTTCATTTTGAACCATTATAATGTATATGATAATTTTTTTTTTCCATTCATTTTGTGACATATCATAATTTAGTAAAGGTTTAGAACTCTCAATTACGAAATCTGAAGTTCTTTTAGGGAATTTTAAAATCTGAAGTGTAACTTTAAATTGGTTTAATTTGCGATAAAAAAAAATAAAAGCTTTATATTTTATTTTTGGCATAAATATGAAATTGGCCCCTAAATCATGCCCTTTTTTTTTACTCAAGTATCTAAAATTTTTCATTGTAGGTGTTATCTAAATTATCAAATCTATCTCATTTTATCTCAAATTATAAGACAAAGCAATAAGAGTGAGGATCAAATTTGTAGTTAAACCTTTGTTTTTGTTTTTATTTTTTAAATTTTCAAAACTGCCAAAAAATAAAAGGGTTCTCCATTTTATCAGTAGACAAAGCATTCGACTTTGCAAACAGAAGGGGCGTCAAAGAAACGTCTTCTCTGCCTCTACGGCAACGCTATATTACTCATACAAATTGCGAAGCAAAACCAAGAAATCCCTCACATACAAAAATGGGTGATTCAAAGGTCGAAACCATCTCCAGATTAGCTCAATGGAGGATCGACAACTTTAGTCCTTGTTCTTACAAAAAATCCGACCCCTTCAAGGTCGGTCTTTGGAACTGGTACTTTTTTTTTCTTTTATTATCTACTCCCCTGATTTTTCTTTCTCCTAAATTGTTTTTTCTTTTTTAATTTTTGCTTGATTACTTTGACTGATTCGTGGGGGAATTTGATGGACTTTAATGAAACAGGCACTTGTCTATAGAGAAGAATCGATATATGTATATTCGATTATTTCCTGAGCCATCTCGTGTGTCTAAGGAGCAGCCTCCTTATGCTAAATTCATACTCAGGATCTCTAATGTTGGTGCTAATCGTAGACTTTATATCTCCCCAGGTTTGCCTTACTTACTTTCCCTCTTTTTACGTCCCCTGTTTTTGTGTGTGTGTGTGTGTGTGTGTGTGTGTGTGTGTTACTGAAGATTTGAATACAAGTTCTTTGTCACTCCACTTGTGGTTCAGTCGATAAGTTTATCTTGTTCTTTTGTTTATTTGGCTTGTGTTTTTTTGTATGTATAACAGAGACAATTGGTAACCAGTTTTCTAAATGCCTAAAATTGATAGGAAGGTCAAACTTTTATATTCACCATTTAATGCTATAATTCACATCTATTCCTGGATGAATAATTTAATGGCTTCTAAATTTGGATTCAAGTTTAGAAGAAAGGTAGAAGCTGAAGATCAAGTGAAGAGTGTTGCTGGATGAATAAATTATAGAAAAAAGGATGAGGCTTTTAATGATTTTAACACAATATATCAGCTCTAATTCTATCAGAAAGAGATAATTGAATGATCAATTACCCAAAAGCTTTGGAATTGGAGTTTTATCATCTAGAACATGTGACATTAGTGCCTTTGTGTGTTTGTCTGTTGGTTTTCTTTTTAATAGAACTTTTAGAATGGAAATGATAATTGAAATTGGATTGTGATTCTTGATTATGGGCAGTGTTCATTTCAGGTGTAGAATGAATAGATGAATAGATGAAATAGAAACACTTACCTTTGAATGGATAGAATTTTCATCTTCCTGGACGTGAAAAAACAGGGAAATAGAAGCACTTGACTAGTCAAAGTTGGTTACTTTGTCTTATACTGATGTGAGAACGAAGAAAGGAAGTTTTGGATCTTTTGATTATTATTTCGTGTGATGAGTCCATATGCTGATGTAAATCTAACTGTCCCATATATTGTCAGGAAAACTCCGGACTTGAGTAATCATGATTTGGATTGTCACACTTAATGTCTATTTGTGCCTTTGATCTCTTGAACTTTCCTATAACTTTTTCATCAGTGAAACAACAATACCTCAAATTGCTTTCTCAACTTGCTTTTATGCATGCTTGTTCTGTTAAGCAGCTTTGAGAATATGTAATTGACACTTATTTGTCTACTTGGTGCTGCAGTTCATGATAGACCGCTGCGAACGTGTGATGACTTTTATTGGCCTGTTGATTCTTCATTCCATGGACGCTTCATTATTGATGTTGAGTTCCTGGACCTGAGGATCTGCCCCATAAATGTGAGCTTCTTTAGATTTTCACTAATGTGGTATAAGAGTAGTGTCAGTAAATATGTTCTACTTCTTTATCTCCTTCTCTCTCCTTATTGGGAAGGCATGTTAATCTTTGTTTGAAGAGCCACATCGCCTCTCCAAAGAGGAAATAACTTGTCTGAAACTAAAAATAAAAGGAAAAATAACATTTTTCTTGATAAATCTTTGTATGCTTATTTCCTTGTTTTTTCTCCCTTCTAGTCTTCCTTTTAGTTGAACAAGGTAGTAGAGTACCTTCTTTTTGTAAGGGCTGAAGACTTGTTCAAAACTATTTTCAGTCGTTCTTGTCTCTGGCAGGTGGCAAGTACAAATTTTACAGCAGTCTGGTACTTAGCCTATCCTGTCATTACTTAAAGCCCTTCTTAAACTCATTATTGTTTTATATCAGTGAAGCTTTCCCACACAGCAAGTAACTATTCTTCTAGCTATTTTTTTCTTTATTTTTTTCCTGTTATATGTCAACAGATAACTTGTTTTCTTAACTCTTTAGTTGTTAAAACCCAGGGTGGTGAAACCGTTTCAATATGGCCTATGGATGGAGCAATCCAGTCTATGTCAACTCAAACAACCCTACGCTGCCTTGCTCGCATGCTTGATGAAGGTCTTCATGCGGATGTTACTATCAAGACTGCTGAAGGTACTCTAAGAGCACACAAAGCAGTTCTATCTGCAAGTTCTCCTGTTTTCGAGAGTATGTTCCATCACAACCTTAAGGAAAAGGAGTCATCCACAATCCATATAGATGACATGTCACTGGAGTCTTGCAGGGCCCTTCTCAATTACTTGTATGGAACAATAAACCAAGAGGACTTTTGGAAGCATCGACTGCCATTACTGGGAGCTGCAAATAAATACGACATTGTGGATCTCAAAGATGCTTGTGAGGAAAGCCTTCTAGAAGACATCAACTCTCAGAATGTCCTTGAGAGGCTGCAGGAGGCTTGGCTTTACCAATTGACCAAGCTGAAAAAGGGGTGCATGACATACTTGTTTGATTTCGGAAAGATATACGATGTTAGAGATGAAATCAATAACTTTTTCAGGCAGGCAGACCGAGAACTGATGCTGGATATGTTTCAAGAAGTGCTGACAGTTTGGAAACCGGTATGACTTCTTTCTAAGCTCTTTATTTTACCTTTTGGTTGCTGGTACATGGGAGTCCACATATAGGCCCGCTTGCTAAGGTCTTTTCATGCCAGGAATCAAGTTAACGGGTGCGTGTAGCCTTCATATGGTAATTGATATAAAAACTTCATTTGTATTTAAGGAATGTAAGCTTGGGTTGTTGAGTGTACATCTCTATGAAACTTTGCTGTGCAGTTTGAGAATGTATGTTTGCTTCATATTTTAACTGTTTTCATTTCTATTTTTCATTTCTATAGATAATTATTTGTAATTAAGTAGTTAGTTATTGTTAAGTGACGTTTGTCCACATTGTTGAGTATACCTTACTCTTGTATTTAAGATGAGCCCTCCAACTCTAGCCAAATTGGTTTTAATTTGGATGCTTAACATGGTAATAGAGCCTAGGTTAGGTTATGTTGTTCATGAGGTCGACTTCGAAAGCTACATGTGAGCGTATGAACTGCAAATCTTGGGAATTTTCATTAAAACATCAGTTACTATAATACAAAGATGTTTGCTGCTGGACAAGAGATTAACAACATTGGCTTCTAAGTTCTAAGGCCAAAATTTTCCAATCAACTGTCTGGTCGGACTCAGAGCTATCATTGGTAGATAAAAAAGAAAAAAGAAGTGTTTTTGACTGTACACAAAAACTATAAAAGCAGTGTACAGTTTCTATAATTTTACAATGGCTGGCTTGTTTGGAGAGATCAATTCGTATCCGTGTTGGTTTATCAGAGTGTCTGCTGAATCTTCATAGTTGTCCACCTTGTGCCAATGCCAAACCTTAAAAAAGTATCTTCAATTCTGGTAGATCGCCTACCAAGCATGTTCAAGTGTGCAGAGAGTCGGTCCAAAGAATGGAAGTCGGTTGCTAGAGTTGGAATTTACATTGGTTTGCTGAAGGGTAATTGTTTATCTCCCTGGTCGACAGCATTTCTCCATAATCTGTACCTCACTCCTAGTTTATCATAGGCAACAGGCAAATTCCACACGTTTGCCCCATTAATCATTCGCTCTTGCTGGCCGATTACGAGTCGCAGATCCTCATTCAAGACCTGAATTGATCATGCATAAATGCAGGAACAAATTAGCGACAAGCATGGCTGATAGATAAGACATCTACTATTCAAAAACCGGTAAATGATAATACAGAGAAAAGATAATATTGAAGATTTTTTTTACCTGCTCGGCAAAGTGCCTCCATAAATAATGCATAAAAGGAATGTGCTTCAACACGGGAGCAAAATCGAGTGACATTCTATATAATAATCTCGTCTTATTTCTCGATGAAGGTATGCATACATGAAGCTGGTGAACGTGTGTTGTGCATTCCTTGGTACTTTGTCCTTCGAGTTTTCCCGGCTTTGATATCCCAATGGTTGATAACACCATACAAGGTGGTCGAAATTCCATATCAATGGGATAAGGGTCCCAGTATCCTTGGAGACCCGATGCAGGTGTCAAAAACTTCACCAAACTGCAATTTTCAGATTACACAAAGTAATATCATATATTCAAAATCGATACCAATCATACATTTTTAGCATCTACTCAATCTGTACTACTAACGTGCAAGATATTTAGGAGTCAACGATATAAAAACAATTCACAATTACGGGGTGAAGGCAAAGCATGACAACAACGCATCTCATCCTCATGAATGTTTTTTTTTTTCCCTAAGCATTCCGATACGATGGTAACTTTTCTGTCAAGTAAGATGTCTGGAAGTCCAGACTTTTAATCATTCATCCATCCGTACAGTTTCATGCACAAGTTAAAATAAGACCATTCCGCTTCAAAGCTAAAATACAACAGCAATAAACCTTTTCCCAATCTGATTGCAGAAACAAACCTTGGAACGGTCCATCCCTTTGCAAATGTGGAAGTGTGAGTAAAAGGTGCATGAGCGAGATCCAAAAGGTTATCCAAAAGTAGTCCGTGTTCAATCGGAAGTTCCATGATAATCTGGCATTGATCAGCATATAAAAGAAACTGAGGTGAGATAGTGTGTGCTTTTGCTTAAAGTTGTCCGACTTTTCATTGAGTCACTTAAACAAAGTTCACATGATTCTTGCAATTACAGTAGTGTTTTAAAACATCTAAAGTGTACCTCAGCATGAATTACAAATCCGGAAGGAGGTTGTAAGGAAGGAAGTGTTGGCGTAGGAGGGTCATCTCCAGGCCAGATCCAGATCATTCCCTCTTGCTCTAAACATGGCAATGACCTTATCTTCACATTAAGTAATCGCGTAGACGGCATTTTTTCACATTTTCCATCTGTTGTGTATTCCCAGCCTGATATATAGAACATGATACAAGACCAGATGTCATTCAAACCATATATAACATGTAAATCATTCATCGATCTCTATCTGGCTTTTAATATGTAAAATCCCTGAACTCGTACTAACCATGGTAGGGACATTGGATACGACCCTCATTAACTGAACCAAGATGAAGAGGACATGCTCTATGTGCACAAGTGTTCTGGACGCATCCTGGATTCCCGTCTTTTCCACGAAAAAGAACCCATGGCTCTTCAAAACAATCGATCGGAATCTGGAATGAGAAGTAATATGACATTAATGTAGAGTGAGAATATGTCGATAAGTTGCAGCATTGGATGATAAAAAACTTGTACTTTTGAATATAGCTTACCATAGTGTCATCTTTCAGATCCGTGGAGAAAGCAACGGGATACCAGAAATTCTTCAAGCGCGGGTGATATGGTTTAACTGGACCTGACACATCCAAGCTTTTTCGACGCAACTTCCTCTTCACTTCCGAAGATTCTGTTGATGTACTAGAAGAAGGGGATGCTACATCGGACCCTGTTGCATTTCTATCTTCTAACAGCTTATCATTAACCAATTCCTCCATGTAAGCTAGTTTATCCAAAGCGGTAGCAACCCTTGCTTCAGATATATGTACCTGATATTTCTTTCTGATCAGATTCAAAATTGGCCAACACCATACTTATAGTACTTAATGCAAGTCTTACTCCAGTTATTTGTTGGAAAAAAAGAGGAGGTACGCATAACCATTGGATTGGTTAAAATATCTCCTAATTAAATTATACGAATAACAGCTTCATTAACTGCTGATTTTGCCTACCTGTTTATGAGCTTGTGCTAATTCTCCTTGCAATTCTGCAAGCTCTCTTTTCATGGTGCCAATAGACTTGTATTCACGGGCTAGAGGATTCAACACTTCCACTACCTACAACCACAATAAAGCAACAAAAACTTAGGTAACACAAAGTTCGGAAATGCAGGTCAAGTAGTAGATAACACAACTTTTACAAGCCAAAACACAAGTTCTAAGAACATATGAGATTGAGATTGAAGAAGGACCTTTTCATGAAGAAGCATGATTGTAAGTAAATCTTGCCGAGCTCGCCAATCGCAGTACTGAATATCATATCTAGCCACTTCCAATGCCTGATATACATCTAAGAACTTCCCTTTACATTGTGGAACTTTAGACCTTGGATCTTCAACATCAAAGAGAGTGCCCCATTGGCTCTTCTTATCCTCCAAGCTACTTTCCTCACCAAACACCGCATACACCCTAAACCCTCTTTTAATACCCTGAAACTGCATCAATCTCGAAATATAAGCCATTTGGAAATTTGGATTAACCCTAAATACTCAAGCAAGATAAGCAAAACAAAGAACAACACCATCTAAGCTAACTAAAGACTTAAAAAGCAATAAGCTCATTTGAGTCGCTAAACTAGGAAACTTAGCGGAAATCTTGTACATTTACTTAGCTTAAGGTTTGTTGTCCACTAGTGCATGAAAGTGCCTATACTAAGCCTACAAAAGTGTGAAAAAGTTAAGGAAACAAAATCTAGATTTACCCAGAATTCTTTAGCCTAAAAAACAGATAAAAGAAAACCAAATCTTTAAGGCTTCAAAGCCAAAATAATAATAATAATAATAAAAGAATTCAAGGAGTACCCAGATAAAGTAATCCCATAAAAAGCGAGAAAAGGTGTACCTTTTTAGAACTAAACTTGCATGATCTGCGTAAAGAGATTGGCAAAGACAAAGCACCAGCAGTAGCTATGGCGGTCATGGCGTTTCGGAAAGGAAAAGAAACAGAAAATATGTTTGAATAGCCGTTTGAGGGCAAAGGAAGAAGGAGAGAGGGAGAGAGAGAAGAGTCAGTGTGTAAGGCAAAAACAAAATGGGATTTTGTTGGATAAGAGGTTGGTGATGCGCGCGATCTAGGCAGGCCTTCCATGGGATGCCACGTGGACATATGTGTCGTACACGTGGCATGTTGGTTTTCCACAAGCTACTGACGGCTACTAGTATCTTTTGTTATATTGTAGGGCTTTGCCTTCATATCTCTGCTACTTGCCAGCCAGCTCGGATTCTCTAGATATCTTTCCCTATCTCCCTATCTCTATGTTCAAATCATTTCAGTTTTCTTTGAATTTCACATTTTACTTTCATATGCGCATTCACTGCGTTCCACGGCACACATAATTGCTTGGTTCACCCTTCTTTCAACCATAATTAAATAAATAATTAAAATTTTATCAAAAAAAAGAACTAAATTAATTTTATTTTTTTCTTACCAATTTGGGGCAATTTGCTAAAATGTCATTCAATTCTTTTGCTTTATACCAATATTATCGGTCAATTCCCAATTTAATCAATCAGATTCGATCTATTTAAAAATATTAAAATTCTTCCACCTCAGATTTTTCCTTACATGCGAATAAATCAGTCTTTTTCTATAAACAAAATGTTTTTTCCTCTACTCATAAATTTGATGTAAGTTTTAATTTTAAATTTTAGGTTAAATTATTTGGGTAATTGGGTTTTATATAAGTATTGAGCATTGGATGTTTAATTATTAATAGATATGGATTTAAGGTTTATTAATAAAAAGACAATTTACATATTTAAAATCAACTTATTTCGATTAAATCAGTTTGATTCACTTCAATTTAATCGATTAATTGATTTTCTACATGCTACTAAATTTGCAGCCACTTTCACCAATATTTTAATTATTATTAATAATATTTTAATGTCAATGTCCAGTACTTTATATTTGTTTTTGTACAAATATCAACTTAGGAAATAAATAAAATAAGGAGAGACTTTAGGGTAAATCAAGGAGGTATTCACTTCCACTTCCATGACTTCTTTGATAATCCTTGATGATGTTTAAATTGGATTTATATTTGCTGGAAGAGAGGGGAAATGTCCACCTTACTTGTTCTGGTGATGGCTGTCAAATTTAATAAATATAAATTGTTATATCCAAATAGAATATTAAATAATAATATAAAGAGTAAGATTGATCCCATAAGGATCAGGGTATCTAAAATCGTTGGTAGGTAAATTTTGTGCTCATGACTTGTGTTGATTTGTACGAGAAATAAAAAGGGGTGATTAAATCTAACTATAAGAAAATAACAGCAATTAAAAAATACAATAAATTAGGCTAAACGAAATTAAAAGTGAGTAAACCATGAGTCAACCGCTCTAGCTTTAAGCACGATTTCAACTCTAGCTTCGAACTAACCTTGGACAATATATTTTCTCCTCCAATTGATAAGTCAGTTATAGTGATTAAGGAACAGTCTCAGACCACCAACCTTTTCTTATGTAAATTAATTGCGGCTGTAGCCCAACAATTAATCCTTACCAAGTGAACAACCTTGAAATCAGCTTCCACGATTTAATTACTTGGCAACCTTGCGAACTAGAATGAACCGACTTGAATCAACAGCCTCAATTGTGCAGGCCAATTAAACTCGATCATTAATTCCCTTGACGGATCCAACCGCTCACTCAATTGGTTAGATCAATTTTTCTTCGGTAGACCAAATATGACAATTACGGATCTTATCAGGTCTTCCAATTGTATGCCGCACAACATCGAATCAAAGGGCCCTTCTCAACTTGATGGTATAACAACATTGTGAGGCAACTAAATCTATCTCCTAAACTGGAGAAATAACGAATACCAAAGTGAAAGATTTAGGCGTGATCCCAAGCCTCATAGTTCTCTCTCGGATTGGTTATTGGCTCAATGCCAAAATGAGATTTTAGTTGCTGATAAAAAAAATAATCAAAGAAATAAAGCAGAAGTTAATCGAAAAATAGAAAAGTAGAATATGGTAGAATGATGTTGGTGAATTCTACCACCCTTCTTGTGCAAGGATATTCCATCCCGCTCTTAGGCTCGTCCTTGACATTTTTGGGACCCCTTTAAAAAAAATTATAAAATGTAATACAATAAAATAAAAACATATACTAGTAATTTTATTAAAATAATACGTTTTATTACATTAAGCGAATAAGATATTTTCTAACAAAATTAAAAAATATATTTTTCATTTAATCTACTCCTATGTCATTAACTACAAAAACACAAAAAATCATAAAAAATGGGTTCTATGTGTAACGCCCTAAACCCATATCCGTCACCGAATTAGGTTTACAAGGCATTACCGGACATAGCACAGATCAGGACAGACATTTACTACATTTATTGTTTCTTAATTCAATCACATCAATACACATGCATTTTATATTTAATAACAATACAAAACAACGTATAAATCAAAAAAATTCAAATAATTTTTTATACATATAATTCGTTTGACCAACTAAAACCAATCATGCTTTACTACTTAAAGCATATAAACAAGTCATGCTTTAAGAATTTAAATATATTAATAATAATAATTTAATCACTTATTCGACCCAACTAATTTACATCAAATCATAATACAAATACCATATAATTTCAATAGCCGAACCTTATGACCAAAGTTCATGGCATTCAGACTTCTACTTAATTATCAAACCTATTTTATTTCACATATATTGCATACATATATCCATCTGTTTATAAACGTCCATTTCATTAGTAATTACCAAACATAACAATCTATATACTTTTGCAAATTCACTCATTAAGTCAAAACAAAACGTATCAGTTATCCTATTTAAAAATCATGCATGAAACATTAGCAAACATTACAAATAGTCGAATAGTATCTAGTTCCTTACCAATTCATATATATTTTTCAATAATAAAATTTATCATATTCGGTCATAAATAGGCAAATAATATTACACCCAACTCACATGCTTATCAAAAAGAACCATTTATTAAGGCTGAATTTTACTACCACATTTTTACCACATTTCAAGCCTATCCATAAATCAAATTATACATTATAAATGAATCCATAATAAACCATAATCAAATCATATTCATTACATATATCTTCTTACCGAAATACATCATACTTATATAAATACATACTAATACTTCCCAAATGAACTAAAACCATATTCAATTTCAATGATTAACCGAACATATCAATTTACTCCACCTATATGCTATAACCGAACCTATATATGTACATATGTATATATCAAAACATTTACCACATTATTAACTAAACATAGCAACCATACTTCACGTACAAATGAGCCATAGCCGAATTGCTAAAACCAACACATCAAGCATTAAATCAAAAACACATAAAACCGAACTTAAACAACTTAGCATCATAGTCGAATATATAATGTGCTTATCATTACCCCTTTACCGAATCATATATATATATATCAAACATCACATACATTTATATATTCGGTATTAAGCTTGCTAATTTAAACTATAAGCATATACTAAACACACCACACATATATGACATACATAATACTTCTGATACAAGCTTAAACCATAACTTAATCCAATCAATCATTAACAAAACATATTAAACAAGTCACACATAATCATACCATGACCGAATCTAAATAACTCAAGCATCAAATAAATCCATTATATTCAAAGGTATAGATACTAAGCTTAACCAAAGAAATAAGCCATTTTCGTATGGCTCAATATTATATAACCAAAACCAAACATTTCATCTATGCTATACATGCCATAAGATTGAATTCAATTTTAACAAAATACCGAACGAAGTCAATAGTGTGATAGCCTTCTCTGACGATTCCCGAGCTCGTAACTAACTTCCAAATCTATAAAACAAAGAGTAAACATACACATAGTAAGCTTTCGCAGCTTAGTAAGTCATAAGCGAACATTAATCATATGAACATTAACACTAAATCAAATAGCTAAGTCAATCCAACCCTTAATTAAATATACATATATTACACTCACAAGTTTATATGTTACCAAAAATAAATGAGCATTTATCATCATATAGCTAAATGCACAAATACTCATAAACATATATAATTATCACCTTTAAATATTACAACTATATCATTATGCCGAATCACTTATAATATTACAAATACACCAATAGGCCGAATCACTTATATGTTCAAGTGTGCTAACACATAATTCATATCTCACATAGCTTTAAATCATCATTTCAAGTATACAACTTACCTTAATTTCATAACATAGTATGAATACATACCTGAACCTTTTAATTCAATTTCACATTCTGTCTTTATTTCACATTGCCCCTTGAACCGTTCGAAATTAATAAAGATACGCGGATAGTCGGAAGGCTCGTACAATGCCAACTTCCCAGACGTGGTCTTACATGTGAACACATATCGGTGCCACTGTCCCAGACAGGGTCTTACACGAATCAAATACGATGCCAATGTCCCAAACATGGTCTTACATGTAAACACATATCGAAAATCCTATGTCATGACATATGTATCCTAACTATTCCTAGGGTTCGTACGGAGCTTTCGGACATTAAATCTCGATCGAATAGATCTCGAAACATAGTCCCTATCTCAAAATCACATTCGACCAAGTCTTATATTTATTCAAACAATTCAATTTATCACATAACATTTATATATTCTCAAATTTAACAACATTTAAATGCTTATAGACTTACCTCAGATGTTGTCGGATGATATAATTGACTATTTGATAACTTTCGATTTCCCCCGATCTAATTCCGTTTTCTTTCATTCGTGATCTAAATAAATTCAAATTTAACTAATTTAATCACACATTCATTCAATTTAATCCAAAAACACATAAATGGGAAAATTACCACTTTGCCCCTGACATTTTACACTTTTTGCAATTTAGTCCCTATTGCATAAAACACAAAATATACAAAATTTGCATAAACCATAGCTAGGCTGAATCTTTCTATAGTCTATCTAAGTCCACACATTTTATTTATTTCACATTTTAGTCTCTAAAAATATTGTTTTTGCAATTTAGCCCTAATTACTCAATTTCATCAAAAATTCCAATACAAAACATATTAATCTAAAACATATCTTTCATTATTCGTCATCAAACATCACAAAACAAATTATTCATCAATGGCATAACTCAAAATATTCATCAAAATCAAAAATTAAAGCATGGGTCGGATAGTATTCGAAGCAACGATCTCAAAAACATAAAAAATCGAACAAAATCGAACAAAATCCATACCTTAATCAAGACTTGAAAGTGTCGAATGAAACAAAGCTTTAAACCCTTTTATTTTCTTTCAAATTTGGCCAAAAGATGAAGAACATGGCTTTTAATTTGTTATATTAAACATATATTAACCTTATTATTAATTCACTATATTAACCTTTACTAATATATATATATATATATAACATATATAATAAGGTTACATTAGTCCTTTGCCACCCACTAACTTTCATAGTGGGCTAATTGCATCATAAAACCTCTAAATTATAAAGACAACAACAACTAGGCACTTTCATATTTAACCATTAAGTTTTCATTTTACGCGATTAAGCCCTTTTCTCAAATTAAGCACACAAACAATAAAATAAATTCACGAAACTTTCACACATGTAAATTCACACATAATTAACACAGAAAATAATATTAAAATATTTTTTAGACTCAAATTTATGGTCCCAAAACCACTGTTTCGATTAGGGTCAAAATCGGGCTGTTACACTACGAGCATTTCAAGATGCAAAATCATTCATGATAACATCAACATAAATATTTTCCAAAAGTCCTTCTCGATTGATAAAATTGCTAGACCATTCAACCATTCTTGTGACACTGACGACCTCATGTAGGTTTTGATTAACTTTAGATTTGAAAAACTTCTTTCAAATGATGCCACAGTTATAGGGATCATTAAAAAAAATTCCATAAGCGATTGAAACATTCAGATAACAATCTGCAGATTTGACAAACTCAAGAATTTCAGTGGCTGACATTAATTCATTTGGTAAAGTAAACTGCAACACTTTCAATTAGAGAAAAAAATCATTTAAATCAACATTTGATGAATTACCATGAGAAAAGGTAGAGTGAAAAGTAGCACAACATTCTCTCAATTCCTTTTCATCCAATGACTTTAACTTGTTTGAATTCAACAAAAACCCAAAAATACTTTCAAATGTTTTCAGTTGCTCAAATCTACTCTTTAGAGAAGTAATTGCCATGTCTACAATAACTTAAAATAATCAACTCTAAATAATTCATCAGCCGACTAAATTTCTTCATCTTCTTGGTTATTCTCATCAAATTATTTTTTTTCTAATAACACGATACTTTGTTGGAAGGGTAGACTCTACATCCATATCAAATGCAATACTTTTAGCAATATTCATACAAAAAGTAAATTCTTCATCTCTATACTTTTCAAAATATGACAATACACCTTCTAATTGCTTTATGGTGGTGTCAATGCACATAAACTTAGATTGCAATTTCTTACTCACCATATTTATAGCAAATAAAATTTCATAAAAAATTACCATTCCAAGCAAAAACTCAAAACTCTCGAGTGCATTGACCAAACTCTCTGCTTCACTCTTTGACTTTGCATCATCACAAAATTCATAGAATTCCGACAAAGCCAATCTTATTTGGGGAGCTTGAAATCTAATAGCTTTAACACATTTAATTCAACTCTCTCAGCGAGTATTAGATCAAAATTTCATAGTTAATTCAGGGGCATTGTCAAGAAAAATTTTCCATCTTTTTGCAGAAACTGAAAATAATGAAAATATGCGTTGAACAATTCCAAAAAATGAAATAACTTTAATGTAAGAATGTGTCATATTGACCACCTATAAATGAGTTATCGTTTACAATACCAAAAATATAAGAATTGAGAATGGCAGTGTCCGTAAGTGCACAGGTCAAATTGTAATATGGTTGTACAATGAAACACCGAAAGTATTCCGAGGATCGTACCCAAGGGATGATGAAACAAATAATGAAAATACTTTTTACAGTACTAAGTCTAAGTAGTAATAGTTAATTTCTATATTACAATGGATCACAAAGTAGATTAAGAAGATAAAAATAACTAACTAACAAAAATAAAGAAAGAAAAATAAATGAATTAAATCGATAAATCAATCCGAAAGATTAACTCGCTTCAGGGTTTGCGACTAACTTCGGATTGGGGTTCTAAAGTATATTATTCATCGCTTCAGAAATTATTACCTCCTGACTCTAATTAACTTAATCAATTAGTTGATACTTGCTTATCTCCTGACATCACTTTCTCAACCAGGATAATTACAATTTACTCGGTTCAACTTCATCTTTCGATCTTGTCTACCATATGATAACTTATTAGGGTTGTCAAGCCTAATAGTTTAAGAACACGTAATTTATATCAATCAATCCATCTCGAGAAATCCCAAAATCCTTTACTAGTCACATCTTCATCCACTCGTTAATCTTCCTTAAAGGATTTAGCCACTCATGTTATTCATAATCTCAACTTCAATTGAATAAATCATGTAAGAAACACGATTGATTTGGAGAATAAAAGATATTTGAATAATTGTGGATTGAATATTGAATGGGGAACAGAGTAGTGAATCTCTCGATTAGGATAACAAAATAAAAAAGTGCAAGAAGAATATAAATGAAATACTTTAATTAAATAAACAAGTCCTTGAATCAAAATTGATTCAAGAAGAAAAACAAGAAAGAATCTAAAAACAGAAAAAAAAAAATCTAAAACTAATTCTAAACTACGAGGGTTTTTGAAGGCACCTAGGATGATTTGATAACATTCAACCCCTAACTCCTTATTTATAGATGTTTTGACAGCCCAAATTAAGTCTTCAACATGTCCTAGTCTTCATATAAGTTTGATTGCGCGGATGAAACTAACACCAAATTACTTGGGCAGGACATCGATGTGTGTTGTGCCACACCAAGGCTATGGCATGACACGACATCCAATTCCAGTATTAGTCAATTTTTTGGTGCTTTGACGGCTCGGGAAGCTTGTGCATCATTCATCCCTTGCTTTCACGTCAGTTGGGCCTTTATATCTTCATCCTACACACTCAATTGAACACATTAGCACAACCTAAGGCTCGTGTCGGCCTATTGGGTCATAACACTTACAAAATGTGTTAAAAATATTTATTTTTATTAACTTCTAATTCTAAGGCCTAAATACTGAAAACATAAATTAAAATCCTAAATTGCCAAGAAAATAAGCTCCTTAAGTGCAGAATTGACCCGAATTGACTACTACATTTGACGACAGGTTAAATACCCCCACACTTAAGTCTTTGCTTGTCCTCAAGCAAAATACCCAAAACAAAATAAAAACCAAAAAACAAGAAATAAAAATGCAAAGAAAAGAAATTGTACTTAAGCTAGCTTAATACACGAAATTGGGTTAGAGCATCGACACTAGGAGAAATTGCCTAAATAGGTAACTCTAGCTAGAAGTTTAAATAATTTGAAGTTATTTACAGCTAAATAGATTAGTTCAAAAAATTACAAAGTAAACAAGTCAAAAAAGATTAAGTATATTTCTCCATTAAAATGTATATACGATATAATACTTATTTTTGTAAAGTATAGTCAGTTTGAATTTCTTTTTCCAATTCAGTTTATTTTGGCCCACGCTTTGAACTTTAATGCAGTAATATTTCCCTGATAGCCCTTATGATAAATATATATATTTTTTTACTTTATGTGCCAATATACTCGAGATTTATTTCTTGGGCACTTTTTATAAGAGTTGTACTAATCATATCGTGTCGTTTTAATAACAATGGATTTTACCTAATATTTTCTATTTAATTCGAACATCCTATATTTCTACAAATATAATTACTTGTTTGTATCTACCTTTATCATTTGGTATATTTAATATCTTTTACCTATTTACATTGTAATAAACTAAACTAATTAGTCTAAATATAAACAATCTAAATTATTTAATTTCAAGCTAAATTTACAATTTAAACAAATAACCTAGGTATATGCTCCTAACTAAGCACTTATATTTCTACAAGCTTAAGGACAAACATGTAATTAAAAGAAAATTTTAAAACTAAAAACTAAAAACAAGAAAAAGAAAATAACTAAAAAGAAAAAATTTTAAATTTTTCCTAATTCATCCCCCGCACTTTATTCGACACATTGTCCCTAATGTGCAACTAATAATATTAAGGGAAGAGATTACTCGATTTTCTTAATTCGTGCTAAATAATTTATGAGACTTCTCCTTCTCGGTTTTGGCTCTATAGTGTCGTGCCGTAAAATATTTGAGGCTCCTACTAAGAAAAACTAAACATACACACACACACACACACACACACACACACACAATATATATATATTTTAAATATTAAAGTCTTAAATACTTAAAAACTAACTTTAAAGACATTTTGAATATTAAGTCCAAATTCTAAGAAAAACTGAGACTTAAACGAAATTGTTTAAAATTAGTCGGAGGCAGGATCCGATGTTTCATTCACTTTACATTGTTCACCTTCCAACTCTTCCTATGCTTCCTCCTCCGAATCTTCTTCAGGATCTTTCTCTTCCACTAATTCCCTCTCTTTCTTCACCTTGCTCCATTCGGTCACTACCTCGTACTTGGCTTTTGGGAATTATGGTCACTTCAACCCGCTTTTCCTTGCATAGTCTTCAAAGATTGGTTCGGCTTCTTGAATCCATCGAATGATCCATTACGAATCGGGTAACACATTGTCATCTTGATGTGGTTTGGTTTTTGTTTCCCTCTTTCATTTCTGTTTCCCTTTAAGGTATTCTACACTTGGTTCCAAGATCGAAAACTTACTTGGTTGTAAGAAATGACCCAGTTATCCCATCAACACCTTCACTTATCAGCATATGGACGTTACAAAGTATGAGAATAATAATTCTACTTCGTTTTTTTTTTTACAAACATTGGAATATGCTCTGATATATCCACGTTCCCACACAAATCTGTTTAAAATTGCGTATAACAAGGTTGTCTGGAACGTGTTGATGTTGGACATGCCCATCGCTGGGAAAATTTGAGTATTAATGAATTTCAACAACATTCGCGCCATCGAGGTTAACTTCATTTGAGAGAACGATATAGGATAATTCATGCTTAAGTGGCATTTCCACTTACCCTTCCTGTCCGTTAGGAATTTAATTATGGCATTCATATTTTCTCTCGGGAAATACATTAGGTAAGTTATTTGAACAAAATCACAGAAATATAGCGGAATGTCATAATACCTTGCTATCTTGGGTGGCGAGATAGTCATCTCCTTTCCTCAAATTGAGAACTGCATCCATTGTACCTCCATTGGCCTACTCGCATCTCTCTCCTTTAAGGCGACATAAATTTTGTGCATGATAGGAAGGTACGCTGGCTTGGTCGGGGTTGTGCAGAACTTCTCCCATGGGGGTATTGGATTAACTCACGCATTTTGTTCTTCAATGAGTCCAAGGATTCGAAACTTGTTCTTACAATGGTATTTTACATTGAGCTACAAGAAGGTTACTTTCGAGCTCCTGTTCCTAAAGGTAGGTGTGGCTATCCACTACAGATTCGCTATTAAAAAGATTGCTATGCATGATTTGGGGTTTGGAAACAAAAGAAAAATAGGGGAATTTGTAAAATTCTGAAAAAAAGGTTGGCAAACATTAATTTGGGTGGCTATGACAACTGGAATGGTTTAGTAGCTGCTAAGGGAAATATATAGAAGCCGTATAGGGTTTTACTTGCTGTCTAATATTGGTAAAAACCTCTGAAGATCACGTTGAATTAAGAACAAAAAGTTGCCAAAAATGGCTTATGTGTCACACCAAAGAGTATGTATGGTGCGACACAAAAGTAATTTTTACCCCTATGTATATGGAATTTAAAAAATGTCGTGCTATAAATATGGTGTGGCACAACACGACAATAAATTTTGGCATGTTTAGGTTGTGTAGTGCCATGAAATCATTGTGTGTCAATACGACTTCAAATTGCCCTCTTCAGAACTTATAGAGGGTCCTCGATTGCCCGTACATGCGTTCTACTAACATCTAGATCTTCCATTGTGCTCGAAAACCTGTCTCCTACTAATTCCTAACAAAATAAAAAGGTTAATTCCTAATTCTAAAAATTCGAAAACACATTAATATACGCTATTTACAAATAAAATTTGATGGTTAAAATTTATATTATGCTACTGAACTTGTCCGACAATTCTTTGAATTTTACCATTGCCTTTAGTTGTCGGTCTTTCCCATCTCAGCTCTTCATATCGCCTCTCTTTCCACTACAGTTTTGCCATTTATCCCATTTTCTTATTTTATAGGTACCTATATTTTCACGACTCAAAATATACCTTTGATTGAGGTTGTTAGGGGTTAAATTGAATATTACATAACATTCTTCCCTAAGCAACCCCTAATCGATCTTTATTATTAACTCATTTCGCTCGAGATCGATTGTTGAATTAGAAATGGCCAAAATTGGCCTTCCTAACATAATGGGGATTTCTCGATCTTCTTTGAAGTCGAGGACTACAAAATCGACGGGTATTATAATTCCCAGTACCTTAACCAATACATCATCGAGTACTCCTTTTAGGTGTATTAAGGATCTATTTGCAAGTTGTAGTGTTATTGACCTGTTTTTGAGATCCTCGAGTCTGAGTTTCTGATAAATCGATAGGGGCATTAAATTTATGCTAGCTCTTAAGTCGTAAAGGGCTTTGCTAAAATATCTGTCCCCTATCTCTATTGAGATTGTAAAACTACTCGGATCTTTTAACTTTGGGGGTATCTTCTTTACAATTAGTGTGCTACACGAGGCATCAATGTCAATTTGCTCGTCCTTTTTCATTTTCCTATGCCTTTTCATGATTTCCTTTAAATACTTGACATATTTTTGGATTTTGTCAATAAGTTCTAATAGCGAAAAATTGACATTGAGATATTTAAATAAATTCATAAAATTTATAAAATCTACCTCTTCTCTCTTTTTCTTATCATCTAATCATGTAAAAAATGGTACATTTATTGTGCTTAGGTTTGACATTACCAGATAAAACACTGGTTCAGCTATCTCCTCGATCAACTCATGGTGTTCAACTTACTTCTCTTCCATGGATTCGTTGACCTTTTCGTGAACCTCCTCCTCTTCATGAATGGGCATGATTAGCGGCTTTAATGCCTTGCCTAATTGCAATGCAATCGTCTTTGCGTGCTCCTTCCCCTCCCTCTGAGGGTTGTTATCTGTGTTACTAGGAAGACTCTAACCATTTTATTTTTAGAACATTGCCACTAATTGGCTTATTTGATAATAGAGGTTACCTATCCAAGATTTGAGTCGCCCACATGTCGTTTGGACTTGTTGAATATCCTTCTTCATTGTTTGCACATCCCTCTCTAATTGGTCAAATCTTTGACCACATGTAGCATGGTCAATTCCCATGAATCTTTGTTGTAATGGTGTAGGTTGATAAGGAGGGTTTTGTCGAGTTTGTGCTTGATTGTCGCCTCTATGGTTGCCTATCCATTTGAGGTTCGAATGATCCCGCCAATGGAGATTGCAGGTACTTAAATCGGGATCTTGACCCCTATTATTCACGTAGCTTACCTCCTTCGGTTAGCTTTCGTAATGTCACTCTACTCATATTCACGGCTTTTACTGTTGGTGACTTGGATTGGTACATGAATGTAACACCCCTAACCTGAATCTGTCACCGGAATAGGGTTACGAAACATTATCAGATATTACAAATCAAACAGAGAGAAAATACGAACATTACATATCATATATTATTCATGTCAAAAACCAATCGAAATCAAACATAATGTCCCTTATACAAGCCCTCAAGGCCCAAAATACGCGTTAAAAACAAGTCAGCACTAAATCGGGTACTCAAAGAATTTTTCAGAAAACATTGAAATTTTTCTAAGCTGCAGGGGTCACATGACCGTGTGACCAAGCTGTGTGATTCACACGGCTAAGAGATACGCCCGTATCTTAGGCCATGTGGACATTCAAAATAGGGATACACGGTCGTGTCCCAACCCGTGTCCATGCCCGTGTAACTCTCTAACTTGGGTCACATAGCCAAGCCACACGCCCGTGTGTTAGGCTATGTGAGCATACTAACTTGCATTCTTAAGAAGATACAAGGGACACACAGCTGTGTGTGACACACGGTTGAGACACATGCCCGTGTCACTACCCATGTGAACGAAAATAGGTCATTTTACAAGCCACATTTTTCACCCAATTTGGTACCAACATCCGTCGGGGAGATAACATGTGAAGGGTCAGATCGGTACCGTCGTAACATAAACACGTGAAAGACATTGTGAATCTTATCTAGTCCTAATGGTAAAGCTAATCGATACACAACAGGTCTGATTCTCTCAGTAATATCATACGGCCCAATAAATCACGGACTCAGCTTTCCTTTACGACCGAACTGAAGAACTTTCTTCCTGGACGAAACTTTCAAAAATACCCTGTCACCGACTTGAAACTCTATATCTTTACGTTTAAGATCCACATAAGATTTCTGGCGATCTGAAGCTGCTTTTAAGCTATCTCAACTGAAAACTATTATTATATGTGAATTCGACTAACGACAAATATTTCTTCCAATTGCCTTCAAACTCTAAAACACAACACCAAAGCATATCTTCAAGAATCTGAATCACACGCTCGGACTGACCATCAGTCTGAGGGTAAAATGATGTTCTAAAATGTAATCGCGTACCCAGAGCTTCCTGTAACTTTTTCCAGAATCGCGATGTGAACCGCGGAAATCTATCCGAAATAATGGAGATACTCTGTGTAGTCTGATAATCTCTGAAACATATAACTCTGCTAATCTGTCAAGTGAGAAATCTGTACGTATCGGAATAAAATGTGCAGACTTCGTCAAACGATCAATGATAACCCAAATGACATCTTTCTTTTTCGGAGATAAGGGTAAACCCGATACAAAATCCATAGTAACTCTATCCTATTTCCACTCCAGTGGCTATAATAGTTCTGAAGGTACCTGATATTCAGCTTTAATTTGCTGACATATCAAACAACTAGATACAAAATCAGAAATATCACATTTCATTCTCGGCCACTAGTACATCTGTCTCAAATCATTGTACATTTTATTACTCCCCGGATGAACAGACAAGTTACCACTATGAGTTTTGTGTAAATTTTTTTGTATAAGCTCTGGATCCTTTGGTAAACAAACTCTACCTCTGAATAACAAACAATCATCGGATCCTATCTGAAATTCTGAATCAAAAGTCGACTCACACTGTACCTATTTAGCTAACATCTCACTATCACATTTCTGAGCTTCGCAGATCTGTTGTAAAAATGTTGGTCTAACTTTTAACTTGGCTAAAATTAAGCCATTATCAGATAGTGACAATTGGGTTTTCATTGCTCGTATGACAAATAAGGACTTTCTACTCAAAGCATCAGCCACTATGTTTGCTTTTCCGGATGATAATCAATAACTAACTCATAATATTTTAATAGTTCGAGCCATCTACGCTGCCTCAGATTCAAATATATCTATGACATCGGATACTTTAAAGTCTTGTGATCGGTAAATATATAACATTTTTCACTGAACAAATGGTGTCACCAAATTTTCAATGCAAAGACAATAGCTGCCAACTCTAAGTCATGTGTTAGATAGTTCTTTTCATGTGGTTCTAATTGTCTAGAAGCATAAGCTATTACTTTACCTTCTTGCATCAAAACACAACCTAATCCATTCAATGACGCATCACTAAAAACCATAAATTCCTTACCTGATTTAGGCTGAACCACAACTGGTGTTTCAGTCAACAGGGCTTTCAACTGGTTAAACTTTGCTGACATTTATCAGACCATTCAAACTTCACATCTATCTGTAATAGCCGTGTCATCGGTATAGCTATCATCGAAAACCCTTTTACAAATATCCAGTAATAACCAGCTAATCCCAGAAAACTTTTAACTTCAGATACATTTCTTGATGGTTTCCAGTTAACAATCATTGAAATTTTATTTGGATCAACTCTAATGCCTTCAGTCGATACTCAATGTCTCAGAAAACCAACTTTCCGAAGCCAAAACTCACATTTGCTAAATTTAGCAAATAGTTGTTTATGTCTCAAAGTTTGCAGAACAGTTCTTAGATGCTCGGCAAGTTCAGTCTCATTTTAGGAATAAATCAGAATATCATCAATAAATACCACAACAAATCTATCTAAATACGATCTGAAATTTCTATTCATCAAATCCATAAATACTGCAAGTGCGTTAGTTAAGCCCAACGGCATCACAAGAAATTCATAATGTCCGTACCTAGTTCTAAATGTCATTTTTGGTACATCTGAATCTTTTAATCATAACTGATAATAGCCAGAATGAAGATTGATCTTTGAGAACACTGTGGCACTTTTCAATTGATCAAACAAATCATTAATACGATGCAGTGGATATTTATTCTTAATTGTAACTTTGTTGAGCTGGCGGTAGTCAATGCATAATTTCATCGATTTTTCCTTTTTCTTAACAAATAGAACCGGTACACCCCATGGTGAAAGACTAGGTTGAGCAAAACCCTTATCAATCAACTCTTGCAACTGTGCTTTCAACTCTTTTAACTCAATAGGAGCTATTCTGTATGGTGCTATCGATATCGGTGTTGTTCCTGATACAAGTTTTATAACAAATTCGACTTCTCTGACCGATGGTCATCTAGGTAACTCATCTGGAAACACATCAGTATACTCGCAAACAACTGTCACTGACTCAAGCTTCGACTCAGACACTTTAGTATCCAATACATAAGCAAGGTAAGCATTACAACCTTTTCTCACATATTTTTGTGCCGACATAGCTGATATCATAATAGACAACCCATTCAATTTATTTGATTTAATATGAAGGATCTCACCATTCTGACATTTCAAGATGATAAGCTTTCATTAACAATTTACCATAGAATTATCCAGAGTTAGCCAATCCATGCCTAAAATCACATCGAATTTATCGAACGGTAATAGCATCAAATCAGCCAGAAAACTGTAACCCTGAGTCATTAACAGAAAGTTCTTGCAAACCTTATCAACTAATACATACTGGCCTAGAGGGTTCGATACTTTAACCACGAATTTAGTGAACTCAACAGGTAAATTTTTACTAGATATTAAATCCATGCAAACATATGAATGAGTCAATCCGGGATCAATTAAAATAGTTACATCAATATCAATAAGACAGAAAGTACCGATAACAACATCTAGCACAGAAGCATCTTCGCGTGCATGAATACCATAAGCCCTAGCTGGTGTTTGTGCCTCAGAACTTACAGTAGAGTCTTTCGTCACACCATGGGTACCACTCACATTTCTAGGATTACGAGGTGGTCTACCTCTCGCAGCTGTGTTGCTTGGCCTCGAAGTTTGAATATTATTTTTCTAAGATTTCTCTGAGCAATCTCTAAGATAGTGGTAAAAGAAACCACATTTGAAACACGCTCCACTCTTCATTTCACACTCTCCATAATGTGGCTTGTTACAGTGCTGACTCTTGGGTCTAGTGTTTTTAGCATTACCCACACTCGCTACAGATGTAGCCTGAGATTTAGGGCTGGAGCGTCGGGTACCTTTATCTCTACTGGAGTATCTCACAGAAGTAGTAGAACAATAGTGATGTTTTTTTTATTTCTTTGATGCTAACTGGTATGACTTTCATGTCAATCTTTTGCTTGAATCCCTGGCTTCAGTCTCAGCGTCTCTTTTCTCTTTACTTAGCTCTTCAGCTTTATATGCTTGATCAACTAGTACAACAAATTCTTTTAAGTCGAGAATCCTGACTAATAGTTTTATATCTTCGTTTAAGCTATTTTCAAAATGATTACATATTGCAGTCTCAGTCAAAATATATTCTTGAGCATATTTGCTCAATCGAATAAATTTCCGTTCATATTCAAACACTGTTATACGACTCTGTTTAAGCTCTAAAAATTCTTTACGTTTCTAGTCGAGAAACCTCTGACTGATGTATTTCTTGGGGAACTCAGTTTGAAAGAATTCCCAAGTAATACTCTCTCTCGGCACTACAGAAGTCAATGTATTCCACCACTGGTAAGCTGAATCTTTTAATAGAGATACCGCACACTTAAGACATTCAGCCAGTGAATAAGATAATTCATTAAGAACTCAGATGGTATTCTCTAACCAGAATTTAGATCTCTCACGATCATCATCGGTAATAGGTCAGAATTCTTCAGCACCCTACTTACGGATCTTATCAACATGAGGCTTACCAACTCTGATAGGTTTTGTACTTTGAGGAATAATGGGAGCCGATTAAGGAACAGGAAGGGGTGAAGGTTGTTGAGCAATCGGGTTCAATCTTACAAACTCTGTAAAGCACTCATTCATCATTTACAAGAAGGTTTCTTTAGCCTGTCCTCCCTGACCCTCAGATACGGGCCTTGTACCACTTGAAGCTACTCCTTAAACGGAGGCTTGAGTGTTACTATCTACTTTATCGGAATCAATTCAGTTGGTTGTCATTGCTATCTAAAAACATGTTTTAAAACGGTCAGGAGATATCACACTATCACAAGTTATATAATGGCATGTATAGCTCGACTTGTATACGCTACATTAAGTCTGAGAATTGACTAAATCGTAGCTCTGATACTAATAAATGTAAAACCCCTAACCCGAATCCGTCGTCAAAACAGGGTTACGAAGTATTACCAGAGATTTCAAATCAAACAAATAAAAAATAAGAACATTTCATATCATATATTATTCATGTTAGAAACCAATCGAAATCAAATATATTGTCCCTTATACGAGCCCTCGAGGCCTAAAATACGCGTTAGAAACAAGTCGAGACTAGATCGGGTACTCAAAGAATTTTTCAAAAAACATTGAAATTTTTCTAAGTTGCAAGGGTCACACGGCCAAGAGACACGCCCGTGTCTTAGGCCGTGTGGACATTCGAAATAGGGATATACGACCGTGTCCCAGCCTGTGTCCATGCCCGTGTAACTCTCTGACTTGGGTCACACGGCCAACTCACACGCCCGTGTGCTAGGCCGTGTAAGCATACTGACTTGCATTCTTAAGAAGATACAGGGGACACACGGTTGTGTCACTTACACACGGCTGAGACACACGCTCGTGTCTCTGCCCGGGTGGACAAAACTAGACCATTTTCTAACCCACGTTTCTCACCCAATTTGGTACCAACCTAAACACAAGAATTTGCATATAACCAAGTCATAAATAGACATCCAAAACCAGCCAAGATTAAGTTTAAAACATGTAATATCATCACATACAAACAATATGCCCTGAGGCACCTCAAATGACAACTTAAAAACATGTCAACCAAGTATCCAAACTTACCTAAATAACCAAATACATATATGTATAATCCCAAATGGTACCAAATATACCACTTTACCAAACATCAATATGATAAGACCACATATATATATACATCAAAATATACCCAACACAAGCCATTTAAGTGGCTAATCTCAACAAAACACTTATATGCCTACATTGGCCAAATTAACCGATTCATGTCATTATAACCGATATTAATTTACCGAAAGTACCAAAAGAGTCGATGGATAGTGTGAAATAACTCCGATAAGCTTCTAAACTAAATGAGCTTTCAAATTATTATAAAACACGAAAAGTAACACAGAGTAAGCATTTAAGCTTAGCAAGTTCGTAAATTAACTTACCATTTAATCACATTTAAGGTAAAAATGCAAAAAATATCAAAACCAATTTGGCCAAAAGCCTAAACACATATCCTTAACATGTTAGCCATGTAAAACACATATAATAGCCAATAAACATGGATGTACATAACCACTAAGCAAGTTTCATATACATGTATCATCCATTTCATGTTTCAAGATATATGTAATATCACTTCCATGTATTTCATGTATATACCTGTACTAGTTCTTATCAAACTCATATTGTCTCATAACAAAACATTACCCATTGAACCATTTAAAATATTGTTGGATACACGGGTAGTACACACGAGGCGTACTAAATTGTAATCCGTCAATTCATGTACATATATGCTCATATGAGCTATGAATCGGTATGCTCTCACAAGCTGTAAATCGATAACCTCATACAAGCTGTGGTGTGTTCGCAACACATGCAGGACTCTAACCAAATCGGTAACCTTAATGACATGTCATTTGTATCCTACGAATTCTTACGGTTCAAACAGGACTCAGTAACCATCGGATATGCGACCAGTATTTATACATGGAAATTATACAAATCACATACATATAATTCAATTTAAAACATATAAATATACAATTTGGTTACACGAACTTACCTTGATAAGTGTATGTAGATACGGAGGCAACTAATCTGATATTTTCTCTTTGTCTCGATCTAACTCTGTATGAGGTCTAACAGGATCTATACGAATGAATTTAACTCATTTCAATATAATTCTCATTCAATTTAATCCAACATGGAAATTTTGGCAAAATTTCCATTTTTCCCTATACTTTAATTCCTTTGTAATTTAATCCCTAGGCTCGAAAATGAATTTCATGCAATTTAATCCTTACTCAAGCCTAGCCAATTTTTATACATATTAATAGCAGCCCATATAATTCACAATTTCACAAATTTTTCTATAAATTTATCACCTTTTTCAATTTAGCCATTAATTGATGATTCACCAAAAATTTCTTTACAAAAGTTGTTTATCTAACAATAACCATTCATTTTCTATCATCAAACTTCAAAACACAAGTATAATCGTCAATAGTAAAACCCTAATACTTTAATAGTTTTGCAAATTAATCCCCGGGCTAGCTAGATTAAGCTACAACGATCCCGAAAACATAGAAATCATAAAAAAACGAAATAAAAATACATACCTAATTGAGCAAAATAAGCTTGCCTAAATTTCAAGCTTCCATGGCTAGGTTTTTTTTTAAAAAAAATTTGGTGGGAGATGATGATAATAGTTTATTTTATTTTATTTATTATAACTTTAATCACTAACTTTCAAAATTAACCTTAATAATTCATTCAAATTACAATGATGACTATTCATGCTTATCCATTAACAACTTTAATGGCTAATTACTATATAAATACCTCCAATTTAAAATTCTATAGCTATTTAATACCTTTAGCAATTAGAACTCAACTTTTGCACTTTACGTAATTTAGTCCTTTTTTTTTCAAATTAAGTATGTAAACGGTAAAATTTCTTAAAGAAATTTTTGTATGGTATTTCTGTCATACTGTAGACCATAAAATAATAATAAAATAATTTTTTCCTAACTTCAAAGTTGTGGTCCCGAAACTACTATTCTGATTTCATTGAAAACGAGTTGTTACAATGAATCTCTCGATAGGCCACATGTACGAATTCATAGCCATGTCTTCTATGATTTTATGATCTTGTTCATATGTATGAAACATGGTAGATCTGTTGAAATCTCCATCTAGGCTAGATCTAATGTGTCCGTTGACACTATTATAGAATATTTGTATCTAGAAGCAATCCATGATGTGGGCACTTTCTTAGCATCATCTTAAAGCGCTCTCATGCCTCGTACAAAGATTCACCTTTGTATTGTTTGAAATTTGTGATTTCCCGTCGGAGTTGAATGGTTTGACTAATTAGGAAAAAAATTATGAAGAAATTTTTTCGCGAAATCGTTCCATGTGGTAATAGAACCCAATGCTAATGAGTCTAACCAATTGGTCGCGTTATCACATAATGAAAATAGGAATAACCAAAGGCGTATAGCATCGTCAGATATTCCATTATATTTGAATGTGTCATATAGCTAAAGGAACCGTTTCAAGTGTTGATTCAGGTATTCAACTATGTTCCCTTTGAACGGCAATGTGTTTTGAATCATCTGGATTGTGGTTGTCTTTATCTCAAACTTATTAACGTTGATCGTTATCCACTCAATGCTTCCTCGCATCGCGTCTAAGGTAGGTAAGGTGTAATCACGCAATGTTTGCTAAGCCATTGGAACTTCTTTCTGACTATTTCCTTGTGGTTCTCGTAGCTCTTCAAACAACGTATTTTTCCTAGGAAAATTTATTACCACAGGTGGATCGTTATCCATTATTTGATGGTTGCACTTGAGTATTCGCTCCGAATTTGGATATGGTTCAATTGGAGTGCTAGAGCTTTGGGTCATACACAACCTAAAATAAAAATAAGAAAACAAATAAAAATAACTAACCAAAAATTAAAATCATATCTATAGGTCCTAACATTCCTACTTATCTTATTAATTGCAAAAATTTATTTTCAAAATTTATTACTGAAACCTCCCTGGTAATGGCGCTAACAACTTGACGAATACAGCACCAAAACTATAAGGATTGAGAGTGGCGGTATCCGCAAGTGCACTAGTCAAATTGTAATATAATTGTACAACAAAATACCAGAACTATTCCGAGAATCGTACCTAAGAAGGGATGGAACAAATAATGAAAATACTTTTTTTACAATACTAACTCTAGGTAGTAATAGTTAACTCCTATATTACGATGGATAGTAAAGTATATTAAAAAGATTAAAAATAACTAACTAATAAAGAAAGAAATATAAACAAATGAATTAAACCAATAAACCAATCAGGAAGATTAAATCGCTTCAAGGTTTGTGACTAACTTCAAATTGGGGTTCTAGAGTAAATTAGTCATCGTTTCAAACAATTATTACCCGCCGACTCTAATTAACTTAATCGATTGGTTGATACTCACTTATCTCCTGACATCACTTTCTCAACTAGGATAAATTACGATTTACTCAGTTCGACTTTATCTTCTAATTTCGTCTACCCAATGATAACTTATTAGGGTTGTCAAGCCTAACATTTTAAGACTATGTAATTTATACCAATCAATATATCTCTAGAAATCCTAACTCCTCCGATAATCACATCCTCATCCACTCGTTAATCTCCCTTAAAGGATTTAGCCACTCATGTTATTCATAATCCAATTTCAATTGAATAAAAAATGTAAGAAACACGGTCGATTTGGAGAAGAAAAGAGGTTTGAATAATTATTGATTGAACATCCAACGGGGAATGGCATAGAAAATCTTTCGATTGGGATAACGAAATAAAACAAGTGTGAAGAATATAAATGAAATACTTTAATTAAATAAACAAGTCACTGAATCAAAACCAATTCAAAAAGAAAAACAAGAAAGTATCTCAAAATTGAAAAAAATAATCTAAATAAACTATGATGGTTTTTGAAGGTGTCTAGGATGACTTGGTCACATTCAACCCTTGATGGCTTATTTATAGAGGTGTTGGTAGCCCAAATTAGGTCTTCGACACATCCTAGGTTTTCGTATAAGTTTGATTGCAAGGACGAAAAAACCCTAAATTACTTGGGTAGGACATCAATGTGTGTTACACCACACCAAGGCTATGGTGTGACACGACACCCAATTCCAACCTTAGTTAGTTTTTTGGTGCTTTGACAGTTGGGGAAGCTTGCGCATCACTTGTCCCTTGCTTCCAAGTTAATTGAGCCTTTATATCTTCATCCTACACACTTAATTGAATATATTAGCACAACATAAAGCCCGTGTCGACCTATTGGGGCACAACACTTACAAAATATGTTTAAAATACTTATTTTTATTAACTTCTAATCCAAAGGCCTAAATACTAAAAACATAAATTAAAATCCTAAATTGTCAAGAAAACAAACTCCTTAAGTGCGGAATTAACCCGAATTGACTATTACATTTGATGATAGGTCACATATCACTAAGAGTAAGATTCAGACTATGACAAGCACAAGGCATATATAATGCTGTCGAGTTTATTTCAAGAATCCGCTTTTGAACACCTTGGTACTTCCCTTTCATAATGAAATTATTATCATAACCTTAACCCATTACATCATCAACATTAAGATAAAAAGACTTCAAAACATCTTTTAATTCCTTAAAAAGTCCCAATCTAGATGTATCATTCACCTTCAAAAACTCTAGAAAGTACACCTCAATTTTTATTTTATTAGTTGGCATATTTACACATCGTACTGTTAGAGGCATTTGTTCTTGATGACCAATATCAGGGGTACAATCAAGAATTATAGAAAATATTTTGTCTGTAACCCCCTAAAAATTTGAATGTTGTTTGTTAAATTCTGATATAATTAAGTCTCTGTGGCTAAGTGCTCCACTTGTGTGTTAGAGGTTATGGGTTCAAATCTCACTTTTTAGAATTTTATTGTTTTGCTTGATTTGACCCTTATCCTTGAATGTTGGACTTAAGTTTATTTCTGTGTGAATTTGTGTCAAGAATAAGCCTACTGGTTCGATGGTTAAACTTTTGTATATTTTCTGAACTTGTGTTCGAGTCCCTGTGCATACAATGAGGAAGTAATTTTTACGCCTTTGAGTAAACCATTTTTAGTTTTTTTTATTTATTTCATTTAGTTTTTGTTTTTTAAATTTAATTAGTTAAGCTGACGTTCTCTTCTCATTCTTCCCTTTTTTCTTCTACATTTTTCTTTTTTCTCGTTTCTTTCTTTTGCTTAATTGTTGGTATAATCTTGCTATTGGTGGCAATTAAGGGCTTTAGTTTGTTCATTACATCAATCAGAAGGTTTTTTTGTAAGTTCAGTTGTAGTTTCTTATTGTTTCTGCATGTTTCACTTGTTTTTGGTTAAGTTTCGTCGAAATGTGTTTTGCTTGAATTTTTTATTTGAATGTTCAAATCTAGGCGAAGATCTTACGAGAGATGTTCCTCCAACACTCTAGTTTTGTAATTCACTGCAACGTATGAGGTAATGTGAGGTTTCTTGAATTGGGAGTTTTGTCAAAGCTTTTGACATAAGTTTAGATTGTACGCTAATCTTAGCATTTGATGTGAATTAACTGTTGAATTGGTCTTTGGTTGTGCGTTATTAGGTTTCGAAGTTATTCTTGTTGCTTCTATGTCAAAACTATGTCAGGTGTGTACCAAAAACCCGATTTTCTACTAGTATTGAACGTTGAAAAACATGGCTGTCGACGTCACATGATCGTGTGACAGGCCGTGCAAGTCACTGTTTATGAATTGGGGTCACACGAACTAGGGAAACGGGCGTGTGTCCAGACTGTGTAACTCATTGTTTGTATTTGGGGGTCACATAGGTTAGGGACACGGACGTGTGTCCAGGTTGTGTAACTCACTATTTTGGATTTAGGGTCACACGGGCCAAGGACACAGGCGTGTGTCCAGGCCATGTGAGGGGTTTTGAGCTACATGGATGTGTGCTTGGCTATGTACCAGATCGTGTAACTCACTGTTTTGAGCCACACAGGCCAAACACCCAGGCCGTGTAAATCCAAACGGACATGTGGGCCAAAATATTAAATTTTCCCTAGGATCGTAAAAGTTGTTCAAATCAAACATAGGCCTTCCTAGGGTTCGTAAGATCTGAATTAGACAGTATGACTTGATATCCAATTTCTGAGGATGAATAATCGATTAACTGTACGTATACTTGATATGATAATTGTTAAATGATAATGATTTGTATTATCTAATTATGAATTATTTTGGATAACTGTACGTACATCCATGATATCTGATATCTATAACTTGCATTTATATTAGGTGAGAATGGTATAAAGAAGCAAGTGTTGGCAGTTTAATGATCTACCGAACTGAGTGGCTAAGCCACAACTCTGTATCTGATTCTGGTGATTTATCGCATACTGATCTGACAGCTAATCTATAATCACTCTGTAATGTGTCATACCGACACTAATTGGTGTGTAAGGTTGGGTGGGTACTTAATACCCTATATGGTGTGTTAAGATGGTCGGAGATGGCGTGTAGCGAATAGGGGTAGAAAACTACATTTGATTCTGATCTATTCTGCATCAGTATCTAATCTGTCTGTATCTTTTCTGAAACGTTATGATATTACTAAGTATCATCTATTTCTGATTTTGCATCGGAGTTTGGACAAATACAGTTGTACCTATATTGTTGTCTTGAGTATATATATATATCGGTTGCACACATTGAGTTATAAACTCATTTTGATTGTTGATTGATTTGCAGGCAACCCACTGATATAGGAGGCTCGGCGTGTCAAGAGCTCGGTCACATCTCTTTTCTAAATATTTTATTGTTTGTTTAAATTTGTATTGATGTATGTTTTTATTTGGGATGAAGTTTCGTAAGCTTGCTTTCATGCTTGTTTAACTAGCTATTTGTTTTCTTTATGATGAATTTTAACTTACTTAAAGGTTGGTTTTTCCCTTAAATGTTTTGATGTAACCTCCAGAATTGGTCTTAACGTCTAAGCCGGGTATGGGGTGTTATATTGCCTCTTTGATGGTCTTAATTATAGAACTTTTAACACTACCGACCAAAAGAAAAATCAACTCATTTTGAATTTTATGCCCAAGATAATGATAATGAATTTCATGGTTCTGAATGCGTCTAACATGATCTTGTATTATCACATCGAATTCCATAATCATTTCAATCAATCCCAAGAAATTACCATTACTATCTTGATAGAGTTTTTCATTGGATCCTCGAAAAGCCAAAAAAAGCCAAATTATGAGTAGCAAGACATTTCACAGCTGAAAATATTCTAAGTAAAACTTGCCTCCATCGCTCTTTCTCTTTCATAATTTGTTCTTGCAAGCTTTTATCAGTTGTTTCATTTTTATCCAACCTTACTCTCATTTCATTCTAGGTAATCATATTAGTCATATGCTCAAGATTGTTTTCATGTTTGAGCTTCTCACTAATATGCCTCCAATCACTTAAACCCTCATTTACTAACAAACATTTGTTACTAATAGATTTGAACAACTTACAACAAAAACAAAATACTTTGTCAACATGTTTGAAATAAACCAATCATTTTCTATTGCTAATCTCACCATTGCTCAACTTCCTAGAAAAATAAGCATATGAAAAATGTCTATTATTATTATCGAAATGAAAATCAAGATTCATTTCGATAAATATAGATCCCTTTTCAACTAAAATGTTCCTTATTTTGTTGTCAAGATTAGCCCAATTTCTAGGATCATAAATATCCAAAGAAGGAATTGTTTTTTCTTCATCAATGCCAATATCAGGATGAATTGTTTGTTCTTCTTTAAAACTAATATTTTCAATATTGGATACATTTGGCACATCATTAAGCTCATTTGGATAAATAATTTCATCATTCTCATTGACATCATTATGCAAACTTTCATTTGATTGATCCAAAATTTCATTAGAAAATACTTTTTTAAAAATAAATTTATCAATAGCACCATGTTGTGATTTTTTTAACTCTTCAACATGTTTTCTCTTTTTCCTTTTTTCACTTCCAGATAAATGCTTTTTAGGTAACATTGTATATAAAAGATAAACCAAATACTGAAGTAACACAAGAAAATAAAACAATAACACCTGATGAAAAATTCCAAGTTGAGTATTTATTTTTACATTTGCTAATTTCAAAAGTCAAATCAAGTCACTGGAATTTTGTAAATATAATTGTAATAATCAATTACAAATAGACATGATAATTAACAATATCCAATTATTTCTGAGGGAAATGCACCTAAAAAATTAATGAGTAACAAAAACAATTAAAATTTCAATCGCATAAAGTCATAAAGAAAGGGTATGCAGTAGTATACTGTACTATGAGTCATCAAAAAAGGAATTAGGGGAAATAAGCTAAATATAAGACTGACTTAATGACTTTAGTTTAACCCCAAAGATGTCATCAAATTAAGAATGAAAAAATTACAAGAAAGAATAGGAATGAGGGAAAATTATACCTGTAACAATGGTGTAATAGACCATTTTGCCCGGGCCCGATTAAAACCCAAAAAAAATAAAACCAAATTCAAAGTCCATTTACATAATTAAAGCCCATGTCCAGATTACAGCAAAATTAACAGGGCCCAGTAAACTAAACCCAATTAGCCTAACCCAAACCCGATTACAAAAAAAAGAGAAACCCTAAAACTCTATCTGCCTAAGCCGCCGCGCGCCTAACAGCTTCCAGCACCACTCTCTACGCCTTCGCCACGCGCCTCGCCACGTCATCGTACGGCCACTCCTGCAATAGAAACAAACAAACAACAACAACAACATAGCAACAAAACAGTGACAACAAATAATAGAAAAAATAGAGAACAAAAAAGAAAAATGTAAAAAGTTTCAAGCTGTTTTTCTTTTTCTTTCGACTCTGTCTCGGCTATAAAAAGAGCCAACAAAATCTGCAAACGGTTACGCATACGAAAGATAAAAAAGAAAAAAATCGAATATTAGTTTTCTTTAAGGTGATTCCCAAAGTTTTTTATTTTCTTTTTTTCGATCTGTTCTTCATTTTTTTTATATGCGAAAAAAATAAGAGAAAAGGGAGAAGGAGGGAATTACCTTTGTGACGGGACCGTCGAATCCTTGTCCACTTCGTCAAAATTAAAGTTCGGAAGGGGACGAGACGCAGCTTTCGGATTACAAGGATGCTAGGGTCGAAACCCTAGCACAGCAAAGAGGAGTAGCAATTTTTTAAAAAAAAGGAAAAATATGGGCTGCAAATATTTTTAGGGTTTTTTTTTAAATAATATAAAAAAACGGCGCCGTTTGTTTAAGGCCGAGATTCTCGCGGTGACCCGACCCGAGGGAAGGATCCGCACATTTCATCTCAATGGTCTATTTGCACGTTTGGCCCCCCATATTTTTAATTATTTTAATTCAAATTTTATTTATTTATTTTATTCAATTAATAATTTAAATTTCATTTGGCTTCTGATTTGGTCCTGTTGAAATGATGTGTTTCAGAGGACAGGGTTTATTTTTCCATTCGGTCCTCTCCTCTTTAGCGCGCATTCAATCTGGTCCCGGTTCGTTTTTATTTTAGAATTCATTTCGATTTTTCCCTCAAAGTTTGTTCTGTTTTCAATATAATCCAATATTTAATTTAATTTATTTTTATTTATTATTTTATTACTCTTTAGGGTTTTAATGTTTAAGCCTGATATTATTTTAAATTCATCATTAATATTTTAAATTTATCATATATTATTATTTACATTTATCGTCTATTACTTTTTATATTTTCTATGTAAATTCAATATAATTTATATACATTTTTTTGTTTTATTTTATAATATATTTTTTAAAATTCAATTTTATATATTTCTATGTTTTAAAGATTTATAGAATAATACTCTTAGACATTATTATTTTATACATATACATAATTTATACTAAATTATTTTTATTTTATGCTATTGATTTCATATTATTCTAGCTATTACCTTTAAATTCTCTTTTAAATATGTTTATGTATCTTCTTTCAAATTTACTTATATATATAATTTATTTCTTTTAAACCTTATTTTATTATATATTTTATTTCAACTTTTTTATATGTATTAATATATATGTATACTATTATATATTTATATCAAGTTTTTCACTCCTTGTGTATTATTTATTCTAAATTAATATATATTATTTTATATCGTTTAATTTTCTTCTTATATAATATTTGCTTCAAAATTTATCTAAATACTATTATTTTATGTAGTGTTTATTTTTTACTCTATTTTGAATACATTTCATACCTATATATCTATTTTGTTTATTTTTTTTGAAACTTTTGTACGTATAATTTATTGATTATAATTTCTTCTTTTTTAGTGTATCTTTAAAAATTGATTAATAATTCATTTAATTTTTGAATGTATGATTGAGATTATTCTTGCTATGCTTGTTTGTATTTAGCTATTGATTATTTTTTATTCATTAATGTATGTTTATTCACAAATTATCCTTTTGTATTGTACGTTATCATCCAATCGCATTATTCGTATAAAAGGTTGCATTTGATTAAAATATTAAAATGGTTTTTCCATAAATTTCCAAGATATTTGGCATCTAAGATTCTCGAGAAGATTGTGCCCTAACTCACTGGGCTTCAATTTTCCTCATTGAATTTAGGTAACCGAGGATCCCTTTTTCAATAAAAACGTAAAAATTCCAAAATTAAGGCTTATCTCGAGGATTCAAAACGTTGTGTCCTAACTCACTGGATATGACATTTTGCTACCTTGAGTTAAGGATTTCTAAAAATAAAGGTAATATTCTGTATTTGGAATTTTGAGGAATTGAACCCTAACTCACTGAGTTCTGATTTTTCATTTGACCTAAATAACCGAATATCCTTCTCAAACTTAAATGCATGAGTTTTAAAAGTCAAAAGACAAACTTAATTTCGAAGATTAGAAATGCTGCACCCTAACTTACTGGGTATGACATTTTACTTCTTCGAAATAAGGGTGGTCTTATCATCCAAGTTAACTTATTCAAATTTTCTTTTAAAATCTTTTCAAATTTTCGACACCAAGACATTAAACAATCAATTCGGTACCAATTTTGGGCATTAAGAGGGTGCTAACCGACTCCCGAACCTATTTTCTCAAATTTCGTAGACCAAAATCGTTTTCAAGGTGAGCCGATCACACTTCAATAAAGGATTAGTGGGGACACCAATTTTCATTTTTAAGTCAATCTGTTTTAAAGGAAAAGTGGTTTCGAAAAATGGTAGATCTGGCAAACTGCAGATGAGAGGTACCATGGCCAGCAAGCAGGCGCATGCAGCAACCAATTGAATGCCGACAATCTGACATAGCCATGCAGGACGACAACTTTAAAATGATGAAATAAAGTTGTTTAAGTGATCAAATGATCATAATAATAAGGGAATTAAAAGTCAACTCTTAAAAATCACATATTTTCTTGAAATTTGACTTAAGATGAGCGAAAATGCTAAGGGTATATTTGGACATCAAATACTAATTAGATGAAATTATAATTACTAGTAATTACAATTTTTAGATGTACTTTATTGTTAGAGTGTAATTACATCGTAATTCTTTATATCATGTTCGGTAGTATAAATTATAATTATAAAACTACATAATTTAAAATTCTAAAAAGATATTAATTATTATAAAAAGTATCAATAATACTTGATAAAATTTTTTAAACAAGTAACAAAAACCTAACTCAAACCATCGCATATAATATATTAGTTTAAAGAACGTACTCGACAATATGATTACTAAAATAATTTAACCAGAAAAGTAAACATCCTAAGCAATTTATCTAATTACTCTAGCATTTCATATTTGTTGAGTTAGTTACTCTTTAACATCAAACATATAATTATTGTTATTGCCGATTGATTCTTGACCAAGTATAAATTATTAATAATAAATATTATATAATTAAATTAACTTTAATATAAATAATTTATAATAAATACTATATATTTTAATTAATTATTATTAAATCAGAATATATAAAAAAACTATCTTTCATCAATAAAAATTTTAAATTATTTAAACAATATTAATAAAGTAACATATAATTATTATATAGATAAATTCATCCATGATGTAAACTTTCAAGTCAAACCTTCTTTCTTTCTTTTCTTTTTCCGTTTATGATAATATATAATTGAAAAATGAAAATCAAACCGAAAATCTAGCCTTAAAATGAAATAAGCTACTTTATTTTCCAAGAAAAAGAAGACACGAAATGGAATACGTGTCGATTAAGGAACTTTGGGGTATTCAAACAAAACTGTGGTAAAACAGATTTTTAATTATTATTATTATATATTTTCTTCTATTGATATAAACTTAACACTTGTCAGAGAAATCAATGCAAAATTTCCCGCCATCAAACACTTTGGGGAAGCCAAGATAAACGTACCTACAAGGTTGCACCATTTTCTGAAGAAAATTCTACAATTCTACAGTTGAATCACCCTATAAAACCAAACATGTCTCTGTTTTTTAATTCTATCCCAAAACCATATCTTTGTCTTTACTGCTCTCCGAGTTTTCCAATATGTCTCTCTTCCTTTTCATGCTCCTCGTCTCCATTTTGAACCCTGTGGTTTCTCATAAAAGCTGCGATTTCCCAGCTGTGTTTAACTTGGGTGACTCTAATTCCGACACCGGCGGATATGCTTCTGCGTTCACTCCACCCACTTCTCCTTATGGAGATACCTACTTTCACATGCCTGCTCGCCGTTTTTCCGATGGGCGGCTCATCATTGATTTCATAGGTATGTTGTAACTTCATTCGCCATCGCTATGACCACATGTTTGAAAATGACAATCTATATAGATACTTTAGTACACAGAAAATATATTTTTTTAAAATAAATATTTATTGTACTTTAAAAGAATACTTCTCATCGTCTTAAGTTTATTTGTGGAATTCTGTTAAATCTATCAAATATATTTTCATATATATAATCCTCACGTTGAAAAAGATTAATTATGGATAAAAGTGATGTTCTTACTTTATGGTTTATTTTGGCAGCTCAGGCATTTGGTCTGCCATTTATTAATGCCTATCTTGATTCAGTGGGGACCAATTTCTCGCATGGCATAAACTTTGCCACCGCAGCATCTACAATCAGATTACCTATTAGTGTTATCCCTAATGGTGCATTCAGTCCATTCTATTTGGGGTTTCAGTACTCACAGTTTGAGCAATTCAAAGTCAGATCTCAAATGATTAGGAAACAAGGTTAGTCTATATTTCAAGTAGCATTTTATTATTTAAAAAATGACCTGGGATTGTAAATGTTAAGATATAAGCTCTAAATATGTAAGATGCATTACCTGAACCAACTGTGATCTTTTCCATGCACAGGAGGGTTGTTGGCAGGTTTAATGCCCAAGGAAGAGTATTTTTCTAAAGCTTTATACACATTTGATATTGGCCAAAACGATCTTGCTGAAGGGTTCTTTTCAAACTTGACTATACAAGAAGTCAATGCTTCTATTCCTGACATAATCAACAAATTCTCAGCAAATATTAAGGTATAATCCTATTCAGAAATTTGATCCAAATACCCAAGTTAAAATTTCAATGATTTGACCTAATAATTCTGGGGTGTTTTTTTTTTTTTTTTTGCAGAATATATACAATTTAGGAGCAAGATTCTTTTGGGTTCACAACACTGGACCAATCGGTTGCTTGCCTTATGTTTTGATTGCATTTGCCTCAGCTGAAAAGGACCCTGCTGGTTGTTTAAAGCCTTACAATGAAGTGGCTCAGTATTTCAATCTGAAGCTACAGGAATCAATAGCTCAACTCAGAAATGAATTCCCTTCAGCTGCATTTACATATGTAGACATCTATTCTGTGAAGTATTCTCTGTTTGCTGAACCCCAAAAACATGGTAATTTGACAAAGTACTCGTGTTTGGCACTTGTGTTGGGCCTATATCTGCCCGAGTTTGAGCTTCGTATCTGATTCTGGACTAAATTTTCAGGGTTTGAACTTCCACTTGTGACATGTTGTGGCTATGGAGGTGAGTACAACTACAGTGCTGCAGTTCTATGTGGAGGAACAATTACGGTGAATGGTACAGAGATATTTGTGGGTTCATGTGATAATCCATCTGTTCGTGTGGTTTGGGATGGAATTCACTTTACTGAGGCAGCTAACAAGTTCATTTTTGATCAAATTTCGACTGGTTCGTTCTCCGATCCGGCTGTTCCATTGAAGCAGGCATGCCAGAGCTAGAGGAATTCAAAATAAACTTTCTGCTAAAGCATATAGACACATGAATAAACCAAAATTTAACTAGCTTCTCTTGTATGTAATAAGTGTCTACCTCATTGCTGCAGAAGATGATGTTATTTTTGTTTTTCTATTTTTAAAACAGAAAATAAATATATAATATTTCTTTGTTTTTGTTTTTCTATTCGTTTGTTTATTTCCAATTTCTTGCCTTTTTAACTTTATAATCAAGGTTTTGATGTTTAGCTAAATATAAGATTTGGTAAACATCAAAACATCAATTTTGGCCTATTGGAACATAAAATTAGGAACCAAAAGGCATTGAGAATAGAGGTGATCATGGGCTGGGCCGGGCCAAGATAAAAATTTAGGCCCGTTTTCTAGGCCTGAGCCTGGCCCAGCCCAAAATATGGGCTTAAAAATTTGTCCAAGCCCGGCCCGAAAGAAAATTACTAAGCCCGAGCCCGGCCCTGCCCGGCCCATATTTGATTAAAAATAAAAAATATATATTTAATATATAATTCGGGTCGGGCCGGGCTCGGGCCAAAAAAGTCTTACCAGAGGCTCGGCCTGTAATAGCCCGATTTTTAGAAATGTCAAAAACAGTGGTACAAGATCACCAAATTCGGAAAATAAGCTCGTAAATTTCATTATTAATAAATACGAGCCAAATATGATTTTTAAGAGATTTTTGAATTAGTAATTTGTGTTTTATAAAAATTTATTAAGTCAAGAAATTGAGGAAAAGAGGTATCGAGACCTTGATGTTATAAATCGAGCCGTAAATATTTTTATAAATATTTACGGAGTGTCAATATGGTAGTGTTAAAGTTTCGCTAAGAAATTTTAAAGATCCGATAATTAATTGAATAAAAAGGACTAAATTGTAACAAATGCAAAATTATGGGAAATGATTAAATATTGCAAAATTTACTTAATAAAGTTAGGACCAAAGTGGAATTATCTAGATTTCTCTTTATTTTTCTACATTCTTGTTGACACCATTTTTTGGTTTGAAAAACAGGGTCGACTTGGGTTTTGAAGAAAACGAAAAAAACGGGAGTCGCCACCAATCCTTTTTAATGAGGTGTGATTGGATCACCTCGAAAACTGGTTGTTTTTAATAAACGGTTAAATTTTATTAAAACAACGGTTTTGGTCTACGAAATCTAAAAAACGGGTTCGGGAGTCGGTTACGTACGAGGAAGGGTTAGCACCCTCGTAACGCCCAGAAATTGGTACCTAGTTAATTATCTAATGTCTTGATATTGAAAATTGAGAACTTGAAAGAATTAAAAATATGATCCTTGTATTAAAATGAAAACTCTTGAAAAAAGAAGTATATTTTACGTTAATCGAGAAAGAGAATCATATCCAGTAAGTTAGAATACAATGTCTCAAATTCTCGACACGAATAAAAAAGGCTTATTTAAAAGATATTTTAGCCATCTCGGATTTAAAATGTGATCACGACCAGTAAATTAGGACGCGGTTTTTTTAATCCCGAGATCATTTAAAAATTGAGTTTGAAAAGATTCATGTACTTAGATTTATTATGAAAATCGAAACCCAGTAATTAGGGTACGATCCTCTCGAATCTAAACACGAAATATTATTTATTCGAAACAAATTTTATTATTTCGAGTAAAATAAAACATGAACTCGTAGTAAAGAATGTGAAAGCAAATTACATTATTGTTATGCATGGCAAAATCATAGTGAATACAAAAGCATAAAATAATATGAGCAATAGTAACAATAATAAGTAAAAGTCAATCCTACAATCATATAAAATAACAATGTAGATAAACAAATAAATTAAAACTTTCATTCAAAATAATAATGGAAATGAAATAAATAGTGAACACAAATAAAAATGTAAAGGGATATACATGTATATAAATGTAAATTAAAATATGTGTGTGTATGTATATGTATTTATAAAGGTTAAAATATATACATATACATTATAAAATAAAAGGTATACATAAATATTAAAAAACATAAGAATATATGTATGTAAATGAAAAGATATATACATATGTGGATTATAAAAATAACACGAGAAAATATATAATATATATTTAATATATATATATATATATATATAAAATATATGTATATAGATAAAAAATATATATAGTATACATAGTTTAATATATAAAAAATATATATATATATAGATATGTATATAAAATTGAGTATATGTATATATATATATATTAAATAAGTTAAAATAATATATATATGCGTATATGTATAAAAACAATTAGATAATAAATATAATAAAACACATATCTAAAATTTACATAAGTAAAGATAAATAAAAACCTAATGATAATAACAAATATATTAATGAATATAAAAATAATAATAGTAAAGATAACAAAATTAATAATAATAATAACTAAATAATAAAATTGCCAAAATGTGAACTAAATCGGAATAAAAACGAAAGTATTGGGCGAAATCAAAATAAAAAAAACAACAGGGACTAAATCGTGACGCACGGCGAAAGAAGGGGACCGAAACTGCAAATAAACGAAGCCCCAAAACGCAGCGCAGCAGTGGATTAAAATGAAACAAAAATAAAGTTATGGGGCTAGATTAAAAATAAAAGAAAATAGCGAAAAGGGGCTTGATTGAAGCGCGCTGCAGAGTAGAAGGACTGCGCACGCAAATGTCCCATTTAAAGAAAACACGCGGATCCTTCCCCTGGGTCGGGTCACCACGCGGGTAGGAGGCCTTAAGGCAAAACGGCGCCGTTTTGGCGCTAAAGCACCCAGACAAAGCGACGTCGTTTTGTTCAGTCCATTTAGAACATTTTTTTTCTAAAATCTCATTCTTTCAGCCTTTTAACCCAAAAAAATTCAGAGAAACAATAAAAAAAGAAAAAAAACTCAGCCCCTTCCTTTTAAACAAACCCAGAAACCGGCCATTGTCCCCGCCAATGAACGGCCGCGTAGAGGCCGACGCTCCGTCACAGGCGGTGGTTGGAGCGAGAAAAAGAGGGGTTTTTAACCCCGTTCTCGTTCCCCACTCTAAGACCCGATCCTTCAGACCCAACAAGCCGAAAAAAGAGGGCCCTTTCGTCCCTTTTCCGATCTGATTCCAACACCGAAGGAGTCTCCAGCGACGGGCTTTCGAGAACGGTAAGTAACCTTTTTCTTCTTTTTCGTTTCGCTTTTATTTAAAAGATTTGAAAAAATAAACAATAAATAAATAAATAAAACAAAGAAAGAACAGAAATGTAAAACGGAAATAAAGAAAAATGCACTGTATTCAACCTTTTTTGTTGCTTTTGATCTGTTTTTATTAACTAGTGTTGTCCAAAAAAGAAAAAAATACAGAATGTGGTTCGGCCTTTATATAGCCGATTTGCTCCTATTTCTATTCCCTTGCTGCTTATCTGTTTTCTTTCTTTTTGCAGGCATTGATGAAGCTAGTAGCGGTGGGTGGCGATGGGACAAAACGAATGATGATGGCAGAGGGATGGGCGCGGCGCTAGGCTTGGCTAGGGTTTCCATTTTCTGAAACCCTAGTCTGACTGGGTTTTGGATCGGTTGGGTTCTGCTAATTGGGCCATTTGGGCTCTGCTAATTGGGCCCTTTGGGCTCTGCTAATTGGGCCCGGGCAATAATTGGGCTGTACAGCTGCCTCTCTTTGCTCGTTGTCGTGTAACGAGAGCAGAGCAAAGACTAAGAAAGACCAATTTTGCCCGATGTCGCCGAGTCTTATCTTATTCTGGTGCTTGTCTTCTTCAAAAAGTCTTATTCCAGTCCACTGTGCCTCGTTGCTTTGATCCACTTCACTGCAACTTCAGAGGGACGATGTTTGTGGTTTTAGTCTGCTCCACTGTAACTTCAGGGAGATAGGATTGGTTTCTTTCATCTGCTCCACTACTGCTTAGGGAGATAAGACTTGATGCGATCTGCTCCACTACTGCTTAGGGAGATAAGATCTGGTTTCTTTCGTCTGCTCCACTACTGCTTTAGGGAGATAAGACTTGATGTGATCTGCTCCACTACTGCTTAGGGAGATAAGATCTGTGGTTTCTTTCGTCTGCTCCACTACTACTTAGGGAGATAAGACTTGATGTGATCTGCTCCTCTATTGCTTAGGGAGATAAGACTTGATGCGATCTGTCTGCTCCACTATTGCTTAGGGAGATAGAATCTAACATCTTTGACCTGCCCCACTACTGCTTAGGGAGATAGGACTGGTGGCTTAAATCTGCTTCACTACTGCTTAGGAAGATGAGATTCTAACATCTTTGACCTGCTCCACTACTGCTTAGGGAGATAGGACTGGTGGCTTAAATCTGCTTCACTACTGCTTAGGAAGATGAGATTCGCCGTTTTCGATCTGCTCCACTATTGCTTAGGGAGATAGGATCTAACATTTTCGACCTACTCCGCTGCTGCTAAGGGAGATAGGACTACTGGCTTCAATGTACTCCACTGTAATCAGGGAGGTAAAATCTGCCATCTTCGACCTGCTCCCTATTGCTTAGGGAGATAAGATCTGTAATCTTCGATCTGCTTCGCTGTAAATGCATGAAGGCAAGATCTACTATCTTCAGTCTGCTCCGCTGTCAATGCAGGAAGGCAAGATCTGGTAACTTCATTGCTCTGTTCCTTGAGGAACATGACCTGTATAATCTATTTTATGAACCTATTTATGCCTAGTGATTAGGATGACATGATCAGAATGAATCAAATGCTCCTAACTAGATGTTTATGAATGATACTTGTAGAATGTCAGGAGAATGATCCATTTTTAATGCTTAGATTGTCATTCCTCATTGTTCATCAAGGTTCTATCACCGATGCCTTCTTATTTAGCAAGTATCTTTGACAGAAGATTCAAAGAAATAGTCTCAATTTAGACTATCCTTTTCTCAAGTGTCCTCAACCCTCAGGTTTGGTCAGTTCTAAACAATAGTCCTGTTTCAGGTCCTCGTATTATTTACAAAACTTTCAGAGTAATATGCAGAACTCCTTCTGCATGAGTATTGTCAGTCCATTAGTCGTTATTTCAATGAAAAATGCTTGAAAAAGATTATCAAAATGGACAAAATGAAATTTTGTTGAGAGCAAAGCTCTAAACAAACAAATCAATCAAGACAGCAAATTTTGCTGAGATACGAGATGAATAAGATGAAAAAGACTATCAAATGGATAAGATGGAAATTTGTTAATAACAAAGCTCTAAATGAACAAATTAATCAAGATAGCAAATTTGCTAGAATGCAAAATGAGGATACATTAATCAAGGTGGCGTATTTTGTCCAAAATACAAAAAATGAATGAAATGGAAATAGGTGCCCCAGATATCATAGCATGAGCTTCTCTGTCCTAAACTTCTTGAAGACCCTTTTGAACTTGACATGTGTTTAGAAGTCCTAAAAGACTTTGTTGATGCCCCAAGCTGTAGTATCTTTCCTCATCTTTGATCAAAAAATTGAACTGCCCATTCCTGGGTTTTCAATTCAATACCCCTTTGGTCTCAAGGCGCCCTTTGCGGGTTTTCGCCTTGGCCTCTCCCTTTTCTTTTTTTTTTAGGCAAAGTACCTCTTCACTAAATCCGAATTCACAGGATTGGCCAAGCTTTTGCCATCCATCTCGGTTAAAATTAACGCTCCTCCAGAAAAAGCCTTCTTTACCACATAAGGTCCCTCCCAGTTTGGCATCCACTTTCCTCTGAAGTCTTTTTGTATGGGAAGGATCTTCTTCAGTACCAAATCCCCTTCATGGAAGTTCCTAGGATGAACTTTCTTATTGTAAGCTCGTATCATTCATTTCTGGTACATTTGACCATGACGGATGGCTCTTAACCTCCTTTCTTCAATCAAGTTCAGCTGATCGTATCGGGATTGTACCCATTCTGCTTCGTCTAACTTTAGTTCTGACAAAACTCGGAGAGAGGGAATTTCGACCTCAATTGGTAGCACTGCCTCCATTCCATAAACTAAAGAGAATGGTGTTGCCCCGGTAGAAGTCCTGACGGACGTTCGATAAGCATAGAGGGCGAACGGTAACTTCTCGTGCCAATCTCTATAGGTTTCAGTCATTTTCCCCACAATCTTTTTGATATTTTTATTGGCTGCCTCTACCGCGCCATTCATCTTCGGACGATATGGCGATGAGTTGTGGTGCTTGATCTTGAATTGACTGCAAACCTCTGCTATCGTGCTATTGTTCAAGTTCAATGCATTGTCAGATATAATCCTTTCAGGCATTCCATATCGACATATGATTTCTTTCTTTAAAAACTTGCTAACGGCTGCCTTTGTGACGTTGGCATAAGAAGTAGCCTCTACCCACTTAGTAAAGTAGTCAATCACTACAAAAATGAAACGATGTCCGTTTGAAGCCTTTGGCGATATCGGCCCAATGACGTCCATGCCCCACATGGAGAAAGGCCACGGGGAAGTCATGACGTGAAGAGGTGAGGGAGGCACATGAATTTTGTCTCCGTAAATCTGGCATTTATGGCACTTCTTAGCATATTTGATGCAGTCTCCTTCCATGGTGGACCAATAATATCCGAATCTCATGATTTGTCTGGCCATTGTGAAACCGTTAGCGTGTGTTCCACAAACACCGTTGTGGACTTCTTCCAAGATCTACCTGGCCTCCACAGCGTCCACACATCTTAACAGCACCTGATCCTTTCCTCTTTTGTACAGGATCTCTCCATCTAAGATGTAGTCATTAGCTAGCCTCCTCAATGTTCTCTTGTCATTCTCAGTTGCTTGGTTCGGGTATTCGCGATTTTTCACGTATCGCAATATGTCCTGATACCAAGGGTTGTCGTCTTTTTCCTCTTTCTCGTCAACATTACAACAGTAGGCTGGAGCATCATAAATGCTCATTTGGATAGGTTTCACATCCTCTTGTTTATTTACTTTCATCATGGAAGCCAATGTAGCCAAAGCATCGGCCATTTGATTCCCATCTCGCGGGAGATAACAGAAAGTGATATCATCAAATTCCTCAATCAATTCGAGAACCAGCTTTCGGTAACTGATCAATTTGGGATCCCTTGTTTCCCATTCGCCTTTGAGCTGATAGATTATAAGTGCGGAATCTCCATACACTTCTAGTACTTTGATTTTACGTTCAATAGCTGCACGAATACCCATAATGCATGCTTCGTACTCTGCCATGTTATTTGTGCAATCAAAGTCTAATTTGCTGGTGAATGGATAATAATCTCCATTCGGAGATACCAAGACTGCCCCAATTCCGTTGCCTACAGCGTTTGAAGCTCCGTCGAAATTTAATTTCCAAACCTTGCCTCTTTGGCTATCATCTCCAGCGGTTGCTACATACATCAGATCCTCATTTGGAAAATCAAAGCTCAAAGGCTCATAATCTTCTAAAGCTCTGCTAGCTAAAAAATCTGCTATTGCGCCCCCTTTTATAGCCTTTTGATTCACATAAACTATGTCAAATTCAGACAGTAAAATTTGCCACCGGGCCATCCTTCCGTTTAGAGCAGTTGATTCCATCATGTATTTCAGAGGGTCCAACTTTGAGATTAACCAAGTCGTATGGTATAACATGTATTGTCTCAATCTCCGCGTAGTCCAGACCAAGGCGCAGCATAATTTTTCAATTGTCGAGTATCTCGTTTCAGATTCAGTGAACTTCTTGCTAAGATAGTAGATTGCTCTTTCTTTTCGTCCTGACTCATCATGTTGGCCGAGCACACACTCCATGGAATTTTCAAATACTGTCAAGTATAGTATCAGTGGCTTGTCTGGGCATGGTGGCATTAATACTGGTGCGTTAGACAGGTAATGTTTAACTTTTTCAAAGGTTTTCTGGCACTCCTCGTCCCATACACCAGGATTGTGTTTCCTAAGAAGACGGAAGATGGGGTCACATTTCTCAGTTAACTGTGAAATGAATCGAGCGATGTAATTTAGTCTTCCCAGAAAACCTCGAACTTTTTTTTGAGTACTCGGCGGAGGTAATTCTTGTATGGCTTTAACTTTGTCTGGGTCAATTTCAATTCCCCTTTCGCTGACTAAGAATCCCAGCAACTTTCCTGATCTAGCCCCGAAAGTACACTTGGCTGGGTTGAGTTTTAGTTGGAATTTTCTTAACCTTAGGAACAATTTTCTCAACACTTGTACATGCTCTTTTTCAGTTCTAGACTTCGCAATCATGTCGTCAACATAGACTTCGATCTCCTTGTGCATCATGTCATGGAATAGGGTTACCATGGCTCTTTGATAAGTTGCCCCGGCATTTTTCAATCCGAATGGCATCACCTTGTAACAAAACGTTCCCCACATAGTTATGAATGTAGTCTTTTCCATGTCTTCAGGATGCATTTTTATCTGGTTGTATCCTGAGAAGCCGTCCATGAAGGAGAAAAGTGAGTATCCAGCCGTGTTGTCTACCAAGATATCGATATGAGGCAGTGGGAAATTATCTTTTGGGCTGGCTTTGTTCAAGTCTCTGTAGTCCACACACATTCGCACCTTCCCATCTTTCTTAGGAACAGGGACTATATTGGCTATCCATTCTGAATACTTGACCACCTGTAAGAAACCAGCATCAAACTGCTTCTTAACTTCTTCCTTTATTTTTAGCAAGACATCAGGCCTCATCCTTCGAAGCTTTTGTTGAACTGGCTTACATTCTTCTTTTATAGGCAGTCGGTGTACCACGATATTAGTACTCAACCCGGGCATATCTTGATAGGACCATGCGAAGACATCTTTAAACTCTTGAAGTAACTCAACGAGGTCTTGTCTTGTTTCCTTAGTAATGCCAGTGCCAATCTTTACATTCCTTCCCTCTTCTAAGCTCACGACTTCTACTGATTCCTTATAAGGTAGGATTTGTTTTTCTTCTCCCTCCACCATTCTTAACAGATCTGGAGATAAAACGCTGTCTTGGTCATCTTCAAAATCCTGAGGATCATCCATACTCATGTCTTGTTCAAATAGGGACTCTGAGTCAGTAACAGCGTCGCTCATCTCGTTGATATCTGAAGACCTGTTATTGGGACAAAAAGAGGCCCAAATAAAAGAATCTAAGAATACTTGTATGCACAGTATGATTATAAATGGAATGAAAAAGAATGAAAGAATATTTGCTCAAGGTGAGACTGAATGATAAGTTTTCATTGAAATTAGATATTGGGCATGTGCCTTTTACAAAAGATTCTTGTTACCCCCAGGCTTAGGGTAACAAGTGTTCTGAACATTACTCTGAATTAGTTCTAAATGTTACAGGGATCTCTTCTGCAGTCCAGTTATTCAGAACGCTACCAGGTTCGTAAGGGCGAATACCCGATAAATTCCTTTCCACCCTTTCTTCCACGGATATGGCATTGATGTCCAACCTTCCAATCTTTCCTTCTGTAACCTCATCTTTCTCTTCAGGGCAGACAATTCCTCCTGAAACAAATGTCTTAGATATATGGGGAAATGTTATCGGTCCCCACTTGGCTTCTATCCCGCTCAAACGTGCTCTTCTCTTTTCTTGCTTTTTCTCCATCTCCTTCCTCCTTTCCCTCGCGTCAGGCTTATATCCCAAACCATAACGGTCCTGTTTGTTAACTAGGACTGGTACTTCGACCCGTCCCTGGAGGTATTTTCCAAGTCCTCTTCCAGGCAACGCTTCCTTTCCCACCGTTAGCTGTAAACTCATCGACGTAGCTTTGGATATCTTAGGCTCTAGAATTTTTCTCCCCTCGATGACAAACGTGGCATTTACGAATTCCAATGATCGAAATGAACATTCTATCGCTTCATTATCAGTCTCTATATATGGCATATCATCGGTGACTGACGCAATGATGTCTTCTGCTGCACCTATAGTCACCAATCGACCCTCTACTACCAACTTCACCTTTTGGTGAAGTGACGATGGTACAGCCCCTGCCGAATGGATCCAAGGCCTCCCCAATAGGCAATTGTAAGATGGTTTGATGTCCATTACCAAAAAGTCCACCTCGTATGTACTTGGACCAATCAATAGAGGTATCTCGATTCTCCCCATCACCTTTCTCTCAGTGCCATCAAATGCTCTCACAATATTTTGGCACGATTTCATGTAAGAACTGTCCACAGGTAGCCTGTTTAATGTGGACAGGGGTAAAACATTCAGTGCCGATCCATTGTCAACGAGTACCCCTGGTAATATACACCCCCTGCAATGGGCGGTGATGTGCAAGGCCTTGGTAGATCCCATACCACCCGGCGGAATCTCATCATCGTTGAAGAAGATAAAGTTGTCGGCATTGATATTATTAACCAGGCGATCTAGCTTGCTTACAGAGATATCTTTAGCAACATAAGTCTCATTTAGCACTTTTATCAACGCATTACGATGTGTCTCCGAACTTAGAAGTAGCTCGAGCACTGAGATACGAGCCGGTTGCTTATACAGTTGCTCCACCACGCTGTACTCACTGTGCTTCAAGAATTTTAAGAATTCTCTAGCCTCATGCTTAGTCACGGGTTCATTAACTTGTGATTCAATTTTGGCCGTCTTTGTTTTATCTTGTTCAACCTCCACAGCTTTTCCTTTCATAGACTCCCCTTTTGTATTTACCGGGTCGTAGCGTTTCCCACTGCATGTATAGAAACCTACATCGCTACCCTCCTTGAAGCATTTATCGGGTTCTCCTCTCCAGGGATCATCACATTGCAATTATAATTCCAAGGAACCTTTTTGCTATCCTGGTAAGGGAAGGCTACAGGTTTTTGGATTATGACCTTTGGCGCTAGTTGTATTCCTGATCCCGTGTTTCTTGGCCTTGAAATAATCACCACCGGGCAATTTTGAGCTTTTCTCGCGGGTCCTTCCTCCGAGGCATAGACTTCTCCCTCTTCTAGTCCTTTGATCTCTTCATAAAATTCTAGCTCTTTATTGTCCATCAGATTTTGTACCATGGCCCTGAATTCAGTACAGTTTTGAATGTCATGGCCCTCTTTAGCATGGAACTCGCAATATCTCCATATTCCTTCGGGCCTTCGCTTTGATTCTTGCTTGATTAGGCCTCGATTTATCATTTGCCTCCAAACCCATTTCAGTGGGGTATTTACCTCCGCAATGTCATCTTTGATTCTCCTTCCCCCATCCTCAATGATTACATTTACCCCTTTATCAGAAAGATTGGGTAACGGATTCCCTGCTACGTTTGGTCCTGATGGGTCGTCAAGCTTTACCATCCCCATCTTAATGAATCTTTCCACTGCCTTTTTAAACGCAGTGCAGTTCTCGATCAAGTGCCCCGATATCCCCGCATGGTATTCACACTGGGCATTCGTGTCATACCATTTAGGGTATAGAGGTTGCATGGGCTCTAGATAATGTGGAGACACTATATGCGCATCGAATAGCTTCTGATACAGTTCCCCGTAGGTTATTGGAATGGGCGTGAATTGAAGTCTCTCTGTGTTAGTCCTCGTGTTGGGCCTTGTGTTGGGCTCCTGCCTTGAGGGGATCTGGTAACTGGTAGTTATCATTTTTGGGGGGCCAACGGTAATCGGTTTTGAATGGCTCCTGCTATATGTGCTTACATTGTTCACTTCGCCATCCTTTTTCCTTGGGGCTGATCTTTTGAAGTTTTCCCCTGCGCCTATTTTACTGCTCCTTATTGCGTTTTCAACCATTTCACCGGACATTACCATATCCGAGAAGCTCTTGGTGGCACTCCCCAACATGTGGCTAATGAATAGGGCCTTCAACGTGTTGATAAAAAGCATAGTGACCTCTTTTTCCAAAAGGGGTGGCTGAACTTGCGTTGCCACTTCCCTCCATCGTTGGGCATATTGCCTGAAACTCTCGTTTTGTTTCTTTTCCATGTTCTGTAACGTAACTCGATCAGGTGCTATGTCTGTCACATGGCCATATTGCTTCATGAAAGCTTGCGCCAAATCTCTCCATGAACTGACTTTAGCACGATTCAGCTGGTTGTACCACCTGGCTGCAGACCCGATCAAACTGTCCTGGAAGCAATGGATTAACAGTTGATCATTGTTGACGTATCCTGTCATTCTTCGACAGAACATAGTTATATGAGCTCCAGGACAACTAGTCCCATTGTATTTTTCAAACTCCGGCATCTTGAATTTCGGAGGGAGTACCAGATTAGGAACCAAACTTAAATCATTGGCGTCAACGCCACATTGGTAGTCGATGTTCTCCATGGCTCTGAATTTTTCCTCTAGCCATCTACACCGCTCTTCTAGTTGTTTTGGCAGGTCCGTTTTTGATTTCTCCATCTCTGCAATGTCATCGAGATCAGGGACCACGGGGTTGGTAGGGTTGTCCCCGGGGTTAGAACCCGAGCCTACTTGAATATGCACTGGTACTGAGGCGCCAGCTCGATATTGAGGTCCAGGTGCTCCTTGTGGGCCCATGTCTTGTTGTGCTTGGGTGTTTGTCGGGGTAAAACCTGGAGGATAAACAGGATCCTCCTGATCACTTCCTGAATTTATCATAGGGCTTTTTCCTTTATCAGCCAACAATTGTGCCAGCTGGCTCATAATCTTTTGGGATTCCAACGCGTCTTGTTGAATTCTATCCAATTGTTCCTGCATCCTATCCTGCATTTCTTTTTGCATTTGTTCTAGCCTTTCTAACCTCTGATCCATTGCTTTTGTTTGACGTCGAGTACCGTAGTGATATTTGGTTGGTGGATTTTTGTTGGTTTCCAGGGTAACTGTGACAATTTTAATTAATTAGGGCCTTCTTAATAAAACTTAATGCATGTAATGAAATGTAATGTAAATGCATGAATGCAAAGGGAGGCATTGATTCTAATTCAATTTCATTAGAAGAACTCGATTTAGAAAACAAATTTCTTTACATAAAATGGACTACATATACGGCTTTGCTGTTATACTCAAAGTCTTAACACTTCTAAGGAGCTGAGCCAACTCTCGACCTCGGCTTGATTCTGATTCATAACTTAAACTCAGCACATCAGCTTGAACTGCCAAGGTTTGCAGATGATCGGCTACTTCTCGTACTTGAGTAACAGCTTGTCCCATAATGTAATCTCTATCTCTAATCTAATTTTGGGCATGATGGAACTGCTCCTGGTACCGTTCGTTACGCCCTTCAAGAAGCTCTACTCGCAGTTCAGAATTGTGCAATGTGTCCTCAAGCTCTCCTATCTTTCCTTTTAGTTCTTCGATCTTTTCTAAGCTCACTCTTAACTCTATCACAGAGTTGCGACTACGGTGCAAATGAAGCGACTTTTCTAACTCTGCTACCCGGGCCTTTAATTTTACTTCTTCATTCTGACATTCTAACAAATTTTTCTCCAAAACACTCTCTCGAACTAGAGCGTCTTGAAATTTCTTCTCCCACTGATCAGCTTTAGCCTTTTCTTCTTTGATCTCATGTCGCCACTGCTCTGATGTTTTACCCAAACCGGCAGTTCTCATCGACACTCGCAGCTTCTTATAATCCATTTTTAAACTATCTAAATCTTCTTCGGCCTTATTCTTCCCTTTCCTTAACTTCTCGGCTTCCAACTTGTGAATATCAACATCCAATCCCAAACGCATCTTTTCCTCTTCTAGTTGCTCAATTTTCTTTCCTAACTCCGAACTTCTTTTTTCAAAGTCTTGTTTAATGATCTCTAATTCTGACGGAACCACTTGTAGATGCTCCTCTATCGGTCGAACATCCTCTTGGCTTGATGCTGGGATGTTATCATTGATTCTTCTTCCCCACCACAAATTATACTCGGGAGTTGTCATCGAGTTTACAGCAAATATCTTCATTCTGTTGATTTGGTTCCAAGCATTTGACATTTCACGAACCTTCTTCTTGTAATTATCTTCTTTGAATGAAAATTCACACTGAGCCAACCCATATGTCGCCGGTATGAACTGTCTAGACTTGTACTGCCTTAAGACTAGTAAAGGGGCATACCCAACGGCTCCCCAAATTCCGAGCAAAGGAACCCAATTGAACTCTCCACACCGATACAGGATTTCACTAGGGATCAACCATAGGGCTCTCCACTCGACATCCTCCTCCTGAAGGTTTTGGAGAATCACCAACCATTTCTCTTCCGTGATATCATCTCGTCTTTGCGTAGCTACTAATTCCTTTAATGGAGAATAGTTTTCGGAGAATACCCGATAGGAGATCTTCTCTATTTTCCAAAAGTGACTATGGAACCACACTAATAACAATTGCGCGCATCCGATGAACCTTCCTTCGCCCGCTCTTCAATATGCACTTAGAGATCTGAAGGTTTCAGCCAAGATTGCTGGGACCGGTGTGACCCTTTTGTCAAGCCTGTCAAACAAATCTGAAACTGCTTCGTCCACATGCCCTAATGCCTTGGGGAAAATGACCAAACCATAAATGCTGAAAGCGAAAATATCGACCCTCTTTCTCACATCCGGATGTGCCAAGATCAGATCACGCAGATTTTTCCAAGGCACGCACTTGTTGTCTCCTTTTTGCTTAATCCGGGCTGTAACCCATTGCTCGCTCATCCCCGTAATACTCTTTAATTTCTTCAAAAAGTTCGGGACATATGCCGCTCTCGAATAGGCCTTATCGACTTGGATCCTCGGACATCGTAGCAAGGTCGTATATTCTTCTATCGTGGGTACCAAATCTACTTTCCCAAACGTAAAACAACTGTAGGCGGGGTTCCAATACTGCACGAGGGCTCGGAACAAGTGTTTGTCTACCTTTACGTCGAGCAGATAAGGTAAATCACCGTAGTTACTGTAGAAGAGTTGTCTGATCTCATCACTCCACTGATCCCAAATCTCCTTCAATTCTTGTAGGTTGTTTTGAGTTACGCCAATTCTAGTGAAGTCCCATAACTCTGACTCATAACCCTCCATGAGGCTATCACCCTTTTCTTGTTGAATTTTTTCAGACTAGACTCGGACGGCCGCATTATCTTCCACTTTACCAAGAAACTCCCTTTCCATGTTGAGCTCTCTATTTAAACACCGAATGCGAATCAACACCTCCTTTATGATAAGAATGCCATGCAATCACAATCAAGGTAAAAGCAAAGCAAGTCAGTATAATAAACAAAAATTCAAAGTATACAAGAGATAATAATTAAGGCTACTATTTAGGAAACTACTAGGGTTCGAGGTGTCTCTACCTAGGGTAGGCTCCTAGGCTCATTATATGCGGCTTGGTTCTAAAGCAAAGGTACCCGAACCAGTAGGTTCCTCGATCCTCACCCATTATAGGCTCATACGGACTGAGTTCGGTTCAGGGGAATACATTTCCCTATGGCTGCACGGAGATGAAAATCTCACGAAGACATAGGTACGGATGTATCCCGAAAGCGATCCGCTATCCTGCACGGAGGTGAAAACCTCACGAAGGAGTAGCTTCTCACTCCCACTTAAAAGGGAAAGATCGAACGATCATGCAGTGCAATGTGCAGAGATATAAAAATAGAATACAGAACATGATGAAAATATAACTCAAAACAAAAGAGATGCAATGAGAGGATCGTAAATTTAAATCGAATTTTCATCTTTCGACAAAAGACAAGAAATAATCAACTCGTGGCTTGACTCTCTTATTTACATCCCCAGTGGAGTCGCCAAGCTGTTGACACCATTTTTTGGTTTGAAAAACAGGTTCGACTTGGGTTTTGAAGAAAACGAAAAAAACGGGAGTCGCCACCAATCCTTTTTAATGAGGTGTGATTGGATCACCTCGAAAACTGGTTGTTTTTAATAAACGGTTAAATTTTATTAAAACAACGGTTTTGGTCTACGAAATCTAAAAAATGGGTTCGGGAGTCAGTTACGTACGAGGAAGGGTTAGCACCCTCGTAACGCCCAGAAATTGGTACCTAGTTAATTAACTAATGTCTTGATATTGAAAATTGAGAACTTGAAAGAATTAAAAATACGATCCTTGTATTAAAATGAAAACTCTTGAAAAAAGAAGTATATTTTACGTTAATCGAGAAAGAGAATCATATCCAATAAGTTAGAATACAATGTCTCAAATTCTCGACACGAATAAAAAAGGCTTATTTAAAAGATATTTTAGCCATCTCGGATTTAAAATGTGATCACGACCAGTAAGTTAGGACGCGATTTTTTTAATCCCGAGATCATTTAAAAATTGAGTTTGAAAAGATTCATGTACTTAGATTTATTATGAAAATCGAAACCCAGTAAGTTAGGGTACGATCCTCTCGAATCTAAACACGAAATATTATTTATTCGAAACAAATTTTATTATTTCGAGTAAAATAAAACATGAACTCGTAGTAAAGAATGTGAAAGCAAATTACATTATTGTTATGCATGGCAAAATCATAGTGAATACAAAAGCATAAAATAATATGAGCAATAGTAACAATAATAAATAAAAGTCAATCCTACAATCATATAAAATAACAATGTAGATAAACAAATAAATTAAAACTTTCATTCAAAATAATAATGGAAATGAAATAAATAGTGAACACAAATAAAAATGTAAAGGGATATACATGTATATAAATGTAAATTAAAATATGTGTGTGTATGTATATGTATTTATAAAGGTTAAAATATATACATATACATTATAAAAAAAAAGGTATACATAAATATTAAAAAAATAAGAATATATGTATGTAAATGAAAAGATATATACATATGTGGATTATAAAAATAACACGAGAAAATATATAATATATATTTTAATATATATATATATAAAAATATATGTATATAGATAAAAAATATATATAGTATACATAGTTTAATATATAAAAAATGTATATATATATAGATATGTATATAAAATTGAGTATATGTATATATATATATATATATTAAATAAGTTAAAATAATATATATATGCGTATATGTATAAAAACAATTAGATAATAAATATAATAAAACGCATATCTAAAATTTACATAAGTAAAGATAAATAAAAACCTAATGATAATAACAAATATATTAATGAATATAAAAATAATAATAGTAAAGATAACAAAATTAATAATAATAATAACTAAATAATAAAATTGCCAAAATGTGAACTAAATCGGAATAAAAACGAAAGTATTGGGCGAAATCAAAATAAAAAAAACAACAGGGACTAAATCGTGACGCACGGCGAAAGAAGGGGACCGAAACTGCAAATAAACCGAAGCCCCAAAACGCAGCGCAGCAGTGGATTAAAATGAAACAAAAATAAAGTTATGGGGCTAGATTAAAAATAAAAGAAAATAGCGAAAATGGGCTTGATTGAAGCGCGCTGCAGAGTCGAAGGACTGCGCACGCAAATGTCCCATTTAAAGAAAACATGCGGATCCTTCCCCTGGGTCGGGTCACCACGCGGGTAGGAGGCCTTAAGGCAAAACGGCACCGTTTTGGCACTAAAGCACCCAGACAAAGCGACGTCGTTTTGTTCAGTCCATTTAGAACAAATTTTTTTCTAAAATCTCATTCTTTCAGCCTTTTAACCCCAAAAAAATTCAGAGAAACAATAAAAAAAGAAAAAAAACTCAGCCCCTTCCTTTTAAACAAACCCAGAAATTGGCCATTGTCCCCGCCGATGAACGGCCGCGCAGAGGCCGACGCTCCTTCACGGGCGGTGGTTGGAGCAAGAAAAAGAGGGGTTTTTAACCCCGTTCTCGTTCCCTACTCTAAGACCCGATCCTTCAGACCCAACAAGCCGAAAAAGGAGGGCCCTTTCGTCCCTTTTCCGATCTGATTCCAACACCGAAGGAGTCTCCGGCGACGGGCTTTCGAGAACGGTAAGTAACCTTTTTCTTCTTTTTCGTTTCGCTTTTATTTAAAAGATTTGAAAAAATAAACAATAAATAAATAAATAAAACAAAGAAAGAACAGAAATGTAAAACGGAAATAAAGAAAAATGCACTGTATTCAACCTTTTTTGTTGCTTTTGATCTGTTTTTTATTAACTAGTGTTGTCCAAAAAAGAAAAAAATACAGAATGTGGTTCGGCCTTTATATAGCCGATTTGCTCCTATTTCTATTCCCTTGCTGCTTGTCTATTTTCTTTCTTTTTGCAGGCATTGATGAAGCTAGTAGCGGTGGGTGGCGATGGGACAAAACGAATGATGATGGCAGAGGGATGGGCGCGGCGCTAGGCTTGGCTAGGGTTTCCGTTTTCTGAAACCCTAGTCTGACTGGGTTTTGGACCGGTTGGGTTCTGCTAATTGGGCCATTTGGGCTCTACTAATTGGGCCCTTTGGGCTCTGCTAATTGGGCCCGAGCAATAATTGGGCTGTACAACTGCCCCTCTTTGCTCGTTGTCGTGTAACGAGAGCAGAGCAAAGACTAAGAAAGACCAATTTTGCCCGATGTCACCGAGTCTTATCTTATTCTGGTGCTTGTCTTCTTCAAAAAGTTTTATTCCAGTCCACTGTGCCTCGTTGCTTTGATCCACTTCACTGCAACTTCAGAGGGACGATGTTTGTGGTTTTAGTCTGCTCCACTGTAACTTCAGGGAGATAGGATTGGTTTCTTTCATCTGCTCCACTACTGCTTAGGGAGATAAGACTTGATGCGATCTGCTCCACTACTGCTTAGGGAGATAAGATCTGGTTTCTTTCGTCTGCTCCACTACTGCTTTAGGGAGATAAGACTTGATGTGATCTGCTCCACTACTGCTTAGGGAGATAAGATCTGTGGTTTCTTTCGTCTGCTCCACTACTACTTAGGGAGATAAGACTTGATGTGATCTGCTCCTCTATTGCTTAGGGAGATAAGACTTGATGCGATCTGTCTGCTCCACTATTGCTTAGGGAGATAGAATCTAACATCTTTGACCTGCCCCACTACTGCTTAGGGAGATAGGACTGGTGGCTTAAATCTGCTTCACTACTGCTTAGGAAGATGAGATTCTAACATCTTTGACCTGCTCCACTACTGCTTAGGGAGATAGGACTGGTGGCTTAAATCTGCTTCACTACTGCTTAGGAAGATGAGATTCACCGTTTTCGATCTGCTCCACTATTGCTTAGGGAGATAGGATCTAACATTTTCGACCTACTCCGCTGCTGCTAAGGGAGATAGGACTACTGGCTTCAATGTACTCCACTGTAATCAGGGAGGTAAAATCTGCCATCTTCGACCTGCTCCCTATTGCTTAGGGAGATAAGATCTGTAATCTTCGATCTGCTTCGCTGTAAATGCATGAAGGCAAGATCTACTATCTTCAGTCTGCTCCGCTGTCAATGCAGGAAGGCAAGATCTGGTAACTTCATTGCTCTGTTCCCTGAGGAACATGACCTGTATAATCTATTTTATGAACCTATTTATGCCTAGTGATTAGGATGACATGATCAGAATGAATCAAATGCTCCTAACTAGATGTGTATGAATGATACTTGTAGAATGTCAGGAGAATGATCCATTTTTAATGCTTAGATTGTCATTCCTCATTGTTCATCAAGGTTCTATCACCGATGCCTTCTTATTCAGCAAGTATCTTTGACAGAAGATTCAAAGAAATAGTCTCAATTTAGACTATCCTTTTCTCAAATGTCCTCAACCCTCAGGTTTGGTACGTACGAGGAAGGGTTAGCACCCTCGTAACGCCTAGAAATTGGTACCTAGTTAATTATCTAATGTCTTGATATTGAAAATTGAGAACTTGAAAGAATTAAAAATACGATCCTTGTATTAAAATGAAAACTCTTGAAAAAAGAAGTATATTTTACGTTAATCGAGAAAGAGAATCATATCCAGTAAGTTAGAATACAATGTCTCAAATTCTCGACACGAATAAAAAAGGCTTATTTAAAAGATATTTTAGCCATCTCGGATTTAAAATGTGATCACGACTAGTAAGTTAGGACGCGATTTTTTTAATCCCGAGATCATTTAAAAATTGAGTTTGAAAAGATTCATTTACTTAGATTTATTATGAAAATCGAAACCCAGTAAGTTAGGGTACGATCCTCTCGAATCTAAACACGAAATATTATTTATTCGAAACAAATTTTATTATTTCGAGTAAAATAAAACATGAACTCGTAGTAAAGAATGTGAAAGCAAATTACATTATTGTTATGCATGGCAAAATCATAGTGAATACAAAAGCATAAAATAATATGAGCAATAGTAACAATAATAAATAAAAGTCAATCCTACAATCATATAAAATAACAATGTAGATAAACAAATAAATTAAAACTTTCATTCAAAATAATAATGGAAATGAAATAAATAGTGAACACAAATAAAAATGTAAAGGGATATACATGTATATAAATGTAAATTAAAATATGTGTGTGTATGTATATGTATTTATAAAGGTTAAAATATATACATATACATTATAAAAAAAAGGTATACATAAATATTAAAAAACATAAGAATATATGTATGTAAATGAAAAGATATATACATATGTGGATTATAAAAATAACACGAGAAAATATATAATATATATTTTAATATATATATATATATAAAAAATATATGTATATAGATAAAAAATATATATAGTATACATAGTTTAATATATAAAAAATGTATATATATATAGATATGTATATAAAATTGAGTATATGTATATATATATATATATTAAATAAGTTAAAATAATATATATATGCGTATATGTATAAAAACAATTAGATAATAAATATAATAAAACACATATCTAAAATTTACATAAGTAAAGATAAATAAAAACCTAATGATAATAACAAATATATTAATGAATATAAAAATAATAATAGTAAAGATAACAAAATTAATAATAATAATAACTAAATAATAAAATTGCCAAAATGTGAACTAAATCGGAATAAAAACGAAAGTATTGGGCGAAATCAAAATAAAAAAAAACAACAGGGACTAAATCGTGACGCACGGCGAAAGAAGGGGACCGAAACTGCAAATAAACTGAAGCCCTAAAACGCAGCGCAGCAGTGGATTAAAATGAAACAAAAATAAAGTTATGGGGCTAGATTAAAAATAAAAGAAAATAGCGAAAAGGGGCTTGATTGAAGCGCGCTGTAGAGTCGAAGGACTGCGCACGCAAATGTCCCATTTAAAGAAAACACGCGGATCCTTCCCCTGGGTCGGGTCACCACGCGGGTAGGAGGCCTTAAGGCAAAACGGCGCCGTTTTGGCGCTAAAGCACCCAGACAAAGCGACGTCGTTTTGTTCAGTCCATTTAGAACAAATTTTTTTCTAAAATCTCATTCTTTCAGCCTTTTAACCCCAAAAAAATTCAGAGAAACAATAAAAAAAAAGAAAAAAAAACTCAGCCCCTTCCTTTTAAACAAACCCAGAAACCGGCCATTGTCCCCGCCGATGAACGGCCGTGTAGAGGCCGACGCTCTGTCACGGGCGGTGGTTGGAGAGAGAAAAAGAGGGGTTTTTAACCCCGTTCTCGTTCCCCACTCTAAGACCCGATCCTTCAGACCCAACAAGCCGAAAAAGGAGGGCCCTTTCGTCCCTTTTTCGATCTGATTCCAACACCGAAGGAGTCTCCGGCGATGGGCTTTCGAGAACGGTAAGTAACCTTTTTCTTCTTTTTCGTTTCGCTTTTATTTAAAAGATTTGAAAAAATAAACAATAAATAAATAAATAAAACAAAGAAAGAACAGAAATGTAAAACGGAAATAAAGAAAAATGCACTGTATTCAACCTTTTTTGTTGCTTTTGATCTGTTTTTTATTAACTAGTGTTGTCCAAAAAAGAAAAAAATACAGAATGTGGTTCGGCCTTTATATAGCCGATTTGCTCCTATTTCTATTCCCTTGCTGCTTGTCTGTTTTCTTTCTTTTTGCAGGCATTGATGAAGCTAGTAGCGGTGGGTGGCGATGGGACAAAACGAATGATGATGGCAGAGGGATGGGCGCGGCGCTAGGCTTGGCTAGGGTTTCCGTTTTCTGAAACCCTAGTCTGACTGGGTTTTGGACCGGTTGGGTTCTGCTAATTGGGCCATTTGGGCTCTGCTAATTGGGCCCGGGCAATAATTGGGCTGTACAATTCTCATCAGCAAAAACACCATAGAAGGGTTTCCTTAAGCTGGTTCTTCCTATTTTTACTGCAGGTAAGTTCGACTCTTGATTATTTCTTGAAAATTTTGTGTTTTTGTGACTTTTACAACTAGGCCCACTTATTGTATTCATTAGTTTTTGATTCTATGAAAGAAGTTAAAAGTTTCTATGAATACATGCTGGAAGTATATGATGATTTAGCATGGAATTAGAGCTTTAAATTGTTCATATGCTGATTTTATTGAAAAAATTGAATAGAAAGTGAATGTTTGGGACCTAATAGTAAAAGAGTTTGAAGTTAGGGTTTTATGTGGAAATTCTGAATTTCAATAGTTGTGAAATAATTTATAATGTCTAGGTAAAGTACTAATTGAGAAAATTTAGCTTAATTGAGGGGTTAATTGAGCAAGGACTGAATTGTATGAACTGTGAAAATTTGGGGCAAAATGGAAATCAACATTTTACACTAAAACAGTTTTGGACAGCAGCAGTGGTTTAACTTTGATAAATCACCAAAATTGTGGGAATTTAATTAGAGGGTGGATAAAATATGAAATTAAAGCTTATTGAGTCTAGTTTCTCATAGAAGAAACGTGTGTAAGTAATGGAATTGTAAATTATGAGTTATAATAAATTTTGTGAGACAATGTCAGAATGATTTCGGGTTCCCCTGTTCTGACTTTGGAAAATCATCAAAAATTGAAGAAAAATAATTATGAGTTGTAATTTATATGCTTAGAATCCTTAATGAGTCTATTTTCAAATGAAATAAACGGAAACATTATATGAATTCTGTACAATTAGATAATTCATTTTTAGTGAAGAGTGGTCGGAACTGTCAGACAGTGAAATAGGGGAAACTTTAAAGAATAAACTATACTATTTGGCTGAACCAAAAATTCTGAAAATTTTATGGTAAGAAGATATGTGAGTCTAGTTTCAGGAAAAATTAACGGATCTTAATTTGGAGCTCTGTAGCTCTGGATAAAAATAATTTAGTGACTCTGACTCGGATAAACAACTTTGAATATACATGTGAGTGAATAGTGAAATTATAGCTAATGTTGTTTAAGTGTGTTATACACATTAAGGATGTGGAATGGAGAGGAAGAGGAGGAAAATTGGGAAATATATGAATGATTTGTGTATAATTGGTCATAAGCTTGATTATAATTGATAAACGATGAAATAGAAATAATGCTTATATTTGTGCATTATTGGTCATGGTTTAAGCTCCTGTGTGAAAATAAAGTTTCATAGTATGTGTGTATGGTATATTCGGTATATGATTTGGCATGAAATAATGTCATGAATGGTTTATGAATTAACATATGTTGGTAAGCGTGACACATGAATAAATGTTGTGCTCATCCATGCTTATAATGCTTACGCTATATGTGTATTTGGCTAACATATTTGGTGTAAATGCTTAGGCTTTGGCCAAGTAGTGACTAGATTATGCCATGTTAAATTTATAAGTTATACATTGAAATAGTAAGTTCATATGGCTGAAATTTAATGATTAAATGTTAATTTCATGAATTATATAATGTATGATGAAATATATTTATTGTTGAAATGAGAATAAAATAAAAATGCGAAAACCGAATAAATGATCAAATTGAGCGGAACGTCGGATTTGAGTACTTCTGATCAGTGATAAGTGATAAGTGGCAGCTTTAGCTACACTTATCTGATCAGTGGCAAGTGACAAGTGATAAGTGATGAGTGGTAGCATTAGCTACACTTATCTGATCAGTGACAAGTGACAAGTGACAAGTGATAAGTGATAGCTTCAGCTACACTTATCTGATCAGTGACAAGTGACAAGTGATAAGTGATAAGTGGTAGCATTAGCTACACTTATCTGATCAGTGATAAGCGGCAAGTGATAAGTGGTAGCTTAGCTACACTTATCTGATCAGGGACAAGTGATAAGTGATCATACGTTAGATCATAGTTATACTATGGCAAAGTGGAAGTGAAGTACTCAATTTTCCGTAACCGTTCCCTAAATTGATTAAGGATGGTAAGTGAAAAATGGGCCTAAAAGAATTAAAGTAAATGGATAAGTGGTAGTGTATTTATACCAGGATGATGTTGTTATTTAAGCTAAAGTGATATTTTCATTGCAAAATTGAGAATTTCATAAATGTGTTAATGAATGGTATAATCGGTAAACGTTGAGTTAAGTGGTAAATACGTATTAGTGTTAAACTTAATGAGATTGAATTGTATGTGAATTAAATGGAAATTGCTAGTAATATGATCTTAATTGTGAGCATGAGAAATTGCGAATTGAGTGAAATGGAAATGAACCATTGAATTATATGAGTATGTATCGGGTCTCGTAGGCCCTATTTATTAAGATTATATGTATCGGGTCTCGTAGGCCCTATTTATTAAGATTATAATATTTTGAGGATATATTGTGAAGAGTTATAAAAGCATGTTAATAATTTTGAAAGTTTTAATTTAGATGAAATTTATAACTCGGTTAAATACGTTTACAAGTGTATGTGTTCTGGTAATGCCTCGTACTCTATTCCGGTGTTGGATACGGGTAAGGGGTGTTACACGGCCCATTTTCTAAACGGGCATATTTTTTTGTCCAAACCTATATTTCGGGCCTATATTTTTACCCGAACCCTCCCAATTTTCGGGCGGGCCGTCGGGTCGAGCCAAGTAGCCCAACCCATGATCACCTCTAATTGAGAAGTGGTTTCTCAAAAAAAAAAAAAAAAAACCGTCAAAACAAGTTCCTAATATATTTAATTTTAATTTAATTTGTTGATGTCATCTAACTCCATTCATACATATTATATGCAATTGGATCAAACAAAGCCTAACGATTAAATTTAAATACATGATGTTTGCTATAAGTAAATATGAATTATTTTCGGTGAAATTATATTGAAATAATTTGAGTTGTTTCGATAATGAATATGATGTCATATACTTGAATCTGACGATCAGACCGAGCATGGGGTACCACATAAAATACTCACATAAAACATTTTTATCATTTTGCACACAATTATGTTAAAATATTAAAGTTTATAAAAGTAGGTGGTAATGAGATGATAACTGGGACATAAAAACCAATTTTTTAATATTGAAAATAAATTTTGGCCGCACATTGAAACTAGATTGACCTTAAAATACTAATAATATTTTTTGAAGAAAAAAGCCCAATACGGGAAAAAGTTATATTAACTATGAAACATCATTTAATAGTAATTGGTGGATGAAATTTGGATAATTCAAATGGATATCTAAAACACCATTCTCATCCATCTGCTAATGTGCCAAACAATGGGTGACATGATTGGCTAAATTATGAAGAAAAAAACTTACAACATCAAACATCACAACAAGCTAGGGCCTCACTAACAATACGACCATACAAAATAAATCTAGTACCTGGCTATTGAACTTATAAACAACAAACGTACAATTGGACTTTAGAAGGACTCTTAAAAAATCCTTTGTCAAGGGCTTTCTTAGTGGCGCAAAATAAAGTAAGCGCTTCAGCCGAAGGAGCATCAAATGCCTCCACAATTGAGCAAGTAAATCCTGCTATCACTATTCCCTCATGGTCATGAACGATGGCGCCACAAAAAGCTGATCTCATCTTTGCATTCCATGCCGCGTCAACATTAATTTTCATTGCATCTTCACAAGGTGGAGACCATCGGGCCACAAACAGACGTTTAAGAACCAACAGTGTATATAAGAGATTGTGCACCAGGAACTCATGATGATAGGACCTAGCTCATAATACCACATCTTGTGAGGAAACGCCTCTCCCTAGTTAACAATCATATTCCTAGCCTCCCGCAGCTGCTATAGAAGCACAATAAAACTAGTGAAGGCTTCCTTGTCCCACTGCATTGTTTTGAGTCTTTAACACCTCCAATCATTTCTTAATAGTTTTAAATTGTTTTAAACCCTCAAAATTGTTCTAAATTTGATTATATGATTTTCTTAAATATTATTTTAAAGATTTACTACTTGAAGAATTATAAGTCACATGTGTGTGAATGTATGTGATAGTATCTTGTATCTGAACCGGTCGTCGAAACGAGTAATGGGGTGTTACACCTTTTCTTTTAAAAATATTGTGAAACTTAAACTCTTTTCATTGGAAAAGGCATTAATATCTTTTGTAACTGAAAAAAAAAATAATGCCAACTGTGTAGTCATATTCTAACAAACTATAAACTGGAAAAGGCATTAATATCATTTATAATTTGCGGTATTTTTAAATTTCCTTAGTTCTATTTTTTTTTTTTTAGGGCTCTCTCAGTCTTTTCCTTTGCTCGGCCTTTTTCTCAACCACACATAAGTTATTTTTGTCAAAAAAATGAATTTTTAGAAATGTATTGATTTTATGGAAATTTTTGTTTGGAAAATATTTTTCTTTGTTTGGAAAATTTGCTTGGAATATTTGTTCGAAAGTTATTTTTAGTGAAACAAACACAATATAAATTATATTTGTTACAAAATATTATAGAAATATTCCTTTTTGACAACCAAAATTTATTTTATAATAGTATCAACCTAATTAAATTTTAATTTTAATATATATATTACATTCATGATAGTAGATAATGGCACATCGAAGCTCGAAGGGATACATCTACTTAAGCAGGATTTAAATTGCAATATATATATATATATATATATATATATATATTCATAAATTAATTTTTTTTACTCGTGTGATGCACGAGTTGAACGTGTGTCTTTATTTGCTTTTATTTCAATATGTTATATTAATTTGTTTAATTTTTTTATAAAAAAATCATAATTTGAAATTAGAAGCATTTTCAAAATTAAAAAACAAGCAATAAAATTTTATAGCAAAATGTGCAATTTTAATATGAAATTGTTATTTAAAACTAAATAGAATTTTTTAGTATGAGTAATATAAATTATGAACCAAATAATAATATTTATATAAAACTCAAATATGATAAAAAGTATTGAAAATTGATATTAATACATTGAAATATTTTCTTTTACAAATTTAACAACTCAAATTTGACTAATACAATAATTAGAAAAAGTAAAGAGAAAAATATGATAACTTTAACAATACAAATTATACATTAAAATTAAATAGGCTTAATACCTCTTTTGGCCCTTTAACTATAGCAAAGTTATCACTTTGATACTTTTACTATTTTTTATTAGTTGTGCCTTTGTACTTTATTTTTGTGATCTATTTGGCCATTTTATTTTAATTTTGTAATTCGATTTCCACAATTTATGGTGATTTTTCAAAGTTAACCTATTACTGCTGTCCAAAACTGTTTTAGTGCAAGATGTTATTACTAAGTTTATAACTTCCTAATTCCCTTTCTCTATAATATTTCCCATCATTTTCACTTATTTCCCTTCACTAATATATCAAGAACATAAGACTTTATTTAAGAAAACTCTACTATAACATCATTTCCATGCTTTTTCAACAATAACAAACTTAAAAGTATTTTGAAATCTTGGTGTTCTTACCATGTGCTATTGATTTCAATCTTTAACTTGATTTTCTCTCTCCTCCAGCTTCTATTTCCTGAATCTAACTTGACATTCTAGCTCCCCATTGTCTCCTTATTATTTTTCTCCTTATTATTCTAGCTCCCCATTTCTAGGTGAAAATAGTGAATTTTTGGTGAAAGGACCAAATTGTAAAGAAAGCAAAACTTTCTTTCCTCTCTTCTCTTCTAACGTTGGTTGCATGGAAAGATGATGATTTTTTCATCATCTTTCCTCCCTTTTATATTAATCATTTAATAATAAAATAATACTAAAAATCTTAATAAAATATTAATTAAATAACATTTATCTAATTAATTAATTAAAAATATCACAAACATCATCATTACCTTCTAGAATTCTCTCTCTCTATTTGACCATTTTGCCCTTCATAATCTTTTGAAATTCCATACTTGAGTCATCACTTAATTTGGTAAAATTGCAATTTAGTCCCTCAAAATTCTTCACCTTTTTAATTTGGTCCTAATTCATCCCTTTTCCTTAGTTTCTAGATTATTTCACCCTTAAAATATTTACACTATTGGTCCTTCAACTTTTTTGTATTTACACTTTAACCCTTCAAATTTTGAGTATTTACTCTTGCGCAACAAAACTTTTCTCACTTTTGCAATTTAATCCTTTCTTGAATTAATATGTCATAATATACTTCCCAATGTTGACATAACTCAATATTACCCTTTTTATCACTTTATTTCCTTTTTTTACTATATCAAGGATATTATCTTACTTTCTTACTATAGTAATTTTCGGGGTATTACAATTCATATTAGTCGTATGCTCAAGACTGTTTCATGTTGTTTGAGCCGCTCACTAATATGCCTCTAATCACTTAAACCCTCATTTGCTAACAAACATTTGTTACTAATAGATTTGAACAACTTACAACAAAAACAAAATACTTTGTCAACATGTTTGGAATAAACCAACCATTTTCTATTGATAATCTCACCATTGCTCAACTTCCTAGAAAAATAAGCATATGAAAAATGTCTATTATTATAGACCCCTTTTCAACTAAAATGTTCATTATTATGTTATCAAGTTTAGCCCAATTTCTAGGATCATAAATATCCAAAGAAGGAATTGTTTTTTCTTCACCAATGCCAATATCAGGAGGAATTGTTTGTTCTTCATTAAAACCAATATTTTGAATATTGGATACATTTGGCATATCATTAATCAATTACAAATACATGGTAATTAACAATATCCAATTATTTGTATGGGAAATGCACCTAAAAAATTAATGAGTAACAAAAACAATTAAAAGCATAAAGTCATAAAGAAAGGGTATGCAGTAGTATACTGTACTATGAGTCATCAAAAAAGGAATTAGGGGAAAGAAGCTAAATATAAGACTGACTTAATGACTTTAGTTTAACCCCAAAATTGTCATCAAATTAAGAATGAAAAAATTACAAGAAACAATAGGAAGGAGAAAAAATTATACCTGTAACAATGGTAGATCTGGTAAATTGCAGATGAGAGGTACCATGGGCAGCAAGCAGGTGCAGCAACCAGTTGAATACCGACAGTCTGACATAGCCATGCAGGACGACAACTTTAAAATGATGAAATAAAGTTGTTTAAGTGATCAAATGATCATAATAATGAGGGAATTAAAAGTCAACTCTTAAAAATCACATATTTTCTTGAAATTTGACTGAAGATGGGCGAAAATGCTAAGGGTATATTTGGACACCAAATACTAATTAGATGAAATTATCATTACTAGTAATTACAATATTTTGATGTGTTTGATTGTTGGAGTGTAATTACATCATAATTTTTTATATCATGTTTGGTAGTATAAATTATAATTAAAAAACTACATAATTTAAAATTCTAAAAAGATATTAATTATTATAAAAAGTATCAATAATACTTGATAATTTTTTTTAAACAAGTAACAAAAGCCTAACTCAAACCATCGCATATAATATATTAGTTTAAAGAACGTACTCGACAATACGATTACTGAAATAATTTAACTAGAAAAGTAAACATCCTAAATAATTTATCTAATTACTCTAGCATTTCATATTTGTTGAGTTAGTTACTCTTCAACATCAAACATATAATTATTGTTATTGCTGATTAATTCTTGACCAAGTATAAATTATTAATAATAAATATTATATAATTAAATTAACTTTAATATAAATAATTTATAATAAATACTATATATTTTAATTAATTATTATTAAATTAGAATATATAAGAAAAACTATCTTTCATCATGTCTTTTAGAGTCTCAGCCAATTAAATTCATCCATGATGTAAACTTTCAAGTCAAACCTTCTTTCTTTCTTTTCTTTTTCCATTTATGATAATAAATAATTGAAAAATGAAAATCAACCCGAAAAAAAATTAGCCTTAAAATTAGAACACTCTGTTCTGGTGTTGGCATTGCTGATTTTTAAATTTGGGTTAATTTACATTTTACTCCTGAACTTAGTAACTTGTATTTAAATTTTTTTATTTAAATTTGGAAATGATTAGATAAAGTGGTACTTCTTTTAGGTACGTGATTAATAATGTTAAGTTTTTAATACACGTGGTGTGAAAGGAATGGTTGGATTGATAAAAATAAACGGTATTAGTCAAGTATTTTAAAAAAAATACCACTTTAACTATGGAGTTTTTAAGTTTAGGTTAAATTCAAGTACCAAATACGTATAAATCATAAAGTTGAGAGAGTAAAGGGTACTTAATCCTTATAAATTATATTAATGTTTTTAATGATAGTAATATAATGCACAAAAAGATTCTCTACGTAAATAGCGAATGCAATTAAGAAGAGAAATGGTTGTGAATTGAGTTCACCTATACATCCACTACCACCTCATCAGAATGCAAAATCAGATGATATCATTTTATGTGATTTGCATATAATAACATTACTTGAGACCAGAAATAAGAACCCACGGATCCAACAAATTATTGGTTGTAAGAACTTAAAAAAAGAAAAAGAAAAACAAGACACGAAATGGAATACGTGTGGATTAAGGAACTTTCGGGGATTCAAACAAAACTGTGGTGAAACAGATTTTGATCTATGAGTAATAAATGCAAACGTGCCTACAAGGTTGGACCATTTTCTGAAGAAAATTCTACAATTCTACAGTTGAATCACTGTATAAAACCAAACATGTCTCTGTTTTTCAATTGTATCCCAAAACCATGTCTTTCTCTTTACTGCTCTCCGAGTTTTCCAATATGTCTCTCTTCCTTTTCATGCTCCTCGTCTCCATTTTGAACCCTGTGGTTTCTCATAAAAGCTGCGATTTCCCAGCTGTGTTTAACTTGGGTGACTCTAATTCCGACACCGGCGGATATGCTTCTGCGTTCACTCCACCCACTTCTCCTTATGGAGACACCTACTTTCACATGCCTGCTCGCCGTTTTTCCGATGGGCGGCTCACCATTGATTTCATAGGTATGTTATGACTTCATTCGCCATTGCTATGCTATGACCACATGTTTGAAAATAACAATATATATATAGATACTTTAGTACACAGAAAATATATATTTTTAAAAATAAATATTTATTGTACTTTAAAAGAATACTTCTCATCGTCTTAAGTTTATTTGTGGAATTCTGTTAAGCTATCAAATATATTTTCATATATATAATCCTCACGTTGAAAAAGATTAATTATGGATAAAAGTGATGTTCTTACTTTATGGTTTATTTTGGCAGCTGAGGCATTTGGTCTTCCATTTATTAATGCATACCTTGATTCAGTGGGGACCAATTTCTCGCATGGCATAAACTTTGCCACCGCAGCATCTACAATCAGATTACCTATTAGTGTTATCCCTAATGGTGGATTCAGTCCATTCTATTTGGGGCTTCAGTACTCACAGTTTGAGCAATTCAAAGTCAGATCTCAAATGATTAGGAAACAAGGTCAGTATATATTTCAAGTAGCATTTTATTATTTAAAAAATGACCTGGGATTGTAAATGTTAAGATATAAACTCTAAATATGTAAGATGCATTACCTGAACCAACTGTGATCTTTTCCATGCATAGGAGGGTTGTTGGCAAGTTTAATGCCCAAGGAAGAGTATTTTTCTAAAGCTTTATACACATTTGACATTGGCCAAAACGATCTTGGAGAAGGGTTCTTTTCAAACTTGACTATACAAGAAGTCAATGCTTCTATTCCTGACATAATCAACAAATTCTCAGCAAATGTTAAGGTATAATCCTATTCAGAAATTTGATCCAAATACCCAAGTTAAAATTTCAATGATTTGACCTAATAATTCTGGGGGTTGTTTTTTTTTTTTTGCAGAATATATACAATTTAGGAGCAAGATTCTTTTGGGTTCACAACACTGGACCAATCGGTTGCTTGCCTTATGTTTTGATTGCATTTGCCTCAGCTGAAAAGGACCCTGCTGGTTGTTTAAAGCCTCACAATGAAGTGGCTCAGTATTTCAATCTGAAGCTACAGGAATCAATAGCTCAACTCAGAAATGAATTCCCTTCAGCTGCATTTACATATGTAGACATCTATTCTGTGAAGTATTCTCTGTTTGCTGAACCCCAAAAACATGGTAATTTGACAAAGTACTCGTGTTTGGCACTTGTGTTGGGCCTATATCTGCCCGTGTTTGAGCTTTATATCTGATTCTGGACTAATTTTTCAGGGTTTGAACTTCCACTTGTGACATGTTGTGGCTATGGAGGTGAGTACAACTACAGTGCTGAAGTCCTATGTGGAGGAACAATTACGGTGAATGGTACAGAGATATTTGTGGGTTCATGTGATAATCCATCTGTTCGTGTGGTTTGGGATGGAATTCACTTTACTGAGGCAGCTAACAAGTTCATTTTTGATCAAATTTCGACTGGTTCGTTCTCCGATCCGGCTGTTCCATTGAAGCAGGCATGCCAGAGCTAGAGGAATTCAAAATAAACTTTCTGCTAAAGCATATAGACACATGAATAAACCAAAATTTAACTAGCTTCTCTTGTATGTAATAAGTGTCTACCTTATTGCTGCAGAAGATGATGTTATTTTAGTTTTTCTATTTTTAAAACAGAAAATAAATATATAATATTTCTTTGTTTTTGTTTTTCTATTCGTTTGTTTATTTCCAATTTCTTGCCTTTTTAACTTTATAATCAAGGTTTTGATGTTTAGCTAAATATAAGATTTGGTAAACATCAAAACATCAATTTTGGCCTATTGGAACATAAAATTAGGAACCAAAAGGTATTGAGAATAGAGGTGATCATGGGCTGGGCTGGGGCAAGATAAAATTTTAGGCCCCTTTTCTAGACCTGAGCTTGACCCAGCCTGAAATATGGGCTTAAAAATTTTTCTAAGCCCGGCCCGAAAGAAAATTACTAAGCCCGAGTCCGGCCCTGTCCGGCCCATATTTGATTAAAATAAAAATATATATTTAATATATAATTCGGGTCGGGCCAGGCTCGGGCCAAAAAAATCTTACTCGAGGCTCGGCCCATTTTCTAAACGGGCCTATTTTTTTGCCCAAACTTATATTTTGAGCCTATATTTTTACCCGAACCTCTCATTTTTCGGGCGGGCCGTCGGGTCGAGCCGGGTAGCCCAACCCATAATCACCTCTAATTGAGAAGTGGTTTCTAAAAAAAAAAAAAAAAACCTTCAAAACAAGTTCCTAATATACTTAATTTTAATTTAATTTGTTGATGTCATCTAACTCAATTCATACATATTATATGCAATTGGATCAAACAAAGCCTAACGATTAAATTTAAATACATGATGTTTGCTATAAGTAAATATGAATTAAATTCGATGAAATTATATTGAAATAATTTGAGTTCTTTCGATAATGAATATGATGTCATATACTTGAATCTAACGATCAGACCGAGTATGGGGTACCACATAAAATACTCACATAAAACATTTTTATCATTTTGCACACAATTATGTTAAAATATTAAAGTTTATAAAAGTAGGTGGTAATGAGATGATAACTGGGACATAAAAACTAATTTTTTAATATTGAAAATAAATTTTGGCCGCACATTGAAACTAGATTGACCTTAAAATACAAATAATATTTTTTGAAGAAAAAAGCCCAATACGGGAAAAAGTTGTATTAACTATGAAACATCATTTAATAGTAATTGGTGGATGAAATTTGGATAATTCAAATGGATATCTAAAACACCATTCTCATCCATCTGCTAATGTGCCAAACAATGGGTGACATGATTGGCTAAATTATGAAGAAAAAAACTTACAACATCAAACATCACAACAAGCTAGGGCCTCACTAACAATACGACCATACAAAATAAATCTAGTACCTGGCTATTGAACTTATTAACAACAAACGTACAATTGGACTTTAGAAGGACTCTTAAAAAACCCTTTGTCAAGGGCTTTCTTAGTGGCGCAAAATAAAGTAAGCGCTTCAGCCGAAGGAGCATCAAATGCCTCCACAATCGGGCAAGTAAATCCTGCTATCACTATTCCCTCATGGTCATGAACGATGGCGCCACAAAAAGCTGATCTCATCTTTGCATTCCATGCCGCGTTAACATTAATTTTCATTGCATCTTCACAAGGTGAAGACCATCGGGCCACAAACAGACGTTTAAGAACCAACAGTCTATATAAGAGATTGTGCACCAGGAACTCATGATGATAGGACCTAGCTCATAATACCACATCTTGTGAGGAAACGCCTCTCCCTAGTTAACAATCATATTCCTAGCCTCCCGCAGCTGCTATAGAAGCACAATAAAACTAGTGAAGGCTTCCTTGTCCAATTGCATTGTTTTGGGTCTTTAACACCTCCAATCACTTCTTAATAGTTTTAAATTGTTTTTAAACCCTCAAAATTGTTCTAAATTTGATTATATGATTTTCTTAAATATTATTTTAAAGATTTACTACTTGAAGAATTATAAGTCACATGTGTGTGCATTTATGTGATAGTATCTTGTATCTGAACAGATCGTCGAAACGAGTAATGGGGTGTTACACCTTTTCTTTTAAAAATATTGTAAAACTTAAACTCTTTTCATTAGAAAAGGCATTAATATCTTTTGTAATTGAAAAAAAAAAAATTAATGCCAACTGTGTAGTCATATTCTAACAAACTATAAACTGGAAAAGGCATTAATATCATTTATAATTTGCGGTATTTTTAAATTTTCTTAGTTCTAATTTTTTTTAGGGTTCTCTCAGTCTTTTCCTTTGCTCGGCATTTTTCTCAACCACACATAAGTTATTTTTGTCAAAAAAAATGAATTTTTAGAAATGTACTGATTTTATGGAAATTTTTGTTTGGAAAATATTTCTCTTTGTTTGGAAAATTTGCTTGGAATATTTTTTTGAAAGTTATTTTTAGTGAAACAAACACAATTTAAATTATATTTGTTAAAAAATATTATAGAAATATTTCTTTTTGACAACCAAAATTTATTTTATAATAGTATCAACCTAATTAAATTTTAATTTTAATTTATATATCACATTCATGATAGTAGATAATGGCACATCGAAGCTCGAAGGGATACATCTAATTAAGCAGGATTTAAATTGTAATATATATATTCATAAATTAGTTTTTTACCCGTGTGATGCACGAGTTGAGCGTGTGTCTTTATTTGCTTTTATTTTAATATGTTATATTAATTTGTTTAAATTTTTTATAAAAAAATTATAATTTGAAATTAGAAGCATTTTCAAAATAAATAAAAAGTACTAAATGGAATTTTTTAGTATGAGTAATATAAATTATGAACCAAATAATAATATTTATATAAAACTCAAATATGATAAAAAGAATTGAAAATTGATATTAATACATTGAAATATTTTCTTTTACAAATTTAACAACTCAAATTTGACTAATACAATAATTAGAAAAAGTAAAGAGAAAAATATGATAACTTTAATAATACAAATTATACATTAAAATTAAATAGGCTTAATACCTCTTTTGGCCCTTTAACTATAGCAAAGTTATCACTTTGATACTTTTACTATTTTTTATCAGTTGTGCCTTTGTACTTTATTTTTATGATCTATTTGGCCATTTTTTTTAATTCTGTAATTTCCTTCACTAACCCAAATTTTTGTTAAATAAATATACCACCAATGACACATTGCCAAGTGTCAAGAAAAATTTTAAATAAATCACTTAAAATATAACAAAACTAAAAAAATCATTAAATATCCAAAAAAAATAGAAGTAATATAGGATGTTTTTGTAAAAAAAAAAAAATACAGATACACAATTTTGGTGTAGCAAAAATCTTTTTGGATAAACAATTAACTTTTTCATTTTAAATAAAATTAAAAAAAGTTATTTTTTTTATAAGATAATGTCAATGGGTTATTTTCAAGTTGATTGGTTGGACTTCCAAAGGCGAAGATGCTATTTGGGCTCTTTTACCCAAATAATTCAAATAAATATTATATTTACAAAAATAACTTAAGTTTAAAAATAATCACCAAAATAACCTAAAATGAACAGTATCCACTCTTTTTTTGCACCAATGATTGCCTAATCATTGTGTCAGACTTAAAAAAATTATTTTTTTGGGTTTTGGCATGTCAATGGCCGGAACCCATGTATTTTTTTAAAAAAATTGTATAATAGTGATATACGGATATACGAAAAAGAAAAAACGAAAAAAAATTTTTGGGTGCTGGCCTGTCAATGGCCGGCACCCAGTAAAAAGTAAAAAAATTATTTTTTTCATGTCAGAATCAGATATAAAAATACGAAAAAAATAAAAAAATTTTTGAGTGCTGGCCTGTCAATGGCCGGCACCCAGTACACAGTACAAAAAGAAAAAAATTTTTTATTTTTTTCGTGTCAGAATCAGATATAAAAATACGAAAAAAATAAAAAAAATTTTTGGGTGCTGGCCTGTCAATGGCCGGCACCCAGTATACAGTACAAAAAATTTTTTATTTATTTTTTCGTGTCAGAATCAGATATAAAAATACTAAAAAATTAAAAAAAATATTTGGGTGCTGGCCTGTCAATGGCCGGCACCCAGTACATAGTACAAAAAAATTTTTTTATTTATTTTTTCGTTTCAGAATCAGATATAAAAATACGAAAAAAATAAAAAAAATTTGGGTGCTGGCCTATCAATGGCCGGCACCCAGTACACAGTACAAAAATTTTTTTATTTTTTCGTATCAGAATCAGATATAAAAATACGAAAAAAATAAAAAAAAATTTTGTACTGTGTACTGGGTGCCGGCCATTGATAGGCCAGCACCCAAATTTTTTTTTTTTTTTTCGTATTTTTATATCTGATTCTGACACGAAAAAATAAAAAAAATTTTTGTACTGTGTACTGGGTGCCGGCCATTGACAAGCTAGCACCCAAAAAATTTTTTTATTTTTTTCGTATTTTTATATCTGATTCTGACACGAAAAAAATAAAAAAAATTTCTTTTTGTACTGTGCCAGCACCCAAAAAATTTTTTTTATTTTTTTCGTATTTTTATATCTGATTCTGACACGAAAAAATAAAAAATTTTTTTTTACTTTTTACTGGGTGCCGGCCATTGACAGGCCAGCACCCAAAAATTTTTTTCGTTTTTTTCTTTTTCATATATCCGTATATCAGTATTATACAATTTTAAAAAAAATACATGGGTTCCGGCCATTGATAGGCCAAAACTCAAAAAAATAATTTTTTTAAGTCTGACACAATGATTAGGCAATCATTGGTGCAAAAAAAGAGTGGGTACTGTTCATTTTAGGTTATTTTGGTGATTGTTTTTAAACTTAGGTTATTTTTGTAAATATAATATTTTTTGGGTTATTTGGGTAAAAGGGCCTGTTATTTGAGTATATAAAAAAATCTTTATATTGAAACAATATTTTTTTATAAGAATTAAAAAAAGAAGAAGATGTTATTATATCTGGTTGTTGAATGCAATTATATTGTTTTGTAATTTGTGTTGAGATTTTAGTTTTAAATTTTAAATATAATTTAATGCTTGATGTTTGAATTAAAATATGAGACCCACTTTAAATATAATTAAAAAAAGAAGTATTTTAGAATTAAAAGAACTTAAAACCCAAAATTTCATATATTTATTAATAAAATATTAATATAAAATATTAAAAATATTTAAATTTAGAATTATTGTTAATATTAAAACTTATTATTAAAATAAATTATAATATAATTAATAATTTCTTATATTTTTAAATATAAAATATGCATGTTTAATAATATTCACAATTATAATATTTGAGTTTAATATTTTATAAAGTTAAAATTAAAATTAAATATTACTAACATAAAAAATTTGGTTGGTTCAATTTATTGTTTTTATATAAAAATCAAGTTATTCTTTTAATACTCTCTTAAAAGGAGAAGTTAGTTTCCAAAAAGGGTAATTTTTTAGTGACCATACTGTCTTTTATAAAGCAATAATTTTTTGTAAGCCATTCTTTGTGGAATAAACTCACACTTTGTTCCATTATTCCTTAACCACTTTTTGTAAATTCCATTTTATTTGTTTAAAATATTTTCTCTCTCCACCAAAACAACTATTTACATAATTTAGAAACTTAATTGCAAATTATTCTATTATATTTTATCTACATTTAATAAATGGGTACAAATTATAAGAAAATCTAGTTAAAAAAACTAATACAAGAAAATATATTTAACTTTTATTAATTTTAATATAAATTAATAACATGTAAAATTTATTTTAAATGTTTATAAATATAAACATAAGTTAAAATAATAAAACAATATATTTAAATAAATAGTTTTGTTAATTGTTAAAATTTGCAGAATCCCCATATACTAATTTAGGCTTATGGAAGATAGGAGGAATATTTTAATTTATTCTTTTTCACCGGTTGAAAGTATTGTTTGGGAGACAAAACATGAACCACCGTTTGAGCAAATCTATTGCACTGAAACCCTTGATTTCCACTGGAGGGTGAAGTGCCAGGTCTTGTTTTTTTTTTTTTAGTTTTATATAATTTAATAAATATATTAAAAATGTATTTGAAAATAAATAAAAATATAATTAATCAAATTTAAATAAATTGCTCTAAAAAATAGATATACGAAAAGTAAAAATATAATTAACGAATAAAATTTTATTATATTAATATCTTTAATAGCCATTTTCTTATTCTCATCTCATTTCTATAGTTGCACACAATCTCATTGCTATAGTAATTAATATTACCGTCACACATTACTAAGTTTCCCGTTCCAAATAAACACAAAGTACTTTCTTCCTGTGGAGAAATGGCTAAAAATGATTTGAAACTTTGTTTTAGTGTTGGGAAATTCTTGGTTTTCTATTTCTGCTATCAGCTGACGGGAATTGTAGATGTTTGTGAATATGCGCTTTGTGTAGTATGCTCTAACTCCGTTTCAAGTATTCGTTTCCCTAGTCGCTTTTATACAGTTGAATTGAATATAGAAATATTCCCAATATAAGAAAAATTAAAAAAAGTCAAATATATTCATCCAACATATATTTAATAATTGCCTAGTAACACTCTATTTTTAAGGCAAGAAAAGAAAATTCTAGTGACAAACTCCTTTTAAACAAATCAAATGTAGGAATGATTCATTCTTTTTTTTTCTTCTAATAATGTGTAGAAGGAGGTGTTGTCGGTTTTTGTCCACTCCATTTCAGGCCCTTTCTCAACATCCACAAGGGTCCCTTTGCGCAAGAGTCAGAACTTGGAACCAATTGCCCTTGTGAGGGGTCATTCTGAACAAACCGAGGGTCCTGCAAGGTACTACCACCGGTTCGATAACTGGCGTATATTACTTTGCTTCTTATTTTTATTTTTTACATATTCTATCAACAATTATTAGTTGAATTTCCAGAAGAGGAAGAACCAACTATACAACCACCTCCGCAAGAGGTCATTAATGTTGGTTTGAGAAAATCTTTTAAAGTGAAAAAGCTAACAATTTCTACTGATTATGTAGTATACTTGAAATGAGTTTTGCTTTTGGCCAAAAGGAACGTAGTTTATTTATGAAATATTAGCATAAAGTTGAATACATAATTACTCCTCAAACATCATTAAGAGAAGGCGATCAGAGGGATCATAATAGACATAAAATAAACCAAAAGTAAAAAAGTTCATTTAAAGATAAAAACAACTAAAAACTACTACCTAAATGGGCTAAAGCATTTGCATATTTGTTCTCTCCTTGAAATACATGTCTCCATTAACTAGAACTCGGAGAATGGAGGAGCCTCCTGCATTCATCAATCAAATGAGATAACATAAAATTCCGATTAGTCGATTTTTGCATAAAGGAAAGAACAAAAGTAGCATCTACTTCAATTTCAATGTTGAGAATATTATGGTCATGGGCAAGGGTCAATCTGTTATGGTAAGCTCCAATCACCCAATTACCCAAGTGATCCCCAATAAGAGCACCTGCACCCGCTTTCTCTGGATTGCCCGGAGAAGAGCCTTCCGTATTAAGCTTGAACCATCCCACACAAGGGGGGCTTCCAAGAGACAAGGACAAAGTCAAAGAGACCCTCTGCTTCTTAAGAGGGAGAAAATAGTGAATTCATAAGCATTTCAAAGGACCCTTTGAATGAAGCCATTGACAGATCTATACTAATTGAAGATTAAGGTCTTTTTACATAACTAAATGTAACAGCCCGTTTTCAGTGAAATCAGAACAGTGGTTTCGGGACCACAAATCTGAAGTCAAAAAATTATTTTATTATTATTTTATTGTCTACAGCATGATAGAAATTTACCGTTTACATGCTCAATTTGATAAAAAGGACTAAATCGCGTAAAGTGCAAAAGATGAGTTCTAATAGCTAAAGGTATTAAATAGCTATAGGACTTTAAAGTGGAGGTCCTTATATGGTAATTAGACCATTATTTTGCTAGTGGATGATAATGGCTTGGCATTTTGCTTAATTATTAAAGCTTTTAAAGGTTAATTTTGGAAATAAGTAATTAAAGTTAATAATAAATAAAACCAAATTAAAACATCATTTTGTATCTTCTTTCCCAACCGAATATCAAACAAAATAAATCCATTTTCGGGAGCTAGGTTTCGGCAAGCTCATTTTGTTCAATTAGGTATGAATTTTTAACCTGTTTTTAATGATTTTTATGTTTCTAGGATCGTTGTAGCTTAATCTAGCTAGCCCTGGGACTAATTTGTGAAACTGTTAAACTATTAGGGTTTTACCATTGATGAATATATATGAGTTTTGAAGTTTGATGATAGAAAATAAATGGTTGTTGTTAGATAAACAACTTTGGTAAAGGGAATTTTGGTGAAATTATCAATTAGGGGCTAAATTGAAAATTGTGATAAATTTATGGTAAAACTTATGAATTTGTGAAATATGTGGACTGCTACTAATATGTATAAAATCGGCTAGGCTTGGCTAAGGTTTAAATTACATGAATTTCATTTTTGAGCCTAGGGACTAAATTGCAAAGAATTAAAAGTATAGGGGAAAATGGTAACTTTGCCAAAATATGTGTTGGACTAAATTGAATGTGAAATATATTGAATTGGGTTAAATGTATCCATATAGATCTAGTCAGATCTCATACGGAGTTAGATTGAGGCAAAGAGAAAATCTCGAATTAATAGCCTTTGTATCTACGTTTACTCTTTGAGGTAATTTTTGTAATTAAATTGAGTATTTATATGTTTTAATTGAATTATATGTGTGTGATTTTTATAATAGCCATGTATAAATACCGATCGCATATCCGACGACGTATGTCGATTACCGAGTCCCGTTTGAACCTTAGGAATTCGTAGGATACAAATGACATGTCATTAGGGTTACCGATTTGGTTGTGGTCCTGCATGTGTTGCGAACACACCACAGCTTGTATGAGCTTACCGATTTGTAGCTCGTGAGAGCTTACCGATTCTCAGCTCGTATTAGCTTACTGATTTACAACTCATAAGAGCATACTGATTCATAGCTCGTATGAGCATACATGTACAGGAATTAATGGATTACAGTTTAGCACACTATGTGTGAGCTATCTCGAGTATCCAACGATATTCTAAATTGTTCAATGGGCAATGTTCTGATACGATATGACATGAGCTCGATACAAACTATTACAGGTATAGATATGAATTACATGGAAAATGATATTATATGGTATATGGGTATATGAAATGGATGATACATGTGTATGCAATTTGTTTAATTGTTGAGCTCATCCATGACTTGGTTTATATATGTGTTTACATGACTAACATGGTTGAGATATATGTGCTTAAACATTTGGCCAATATATGTTGGGATATGCTTTGATTACTTACCTTATATGTGAATAAATGGTAAGTTAACTTCTATGTTATACGAACTTACCAAGCTTAAATGCTTACTTTGTGTATTTTCCATGTTTTATAGTGAATCGGAAGCTCGTTCGGGTTGGAAGTTTGTCGAAGCTATATCACACTATCCATCGGCTCACTCGGTACTTTCGGTTGGTTTAAGTTTGGTTATAATGGCATGTATAGGTTATTTTGGTTAATGTTGGCCTTTATGTTTTGTTGTGATTATAGCCATTTGAGTTGGCTTGTGTTTTGGTATATTTTGGTATGTATATATGTTACCTTAATTTGGTTGATGTGTGGCTTGATTGGTGGTTGAATGATGAAAGGTAAAATGATAGTTATATCTGCATTTTGTATAAGTGTTTTGTGAGTTGATGAATTGGATGTGAATTGGTACCTTTTTGTGTAAGACATATATGTATAATTATGTTAGAAATTGAAGGGCATGTTTAACATCAATTGGTATGTTTTGGTAAAGTGATCTATATGATATGTAATGATGCAATTATGCATATAATTTAGTTGAGCATTTGGTTATATTGAATACATGGTTAAACATGTTTATAATTGTCATTTGAGGTGCCTAAGGGCATATTGGTTGTATGTGAATATACCATATGTTTAAGTCTTGATTATATTTGTTTTGGATGCCTTAATATGGCTTGTTTATATGCACAATGTTGGATATAGGTTGATGCCAAATTAGGTGAGAAAAATGGTTTGTAAATTAGCTTATTTCTGTCCACACGAGCAGAAACACTGGTGTGTGTCTCAGCCGTGTGTGACACACGGTTGTGTGTCCCTATAGCTTTCAAAAGGGTTGTAAGTCAGGCTGTTACACGGCCTGGCACACAGGCGTGTGGGGTTACTTCGAAGGGTATACGGCCTAGCACACGAGCGTGTGGCTTGGTCGTGTGACCAAGTCAGAGAGTTACACGGGAGCGGAGGGCTGGGACACGGTCGTGTGTCCCTATTTCGAATGCCCACACTGCCTAAGACACTAGCGTGTCTCTTGTCCATGTGAGTCACACAGCCTAGCCACACGGTTGCGTGACCATTACAGCTTTGAAATTTTTCAATGTTTTTCGAAAAATTCTTTGAGTTTTCGATTTTGTCCCGACTTGTTTCTAATACATATTTTAGGCATCGAGGGCTCGTACATGGGACAATATGAATGATTTTGATTGGTTTTTAATATGAATATTGATATGTTATGAAATGTTTGAAATTCTATTTGTTTATACTATAAACTCTGATAATACTCTATAACCCTATTCTGGAGACGGATACGGGTTAGGGGTGTTACACTAGAGTTCCTATAGAGCAAAAAACAAAAAAAATAAACTAAAGAATGTGGGGTGACTGTGCCCACAATTTAGAAGAGATGTTAGTCTGAAGTCAATCTTCCCAATTGTCTTGATAGTGTACCGAACATGGCTATAAATAGCCTCCCATTGTGCAGTGGTGAAAGGCCAGTCCTTGAGTAAATGAAGGATAGTCTCTTGAGCTAAAGAGGAAAAAGAACATCAATCATTAATAGCACAACCTCTACGGACTAAGAAGTGTTTAGTACGTAGAGCTTTGTAACCACACTTCCAGATAAAGAATTTTATTTTAAGACGTAGTTTGGCTTTCCAGATTGAAACCCATAAGCTATTACTTATGTAACAACTCATTTTTTCGTGGTGTCGGAAACAGTGGTTTTGAGACCACAAATCTGATGAGTAAATTCGTATAATTAATATTTACATTATACGAGTCAATAATAATTTTATATTGAATTTTGATTTGATGAATTTTAATTAATTGAATTAATGGTTAGTATAAGTGGTTTAGTCCAAAAGTCAAGTGGTTGTTGAAAATGAGGTATTGGGGCATTGTTTTCGTAATTTAAGGCTATAAATATTTTATTAAATATTTACAGAGTCTTATTATAGGTGAATTGAAGTTTGGTCCAGTAATTGTTACAATTAATTGCTTAATTAAGGTAAAATGATTAAATTGTAAAAGAGGTAAAAATTAATTGCTATAGATTTAAAATACTAAAGAGACCAAAATGGTAATTGAACCATGGTCAAAAAGTCCAAGCGATGGTGACATGATTAAATCCACTAACTTTTGGGCCATTTGCTAATTTAGTCCTAATTAGTTTAGGGTTAAATTAAAATTAAGCTTATTTAGTTAAAAATTTAAAATAATTGAAAGATCAATTGTGCAATTAAACCCTCCTTAGATGGTAATTATACCATATACTTATGTTAAGGACATTTATGTACATGATTTAATAATTTTACAAGCTATATTAAAAGGGTAATTTAGTAAAAAAGTTAAAAGGTAAGTTAAATTAAAGAAATTAAAATATTAAATCAACATTTTATTTTCTTCTTCATGGGGAGAAAGGCTGAACACCATTGTTAAGGCTTGGGAAGCTTCGGCCAAGCTTGTCTTTCAATTTGGTAAGCTGATTTTAATCGGTTTCTTGTAATTTTTATGTTTTTAAGATCGTTGCAACTAGGTTCAGCTAACCTGTATCTCCATTTTCAAAATGGTTAAAGATTATGGATTATGCCATTGATGAGTTTTGGATATTCTTGAAGTTTTATGGTGGATTATTAAGCTTGGTTGATAAATAGGACTATTTTGTAAAGTAAATTTGGGTAATTTTAATGTTTAAGGACTAATACGTTAAAGTAATAAAATTTTGAGGACTTGATGTGAAATAACAGTAAATATGGGCTGTAATAGGGTCCCAAATAATTCGGCTAAGCTTGAATTTGGTTGAAAATGAGAAAATTGCATGATTTGGATTTAGGGACTAAATTTCATAAAAGTGAAATGTTATGGGTAATTTTGTAAAAATGACAAAAAGTACTTAATTGCATAAAATGATTTAATTTTTCTATTGATTTAGTTGTTTGAATGAGATTATTATATATAGATCAAGAAATGGATCAATCGATAGACAAGTGGAAAAAAGGAAAAATTACTGATTAGTCCTTGGAGTCGGGTTTACTGTAGAATCAATTTAGGTAAGTTCGTACAATAAAATTATTGATTTAGTTGTTGTTTTGTGAATTATTAAATATTTAAGTATGTTGTATTTAAATTTTCTTGTATAGTAAATATTAAATTATGGAATTGAATCAAATTGAAATGAAATTATAATTGAGGGTCATGATTGAAATTGAAGAAATGATATAATTGAATTCATGTGACAAAAAAATGCTTAAATAATTATATGATATGTTAGTTAATATTTATGTTATGAATGAATTAAATTGATTGATATATGACAATTAGTAAATTGAACTAAATTGCATTATTAGCTAAATCGATGTTATGTCTGATAAATAAGAACTATATGGATGTGTGCTCATAATGGTATAATGTGAGGAAAGTTAATTGAAATGGACATGGTTTATGACCCGTATGAACCTCGTGAATAATTAGGATACAAATGACATGTCATTAGGGGTTATTACAGTTTCGGGTGCTGGTTGTGGATGTCCTACCGATGGTTGAGGTCCTACATTTGTTGCGGATTCTCCACAGCTTGTGTGAGCAGGCCTATTTTATAGCTGGTGTGAGCATTTACAAATATGGCTCGTGAGAGCAGTTACAATTACAGTTACAGGCAAACTTTGTGTGAGCATGGTTCCTGCATATCCGACGTTATTTTATCTGGTTCATCGAGTGTTAAATGTATAAAATGAAACAGAATATACAAAACAGTTATATGGTATTAAACAATGAAGGAATAAATTTATATGAATTATTGAAACAAAATGTGTTGTATAGAAAAATTTGGTGTTATATATGTAAATGAAATGGTAAAATGAAACGTTAGATGAAACAATTATATATATAATTATACGACATGGTTATAAGGAATGATTACATGAAATGGTTATGTGAAAATATATGTATGGATCGGGACATTGGATATAGATATTTTAAATGGAATGTGAGTGTTAAATGCATATATGATAGTTGGTTTATATACCAAATGTGTGTTTCATGTATAAGTTTGATATCATGATAAAGTTATATGTTTTACATATGAACTCACTAACCTTGTGAGACTTCTAACATGTATAGGTAATTAACGAACTCATGATCATGATATTAAATTATCTTGTAAAATGTTAAAAATTCCATCCTTTACGGTAAGCTAAAGTTTAAGTTTATTACAAACTTACTAAGCTTTACATAAGCTTACTCGTGTCTTTACCCTTTCCTTGTAGATACGTTCTGTGGAAGTCGAGAAATCGGATCAACTTGAGGAGACCATACTATCCAGAATCTTTTTGGTAGATTTTGATTTCAAACTCGACTTATATGGCATGTAATAGGAAAATGTGGTTATGTTATGTAGTAGGACCATTTGCTCATGGTTGAAATGGTTCGTATGTATGGTTGTAATATGCATGTGGGTGCTTATAACGTTGTGAAATGAGCAGCTAATGTGGTATGTATTTGTGTATTAAATGGTAAGAATGTTAACTTATATGTAAGCTAGATGTGGTCAAATGTGATAGTATGGAAGTCTAGTTAAGTCATTGAATTACTAGTTGCTTAAGAAGTGGGTGACTTACATGATATTGAATAGTGTTTACGGTTGATTGATTTAACATGATATGTTGGTTTTGAATGTGTTTGAGACTTGAAATCATGTGTCACGAGATGGTATAGGTACCTATGCAATTAGATGGAAGTTAAGCTTGTTTTGGGACATTTTTGGACACACACGGCCTAGTTCATGGGCTGTCACATGACCATATATCACACATGGACAGCCGACACAAGCTTGTGCCCTGAGCGTGTTTGGTGCAGGGTTCACAAGGGTTGGCACATGGCCTGCGACATAGCCGTGTGACCTGCTACCTACAAGGGTGTCTTTATACGTTATAACCTTACGTGGAGCAGAGGGAAATTCACTAGAGTTAGCCTTAACCTTCTTCGTGCTTCGAAGAAGTTCTTTCTTCTCTTCAACAGATAAGGTAGCTAGAGATTCCGACGAGCTAGGGTTAGAGATATTCATTTGTTTGTTTATGCATATAGCTTTCATATACCTATATGAGTTTGACTACATCATTGGTGTTGAAATAACCTAAATACTTTTTCACAAGATATGAAAAGTAGTAAATCTAAGGGTAAACTATACAAATGGTCCAATTATGCCTGTGTTCCTGTTCTGATCACCCAACTTTAATATTTTTCAATTTAGGGATGAACATTTGAAATTGTTCCTGTTTTGGTCACCCATTGTTAAATTGATAACGAAAAGCCTTTTTCTATCTAGTATAATAACACATTTAGTCCTCTGTACTTATATGTTCTATCAATTTAGTTCTAATTCTAAATAATTCAATAAATTCAATCCTTCACATTTACAAATTCTATCAATTTAACCCTCAAATTTCCTAACTAAAACTTTCAACTTTTCAAATAGAGGCATTCCATATCTATTGATTTATTGAAAATTCTCTCAACGTACATAGTCTACTTCAATCAAATGCTATAGTTGAAGATTAAATCGCTTCTGCATATAATGTTGAAAATTTTGTTGTTTACTTTTAAACTTCCATACATTTCACGAATGTTTGTTTATTTAAATCTTACAATTTGTATCAATCATATTTTTTTATATGGGTGTTAAGATGCAACTCTTCAAGAATTGATTCTAAATATGTGTAAAATTAAAAAAGAAAAAAAATAAATATACACGTATTAAACATATAATAAATTGATATATTTGAATGAAACATAATTACTCGCACATGGCATGGGGCAGAATCCCCCAGGAGCTATGATAAAAACTTTAGAACTTTCTAATTCCATGAAACATGTCACTGACAGTAGAGGGTTTGATGACACTCTAGAATATAACTCAACAGTAAGAGACTGGAATAAGGAGCAGATTCACTCTCCCATCAAAACAACAATTAAGACCACTTATACCACTATTTTGAGGGCACGTAGCCCCTTGGGACCCTATGAAATTATGCTCCAATTGTTCCTCACTTCTTGAAAATGCCATGGGAGTTTTGCTTTTCAACTTCTACAAATATTTCTTTTGTATAGCAATCATTTTACACCCTGTTCTGTTTATCAGAATTAAGAGCAAAAATACAAGGAGCCAATGAACTTTAAGCCAAAAGCTCTTTTAGGTAGCAAAAGTATATTTTGACTCTACTATATATCTCGATTGTAATACAACTTCACTATCACAAATGAGAGCCCCAACTCAGAATTGGTATGCATGGTCCTCTTTCTCTACTAAAACACTCTTTATTCTTTGGTCCTCTTTGTCAGAGTCCTTATCCAGCCCTTCCCCATCAAGTTGATTCCATTTACCTTACTTCCCATGTGGCACACATTGGCCTTGCTGGACCTCTTCCACTTGATGAGCTGGGACAGGCGACCAATCCGCTTTCGCCACTTAAGCAAGGCACGTGGTTTCGCATGCTCTATCACAGTCTTATTGGTCACCTTTGGTTCCTTGGTGATCCCCTTTGTCAAGGTGGGGTTCCAGGACTTGCTGCAATGCTCAATTGAGCCCTTGGAAACTTTGCCATTTTCCCATGAGCCAACACCATTCTCTTCAAACTTGATCGAGATAAAGGAGTCTGTAAAAGTAAAAATTTGAGACACAAAGATATAGAGTCGGACACAAATCTATGCATGTGAGAACCAAGTCGGAGTAATATAGTTACATAGGTATATGGTAAGGTAAAGTAATAAGTATTCTAGTGCATCCCCAAATTTGTGTAACTAGTTAGCCACATGAATTAGTAAGTGAAAACTAAAGCAATGTATAAGGGCAGTCATCTTTACCGAAAGTTCAAATGCTGATGACATGACTGGCAAGAATTGACGTGAATGGGGTCCCTCAGTGGATTCAAATTCAGATGAATTTGTAAGATCTTTGATGTCTTTATTATTTTTGTTATTACTAGGTAGCTGAATGATTTGCATAATTCCAACAAAGAAATGGTAAAATGTTGATTTGATTTGATTACATCTGGAATCATACAGGAAAGTTCACAAAGTTTTCTGCTTGCATTACCTACCAAGCTTTCTGTAGATTTTGCAGATACAGATAAGAAACAAAAGCCAATTTGCATAGAATTGTGTGAAGAACTGAAATCCCTAGAAAATCATAGTATTTTCAAAGATATTATTCTTGAATTAATATAATGCTTTTTTATTTAATAATATTCGCATGGAAAAGAAACTCGCACATTATCATATATGCATGCATGTGATGCATCTCTTTTTTTCCCCTCATGTCATTTTCTGATTTATTCTTTCCCTTATGTTGATAGAAATTCAAGTAAAAAAAAAAAAAACCAATACTTCTGCATGAACAACAAAAGGGGGAAGAAATTAGAAAAGTAAAAATAATAAAAATACCTTCTTGACTGGTTGAAACGTCAAGAACATCATCATCAGAATTTCCAGGTTTCCAATGCTTGAACTCAAGACGATTGAGCAATGAGCCTAAAGCAAAGATCTTAGGGAGCTTGTTGATGGGTGGTTTCTTTAGTGAAAAACCTTGAATAAATCCATGGCTGCCTCTGGTAGAAGATGAGGATGAAGAAGAAGAGTGTCGGGGTTGCTTTGAAGCTAGGAGAAGAAGCCTATCATTTAAGCACAAAGGGCAAACCCCAATAACTTGTTGTTTAGGATGGAAATAGCAGCTGTAACTGTCATCCTTACACCCATTCATGATAAAATGGCGTCGTCAGTGGTAAGTAATTTGAAGAAGAGAGAGCAAAGAGAGGAAGTAAACTGTTTTAAGATAGTGGTATCTATCTATTAGCTTATATTGCGGAGAGAGTGTGTCGATGAATCGGGTCGGGTGAACTCTGTTTTATTATATATATATATAAGATAATGTAATTTTTGGCACTCAACTTTTAATTCCATTCATTTTGGTACTTTGATTTTATTTTGTTTCGGTGTGTTGCTATTTTTACATGGAAATTAGTAAATGCATAACGATAACCGTGTTTACTTTTTGGGGCAACCTTGGTCAAGTAAAAATATCAATTTGGTCCAAATAAAGTAGCAATATTAATTAAGTGACCAAGTTCTCCAACCTTAATCATATTAATAAGTGGCCAAAGCTAGAGTTGCACATCCAAATCATGATCTCTTGCTAATGGACAATGCCAAATACTATGATCCTCTACTGGCAAAGAAACATATAAGGGAAAGAAGGTGCTCAGGATTCAAAATTTATTGAGGATTGAACATCCAAGCATGTATACTTATAGGATTCGATATTAGCGAGGCTATTCCTGATGAAAGCAAGGACGTGGCTGCAATTCACATCATTAAGTTTTCTTTCAAACTCTATATAACTATACAGATATAATTTCAACATACATGGGATAATTGTAGATGTGTGGCCTCCATTTTATGACACGTTTACTCTTTTCTTTTGAGGATGTTGTGTGGGTGAAGGGTAGAGAAAAGAGAGAAGAAATGAAAGAGAATTTTAATTTTAGAAATTTAGTCTCCTTTTAATTTTAAAAATCAAGAGATAAATCTTAAAGTTATATATGAACTTTAATTTAATGTGCAATTGTATGTATAAACTTTAATTGGATGCAATTATATACGTGAAACTCTAATTGTGATTTTAAGGTATATTTGAAACTTTAATTTTGATTTAATCATACACATTTAAAGAAATAAATATATTAATTTATTTTTATATTAAATAAGTATAATTATTTATGCATGCGGTATATAAACATTAAATGAGGTTATATCCATAATTGTGCTAATAATTTATAAGAAATGGGTCAAATCAAATTTTATGTGCAAAATTGCACAAAATCAAAATTGAAGTATACAATTACACATTAAACCATAGGTCATGTATAATTTTGATATTTATCCCTTAATTCTATCACATCCATTTATCTCATTTTAAATTTAGTTACCAAAAATGTTAGGTTAGTAATATAAAAATATTGCAGAATTAATGATTTTAAGACTGCATAGCGGGTATTGAATAAAAGTGAAAAAGTTGGATTTACCTAAACCATATACAACATGATCAACTCACTTAGGCATTGGATTCTCAAAAATGAAAATGTTATGCTTATTTCAAATGCTAGATTTGAACACACCACCAAATAAAATGAAGCTAAGACCCAAACTTTCTACTTTGCTTAGGACTGATTTACACACCATCAACTCTCACAACCCACATTAAACTTCACCATCCCTCTGTCTGTCTAGATTTAAATCTCCAAGGTTTAGAAAAACAAAACCCAAAATTAAAATAATAATAAAAAATACCCTTTGCCAGAATTACGATTAATCCATGCATGATTTCTTTCTATCCGGAAATTTGATTCATCAAAAGTAATGGGTAATTAACAATAGAGGTATTCATGAGTCAAGTTAGATTGACTCAAGGCTCGTTTTTAAAAATTTTTAAAGTTGAGGCCCAAGCTTAGCCGCCCAAAAATTCCATATTTTATATAAAATAATAAAATATATATTTATATTAATATTAATATCTTTTTATAATTAAATTTAAATAAAAATAATTTTATTTAAATACAAGTCAAGTCAACCTGTAACAAAATTTTTTTATCCAAACTCAGCTTAGTCAAGTAGAACTGACTAGGCTAAATAAAATGAACAACTTTAGTTAACTAAAGAAACAAAGAAGATTAAAAATTTCAATTCATCAAGGTAACGGTAAAACAAAGAAGATAAATTGAGAAAATTTTATTGTAAAAATAAAAATTATGATTTTAATGGGAGTAGAAAAAAATTTTGAAATGAAAGGGAAAGTGTGATGGAAATAATTGGGAAAAATAAAGAGAAAGTTTTAATTTAATGATCTAAAAAAATTGTAAAATTAATAAGTTATGAGTTTTTTTCCCATAATTAAAATATGATACAAAGGTGGTGTCATAAAATAACATAAATATTATATAAATTTGTGACTGAAATTTTATTTTTTATTGTATCGCATATGGTCAAGTTTTGAAATTATATATCATATATTACAAATAATAATAATAATAATAATAATAATAATAATAATAATAATAAAACAGGAAATTTTGATTTCTTGAAGAGTTCGCATGTAATCTCAGTGTTTTTATTATGATTATAAAACGTAGATCTCATTTTTAAATTAAAAAAATTTAAATATAAGATTATTTAAATATTAATGTGTTGGCTATTGAAAAATTTGGAAATATAATATAACACTCATATTAATTACTATATAATATGTAATGAAAAGATCTCCATACATGGGTGTAAAATTAATTTTATATCTTTTCGTATCTCTTTATATAATTAATATTTTAACGATCTAATCGTCATATTTTATAGTTCATTCACATAGATTATACATGCCTATTTATTTTATGTAAAAGAATTTCAATCGTTGAAAAATATTAATATATATAATACTTTAGATCAATAAAATAAAGATATCGAAACCGTTTAAAAATTTACATATATAACACATATAATTATATCAACAAATTCAATGATTAAATTGTTAAAATATTGATTGTAAGTGAAACCCTCCTCGTGTATATTTATATATATATATATATATAATATACACATTAGTAGGGTTTGAAGAAAAAAGAAAAGGAACTTCACTCAATGTTATTTAAATCCAACTAAGAATCAACTGAGGTTCAGTCGTTTGAGCCGCCGACCATTTTTAACAGTTAATAAATTACTAACCACGAACTGGATAAGCCAGTAAAAGAAGAACACGCAAACCAAGTAACCCCAAAATCAATATAAAAAAACCTAATCTAAGCAGGTGTGAAATTGATTTACTGAGCATTCACAGAATCAGAAGCCTTCTCCATATTTTTAAAATGATTTAGAACAAATAAGAAGAATGAGAAGAAGATGAACCGAGAAAACAAAGCATTTATATATATATATATATATATATGAAAGTAAAATAGGAAAAAGAAGATGATGATGGATGAATACAAAGAAAGGATAAGAATAGATTAAAAAAAACAATCTGGAGAATGGAGAAAAAGAGAGTTGAAAGGTTGAGACATAAGAATAAAGAAGAAGACTGTTTTTAAGAAATAAAGTTTGAAATTTAAATGAACAAAGAGAAAAAAGAAGGCGGCATTTTTAAGATAAAAAAGAATGGCATTTACAGAATCACTTTCCTAGAGCTACTCTTTCTTAGTTGTCAAAATTATTATATAAACTTTGAATTGCCGATAATTAATATAAAAAATAGTAAAATACATATTTTTGCCAGATTTAATCACCAAAATTATCGTACAATGCATAATGCTGCTATTTGTTGAGATATGAAAAATGAGTTTTGGCGGATGAAGAATTAAAAGAATTACTGCTGGCAGTTATATCATATATGTAGCATAGCTTCCCTACCTATTATATCTTCATCGTAGCTTCCTAGTTATTGCAAAAGGAGTTGGCCTAATTTCATGGAGAAGAATCTAAGCACTCTTCTTTGAACGTAGAGGTGAAGCATGCAACAAAAGTTTGACAGATGTTAGTGTAGTAGAAAACAAATTTATACATGTGCTGAATGAGTGTAAAGAAAGCGACTGACAAAGCAAAATATAGGTCGTTTCTATCTTAAGGTAGCAATTCAACGTGCAAAGGAGGAAATTGAAATATTGGGAATGCAAAGAAGTGAGTTTGTAGGTACTCAATCTTGATATGATACCTTTTATTCAGTTATGATTTGCAGAGAATGAATGGTGAGAAGAATACCTTTGTCCAAGATGTCTTTCGGTATAATTATAATTATAATTATAAGAAGTTTGGAGTGTTTTCTAACACTTATGAACATTTTTTAATATATAACACAATTTTTACAATCATTACTTATTCTTATATTTATTTACGAATTTTTTAAGAATATTATATTAACTAATAACAAAGTAAAAAAATAAGACATATTAGGCATTCATCATATTTAATAAGTTTAAAAGTTTTATAAAATAATTGAAAATTCATACATGAGAGAGGTCTTTAATATTTCTTGACAGCTTTGAAGATGGTGAAGATATCAAAACATTCTATGCTGCAAACAGAAAAAAGGAATAGATAAATGTATATGTTCTCATTAATTATTCCTATTTCCTACCACTTATTCTCACTCTCATTCTACTTTCATATATAGTTTAACATGCTTCAATTCTTAATTATCTTTTCATAAAATATACTCCATTCATTTATCTAAAGATATATTTTAAATGTTTAAATATCATTAAAATTAAAAACATTAACAAAAGTTTTCTTTAAAAAAACATACCTTACAAATAGTGGTAGTGGTACAATTTAGTTTTCACCAATTAGTGGAATGACAAGGAGGATCAGATCTTTCACCTTCACATTCACTTTGAGAGCGTTCTTGACTTGATTCTCTGGCCTTTGTCCAAAAATATATCCAAAAAAAGTAACATTTTCACATTGGTTTTCATATAATTGATATGAAGGATATATTTGAGGAGGAGGATACAGGAGAGGTGGAGGTGGTTGATATATTGGTGGTGGAGGATGCATTTGAGGCTGATATAACACACCATAATTAGAAAATGGTGGATAATAACCATATGGTTGTGGATAACCATGTAAAGGTTGAAAATATGAAGGTTGTTTCGATGGATAAAAACCTTGAGTGCTAATAGATGAATCACTATACCCAAGGTTACTAGAACTCCAAATATGACCATATTTTATCTCATGCTAACCATTACATCTTCTTTCATGAAAAGTCAATTACTATTAAATAGTAATTAAGTCATTCATCACAAAGATGAACAACCCGTGGCCATATTTACTTTTCATCAACCATGCAATGTCAATGAGAGGATATCATTTACCCATGTTTTGAGATATGAATTTCACTGTTGTGAATGACACTACATACTGCAAAAGTCATACACCCAACGCACCAGCTTTTGGTTCCTTATCTAATCGAACTCAGGCTTTTACTTGGGATTTAGGATCTATTATGTATTATTATAAGTGAATAAATCCATAAACGGATTCAGGATATACTATTATTATTCTACTTGGGTCTTGTCCGATATACTATCAGTCCAGTCAGTCACATCTATGTCTCTATTTTCTAAGAATCATCCACTCTGATGCCCAAGACAAAACATCTTCCAATTGGATTTGACAGACGACATATTAGTCTTTCAATTGGTTTGCTCATTTCCGATTAGACTAAAGATATGTTTAGGTTCGTCTACTAATAAAAAACTGTCTTTTCGTATTACGATCGTACCACGTAATACCACTTAGTATTAGTTAAACATTAGACAATCAGTGAGCAACATTTGCTTTCATTTGTCTTTACATGCAAAAATCATGTGAGGACAATATACAAATTATTAATGTAATTCATGAATAATTTTATTAACCAATCTATTCGAAAAATTACAAATGTACTTAAATGAAAATACTATATTTAAGACACCAGATCCAACACAAAGTTCCAAGGTTCAAAGAATTCTCCTACACATGTTTTTCGTAATAGTAAATTATGGAGCAACCTTTATTGATAAATAGTGGGATATTTTAATATCAATGTTTTTGTTGGCCTCATCCTTCCATCTAGTAGTTGCATTCTTGCATTCCTCTCTAACTCAAAGAGGGAAATCATTATGAAATTGAATGTTTTTTTGCATGTTGTCGAAAGATTGCTTCTATGACTCAAAGATTTGATTCTTTTCCAAAAATAGTAAACGATAAATAGTAAAAAAAAATATTAAAATGGTAATTTTAAGCAATGAAGTTGTTGGATTTTATCTTTCTTTTAAGTTTTCTCCTTATTTCAAATAAAATTTTTTCATAAGAATTAGAATCAACTTTCATTGTACTTTTTTTCGAATATGCAGTTGGAGAAACTTCTCTAAAATATAATAAATATGTGTAAGTAATAAAATTAGTTTAAATGCTACAAAACGAAAATAGATTTCTAATTTACATGTTATTTATATTGTCTTCCTCCAAACCAAGCCGATTTTGAGTTTCAAGATGAAGAGCCTCCTTCCATGGTGATATGTTGAGGGTGAATGATTGGATGTTTGAAGAGAGTATGAGGGTTAATGTGTTAATATGGGTTTGGTATAGGCAAATAGAATTTATAATTATTTTTTTTGGTATGCAAAATAATATGAAATTAAATATAAAGTTTTTAACATTGGAAATATTAAATGGTCATTGTTATAAAGTTGGTATGTAATGTTAAAGTCAAAATTCAAAATTATTGAGATTTTAAACCTAAAATCTTGAATATTATATTGGTAAGGAAAACAATGCAAAGTTGACTATTTAATGGTTTAAACCTTGTGATTTTAAACCTAAAATATCGGGTACTATATTGCTAAGGAAAATAATGTTTTTTTAAGGTAAATTCATTAATTCATTCAATGAATGGAACAATATAATTTAGGGGAAAAAATAACAAACACTGGTGTAAATAGGGAATGACAAACTCTATCAACACAGCAAAGGCTTTAGCCTCAACATCAATAGAACATTCTGACATGTTGACAATTGACTTTGTCACAACTCAAGCACAACATATCTAGAGTGATTGCAAGCACTTAACACTATAAGAAAATCAGCCCCGGATGGTCCAAAGCGACGAGCAAAAATCAACAAAAGAATCGAGAATTCACCAAACTATAGAGGACAACAACAAAACCATCTCTAAAATCACTTGTAAAACTAAGATTATATGCATAAGCAAGACTAAAAATTGTGCTAAAGGAGCAGACAAAAACTTCTAAAACTAAAGACTTATTAAAATAATGGAAAAACAAACAAAAAAATATAAAACTTAAGACAACACGAGTCCAAATCGACTCGTGAAATCATTTATTATTCTGAAATATTCTCAAAACATAAACAAATTAAGAAATTGACGAAGAGCCACCCACTTTTAAAAAAACTACTAGTGACTGGTTGAGTTTTAATAAACAACAGGTATCGTCATTTATCCATCGTAACTTGTGAAGACAACAAAGATACCCACAAATATATCTGTAAATTGAAAAGAGAAAAGACATGTGAAGTGAATGAAAAGAAGAAAGAAAGAAAGAGTTGGTGGGAGGGGAAAAAAAAGCGGGCGATAGCCAGCCCAGAAGTTGACACCGCCAGAAACAAATGGCTTAGAGAAAAAAAGGGTTTTTAAATAATGCATTCTTTTAAATATACCAAATCACCTAAAATTCCTCAACTTTACTATGCCAAATAACAAAAAGTAGGTAAAATTTTTAATAGTTTAACCCAAATGAATTACTTAAAATTCAAGCATTCAAATAACTATGCCAAATTACAACTTTTTGTAAATTTGCAAGTATACTTTGCTATAGAATATATATATGATTCGGGTCAAGTTTTTTATAGAATTATAGAGGCAGATTATTTTTTTATAGGTCGAGATTAGACCGGGGTTGAAGCGGCTAAAAATCCAACCCGCCCTAGTCCGTTGCCATCACTAGATTTTAGTCAAATATTCAAGAGTTTTGCCCATTACCTGATTGTTCAAACTCAGAAATTTTCCTATTTCCTGTGTTCTGTACAACATGGAAATGTTGTTGTGAGATTGAGCTATCTTCTCCAACACACACAGCTACATTAGAAGTTAACAAATTCATTTCCAAAGAAATTTAACAAAATTTCATAAAAACAAGCTATGCGCAGAAAGTCTCCCAAGTCGATTTCACATTTTCACTTTAGAATTTAACAAAACGAGCAATACTCAAAAGTGAAGAAGATACGAAGTTTAAATAGGAAAACAATGAAATTTCAGGGCTTTGGGATTTGTTGAAGATTCAAAGAAGCAAACACCTTAAAATGGAGGAAATAAACATTAAACCTCAAGTAAAAACAAAATTTCTTTCTCCCACAATTCCCTAACCAAAGGGAAGAAACATGGAATAAAAGAAAAAGGTACAAGACCTCAAATCCATTCACAACATCAAGAAATCGTTTATTATTGAAGATAAATATGAAATCTTAAATCATAAAAATTAATTTAAGTTGGAGGTTCCAAATAGACTCGATAGTCATGCCATCCAAGATCAATCTAAAAAGTGGAAAGATTTGGGTAAAAGTGTAGGTCCAAAAAATGGACTTAAACAATAAATATAGCCCCTTTTCTAAATGGACTAAGCCTTGGATAAAAAAATTTTTGCTTGGTTTGGCCCGAATCAATTGTTTTGTTACTATTTTACTGTCATTTTATTATTATATTACTGTTACTATTTCGTTACTATTTTACTATCATTTCACTATTATATTACTGCTATTTTTTATTTTTTTATTGTTAATTTTGTTACTATTTTAAATATATTTGCTTGTTAAGTTGCAATTATCTTAATATTATTTAAATATAAAGTTTTTTAATGTATTTTCATTTTGTTGGGAAATACTTATTTTAATGTTTTTAGTGTATTTGATGTACTATATTTTTTAAATTTATTTTTATGAAAAAAATAACCTAAAAAAATTAATACGGGTGGGCTGGGTCGAGCTCATGATTTACATTTTTAATCTAGGTCGAGCTTGAGTAGAATTCTAAATTTATTTTTGGGTTGAGACTGAGTCTAAAATTTTGCATTGGTCCGACCCGACTCATGATCAGGTCTAGTTATAAATGTGAGAAAATAATAAAAATAGAAAAAAAAAAAAAGAATGGCCTCTGGTTTAAAATTAAAAAATGTAATAAATTGTGAGGGTAAAATTGGAACATTGGCTAATTGTTTATTGCGGTCATGGCCTGAATAAGCCAGTATTCAGCACGGGCGTGATAGTGCAGTACTATAAACCAAAGGAAGGTTGAGTGGCGGGCCCGTTGTAATGCATAGGGAATTTCATCTCACCAAATATGATGTTATTGTTATTAAAAAATTTAATTTTTTTAGAAATTACATAAAAATAAGCTTCATTTGTTTATTAATTTCACTAAGTTTACAAAGTAATTATTAGTTGATGAGGACACAATAGGATGTATCAAAATTGGAATTTCACCCGTAAAACACGCCTTCATTACATTGTTCCATCCATTTCTGCAAAATCAACCAAGGAGCCAATGCGTTGACTTTATAAATCGCCTAACTTGAGCTAATAAATTGCCTAACTTTGAAATTTTTAGACACTACATTTCTAAAGTTTAATTTATATAAATATGGTGAAAAGAAATCATTTGAGAAATTAGGTTGAATTTTTAAAAATTTATTGATTTATATTGTTTTTGGAGAGAGAAATGTACGTTTTCACTGCCACATTTGTAGGGCATGTTTTCACTTAGTTAAAAATTATTTTTTTTCTTTTTTCTTTTTTTCTTACGGCTGGAAATTAGAAGTTTGTAGATTTATTTTTATCTGTGTTTGAGATAGACATGGTTATAGTTCTAAGGAATGTTTGAATTTACGGTGGTACCGTAAAACTGGGTGACCTACAAATCTCATCTGCCATGTGAGTATGGACTCATCACCGGGAAGTCGGATCGCGTTGCAACTCAAGGTTCCAGTTGACAATGATTATACAGCCTGGGGTTCAAGCGTAACTAGGGCTTCAAGTTTACAAAGGTTACGCTGTCAAAAGATAGAGCATAAAGAGGGGCCTAGTTGGCAATGGTTATATGGGCATGACAACGAGTTTTTCCTCGTCAGAGGAGGATGCTTTATAAAACCCAAACAGAAGTACAAGGAAGAAAAACACAGTGGTGTTTTAGTATAATCAAGTATTTCATTTTATCCATGTCCACCAAAGGCGATGACCCCATTATTATAACCTTTGACATAATTACGGTGTAACAGGTTTTACTAACAGGGTCACTATCTTTGGTGGACATAGACAACACGAATTACATGATTATACTGGAAGGTCACTGCGTTTTTCTTCCCCGCACTTCTGTGCTGGTTTTATAAAGCATGCTCCTCTAACGAGGAGAAACTCGTTATCATGCCTGCATAACCACCGTAAACTAAGGCCTTTTTATGCTCCATCCTTTGACTGCATAACCTTTGTAACCTTGAAGCCCCTAATTACACTTCAACCTGAGACGGTATAATCATCGCCACTTGGACCTCAAGTTACAAAGTGATCCCAATTTCTCGGGTGATGATGCCATACTCATACGGCAAGTGAAATTTGTAGGTTACCGAGCTCCATGACATCACCATGAACCCAAACACAACTTAAAACTATGACTATGTCTCCCTTAAAGCGAGAGAGAAATAAATCTTTAAACCTAAAAATTTTAACACAAAAGAAAAAAAAAACAATTGGGTTAAAAGAAATTGAGTTAATGAAACCAATAGTGGCCATCTCTCGATTTTGAGTTAAGATTTTGAAAAGTTTACAAGTAATTTGTTCTGGTTCAATGGTTAAGTGTTGTGCTTATAGGTGTGAGGTTCCGGGTTTCAATCCTGCCTATTAAATTTTTGTCATTTGATTAAACCCTTGTCTTACGACATTTGAGTTATAAGGTATTTTTGATTAATTGATGACAAGAATGAGCTTGTTGGTTCAATGGTTAAGCATACCCTTTGGTCTTGTATTCAAATCCTTGTGAAAGCAATGAAAATGCGTTTTTCTTTTCTTTTTCTCTGCCTTGAGAGTAGTTTTTTTTCTTTTTAAGTTAACTAAACTTCATCAGAAAACTTTTGGGGTTCTTGACTTTTTTATTTATTTATTTTTAGTATTTTTGTTCCTCTGTTTTCTTTCTTTTCGTTTTGAATTCCTTCTCTTTAAATTGTATTTCTGTTTGCTATTTTGTGTTAAATTGGTTCTGTACGAGGTCTAACTTCTCCTTCTGGGTTCAATTTGTTTGTCGGTTTCGGAATCGTCTATGTTGCTTCTGCATCAAAACTATACCAGGTGTGTAACGAAAACCTGATTTTCTGTGATTTTTGAACACCGAAAAACATGGTTGTCAGTGCCACAAAGTCGTGTGGTAGGTCGTGTGGTATGCCAAGTAACTTACTATTTTGAAATTAGAGGCACACGGCCAAAGACACGGGCGTGTGTCCAAGTCGTGTAACTTACTATTTTAGAAATAGGGTCACACGAGCATGTGCTAAGCCGTGTAAGATGTTAAGAAGGCCATATGGGTGTGTGGACCAAAAATTAGAAATTTTCCCTAGGGTCGTATTCGTTGTTTGAATTGAACGTAAGCCTATCGTAGGGTCTGTATGATCTGAATTAGGCTATATAACTTGATACCTAATGAATTGATAATGAATAACCTGTCAATAGTACATATGTCTGATATGTTTTAACCCAAGTAAGTATGATCCGTTAGTGCGTAATGTGCTCTTGCTTAAGGTATTCGAATTATTCGAGTATGATCTGTATTATGTTAAGTTTGATGGTATGCCTCTGTGTTACTCTGTTGATTAAGAGTATGTGATATCTAAATATGTTGAATTGTTTGATACTGATTCCGATTTATAACTATGCATATGACTTCATGGCAAATTTGATATGGTCTGTTGAGGTTTGATAAATCTATAGTACAAAGCATGGACTCCCATGCCTTCTGTTTCTGTTATTGTATGATAGCATAACCTACATGCTTATCACTCTGATTCTGTATTTGCATGTTGGGATAATGTGAAAGGAGGTAGTTCTAGCAGTTTAATGATCTGCACTATTTGGTGGGTTATCCATAATATCTGTTCTGGCAACTGGGCTGCAACATAGTGGCTTGACCACATTTGTATTTGATATGGCAGTTTAACTACAATGTGATATGCCATCATTTTCGAGAAACCTGGGGTAGCGGGTCATCGTTGCCGGGTAACCCAGGGTAACCTATTTGGTGTGTCTTAGTTGGATGAGTTCAAAGGAAACTCTACTTTAGTGTGTAACGGAGTTGGGTAGGATATTTTCTGAAAAATCTTCATTTTATTTTTATGAAGAATATTGGATTGGCATACTCATACATCCTCTATTCTGTTATACAATTGTTATGGAAATCTCTGTGATCTTCTATTTTGTTTCACTCTGGTTATATGATCATTTTGAATTCATTGTGTCATTCTGATTTGTATATTGTGTTTTGTTTGGTCTTCATTTGATTTGGGTTATTCACTGAGCGTTGTAGATCACCCTTCTGTTTGTTCTCAGTTGTTTAGGTAACCCTCTAACTAGGACCAGACGACGTGTGGGAGCTTAGATTATTTTCGCAAGTATAAAAATGTGATCATTTTCGTAATTATTTTGGTTTGAACTTTAGGTTTGTAATCTGTTTCTGAACTCGTTTTTGGGTTGTTATTAATTCGTTGGTAACAGATATTCTCAATCGTGAAACTGCAAAATTCCTCAAGTCCACAAAATGGATTTTGGTTTTCAAAATTAAAACTCTGAAAAGATTTTCCACTACTAACCAAGTAATCTTTTGAAGGTTTTTTGAATACTTACTGAAAGCAGTTTTTCAATGTGTTGGTGTAACACCTCCAGATTCGATCTCAACTTCTAGGCCAGGTTTGGGATGTTACAGGATGGGAGCGTGTATTTATATAAGGGATGGAGAGGGGTAAAAAAAGGATTTTTTTCTCGAGAATCCTAGGTTGCAAGGGCTTAGAGGAAAAAACAATAGAGTTGGATGGGAGGTTGAACTAGCCAGAGAGAAAATGCTCCTTGCAGGTACTTGATCACAAAATGTGTATTTAATCTACCATCTATATATTTTACACTTAATTCACAAAATGGTACTTGATCGATACCTCTTTTCTCAAATTGATATATAATTTTTTTTTATCAAAGTAGTACCTAAATTATACTTCGTTACTCAGAGTGGTACCTAAATTATACACTTTTTCCCAAGTTGGAATCTGAACTTTTAGTTGGTCAAAAGTGACACCTAAATTATATTTTGTTATTCAAAGTGATACCTAAATTATACTTCGTTACCTAAACTAACTTAACTGTTAAGAAAAATTTCTTAATCAATCATTTTGTGACACGTAACAATTTTTAACTTAAAAAAGCTCAAAAATATTAAATAATAATATTTTCTGAAGTTTTAAAAAAAAATTATAAACATATTCATCTCTTTTGTTCTTCATCTAAGAACTCCAATGACGGAAAATTCAAGAACCAGTTAAAAAACTTATCCAAGCCATGTTTTCAACAAGCTTATTTTTCTTTTCTAAATCTCGATTTCAATACTTTTCTCACCCAAATTCAAAACCTATGCATTTTTTTTTCTTAAAAATAACTTTTTTTATTCTTTTCTATATAGGTTGCATCTTAATTTTGAGTGATTCTCTATTATTAAAAAAAAAAAAACTTGATAAAACATGAAATCCAAATACCTGGACAAGTTAAGTAGGGAAAAGAAGTAGCAAGAGAATTGCAAAAAACGTTATCTAACAATTAAAAAAAAATGCATTAAAAGATAATAAAGAATCGTGAGGAGGGAAAGAGGATAAAAAAACATCGAAAAGTTTTAATTTAAATAATTTAATTTTTTATAATTTAATTTAATTAAATTAATTTTAATCTAAAAGTATCACATGTCACAAAATAATTGATTAAGAGTTTTTTAACGGTTGAATTAATTTGATTAATAGAGTATAGTATAGATATCACTTTGAGTAATGGAATACAGTTTAGGTGCTACTTGTGACAAATATATATAATTTAAATACCATTTTGCAATTTAAACCTATATTTTAATGAATAACAAATACTTTCAGATGTGACAGAATTCTAGTTTTAAAATGAAAAAGAAAGATTAGTAATTATCTTCTTAAATTTCCGGGTTTTTTACAAAAATATTATAAAAAAATAACTAAAATGTTATAACTTTTTTTATTTACCAAAAAAAATATATTTTTTTATTTACCAAAATATATAAAAAACAAAAAAAACAAAAAAAAACCTGACACCAGCCTAATCAGGCCAATCAAATTGGCGGCACCAAAGGTGCCAATAAATTGGTGGCACCCAAAGGAAAAAAGTGTATAATTGCTTTTTAAGTCCTCCTTATTTATTATTTTCTTTTTATTCCCCTTCAACTCATTTTTTTATTTAATAACTCTATTTTAATTTAATAAACTATTCTCATTTAATAACTCTATTTTAATTTAATAAACTATTAAGTAATACTTAATTTTTTAAATTAAAATAGAGTTATTAAATGAGAGAATTCTAATTAAGTGACTATCTGCAGTTTCAAGGACCTGACATGCAAATTTACCATTTTAAATTTTGAAAGTGAATTGCTGCTGCTTGCGCGAAAAGTGGCTAATTGCCTTCTAAGCCCTCCTTATTTATTATTTTCTTTTTATTCCCCTTCAACTCAATTTTTTATTTAATAACTCTATTTTAATTTAATAAACTATTCTCATTTAATAACTCTATTTTAATTTAATAAAATATTAAGTAATACTTAATTTTTAAATTAAAATAGAGTTATTAAATAAAAAATTGAGTTGAAGGGGAATAAAAAGAAAATAATAAATAAGGAGGGCTTAGAAGGCAATTAGCCACATTTCAATTTTAGTGCGCAAGCAGCAATTCACTTTCAAAATTCAAAATGGTAAATTTGCATGTCAGGTCCTTGAAACTGCAGATGGTCACTTAATTAGAATTCTCTCATTTAATAACTCTATTTTAATTTAAAAAAATTAAGTATTACTTAATAGTTTATTAAATTAAAATAGAGTTATTAAATGAGAATAGTTTATTAAATTAAAATAGAGTTATTAAATAAAAAAATGAGTTGAAGGGGAATAAAAAAATAATAAATAAGAAGGACTTAGAAAGTAATTACACACTTTTTTTTCCTTTGGCACCATGGTGCCGCCAATCACATTGGCACCATTGGTGCCACCAATTTATTTGGCACCTTTGGTGCGGCCAATTTGATTGGCCTGATCAGGCTGGTGTCAGTTTTTTTTATTTTTTTGATATATTTTGGTAAATAAAAATATATATATATTTTGGTAAATAAAAAAAAAGGTATAACATTTTAGTTATTTTTTTATAATATTTTTGTAAAAAACCCTAAATTTCCAATGAATTATTTCTAAAATAGAAAATTTCTTTTGATGGATTGTTATTTGAATTATCTCTAAAATGGGAAATTCCTTTTTCTGGATTGATATTTAAAAGGAAATATGAAACAAAAAATAGAAAAGGAATAAATAAATAGACCATAAAAAGTCATAATTTTTCAGATTATGGTATAAAAGAGACATGTGTAGGTAAGTTTTTCGGATTTTATTCAAAATAAAATAAATTAATTGAGTTATTCGAAGAAAAAAAAAGGAGTAATTTAATTTGATTTTCATTTAAAAATAAAAATATAAATAAAATATAGAGTTTCATATTTGTTTACTTCTCCTTTTGAAAATAAAATTAAAGGATTATAAAAAGTAAAAAGATTTTCATTAATTGTGTTTAAGGGGGAGAACTGTTATATCTATAAACTTAATTGCATTAAAGGAGCTACATCTTTACTTTTACTTCTTTTTTTTTTTTTTTTAATTTATTGAAAAAAATAAGTAAAATTACGTATAATAAATTTAATCGACAAATGGTTTGTGATACGAGGTTTGATCAAAGTGAGACCAGTTGTATGTTTAGACAATATATGGATGGAAGAAACTCTAGTCAACGTCACAAGTCAAAAGAAAAGTATTTTCATCGAATGGCTGCTCTTATCCCATTTTCTTCTGAAGACTAGTACCCTCATTTCAAAATCATAAACGAAATTTCCATGGCAATATATAACGTTTACACTTCAATCCAGGCAAAGAGAGAGGGAGAATCACATGGAAGAAGGCCTTTCTCCACCGTTACACCCTCTCTCTCAGTTTCTTTAGCTTTCTTTTTTAAACTCCCTCTATTTATATAAACCTTTCAATAATCCAAGAGCAAAATTTCTGTGCTGGGTTTCGAATTTGGTGATCTGGGTTTTTGTTCTTTTTGTGCTAGAGACAGAGAGAGAGAGACAGAGAGAGAGAGAGAGAGGGGTGGGGGAGAGTGATGGAAGAAGGGAGATTTCTGCAGTGGGGTGTTTTCAGATCTCTTCTTGCGATTCTCCAATGGTGGGGTTTTAATGTTACTGTTATAATCATGAACAAATGGATCTTTCAGGTTTGTTTCTAACTTCATTTATTGATTTTGACATTGGGTTTTATCTGAATTCTCTTATTCTTTGATCTAATTATTTCATTACTGCAGATTTCTGTTTAGTTGTGTTGCCAAGCTCAATAATTTGCTAAATATTACGTTTTATAAAAGTTTTAAAATTTGAACAGGCTTCCGGGGTTAACTGTTATAATTTAATTTGTGAATTATATAATATCAACAGTCCATCTTTATCATTTCTTTCAATTATTTATGAACTTAGATGATGCATCTTAGAAGAAAGATTCATGAGTCATGACTAGTCTACCAGCTTGTTCATGTTAGAGGAATTTGGATTCAGTTTTGAGTTCTGTCTAGGTGCATTATAGCAGATCTAGGAATACAAACATACATACATATATATGTATGATTCCTCATATATTGGTATTATTATGTTTATTTCGTTTATGTAGTGTGGATTGAACATTAACCTTCAATTTGTGTCTTGACAATTACATTTTGATTGAGTTGGTTGATTATTTTTGATACTTTAGTCGAAGGTCTGAGGACATGGCTTTTTTTTTTTCCCCCTTTTTCACAGAAATTGGATTTCAAGTTTCCTCTTTCAGTATCATGCGTTCACTTCATATGCTCCTCGATCGGAGCATATCTGGTAATCAAAGTGCTAAAGCTCAAACCTCTAATAGCGGTTGATCCTGAAGATCGCTGGAAACGGATATTTCCAATGTCTTTCGTGTTCTGTATCAACATAGTGTTGGGAAATGTTAGCTTACGCTATATCCCGGTTTCTTTCATGCAGACTATCAAATCATTCACTCCTGCAACCACCGGTGAGATATATAGATTATACACTTTTGGGCACCTTACCTTGTTATAACTCGTGACTGCATATCATCATCATATCTGATCTTTGTACATTTTACCAGTTTTTCTGCAGTGGCTAGTTTGGAGAAAGTACTTTGACAGGCGAATTTGGGCCTCTTTGGTTCCTATTGTCGGAGGAATTCTGCTAACATCTGTTACAGAACTTAGTTTTAACATGTTTGGGTTTTGTGCTGCCTTATTTGGATGTTTAGCTACTTCTACAAAGACTATCCTTGCTGAATCTCTACTGCACGGATACAAGTTTGACAGGTAATTATGTTGTTCTCGTGATTGTTTTTTGTCCTTTTGATCATCTTTGATAGTTTCAAAAAGGCTATATTAAGAAAAACTAGGTTGAAGTTAAGTACAGATTCAATGTATAGAGCCTTGGAAATTCTTATAATGTTAACACATAAATTTAGATAACTCTGCATTTAACTGAGTGTTGTTTCGATATAATTTTATGATACTTCTCGGTCATCCTTTGGTCCACTGTTTGCATTTCACACAACCATGCCTATTTTCTCATTTAGTTATGCTGTTTTGGCTAACTAATAGAATGACTGGCATTACTTTGGCCATCATAATGTCTGATAGCCCGGATTTTCACTTATGGATGACACAACCCTTTGTCTCCCTTGATTGCAGTATAAACCCTTTGCATCTTTAAGAATCATAGCTACTGTTCTGTTATTTACTGCTGGAGAAGGTTTCGGTCGAATATTTTAACTCATGTTTTCTGGCCTTGGTTTTTTGTTTACTCTTATAGCATAAACACGGTTTACTACATGGCACCTTTTGCAACCATGATCTTGGGAGTACCAGCACTGTTACTCGAAGGAAATGGGGTAATGGATTGGTTTCATGCTCACCCTGCCCCGTGGGCAGCCCTCATCATTATTTTCAGCTCAGGAGTGCTGGCTTTCTGTCTTAACTTCTCCATTTTTTATGTGATTCACTCAACTACTGCTGTCACGTTTAACGTCGCCGGAAACCTCAAGGTGAGATTTGTAGAGTGAAAATATATCCTTCTTGTGTTCTGGTTCTGTTATATTACTCATTACTCTCACTCTATCTTTCGAGCCCATTTGTGATTGTCCTATACCAAACTTTATGCAAAATTCATTGTCTGATCGTTGCATATATCATTCAGTATCTGGAAAATCTTGTTTTGTATTATATAGTTGCAAACCTCTGGCACCTCAAAGATTTCCGGTTTATCATTTCGAATTCAGCATTCAACATTCTAATGTTTTTCATATACAGGTAGCAGTTGCCGTGTTGATTTCATGGCTGATATTCCGGAACCCAATCTCAGGTCTTAATGCTGTTGGCTGTGGTATCACACTGTTGGGATGTACATTTTACGGATACGTGCGACATATGCTCTCTCAACAGACTCCAGGAACACCCCGGACACCTCGGACACCTAGGAAGAAGATGGAACTACTTCCCCTTGTAAATAATGAGAAGTTAGATGATAAGGTTTGATTATGTATGTTATGACATGGGGTGGTTGGGTTTTGGAGAAAGGGATAAAAAAATATGGCATAGTTTGCAGAGGATGCTCTGAGTCACCATGTGAGGATTTACATTAGATTCTGATTTCTATAGTTGGAAAATTTTTAACATAGTTTTCATCTCAATGAACTGAAAATCATTAAGTTTCATACAATCTCTTTATTTGATTCCTTGCAAGTTATTTGGATTTTACTCAATATATAATATATATATATATATGTATATGTATATGTATATATATATTTTACTGTTAAAGTTGAGTTCTAGGTTGATTTTAATACTTGACTTCGAAGGGATTTCAAGTTTAATTGAAATTTATTATTTTGTTAAATTTTATTTTAATTATTATTTAAAAAATAATTTCAAACTAAACAAAAATAATAAAGTATGCAAATTAAATTAATTTTTGTAATAAATAAGCTTAATCAAATCAACTTGTTCAGTTTAAATTGTATTTTAATCAAATTCGTAACTTTAAAAATTAAAACTTAATTGAGTTTTAACTAAGATTTAGGGTTGAGTCTCACTTGTATGTATTAATTAAATTACATTTAATTATTTTTTAAAATTTTAATAAAATTTGTAACATTTCATAATGATATAGTTGCTAAATTAAAACTTTAAACTTAAAAATATAATAATTAATATTTAAATAATTGTGAACGAAAAAATAAACAATATTTTGATTGTTTAAAATATAAATATAAATATAAATATAAATATAAATATTATAACAGTAGATTGTGTGAAATTCTATTTTTATATATAATTAACTTAATTTTAATTATTAGTGAATGTAAATTATTAATTTTTTATAGTGTGAAAACATTTAAAACTTAAATCATTCTAATATATATATTATACCATAGGAGGAAAAGTTAGTGTATTAACGTGAGTAATTAGTTTAATATTTGGTATATATCTATGAGTTAATGTCATGAGTCGACTCGATATCAATTCAATTGTAAAATTACTAAAATACTCTATTATATATTTCATGTCACAAATAGCATAAAATTCATTACAATAAAATTATAAATCGTGAACAAGTTAGGAATAGTAAGCATAAGCAACAAATCATATTTTATTGAGCAAACGTTGTGTGAAACTAAGCCAAGAGCCAAAAGTTGTTGAGCCACCTGGTGGTGATAAGGTAGCCACCGAGGCCATTGCTCTGCCTCCTAACCCCAATGGTAAGGCAACGTCGATCTATAGTTTTGATACATTGCTCAACAAACTCATCATTCTGCCTGCTCCCGCCTAGACTGCAAACCCAACCATGAAAGATGAGAGTGAGATGGAGAAATGTGTATTTTTCAAAACAGGGGTTTATAAAGACCCACCACAAGGTTAACAATGGAGATTGCCTTCTCTGACCCACTACCAACACTGAAACCCCTAGCTTTTTCACTTGGCTCTTCACTGTCCACAGCTTCGGCCCTTGGATTATCAATGCTTCTACTTCTACCTGTTTTTCATTCGTATTGATTTCCCATGGAAAATCCAATCAATCTTCACCGAATACTATAAAAATAAATAAATTTTAGACTTGCTCTGCTCCAAATAAAACTGGTCTTTTTTGAACAATGGAGACAGGGGGCCGGGGGGGGGGGGTTTGTTTTTCTCAAGGCTGGTATATAAAAATATATATCGTTAATGTTTTAAAAGAATAAAATATATTTAATATAATGAAACAATACATTTTCTTCATATAATTCTATATTTATTATTTTATCCAAAAAATTATTAATTAAAAACAAGAATTATAAATAAATAAACGTGTAGTCTAATTATAAAAAAAAAAATCAAATTAGAGTGGAGTGGAGTGGAATGGAGCGAAATAAAGATGGATGCGTTGTTGATAGTGGTTTTTAAGGATGGATATACCTATAGTTGAGCAAAGTACGGCGATACAAAGTTTTTCCACTGTGGGAAAATGGTAAATTTAGTAATATCCACTTGCTTCATTTCATTGCGACCCTATTGTCTCCCTTAACGAGAAGAGAAGAGAAGAGAAGAGAAGAGGCTAAAATGAAAAGAAATGAAGCAAAACAACCCAAGAAGTGAGAAAAGTTTGAGGTACCTCGGGTTTACAAGCTTTGCAGAGTGAGCCAAGAGAGTTAGCAAGATAAGTAAAAGAAGAAGGGGAGTGTGAACAGTTGGGGGTTGGAGGGATAACATGAAGCAAAGTAAGCAAATCACCCTTGTTAGCTACATGAGTGAGTGCCCACATCATTGCATGCCTAGAATGTGAGCTTTTGTCCACTAAAACCATCACTCTCTTCCTTAAAACCAACCCATCATCACCACTACCAGCACCACCATTGCCGTACATGTCAAGACCTTCCATTTGATGAGCTTTTAAGCTTGTCTCACACCCACCACAAATATTGTTCTTGTTGTTCACTCCCCAACGCAAGGATTTAGATTTCCAACCTTGTTTGCCACTTAGCTGCCTAAAAAATGAAGATGAACTTGCCATCTTCCTCTCACTTCAAACACCTTAAATTGGGTGGCAAATACTGGAGACAAAAGATAATGACTGGTGATTACAAATAACAGGTCATTTCTAAGTTATAGGGGAAGTTGGGGGCCTTTAATATTGAGAGAAGATTGTTAAAGTATTTATTTATGCGCTTACTGAATTGTCATTGGCACAATTATTATTATTGCAATGAGAAATATGTAAACGTAATTTTCTAAAATTTTAGAGTTAAAAAAGGGATCCATCCTTCTACCAAAACTTCTAAAAGATTACGTGTTCTTTTTATAAATATATTAATTAATTATACATTAATCTAAAGTAGACCAATATAAGCTCGGAAAATGGGTTTAAATAAAATAATAATGCTCGTTTAGAAAATGGGCTGGGTCTCAGGTAAGCTTTTTTGTCCGGGTCTAGTCCGGCCCGAATATGCCAAAAAAAAAAATACTGCTGCTTTTCCTTGCTATTTTTTACTTTTTTTTTGCTATTTTCTTATTATTTTTCACTATTTTGCTATTATTTCAATAATATGTTAGTATTATTTTGTAGTTATTGTTTGGATATCGTATAATTCTTATTTTTTTATTAATTTTGTTACTATTTTAGAGACATTTGCTTGTTAAATTGCACATATCTTAGTGTTATTTAAGTATACATATATATATATTTATTTATTTTTAATTTATTGAGAAACATTTATTTTAATATTTTTAGTATGTTTGATTTATTATATATTTCTAAGAAAATTTATATAATAAATAATATAAAAAAATTAATAAGAACAGGCTGGGCCTAACAAACAGGTCTAAAATTTTGATTGGGTCTAGCTCAACTCGGCCTATAAACACCTCTAGTCTAAAGCTAATACTAGGGGTGAGCATTCGATCGAATCGAATCGAATCGAAAATTTTCGAGTTAATCGAGTTTTCGAATCTCATTTTATCATCTTAACTTTATTTGAAGTTTTCTCGAATCGAATCGAGTGAGATGGAAATCGAATCGAATCGAATCGAATATATTTGTTCGAGTTAAATTTTAAAAAATAATTTTGGGTCCTTGTAACCATTGTCACCCATCGTAATAAAATTTGTCCACCTTAATCAAAATTTTTATTAACTTTCATCACCTCATAATTTATTTATTAAATTTTTATATACTGGTTAGCTTCTTTTGTTACTTAGTTGTTTCAATTATCTTTAGATTCTTGTCACTATGTATTTTGGAATTAAATAATATATTAAATGTAAAAATATGATTTTTTAATAAAAGTTATTTTAAAAATAAAATATGAAATTGATACCAATATAAAATTTTAACACGAATATTTTATGGCATAATTAATAATTCAATTTTAATATAAATATTCAATATGACTAAACAATTCAATAATATAAATAATATAAAATGTGAAATTTAATTTAATAATATAAATAGTAGATATAAATAAAATTATTACTATTTATGTTTAGTGATTTTTTTTGGATAATTTTGATTTTTTATTTGAGAGTAAAGGGTGAGAAGTAAAAGTTTAGGGGGAAAATAAAAAGTTTTGGGGAATAAAAGTTTGAGGGAAAGCAAATGGGGGAGTAAAATTTTGGTGGGAAAATATTAAAAAAATTTAGAGGGGGAGGGTTTGGGGTAGATGTGAGGTGGGATGGGAAGGGAATAAAAGTTTTAGGAGAAAAGTGGGAGAAAGTAAAAATTGTGGGGAAAAATAAAAGGTTTTGAGGGTTTTTGGGAGTAAAATTTTGAGAAAAAGTAAATGGGAGAGTAAAATTTTGGTGGGTAATGGATTTTGGGTAGATTGGGGGGTTGGGAGGGGAGGGGAGTAAAAGTTTTGGGGGAAAAGTGGGAAGGAGTAAAAGTTTTGAGGGAAAAGTAAAAAGGTTTGGGAGTTTAGGGTAAAAATGTAAAATATTATAGTTTGATATTCGAATTATTCAAATTATTCAAGTTATTCGAATTCGAAAACTCAACTCGATTCGAACTCGAAATTTGAAAAAAAATTTGAGTTGATTCGAATAACTCGATTAACTCGAATAACTCGATTCGTTTAACTCGAAATTCGAATTTTTTTTCGATTTTTTTGAGTCGAATCGAGTTTTGCTCACCCCTAGCTAATACAACTAAGATACTAATAAAAAAGTTAACTAGCTATTGATAAAGTGTTAAAAAATAAATTAACTGAAAATTAATATTTTTAATAAATTAATATTTTTTAAAAAATATGTTTGATAACGCACAATGAAAATTACTAAATAGAATTTTTTTTCTATAAAAAAAGTGTAGAAAATGATAAGTAGATAGGGACCTACTTATCCCTTGATAGAAAATAAATTCAATTATTTTTATTTTATTTCTTTTAAAATTATATTATTTTTTATTGAACAATCTAAATATATTTTATATTTAATTTTAAATAATATACAAAAACATATTTATGTATTTATAAATTACATCAAAATCTTTATATATAAAGCATTAAATTTGAAGTTGAGGATTTTTGGTTACCCGTCTTATCATTTATAAAGCAAAACGACAAAATTACATTCTTTACTAAAAAATATGGACTGTCTCAACTAATTTAACTCTTTAAAGAACATTAATTTAATCATTTCAAACCCAGTACTATAAGTAGTTTGCTTGGTTAATGACTGTTTTGTAATGCATTAATTACAAATTATTTCATTATTTTTAATATATTATATTTTTTGAATTACAAAATAATATTTTTTTATAAATAACGTAAATATAGTAGGTTTTATTTATTTATTTATAAATAACCTTTAATCCTCAAAAGAAACATTATTTTTGTTTGGTTAAGTTTAAATATATGTATAAACACATGTTTATAATAAGGGTTATGTAATAAATATATGTATTAAAAGTTTATATTAAAAATAAATATAATTTTGGCTGAAATATTAGAGTTAAAAAAGTTAAAATTCATTCTGTCATGAGTTCAAATTTTATCATGATTGATTATTTATTTATTTTATATAAAAAATAAAAAGAAAAAAATACTTTCATAATAGTATAATTTACTTTGTATATAACAATGTATTTTACCAGTTTTTGAATTGAGTTGGTGCCTAATTGACACACAAAGAAGGGCTTAATATAAGTACTAAATTCTAGCATATCCATAATGTAAGTGAAAAAAGTTATGTAACAAATATAATTATTAAAAGTTTATATAAAACCAAATGATGGTTTGGTTTAAATGATAAAATTAAGGCAGTGTTTGAAAAGCTAACTAGTAATTGGATTTAGATGTAATTGCTTGTAATTACCCGAGAGTGACATATTTGGGTAACAATTGTAATTGGTGGATCCTACTGAATTTGGTATAATTGCACCTCAATTACACTTTTCAATTCTTAAAGGGAGGGTGAAATTTTGAGTAATTATGCAAGTAATTATATCCAAATACATTTTTTAAAAAATAATTTTATACAAGTTATAAAAATTATATTATAAGCATGACATGAATGAATGTTTAGGATGGTTACAATAAAAATTTCTTATATTATAAATTCTAAAAAATATATTGTAAAAATAATGTGTATTTTATAAAGTTATAACAAAAATTATCATTTAAATCCTAACAAATTTCCAAAATTATGACTAAAAATTTTATTATAAAAAATAATTTAAATGTTATAAAAGTGTTATAATATATTTATTTATAAAAAAAATTATGGCAAAGAAATATGGACATAACTTATTTATATATTCATGTTATATATTATAAAAATAATATATTTACTTAAAGAAAATGTTATAATTTTTTTATCATAACTTATTTATAAAAAATAATTTCATAAAGTTATGACAAAAAATTATATTTTTTATAAGGAATGTTATGAAAGTTATTGGACAATTTTATAAAACCTTATTTATAAATTTTATATTACTTTTTACTTAATTTGTGTGTTATAAAAAAGGTATAATCTAGAATAAGTCTTTCTCCAAATTAAGTTTATATAAGTTTTTCGTAATTAAAACTACAAATTACTTAGACTGCGAACCAAAATATTATAAGGTCGATGATAATTATGCAAAATACAAAAGATTTTCTTGTACCATATCATGGGATATGATACCATTTGAAAGAATAGTGCCAGACATAAGTACGATAGACAGCTTGCAAACTTTTTAATTTGAGATATTCAAGACCTTGAAATGAAATTGAGAAGACATTTGTTGTTCTAAAAATATATTTCCCATATTAATATCACTTTAGTATAGCATAAAAAATAAGGTTGGATCAAATTAACATGTTGCATATTTCATAACTTCATTATAGGTGAAATTAATATGATCCATACTTCGAAAACTCCATGGAAGAATGAGAACATGAATATCATAATGATGCAGATTCAAATTTAGATGATGACGAACTCCAACAAGGACCAACAAATAATGATAAGGAGCATACGTTAAATATTAAAGAGGGAATAACTCAACATGCACTAGAAAAATTAGTCAACTATTTTTTTTAGACTAACACAATGCATATGATGATTTGATTTTAATTTTTGTTACTTGTTTAAAAATAATTTTTATCATACTAATAATTTTTATAGTAATTAATCTTTTTAAAAATATAAATTATGTAATTGTATAATTAAAATTTGTACTACCAAACATGACATAGAGAATTAAGATACAATTACACTCAGATAGCCTAACACATTGAAAAAATTATAATTTTTTATAATTACGAGAACGTAATTGTTACTCTAATAATTACACTTTAGCCGTGAAGGTTTTGTAAGCTTGATTATAATGATTGGGTTTTTTTTATTAATTTATAGAATATAAAAAGGGAAAAACAATCTCATAATTATATATCTTATTTTCTACATGTATTTTAATAATTTAAAATATCTTTACGCACTAATTTATAAAGAAAGAAAGTCGTACATTTGTAAAAAAATAATAAGTAAAAAAATTGTAAAACGAACGAAAATTTAATTTGTATTTTTCCAGACGTCGGTCAACGGCCTATGCCATAATTAATAAATCTAGTTTCCAATAAATTTAAAAAATAACGATATATTTACTTGTAGTTACTAAAATAAATTAGCAGCCATTAATTACTGTACCCCCCCCCCCCCAAAAAAAAAGAAACGCCAGAAAAAAGTGGGAGGACCGGACCGCTTGTGAATATTTAAGATATTGTTGAAGATTTGGAATTTTTGGAAGGAGATGTTAAAAAACTCCATGGTCAATGGAATTCCGGCGATAAAGTTTTCGGATCGTATCCAACTGCTCCTTTTCAAGGATATGGAGACAACAGCTGTGGTGAAGTTTTTGGGGAAAAATATTGGATAAATCGTCTTGTTTAATCGAGTCAATAGCCTATGGCGTCTTTCTAAACTTTTCCATCTAATGGATATTAATAACGGATATTTCTTGGTTAAATTTCAGTACATTGAAGATTATAGTAAAGTTCTCACGCAAGGACCATGGATAATTTATGGTCAATATCTCACTGTTCGGCCATGGACAAAATTTTTTTATCCCAAGAAACCTTACCCGAGTATATGAAATAGCCCATTTTTCAGTAGTGTCGAAAACAGTGGTTTTAGAGCCATCAAATTCAACAAGTAAGTTTTTAAATATTATATTTAATATTTACGAGTTAATTGTGACTTTGAAAAGGTTTTTGATATAATGATTTTTGTTTTATAAGCGATTTATTAAGTTCAAGTGGTAAGACCCTAAGGTCAAGTGGTTTTAGAAAATGAGGTATCGGGACCTCGTTTCTATAAACCGAACCGTAAATATTTTTATAAATATTTACGGAATGTCATTAAGGTGGTATTAAAGTTTCGTTGAAAAATTTTAACGTTTTGACAGTTAATTAATTAAAAAGGAATAAATTATAAAAGATGTAAAATTTAATCATTATTTGATTAAATAGTTAATTGAATAAAGTAAAAGGGACTTAAAGGGTAATTAAACCATGGTCAAAGTTTCTAAGCGGTGGTATTATGATTGAATCCACTAGCTTTTGGATTAATTTTCTTTTAGTCCTAATAAGTTTAAGATTAAATTGTAAATAAATTTATTTAGTTAGAATTTAATTAAATTGAAGGACCAATTGTGAAATTAAACCTTCCTTTGATGGTAATCATGCCATATATTTATGTGATGGACAAATAAGGACATGACTTTGATGTTTTATTTATTTATTTAATCAATGGCAAAATGGTAATTTGATAATTAAATTAAATTAAAATAAAATAAAATTGTTTGCATTTATTCTGGTGACTTCTTCTTCACGAATAAAAAGAAGAAAAAAAAGAAAACATGGAAGTTTCAAGTTTCGACCATCCTTTTTATGGTGCATATCAAAGTCGAGTGAAAAATCGAGGAGAATAAAAATTACTAAAATGCCCCTGTACCTTGACATTTTTGCAATTTAGCCAGGTAAGTTCGTATGGTTAAATTTAACATTTGTATTAATTGGTGGTGGGTATTATATATATTCTATTGTTGGAAATGAATTATTTTTTGAATTATAATATTGAATTTGATATTCGATTTGAATTGAACGTGTGATTTGAGTACATTCGTGTTTTGGTGTATGACGGGGGTTTGGAGAGGAGATGGTATTGGAGGGAGATATCGGTATATTACCCAAGTAAATCGGGGTTAAGCATTTGTTGCAAACTATTGCGTTTTACTTTCTGTTTGAAGTGATTTGGGTGGATCAGCTCTTACAAGCTTCTGTTTAGCTCTCACGAGCTTCTGTTGGCATGTTCTGGTGGATCAGCTCTATGAACTTCTGTTAATGATGTACTCTTATCCGTAAGTCATTTTTCGGATGGAAAATCTCAGGTAATCTGTTTAATGAATTTTGAAAGGTTTGTTATTTATTGAATATTGATCTAAACATAAATGAATTCAATAGTTGAGATTGTGGATGATGCTTAAGTTTATGCTAAGCTTATGGTTACATTATATCATGTTTAATATTAATGATATATAATGAAGTGGTAAATGACAAAAAATAGGAATATGCTTATGTTCATGAAAAGTTGGTATGATTCAAAAGGTGAATTTTCTTATAAAATGGTTTATCATGTGATTTGACTCCAAATGAGTTGTATACTTAAATGCACTAATTTGTGTATTGATGATGGTGGTTAGGCTTATGTCAAGCTTGAGATCATGATTGATGTTTGTACTTATATCTGGTATTATACAAATGAAACAGGTAAGAAAAAATAATGAAACGGTAAGTTCATTATTGAAATGTGATATGTCGAAGAAGAGATTGATGAATTGAATGATGTACTTATATATGAGAAATTACTTATGTTATGGATGAACTTACCTATGATGTGAATAAATATAGTTTATGCTTACTAAATGGAATGGAAAGTAAGTAAATGAAGTAATTCATAGTTCTATGAAAAGGTTAATGATGGTGTATAATGTTTATAAAATCCTATTAAGTTAGGAATGAAATATATATATGATGTTGATATACTTACTCATTTTTGAGTTGATGGTTATGTAGTTGACAAATCTTGAAGCATTGGTATATTTAATCTATAAAGTTCATTGATAAAATGGAATGTTATGTTTAAAGTTTATACGAGCTTACTAAGCATTAATTGCTTACGTAGTTGTTTTTCCCTTACTTTACAGATTATCGAAAGCTCGATCGAGCTGGAAGCTTGTCGGAGCCATATCACATTATCCGTCAGTTCTATCGGTACTTTCGGATGTTTTGATTTTGGTTATAATGGCATGTATAGGTATTCTGGTTAATGTTGGTCTATGTGTTTGAATGTTGAAATGGTCATTTATGTGAGTAACCTTATTATGGTTAATGTTTGGCTTGTTTGTTTGAATGATAGAAGATGAAATGATAGTTTAGTATGTATATGGTATATGTGCTTTATGGTATATGCTATAACTTGGTGTGATTTGGTACTATGCTATAGTAAGTGTATATGTATTTGATGCTATTGAATAAGTGGTACAATTGGTACCAAATGGTAAGTTTTGGTAAATGATTTACATGTTGTGTATTAATGCAATTATATATAAAAGTTGGTTGATTACTTGGTTACATGGATTACATGGTTAAACATGTTTATATTTGTCATTTGAGGTGCCTGAGGTCATATTGATTGTATGTGACTATAGTACATGTTTAAGGCTTGATTTTATTTGTTTTGGATGCCATAATACGGCTTGTTTATATGCACAATGTTAACTGTAGGTACATGCCTTGTTGGGTGAGAAAAATGGCTTGTAAAATAGCCTATTTTTGTCCACACGGGCAGAGACACGGGCGTATGTCTCAGCCGTGTGACACACGGTCAAGTGACATGGCCGTGTGTCCCCTGTAGCTTGTAAAGGTTTGTAAGTCAATATGTTTACACGGCCTAGCACACAGGCGTGTGACTTGGACGTGTGACCCAAGTCAGTATACTCACACGAGCTGGGATACAACCGTGTGTCCCTATTTTGAATGCCTACACGGCCTAAGACACGGGTGTGTCTCTTGGTCGTGTGAGTCACACAGCCTAACCACACGGCCGTGTGATCTCTGTAGTTTTGAAAATTTTAAGTGTTTCTGAAAAATTCTCTAAGTTTCTGATTTAGTCCCGATTTATTTCTAATGTGTATTTTGGGCCTCGAAGGCTCGTATAAGGGACAATATGAATGATTTTGATAGGTTTTTGATATGAATGTTATATGATATGAAATGTTTGCATTTTTTGTTTGTTTGATTTGTAAACTTCGGTAATGCTTCATAACCTTGTTCTGACGATAGACTTAGGTTAGGGGTTTTACAGTGTAGTTTTGGCATGGATCAAAATGCCGGGTCTACTGGGTTTTATGTACAAGAAGAGAATTTTAGAAACTGTGAGAGAATTGGTGGGCAAAGTGGCCAAACTTGAATTCAACACTGATAGTAAAACCAAAGGTTGATTTGCTAGAATGGTCGTTTTTGTATATCTTGACAGACTATTGGTGTCCCAAGTATTGGTGAATTCAGAGCTAATACGGGTGGAGTATGAAGCCTTGCCAACCATATGCTTTTCATGTAGAAAGTAGGGTCACCTGAAAGAAATATGCCCTTCGCTGGAGGCAGAGACAGGCCTTGAGATTGGGAAAAAGAGTGATAACCCAGAGCCATCAAATCCGATGATCGACAGTGAGAAACCTACATTAGGACCATGAATGGTGGTGGAGCAAAAAACAAGGTCAGGACAGAGAAACCAACATAATCAGAGGGAGGGGCACAAAAAAGGTAACTTTGGGGGTCAAGATTTTTAGCCTTAAATATATTAGAAAATCTGGAAACAAGTGAAGGGGACCGAGATATAAGGACCTCCGACGATTTTGCTGCAAAATTAAAAGGTAAGGAAATTTTAAATGCGCGTTTTATGGGGAAAGAAAAGGCAGAGTTAAAGACAAGAGATGCTGGATTGTTGGTGCACCTAGTTGAATGCATGGGTAGCGAAACAAAATAGCCTAGTCTTAAGCCTGATGGGTTGGGTGATAGAATTAATGGGGGTCTTGGCCATAACTTAAATGGAGGAGGCCCTAGCTACTCTAAAAATAACACAAGCCATGGGTCAGGAAAATTAGGCGTGGGGGACTAAAAGAGCTGGGTAGAATGGGGGTGAGATGGATTTGGGCTTACAGGCAGTTGGACAATTAACTAAAGGTTTAGGCAAGAAGTAGACTAAGATAGGCGGGCTAGGAGAAAATGGGTCTGGATTGGACCTATCTATTTCTCTCAATTTTGGAGCTACACCTTGCGCTGCTTCAGTGGGTCGAGAGCAGGATGAAAGTTCTCTTTCAGGTACGTCTTTTTTTATTTGTAATAAAGTTTCAACTAACACCCCTCTTGCTCAGGAACTTTTAAATATTGATACAGATTCTTTGGAAGCTGTGGGAAATAACTCAGTGCACAATAACCCTGTGTTTGATGGGCATAATGAATCAAAGGTCAGCTTAGATGTTAATTTGCTTGATCCCAAGTGTCACTCGGCTGTGGTTTTCAGTAATAAAAATGACCTGCACCCCTTTAAAGGCAAAAATAAAGGTTGTGCGGGTGGTAGTAAAAAATCAAATATTGTTTCAAAATGTGGTGGTATGGAAAATAAAAGTGGGAGCAGCAAAGTTGGAGTTTTGCTCAACCGTACCATCTGAGAAAAGGGAGGTCGTTTAAAAAAATTCAAAAAATTCGCGAATTCCATTACTGGAGGCCATGAATTCTATAGAAAATCTTATTAATTCGAAATTTGTTATCGAAGATGCTGTTGATCTTTGAAATTTTGAGGGGCACAACGATAATGATGGGTCCACTACAACACATTAAGGTTGTTTCCTTACTTTTTGTCTATATTTTTATGAATTATAATATTTTTTGTTAGAACTGTCAGGGGTGTGCTAGCTTAAAATTTCCCCGTGATTTTCAAGAGTATAGTAGGAAACATAAGTCGAATTTAATTGGCCTGTTGGAAAAATGGGTAAGTGGTTTCAAAGCGGACTTAGGGTCTGTTTGTTTGCCAGTAAAATGTTTTCCGGAAAATGATTTCTGGAAAATGATTTACTTTTCTGGAAAATGATTTACTGAAAATATTTTCTGGTGTTTGGATGAATCTGTGTAAAATATTTTCTGTTGTTTAGCAGATTTCCTGAAAATATTTTTCGAAAAAGTTGTTTTTACATATATTAATATACATATTAATAAATTTTATATTTTAAATTATTTTTTCATATATTGCAATGATTTATTTATAAATAAATCAAATTAATTATATAATAATACTCAATTATTAAGCTACAATATTAACCGTCATAAATTGAAAACAGCCAAAGTCAAATAAATTATTTGTAATTGTGTTAAAAATAATAATAAACAAGGATTGAATAATTATAAATTAGCTTCCAAACCACAATTAATACTAGAAAATAATAATATTATCCAAATGCATAATTAGTAGTATACCATATAGTAACAACATTTTCCAATTGCATAACTAATATTACACCACATAAAAGTATCAATATCTTCGACCTTAAGAAAATTTTTGAAGCCAAATTTTTTTATGCTTATTACTTTTAACTAAAAAAGTTTTAGCTTCGGATTCATGACTCACTAGATAATCAAACACAGAACACAAGAAGTCATCATAAAATCCTTCTTCCTCCATCGACATCACTTGTTCGTAAAGCTATTGTGTCTTATCCGCAATAAATTGTTCCGAAGCTTTAGCAATTTTGCAAAGTTGTTCACCCACAAATTTAATTTGTTCATCAACGACACTTTCTTGAACATTTTTTCTTTTACATTTGGCTGTGCCAGATGAAGATACATTTGTTCTTACCTCTTCAGCCTCTTCATTGTCGCAGTCTACAGGCACTGAATCTTGGTTACCATCATTCAAATCTATGTCAGCAAATGTTCTGGCAAAACTCCCTGTTGCCATATCTTTGCCAACAACCAAAGTCATTTCATCATAATGATCAATGCTTTTATTAAAAATGGTTCATACTTCTTGTGTGCTTGTTGGATATTATATACAATTAGAATAACAAGTAAAAACCAATTGAAATATACTTAACATATATATACATATATTACCATCACTGCTGCATCATATGTCGCTCTATCACATGTGATCATTTTCATGTTATCATCCCATCCAAAACCACTTTCACCTCGAATTTTGCATATAATTTGCCACTGGTTTTTTACAGTCCTCAAATGATTTTCCACATGCTTCGCATCGCATTGGACTTGGAATCTTTCAGAAATAGCTTCGAAAACTCGATTAATAGAAACTGCTTTGAAAATATTAGAAGACTTATTTCCTTTCTGGGCCTCCTCTACTAGAATTTCAAGAAAAACATGTTCGATCGGTTTTGTCCACCTGAATTGCTTGGAGGTCCCTTCTTTGTTACCCTTACCCATTCTACATTAATAATTGTCATTGTCAATTATTTCAATATCCAACAAGCTTAAAACATAATAAATTCAATATCTAACAAGCTTAAAACATAATCAATATCTAACAAATTCAAGACATAATAATTTCAAAATCGAACAAACTAAAATTTCAATATCATTATCCAACCAATATTAACAAAAAAATAATAATTTTAATACTAAAACATACATAACATAGAAACAATAACCCGAAGCCATAAACCTACCTAATATTTCTAGCCATATAATCAGCCCACATAGTTTGTGCAATTTCGTCTTTCTTAGTAGACCAGTCTCTTGCTTCTTCTCTTTCTTCTCGCTCCGTAAGAGTTGATATTATCAAATTAGACTCAGACTCCTCGTATAATCCTTGATTAAGTAAATCACTAGGATCAACTCCCATTATATGATTATGAATGATACAACAAGGCAAAATTATATCTACTTGAGTTTGAAAATTCCAAAATGGTTCAGCATCTAATACACGAAATTGTTTCTTCAAAATCCCAAAAACACGTTCAACAGTGATTCGTAATGATGAATGATGAAGATTAAAGAGTTCCTTTACATTTACAGGCCCTTGAGCACTAAACTCTTTTAAATGATATCAAACACCACGATATGGGGTAATATATCCATTTCGGATGCCATATTCAGCATCAGTAAGATAATATTTAACCTACAATTTTACAAAACATAATTAATACTAATAAATTATGAGCTTACTAGAACTATTTGGTATTTAATGATAATTATACCTTCTGGAATTCTTAATCCTCCTGGGCGTGAAAGTGCATCACTTAAAATACGAGAATCATGTGCACTACCTTCCCAACCAGCTAGAACATAGGAAAATTTCAAATCAAATGTAATGGCAACCAATACATTTTGTGTCGTCCCCCCTTTACGGCTACGGAATCTTCCTTGAATGCTAGGTGGAACGGATGCACGAATATGAGTTCCATCTAATGCTCCAATACAATCTTTAAAATAAGGATAAAACCTTGGATTGTTTCTGATTTCACTAGGAGTTGACTCATCGGGTAATCTAATAACTAGTTTATACAATTTCAAAATAGCTCTGAATACAACCTTAAAGTAACGGTGAATTGTCTCAGTTGATCTATAATATCTAGATCCAATCACTCGAAACCTTACATTATGACCAATTATATGTAAAAATATAACTACTTGCTCCCTAATATTGACAGATTTAGATGATTGTAACAAATTATTCCTACTAAGAATATCACACAAATTAAAAAAGGCGATCGGTCTCATCCTTATCACATCAATACAATGCTGGTCACCACTATATAAAATACAATTAATATAATTTTCTCTTTCATAATCTCGATTCACACGAGGGTGAGAACCAATTTCCTTCATAGTTTTTAATTTTTTAATCCAAAGAGCCCCAAAAGCTAAAACTGAAGCCACGACTTCGACAATTGCATTTTGATCTTGATTACGATCTATCTACACAAAATAATACCACACAAATATTTGATCACTATAAAAAGATTTAAAATTTGATCACTATAAAATATATACAATATTTTAGATCGATTTAAAATTTTACATGCATAACAAGTACAAGATATTGATGAATTCAATGGTTAGTTCGTTAAAATATTAATCATATCAGTATTAGTTTTTAAATATATTATTTTAATTATTTTAAGTTTCACTTTACTTAAATCATGTGTGGGTTTTATTTAAATATATATTTGACTTAAATTTCACTATATACAAATTATTTTTAGAACGATTCTGATTCAAGATAAATGATATATATAACAAAATCAGATTTTGTTTATGTTTGGCCATGAATAAATATAAAAATACTATTTAGTATTTGCTTATAAAATAATCGAGTGACTGACATAGTTATCGAAAAAACAAAATAATGGATTTTCAAATATAAACAAAATAATGGTTTTATATATTTTCAAATGAAACCTATTGTTTTTAATATCTATTTGACTTCAGTCTAGATCCAAATGAACATTTTGTAAATTTCTATTGGTTTTATCTTAATATAACTTTAAATTGCGTGAATAAAATTAAAAAAAATACACACACAAACTATAAACACTTGTGTACCTACCACATTAACAACTTTAATATAATGTATTAAAAAAACATACAACACCAATAATAAACACATCAAATCCAAACTTTCTATACAACAAGCACGTTTGTAAATACATATTTGATCTGCATGTTTTAAATATAATCAACATGAAATTTGAAATTCATCTAAGCTAATAGGTTGATAAGGCTTAACTGGATACAATACATATACTTTGAGGACTTAATGAAACACTTTAAAATTTAGAGACCAATTTAAAATCTAGATTATAGTTTGATGATGTACTATAAAATTAACCCTAAACGAAAATTTATCCCATAAGAAGCAACACAAGCTTCATATATATATTACACTAACAAATGAAAGTAATGAATACTTGCAAAGATAGATCACAACCCAAACAGAAGATCAACTCTTCAATCTTCTGGTTTACTAATGCTTTTGGTTCATGCATTCAACAGCCAAATAAAAACTAGAAAATATATGCAGTTATGATGTAGTATAATGAATAAATGCACCAAATGGATTCCATAGCATCTCAAAGTTTGCCACCCATAAGTGCACGAATCAATGACCACTCACTAAAGATAGTCCTTATTTACAACACAAGTACCTAACTCAAAGTCTAATAATTCCATGGGAACCTTTAGCAAGTAAAATCCTATATTAAAAATTAAAGCATTAACAGATTTTAGAAGGTCACTCTTCTAAAGAAGGTGAAGTGTTTTATTGTAATAAAAAGCAAAGTATAAAAGTAACTTTTGAAACCATTTCTAGGCCTCAGCTTCTTAGAAACACATCTTCAGCAAATAAATCATATACAAGCTGAGCACAGTAAAGAAAATGCAGAAATTGAAACAAAGGAAGCAGCTACAAACTTAAATTCAATTTTCTTTTCATTAACAAGCATTCAACAGCCAAATTAAGTAAACTAGAGAGCTTTTCAATGAACAGAGTAAATATATACAAGAGGATAAACTTACATTAAAATTCTCTCTTAAAAGAACATAAACCACTAAACTAAGCTCCGAATTCTAGGGTTCTTATTTTTACTTTTGTATGGATGAACCTGAGAAAATCTTATCTGGAAAAACACTATATATAAAAACACTGTCAAATCATTTTAACACTCAGTTGATGCTGAGTTGGAATGGGAAACTGAAACCATAAAATCTGAGCCAAAGCTTCATTTTATAAACAGAGTGAAAGAAAACTACAGCCAATTCTTTACTGGTTTTTCGTTTCAACAGAAAGGAACAGGAAAAATAAATGAAAAATGAAAAATAAAATTCAACAGAAAGAAAGATTACTAGTCTTAAATTTGCAGTAGAAGCTCTGACGCTTTCAACCGAATAGGAAAAGGAAATTTTCTAAGAAAAAGAGAAAGAAATTTGGCTGAGAAAGAATGAAGGAAGGAAAAAGAATGAAGAAAGGAAAAAGGGGATCTACCTGAGAGCTTTAGGAAAATGTCTTACAGAAATTGAAACGGTAAGACAATTTCCCAAAATGTAAGTCATTTTACCCGAGTTTTGGAATTCATTTTCCAAATGTTAAATGTTTTTTGGCAAACAAACATTGGAAACTTGGGAAAATAATTTCTGAAAAATGATTTCCCACAAACAAACGCACTCTTAGTTATTGCTAAGCTTGGTTTTTAGTATTCCCATCGTGTGGAGGTGGTTGGTTTTTCTGGTGGTATTTGGGTCAGATGGAGAGACTCGACTTCTGTGGAGATCTTGGAAAATCATCCTCAAATCATTTTAATTAGAGTTTTCGGTAATCCCTTTAGTTGGCATTTCTCTTTTACTTTTATGTATGAGAGCCCAAATAGTAGAAAACGGAGACAGATATGGATTAACCTTAAAAGCACTATTCCAATGGATGGGACTCCATTGTTAGCTATTTGAAACTTTAACGCCATCCTTTTTTCATGTGAAAAAGAAAAGGGTGGGTCATTGGGAATATATGCTATCTTTTCGGGGGCTTTATGGATTCTATACACCTTCACGATTTGGGGTTTAGTGGTCCTAGTTTCACATGGCATAGAGTAGAAGTCTTTGGAAGATTAGATAGAGTAATTTGTAATGAAGCTTGAATTATCAAGTTTCCGTATTCTAGAGTTACTCATTTACCAAAACTCAAATCTGATCACAGGCCTCTACGTTTATCTCTATTGCCACCTCCTCAGTCTACTTTTGGACGACCCTTTTGTTTCTTAGCAGGTTGGGTTGAGCACCCGTGTTTTTCTAACTTTGTTAAGAAGAAATGATCATTCTTGGGAAATATTTCAGAAAACCATTTTGCGTTCACTGGTCAGGTCAAGCTTTGGAATAAAATGGTGTATGGTCATATTATTTCCCGTAAGAATCAGCTGATTCAAAAATTAGGTAACATTCAAAGAGCCCTTGATCATGGAAGTTTGATTTATTTAGATCAGATGGAACTTGAAGTTAGAGAAGAACTGGAATTTGTGTTATATCATGAGAAACTCTTATGGCGCTAGAAATCTAGATGTGATTGGCTATCTTTCAAAGACCGAAATACTAAATTCTTCCATAGGAGAACGTAGCAAAGAATAAAGCGTAATCACATTGTTGCTTTGAAAAATGAATCAAGGGACTAGATCTTGGATGAAGAAGAGTTGAAACAAGAGGCGGTGAATTTTTATAAGAATCTTTATAGTGAGCATCCGGGAAGCATGTACAATGTACATTCCGGGTCTTTTCCACCTTTGGAGCAATGTGATGTTCAATTTCTCAGAAAATCAATTTTTAATGATGAAATCAAGGGGGTTCTTTTTTATATGGCACCCTTAAAGGCTCCGGGAAGTGATAGGTTTCACACTTTATTTTATCAGAGTTATTAGGAGTATGTCGGGACCTCTATTTGTGATTGGGTTAGAAGAATCTTCTTTGGGGAGAGCATTGATCCTGAACTTAATAATTTCCTTATTTTCTCTATTCTGAGGACCCAAAATCCAAAAAGTTTCACCCAGTTCCGACTTATAAGCCTTTGCTCTGTCCTCTACAAAATAGTGATGAAAGCAATCACTAATAGATTTAAGGTTGTGTTTACAAAGATTATTGGGGTCGAGCAAGTCAGTTTTGTTGCAGGGAGGAATATTAATGATAATATTATTATTGCTCAAGAGATTACTATAATATCATTATTGCTCAAGAGGTTACTCACTCCGGATTGTTTTTATATAAAAGTATTTTAATTTATTATTTGAAATTTTTGTTATTTAGAGACTGTATCGTTTTATTTTTAAAACTGTTGCATGAGACTTAGATTTTGGGTTTATATAGCATGTATGACATTTTATTTGATTATAAGATGCTGAAATGTGGTTTTTAATCATTTATGCATAAAATTTGGTTTTCATTAAAACTATGTTAGATATCACTTTTCTGCTACATGACTATGTAAATGAGGATTGAAATATATATATAAACCTAGAATTCAACTTTTGCAAAATAGTCATTAAGATCAACTGGTTTTTGGAACTAAATGGTATTCTTGTTGAAACACACTAAGGCCTTGTTTAGCATTGCTGTGGAGAAACACTTTTGGCTTGAAAAGGACTTTTGGGAGAAAATTTGTGCTAGACAAGTAACTTTTGGTTGAGATTTTTGGCTTTTCAAAAGCAATTTTGGCGAAATGGAGCTTTTCTTATCCCAAAAGCACTTTTGAGTGCTTGATTACTTTTTTATCTCTCCAACAACACGGTACTTTCCCTTCTTTTTTTCTTTGGTTCTCCCTTCTCTTTTATTTTCTTTTCTTCTTTAATTTTCTCCAAGGGCTTTTGCTATTACTCTCTCTCTTTCTTTCTACTCCCCTAATCCCATCTTCTCATTTCAACTCCTTATTAAGTTTCTCGTTTTTCCCCCATTTGAGGTTAATTTTCTCCAAAGTGCCAATTTAACTTCTCCAAGGTGCCATTTTCGAATTTGTTGGCTTTAAAATTTGCAGATTTGGATAGTGTTTTCCATGGGGTCAACATTGTTATTTTAGTGTAGCAATAGACAACCAATATTTCTCTTCATGCAATGAAGAAATGTATTTGGCATTAAACTCGCATCCCAATATGTTAATTGTTAATTCATTTGGTATTTGGTTATTGGTAGTGCCAATGTTTTTTCAATCCTCTATTTTTTAGGGAAATATCTACAATGGTGGCATTAGTCTGCTTGGATAGAATTTTAGTAGGAAATAGGCGATGATATTCATTGCATTAATTTATCCCTTCCATAATAGTTTTAATGAAGACTCATTTCAACTGATTTGTTCCTTTCAGTTTGCTCTTCTTATCTATGTTTAAATTATTATCAGTTCTATCATTGTTGCTGTTGTATTTGGTTTGTTTTTTAACCAAGATGTGACCTAGTCCTAATTGTTTTGTTTGGGTAACATGGATAAGCATGATGTTTAAGGCATTCTTCTTACTTTGTTTTTTTTGGCTTTGTTAATTCCATTTATCTAATTCCATTTATCATATACTAGTATTTAGGATAAATTTGTTTGAGTCGAGCTAATTCAACTCATGTCATGATAGCACATAATTAGATCCATGCCTTTTAATTTCTTAACTCATTTACTAACTAAAACTAAACTTGGGTAGATTTGAATGGTTGACTTGATCAAATCTAATGAACTTGAGTATTTATTATGATGAGTTGGATCAAATTTTGGAATTATGTTATAACTCCATCTCCATATTTCTTGAACAACAATGCCTAATGCATATCATATTCCTTGCGGAAACGAACACTACACGATTTTGTATAATGGAAACAATAATTGAAGATATTGTTTGGAATGCTAAAAAGCTGTTCACAACATATATTATGAATTTCGAGGTTAAATTACATGTTAAAGTCAAAATATCTCAACTTTCTGGCCTATATTTATCTATGTAATATTTTCAGTACATTTGGCTTACATGTAAGGTTTGTATATTATGACAGAGCCTCTGCTTGATTTTGGTCTCTATTATGTTATGTATGTCTTATAGTACAAAACTTAGATTCAATTATTGTGATGCAGATTTATATACAAATAGCCTACATTTTCAGGGCCATTTTGAATGTACTTTTGTAGAGTCATATTTATATAATGTGTAACAACCCGTTTTTGAGTGGTGTCAAAAATAGTGGTTTCGGGACAACAATTTCAATGAGTGAGACCGTAAATATTAAATAATATTTATGGTTTAAATATCATGTTATTGTGAATTTTGATTTTATAGATTTTATTTTTTGGTCAGTTAGTCAAGGTACAAGTAGTGTGAACTGAAAGTCAAGTGGGTTTGGAAAATGAGATATCGGGACCTCGTTTCTGAAAACTAAGCTTGTGAATATTTTTATTAAATAATTACAAAGCTTTTATATAGATGAATTGAAATTCAATCCAAAAATTTTAACGATTGAATTGTTAATTAAGGAAAAAAAACTAAATCATAAAAATAATAAAAATTAATCAGTATTGATTTTTATTAGTTAAAAGGCTAAATTAATTAATGTTAAGGGTTATAATTTGCAAATTACCCTTTTAGTAGATAGTGGGACGGTTTGTGATGATTTTTGTTATAGTTTATATGGTGATTTAATGTTAATATATATAATAAGTTAAAATATATATAATAAATAAATAAAACATGAATCATCTTCCTCATTTCCTTATCTTCCATCCGAAATCACCATTTGAAAAGCTTGGAGCTTTCGGTTGAACTTCTCCCCTTGCATGTATGTTAATTTAAAGTTCGCTTCTTGTAAATTTTATATTTTTGAGATTGTTGCAACTAGGTCTAACTAACTCGTATCTTCGTTTTCAAAACTGTCAAAATTTTAAAAAGTTGCCATTGATGTCATTTGAAGTTTTTTGAATGTTTTTGGTAGATTTGAAGCTTAGAAATTAAATAGGATTAATTTATTAAATAAATTTTTATTAGTTTTGAGTTATGGACTAAATTGTGAATATATTAAAATTGGTATGAAATTTTTATAAATTGTGATAATAGGAGGCTGTATGTGTACATAATTCAAGTAGGTTTAAATTTTGGAGTTCAAATTTGGAAGATATGATAAGTTCAGTTTTAGGGACTAAATTGAATAAAATGTAAAATTTTATGGCAATTTGAAAAATGAAATTTAATTATTATAGGATTACAATAGACTATTTTGAGATGTTTGAAATTGATAAATTGAATTAAATTATATTATAAGTCAAGGATTGAACCGTATGGAGGGAAACCTAAAAAAAGAAAAATTACAGAATAGTCCCCACAGACAAATTTTCTTGTTGATTGTATTAGGTAAGTTTATACGGTAGGTTTGTGTTAAATTGTTACGTATTTAGAATTATAATTGTAATTATGTGTAATTGAAATTTTAATTGTTTGTGATTCAATACAAAAAGGTAATATAAAAGATTAAATTGTATATGATAAATTGCAAATTGAAATTATTATGGAATTGACCTTAAATTGAACTGAAATAGGATATCTTATGTGATGATAAGATGAAATGAATTGAATAGATTCAGAAATATTAGATATTATTTGAAATGTGAAATTGTGCTAATGTTATGATGAAACATGTTATATATAGGTTGAATATGATATTGGTTGATCGTGGTTATGAGTTTGAAATGGAGAAATGTTTATAAGTTAAATGTGAGAAATTGTTACCCTATTAACTGTTCGGGTAGGGTCGGATATAATTGGCATACCATAGGATAGGAGGAGCTTAAGATTATATGACTACGTGTAGGGGAGTGCTGGGCACCCCATTTGTCGGTTATACCGACCAGTGCCGGGCACATTTATTAGCTGACTTTAATGGCTAGCGTAGGGTGAAATTCATTATTACGGATTTATCCGTCAGGCACAGGGTGCCAAATTGGTGTGTTGGCTGGATCCGTGTATCCATCCGAGTCCGAGTCAGGTTAATACGGATATGTATAATGTAAATGGAATAAATGATATTCAGTTTGATTTGATACGATAATCGGATAATAATACATATATATATATATTGAGAATCAGTTATACAAGCCTAGGGGGCAGTATCGAAACGTGATTAATTAATGAATGTGATTTGGAATTCGTATTATGAAATGTAGTAGAAATTGACATTATACTGTCAATTGATGTATTTTTCATATAAAGATAAATTGATATAGTATAGGAATGAAATTTATATGATTTAATATGAATTGATTGAGAATAAAAAATTATAAAATGAAAATAATGGTTGGCATTAATTTGAAATAGGATTTATTGCGGATAAATAAATTGTATGATATGATTAAGATAGTGAATTGTTTAAACAATTAATTGTTTTGTGAATGATAATGAAATGTTGAATTAAGTGAATTTAAATGTTATATTATTGTGTTACTATATGGTATGGTGAATGTGGAACTCACCTTTTTGAAATTTGAATTGCCATGATAGGCAAATTTTACCAAGCTAAGTAGCATGTAGTGTATTATTATACCGAGGTAAGTTACTTGGTTTTAATACATGTGAACTTACTAAGAAATTGTAATGCTTACTCCCTTGTTTCCTTTTTCCTTGTAGTGTCAACTTGTGGAACGTAACAGGCGGATCATCAAGAAGCTCACACTATCTCAATATTGATTCAGTAGTCTTTTTATAGTTTAAAACTCGATTTTGTGGCATGTATATAGGCAAATTATTTTTGGTCAATCTTGAATGTTGGTATTTTGGTTCTTGATTGTGGTTTGTGTTTTAGATGGTTATATGTTATGTACATAGGCTATTTTGGGTTGATGGTTTAAAGTTATAAGTTGAAGTTGTAATTTGGTATAATGGTTGCCATGTATAATGTTGAATTTAATGATTACTATGGTATGTATATAGGGTAAATGATGATAGTAAGCTTAAGTTTGGATAATGAAACTGTAATCTTGGGTGAAATGTTTGGTAAATGTGTTAGTTAATAGTTGTGGTGTATGCATTCATTAAATGAAATTGTTTCAATGATATGGTAAGTTTTGATTATGTACAAGCTAAACTGTACTATGATGATACATGCTTGTATGTATAATTTTATGTTTTGAATTTTTTGCGATGGTGCCAAATGGCATATTGGTTAGTATTAGGATAATGATACCTAATTGCATACTTAGTTATTAATTATACTAAGTAAGATGGTTAATAGATCATAGTTGAATCATGGCATGTTTATAATGGATTGAGTGAGTTTTATGCAGTTGATATGTGAACATATTTGTATCCATGAATTAAAATATAGGTTGGGCATGAAATGAATTTTCAAACTTGTACTTTTTTATCATCTGGATAAAAGTAACGATACCAGGAACTAAGGTATCAATACTTGACCAAATGAACAGTGTTTTCGAATTACAAAATGCCAAGATGGTATCGATATCGATTTTGGTATCGATACCTATCACAAAAATATCGATACTTATTTCTTTGGTATCGATACTTAGTTCAAAGTTTTGAAAAATTTATAGTTTTGTCCTTTTTCATGCCCGAATCTAATCTATTGTACTTTAAAGCTTGATTTAGTTCTGTTTTAATTTTTAATAATTAATGTGTGTATTTATATGATCATTCAGTGTTTTAAATTGCATATGATTATTCTGGATTTATTCGTAGCATCTCGTAGCTTAGGCTCAACAATCAGACCGAGTATGGGGTGTTACACAATGACACCCTAACTTGGATTTGATTTTATGGCAGATTGAAATATAATAAAAGTATCAACATTTTCTTTGAATAGAATTTGATTTCTGAAGTAGCAGTGGAAGAGGATTTGCCTTTTTTTTTCAAAGATACATCTTTTGATCTTTGTTCCTTCAAGGTATGATTTTTTAATTTCTTTTTTCTTTTCTACTTTCTCCTTGAGAGGTAAATGACTTTGGTCTCCATCTATGATTTAGTTGTTTGCTTTAATGGCTGAAACGAATATGTTCATATACATAATAGATGAGTACTTTGGTGGTTGAAGTTAGTGGTGAAAAGGTCAAAGTAATGTGGGATAAGAGATTGACAGAAATACTCTGTGATATATGTATTAAATAGGCATTGAAAGGAAATAGATCTAGTACTCATTTCACAAAAGATGGATGACTGAAAATAATGGCCTAACTTTGAGAAATAAACAGGTAAGGCTTATTCACAAAGACAACTTAAAAATAGGTGGGATGCCTTGAAAAAAAGAATGGAAGGCTTGGAAGAAACTTAAAGGCGGAGATATTGGTCTACGGTGGAATCCTATAAAAAGAACCGTTAATGCATCGAAGGATTCGTGGGAGAGTAGGCTAAAGTTACATTAATAACTCTTAACATTTTTTGTTTTCCTTATTTATGAGGTTATTGATAATTTCTTATTAAACTACCAATTTATATGTAGGTTGTGCCTGAAGCTCAAAAATTTAGAACATCAGGTATTAATCTTGAACTCGAAGGGATGTTGGACCAGATGTTCATGGGGGTAGTTGCAACTAGTGATAAAGCATGGACACTTTCTTCTAGTACACTCCATAGTGAATTTTTTGAGGATGTTAACAATGACATAATTAAATAGAATGAGGAAGAAAATGCGAGAAATGATGTTCACATTTTAAATGATGCTCACATTTCAAATGATGGTCGCATTAATGGAAATGATCAAAAAAGAAAAACACCTAAGATATCTACTTCACATTTTAAAATGGGAATGAATAATTCCTCAAAGCAAATTGGAGGGGCTACAAGATTATCTGATCAAATTGAAAAATTATGCAATGTAGTTGACAATATGAGTCAAGCCACATGTAGTTTGGCTCCTGCTATGGATCCATATGGTATTCCACAAGCAGTCATAGTGCTTGATAGCATGTCGGAGGAAGTTCCAAAAGCTAGTCCCCTATACTTTTTCTCACTAAAATTATTACTCAATAAAGACAAGCGAATTATGTTTTTATCAATTAATCCCAAGATTAAAGCTTTGTGGCTTAAGACGGAAATAGAGGAGAGTTGAAAATTTTCTAGTCTTTTAGGGTCTAGAGATATCTATTATGTGACTGAACAACAATGTTAAACTAGTTTTATTAATAGTTGTTTATGTTTGATTTTTGGATATTGAACTTATGTTCTACTTATTTATGTATAATCTAGTTTTAGCAATAGTTGTTTATATTTGATTTTGAATATAAAATTTGTTCACAGGTGATGTGAAAGGGAAAAGAAAGAGATTTTACAACGCATGGAATAATTTAACCGGTTATTTCTTGTTGCATCTTCTTCTGTGCAATTATATTATGAGAAGTATATATTGAAGCAACCATGCATGGATTCAAAATAGTCAGGTGAGGCATGTATCTGAGAAATCCTTGATGGTCATGAATCACGTTGCATGATTAATTTTAGGATGTCAAAAATTGTATTCACAAGTTTGTTGAGAGTTTTGAAGATAAGATACAATTTGCAAACTTCAAGACACATATGTTCTTGTGAAATGTTGGGAATTATTTTGTACATCTTGGGCACCAGTGCAAAAGTTTCCCAATATCAAGAAAGATTTCAAAGGTCTGGAGTAACAATAAGTCGATACTTTGTAATTGTGCTTGAGAAAGTTTCAAGGATGACCATTGATTTAATTGCACCTGATAATCGTTTTTTTAGCTCAATACCTGAACAAATACGTAATGATTCTACATATATGATGCATTTTAAGGTTAAAATTTAAAATTATATTATTATATTTTAATATTTTTTTGTTGATTAAAAATATGCATGATATTAATATGATTATTTGTTCAGGATTGGATAGGTGCAATTGATGGTACTCATATTGTCTCTATTATTCCACCAAATGAACAAATTTGCTACATTGGAAAAAAATGTATCTCGACTCAGAATGTTATAGTAGCATGTGATTTTAGTATGTGTTTCATTTTTGTTATGGTTGGATGGGAAGGACCGACACATGACACTAGAATATTTCTTAATGCAATTAGAGATCCAAAATACAAATTTCCGCACCCACCAAATGGTAAGATATTTCATTTATCTCTTTTTTTAAACTAATAAAGTGCAAGTTCTTTAATTGATAATTTAAAAAAAAAACTCTTGAATTAATTGTTTATCATATTATGACATGTAGGAAAATATTATCTTGTTGATTTTGGATATTCTCAAATGAAAGGTTATCTTGGACCATATAGGATAGCGATATTATTTACCTGACTTTCGTAGAGGTAAACTTATATTTGGTAGAGAAGAAATATTCAATCATTCACATTCATCATTATGTAGTGTGATTGAACAAACTTTTGGTGTTTTGAAAAAAAATGGGTCATTTTAAGGGATATGCCAAGTTATAGTTTTGAAAAGAAAACGATGATCGTTGTTGCTACAATGACGATGCACAATTTTATCCGAGAACATGTCTGAAATGATGTGGATTTTATGGAATACGAAAATATTAACAGGACATATGAGAATATTATTGATCTAGAAGATGTGCATGATGGAGAAAGTGATGCTGATGATGATGAGTCAATTTTGAAATGGAATTAACAAGAGATGCTATAACTTCTAGTTTAATGAATTCACTTTAAAGTGCAAATGCTAATGTAAAATTTTAATATTTATATTTGGTATATAAGTATTACCCATTTTTTTAACTTTAATTCAAATACATGTAATATTTTAATTCGTTAGGTTTATGTTTTCTATGTCATGTTAATATCTAATATGTGTTATATATTCAAATTACATTTTAAAATAAAATAATACAAATGTGTTAATATTTAATTACAAATATTTAATGATTATATTTAAATATTTAAAATATAATTTATATATTCTAATTAAATTTTATAAATAATTAATATTTGTTCCTTAAAAATATTTAAAATTTATATTTCATATATTAAAATATTAACAAAAAGTTATAATAAATTATTTTTATGTTCTTACTAAAATATTATAATATTAATTAATTTGAACATTATTTAATGCATAATTGTTACTTTATAATATCATGTCTAAAATGAACATTTTATTTCTCAAAAGCACTTTTTAACAGTAATGCTAAATACTTAAATCTTAAATCAAACTTTTCAAAAGTGTTTCTCAAAAGCAATTTTCCACAGCAATTTTAAAAGCACTTTTCAAAAGCAATGCTAAAATAGCTCTAAATTTTCTTTAGAAATTAAAGCAAGTGTTTAAAAAAATATATTTTTAAACTCTGATAGTCTTGCTAAGGCCATTATGATGGCTAATGTAATCTTCCGAATTCAAGCCTAACGTTTAGACCAAGTTGGAGAGGATACAAACAAATTATTTCATGATTGTTATTTCATACATCAACAATTTCTTAAGCTTACTTGTGGAGTTAAAATTTTTTAAGATTGTTTAATAATTATTTCAGCAATAAAAGATTTTGACTCCACAAACCAACTTAAAAAACTGTCACATGTTTTAATTAAGGATATTTGGCAATTTCTTAAGCTTACTTGTGGAGTTAAAAACCCCACCACTAGAATATCAAATAATTTATACTATTTCTGGTCCACTAAAATTTTCAAATTTTTACCTTTAATAGTTATTTTTTTTTCAATTTTAATATCTTATTCTTTAAAATTTATGATGGATAAAATTTTGAAAATTATATATTATAAAAATATTCAATGAATTAGTTTCAAAATATATTTTAATAGATTTTAATTAATTAAAATTTTAAAATAGTTGAACCCAAAGTTTAGAATGGTTGATTTCAAAATTGTTAATTATAACATTTATTGAGATGTAAATTGAATTTTTTTTAGGGCGTCATAAATTATTGAAAATTTTCATTTGATTGAAAATGAAAATTTTCAACATTTAATATTTTAAAAGTATTTGATAATTATTTTAGTTTTTTACTTAATATAAAAGTTTCAAAAAAAAAGAAGAAAGTGTTGAATAAGATAGGTAGGTAGTTATTTATTACTTAATATAGAAAATATTAAGTTGATTTTATTTTATTAAAAAATTAAATAAATTATATTTTTTTTTGTTAAAAATTAGATATTCAAATTAACCTACTTAATCTTCATTCAAACTATCCAAAATAATATAAAATATTATGTTAATAAGATTAAAATTTTTAAAAAAAATCTTAGAAAAACCAATATTTACTTTTATCAAACAATATAATTGTACTCAATACTTATATTTACCAAAAAATTTTCTAATATAAATTTAGCAGAAAAAATTCAATACTTAATTTTTCAGCATTTAAAATTTCAATCTATCAGACACATATCTAGTTGACACTATTGCTATTGCAACAATTAGGAGGATGCGAGTTCGAGCTTGATTAAGCCTGCTTTTCTTTCAGTTTGAGCGTTAAGAAGGAATTATGGGTAAGTAGGCATGGTATAAAAAAATCATTGAGATAGATGCAGTATTATAAACTTTAATTTTTAATTTGTTTTCCATATTCTAGTTGTTATATGATTTTTTTTGGCATAATGATTTATTTGACCCTCCAACTTTACAAAAAAAAAAAAAAGAAGTCATTTTTGCACTCCATTTAATTTTCGCCTTTTTTTGTCATTGATCTTACAATGTTTGCCAAATCATCCCAAAATAGGTTTGAAAGTTAACGTCTTTTAACTTTGCTAACATGGTACACACGCGAATTGCCACATCAGTAATTAATTTTTTAATATTTAAAAATTCAAGAATTATTAAATAAATTATTAGCATTATTAAAATTATAAAAAAACATAAAAATATTTTTAAAATTTTTAAAAATATTTTGAAGTGATTTGACAAATAATATAAATTAAAAAAGAAAAGAATTATACATTCAACCTTGCTAGGCAAGATGTCTCCTTTATTCAGTTGAAAATCAATGACAGATGTTTTTCAATTTTCCCCTTTTTTGATAATTAACTATACTGATTTTTTTTTTCCTTTAATGGATTGTCTGGTCACGAGTGTAACAATATAAACAAAAATGTTATTTATTACATATGTATCATAATAATTAGACATAAAATAAAAAAATAGTTAGTATAAGTTTAAATTTGAAATTAGAAAAAAAAATGAGTAAAAAATAAGATATCTTCAAAATAAGTAAAATTTTTTTCTCCGCTTTGCTAAAAATAAGTTATAGGAGTGACTAAATATTACCAATTGAATTAGTTTATTGTTAACTCATATACTAAAACATATGTAAAAATAATAATATCAGCATGAATGATTAAAAAAATAAAATTTATAGTACATGCACCAACATTGGATATATATTTAAATGTTTTCTCCATGAACCAAGTGATGTTATCTTATATTTTTTAAAAAATATATAAATAAAGTAGCATCGAGTCAATAAAAATAAATAAATACTTAACTTAATTTTCTTCTAACCAGGCTACTAATATAGGTCCAACACTTTGGGAATAAAACCATGCATGCATCAAATTAATATAAAAAAAAACAATTTGAGAGGTACCTCTCATTTAAAGAATAATGAAAAGAATTGAAAAAAATTAAATAGTTAACTTATTATAGGGGAAATAGAAATTAATACTGATTATTAATGGAGACCATATATGAAATCAAATATCAACCCTACTAATTAATATAAGCAACATATTGCTTCAGCTTTCAACCATCCATTGAAGCATATTTAACATGATTTAATGTTGATCTTATCTATATCAACCCGATGATGGGTCCATTGATCAATAGTGTTCACACTTATATTCATACTGTGGATTTTAATTTTGAGAATGGTGCTGAGAGGAGGCACTAATTTGCTCTTATTAATCAAGCATATTTAGCATTATTGACACATTCTTTTCAATATTAAACATTGTTCAATTTTGCACCAATTTCATTTGTATATATTAATCATTATATACTATAATTTAATACTTAATTGACACATTCATTTGTTTCACCCATTTTTAATTGTAGTCACCATATGAATCAAATTTCCTTATATACATAAAAGCTATTTAGAGCTTATTCTTTATGTTTACAGGTAATAAATATTTTAAATTAAATAAAATTAATATAAATAACTTTTTTACATACACAAAATTATCATTTATATACATATACCAAGAAAATGCATTCCGAGACACAATGCCAACATATGTGTATATGATCAAATTTATGTATATGTTAAAATAGCCGCTTCTCTCCTGTTTATATACATAAAAGGATTTAATATATGAATATTCTTTTTTAAAATGATACGTAAAATATGTAATGAAAAAGTTGAACATTTGTGATTAAAACTATAAATTCGATTTCTCAAGAAAAAAATGGAGGTAAAGATTAGAGAAAGAGGAAGACCCACAGCATTTATGATGAATATAATACACCATAAAACAAAAGTCCTGTTGCTTGCCTCATTTGGGTTGCTTGTGAAGAGCAAAATATTAAATGAATGGCTAATAATTTTTATCCTCCCTTTTATATATGCTGGGTAAATGCAAGGAACAAAGAGGCAGGATTTAATATTTCTGCCCTGAATTATGGTAGCACATCTCATCTAACTTCACTCATTACTGCTTGTAAGTTGCTGATTCAGACAAGTGACTGACTGGCAACTAGATTGGTTTGCCCAGGATATCAACCCCAAATGGCTCATCGCAACTCCTTTATATAGTTTAATATTTTAAATTATTTTTTATTTTATTTATTTTTAAAAATATAATATAATCATTTAATTACATAATATTTTTATATAAATATATTTACATGTATATATAAAAAATTAAAAATATATTGATAAATTCAAAATGATACCAATATCAAAAAATAATAATGCATCTATTGTAACAATACCAAGTATCTTAATAGTCCGGTCTCCAATGTCCAACGATTTGGTTGCAGGATGTCTTTTTTCCTCGTTTAATGGGCTAGTATTTTATATTTTCTTACTTTATTCATTGACCTCTAAAATTTTGTCACCTCAATATATCTTTCCTTGGTTTGAATATTCATTGTTCTAAGTCTGGTTATCCATGAAAATGTTGATCCAATATTTAGGAGGGTTTTACACAAAAATATCAATCTCAAAAAATAAGTTTACATAAAAAAGAAATTAAGTCCACTTACAATATAGCAAATTTGTGCGTTAATATTCAAGTTTAATTTGGTCTCATCCAATCTATTTTCATGCTTATAATATGTTGTTTTTTTTTTTTTGTATATTATATACTTCAAAATCATATAAAAAATAGATATAATATTTAAAAATATGTTAAGTAGCTTATATTTAAAATTTTAATGAAAAAATATAATAGTACTAAAAGAAATGGATATATGGTCAGTCACACCATTAGCTCAGTGGCAAACATGGATGAATTTCAAGTTGATTGATATGAGATCTCTATTGTACCAAATAGAATATCATACATAAACCTAACAAAAACCATGATTATAAGCCCAAAGGTCAAAACGCTAACTTTGAGAAAAAAAAAATCAAATCACTTAATATATGGCAAACTAAGTCATTATGCATCTCAATGCAAGAAACAAAAGAGGAGAAATGATATTCCCGATAAATGTTAATTTGGTTGAAGTAGATAACATAATTTTTATGATCGTTTCTCAAGTCAATATTGTGACCAATATGAATGAGAGGGTGATAGACTTTGGTGCCACTAGGCAAAGTTGTGGCAACTGAAATGTTTTTTTGTTCTCCTCTCAGGTGGAGGAAAGAGAAGAAACTATCTATCTTAGAAACTTATGAACTGCACATGTGCTTAAAAAAGACAAAGTTTTGCTTAAACTTACATTTGAAAAGATCTTAATTTTAAATAATGTGTTTCTCATTCTTAATACTCGAAACAATTTGGTTTTTATTAGATTAATGGGAAAAGGTGAGGTGAAAATTTTCTTTGAATCTAATAAGATTATAAAGACTAAAAATAACACTTTAATAGGAAAGGACTATTGTAACCATGGATTATTTGTACTCAATATTTCTAAATGAATTAATGGGAATGCTAGTTCTTCTACTTACCTGATTGATTGTTATGATTTACCTCATGCTAGATTAGAACATGTGGGTTTTTCTATGTTAAAAGGATTATATAAATTAGTTTAATTTCTAGTACTAGCAATACTTTTATGTAAAAATGTGAAAAACATGCTTAATCACATTAAAGAAAAATGTTTAATTCATAATGACTTAAGAGACTTAAAACAAACTATAACTAGAAGTGATAAAATATATTAGGAAAATTTATTAATTATTTTAAGAAAAACAAAGGTGAAACATGTTGGTCATTGACATCTTTATAAAGCACAGACAACAGGGATAAAACTTAATGGGAGGGTCAAAAATTCCACTATAGCCCTTGAAACTCGAGAATAGACTTTGAAACCTAATTATCTACCGAACGTAACTACTACCACTAATCAGATTAATGAGTAGCAAAACGTTGATTGCACACTAAAACAAGTCAACTAAACAAATCATTCAGCTACCTAAACATATCAAGTTGTCATCTACAGTACTCTAGTTAAATCCTAACTAGGTCTCAACTAAACTCTAACGATACTCACCAAACCATTTCACACTAAAACACGAAAAACAAATCTATTGATTCGCGAACAAACAAGTTCACCCTAAAGTATCCAGGGCTGGCAGATTATCTCCCAAAAGAGTATGCCAAATGGCGAATTCCAACAAGGCGTTCCATAAATGCACACTGTCGAATCCACGCAATACGCCACCCCAACACTTAACAAATAATTCACCAATCTCATCTTTTTTTTTTTTCTACCTTGGCCTACTCAACTATACACCAAGCAACATATTACAAGCCTTTATTGTTATAACTAAAGTATCGTCTTCATATGCTTTAGAGGTCCTAACTTCTGTTGGCTCCGTAAAATAATATTTAAGTGATAGGAGGTGTTAAAATTGCAAAATAAAAAACTTGAGTTAAATCTTTAAAAGATATATAAGCAATAAAATGTAGTTTGAATATTTTATTAACTTATAATTTTATATCTTAAAAAAAATTAAATTAATAATTAATATTTTTAAAGAAATTAAAGTATAATTTTATTTTATATTAAATTTTGATTAGAGGTCAGGTAAACTATTACTCTGATAAGGCAAATGACGGGGACACACATCCCTTGGTAATATTTAAACTGATCTCTTATAGTATAAAATAATTAGATTTTGTTGTAGTCATCTCTTTTAGCTTTTGTTTCTTGTTTAATAATTTTGGATGTAAATACATGTTCAATATTTAATTATTTAATTGTAATATTAACTTTGTGAATTTTGTTTTACTTTTATATTTTAATCAAATTTATTTCCATTAGAACCTTATAAATAGTAATAACTAACTAGTTAATGAAATTATCTCAATGTTAATATATAATTGAATTAAATATAAATTTAAAATGTTTAATTTTAATTGAAGTCAAATATCAAATATATTTACTTTGTATAATTTCATTATTTTACTTAAAATATATTAAACTTATTACCACTGAATGATTATAATTTAGTGTTATATTTGGCTGACAATTTATTCACTAGAAATTGATTTTTGTTTGAACCGATTTGCATTTGTAAAACCCATCTAATTATGGACTGGAAATACCGGGTCAGACCAATAATCCGGCCCTACTTATTGGGTATATTGGGTTACACCAAATAGCTTCGGCCCAATGGGTTCCATTTTCATTTTGACATTTGCAATGAAATATATAATTATGGCTATGAATGGTGAAGAGTAAACAAAAATGTTAGTGACAATTATATTCTTTTGTTTCCTAATTATGGTTTTAGAGTAAAATTTGATACTATTATAATATATATTTCAAACTTTAAATTTAGACATGTCAGGTTTCTCACTTGATCCAATAATTTCAATTTGGCTCACATTATTGATTAATTATAACATATTATTTTATTTAAATTTAATTTATTTCTTTTTTAAAGAAAATCTTATTATTAATAAGAATTATGAACAATACCCTTTGTATAAAAAAATTAGGAGAAAGACAACTTGATAGTAATTACCTCCTGAATCAAATTTTTGAAATTTTCATCTTAGCCTTGCCATCATCAAACTAACTTAATGACGAACTCCAATCAACTAGGAAACCACTGTCAAGAGTCCCAAGAGATCCATTGTATCAATTATGCACAAAAGGTCAAGTCCTAGATGACCTATCATCTACATCATCATCTTGGAGTCCAATTTTACGAACACTGTCACCGTGTTCTATCATGATAAGGTCATTTGAGAATGATTCCTAATAGATCTAGTGGCACTCTTACATTGACAAATCACATATATACGCCACAACACGACTAGCAACTAAAAATAAAATCACCACTACTTTCAGAAAAACAAAGTGAACAAGAACTACAACAGATTTTAGAGAAAATAATTTTAACAAAAACAAAACCATGATAGTGTGGACTAAAATAACAACCACTATAGCTTTAACATATAACAGAGTAGACTGAAAATAAAAACAAAAGAAAAAAATTTAAAGAATACTACTGAAAAAATTTGCGACCAATAACCAACCTAGAGACCTACGCCATTGTCTGTAAGGCTAAGATTTGGTTTAAGAAAATTTAGTGGCTCAAGTCAGTCCAAACTTAACCTAATTTATACTTGAATAAAAAAAAAATCAAACTTTACTTAGTCTACATCCATTTTTAACTATATATAATATTAAAATATATTCCAATATCATTTGCTGGGAGTATAATGTATTTCACAAAATCTCACATCCTTTAGTTAAGTCCCTTAAGTTTTATTTATAAAACATTACATACTATTGGGTTTGTAAGAGCCAAAATGAGAGGATAGACTCGCGCGCACAGGAATTGAGCGTGAAAGCTCAATTAAATGTAAATCGAAGTATCCCCCTTGCACGATACAAAGCGAAGCTTGGTCTATTTTTACTTCATGATTTTTTTTTTTATGAAAATCCTTGTTTTTCTCAACTATCTAATTTGATTTATCATAATTTTATTTTATTTATATTTCGGTTCAAAGTGCTTATTTGGAAATCCATAATTTTCTTTGTCCTAGATTTTCTCAAATTATTTGACTAACATTCAAATTTCCTAAAAAAAAAACATTTTTTTTTACTAAATTTAGCTAAATGTTTTTAATTTGTCATTCCTACTCCATGTTTTTCTTCAAAACAGATGTGTCTGTTGAATCCTATAAGATATGCTACTTGTGAAATATCCTTAAGGACATTGCTAGTCACGCTTCAAGCAAGAAATTGATCCTTTATATTCAACCATCATTTTTTACTTTCCAACAATCTTAAGGATATTATTGAATCCAGCTTCAAACGTTGTTGCTACCCTTCCTCTGTTGATGTTGTTGCCAACAATGTCAGCATTCCAAGCAATGTTGTGTATGTTGCTACTATTACTACCCCAGTTTCAATGTTGCCTACTACTTCTTATGCAAAATCATTTCCTAACATCTTCTTTGTACTTGACATATATGTAGTTGCGTTTGCACTTACAAAAATGCCAACATTTGATGCCTTAGATAAGCAAAGAGAAATGTGGGTACAAGTAAACAAGGTTGTAGACACACCATAATTTCAACTATTTCAAATGAACATTTTTACGTTTATTGTTTGTACAAGGAATCAAAAGAAGTATGAGATAATATGATTAGCAAATACATTACTGAAATGTTGGTAAGCAGAAAATTATCATCAGAAAGTATTATTGGTGGGAGATGTTCGATGAAAAAGATTTAAATATGCAAATCAATGAGTACCACAAGCTGCTAAAAGATCTAAAGTTAAAAAACATTACCTTTCCAGAGGGTTTTTTGTCGGTTTGCAGATTGATGAGTTTGCCCCCATCATGGTATGACTATAAGCAACAACTTAAACACAAGTACAAGTAACTTTTTCTAGTGGATCTAATCACCAATATTATAATAAGAGTACATCAACTTAGTTGGTGGTAAACCTAAGAGAGGTATAATTTTAAAAAAACGTATCTATAACCCCAAAACACAAAACCTTGCCTTCATAAAAAAAAAGAAATTGCTTTATTTGTTGAAAATCAGGCCACCATGCATATTAATGTAGACATCGCGCGAAAGGGGAGAAATGATAATCCTACTAAGCCAAATATTAATTTGGTCAAAGAAGATGACATAATTGTGTTGGTGTTGAGAATATTTTGATTATTTAATAGCATTAATTAGTATCTTTAGAGATTACAATTGATTTTTAGAGATTCTAATTAAGAGATATTTTTTCATTAAGTTGATTCAGTCTTCATGTATATATAGTTGTACATATTTCTAAGAAATACATACTTTCAGAGAGCTTTTTTTTCAATACCTTTGAGTATTCGTCTCTAATTTCATCATGGTATCATATTTTTTTATTTGATTTTTGGGATTTTTTTCTTCTGATTTTCAATTTTTTTTCAAAAACCCTAGGAACACAAATTTGGTTCTTTCCACCCTAGCCTTATTTTTTTTCTCTCATTGCCCCTACCATTGGAGTCGACAGCCTCTTACCGGGAAACCCTAAACTCCAGTGACCAAAAGACCCGCGTGTGGGCCCCATGCACCGTCGTAAACTTTTATAATTCTGTTTCATGCGCTGCGCGGGGACCTCACCTGCTATCGCCGTGTTTTTTCTGACGCTGTCGCTATGCTCTTTGCTCTCTTCTGGTCATTCTCTTCTAAGTGGTGGTGTGTTTTGGCTAAGTTGTTTTTTGTGGGATCTATTTAATTTTTTTGTTCTAATTGTGCAAGTAGTTTTTTTGGGGTTTAGTTATTTTTTCTCTAGCATTATGTCTATAGACGAGAAGCTCGTGATTCCAACCGATAATCCATCGTTGCAAATTAGCCTTGTGAAGCTTGATGGACATAATTACTTTGCTTGGTCAATGTCCTACTTGTTGTTTATCAGGGCTCGTGGCTTGCAGGGATACCTCACCGATAAATTGTCAAAACCTGAACTCACTTATTCAACCTTTAGTCAATGGGATTCAATGAACTCTCTTGTTATGGCATGGCTTATCAACTCTATGCAACCCCATATTTCTAAAACCTATTTGATGTTTGATACTGAGTAAAAGATTTGGAATATTGCTGCTCTCACCTACTATTGTGTTGAGAATGATGCGCAAATTTTTGAGATTCGTAATAAGGTCTATGGTACAAAACAAGGAGAGTTAACGATTTCTTAATGTTTTGCTGAATTAAGTGGGTTGTGGCAGGAACTTGACTATTATCAAGATTTTCAAGCGAATTGTGCTAAGGATGCCGAAAAATTTTAGAAAATGGTGGAAAAGGAGTGTATTTTTGATTTCTTGGCTGGGTTTAATACTGAGTATGATCAAATTCGGGTTCAAGTTCTTGTCAAGACTCCATTCCCTTCTCTCAATGTGGCATACTCCTATGTATTACAGGAGGAGAGTCGTCATGTTGTTATGCTCTATAATCCACCTTTAGAGAAAGCTGGCCTCATTGCTAACTATAATGGTCCATCGGGTGTTAAGTTTGCTAAGGATCACTTGATTTATGACTACTTTGGTAAGCGTTGGCACATTAAATATTCATGTTGAAAGTGCGTGGTCGCCCCACCCAAGGTTGTGGTGGAAAACAAGGGGGTAGTTCTTGGCCTTAAGAAAATTTGTTAGACTCTATGACAACAGAGGATAAGTCCACTTTTGCTGGAAGTTTTACCCTAGATGAGATTCAACATCTTTGATGCATCTTGTCTTAATTAGACTCTACCTCAATTGCCAAGTTTAATAATGCGAAATCATGTACTGCTTGAAATGCTCCATCTACTTCTGACTCTTAGATTATTGATTCTAGTGCGAATAGACATATGACAGGGTCAAACAAAAGCTTATTTAGCCATACTACTTGTCCATCTAAAGATAGTGTGCAACTAGCCGATGGCTCCCTTACCTCCATCTCTAGAACAAGTTTTATTGTTTGTACTTCTAATATCACTTTATCATCTATCTTCCATGTCCTTAAATTCCCTGTTAACCTTTTATCTGTTAGTACTATCACTAAAGCCTTAAATTGTAAACTTGAATTCTTTTTCGATCACTATGTCTTTCAGGACCTCCAAATAGGGAAGACGATTGGCAATGGTAGATTGTGTGATGGGTTATATCTTCTGGATTAATCGTCCAGTATGTCTCAAGCATTATTTAGAGACAATAAAGAAGTCAATCGGGAGATAATTTAGTGGCATAGGCGGTTAGAACATCCATTATTTACTATTCTTGCCAAGATGTTTTGTAATTTGTTTTCAATAACTAAGTTAGACTCTTTAGTTTGTGATACATGTGAGTTTTCTAAGCATACAAGAAACAATTATCTTTTGCGTAATAATAAAAGTACTGTTCCTTTTGAGATTATTCATTCGGATGTTTGAGGCCCTACTCGCCTTACTTCTTCATCTAGAAATCGTTGGTTTGTTACTTTTATTGACTATTGCACTCGAATGACATTCGTATTTTATTAAAGTCCAAAAGTGATGTTTTCTCGTGTTTTCATTCTTTTCATAAATTGATTACTACTCAATTTGATGCTAAGGTTAAGATTTTGCCAACTGATAATGGAACCGAGTATAAATCCAATGATTATTTGAAATCATATGGGATTTTGCATCAGACCAGTTGTCCAGGTACAAGTGCTTAGAATAGTGTTGCCGAAAGAAAAAATAGCATCTTTTGGAGGTTGTTAGATCACTTATGTTCAATATGAATCTCCCAAAGCCTTATTGGGGGGATGCATTTTTGGTTGCGACTTATCCTATTAATCGGATACCCCTTTTCAGTCTTTGATTTTAAAAGTTCCGTAGAAGCCTTACAGGGTAAGACAGATTACCCAGTTTCACCGAAGGTCTTTGGTTGTGTTTGCTTTGTTCATTTTTAACATTGGAGCAAACTAGATCCTTGAGCAGACAAATGTGTTTTCATTGGATACTCTCCCACACAGAAGGGTTAGAAATGTTATCATCCGCCATCTAGAAAGTATTATGTAAGTATGGATGTAACATTTCGTGAGGATGAACCTTATTTTTCTTCATCATAACCATCTTTTCAGGGGGAGGTTATTAAATAAAGAGATAACACCTTGTTCTGTTACTCTTCCGAGGGAGAATTTAGTTCCAGTAGAGACTTTGGTTCCAGAGAAGACTAGTGGGTGTTTATTGGATATGCATGATTTAAGGACATGCATTAGAAAAGGCAAGAAAGAATATACCATCATACAATCTACTTTATTCCCTAACTCTTGAATTTCAGGTGAGTCTTCTTTACCTTCGTTTGCTACTGATTTGGATTTACCAATAGCTCAACGAAAAGGTGTTATAACTTTCACTTTACATCCTATCTCTCACTTTGTTTCTTATGATTCCTTATCCCCATCTTATAGAGCTTTTGCTTTGTCTTTGTTCTCTATTTCTGTTCTACAGGATTGGAGAGAAGCTATCACTAATCCAAGATGGAAGAAGGCTATGATTGAAGAAATGAAGGCTTTATCAAAAAATGAGACATGGAAACTAGTTAATCCTTCTAAGGGGTAGAAAATGGTTAGCTGCAAATGGGTGTTTACTATCAAGTATAAAGCTGATGGTTTAATTGAAAGACTTAAAACCAGATTAGTAGTGTGAGGATTTACTTAGACATAAGGAGTGGATTATCAAGAAACATTTGCTCTAGCTGTTAAATCAAACACGATTAGGATCTTTTTATCAAGTGCATCAAATTTTGACCGGGACTTATAGTAGTTTGATGTGAATAATACCTTCTTACATGGAGACTTAGAAGAAGAAGTGTATATGAAAATTCCTCCAGGATTTGAGGATAAAAATACTCAAGGGAAGATATGTAGACTGAAATAGGCCCTATATGGACTAAAGCAATCTTTCAGAACCTGGTTTGATAGGTTTAGTAAGGCCATGATGTCGTTTGGCTATCGATAAAGTAATGCTGATCATACCCTCTTTATAAAACATTACAAAGGTAAGATTACTCTCCTTATAGTTTATGTTGATGACATAATTATGACAAGGAAAAAATGTCATGGTTTAAGAAACAATTGGCTCAGGAATTCGAAATCAAAGACGTGGAAAGGTTACAATATTTCATTAGAATAGAAGTGGCCAAATCGAAAGAAGGAATTTTTATTTTCCAAAGAAATTATGTCTTAGATCTTCTGACAGAGACCATCATGTTAGGTTGCAAACTAGCAGAATCACCTATTAAGAGTAATCACAAGTCACAAGCAGGGATCGGTGAAATGGTGGATAAAGGGAGATATCAAAGACTTTTCAGACGTTTGATTTATCTCGTTCATACTCGACCTGATATAGCATATGTGGTTAGTTTGGTAAACCAATTTATGCATGATCCTTGCAAAACTCATGCAGGAAGTATTTCAAATTTTGTGTTATTTGAAGTCTACAAAGGGCAAATGTATTCTCTTATAAAAAAATAATCATCACAAGATAGACATATTTATAGATGCAAATTGGGTTGGCTCTCTTGATGACAGAAGGTCTACAACGGGTTATTGTACTATTGTGGGAGGAAACTTAGTCACTTAGAGAAGCAAGAAACAAAGTGTTGTGTAACAGCCCGTTTTTAGTGAAATCAAAATAGTAGTTTTGGGACCACAAATCTGACAACAAAAAATTTATTTAATTATTATTTTATTTCCTAGAGCATGATAGTAGTACCGTATAAAACTTTTGTGAAGAAATTTTACTGTTTACATGCTCAATTTGATAAAAAGGACTAAATCGCGTAAAGTGCAAAAGTTGAGTTCCAGTAGTTAAAAGTATTAAATAATTATAGAACCCTCAACTTGAGTCCTTAAATGGTAATTAGATCATTAATGGTGTTAGTGGATGAATATGTTTTGGCATTATGGACATTTTGATTAATTTTTAAGGTTATATATGTAAAATGGTAAATAAATGATAAAATAAATAAAACAAAATAAAGCTTTCATCTTTTACTTCTATCTTCAAATGAAACTAAAAGAGAAGAATAGCCATGTAAGCTTGAATTTTTGGCTAGGTTATTTACCTTGCTTGGTAAGTGATTTTTGTCCCGTTTTTAATAATTTTTATGTTTTCAGAATCGTTGTAACTTAATCTAGCTAGCCCGGTGACTAATTTGTGAAACTGTTAAACTATTAGGGTTGTTGTTAGATAAACAACTTTTGTTAAGTGATTTTTGATGAAAATGTCAAATAGGGATTAAATTGAAAACTAGAAAATTTCACATGGTGAAATTGTGAAATAAATGAAATATAAGGCGTGCTAGAGACCTAATTGATATTTGGCTATGGTGGGTTATGGTAAAATTGCATAAATTTCCACTTTTATGAGATAGGGACTAAATTGCAAAGAAATTAAAAGTATAGGGGAAAAATAGCAATTTTTCCAAAATATGATTTTGTGTTAAATTGAATAAAACATCTATTGAATTGAGTTAAATTTATCCGTATAGATCAAGACAGACCTTGTACTATTTTAGATCGAGGCAAAGAGACAGTCTCAGATTAATCGCCTCCGTATCTACGTATACTCGTCGAGGTAAGTTCGTGTAATTAAGTTGTATATATGCTTTTGATTGAAATATACTTGTGTTGTGAATTGCTATACGTATATACTAGTTGCATATCCAACGACGTACGACCATTATCGAACCCCATTTGAACCTTAGGAATTTGTAGGATACAAATGACATGTCATTAGGGTTTACGTGATTCAGGTGCTGGTCCTGAACTTCCTATCGACGGTTGAGGTCTGACATGTGTTGCGAATACTCCACAGCTCGTATGAGAAACATCCTGTAGCTACATTTCGACCCACAACTCGTGTATGCAGGCCCATTTTCATAGCTCGTGTAAGCATACTGGTTCACAACTCGTGTGAGCATACATGTACAAGATTTGAAAAATTACAATTACATGAGTTATCACACTAGGTGTGAGCTATCCCGGGTATCCAAAGGTATTCTAATGGTTCAACGGGCATAATTCTGATACGAAATGGTAATGGTTCATTACGGACTATTACAGGGATACATATGAATTATATGGAAATGTTGTTCCATGGTATATGGAAAATTGAATTGGATGATACATGTATATGGAGCTTAATCAATTGTTGTGCTCATCCATGATTATTGGTTTGTATATGTATTTACATGACTAACATTGTTGGTGTATATGTGCTTAGGCATTTGGCCAAATTATGTTGGGATATGCTATGTTTATCTTACCTATTTTATGATTAAATGGTAAGTTATGTTTGAAGTTATATGAACTTACTAAGCTTAAATGCTTACTCTGCATTATTTTCCGTGTTTTATAGTGAATTAAAAGCTTGTTCGGGTTGGAAGCTTGTCGGAGCTATATCACACTATCCATCGGCTCTTTTGCTACTTTTGGTTGTTTTGATTTTGGTTATAATGGCATGTATAGGTATTTTGGCTAATGTTGGCCATGTGTTTTGAAGTTGAAATGGCCATTTGGTTTGGCTTAAGTTATGATATTTTGGTGGTGTAATAGATATAGATTTGACATGTAAATATTAGCCTTAAAATGGTTTATGCTTGGCTTGTTATGTTTGAAAAATGGATGATGAAATGATAGTAGTGAATATGCATATTATATATGTCAATGTGACTTGTTGGGAATGTGGTGAATTGGTACTTGGTTATGAATGACATATATAAATATTGATGCTACTATTTGAATGGTATATTTAGTACAATTTAGTATGTTTTGGTAAGTGAATTCAATGGTATGAATTGATGCAAATCTAGTTGGAAGTTAGTTAATCATTTTGACCAAAATGAGTACATGATTTTACATGTTTACATATTGTCATTTGAGGTGCCTAAGGGCATATTGGTTGTATGATATTATACCATATGTACATGACTTGTTTATGCATGATCCTTGTTATAGCTTGTGTATATGTGCAATTTTGGTTGTAGGTATATGCCAAGTTAGGTGAGAAAAATGGCTTGTAAAAATGACCTATTCTTGTCCACATGGGTAGAGACACGGGTGTGTGTCTCAGCTGTGTATGACACACGGCCAAGTGACACGGCCGTGTGTCCCCTGTAGCTTTTAAAGGGTTGTAAGTTAGGTTGTTACACAACCTAGTACACGGCCTAGTACATGGGTGTGTGGCTTGGCCGTGTGACCCAAGTCAGTGAGTTACACGGGCATGGACACGGGCTAGGACACGACCGTGTGTCCTTACTTCGAATGCCCACACGGCCTAAGAGATGGGCGTGTCTCTTGGCCGTGTCTATTGGCCGTGTGACCCCTGCAGTTTTGAAAAATTTCAACGTTTTTTGGAAAATTCTCTGAGTTTTCAATTTAGTCCTGACTTGTTTCTAACGTGTATTTAGGGCCTCGGGGGCTCGTATTAGGGACAATATGTATGATTTGGAGTTGTTTTAATATGATTAATTGTATGATTTGAAATGTTTAAAAATTGTATTTGTTTGATGTGAAATTTCTGGTAATGCTCCGTAACCTTGTTCTAGCGACGGATATGAGTTAGGGGTGTTACATTTATTAGCATCAAAGCTACTGTTTAGCCGATTCTCAAACTGAACGTGGGGCGTAAGAGTCTAGCTATACATGCCATTATATAACCTTTGATAGTGTGCTATCTCCTGACCGTTTTAAAACATGTTTTCATATAGCAATGTCATCCAACCAAGCTGACTCCGATAAAGTAGAAAGCAATGCTTAAGCCTCCATTCATGAAGTAGCATCGAGCGGTACAAGGCCCGTATCTAAGGGTTGGGGAGGAGAGGCTAAGAAAGCCTTCTTCCAGATGATGAGTGATTGGTTCACCGAGTTCGTATGGATGAACCCGACTGCTCAACAACCTCCACCCCCTCTTGCTACCCAACCGCTTTCCGTTATTCCTCAGGGTGTGGAACCATTATGAGTTAGTAAGCCACATGTTGATAAGATTCATAAGTACGGGGCTGAAGAATTTAGAGCTACTGCTGAAGATGATCCCAAAAGAGCAGAATTTTGGTTAGAGAATTCAATCAGGGCTTTCGATGAACTATCTTGTTCACCGGCCGAGTGTGTTAAATGTGCAGTATCGTTATTAAAAGATTTGGCTTATTAGTGGTGGGACACGTTGATTTCTGTAGTGCCGAGAGAGTGGATCACTTGGGAATTCTTTCAAATTGAGTTCTGAAAGAAATACATTAGTCAAATATTTCTGGATTAGAAATGTAAAGAATTTCTTGAGCTTAAATAGGGTCGTATGACTGTGTTAGTGTATGAACAGAAATTTGTTAGACTAAGTAAATATGCCCGGGAGTGTAGTCTGACCGGGACTACTATGTGTAAGAGATTTGAAAAAGGGTTAAATAAAGACATTAAGCTTTTTGTTGGAATTCTTGAGCTGAAAGAATTTGTTGTATTGGTTGACCGAGCACATAAAGCTGAAGAGCTGAGTAAAGAGAAAAGATATGCTAATTTTAAAGCTAGAGACTCGATAAAGAGATCAACTGAGAAGTCATATCAATCGGCACCAAAGAGATCAAAAGAACATCATAACCATTCTACAACTTTAGTAGAGTACTCCAGTAGAGACAGAGGTAACCAGCGCTCTAGTCCCAAACCTCAGGCTACGTCTGTAGCGATTGTAGGTAGTGTTAGAGATGTTAGACCCGAGTGCAAGCACTGTAAAAGACCACATTATGGTGAGTGTCATTTGAAGAACGGAGCGTGCTTCAATTGTGGTTCCTTCAAGCATTATCTTTGTGATTGCCCTAAGAAATCTGAGGAAAAAAAAGTTCAAACTACGAGGTTGAGCAACACAACTGCGAGAGGTAGACCACCCTGTAATCCCAGAAATGTGAGTGGTAGCCATGGTGTAACAAAAGATTCTACTGTGAGATCTGAGGCACGAGTACCAGCTAGGGCTTATGCTATTCGTGTACGAGAGGATGCTTCTACGCTAGATGTCATTAGTGATACTTTGTCTATTTTCGATACTGATGTTACTACTTTGATTGATCCGAGATCAACCCATTTGTATGTTTGTACGAATATAGTATATAGTAAGAATTTACTTGTTGAGTCCACTGAATTTGTGGTTAAAGTGTCGAACCCTCTAGGTCAGTATGTTTTAGTTGATAAAGTTTCCAAGAACTGTATTTTGATGACTCGGGGTTACAGTTTTTCGGCTGATTTGATGCTATTACTGTTTGATGAATTAGACGTGATTTTGGGTACGGACTGACTAACTTTATACAAAACTACTGTAAATTGTAGACGAAAGCTTATTGTATTGAAATGCCAGAACAGTGAGACACTTCGTATTGAATCAGATAGTGTGAGTGGGTTGCCTATTGTTATTTCGGCTATGTCAGCGCAGAAATATGTGAGAAAAGGCTACAATGCTTACATTGCTTATGTATTGGATTCTAAAGTATCTGAATCGAAGCTTGAGTCAGTACCAGTGGTTTGTGAGTATCCTGATGTGTTTCCAAAGGAGTTACTTAGATTACCGCCGATTAGAGAGGTGAAATTTGCTATTGACTTAGTACCTGGGACATCACCGATATTGATAGCACCTTAAAATATGGCTCCTACTGAGTTGAAAGCACAATTGCAATAATTAACAGATAGGGGTTTTGCTTGACCTAGGTTCTCACCTTGGGGTGCACCGGTTCTATTTGTTAAGAAAAATGATGGATCAATGGGGTTGTGTATTGATTACCATCAGGTCAACAAGGTTATAATTAAGAAAAAATATCCACTGCCTTGAATTGACGATTTGTTTGATTAGTTGAAAGGTGTCACTGTATTTTCGAAGATTGATCTTCGTTCTGGCTACTATTAGCTACGAGTTAAAGATTCGGATATGTCGAAAACTGCATTTAGAACTAGGTACGAACACCATGAATTTGTTATGATGCTGTTTGGTTTAACTAATGCACCTGCAGTATTTATGGATTTGATGAACAGAATCTTTAGGCCGTATTTAGATAGATTTGTTGTGGTATTTATTGACAACATTCTGATAAACTCACGAGATGAGTCCTAGCTTGCTGAACATTAACGAATTGTGTTGCAAACTTTACGAGATATACAACTGTTTGCCAAATTTAGCAAATGTGAGTTTTGGCTCTGAGAAGTTAGTTTGCTTGGACATATAGTATCAGCTGAAGGCATCAGAGTTGATCCGAGAAAAATTTCAGCAGTTATTGACTAGAAACCACTGAGAAACGTATTGAAGTTAGAAATTTTCTGGGATTAGCTGGTTATTATCGAAGATTTGTCAAAGGGTTCTCAATGTTGGCTACACCGATGACGCGACTATTACAAAAAGCTGTGAAATTTGAATGGTCCGAGAAACATCAACAAATTTTTAATCAATTGAAAGCACTGTTGACCGAGGCACCTGTTCTGGTTTAGCCTGAATCAGGTAAAGAGTTATTGATTTTCAGTGATGCATCTTTAAATGGTTTAGGCTGTGTTTTGATACAGGAAGACAAATTGATAGCTTATGCTTCCAGGCAGTTAAAGCCGCACAAAAAGAATTATCCAACGCATGACTTAGAGTTGGCAGCTATTGTGTTTGCGTTGAAAATTTGGCGACACCATTTGTTCGATGAAAAATGTCATATATTTACCGATCATAAGAGTTTAAAGTATTTAATGTTGGAGAAGATTTGAATCTGACACAGTGCAGATGGCTCGAACTATTAAAAGATTATGACTTGATGATTGATATCATCCGGGAAACGCGAATATAGTTGCTGACGCTTGGAGTTGAAAGTTTTTATTTACTTTGTGAGTGATGAACACATGACTAAAATTATCTAACGATGGCTCGAACTTAGCCGAGTTGAAAGCTAGAACAATGATTTTACAACAGATCTACGAAGCTTAGAAATGTGATGTTGAGTTGCTAGCTAAACAGGCACAGTGTGAGTTGACTTTTGATTTGGAATTTCAGATAGGACCTGATGATTGCTTATTGTTTAGAGGTAGAGTTTGTGTACCGAAGAGTCCAAAACTCATTCAGAGAATCTTGCACGAAGCTCATAGTGGTAGCTTGTCTGTTCATCTGGGAAGTAATAAGATGTACAGTGATTTGAAACAATGTACTGGTGGCCGGGAATGAAACGTGAGGTTTCTAAATTTGTATCGAGATGCTTAGTATGTCAGTAAGTTAAAACTGAACATCAGGTACCTTCTGGATTGTTACAGCTAGTGATGATACTGGAGTAGAAATAGGATTGAGTTACTATGGATTTCGTAACGGGTTGACCCCTATCTTCGAGAAAGAAAGATGTCATTTGGGTTATCGTTGATCGCTTGACGAAGTCAGCACATTTTATTTCGGTACGTGCAGATTTCTTCCTTGAGAGATTAGCTAAATTTTATGTTTTTGAGATTGTTAGATTACACGGGGTGCCAGTTTCCATCATCTCGGATAGAGATCCCCAGTTTACATCACGATTCTAGAGAAAATTATAGGAAGCATTAGGTATGCGATTGCATTTTGGCATTGCATTTAATCCTCAGACCGATGGTCAGTCCGAGCGAGTAATTCAAATTCTCGAGGATATGCTTCCTTGCTGTGTATTAGAGTTTGAAGGCAACTAGGAGAAATATTTATCGTTGGTTGAATTCGCGTATAACAACAGTTTTTAGTCGAGCATAAATATGGCACCATATGAAGCTTTGTATGGTCGTAAATGCTGAACTTCGTTATACTAGATTGAGCTCAGTGAGAAAAAAATACACGGGGTTAATTTGATTTGTGAGACAGAAGAAAAAGTAAAAGTGATCTGAGATAGTTTGAAAGCAGCTTCAAATCATCAGAAATCTTAAAAGTATTCTTAAACGTAAAGACGGAGAATTTCAAGTCGGTGATAGAGTATTCTTGAAAGTATCACCATGGAAGAAAGTCCTTCGGTTCAGTTGCAAAAGGAAACTGAGCGTGCGATTTATCGGGTCGTATGAGATTACTGAAAGAATCGGACTTGTTGCGTATTGTAAACTGAAAAATATATAGGATTTTCCCTATATAATTCATTACCTTTTTACTTAAATTTGTTGTTAAAACCAAGTAATTGTTTAATAAATTAATGAAATATGCGAAAATATGAAATTAGGACATAGAAATTATTAAAATGTGATTTTATACTTTATTATATAGTTTTCATGCATAAAATGACTTATTTTATGTTAATTTGAGCATATTATATTTTTAAGTTATAAAGTGGGTCATACATGATTAAATTAAATAATAAAATATAAAGTTATATTTAATAATTCATTTTTATATTTCATTAATAAATTGGGTTTTAATTAATTAAGTAAATTAATTAATTAAAGTGGTTAAATTATATTATTTGGTCATCTAAACTATCCACTATTTTTGGACAGGTCTGAGAGTTTTCTTCTAATTGCAAAACCGTCCAAATTGGGGACCAAGTCAACCCAATTTTCGGCTGCACATGGATGTCATAAACCATTTTTTGGTTTAATTATACAAAGTCCTTGAAGAGTTAAAGAAATCAGAGATTTTCCTGAAGATTTACTGATGACCGAGTCTTAGTCCTGAGTTGTTGTGGCACTCAAATTCACCAAAAATCAAGGAAAAATCAGCCACCTTTCCTCAATTCATGGCCGACCACTCTTGGAGGAAGTTTCAAAGGATGGACACTCCTATTTTTAGCAAACTAGCTCTCTTGCCTCACCTATAAATAAGAGCTAATTTCTCACTTTTTCAATCATCCCTCATCCCATCATCTCTCACTCATTCATTATTCTCTTAACTCTTTTAGCTATCTTTCCCCTTCATCATCCTTACATAAGGATTTTAGCAATTAAACCTCTTAAAGAACCCTTGGTTGGCCACCTTGGAGAGCCATCAGCAAAGGAGCAACACAAAGAAGTGAAGGAGCCTCGTCAGTTAGAGTCTTGGGTGACAGCCACTCTGAATTGGGTTCAATCTTTCTTTTCTTTAAATTTAATTTAAATATGTTTGCTATGTGTTCTTTGTTCTTGTTTACAACAATGATAGCTTAATTTTATTTAAGCTAAGATGATTATTTTGATTAAATAATATTTATTTGATTCATACTTATAATGTTTGTGCCTCAATCGATCATGTTTTCAATTAAAATCAAATCTGTATTTCGTTCATACGAGATTGAAATGCACCTAAATTAGCTGAGCGATCTTAACCAAACGACGTCTAATGGACGCATATTGAAATGTGGATGCTCAATTTAGATCCTAACCCGATTGAACTGTAGGTTGCATAACAACTCTAACCCAGCTCTGTTATCTACATAGTTTTTAGATTTGTGTGATTAAATTGTTTCAAACCTAACACATCCCTGTTACCTCACATGAATTCTAAGAAACCTTTAGTAAATAAGGATCAGTAAAATGCGTATTTACTAAGTAAAGGATTTCGAAAGGACCTAATGTGGTTTCCAAACTCATGAAAGATCGAGTTGCCATGAAATGTTTTTCCGAATGTTATTAAGCATGTTGATAATAAATTGAGTTTAATAAAAGTAATTATCATAGTTTATATATGTTATAATTGTTGCAAATTGTGTTTAATTTTACTAAAATCTATTTCATTCATATAGTTTGCATACTTAGGATAATTTGCATTAGGGATCATTGCATTTAGTTTAATATATTTTAATCACCATTTCTCAACTATATTGTGTTTTTATTTACCAAATTGTTCATATATTTTTACAAATTAAGTGACTTAGCACAAATACAATCCCTGTGGAGACGATAACTCGATAATTACTTATTACTTGATAACGAATGTGTACACTTGCATAAACCTCAGCGTTACAAGTTTTTGGCGCCGTTGCCGGGGATTGTCAATTGTTGCCATAGTAATTTTTTTGTGAAATTATTTATTTTCAATATGATTTATTTCTAACATTACTAACTTATTCTTTTTAATTCTTGTGATAGTCTTCTCAGGTGTTTATGAGCATAGATCAAATTATCGATTTACTCCTTATAGATTCTGAAATTGAGCGAACTTTTAGACAAAGAAGACGTGAGCGAATAGCTCAAAGACAAGTTGAGATGAACCTTGGAAATCAAAATCAAGACCAAGGTAATGAAGCCGATAATGTACGAAATCCTATCCTCATTGCCGATGATAGGGATCGATGCATCAGACAATATGCTGTGCCACTTTTCAGTGAGTTAAACCTAGGAATTAGAAGGCTAGATACTGAGGCAACCCAGTTTGAATTGAAACCAGTGATGTTTCAAATGCTACAAATGGTGGGCTAATTTAGTGGTATGCTTACGAAAGATCCACATTTTCACCTTCGATTGTTTATGGAGGTGAGTGATTCATTCAAGATAGCCGGTGTGACTGAAGACATACTGAAGTTGAAGTTATTTTCGTACTCATTGCAAGGTCGAGCACGAGCATGGCTCAATTCATTGCCACCAAGTTTCATATCTACACGGCAAGAATTAGCAGAGATATTCTTGGTTAAGTATTCCCCACCTAGCAAAAACGCTAAGTTAATTAACAAGATCACAACTTTCCAACAATTGGATGACGAGTCTTTGTATGAGGCTTGGGAGCGATTCAAGGAGTTACTTCGTAAGTGTCCTCATCATGGGATTCCTCGCTGTATCCAGTTGGAGACATTCTATAATAGTCTCAATGCACATACAAGATTGATGGTAGATGCTTCCGCGAATGGTGCAATTTTGTCTAAGTCTTATAGTGAGGCTTATGAGATCATTGAGAGGATCGCGAGTAATAACTATCAATAGCCAACAAATCGAACAACTTCAGGAAGACGTGTAGCCGGAGTTCATGAAGTTGACTCCCTCACTTCGTTATCAGCTCAGGTATCGTCTATTTCCTCTATGTTAAAATAGTTAATTGCTAATAGTACTAATAATTTTGCAGCTCAGCCACCAAGTCCGTTTGAAGTAGTTTCCTGTGTGTACTGTGGGGAAGGTCATTCTTTTGAGAATTGTCCATCAAATCCCGAGTTAGTGCATTATGTGGGGAACGAATATCAAAATAGGAGTGGACAAGAACCCAGTCCAACTTCTACAATCCTTTATGGCATAATCATCCTAACTTTTCTTGGAGTAACCAAGGAAATGGACCGAACAATAACTTATTACAACAAAGACCCAACCAATCTCAAGGGTTTAATCAGCAAGCTCCAAAACCATCTCAAGCTGAGGCATCAAATAGTTTGGAGAACTTGTTGAAAGCGTACATGGCAAAGAATGATGTTTTGATCCAAAGCCAAGCAACAACCCTGAAAATTTGAAAAACTAAATGGGTAAGTTGGCTACGGAGCTTCGTAATAGACCGTAAGGAACCTTGCCGAGCGATATTGAGAATCCAAGAAATTGGGGTAAAGAACATATCAAGGTAGTGGCATTGCAAAATGGTAAAATTCTAGAACCCCGATTAATTGATGTTGAAGATAAGCACGTTGAGAAGAATCACTCAGATGTTGAAGTTCCTACACCAAAGGAATTAGAATCTGCAAAGTCTGACAAGGTAAACCCTGACTTAGTGAATTCAGATATTTTAACATCTTCTTTGGATGTAGATTTACCTACTCAAAAAAGTTGTTCGGTTCAACCGAAAGTTTCATCACCTCTGTATCCGCAAAGATTGCAGCAACACAAGCAGAAACATGAGGTGCAATTCAAGAAGTTTTTAGATGTTTTGAAGCAGTTACATATCAATATTCCGTTGGTGGAGGCTTTAGAACAAATGCCAAATTATGTGAAGTTTATGAAGGATATACTGTCCAAGAAGAAACGACTGAGTGAGTATGAGACTGTTGCCTTGACAAAGGAGTGCAGTACGTTCCTAGAGAACAAGCTGCCACCGAAATTGAAAGACCCATGAAGCTTTATTATACCCTGGAACATTGGTGAATCTTACTGTAGTAAAGCTTTGTATGACTTAGGAGCGAGTATCAACTTGATGCCTAAGTCTATTTTCAAGATGTTAGGGATAGGTGAAGTAAGACCTACAACTGTGATGCTTCAGCTAGCGGATCGATCGTTAGCATATCTCGAAGGAAAGATCGAGGATGTTTTGATAAGAGTCGATAAATTTATTTTTCCTGCTGATTTCATTATTTTAGATTTTGAAGCAGACAAGGAAGTGTCGATCATCCTTGGGAGACCTTTCTTAGCCACGGGAAGAAAGTTAATTGATGTGCAGAAAGGTGAACGCACCATGCGAGGTCAAAACAATCAGATAACCTTTAACATTCTTAAAGCGATGAAATTTCCCGATCCGACAGATGAGTGTTCAATTATGGAAGAGATAGAAACCTTGGTTTTTATGGGAAGAAATTTTGAGGAAGATCCATTGGAGAAAGCCTTAGAGTTTGATCCTTTGGAGGTTGAAGAAGGTGAAAAAAACATGGCTTTGATAGAAGCCAATCTGAGAAATTTTATTCAATCCACACGGTTTGAACCGTTGGAGTTGGAAGTTAGAGAATTTGTGCAACCCAAGCTGTCAATTGAAGAACCACCTACACTTGAACTAAAGGTACTTCATTCCCATTTGAAATACGTTTCTTTAGGTGATTGTTCTACTTTGCCTGTGATTATTTCAGTGGAACTGACTAAAGATCAAGAGGAACAACTAATTACTGTGCTAAAGAAATTTAAGAAAGCAATTGGTTGGACCATAGCTGACATTCGAGGTATAAGTCCTTCTTTTTTCATACATAAAATCATTTTAGAAGAAGGTGAAAGAGCTCAAATTAATGGGCAAAGGAGGCTTAATCCTATTATAAAGGAAGTTTTGAGGAAGGAAGTGATCAAATGGTTACATGCAGGAATAATCTATCCTATTTCAGATAGTTCGTGGGTAAGTACGGTGCAATGTGTGTCGAAGAAGGGTGAAATCACGATTGTTGGAAATGAGAGCAACGAATTGATTCCAACAAGAACTGTTACTGGTTGGAGAATCTGTATTGATTACAGAAAGCTGAATAAAACCACTCGGAATGATCATTTTTCGTTACCTTTTATGGATTAGATGTTAGACCGACTGGCAGGTAGTGACTTTTTTTGTTTCTTACATGACTATTCGGGATATAACCAAATAGTTGTAGCCCCGGAGGACCAACATAAAACAACATTTACTTGTCCATATGGTACATTTACTTTTAGGCGAATGCCTTTTGGTTTATGCAATGCACATGCAACTTTTCAACGATGCATGATGGCAATATTTACTGATATGGTCGAAAATTTTGTTAAGGTTTTCATGGATGATTTTTCTATTTTTGGTAACACTTATGATATCTGTTTGAGTAATTTGGCTAAGGTACTGAAAGGATGCAAAGAGATGAATCTTGTCCTTAACTGGGAGAAATGTCATTTTATGGTTAATGAAGGAATTGTCTTAGGTCATAAGATCTCAAAGAAAAGAATTGAAGTCGACAAAGCAAAGGTGGTCGTAATTGAAAGATTACCGGTCCCAATTAATGTGAAAGGAATCAGAAGTTTCTTAGGCCATGCCGATATTTATTGAAGGTTTATCAAAGATTTCTCAAAAATTTCTAAACTGCAGTGTTTGTTGTTAGAGAAAGATATAGTGTTCGATTTCAGCCCCAATAATCATTACACCTGATTGGAACTTATATTTTGAGTTGATGTGCGATGCAAGTGACTATGTTGTTGGAGCTGTGATGGGTCAAAGAAAAAAATAAAGTGTTCCACCCCATTTACTATACAAGTAGAACCTTGACGGGAGCCCAACTCAATTATATGGTAATTGAATGAACTATTTGCTATAGTTTTTTCTTTTGACAAAATCTTCTCATATCTTATAGGTACCAAAGTTACAGTATTTATTGACCATGCGGCCATTAAATACTTGCTCACGAAGAAAGATGCGAAACCGAGGCTAATTCGTTGGATACTTGTACTCCAAGAATTTGACCTTAAGATCCAATACAGAAAAGGTGTTGAAAATCAAGTAGCTAACTCGATCACGTGTGCCTATCAATGAGAATTTCCCAAATGAGCACTTATTTGAGGTGAGTCGAATTCTTGAAACACCTTGGTTTGCTGATTTTGCCAATTACCTTGCATGTGGAATAATTCCTCGAGAAATGACATATCAACAAAAGAAGAAATTCCTTCATGATAGTCGGTATTATCTTTGGGAGGATCCGTTTTTGTTTAAACAGTGTACAAATAATATAATTCGAAAGTGTGTAGCTGAAAGTGAGATTGCTGAGATCTTATATCATTACCATTCATCTCCAAGTGGGAGACACTTTGGTGGTCCACGTACTACAGCAAAGATTTTGCAAGTAGGTTTCTTTTGGCCTACACTATTTAAAGATGCTTACGCTTATGTAAAGAACTGCGATAAGTGCCAAAGAACCGGAAATATATCAAGAAGGAATGAAATGCCCTTAACCAAAATTTTGGAGATTGAATTATTCGACGTATGGGGCATTGACTTCTTAGGCCCATTTCCTTCTTCATATGGGAACAAATACATCTTAGTTGCTGTGGACTATGTATCCAAGTAGGTTGAAGCTGAAGCATACCCTACAAATGATGCTAAGGTAGTCATGTGATTCCTACATAAACATGTGTTTACACGATTTGGGACACCAAAAGCTATTATTAGTGATGAAGGGTCTCACTTTGTGAACAAATGATTTAAGTGGTTGCTTGACAAATATAATGTAAAGCACAAGATTGCTACTGCTTATCACCCCCAGTCCAATGGGCAAGTTAAAAGAATGAACCGTGAAATCAAAGGTATCCTTAAAAAGGTAGTACGCTTTAGCAGAAAAGATTGGTCACGAAGGCTCGATAATGCATTATGGGCCTATCGAACAACATTTAAGACTCTGTTGGGAATGACTTCTTATCAGCTAGTCTTTGGAAAGGCATGCCATTTGCCATTAGAATTGGAGAATAAAGCTCACTGGGCTTTGAAGTAGTTAAATTTTAATCTTAAGCAGGCCGGTGAGAGAAGGATGTTACAACTAGATGAGTTGGAAAAGCTGAGGTTGTTTTCCTATGAGAATGTCAAAATGTGTAAAGAAAGATCAAAGAGATGGCATGATACTCATATACAAATTCGTGAGTTTAAAGAAGGCCAGAAGGTGTTGCTGTTTAAGTGAAGGCTGAATTTATTTCCTGGGAAGCTGAAATCCCAGTGGAAAGGACCCTATACTATCTACCGAGTTTATCCTTACGGAGCTATTGAATTATACGACAATTATGGATGTACGTTTAAAGTTAATGGTCAACGTCTCAAACACTACTGGGATGGTGAAGATGAGCGAATTGAATCCTCGCTCATCTTAACAGACCCTTAATTTTTCATGAACTCATTGTGTAAATAAAAAAATAATTAGAACTTATTTTCTTAATTTATTACATTTAATTAATTATGTCTAAGGAGATTGGAACTTAAGCGGGACCACTGTGACCTCTCTAACCTTTCCTGGGAATTAATTTAACATAATTTGTTAATAAGAAATTTTCTAATTAAAATTTTTAAGTTTCATTTTGTTCAGTTTAAATTTTAAATTTTTATGTTAATAAAGGGGATCAAATTTGGACCAAGTACTAATAAGTTTTTTTTTTAAGATACAGTCTAAGTTTAAGGCCCAAGACAGCAAAAAGGAAAAAAAATTAGGCCTTGCCGTCACACCCATTACTTGCTGCCCAAGTAACTTTAATGTAGCTAAATTTTTGCTACATGTTGCCCTAATTTTTCCCTATATAAACCCCTCTTCGTTCTACTAATTTTCATATCCCTCAAAGCAATTGCTTCCACCCTAAAAATCCCAAAATCTTTTCTTTGTGTCGTTAACATCAAATCCCGAAAGAAACCCTAGTCCTTTTCTTTCTTTTTGCCGAAATTCTCTATTGCTGCCGCAAAGAGATCGCCGCCACACCATCCTTACTGTCACAAGATTTTTTTCGTAGTAAGTTATACCAACTTTGCCAATTTCTCTTTTCTCTCTTGTGCAGAAACTCTGCTAAATTTTCAAGCAAATACCATGTCTTGAAAAAGAACTAGATCATCAAAGACTACTCCTGAAAACCCAATTGTGGTTGATAAAGAAGTTAAAGAGCGATTTGATTCAATTTTCAAGCATCAACCTATGGTATCAGAAAAAGGTTTTAACCTGAAGAGCAATGATGTGATGGTTGTTCCTGTGCCAATTAGAAAGATAATCAATGCTCTCAAATGGGAACGATTCTGTGATGCTCGTTCACTTTCCAAGGATGAACTAGTTCGAGAATTCTATGCTAGTTTAACTACGCAAGATGCTACTGAAGCCATTGTTCGAAAGAAAAAGGTACCTCTTACTTCTAAGTCCATTAATGATTTGTTTAATTTACCTGATGTTGAAGAAGATGAGTACTACCCTATGATGAGCAATATAAAAGGGGATTTTTTTCAACAAGTGCTTGATGTTGTGACAAATCCGGGATCCTAATGGATTATAAGAAAGTATGGGAGCCATTCTTGTCGAAGAGAATACTTGAAACTAGTAGCAAAGGTATGGTTTTATTTTGTTCGCTATAGTTTTATGCCTATCTCACACAGTTCCACCATCTCGATGGAACGGATGCTCTTGTTATATGCAATCTTGACAGAAAAATTCATTAATGTTGAGAAAATTATCCTAAAGGAGATTCATGATTGTGCTAAAAGAAGGCAGGAAGTGCTTATTTCCCATCATTAATGACTTCACTTTGCTTAAGGGCCCATGTTAAAACAAAGCAAACTTGAAGGGGCAGTATGTTTAAGGGTGTATTACAAGTCATGATCTTGAAAGGTTGTTAGAAAGAGTACATGAGTTGAACCAAGGTGAGTAAGAGGAACCAACTCAGCCAGAAACCAAAGAGTCAACAAATAAAATAGAAACTGAAGCTGATTCACTTACAGATACTGAAAAAGAAGAATCTGATAAGGAAACAAATAGTCCTCAACCAACTAAAGGAGCTAAAAACCCTGGACCTAGGGTTGAGCCAGAAGAAGAACCAATCAAGTTAAGTGTTGAACCTGAAAATACAATTCCCATGCCGACTTCTGCAAGTACTTCAAGGAAATCAGAGTTGTCAATTTTGATGGATATGTGCAAGTTGATGCACAATCAGCAACAAACTTACTGGAAATATGCAAAAATTGGAAATGATTCAATTCGAAATACTTTTAAGAATATCTCTAATACTTTTGTTCCTAAGTTCCCAGATGCTATCTTCGAGACATGGACGGAAGAGACTGACGATGCAAGCGAAGATGGAGCTAAAGAAGACAAGGGGAATAAGTCAGAAAAATAAAATAGGGGATTCTTATCTTGTTATTTATTTAATTATTTTTAGGTCTTTAGGAATTTATTTCTTTAGTAATTAGGATTTAATATTTGCAAAATAAAACATAGCAAGCATGAATAAATACTTCTTTAGAAAGAAAAAGATTAAATGATGTGGCAATGGGAATGAACATGTCTAGGATTGGGTTATTAGCAAAGACTTGGTATTTAAGCAGTTCTAATGACTCACTTCTCTTTCTTTACAACCCTACCTTGTGTTCAGTTTTCATTCATTACTTTATTCTCGCAATGAGGACATTACTTCTTTTTAAAGGAGGTAAGGCAAATTGCTCAAAATTTTAAAATTTTCAAGTATGTTTCAAATCATTCTTTCATTAATAAATGAATGTTTAGAGAAATTCTTTTTAATAAGATAGCTTGTATGCAAGCATGAATGATGATTTTATCTGAATGATTGTATGTTACCATGAAAAATGGAATGTTTTTATGATCTTAGTCTTAGGTAATGTTTGCCATGAAAACTTAGTTTCTCTTGAGATTAGACATGCATGAAGGTTTATATCTTTAGAATTGACTTAGTAACTTTCTTGAGGCGAAATCCTAGGGGACATAAAAATCTAAAATGATATAGGCACCATTTTTCTTTGGATCGTTTGAGCCTTTTCAAGCCCACCTTATGATATTAGACCCTTGAAACTATAATTTTGAGCTTAAAGGCCTATTCATTGTAATAAACCTACATTATAAGCCAGTACCATCTTTTTAAAATTATCCTAATTTTGTGCACCTATCTTAACTAAAGTTGTCTTGGGAATCAACATTTGAGGAAATTTTCATAAAGATTTATGTGCTCATACTTAAAAAATTTGCTCAGTCTCTAAAAAGAAAATGTATGAGTATGAGTTCAAAATAAGTTTGGGGGAATTCCACAGGTTCACTTGAAGAAAAAGGTTGAATTTCGAGAAACCCAAGACAAGTTAAAGGTTAAGATTTTGAAACCGAAATGTCCCATCTCTTAAAATCTCCACCTTTAACTGAACCCCATTACAACCTTATGAAAGACCTATTGATTTGATAATTATGTCACCTACATTAGTAGAGAGGAAGTATTAAGTTCAACATATGAATATCATAAATAAGCCTTATGATTGTTTGGTTTGATTGATGAGAAATTGTGTTGAATGAAGAATATTATCTATAGCTGGGACATACATGCAAACTATGATTCATGTTGACATATCTTGAAACTTAGAATAAAATTTTCAAAATGTTTGCATATGAGTTACTTGTTAATAAAGAAGATCTGTGAGCATGAATTTATTGATGCATGATTATGAGACAAAGATTGATGCTACTTACACTCTTAGCAAAATTTGCCTTAGCAAGACCTTGTGCTGTACATGAACATTACTCGGGACGAGCAATGATTTAAGTTTGGGGGTGTGTAAACTAAAAAATATATAGGATTTTTCCTATATAATTCATCACCTTTTTACTTAAATTTGTTGTTAAAACCAAGTAATTGTTTAATAAATTAATGAAATAAGCGAAAATATGAAACTAGGACATAGAAATTATTAAAATCTAATTTTATACTTTATTATATAGTTTTTATGCATAAAAAGACTTATTTTATGTTAATTTGAGCATATTATATTTTTAAGATATAAAGTGGGTCATGCATGATTAAATTAAATAATAAAATATAAATTTATATTTAATAATTCATTTTTAATATTTCATTAATAAATTGAGTTTTAATTAATTAAGTAAATTGATTAATTAAAATGGTTAAATTATATTATTTGGTCCTCGAAACTATCCACTATTTTTGGACAGGTCTGAGAATTTTCTTCTAATTGCAAAATTGTCCAAATTGGAGACCAAGTCAACCCAACTTTCGACTGCACATGGATGTCATAAACCATTTTTTAGTTTAATTATACAAAGTCCTTGAAGAGTTAAAGAAATCATTGATTTTCCCGAAGATTTGCTGATGACCGAGTCTTAGTCCTGAGTTGCTGTGGCACTCAAATTGACCAAAAATCAAGGAAAAATCAGCCACCTTTCCACAATTCATGGCCGGTCACTCTTGGAGGAAGTTTCAAAGGATGGACACTCCTATTTTTAGCAAACTAGCTCCCTTGCCTCACTTATAAATAAGAGCTCATTTCTCACTTTTTCAATAATCCCTTATCCCATCAGCTCTCACTCATTCATCATTCTCTTAACTCTTTTAGCTATCTTTCCCCTTCATCATCCTTGCATAAGGATTTTAGCAATTAAGCCTCTTAAAGAACCCTTGGTCGGCCACCTTGGAGGGCGATCAACAAAGGAGCAACGCAAAGAAGCGAAGGAGCCTCGTCACTCAGAGTCTTGGGTGACAGCCACTCTGAATTAGGTTTAATCTTTCTTTTCTTTAAATTTAATTTAAATATTTTTGCTATATGTTCTTTGTTCTTGTTTACAATAATGATAGCTTAATTTTATTTAAGCTAGGATGATTATTTTGATTAAATAATATTTATTTGATTCATACTTATAATGTTTGTGCCTCAATCGATCATGTTCTCAATTTAATTTAAGTTTGTATTTCATCCATACGTGATTGAAATGAACCTAAATTAGCTGAGCGTTCCTAACCAAACGACGGCTAATGGATGCACAATTGAAATGTGCACGCTCAATTTAGACCCTAACCCGATTGAATTGTAGGTTGCATAACAACTCTAACCAAGCTCTGTTATCTGCATAGTTTTTAGATTTGTGTGATTAAATTGTTTCAAACCTAACACGTCCCTGTTACCTCACACGAATGCTAAGAAACCCTTAGTAAATAAAGATCAGTAAAATGCGTATTTACTGAGTAAAGGATTCCGAAAGGACCTAATGTGGTTTCCAAACTCATGACAGATCGAGTTGCCATGGAATGTTTTTCCGAATGTTATTAAGCATATTGATAATAAATTTAGTTTAATTAAAGTAATTATCCTAGTTTATTTATGTTATAATTGTTGCAAATTGTGTTTAATTTTACTAAAATCTATTTCATTCATATAGTTTGCAGACTAAGGATAATTTGCATTAGGGATCATTGCATTTAGTTTAATAAATTTTAATCACCACTTCTCAACTATATTGTGTTTTTATTTACCAAATTGTTCATATAATTTTACAAATTAAGTGACTTAGCACAAATACAATCCCTATGGAGATGATAACTCGATACTTACTTATAACTTGATAACGACTGTGTACACTTGCACAAACCTCAGCGTTACATGTATCGATTAGCTGTACCGTCAAAACTAGAAAAGATTCATAATGTCTTCCACGTGTCTACATTACGATGGTACCGATCTGACCCTTCACATGTTATCTCCCCGACAGATGTCAAGATATAGCCTGACATGTAACAGCCCGATTCTGGGCCTAGTCGGAACAGTGATTTCGGGACCACAAATCCGACGAGGGAAAATATGATTATTATTATATTTTTATGGTCTACAATTTCACGGAAAATTTTCGTAAAAATTTCGTTCAAAAATTTCGACGTTTGGGCACTCAATTTAGTCAAAAGGACTAAATTGTCAAAAGTACAAAAGTTGAGTTCTACATCTTAGAGGTGTCTAATTGTTATGAAATTTTAAATTGGAGGTCTTTATGTGGTAATTAGACCATTAGTTAGTTGATGGACAAAAATGGGTATAGAATTAGTGAAATAGATTTTTTTTAAGTAGGGGCATTTTAGTCATTTGGTTATTAAATAGAATTAAATGGGAAAAAGATGGCAAAATATGCTCATCTTCTTCATGGTGAACGAAATCAGCAAGGGGGAAGCCATATTTAGGGTTTTTAAGCTTTCAAGCTCCATAATCAAGAAAGACGAGAAGACAGTCAAAATCGGGGAAAAGAAAAAGTTGTGGAGTGAAGTGCAAAATTACGATATTTTGCACCGAGGTAAGTAAACACGTGACTTAATGTATTATTTTGATATTATTTGATATATGTTGAGATTTATTTGGAATTAAAATAAATGTTTGGCAATATCCTAAAAATGTTATTAAATCGGGAAAGGTGGTAAAGGGTTGCAATATATGGTCTTTGGGTTGAACAGTCGGAATAAGCCGGAGTATGTTGTATATAAAGGGGTTGCTGTGTGCTGATTCCCCGATTCATTGGTGGTGCTATGTGCGATGTCCACCGTATCTTTGAAATGTGAAAGGGGGTTGCTATGTGCTGATTCCCCCGAGGCCCGATTCATTGGTGGTGCTATGTGCGATATCCACCGTATCTTTGAAATGTGAAAGGGGGTTGCTATGTGCTGATTCCCCCGAGGCCTGATTCTTGGGTGGTGCTAAGTGCGGGATCCACCGAAAACGGTTAACATTCCGAGTGTTCAACGAGGAAGTATGGAAGGTGAATATTGCTATATGGTGGAAAATTTTATGGGGTAAATATTGAGTTAGATACTAAATCGACCCATGTATGAGATGGGAGAAAATATCAAAAACGCAAAAGAAACGATTTAATTATAAACTGTGTTGAACAACAGCAGTTGGGTAACTTTGAAAAATCACCATAAATGGTGGGAAATGAATGGAAAGCTGAATAATATATGAAATTGAAGCTAAATGTGTCTATTTTTATATGAAAGAAATAGAATAAGCAAAAGAGTTGTATTTTTGGAGATATCTGAATCTTACTGAAACAGGGCTGGATTGATTTCGAGATCCCCTGTTCTAACTTTGGAAAATCACTAAAAATTGTACAAAAATATTTATGGTCTGAAATTTATATCCCTGGATTCCTTATTGAATCTATTTTTAATAGAGACAAACGAAACCATTTTTCAAATTTTGTACAGAGAGTTAAGTGAATTTTTGTAAGGAAGGGTCAGAACTGCGAGGCAGTGAAACAGGGGAAGGTTTAAGGAATAAACTGTACTAATTGGCTGGGTCAAAAATTCTGAAATTTTTATGGTGAAAAGGCATAGGAGTCTAGTTTCAGGGAAAATTTATGGAACTCAATTTGGATCCCTGTAGCTCCGTATAAAAATAAATTAACGACTATGACACAGAAAAACAGCTTGCTGTAAATTACCCAAATAATGAAATTATTTGTGAATATGTTTATATTATGGTGTAGTTATGTGAGTAATTAATTATTTATCATGTGTTTACTTACTAAGCTATATGCTTACTCGATTTTATTTTCCCTTGATTATAGTGACTTTCAACAACTCGGAATTTGGAACGGAGTCAGACAATCATCTACACTATCCTCCACATTTGGGGTATTTTGCTACTAGCGTTCCGGAAATTTTATGGCATGTATAGACGACCTATGAAATATGAAATCATCATGTAAATATATGTTTATGGCTCATTTTAAATGTAGTGTTTATTAATGGTTAAATTGTGTGTGTTATTACAAATGAATTTGGTTGGTATATTGGATTGTGTTGAAAATTTGCAGGAGGTTTAAGCAAAATTAAGCAGAAATACTGTCGAATTTTTTTAAAAAAAAACTTAGTAATACCTCATACTCTGTTCCGAGCCGGAATACGAGTAAGGGGTGTTACATGATATGTCAAACAGTGAGGAACCGATCAGAATTCTGGCATGAAAGGTGAGAATATTGAGAAGCAAGAACATGACTTTAGTAAAAGTTCTCTGGATGCGACACGAAATAGAAGAAGCCACTTGAGAACCCGAAGAAGCTATAAGAACGCAATATCTGAATCTCATTTTTGGTAAGATTTTTAGGGACGAAAATCCCTTTAGGGGGAGAGTTGTAACAACCGGTTTTCATTGAAGTTTGAACAGTGGTTTTGGAACCACAAATTTGAAGTCAAAAATTTATTATTTTTATTATTTTATTTCCTATAGCATGATAGTAGTACCGTATAAAAATTTCGTGAAAATTTTTTACCGTTTACATGCTTAATTTGATAAAAAGGACTAAATCGCGTAAAGTGCAAAAGTTGAGTTCTAGTAACTAAAAGTATTAAATAGCTATATAACCTTAAATTTGAGTCCTTAAATGGTAGTTAGAGCATTAATAGTGTTAGTGGATAAACATGGTTTGGCATTATGGAAATTTTGATTAATTTTTAAGGTTATATATGTAAATTGGTAAATAAATGATAAAAAAAAAAAATTAAGCTTTCATCTTTTACTTCTATCTTCAACTGAAACTAAAAGAGAAGCGTATCCATGGAAGCTTGAAGTTTTGGCCAGGTTATTTACCTTGCTTGGTAAGTGATTTTTGTCCTGTTTTTAATAATTTTTATGTTTTTGGGATCGTAGCTTAATCTAGCTAACCCGAGGACTAATTTGTGAAATTTTTAAACTATTAGGGTTTTTCCATTAATGAACATGCATGGGTTTTGATGAGTTATGCAAGAAAATGGATAGTTGTGGTTAGATAAGCAACTTTTGTTAAGTAATTTTTGATTAAAATATCAAATAGGGATCAAATTAAAAAATAGAAAATTTTACATGGTGAAATTATGAAATAAATGAAATATAGCGCTTGCTAGAGACCTAATTGATATTCAACTATAGTGGGTTGTGGTGAAATTGCATAAATTTCTACTTTTATGAGATAGGGAATAAATTGTAAAGAAATTAAAACTATAGGGGCAAAATGGTAATTTTTAAAAATATGATTTTGTGTTAAATTGAATAAAACATCTATTAAATTGAGTTAAATTTATCCGTATAGATCAAGACCTCGTACGGTTTTAGATTAGGGCAAAGAGAAAGTCTCGGATTAATCGCCTTTGTATCTATATATACTCGTTGAGGTAAGTTCATGTAATTAAATTGTGTATATATGCTTTTGATTGAAATATACTTGTGCTGTGAATTGCTATGCATATATACCGGTTGCATATCCAATGACGTACGACTATTACCGAGCCTCGTTTGAACATTAGGAATTCGTAGGATAGAAATGACATGACGTTAGGGTTTACATGATTCGAGTGCTGGTCCTAAACGTCCTACCAATGGTTAAGGTTTGGCATGTGTTGTGGGTACTCCACAACTCCTGTGAGCAGACCCATTTTCACAGCTCGTGTGAGCATACATGTACAAGATTTGACAAATTACAGTTATATGAGTTAGCACACTATGTGTGAGCTATCCTGGGTATCCAACAGTAGTCTAATGGTTCAACGAGCATAATTCTAATACAAAATGGTAAGGGTTCATTACGGACCATTACAGGGATACATATGAATTATATGGAAATATTGTTACATGGTATGTGGAAAATTGAATTGGATAATACATGTATATGAAGCTTAATCAATTGTTGTGCTCATCCATGATTATTGGTTTATATATGTATTTACATGGCTAACATGGTTGGTGTATATGTGCTTAGGCATTTGGCCAAATTATGTTGGGATATGCTATGTTTATCTTACCTATCTTGTGATTAAATGGCAAGTTATGTTTTAAGTTATACGAACTTACTAAGCTTAAATGCTTACTCTGCGTTATTGTTCGTGTTTTATAGTGAATTGGAAGCTCATTCGGGTTGAAAGCTTGTCAGAGCTATATCACACTATCCATCGACTCTTTTGGTACTTTCGGTTGTTTTGATTTAGGTTATAATGGCATGTATAGGTATTTTGGCTAATATTGGCCATGTGTTTTGAAGTTGAAATGGCTGTTTGGTTGTGTAATAGATATAGATTTGGAATATGAATATTAGCCTTAAAAAGGTTGATGCTTGTTATGTTTGAAAAATGGATGATGAAATGATAATAGTGAATATGCATATTATATATGTCATGTGACTTGTTGGGAATGTGGTGAATTGGTAATTGGTTATGAATGACATATATGAATATTGATGCTAGTAGTTGAATGGTAGATTTAGTACCATTTGGTATGTTTTGGTAAGTGAATTTAATGGTATGAATTTATGCAAATCTAGTTGGAAGTTAGTTGACCATTTTGACCAAAATGAGTACATGATTTTACATGTTTACATATTGTCATTTGAGGTGCCTAAGGGCATATTGGTTGTATGATACTATACCATATGTATATGACTTGTTTATGCAAGATTTTGATGTTGTGTTATGGCTTGTGTATATGTGCAATTTTGGTTGTAGGTATATACCAAGTTGGGTGAGAAAAATGGCTTGTTAAAATGGCCTATTTTCGTCCACACGGGCAAAGACACGGGCGTGTATCTCAGCCGTGTATGACACATGGCCAGGTGACACAGTCGTGTGTCCCCTGTATCTTTCAAATGGTTGCAAGTTAGGCTATTACACGGCCTAGCACACGGCTTGACACACGGGCGTATGAGGTTACTTTGAAGGGTACACGACTTGGCACATGGGAGTTTGGCTTAGCCGTGTTACCCAAGTACGTGAGTTAGAGGGGCACGGATACAGGCTAAGACACGGGCTGGGGCACGACCATGTGTGCGTAATTCGTATGCCTACACGGCCTAAGACACTGGTGTGTCTCTTGTCCATGTGAGTCACACGGCCTGGCCACACGGCCGTGTGACCCCTACAACTTTGAAAAATGTTAATGTGTTTTGATAAATTCTTCGAGTTTTTGATTTAGTCCCGACTTGTTTCTAATACGTATTTAGGCCTCGAGGGCTCATTTAAGGGACAATATGTATGATTGGGATTTGTTTTAATATGATTAATGATATGATTTGAAATGTTTAAAAATTGTATTCGTTTGATGTGAAATTTCTGGTAATGCTCCGTAACCATGTTTTAGCGACAGATACGGGTTAAGGGTGTTACATGTTTTGGCTCGATCAAGTGCAGAGGCTGAATATAAGGCCATGAGTCAAGGTGTTTGTGAGCTTTTATGGCTACAAAAGGTATTGGAAGAGCTAAAGTTTTTGAACAAAAATGGTTAACCTTGTACTGTGACAATAAAGCAGCCATCAACATAGCTCAAAATCCAGTACATCACAATAGAACCAAGCACATCAAAATAGATCATTATTTTATCAAGGAAAAAGTAGCTAGTGGTGCCTTAAGTCTATCTTATCTAGCACTTGAACAATAGTTGGTGGATGTTTTTGCTAAAGGGCTCAACTGTAAGACATCTATGCACCAACTTGAAGGGGAGTGTTGAGAATCTTTTGATTATTTGATAGCATTAATTAGTATCTTTAGAGATTACAACAGATTTTTAGAGATTCTAATTTGGAGATATTTTTTCCTTCAGTTGATTCAATCTTCATGTATATATAGTTGTACATATTTCTAAGAAATACATACTTGTAGAGAGTTTTTTTTCTCTCAATACCTTAGAGTATTCATCTCTAATTTCATCAGCTGGACATTTTTCAAGTCAACATTGTCGCAAATATGAAAGACTAGGTGATAAACTTTGGGGCCACTAGACGCATTCGTAGTAATCGAATTGCATTTGCCTCTTACTCCCAAGTGGAGAAAAGAGAAGAAATAGTCTATCTTGGAGACTCACAAACAATAAATATGCTTAGGAAAGGTAATGCCATGCTCAAATTTACTTCTAGAAAAACCCTTTTCTTAAATGATATGCTCCATGTTCTTGGTTTTCGAACGAATCTAGTTTTTGTTGGGTTATTAGGAAAGACTGGGATAAAATTTTCCTTTAAGTCTAAGAAGATCATAATGACTAAAAAACGATATTTTTGTGGGTAAAGGTTATTGTAATAATGGGTTGTTTGTTCTTAATGTTTGTGAAATAATAATGGAATAGCTAATTCTTTACTTAATTGATTTATATTATTTATGGCTTACTAGGCTAGGTCATGTGAATATTTCTTATGTTAAAAATATGCAACCACTTTGTTTGATTTCTAGTAATAATAATATTTGCATGTAAAATGTGAAATATGTGTTGAATCAAAGTAGACTAAGAAAAATTGTTCATTAACACTTAGAGAAACAAAACTTTTAAGCTTTATCCATACATATTTAGGAAACTTAAAACAAATTATGACCAGGGGAGGTAAAAGATATTATGTAACATTTATTAATGATTTTTTTAAGATACATTAAGGTATATTTTCTTATAAATAAAGATGAAGCTTTTGATATGGTTCTTAAGTATAAGGCCAAAATAGAAAACATGTTAAAACGAAAGATTAAAAAAGTTAAATCAAATAGAGGAGGGGAGTATGTTTTGTTTAAAAAATTTAGTGAAAAAAAGGTAAGCATAATACATGAAGTAACTCCACCTTATTCACCTAAATCAAATCATGTAGCAAGAAGAAAAATAGAACATCAAAAGAAATGGTGAATTGTATGCTTGTTAGTTCTAATGCATTTGAAAATTTGTAGGGAAAAGTTATTTTATCAGCATGTTACTTACAAAATCAAATCCCTTATAAGGGAACTAGTAAGACTCCTTATGAACTATGGAAGAATTATCTTCCTAACCTAAAATTTTTATAGTGTGGGATGTCTAGCTAAAGTTTTGTTGCTTGAGCTTAAGTAAAAAAAAAAGGTGCTAAAACTTTTGATTACATGTTCATTGGTTATAATGAACATAACATTGCATATAGATTTCTTCTTGTGGATAGTAAAGTGTTTGATCGTAATACCATATTAGAGACAAAAAATGCTAATTTTTTTAGCGTGTTTTTCCTTTAAAAGTTGATAAAATTTCTCATGCACCTATTATACAAAATGACTATGAATATTAACATTTGAGAATATCTAAAAGACATAAAACTGAAAAATCTTTTGGAAATCATTTTTGCACTTATTGGGTGGAAATGTAACACCCCGGTTTCTGGGGTTAGAAGTTTTAAGATTTATAGGTAGGGTCAGTGGTTAGATCAGACAATTGGGTTTGTTGTTGTGTTTTAATGTCAGAATAGGCTTGCTGATCTGGTGGTTGGTAGTGTGTTAGTATGCCTTTGGGTCTCTAGTTTGAGTCCTCAAGAGTGTTTTGAGGGACTATTTTTTGATTTTGTTTAGTTTTGATTTAAAAGTAGAAATATTTATTAGTTTTAATTTTATTTTATTTGGAAAGAAGTCAAGTTCTTTTCCACGTTCTTTTCTTCATGTTCCATATGTTTTCTTCTTTTCTTCTTCTCCCCTTCTTTTCTTCTTCTCCCATATTCTCTTTAGCAAGTTCTTATTTTTTTATTCTTCTCTCTGTCAATTAGAACTCTGTTCCTTTAATTCTACTCTATTTCTTCTGCATTGTTGTGCAATTCTGTCGACAGGGGTTCTGGAATCGGTGGATTTGAGGCGTCAATTATTTTAGGCATTTTAATCACGAATTCAGGTGTGTGTACTAAAACCTTTCTGTTCCTTTAACGAATTACTGCTTGGGTTTTGCGATATTCAACAATTTCGGTATGTTTTCACAATTGTTTGATATAGGTGTTGTTTTGATTTGAGTTGATGATGTATCATAGGAAAATTTATAATTTATGGTATACTTTTGGGTTTAGGTATTTAGGGGTCGATTTCATGGTGAATTACTTGTTTTTCAGGCTATTTCGGTCTAGTTTTGTGACCACACGGGTGGCTACACGGGCATGTGTCCCCACACGGGCATGTGAGATCACCATACAGCCATATCTCCTCTGCTCTTAACTTTTAGTACTTTTGGACAGTGAGTTACAAGGGCTACTCGCACGGGTGTGTGTGGCCTCCACATGGGCGTGTAGACCCCAACACGGCCTGGGCATTTTCCACACGGCTGTATGGCCTTATGTCGCCAACTTTTGTACTGCGTCTGTTTTTGACTTGTTTGTGATCCTGTGTGTTCCGACCCTTGGTTAGGCCTTAGTAAGGGTGGTTAGGACTCTATTTTGGCTCGGACATATCTGTCATAAGCAATCGTTGCATTAGTTAAGTGACTCGTTAGTGTGATGTTGCTTAATATTTGAATATTGTGATATAAGATTCTGAATTTGGTCGATTGAACGTGCATACTTCCGATTCTGTTTATCTAGTGTCTGATTGTCTAGAAATTGTGTACATCAATTTTGTAATTGACTGACTACTTACAAGCTTCTGTGTCTGTGTGATTGATAATGCATGGAGTGCATTTTTGCATTTGCATTATGATTTCGGGTTTGGGATATAAAGAGAAGGAAGTCTGATCTGATTTGGCAGTTCTAACTACAAAACGTCTATATAGCGGTTTACTGCACAGTACGATACCTCTGGTAGCTCAGCTGCATACTGATATTTATGTGGCTCAGTTCCATATACGTGGTGTGTAGGGTTGGATGAGCCTTTCAAGGTCCAATGAGGTGTGCATGGTTGGTTGGGCTTCTTAAAGCTCATTTGTCGTGTGATTAGGGACGCAGAGGTGTTTGGCTAGAAGGGTGGGTTTTTAATACTTGTGCATTCACATGTATCTGTCTGTATGCCCTAACATTTGTGACTGATCTTGCGTGTATTGAGGTGTTAGCATAGTGACAGTTTAGAACATTGTGTCTGTGATGATAAGTGTTTTGGTGTCGACTCGTTAATAGGTTTTTCAGTTGAGCTTTCATGTCTGATATGGTGTGCTTGAATTGTTACATACGGTGGGGACGTTGGTTCCATGTTTAGCTTCTGTTTCTGTATATCTCTATAAGTACACTTCACTATTGAACTGTTATCTGGCATATTGTTCTATAATTCTATTGTTAGTTTGGTTTCGGGCTCACACTGAGCTCGTGTAGCTCATCCCCCTCAGTTTCCCTTTTTTAGGTACTCGCATAATCTGAAGCTGGACTCGGCATACTGGAGGTCTTGGACAGTCACATTTAAAAGCAAGTTAATAAGTCTTCTTTCAGTTCCTATTTTGATAAACTGTTTTGAACTGTAAAAACTGTGGTTTAAATTTAATTTCGAACTTTATAAATTTTAACCTTGGACTAATTTTGTAAAGTACCATTTTGACTAAACTTTGAAAACTATAGAATTATAACTCTAAACGTTTTTGTCGTAATCTGAAGTTTTCTGTTTAACCCAAAAATAATTGAACGGTTTAGCTAGAATCAAGCTATTCCATGTTGAAATGAGACTTCAGCAACGTGTTTAGTAAAATTTCTTCCAGATCACTTCAGCGATCAATGTAACCTCTGAGATCCGGTCCAAACTTCTAAGCCAGGTGTTAGGGCGTTACAGAAAATGATCCATTAACTTATTTTGAAGTAATTTCTTCTTCTGATGCTTCATTTTAGAATCAAATTCTATTTTATAAACAAAAATTGGGAATTAATTTATTTGTCTTTTGGAGAAAAATTTATCGATTGCAAATGGATGTTTAAAAAGAAACATAAACTTGATGGGTTTATTGAAAAATACAAAGTTAGACTGGTTGCACAAGATTTTACACAAAAATGAAACATAGACAATTTTGATACTTTTGCTCCAGGGACAAGAATTTCTTCAATTTGAATTTTAATTTTTTTGGCCTTTATACACTACTATTTTTTATACATCAAGTGGATGTTAAAAAAAATTTAAATGGAGATTTAGAAGAAGGAATTTATATGAAACAATTTGAAGGTCGTGTAAAAAATAAAGTGTGTAAATTTCTCCAATCCTTATATGACTTGAAACAAGCACCTAAATAGTGGCATGAGAAATTTGATCAAATATTAGTAAATGATGATCTTTCTTCTATTGAAGTAGATGGATGTGTATATATAAAACTTGATGATAATTGTGTGATTATTTGTTTGTATGTTGAGGATATGTTAATTTTTAGAACTAATTATGAGTTAGTACTTGACACAAAGAGATTTCATGCTTCCAAATTTGACATGAAAGATATATGTGAAAAATGTTATATTGGGTATTAAAATCATAAGGAAGGTGATAGCATAATGTTGCCAAAAGAATATTATGCTAATACTAAAATGAAGAAAATTAAAGGCGATCCTATTGCTCAATCTGAGTATACACAGATTATCGGAAGTCTAATGCATTTAATAAATTTTACTCGACCAAATATAACATATGTTATATGTTGCCTAAGTAGATACACACATAACCTAAATCATGAACATTGGATTGCTATAGTCAAATTTATGAAATATTTGAAGGGTACCATTAATTATGGTATTTTATTTAGTATATTTGTTATTGTATTAGAAGGATACTATGATGCTAATTAGATTTTAGATTCATATGAGATAAGATCCACTAGTGGTTATATAGTCACCCTTAGTGGAGGTGCAATATTGTGCATATCTGCTATGCAAACTATTATAGCAAAATCTACCATGGAGTCAAAGTTTATTACTCTAGAATCGGTCGGTAATGATGTTGAGTGGTTGACAAAATTCTTAGCAAGTATTCCATTAGGTATGAAGCCAATAGTGTGACAGCCTGATTTTGACCCTAATCGGAACAGTGGTTTCGGGACCACAAATCCAAGTCTGAAAAATATTTTAATATTATTTTAAGTGTTAATTTTGTGTGAATTTACATATGTGAAAGTTTCGTGAATTTATTTTATTGTTTGTGTGCTAAATTTGAGAAAATGGCTTAATCGCATAAAATAAAAATTTAATGGTTAAATATGAAAGTGCCTAATTGTTGTTGTCTTTATAATTTGGAGGTTCTATGATGCAATTAGCCCACTATATAAGTTAGTGGATGAAAATGGTCAAGAATGACCTTATATTATATGTTATATATATATATATTAACTTATAAAGGTTAAATTAGTAAATAAAATATTATAATGTATTTATAATAAAACAAAGCATAAATTAAAAGCATTATCATGTTCATCTTGCTGAAAGTTGCTAAAGAAAAATAAAAGAAAAGAGCTTGAAGCATTCGGCCATTACTAAGCTCAATTAAGGTATGTTTCGGTTTCGGTTTTTGATAATTTTTATGTTTTTGAGATCGTTGCTTCGAGTACTACAAAGCCCATGCTTGAATTTTGAATTGGGTTGTGTATTTTGTGATATGCCATTGAAGAAAGCTTGTTGTTTTTGTTGTTAGATGATGTAAAATAAATATATGTTGTTAGATTTTCATGTTTTAATTAGTAATTTTTGATAAAAATGTGTATTAAGGATTAAATTAAGAAAAGTGTAAATTGAGGGGTCAAAATGTGAAATAAATGAAATGTGTGGACTTAGATGGACTATAGGAATATGCGGCCCTAGCATGATACATTCAAATTTTGTGTATTTTGTGTTTTATGCAATAGGGACTAAATTGTAAAAAGTGTAAAATGTCAGGGGTAAAATAGTAATTTTCCCATTTATGTGTTTTTGGATTAAATTGAATGGAATTATGTTTAAATAAGTTTAATTTGAATATGTTTAGATCATGAACCAAAGAAAACGGATTTGGATCGGGGAAAAACAAAAATAATCGAATAGTCGTCTATTCCGTCCGTCGATATCCGAGGTAAGTTTATAAGCAAATAGATGTTATAATTTTTAATTAAATGTGAATTATATGTGCTAAAATGAATATGTAAATAAATATATATATTAGCTGAATGTGTACAAGCCTGGCAGCTATGTTTATGAATTCGTTTCGACTGAGTTACGACATTTGAAACCCCCGTATGAGCCTTAGGAATAGTTAGGATACATATGTCATGACATAGGATTTTGATATGTATTTTTGTGTAAGACCACGTCTGGGACGTTGGCATCGACTTGTGTTTACATGTAAGACCATGTCTGGGACATTGGCATCGTATTTGATTTGTGTAAGACCCTGTCTGGGACAGTGGCATCATATGTGATTACATGTAAGACCACGTCTGGGACGTTGGCATTGTACGAGCCTTCCGACTATCCGAGTATCCTTTTTAATTCCGAATGGTTCAACGGGTAAAGATAAGCTGTGTACGAATGTTTAAATCAGGCTAAGTGACCAGGTATGTGATAATTGAATTATCTATTTGAAAATAAGGTAAGTTGTATACTTGAATTGATGACATGAAGTTATGTGAAATATGAATTATGTGATTGCATATTTGAATATATATGTATTCGGCCTTTAATGTATATGTGTATTGAGGAAAGTGATGATTAGTTATATTAATGCTCAATTGATTATTTGGTAAAGAGGGAAGTTATTACAAATTATATAAGTTTTGATATATAAGTTGATAAATTGAATTATATGTGAAATTATAATGGTTTATTACTAATTGTCTAGCTTAATTTACGTAAATGATTAAATGTTTATTTGCTTATGACTTACTATGCTTTGATAGCTTACTGTGTGTAATCGCTTTCTGTTTTATAGATTTGGAAGTTGGTTATGAGCTCGGCAATCGTCAGAGAAGTCTATCACACTATCGAGTACTGTTTTCGGTATTTTACTAAGTTTGAAATTGAACTTATGGCATGTATAGTCTAGTTAATATGTTTGATTTTGGGTATGTTAATATGACCCATGCGAAAATGGCTTATTTATTTTGTTAAGCATGGTTTTTATGCTTTTGATCAAGTGTTAGATATGTTGATTTTGGTATCTCGGCTATGACATATTTATTTATGTGAATCTTGTTTGATATGCTTTGTTTAGGTATTGTTATGTAATTTAGTAATTAAGTGAACTCGGTTATGGCATAATAGTGAAATGCTAAGTAAATCATAGATGAAATGATAGTTAAATTTGGTTTGTAAGAGTATATTTACATTAATAAATTGATTTGAAAGAAACTAGTAATATGCATGTGTATGTACGGTTATAAGGTATGTAAGAACATGTGCATATTTGGTCATGATCTAGACCTATTTTGGAAGTGTGTTTATGCTATAAATTGGTGTATGGATATAGGTTTGGAAAATGTGAAGTGATATGTATGATTTTATTATTTGAATCGATATGGTTTGATTAGGAAATAACATATTTTGACTTATGATTTAATGGCTAAATCTTGTACAATTTATGAGGTTATTTAGGGATGCCAATTTGTTATGAAATAAATTAAGAATGTGGAGTATTTAATAAAGGTACGATTTGCTCATGCAAGTGGACTTAATATTCGATTTTGTATTTGTAAAATGATATGAATTGTATGGATTTTTGGATATGGCTAAAATGGTGTATTCATATGCGTAAACTTGTAATAGATAAATATGCATGTTTTTGGTCTTTTAAATGATATATATAAATGATTTTTAAAGTAGGCTTAAAATTTATGAATAAGATACATACAAATTCGGGTAATGATAGTTATGTGAGTAATACAAGTTTGAATTTAACTTTTATAAATTTATTGGATTAGTCTATTAAAGGATAAGTTGATTTGTATTGAGCGTGTATAGTTTATGATTGAATGATTTCATTGAAATGGTCATATGTGTATAATATAATGACATTAAAGGTATGTAAGGCCATAATATAATGTTACTAATGTTGCATTTGTGATTGGACATTAAGTTGTATACAAGTTTGGTTCGAATTTGTTAATTATAGAATATGTTCGATTTAGCTTTGATGTATGTTTAAATTGAATTAGTTTGAATTTTCTAATGTGTTTATTTGTGATACATGCTTAGTAAAGTATGATTGATTTTAATTGTAATTATCATTTATATATTTGAATTTAAAATAATTGAATTAAGGATATTCAAGTTTGATAATGTTATAAATGTATCGTTATTCTTTGGTGTATGAAAGGTGATAAATGACTGTGCTGAACTGTGTCTTGTTCGGTAATGCCTCGGAACCCTAATCTGGCGACGGATACGGGTTAGGAGTGTTACAAATAGTTTTCTGTCCATGCATTGTAATTGCAATTATCAATATCCATTGCAAAGAATAAAACATTCAATCAAAAAAAATAGCCAATCTGTCAAGACATAATATGATTAACTAGCTATAAAAAGATAGAATTAAATTAATTGGTTACGTGAAGTTAGAAGTAAATTTGGTCAACGTAACAACCTTTTTTTTAGTGGTGCAAAAATGGAAGTTTCAAAACCTCGTTTTCCTATGATCGAGTTAGTAAAATTTTTTATTGATATTTATGACTTTATTTTAGAATTATATTGAATTTTGGTCTAACAAATTTGTTTAATCAGATAGTTAGTCAGGGTACAAGTGTTTAAATCCTAAAGTCAATGGTATCAGAAAATGAGGTATCGAGACCTCATTTTCGTAAGCCAAGCTCGTAAATATTTAATAGCTATTATATAAATGAATTAAATTTTTGGATAAGAAATTTTGCCGAATTAGTGATTAATTAAGGTATAAAGACTAAATTGTAAAAAGGGTAAAAATCTAATCACTATAGATTTTTCATTAGTTAATGGACTAATTTTGCAATTAGACTTTTTTTTCTTTGATGGTTGGTGGAGGATGATGTATTTTTCCACTACGTTACGTTAAACATACTTATCTTTCAATAATAAAAGATTAATTATGCTAACTGAGGTTAATTAATTATTTAACTTGGTATAAAAAGAAAATTAAAAAGAAAATGAAAGACATTCTCTCCATCTTCCCAAAGCCGATTAAAAGAAGGAGAAATAGGGTTTCCATCATCCAAGCTTAGGTCTTTTAATTTCTAAGGTAATTCAATAACTTTTCTTATAATTTTTATGTCTTTGAGGTTCCGAGAGCTTTATTTAGCTAACTCGTTGATCAATTTCTAAAACTATTAAAGTTTCAAAAAGTTTCCATTGTTTAATCTTGAAGCTTTTGGTACTAAATTGATAGATTTTGAGCTTAGATATGACAAAAAGACTAGTTTGTAAAGTAAAATTTGGTAATTTTATACATAAAGACTTAAGTGCAATAATTTTGAATTTAGCATTTAATTTCTATAATTATAGGTTGTTTAGGTTTGTAGAAGGATCAGATTGAGATTGATTTTGAAATCAAAGCTCAAATTTAAAAGTTATAACAATTTCAGTTTTAGCGACTAAATTGAATAAAACGTAAAACTTCAGGAAATATCCAATAAATGAAATTGAACTGATATATAATTATAGTATGTTGTTAAATTATGTTTGGAATTGATAATTGAATTAAATTATGATTTAGATCGAGATTTAAACCAATCGAAAGATATTCGCGAAAAGAGAAAAATTACGGATTAGTCCCTGACACCTTATCTGTTGTCGTTTTTGCCAGGTAATTTCACATGTAACTTATTATGTTAATTTCAATTATTAAAGTATTTTAATATCTTGTTTGTAGTTGAGTTGTTGTGGAAATGTTAAGTTTTAATACTGAGTGGATTAAATTGTATAGAAGGTAATATAGAATGTTTTTTAATAAATACATGGCAACTGATGGTTATGAAATGTTTATATAGTAAAACGATATGTATAAATGATTATATTAGAGAGATTAAAATGAAAGTATAAAGAACAATGCCATGAAAATTTAGTAAATGTTACGATACGAATAGTAAACCGTTATTGTTTTAAAGGAATTGGGTGCTGGTCAGAGACTACTTTATCGTTGGTTGAGATCCAACATATGTTGCGGATTCTCTATAGCTTGTACAAGTAGCATTGAATAGAGTTAGCATAACAATCCTGACCTACAAATTGTGAGAGCAGACCCAAATGATACAGACAGGGTATTCGTCAGGGACTTAGTTATCAATGGCTGAGATCCAACATATGTTGTAGATTCTCTACAGCTTGTGCAAGTAGCATCAGATAACAATTATAAGAACAATCCCGACCTACAACTTGTGTGAGAAGACTCGAGTTATACAGCTTGTGTGAGCAAATTATATGTTACAACTTATGTGAGTAATTCAGCCCTGAATATCCAAAATTAAATTATCATAGTTCTCCGGCAAAGCTATGGACAAGTTGATAAAGGAATGGTTGGAAAGTCTAATAAGAAACTTAGTTGACATGGTTGTAATATCGTATGAGTTGGAATGGTATAGTACTATAAGGTATATGTATATGATTTAAACACTTTGAGATTATAGTACTAATATGCTAATTTGATGGTGGTTTTGTGAATTGTACAAATAGGTTTAAGGATGTCAAAGTATTATCATGTTGTGCACCTTTGAATTCCTATTGATTAAATGATATAATACTTAGGTAATTTAAGTTAAATTTCATATGAACTTACTAAGTATTAGATATACTTAACATTGGTTTCACTTATTTGTAGATTACTGACCGCAGAGCATGATGATCGGATCACTTTGGAGTTCACACTATCAATCTCTCATTCTGGTAGCTTTTGGATCATTTTGAACTCGGTTATATGTGGCATGTACTTAGGAGTGTCAAGTTATTTGTAATGTTAAATATGTTTAAGACATAGTTGGTTTGAGTGCTTATGGTGATGTTAATTTGCCCATGTTTAAAGTTTTTGTATATTAATATGCATATATGGATAGGTACTTATAATAAGTTTGGAACGCTTGACTCAACTTGTTGTTTTGAATGGATAAGTGATATGAGATGGTATAAATAGGTGGAATGGTTTGGAATGATTCATGTATCTTTGTTGTGAATTGGTGCCAATTGTGGCAAATTGGTTTAGATGTTCGAAAATATGTTCAAATGGTATGTTTAATATGAATTTGACGTGTTTGGAGTAGGTATAGGTTGTGTTTAATGCACCCTTTTGGCTATTTTGAAAGATTATATGAAATAAGTGACAAATGACCTTAATATACCAAAAATAGGATTCACATCATGACGCCGTTTGGTGGTTATCCCGACGAGAAAAGGCCTTTAATGTCACATTGAGACGAAGACCCTCATCATCTCAATTAGGCCAAACAGTGAGTGGCTTTGCAATGTCGAGTAGATTGATGTCTTGACGTGAAAAACTATTTTGGTGACGTCAAAACGAAGAACTCCCTCATGTCACAACATTGTTTTGAACATTTGAAATCTTTGCAGTTTGGTCCTTGTTCGATTTCGAGTCAACTTTTGAGCTTACGAAAGTTCGTATAAAGCTTTAGAAAAGTTTAATTTGCACTGAATGACTGATATTATGGTAGTTAATGATTTCTTATTCAATTTATTTGTTAAATGTCTATAATTGCTCCGTTTTGTACTATAGCATTTTGTAGCTCAGTCTCGACGATGAGAACGAGCTAGGGGTGTTACAATCGATCCTTTAACTAGACCCCTAAGGAAGAAATTAATAAATGAAACATCGAGGGGAAAGGGAACTACTACCTAATTGTGATAACAATAATGATTGTAACCCAACCTATATGATTGGCAATCCCAGGAATTAGGTTCATATGGGTAATAACAAATCATTAGTTGATTCGTTGAGCACTATAAAAAAAGTTATGTCCCTCTTATGGTGTCAATAGTGTTGGAACTTGCAAAGAAAGTGAGAATGAGTAAAACTCTTAACCAAATTCATATCATTTATAAGTGGTGTATTGATATGAAGAATACACTTAATTGGTTGACCTATAATAGTGTGAAGTGAGGCCAATTCTATGAGATTTATGGTAGTCTTTAGACCACTCATGAAAATCTAGGCACACACATGCAGTGGCGGAGCCCGGGGGTTGGTAGTGGTCTCGAGCCCCCCTTAAAATAGAAAATTTTTCATTTAGGCCATTTATAATTTATAAAATTTTAAATTAGTAATGGTAAAATTACACTTTGGCCCCCTCAAAAATGATAAAAATTTGATTTAATCCTTTAAAAATCATAAAGATATAGGCTATTAAAATAGTGAAATTACACTTTGACTATTGTAAAAATATACAATTTAATTCCGGCCCTCCAAAAAGAACTTTTGGCTCCGTCACTGCGCACATGGCTTATTAGTGCACAACTGCGTTAAAAAATGAATTATAGGTGTTATGTGATCAATGAGAATGTTAGTTTTGGTTCATAGAAACTCAAAGTTTCATCAATTATTTAGCAAATTATATGTTATTTACCTAAGTTCTGGTTTATGGTCTAAAGGATAGTAGAATTACTACAGTATATCAAAGTACTTGGCTAAAATTTTTACCATTACTCTTTGAAATATGTGGGAATTGTTGGGAGTATAATGTATTTTGAAGAGTCTCACATCCTTCAGTTAAGCCTGTTAAATTTTATTTTTAAAGCATTACATACTTTGGGCTTGTAAATGCCCAAATGAGAAGATAAAGATGATGAGTTGAAATCAGTTTTGTCTGCCCCCAGCATGTGATACAAGGCGAAGTTCAGTCCCTTTTTGCTTTTCTCAATTGTCTCAACTTGTTTGACTAATGTTCAAATTTCCAAACGCATACATTTTTTTTTTGTCTTAAATTTAGGCATGCATGGTACTTACCAACCTTCTAAAATCATCTCACATTTTAGTTTCATTTTTCTCCTCTCTCAAACGCTTCTCATATGCCTTTAGCTTAGTGCTTCTTACTCTTTGTTTTTCTTCAAAACAAATAGTGCTTTTTAAAGTTGAAAGATACGCTACCCACGAAATATTCTTAAGAACAGAACAGTAAAACTTTTATGTTTGAACCTCCTTCCTTATTTTCCATCAATATTTCTATTTTTGATGTTCTCTTATATCTAATTCATAGGTGTTTACAAACATTTTGAGGCCAATTTTTTTCCACCATCTCTAAAAAAGGGGGCAACCAGAATATAAAATCCTCCCGATTCTTGCAATGAATCTGCTGTCGAATATCAGATATGAAACACAAAATATTGCATTACATATGAAATGATGAATCATGTGTCAACATCGAGTATCTCAATACGTCAACAATCTTTAATTTGATGCATTTTTTAAGAAATTGAATTAAATACACGTTTGATTATGCCAAAATGACCTTTAAAACATGTGAGAAAAGTAAAAAAAAAAAAAATTAATAAATTTGTAGCAAATAAGGGTGTAAAATAGATATCTTTTGGCTAAAAACTTTGTGAATTTAGTTCACTAGATGACTCTCAATTCACATATATTTTGACAGAGTCTTAAAAACCAAACAAATATTTTGGGGAAATATTAGTTGAAATTTGAAATCAGAATTAATCTTATTTTTATTAAGAGAGAACTCAAACAATTTCAATTTTATTTCAAATTAATACTCAATTGAGTCGATGCAAATTTAAGCCTTGAATTTTTATTTTAATATAAAAAATACACTCGTATCTTGTACTCATCTAAATTCATAATTGTGATTTTCAATGCATTGCAAGATTCCGGGGATTCTTTCAGCAATTTTGACGGTAGGGAATCTACAATATAAAATCAAATAAATAAAAGGTTTAAATATGATTCTCTCTGCAACTGTTTCATATGAACTTGATAATTGAAACAGGCTAATTACTCCAACTCGGGCTCATATATGTATACCTCCTATATCACTAGTTCAAAAACAATAATATAATCATAGTTGATGGTTTTTCTTCGTATTACTCCATGTGATTTGCAAAAGTTGTACCTTTTGAATTGATATTTTAATCCTTATACTTTTTAATTTTAAAATTTTAGCCCTGACCCAAACAATAACAATACAATCTGTTTGGTTAATTTCAATTACTAGTCTTGTACTATGCGTACAGCTATAGATTTAGTCCATTTTCTCCAATTGGGTCATTCTAAATCTTTACACTTTTCGAATTTTGAAATTTCATTCTTGACACAAATGATAGACGTTAATCAATTAATTAGATTTTTAGTGAGTAATATGTGGAAATAATAAGCTCATATGACATTACATGTATAGCAATATGTTTGGCACGTTAGAATTAGAAATAACTGAACTCTATTTAATGAATTTAACAATTACTGTTTGATGAATACTAGAATTTTAAAATTTGCAAAGTACAAATACTAAAAATAACGAAATAATCCACAGTAAATTGTAAAATTTACAGACAGAATTTAACCTTTTTTTCTCTTTTCATATTCTTCACATTGGCAAGTTACACGAGGAATTTGATTCTTTCCCAAGCCATTTTCAATCAAGGTATAGCTTAGTAGCTATCAGGATGATAAATAAAAAATATTCCAATGAATATATAAAAATTGATGAACCTGGAATCATTGAGATACCTGGAACAAATTTAGCTGCTTGATTGCTATTTTGGGTATTTGCAGTAGTAGACTGCTATAGCATATAATGAGAACTAAGCTAAAGAACTTAAAAGTATGGAAATGAAACATTTGGACAAAGAACATAGGCAAACCACTCATGGTTTTTAATTTTTACTGCACCAAGTTCAGAAGCCTCAAGAGTACAATCAAAACATAATTAGCTAAATTACATTAGATGCAGAGCAGCTTAAAGAGATAGAGAGGGGAAGGGATGGTTACATAGTGATTTTAATTTTTTTTTTTATCGGTTGGGGGAAGAACAACTCTGCTAGGAATTTAATCAAACACCTGGAAGGGAATATTTTTTTATGTTCCTTGAGTGAAGGGGGTGTTTGAAACTGGAATAGTAACAATTTTGGTAGGTCCATTAATATCATCATCATCATCAGTGATTGATTTAGCATTGCCTGTGATAGGCAATTCCTGCAGGCCATTGCATTTCACATCTGTTTCCGAGTTTTCCCCATCTTTGCTTTTACCCCACACCACTGTGTAGAGGCCTGTGACTATGATAATAGCTCCAAGAATGCTGAAATTATGATAAAAGAAGAAAAATAATGAGCAAAACAATGGAGAATCCACTAATGAATAAGATATTTAAGTTGTTTAATGGTTAAATAAAGAAGCTACTTGAAAAATGCATTAATTCTGTGACTATCAGCAAAATTTATTATGCTTTAATTTGTAAACTTTGTTATTATCATCCCAGGATGAATAGAATATATGCTTCTGGTGTCAATATTTATCAAAAACAAATGAAAGATCAAGTTGTTTGCACTTTGCACCATACCTTCCAAGGTGGATTTTTTCTGCTAAAATAATTGCCCCTAGTATTGCAGTGATGATCATGCATAGAGGACTGAAAGATGTTACGAAAACCGGCCCTCGTTGCCTGATCACGAGTCCTTGCACGTAATACGCAATCCCGGAGTTCACTATCCCCTGATCAATCACAAATTTTGATATTAAAAGTGTGGATATATATCTGTTTCATGTACATGATCATGGCTGCCAAGAAAAAAAGGCTATGTAGGGGGCACTTACAGAGTAGGATGCGGCAAGTAGCCTCGAGTCCCACCCGAGTTTCCACGCACTTAGGTCGCGAACCATAATGAGTGACACAATTGCATCTTCAATCATCCCCATGAAACATATCCATGCTGTAAGGGATAGCTCTGCAGGGTACTTCTTCAATGTGAAGGACTGAACCAGAAACCATAACAAAAGCATTAGATCAAACATAAGCAGTTTCAATCAACTTTAGTTTTTTTTTTTTTTTCATTCAAGGGTTCATCGGGATTCGGACTCACTTGCAATATAAAGAAGCCTGCCCAGCTGCAGATGCTTCCAAGAAGCAGTATTGTGCCAGTAACCCAATGTTTATCTTCGGATTTGGTGGCGGTTCCTTGGTGAACAGCTCCCCCTGACTTGATGAAGTCAATAATGGGACCTTTGTATAAAGTCATCACCATTGCTCCTATGACTGCAATTGCTGTTCCAATGATCTTTGCTAAACTTCTTATTTTCTTCACATTGACCTTCTCTAACCTGAATTCGACCGATAAATTCCTTTAATATCTTGATGGAAAATTTTAAACTATTTGATGTGGGGTGCAATGGCATGTTTTTTCTCACCCGAAAATCATTGCCAATATGAAGGTAACAGCAGGAAGCATGTTGACAAAAGCTGATGAATATGTTGCTGTTGTTAACTTCATCCCCAGATAGTAAAAGTTTTGGTCAAGCACTGGCCTGAAACATCCCATCAATAATGTTTAATTACTTATTATATGTATGCATGAAATTATGCATTTATTTGCATGAAGATACAAAAGGAAGGGAATTTAGAGCATTACTCTAGGAAACCAAGAGCTACAATCCTGAGGAAGACAGGGAGGGTCATCTTTGGCCTTATTTTCCTGCATAAAAGAATGGAAAGCAACAATAAGGTTAAGGGAGTTGAAGAAATATGAACGCGTTCGTGATAGAGGAGCCATTGCGGTTTAAATCGTAACCGCAAGGTGGCATTACAACCTTTCGAGAACAATAGCAAAGGGTGCAATGACAATGGTGGCGACGACATGTCGGTACGTGGCGAGGATGAAATTGCTCATTCCATGCTTCAAACAAACCATGGAGACTATGTACATCCCTGCATATCCAAACTGCAGGGAGACCATTGCAAGGTATGGTTTCATTGTGTTCAACCCACTAAACAAAGCTGCAAATGGCGATCGGCCTCCCATTGGTTTTCTCTCTATTACCTCTCTCTCTACTTTGCTCTTAGGCTGCCAACTTCACGAATGAGAAATGGTCCTTTTATAGGCAACAAAACAAAGTAAGTGAAACCCAAGATGAGTTTAAAGTCGGAATTTCGATATCTGTAATTTCTTTTCCAAATTTGGATACCAATAATATAAGGGCTCCACTAACTCTCAATTTCGATTACCTTATCCTTTAAGCAAAAAGATTCAGCACTATTCTCATAACCTTCACTTTAATAATAGAATAAGAGAAAAAATATATATTTTAAAAAATAGTGAAAAAAAAAAAAGAAATATGTTTATATGGATCTTTATGAATATGATGCTTTTTTTTTTAGGGAAGTGGGTATTTGATTCATTGACCACCAAATGATGTTTAGGTTAAGTGCGTATGATGCATGCAAAAGCTATTTGGCTTTATGTGTTTGATTGTTTGGGTGCCATGAATGTTTGGCCACTATTTCTAACTTGTTTGTATTAAAAATATAACAATAACTCTCTTTTCTTTTCCTTTCATAAAATTTACTATGATTTAGGGTTTTTATATTGTTACTAATTATTTTTCAAAAATATTTTTGAATAAAATAATATCATTGCAGCCATAAGTAATATTAAAATAAACAGTTTTTGAAGTCAAATGTAGATATTATAATTTCTAACTTTTTAACATTGAAAAAAGCAATTTTAAGATCAAATAACTCAAACCCTCAAAGTAAAAGCAATTTAAGAATTTAATTTAGTGACCAGATGAATCTTAACTTAGTTGGCATCAGTATTGTTGTTAGTGTAAGAGGATGTGGATTCGAGTGCGTTGAAGCACATTATCCTCTTATTAAAGGGTTAGAAAGGACTATAAATAGTTTTGGACATTGTATAAAAAAAAAATAAGAATCATAATACTACACTCATAGAAAAGAAAATTACTTAAAAAAATCCAGTTTAGTACAAATGAATTTGACTTTTATTTATGAGAACTTTATAATGCTAAGTCAAATTTGAGGAACTTTTGGGGAGGCATTTCATAAACCTCATGCATGAATGTGGGAATTTGAAGCCCAAAAATTCTTCCTAAACATTAGGGAATGATTTGGTGATTATCATTTAATCACTTAGATTAAGAGTATCTCTGACTTCCAATTTATATGTGTGAAAATGAAATCAATATTCCTTTTACTTTTTTCAATAAAAAATTTCAAATGTGACAAAAGAAAAAGGGAAAATATATATATTCTTTACTTCTCATGGCCCTGCTGGCTGCTTTTGCCTCTTCATTTTTATTTGTGGCCAAAGCCTTAAAATTTTCATTTCATTGTCACTAAATTCATTTGCTTTGTGTGTAGCAAAATTTTGGAACAAACCCTTTGTTACATCTTTTCATAATTTGCCCAAAATTTTGTCATGTCTTATCTATCAATTCCAATGTGAATAAAAGAAGAAAAAAAAAAATTCTCCTTTACTACTCAAAGTTTCTTTTTTTCTCTCTTTTCAACCAAATGGGAAAAGTAAATGAATTGGAATATTTACTAGATTATCATAACTGAGCAAATATTAATAATCAACCCATTATTTAAATTAGTTGATTTATAGGATGGGTTTCTCTACAATAATATAACGAAAGGCAACAATATCTACTTCCATGGTTGATATCAATCAAGTCAAGTGCATGAATATTTTGATTTTTCTTCAATCCATATGAGGTCTAATTCTCATGCCATTAACTATCTTTTAACTCACTAGTAAAGTCTAAAAAAGAGAAAAATCGTGTTACTCAATTGAAAATATTAATCATTAGAAATAAGTAGATGTAAAATGAAAGTTATATATCAAAATTAGCTTTTAATTGACTTGTTATCATCACTGGAATTGAAAAATGACTAAAAGTTCAAATAAAAAAAATTAATATAAGGATGTTTTTATCTTTTTATACAAAACACATTTTTAATTTGGGATTTGAACATATAACATCATATTCTTAAAGTTTCGATTTAGGATCTCTTTGGATAGGTTATGAGATTATGTGACACCCCAAACTCGGCTTAGGAGTTACAGAAGTTTTGGAGATCACATTAGTCACTGGAGTGACATAGACTAGAAACAATACGCTTACACTTAGGACCAACTACTCACTTTTCATCCAACTCAGCCCAACATAGGGGTGTTTGACACCTCCTTCCATACACTTCTTCGAAAGGCGCAATCTGAATACTTGCTTGGTAACTATTATTATAGGCGAACTCTGTCAATGTTAAGTACGTTCCCAACTTCATGCGAACTCCAAAACACAGCTTCGTAACATGCCTTCCAACACTTGCATTACTCTATTAGATTGGTCATCTGTTTGAAGATGATAAGAAATACTGAATTGAAGCTTCCAACCCAAAGCTTCTTGCAGACTCTTCCAAAATCTCGAAGTGAATTGAGGATCTCAATTGGAAGTAATGAAAACTAACACACCATGTAGTCTCACTATCTTAGCAATGTAAATCTCTACGAGCCTTTGCAAAGTATAGCTCATAAGAACAACTAAAAAATGTGCACTCTTCGTAAGGCGATCTACAGTCACCCAAATAACATCCTTTTTAGTCGCAGTCAGTGGCAAGTCTGGCACAAAATCCATAATGATCCTTTCCCACTTCCATTCTGGAATTTTGAGTGGCTAAAGCAATCCTAAAGGATATCGATGCTCTGCTTTGACCTTCTAGAAAATTAGGTACTTCTCTACAATTCACTTCAAACCAGGCCACTAATAAAGTTCGTGAAGTTCATGGTACATCTTGTTACTTCTTGGGTGCATTGCATATGGACTATTATGGGCTTCCCTGAGGATAACATGTTGCAACTCCTTATTTCTTGGCACACAACGAAAACAGAGTATCCCTTCATCTTCAAGGGCAAAGTCCCCTCGCAGTCCTTATTCCACTTAGCGAACCCTTTTCGCCAACTGTTCATTTGAGGCTTGCTTCTCTTTGATCTATTGTGACAATGTTGGTCTCACTTGTAGCTCCAAAAGCAATCCTTCATCACTTGTTACACTTAGCTATGCAAACAGAGCTTGCTCACTCATTAACTTTCTGCTCAGTGCATCCGCTACCACATTGGCCTTGTAGGGTGATACTCTATCACACAATCATAATCCTTCAGCAGCTCTATCCATATTCTTTATTGTAAATTCAACTCCTTATGAGTGAGTAAATACTTGATACTTTTGTGATTAGTGTAAATGGTCCACTTCTTACCATACAAGTAGTGTTGCCAAATCTTATGTGTGAACACCACCACTGCTAACTCAAAATCATGGGTTGGGTAGTTATGCTCATAAACCTTTAGTTTCCTGGAAGCATAAGCTACCACCTTCCCTTCTTAATCAACTAGCCATCAAAGATAAGTTCCCTATTCCCATTATTGAAGAACTTTTGGACGAGTTGGGACATGTCAATGTCTTTTTCAAGCCAGACTTAAGATCAAGGTACCAATCTCTATCTATATATGAGAAGGAAATTCTTGTTGTATTGTTGGTTGTCAGGAAGTGACATGCATACTTGGCGAAAAAGCACTTCAAAATAAGAACTGTCCACGAAAGTTTGCATTTTCTGTTTGACTAGCTTGCTATTACCCCTTTCTAGTAGCATTAGGTGGCTAAAATGCTAGGCTACGACTACGAAGTGGTGTATAGGTAGGGCTCGAGCAATACTGCAGCTAATGCACTATTTAGAAACTAGTCTTTATTGAATGGGCAGTTACTGTAATTTTTTGGCATTACCATTAGTTCTAGTTTGCTATCTAGGGTGAAAACATCTTATCAGTCTAATGTTAAGGTTAACAAACTTTGTCTGGAGGTTCAATACCATAGCACCAAGCACCCTAAATACTCCTAGGATTGGAGGTTTCTAAGGAGAAAGGGGAAGATTATGGTAGGAAATGTTAAAGAGCTCAAGAAAGAGTTGTTCTAGCACTTTCATGCTAGTGTCATTGGGGGACATTTTGGGGTTCATGCTTCAAGGAATAGAATGGCAAGCTAATTGTATTGGAAAATGGATGACTAGAGATGTCAAGAAGTTGGTAAGAGTGTGCCCTACATGTCAAAGGTGCAAATATGTGAAAGTGGCCAAGCCAGGGTTGTTGCAACCTCTACCAGTACGTGGTGGGGCCTGGTCATCCATCAACATGGATTTTATAGAAAGCCTTCCTTATTCCAAAGGCAAGAATGCCATCTCTTTTTTTGTGGTAGACAGTCTCACCAAGTATGGTCATTTCTTGGCCCTCTCACATCCTTTCATTGCTATCGCAAAAGCATAGGAGTACATGGACCACATTTATAAACTGCATGGGATACCTGATTCAATTGTCTTAGATAGGGAAAAAAATTTATCAGCAACTTTTGGCAATATCTGTTCAGGAGGCTAGGAACCAAGTTACAACTTTCCATTGCTTATCATCTTGAGACAAGTGTCCAAATCGAGGTGTTGAATCAATGTCTTGAAGGATATTTAAGGTGCATGTTTGGGGAAAGGCCCAGTGATTGGCAGTGTTGGCTTCTATTGGTTGAGTGGTAATACAACTCCACTTTCCACTCAGCCATACAAGTCACTCCCTATGAGGCCTTGTATGGTCAACCTCCACCTCACCACATGCCTTACCTTGCTAGAGCATCACCAGTAGCCACTGTGGACAAGAGCCTCCAACACTTGTAAGTTACTAGAAAATTGTTGCAATTCCATTTGAAGCGTGCCCACGATAGGATGAAACAGTAGAAAAATAGGCACATGAGTGACAGACAATTTAGTGTGGGAGAATTGGTTTATCTGAAGTTACAACCATATCGACATTATTCTGTTAGGAGGGTGCTGAATTAGAAGCTCTCTCCTAAATACTTTGGCCCTTTTGTTGTTGAAGCTCGAGTAGGGAAGGTAGTTTATTGACTACAATTACCATAGGGATCTCGAGTGCACCCCACCTTTCATGTTTCACAGCTTAAGAAACATGTGGGAGCAACCCCAGTCCAAGTTGTTTTACCAATGGTTAATATCCATGGAACTTGTGCTAAAGAACCTATTTGGATTTTGGATCATCAAATGGTTAAAAGACGGAACAATGCAATCACGAAGGTGTTGGTAGAGTGAGCCAACTCGTTTCCAAATGATGCCACCAGGGAATCCTTGCAACAACTAAGAGATACCTTCCCTCATATTGATCCTTGAGGACAAAGATCGTTTGAAGGAGGTAATTGTTATGGGTCAAAACTGAAATAAGAAAAACTAAAACAAATAGGTGGAACCGTGGGTTTTAGTATAGCCAGGTTAATGAAACAGTGCGCAGTACTTAATGAAAACGAGGTGTTTTGGGGCCAATGGTAGTACCGTTAGTTAACTAACTTTTGAAACAAAATTCCTTTTCATTTTACTTCTTTATATTCTGTTGTAAAAGGGCAGAGAGGTTATTGATTGTAGTTGCACACAAATTTTCTTCCCTCTTGTTTCTCTTTTCTTCAATTCTTCTTCCTTCTTTTACGTTTCCAATTTTTTTGTATTAAGGTGCATCACCGGTTTAGGGAGTTGGGATTCACCATAAATAGCTTTGAGGATAGCGAGAGGGATAAGAAGGGAAGCAAAGGAGGCTTTGACAAAAGCTGCTACTTCCGAAAACCCCTCACTGAAGACGGCTAGATTAAAAGTTAGCAAAGAAGAAATTAAAGATGAGGCATTACTTTGGGTTTTTTTAACACTACTTTTGGGATTTTACTAAATGGGGTTTTTTTAGCTTGGAAAATAAAATTAAATTGGGTTAAATTCTTTTAGTAATTTTAAATGTCTATACATTCTTAAAAAAATAAAAATTGTTTATTAAAAAATCCTCGCACCAATTGGCGCTTGTATGCTATCCATACTTATATTAACGTACTACAATTTGCCGGTAAAAGTTCATTTTATCTTCAGTCTGAATAAGCAATCTCTATACGGTCAAACTTATTCAACAATCGGTAAATACCGTTAAAAATATTCACGGCTTAAGTCCATCAATATACATTACTGACGCCAATGGATTAAAGCCGCCAGTATAGGCTTTTGTCAGTAAATGACATTTTTTTTAGTGATGATATTAAAATGATAAAAATAATTAAATCATGTCTATATTAAATAATAAAATTTAAATTGTAATTAAAAGTTATTAAAATTAATATTTATATTAGAAATAGAATATTAAAAATTATTTAGTTGGAATAAGTAGAAGTGGACTTCTTCTCCAAACATTTGGAGTAAATTCAAATCTTATAATCAACATTGTTGAGAGAACTTTACCTGACTATTATCCCGGCTTAAACATAACTATACTTAGAGTGTCAAAAAGAAGAGGACACCACTGGATGGGTGGCAGCTTCACTGGACGCCTTATGCTCCAGTTGAAAATTGGACTTCGAGGGATAAGTTTTCTTCATTAGAGTAGTACCAAATAGCCTCCAAACTCATGTTGTGGTGAGATTAGAAATAAAAAATTAAAGGCTAAATTTTATTGATTTCATTGCATTATAGGTGGGTTTAATTTTGAAGAAACCCTTAAATTTTATGGTTCACGAAGATTAATTTATTCGGAGATTTGTGGTTATACCTCTTAATAATGTTATTTTCAAGATTCAAACTTGAATTCTCTCTTGATAATGTAATGTGCTTTACCACTGCACCCAACGTTGTTGATATAATTAAGTGAAGAATAAAATTTCATAGTTAAAAGATATATATGACCACTAGTTCTATCACACAACCACTATATGGGTTCAACAAAAAAAATCACTATATGGGTGAAAAATATAAATAAGGTAAATGATTAATTAATATTTTAAAAAGATAATAACTATAGATAAAATAAAAAAATGTTGCACAATTATTGATAAAAAGTACATGAAAAAAGGCGTAGTTACTTTTATTTAAAAAAACATTTTTTAAAAAATAAAATTAATTTTCATTTATTAAAACTAAGACTCCTCTATTTATTTTGTTATTATTATTTTAGTAATTGAGTTAATATGGATATTATTTAATTATATAATAATAATAATAATAATGTTGAATAAGGAGCATAAAACCACATTGGGGGGGGGGGGGGGGGGAATGCAAAGTTGGAAGCATGGTTTGGCGTTCGGATTCCATACCCGAGAATCAAATTGGGTTGGTCGAATCCCATGTCATTGTAGTTTTCTTACACTATTCCATTCACCGAGAGCTAATATCCACACATAACAATAAGAATCCATTCGCATCACATATATACACCCACTACATTTAAAGAAAACTATCTAATTAAAAATTTATCACTTACTTCCACTGAATTTCTCAATATTATTGTTGCTTTTTAACATAACAATCAACTAGCAAGGAACCCTTTGCAAATTGTCACCTAAAACTTTGGGTTTGATTTTCAAAATCCACTCTTGTATCTTAGCTCAACATTTATGAGAAAAATTCGATTCAACTTGAAAAAATTATTTTTTTTTAAATTTTGAGTTAATTGAATTAAATTATTCAATTTTTTTGAGTTAATTCGAAAAAGTAATTTGATTTTTTGAGTTCGATTCAAGCTAAATTTAAATTTTGAATAATGCGATAACATATTGGTATAAATATCCCTTTGGTCATTGTAAATTTCGAAAATGAGTAAATTGATCTTTCTTAACAAAAATTACAAAAAAAAATTCAAAATAATTTTCAAAAATTCAAAATATTTATGAAGATTCCAAAATTATAAAAATTATGAAGTATATATAAAAAAAGTTAATTTTTTTTCTCTTATTTTTCTTTGAAACAGATTATATATATATATATATATATATAATTCCAAATTTATGTTCTCTAACTTGGAATTAGTTAATTGTAACAATATTTTAATTTGAAAAGTTTAAAATTTTTAATTTAATTTACCTTGAACAATTTCACTCGACTCGATTCGAAAAATTTCAAATGAAGTTAGGAGATAAGACTCTTCAATTAAACTAACTCAAATTTTTACACTCAATTTGATTGAACGTTTACCCTAAATGAGGCTGCTAGGTCAATGACAAAATTTATGTAGGCTTCAAATTAATTGGCATAAAATTTAGGGTTGGATCCGGTCTTTAAAAACTCATTCCTCTACGTAACAATGTAATTGCTTGTAACTTGTAAAAAAAAAAAGACACAGCATTTCCAGCTCAAGCATATTTTATGGTCGACTCGACCGACTTGACAACTCATTTAATTGTTCAAAATAAATAAAATACTAAAAATATATTTTACTGTTTATATATATTTAATTAAATTTAATTATTTTATTATTTAAGTTGAATTTGAAACAAATCAAACCGATTTAATACATAAAAAATATTTATTTAAATTTGCTCAAAACAAATTAGTTGATCTATGAATAGATTTAATCTAAAAGTTGAGTTGAAAATGATTCTAGCTAGGGTTTGGAGTTCCAATTAAGAAAAAATTGTGACGAATATTGTGATTGTCATAAGCACCAGCTTGGGTAAAAGTACTATGAATAAGGTATATGTGGCATATTATGAATAAGGTATACATTAGAAAAAAGAGTAAACTGATCTTTCTGTTAAAAATTTTATCCAGTTTTACTGTTAAAAACTAATCAATATATATCAGAATAATGTATATGTGGCACGTTATGTGTAACTGTATGGTTATTTCACTAGGCACACAACTTTTTAACAGTAGAAATGTGTGCAATTTTTAACATAAAGAGCTAGTTTGCTATTTAATCTAATGTATAGGAATTAATTTACTTAATTCTTTAGTAAAAGAGTAAAATATAATTTAATTCTTAATATATGGACTTGTATGACAATTTACCCACCAGCTTGCTGCTTGATATATATTCTGATGCGTCAAAAAGAAATGTAAATATTATTCGAATTCACCAGACCCTAACGGCATGCACAGAATACCATGTCATATGTCTACACCAACATCAAATCAAGATCGGCTGCCACAACGTCAATGCTTTGTTCCAAAAAGAATATATATATGTATAGATTCTACAGCTTTCGTCATAGGTTCTCTTTAGATATGAATTTTGACAGCGATTTTCAATCTTCTGGTTCGAATATAAATATATACTGTACTCACTCAACATTGTTCAGGCAGTGCAATTTCATGACGTAAATGGAATCTTAATATTTGGTTGGGTGGTGATATTAATTTTAGTAAGATTTAAAGGAGTTGAAGAGATAAAAATTAGTAATGAGATATATTTGGATTTAAACCTAATGATAACATAATATTATTATAAAAAATAGTCATTAAAGATATTAGTTTACAATGAGTTTACATATACTATAAAAGATTTTAATTGAGTTGATATCAACTATCAACTCGTTCTAACTCGAAATTAAAATTAGTAGTGAGATATATTTAGATTTAAACACAATCGTAAAATAATATTACAACAAAAAATAGTCATTAAAGACATTAGTTTACAATGAGCTTACAATATCTATACTATGATAAAGCCTCTAATTGAGTTGGTATCAAATATCAACTTAGTTCTAAACCAGTTGAAAAATTATCAAGAAACATTTTTTTTAAAAAAAAATAAGTTATATCATTATGAAGGTCATGAGGTTTAAACCAATGACACTTTTCAACTAGACCAACATATGATTTTTATATAAACTATTGATAATACTTATTACATAAATTATTTCACGCACATTATGGTGTGTCATAATCTAATAATAAATAATTAAAATTATACTATTTATATTAAATGATAAAACATAAATTAAAATTATATTTTCATTCAATAAAAACTAACATCATATTTATAATAAATCTTAAATTAAATAATACAATATATTTAACTTATTAAATATTAATACTAATTAAAAATATATTTATGGATAATAAATTTATTAATTTATTAGATTGTTATATAAAAAGAAAATTTTATATAATTATTATATGATAATGAGATTTATAATATATTTACTTTCTATAAATATTAAACTTATCTTATATAATTGTTATATGCAATATTAACGAGGCTGGAGGAAGAGGAAGGAGTGTAGTGATGTTGGTGGAGGCTAATTCACCCATGTCAGGATCGAGAGTAGAAAAAGTCAGAGAGTGTTGAGGTGAATGAAGAGGAGAGGAGAGATATGAGAGATGAGGGTTTAGACTCTTGGGATTTGTTGGGAGGAAAAGAGGGCAAGGTCCCCCTTCTATGTTATGCTTTGGGGGTATTTATAGGGGGTGATAGTTCCCGGGTGGTCCTTTTGAGAAGAGTGCACCCGTTAGAAACAAATGGCTTAACGAAGGATTCGATCAAGTGGCTAAGGACAAACAAACCACTCGTAAGGGGTACGAGGCACGTGGGTAGTCAATCACAGAGTGACCATCCAATAGTACAAGGTGAGGGTTGCCTATAGGTCTTTTTAGTTTGTTCTTGTGCTGTCATTTGCCCCAATCAAGGTAAGGGTATAACAATAGTCCCCCTCAATTGAGAGGTAGGTTATACAGTAGCTTGCTTCAAGACCATTTCCAAGTTGCTTCCGCTAGTGGTAGGTCTATTGGATTGAGAATGTAAGAATGTATAATGTATACTCAAGTGATTTAGTTGTCGATTAAATGATATAGAGTTATCCAATAGAGAGAGACGTATATATACCATGGATGCGACTGTTGGAAATGTAAAATACAATAAGCGTGCTAATTGTTTACTAGCGATATAAAATGTAAACTATGTGAATTATTCCTTGGTGATATAAAATGAAAAATGTACGATCGTTGGCAATGTAAAATGTAAAATGTGAAAACTATCTATTGAAATATGGGCGGAAAGACTATTTGTTGTTCTAAATAATTGTAGTGAATATAACTTTTGGCTTGAGCTTTTAACAAGTAAAAATTGAATAAGTGTGAGTGTGCATGCTCATAGTTATAAAATTTATGCATTAACCCAATTTGGAGGTCACTCGCTACTACTGCACTTAGAGGAAGGATTATAGGAATCCTACTCCCACACATAGGGGGAAGCTTAAAAAAGGTACCTTCTGTCAATCACACTACCATTGGCTCACGCATGTTGAAACTACATGGAAAGTAACGAATGTCCTGTTTGTAACAGCCTGGTTTAGACTCTAGTCGGATAGTGGTTTCGGGACCACAAATCTGAGTTAGAAAAATATTTTAATATTATTTTTCGTGCTTATAATATGTGAATTGATATGTGTGAAATTTTTGTGATTTAATTTATCCGTTTGTGTGTTTAATTTGTGAAAAGGGCTAAATCGCATAAAAAGTAAAAGTGACATTCTCATTGTTAATATGCTAATTTGTTATGATTTGCTTTATGGGAAGTCCTTAAAAGGTTATTATGCCTATAAGGTTAGTGGACATTTATTTTCATGATTCAAATGACTTAAATTATGATTTTAATTAAGGTTAAATAGTAAAAAGTAAAATAACATTTAATTAAATAGTTAAATCTAGGTTCGGCACTTTGGGAGCTTAAATTAGGTATGTGTTTTGTTCGGTTTTTGATAATTTTTACGTTTTGAGATTGTTTATTTGTATATTACCTAGCCCATGTTTTAATTTTTGGAGTTGATAATGAATTTGAGAATTTTCATTGTTGATAATGTGATGAATTTGTTGTTTGATGATGAAGAATAAATCTTTGATGTTTGATTATCATGTTTAATTAAGTGATTTTTGATAAAAAATCAAATTAGGGATTTATTTGTGAAATTAGAAAATTTAGGGACTTAAATGTGAAATAAATGAAATATATGAGTTGCTAGGGACCCTAGGAAGATTCGGCTAAGGCGTGGTTTTGATGAATTTTGTGTATTTTGTGATTTTATGAAATATGGACTAAATTGTAAAAAATGTGAATTTTAGGGGCTAAAGTGCTAATTTCCCAAATTATGTGTTTGTGGTTTAAATTGAATGAAATGTGTTATTAAATAGATAAATTTGAATTTATTTAGATCAAGAACAAAAGAAAATGGAATTAGAACGGGGGAAGTCGAAAGTGGTCGAGTAGTCGATTCTATCCGCTTGTCTTAGTCCGAGGTAAGTTCGTAATTGAATAATTGATGCTAAATTGAATGTATTTATTTTATAAGTAATCGAATTGAATTGTTTATATGTATATCATAAATGCCTGAATTTAGCTTAATATGATTAATTACGAGCTTAATTAAATTGATTTACGACATTCAAAAACAGTACGAACTATGTGAATTCTGATATGTGATATCGTGTAAGACCACGTCTGGGATGTTGGCATCGAATTGAGATTTACGTGTAATACCATGTCTGGGACATAGGCATCGTATATGATTTCATGTAAGACCCTGTCTGGGACAATGGCATCGTTATTTGAATACATGTAAGACCATGTCTGGGACGTTGGCATTGTACGAGCTATTTAAAGCAGCCCGAATACCCTTTTTGATTTCGAATGGTATAACGTGAAATTATATGGCAAAATCGAATGCGAGTTTGAATTAAACAATTCAGGCATGTTTAAGTTATACGAAGTTTGGAAGTAAAGGTAAGTACTTTGTATAACATGAAAAGATGAATTAGCCACGTAATTATGAATATGTATATGTATGTGTTCAAGATTAGTAAATTTAGGCCTACTTGTATAACTTATATGTATTCTTTGAAAACTATTTGCTTATGACTTACTAAGCTATTTAAGCTTACTGTGTGTTTGTTCATTCATTGTTTTATAGATTTTGGAAGTTAGTTACGAGCTTGGGGATTGTCAAAGAAGTCCGTCACACTATCAATCTCTATTTCAGTATTTTGAAAGCTTAAAATTTTAAATATATGGCATGTATAGGCTAGTATTTGTCTTGTTTAGTCATGAAGTGTGTATATATATATTTAGCCATGCGAAAATGGCTTAATCATGATATGGTAATAGCTTTTTAGGAAAATATATTTCATGGTGTATATATATGTGTGTGTGGTATTTGGTTACATAGTTTGGTTTTAATGTTAAAGTTTGTGCATATATGGCTAGAACTTGATACTATTATGAAAGTAGGTTATTGATATATATATGATTGGGATGTTGGTTATAAATCGGTAATGAGAAATGATAGGTAGGTTAAATAGTTGGTTCCATAGTTAGCTAATTTTGGAAATACGAGATGTGGAACAAATTTTGAATGGTGGATAGTTGTATAATTTAGCTTAGTAATGAAGTAATGATATATATATTTGTTGGAATTTTGACTATATAAGTTCAGCTGCCAAATGCAAGAATGGGCATGTTCTATGATTGTTCGATTGATGGTTTTGTTTTGGATCTATTTGATAAAAGAGGGTAACTATTTATATATTTAATGGTTAAGCATGCATATATTTTATAGGTTTGAATGAAAGAGTTTTAAGTTCAGTTCATGATGAAGATGACATGATTTATTTTTGGGGTTGAATGTGATGACCGAATATATGGTTAAGGGATTGGCTATGTGTATGAAATTTTTAATCATGTGATTTAGGTGTACTTTAAGTATTATTTATTTTCGAAATGGTTCAGATTAATATGGTCTCATACGCACAAATGTATAATGAGAAATAGGTATGTTTTGGTGTTATAATTTGAGGTACTTTTATATTGGAAATAATTTGAGGGTTAGCATATGATATGCATGTAAATTTGGATATTCATTAGTGAAAGTAAATGTATATGCTAGTAATGTAATCAAGGTTGAATTACTATGATTAGGTTCATGATGGTATGATATGTTTCAATATGGGTGAATGAAATTTGCTCAAAATAAAGTGGTCATATGCGCATAATCTCATGATGAATAAAGTGGTATATTTGGTATTTTTGTAATGACGGTTTTTGTGTAAAAATATATGTTATTAAGCCATGTGAATGGTTAAATTTAGATTGATATGCTAGTTGAATAGTTTATGGGGTGAATAAATAGATAAATGTGGTTTGGCTTGATTATGAAATTTGTAATTTGAGTGCATGACTATGAAGTTTAAAATTTCATACATCACTATTTGTTGAGGTTGTTTAGGTCGAATATGTTGGAGTCTATATGCTGTGTGATACTGCATAGTAAATATAATATACACGATATACGTTATATAATAATATAAGCTTAGATAATATTTTTAAAATGCAAACGAGATGAATATGTGTGATTTAAGCTCTGAAATTTGAATGTGCTAAATGTATTGATAGGGTTAATTTACGAAGCATGAATTGTAATGAATGCCTGTTTTGAGCTATGATCTGTTCGGTAATGCCTTGTAACCCTAATCGGGTGACGGATACTGGTTAGGGGTGTTACACTGTTCTCGCACATGGAGGAACGCTTACAGGGGGTCTTGCTCCCACACATAGGGGGAGGCTTACAGGAGTTTTGCTCCCACACATGGGGAAGGCTTACGAGGGTTTTGCTCCCACACATGGGGGACACTTATAGGAGGTGTCGTATGTTGATCACACTATTGCTAACTCTCGTAAATCAAAATTGTTGGAAAAAATCCAGTTTGGAAACGATTTTCTTACACAGTAAAAAATTAAAATTTTGAAAATCGAACCGGTTTGTGATATTTATAAAACTAAACTTTTCCCAAAATCGCACCTGTGTTTTCGGCTAAACGAATCTTTGTTGTTCCCGGCTTTCAACCTAACGACCTTCTCCGTTATTCTCATACCACAAACTACTTTGAGTGTGGGCTTGAATGAATACGAATCAAATATAGAACCAAAAATTATTTACTTTATTTTCAACGAGAAAGCATAAATCTCTTGATAAGAATCAGTAGAATTTTTATTCCAAAAAATATAATTTATACTTACAAAATAAATTCTCACTATTTTCGAGCAGAATAAAAATATCTTAAAATTGTCTAAAACTATTGTGTATTTAGCCTTACTGGTTCCATCTATTTATAGGGAGAAGAAGTGAAACTCTTGTTGAATTAGTAGAAGTATATTTAAATAGAAAAAATAACTTCCTAGTTGAACTAAGAGAGAGAGGGGCAGCAACCCTAGTTAAATATACTAGGGTTTATCGTTCCTTGTAATTAACATAAAGGGCTTTTGGGCCTCTCCCGTATTGGGTTTAATTATAAGTTTTTCCTAGACTTTTTAACTGAACACTTTATAATTCAATCCAACCCAATACATGTTTTTCTATTTTCCAAAATAAACTTTTTAAATTAATTTTAATTAATTAATTTCTCAATTAAATAATTTTCTCAACTCGATTCTGATTCCGTTAAAATCATGGCGACTTTACAGTAAAAAATCTAAGAAAATATTTTTAATTTTTCTACATTCAACGAATTCACTATGACTAATTAATTTAATCTCAATTTCGAACTTCAATTAATTGATTAATTAATAATTTGAAAAATCATAAATTAATTCTCAGTTAATTTCCATACTTAGTGAGAAAACCATATTCATTTTCGAATGTTTCCCATTTCTCTAAGTTTACCATTTTTATCCATTTCTGTTTATTTGATTCCAGATGCAGTTCATTTCTAATTTCAATGAACTAGCGGAGGGACCGATTGGACATATGTGAGTTTGGCTCAAATGATTTATAATTAAGTTCCAACGTTTTCCTATTAATTATAAACTCATTTAGTCATGAATTCATTCCACTATAGTATCGTAACTGAGCTCTCCCTAATCACATACCATTACAAAAGCAACTCGATCAATGCTCGTTTAATGACCTTGTCATAAATGTGCTACCTTCATAAGATATCTTTAATCTCTTTAGGATAAATTCACTCTCCCAATATGATCTTATTTTATCTCATGGTAACCATTACATCTTCCTTCATAAAAAGTCAATTACTATCAAATAATAATTAAATCATTCACAAAAAAAAAAAACACAACCCGTGGCCACTTTTAGTTTTCATCCACCATGTAATTCCAATGAGAGAATATCATATACCCATGTCTTGGGCTATGAATTCCACTATTGTGAATGATGCTACATATTGCAGAAGTCGTATACCCAACGCACCAATTATCAGTTCCTTATCTATTAAAACTTTGGCTTTTACTTACATCAAAGTATACAAGTCACGCATACATAGTCCATCATCCACTCAAGATTAAGGTACGTCACATTATAAGTGTCACAAGTGAATCAATTCATAAAGATATTCAGGATATATTCTGGATGGGTCCAGTCCGATGTATTGTTTGTCTATCTAGTCACATCTATGTCTCTATCTTTTGGGAGTCATTGCTTAAATACCCAAGACAAAATATCTCCCTAATTAGACTTGATAGACGACATATTAGTCTTTAAATCAATTTTCTCATTTTCGATTAGACTAAGGGTATGTTTAGGTTCGTCTATTAATATAAGTTGTATTTTCGTATTACGATCTGACTATGTAATATCGCTTAGTATTAGTTAAACATTGATAACTAGTGAGCAAATATTTGCTTCTATTTAGCTTTACTTCTAAAAAAACCCGTGAAGACAATATACAAAGAATATTAATGTAATTCATGAATAATTTTATTAACCAATCTATTCAAAAAATTACAAGTGTACAAATGAATATACTACACTTAAGGCACCAGATCAAACAATCTCCCACTTGCCCTTGTGAAGTAGATGAGTTATATTCCGTATTCACATGCTCTCCATGTGTTTCTCAAAACCCTCTAGCTAGTAGAGTCTTAGTACACGAGTCCGCAAGGCTGTCCTCTGATGCGACTTTTGACTTCATCCACAATTTTCTCTACCACTACCTCCTTTATGATACTTTCTATCAATGTGTTTTGTCCTCATGTGGTTTATTTGGGGTTTAGTTATATCTGTATTGTTATAGTGCCATAGTTTTTTCCATATCTTATATTCGACAGTTCATAGAGAAGTTAATAGTGTAACTCTACTTGACACTTATTCACACTACAGACCTGTCATCTAAAACAAAAATATAGTCCGATATCGATTTCCTCGAATCTCGACATGTTTTGAAGTCATAATCAGTATATCCAATAGAATTAAGATCTCCTTCAAAATATACAAGCATATAATCTCTCATTCTCCGTAAATATTTAAGTATATGCTTAACCACTTGCTAGTGTCTTAGACCTGGATTTATCTAATATCAACTCACCAACCTCATTATGAAACAAATGTCTGGATGTGTGTATAACATAGCATACATGAGACTTCCTATTGCAGAAGCATAAGGAACCTTTCTAATGTTTTCTCTTTTTTCCGTTGCCTTAGGATAGTCCTCTAAAGAAAGACGAAATCTCGATACAAAATTTTGAGTTACTTTCTTTGAATTGGTCATTGCAAAATGTTTGAATATCTTGTCTACAACACCTCCTAACCCGTATCTATCACTGGAACAGCGTTACGGAGTATTACCGAACAAACGAAAAAATAAATCATTCAATTCATATTTCTATGCAAACATAACTTAATTTCATTCAAATACATTCATAACATCCCTTAATCGAGCCCTCAAGGCCCTAAGAATACAATAGAAACAGTCCAGGACTAAATCAGAAACAATAGGAAAGTTTAGGAAAAAGTTGAAAATTTTGGACTATAGTGGTCATACGGTCGTGTGGCCAGGCATGTGACTCACACGGTTGAGACACACATCCGTGTCTCAGGCCGTGTAACAATCAAAATAGGGACACACAGCTGTGTCTTAGCACGTGTTAGTGCCCGTATAACTCTCTGACTTGGGTCATATAACCAAGCCACACGCCCGTGTGCCAGGCCGTGTAACTCTCGAAATGGCCTCACACGCCTGTGTGATAGGCCGTGTACTGCCTGACTTGCAACCCTTCAAAACCTACAGGGGACACACAGCTGTGTCACATGACACACAGCTGAGACACACATCTGTGTCTTAGGCCGTATGGACAAGAAAATGGCCAGAATCAAGCCATTCCTTTCACCCTTCACAAGCATAAGCCTAAGTACACTTGCACACATGACCAAGGCTTCAAAACATGCTTAAAACCTACATAAAATGACCAATACAATAAGCTAATAATCCATATAACCAATATGCCATATAGGCACCTCAAACATATACAGTAAACATACCTAAACATGAACATTCTTAACCATTCATCAACTAACTTATTTCTAACCATACCATTCTAGATTCAATACCATATCTTAGCTATACTATAATCAATTCATAGCATACTAATTTGGTCATCTTAACAAGCATCACATAGCCACTTAATACATATTTTTAAAATATCAAAAGTAACAAAAATGTGTCATCCAAACAACTTACACAACCAAGTTCATACTTAACTCTTTACAAATCCAAAACATGAATATTAACATTCAAACCTATTACATGTCACATAATCTAAAATAAACGTTTCAAAAACTACCGAATTAAGCTGGATAGTATGACTTAAGTGCTGGTCCGATCGCCCAACCTTCCAAGTATCTACAAAATCAAAGATTAAAACTAGTAAGCTCAATGAAGCTTAGTAAGTTCGACGTATTAAAATAATAAATCTTACCAAAGTAAGTATAACAATTCAAAAGTATAACAACCATGAAAGTTTCCTGTCATCCACAATCCTAATTGGTAAATCATAAACGATCAATTCAAAGCTCGGATATATATATTTCATCAAAATTACTCAACAAGTTGCCTTACCGAGATTTTCAATCCAACGAGTGACTTACAGATAAAAGTACATCATCAGATCAACCAAATCATGCCGATGCTCATAAGAGCTAGTCCAATCGAAACACACCAAATAGAGAGTATAACACGAGAGTTTGCAACAAATGATGAACCTCAGTTTACTCAAGTAATATGTAAATATACCCCTCCAATACCATCTCCACTCCAATCTCCTGTAACACACCAAATCACGATTGTACTCTATCCCGCGTTCAATCCAAATCGAGCATCAAAATTAATAATATATCTCAAATAACCATTCATTATCAACAATTAAAAATATATATTGTACCATGTTAATCTACTCAACAATTCATATAGATATTAAATTTTAAACCATACGAACTTACCTGGATTGAATTGTAGTAGTTGCAGAAGTTTAGGGACTATTTCGCTATTTTTCCTTTTTCACGAGTATCTATGGGATCTTGATCTAAAATATAGAATTTCTCAATTATCAACTTACATTTCACATTCAATCATTTTACAATTAATACCCTTTTATTTTTTAAATTTACACAATTACTCCAAACTTTTACAATTTTTGTAATTTTGCCCCTGAACCCCAAATTCATCAAATTAACTATTTTTCTCAAGTAAATATTTCATCCAAAAATACTAAGCCCTTAAACAACCCCCAATGAATCCTAAATTCACGTCCAAACCCTACAATTTTGTCATTTCCACAATGTAATTCTAAAATCAAATTTTAACCAAATTCACTTTACAAAATCATTAAACAACACAATCAAAGGTTCAAATACATGGTATTCATAAAAAAAATTCAATATTTATCAATGGAAACTTCTAAAATTTTTAACAGAATCAAAAACGAAGGTACAGGCTAGCTAGACCTAGTTGCAACGAACTCAAAAACATAAAAATTACAATGGATAGGATTAAAAAGGACTTACATGCAAGGTTCCTATGCTAGCCGAATATGAAGGTTCCAAACATGGTGAAATGCCTTAGGTTTTTCGACAAGAACATGAAAAAATGATGATTTTGGCTTTTGTTTAATTAAACTTTAATTTATTTACCAAATTACATAATTACCCTTAATTAAAGCCTTATAAAACCACCATTTAGAAAACCTATTATGGTCCATTAATATTCAATTGGACTAATTATTATTTAAGTCCCTTTTTATTTCAAAATTAAACTATCAAATCAATAGTAATTCAAGATTTACTAAATTTTTCACCTTTTTCAGTTTAGTCATTTTTCTTCAATTAACTATCTAAATGTTAAAATTTCTTAACCAAATTTCAATAACATTCTAATGTATATATATTCTAAAAATAATATTTACGAGTCCATACGACAGAAATTTGTGGTCCCAAAACCACTGTTCTGTCACCACTGAAAATTGGGTTGTTACATTGTCTATGTATGAAACATGTTATAATGTTATGACTTTGTTCTTTCAATCTGTTAGCATTCGATACTTAGAAAAAAAATTAGCTTCTCCCTGATACTTCATGCTAAACTATTGAGTTAACCGCAATTTAACCAATGACAATGTTCCTAAATTATTCCCAATAAGTAGACTGTCATCAACATATAGAACGAGAAATACCACATTTTCATCCCCAATATGTTTATAAACACAAGGTTCATCTATGTTTTGCTCAAATTCAAAAGTTTTGATTGCTTGATCAAACCTTTGATTCCATGAGTAAGATGCTTGCTTAAGTCTAGATATAGATTTAAGCAATTTGTAAACTTTATGCTCGTTTCCTTTAGTCATATATCTGGTGGGTTGCATCATATAGATGCTCTCTTCAAGATATTTGTTCAAGAATGATGCCTTGACATCCATTTGTCAGATCTCGTAATTGAGAGTCGTTGCAATGGATAACAATATGCGGATTGACTTGAGCATGACAAATGGAGAGAAGGTTTATTCATAATCGGTACTTTCTTTTAAGGTATAACCTTTTGCTACAAGTCTTGCCTTGTAAGTTTCCACTTTTTCATCTGCATTTCTTTTCTACTTATGAATCCACTTACACCTTATGGGTTTTATCCCTTTGGGTAAGTCTACAAGTTCCCACACTGAGTTGGAATCTATAGAACCCATCTCAGCTTTCATAGCTATTTCTCAGAGCTTGGAATCAACAATCTGCATCACTTCATTATATATGAATGGTTCATCACCTTTCTGTTCGACAGACTTATTGTTTAGAACACTTCCGCCAAATTAGAATAACTCAGGCTTGTTTGGTTAAGTAATTTAACTTAGAAATTAGTTAATTAAATTTAGTGACTAAATTATAAAAATTCAATCGCTATTGAGTTTTAATTTAGAAAAGGCTTGAGGACCTAAATAGTAATTATTTGAAGGATCAAAATGGTTAATTAACCATTTTCGATCATGAGATAGTGGATATTGATGGTGTCTTCCACTTATTTTTAATTATGTAAATAAATAAATAAATAAATAAATAAGCTTTAATAAATTAACTAAGCATAATTTGTTTAGGTTAATTAAGCACTAAACAAGCTATAAATACCAACCTTAGTGGGAAGAAAGAGAAATTATCATCTTCTTCTTCATTTCTTAGTCGTCCCACCTTACAAAGAAAAAAAGAAAACCATTCCTTTGTTTCAGCATTCAGCCACCAACATTTAAAAGGTAATTAAGCTAATTTCATGTAATTTTTATACATGGCAACTTGATTTATCTAGCCCATGTATCAATTTTTTCAATTGTTAAGTTTTTAGCAAGATGAAATTATAGAGAAATTGATGAATTAGGCTTGGAATTGATATATATTAAGCTTGTATCATGATAATGACTAAATTGTAAAGTTAATTAAGTTTTTTTTGATAATATTGAAACATTAGGGACTAAATTGAATAAATAGAAAATATGTCATGAAATTATGTTATAAATAGAAATTATAGGGTCCCTAATAAAAGAAGGTGAAATTAGATTTCGATCTGATGCTAAATATTGAAAAATATGCATATCTCGAGTATAGGGACTAAAATGAAAAAAAAATACGAGTGTATTAAAAAAGGGATTAATAAGGGTCATGCATCTCATGACATCATTGTTGGCGAGTCATTGAATGGCTATTATATGTTAATTGATGATATTGATTTGGTATGTATATACATATTTGTATAGAACAAGAATTGAAAAGTGGAGCTTGTAAAAGAATGGTTAAATTTGTGGAATAAGCCTCGAAATATCTACTCATTTTGTATTTTGAAAGGTAAGTTCTTATGGAACTTACTACCTTTCCTTGTTTGATAGGTATGTTTGTGTTTATTTTCATTTCATCTGTGGTTAAACTTACGCTAAAATTATAGTGGAAAATGACATATTTGGCTAGGATACATAAATAAATAGGGGTGAGTTGTGATTAGTTGAATAATGCTATCGCTATTGATTTGTAATGAGAAGAATTGCAAAAGATCTTTAAAGATATCACTAGTTGCATGTGTGATTCACACTTAGATACAATCGATGAAATTTAGAAATTGAAATGTGATGGTCACAACTTATGTCTATGCATATATGAATGGTTAATGCACATGTAAACTTAATAGAAAGGCTAGGATATAGTTGGCATGCCAATAGGGTCATACATGCGCTTTTGTATGATTTTGTTGATGATGTGGAGATTATGATATGTCATTTAGAATCCAGTATTTATTGCGGACCATCGAGTATTCATTGTCTCTTCGGAGACCTTGGTGTGGTGGAGGGATGTATTTGCATATGAATATCCATTTGGTACCTACGGGCTTGGCACTTTTTTCCTTTGGTGTGGTGTAGCCTATGCTTATATGAGCTATCTTGGTGTGGTGTAGTTAACCTACGTGCCCGAGTCCATATTTACTAAGGGCAAATTGGGTGAAACATTAAATTGAATCTTGAAATCAAGTAACGAAATATGAACTTGATTTACTATATTGTATAAGCATGTAATTATAAATGTAATGGTATGAGTGTGTAGCTTAGTGAATGAAATTGAGAATATGATGATCTTATAAGAATTAGTACACTTTTATGATGTTTTGGTAATGGTTATAATGCTTGATACACTTGATATATATATATATATGTTTCCTATGCTCACAATGTTGTAATATTACGTGCCTTGTTTTAGCTAGATTTGTGTCTAGTTCATTTGGTATATAACATGCTCACTTATGACCAAGGTAAGTGTAGTAAATTCTATTTGAATTTACTAAGCATTGAATGTTTACCCATCATTATTTTTCTTACATGTAGATTCCTTAGCTCTCAGAAATCTCAAAGTCGACTTTGTATGGATACCACACTATCAACAAGACGGAAAAAGTATGTTCATTTTGATACCTATTATTGTGGCATGTAAATAGGGTGTCTCTTTATGCATTAGTCACTTATGAGATGAATGTTAAGGTAGATATTGTAAGATAATATTGGAAAGGCCTAGTTATACCTAGTTTATGGTCTTGTGTTTAATGCCATCTAAACTCTTTGATTTCAAAATATTTATGAGCTTTAAGTGCATAAGTTCATATGATGTGATTACTTGTTGAAATTAGATTGAAACATTATATGGCAATATGGTTTAGGTTGTAAGTATTGAACTTGTACCAAAATGATTAATGCACCAACAAGGGGTATCGCCATAACAAACAAGTCCCCAACGTCACTACTTAAATCAACAGAGTGGCATCGTAACCTCAAGCTTTTGAAGTCACAACGACACTCACTATTTTGATAAAGTCAAGACGTGATACCCATGGTATCATGACGAGGGAAGTCAGTGAGTTACGTCGCGACCTGGAATCTCCAAATTCGCAACATCAACCCGATAGTTTGAAAATCTTACAATTTGGTCCTGATTCAATCTCGAGTTAGTAGAAGAGTTTTCGTAATCTTGTATAAGACCCAGAAATGATTATGTAGCATATTGTGAATGTGTATTATACTTATAAGCATGCAGGAATTGTTAAATGGTGTGGTAATTGGTTGTGGTTGTTCTGGCAATGAATGTGGCATCTTGCGGCTTGGACTCGACGATCGAGTCAGGTATGGGCGTTATAATATATTTATTCCATTTTACTTATTGATGAGGTGATTTAATATGATTTACCGCTGATACATGGAATTTATGTATTAACAGTACATCAAATATAATTTCTATATATATTAGAATTTACATATTTTATAATTAAATAATTTTTATTAATAAATAATTTTCAAAAAACAACTTTTATTAAAAATAATAATTTGAAAATTAAAAAAAATTCTCTCTCTAAGCTTGAGCTTAAAAAGTGACGTTCTATCGAGCTTAAATCTGAGTATTCAACACCGAGTTTCAAATCAAATTAGATCTCAAGCTTATCACTATTTAAACTCAGCTCCACTCAATTATACCTTAACACATTATCCATGTCTTGTTTCCACAGTTTTTTTGGAGGTAACAATTTGCAGAGAAGACCCTAATTAAAAGGCTTTTTGCACTCTTGACAAAAGTTTGGCAAGTTTTCCTATTACCTTTTTTCCGGTGAAATTCATGTAATAAAAACACTTGTTTTACAGCTTTCGATCACTATTCATTAGAATTACATAAAAATCAAGTATAAAAAGGTATAGCTTAAACTAATAAACAAGTCCTTAAAGTTTACTAGTTTATTTTAAAAAGTCCTCATATTTTTTATGCATCTAAACGAACCCTTAAATTTTAACTGTAATGAACCTTTAACCTTTTACTTGTATCTAAACTAGTATGGTTATCCATGCTTTGCATTGGGTTAAATATTTATTTGTGCTAAACTATAGAGTAAAAATTTGGTGGTTAAAATCTGCTCTAAATCTCTATACACTTCGTACGTTTAAAATTTAATTTCCTCACTTTTATTTTCAGAAATTTAATTTCTCTACTTTTCAAATTTAAAAATCCAGGTCCATTTGTTACCACCATTAAAATTCGTCTGTTAAATTCATTGATGTGACATTTTAAAATTAAAAAATATCTCTTGCTAGTGATGTAACAAAAGAATTGCAGTTGAAAATGTTGATTTGAATTTTTTTTTTAAAAGTCCATTTGAACATGTCATGATGAAATAAATATTTTTTTGGAATAGCGTTCTTTAAGAAAAGACTTAGCATTATTATTGAAATATTTAACAATATTAACTATTTAGACTAATTAATGACATCATTAAAGTAGAGGGACTAAATCATGTCAAAAATTAAACTATATGTATTTAATCTAAAGTTCAACATAGTATAGGGGCCAAAATTTAAATTTGACCATTGTCTTTTAATGTAATAAAAAGGCAACGCGAACCTAAAAGATGTGTCACTCTCTAAAACCTTTGGAGCATTCAAATTATATATAATCACGTAGAGTTTTAATAAAAAATATGTTAATTTTTTAGGCTAACTAATATAAAAACATAATGATGTTAGAAATTAAAGTATAGGAATTAAATCTTAACTTCATGCATAATAGAAGGACTACAACTGAAATTTAACATTTTCTTATAATATAAAGAAAACAAAAAGAGAATCGCACATATGTGAACAAAAGGAAGGACCAAAATAAATGAAATTATCATATAAGAGGTGAATCCCACATATGATTATAGTAAAGGGATTAGAATTGAAATTTGACCATTTATCTTAGAAGGACAAAAAGAAAAAGAAAAGAGAAGTGGATGGCATGTGTCATGAAGGAAGGCCCTAAGACCTTTCTTTTATATATAGCCCCACTCTTTAAGTTATACCTAAATAGATCCCTTTTACTTGAAAATTACTCAATTACAATTCAAAGAATAAGAATTTATTCAGGGATAAGAAAATAGAAGGACTTGTATAGATAAAGTAGTATAGTTCAGGGGCTTATTAATATTTTAGTCAAAGATATTAGGATCCTTAAAAACATTAACTCCATTTATTCTCACCAATATTTACCGGGAATCTTGGAATTTTTTGTTGAATTATATATTAGAGCATTTGGTTACATCAATAGAATATACTTGTCCAAATGTCAGGTGGCCCCCTTGCCTAGGTTTGCAAAATATATTTTATCCTCCACTTTGCCCAAATCTAAATTAAATCATTTAAAACATTATATAAATTTAATTATAAAAATATATTAATATAAAATAATACATTTTTATTTTTAAAATTATGAAATAGGTTTTTCTGGTAAGTTGCCGATCTCGAGTTTGAGCCTAAATTTTGTTAAATTAAGTCTCGATTTAACTCGATCTATGAACACATTTACAATAGAAACAATATGAGTGTAACATATGTCACTTTCATGTAATCACATTTTTAGAGAAAAGCCAATTGTTTATTAATTCAATCATTAATAAATTGCTAAATTATTTTTACCATTTTTTTCTATAATTGTAATTCAAATCCAAGTTGTTGTTAAGGAAAGTGAACACCCAACCAATAGGCTATGACTTAGGGTTTAATTATTTTTTATCATTTAATTATCACATGTGATGTGTAATATAATTGATTTTTTTAAAAAATGTGATCATATTAAGGTGGTGTTTGGAAAGCCACTTAATAATTAGATTTAGGTATAATTGCTTGTAACTACACAAAGGAGACATATTTGGATAACTATTATAATTGGTGAGTCCCATTGAATTGGGTGTAACGGGAGCACCCCAATCACACTTTCCAATTCTTATGGTTGAAAATTAAAGTAATTACACAAGTAATTACACCCAAATTCAATTTTAAGAAATTATTTTTTTATAAGTAGACCTGTCCATGGGCCAAATCGGGTCGAGCCTTGACAACATTTTATGCCCGTTTCATAGGTTCGAGCCTGGCCCAAAAAATAGGCCTAAAATTTTATCCAAGATCGGCTCAAATAAAAATGCTAAAACTCGGGCCCGGCCCAACCCACTCATATTAATTTTTTATATATTTTTTTAAAACATAATACATTAAAAACACTGAAAACATTAAAATAAATGTTTCCCAACAAATTGAAAATAAATTAAAATAAATATTTATACTTAAATATCATTAAGATATGTGTAACTTAACAAGTAATTGCCTCTAAAATAGTAGCAAAATTAACAATAAAATAAGAGTTATACAATACACAAACAATAACAACAAAATAGTAGCAACATAATAATAAAATGACAGTAAAACAATGAGAAAACAACAGCAAAACTATGAGAAAATGGCAAGAAAATAACAATTTTTTTCTTTTTGCAAATTCGGGCCAACCCAAGCCAAAAAAGTCTTGTCCGAGGCTTTTTTTTTTGTTCAAACCCATTTTTCGGGCCTTTTTTTTGCTCAAACCCTCCCACTTTTCGAGCGAGCCTTTGGGCCAGGCCATGGACAGGTCTATATATAAGTTTAAGTTATAAAATTTTATATTATAAGCATGAACATGTATAAATGTTTAGGATGGTTATGGTTAAAGATTTATTATATTATAAATCTTAAAAAGTTATATTATAAAAATAATTTGTGCATTTTATAAAGTTATAACAAAAACTTATATTATATAAATCCTAATTTTTTTAAATTATGACAAAAGATCTTTATTATAAAAAGTAATTTACATGTTATAAAAGTGTTGTAGTATATTTATTTATAAAAAAATTATGATCAAGAAATACGAACACAAATTATTTATGCATCCTTGCTAATATTATAAAATAATATGCTTATTCCTAAAAAAAATGGTATATCTTTTTTTTTATCATAACTTATTTGGAAAAAAAATAACTTTTTAAATTTAAAGTTATAACAAAAATTTTATTATTTACAAGAAGTGTTATGAAAGTTATTGGACACTTTATAAAACTTTTTTTATAAAGGTTATATATTATGAATTTTATATTATTTTTTTACTTAAATTACATATTATAAAAAAGTTATAAGTTATAATCTAACATAAGTCTTTCTCCAAAGTAAGTTTATATAAGTTTTTATGATTTAAGCTACAAGCTATTTGTACCGTGAACCCAAATATTATACGGTAGGTGTTAATTATGCAAATACAAATGGTTTTTTTGCACCATATCATGAGGTATGATACCATTTGAGAGAATGGAGCTAGACACAAGTACAAAAGTACCAGAGATGGCTCATAGTTTCTTTAATTTGAGACATTCAAGGCTTTAAAATATGATTGAGTGAACATTTGTTGTTCTAAAAAGAATATTTCCAATATTAACAACATCACGTTAGTACAGCACAACAAAAAACAAAGTTAGATCGTACTAGCATGTTATAGACTTAATAACTTCATTGATAGGTGGATTTGAGATGACTCATACTTTAAAAAGTACATGGAAGTAAGAGATACCGATAATCTTAATGATATAGATTTAGATGATGAACTTAGTTAAAGATCAGCATATGATGAAAAGAAGCTTATGTTAAATATTAAAGAGAGAATAACCCAACAAATATGGAACACTATAACAATTAGATAAAATTGCATATGATGTTTATTTTTCTTGCTATTTTTATTGGTAATCGTATTAGCAACTACTTTTCTTGGACTTACATAATACATGTGATGATTTGATTTTAATTTTGTTACTTTTTTGTGTTAATAATTTTTTATAGTAATTTATATTTTTCAAAAATATAAACTGTGTAGCCATGTAATTACAATTTGTACTACAAAAAGTGATATAGGAAATTATGTATATAATTACACTTTGTCAATCAAACACATCTAGAAAATTACAATTCTTTATAATTACAAGATAGTATAATTACTATATTAATAATTACGCTTTCATTTAATTACTCCTAAATTTAAATAAAAGTGAAATATGTGGAAATCCTCTCTCGAAAGGAAACTAAAAGTTATAACTATTTTTCCTTTTCTTTGTTTATTAGGTTATAGTACACCTATAATATAAGTAAAAAATAAAATTATGTAATAAATATATTTATTAAAATTTAATATAGAAGATCTGATTGAAATGGTAAAATAAACACAGCATTTTTTTAATTTTTATATAAAATATTAAAAAAATATAAATTATTTTATAAAATAATAATATTTTAGTGCTGTGGCTGTCAGAAAAAGGAAAAGGTAGAGAGGTAATATAGGACGAAAACTCCTAAAAGAAGGCTTGTTTTTGTCAGATATTAAACACCAAAATTTTCTTCTTTAACTAATGGATGAATTATTTATAAAAACTGCTTTAATAATTGGGAATTAGGTAGGCTAAATGGACCCAGTATGTACTTGATTCAATTTCTTGAATGGGGGACTAATAATTTTCCATTACTAGTGCAATATTATTTAAACTTTTAGTTGCCGTGTATGGAATTCTACGCTCAAAGCAAATGCTAATACCATACGTATCTTCCATGTTGGATTTCTCAGCTGAAATTATTATCATATCATTATCTAGCCTTCATTAATCTAATTTAGTTCAACTTCGTCTGAAATCACCCATCACCCTTATATTCTGTTAAGTTTTTTATTGAGTTAGTGTCACTTATCAATTAGGTCTCAACCCAGTTAGGAAATAAAAAATATGTCTTGTTTGCAATGTAAATTATCTGATAATTTGAGTGTTTTATCTTTTTATATATTTATAAATTATTAAAAAATTATCCATAATGAAACCCGAACCAATGACATCATACATATTCAACCTTTTCATTTACCATTTAAACTAAAGCAATTCTTAATTTTTATATGAAATATAATTTTTTATGTATTTGTATATATCAATAATATTAATAATGTTGTTGATTGAGTTAGAGTCACAAATTAACTCAACAACAACTTAAGATTGATGACAAAAAAATTATAAACAATTGTGTTCATTTAATATTATTAATTCAATATTTTTTATTTAAATTTCGTTTCAAATACATTATTTTCACACACATACGCATGTGATAAAGTTTCTAGTTTATATAAAATGGCTGATTGAGTTGGTGTCACGAGTCAACTCGACACCAACTCTATTGCGAAATTACTAAAATAGTTTTATTTTAAAGGGTAATTAATATTATTTTAAGGGTATTTTTATTTTTTTCATACTTTTATATAGTCTTCAAATAAAATAACTGTAAAATATTATTTGAGAATCAAACCCAAAACCAACAAATTTATATAAAATTTGTCACACACCAAAAATGGTGGATCCAAAAAGGTGAGGAAGTATATATGTAAATTGTTTAGCGCACTGGGATAACATAATCCACCACCCTACCAGCTTGATGGCGAGTCAAAATATTGGCGCATACTAGCGTTAAAGTATCAGTCCGTAAGCAATATCTAAGGATTTAGTTACAGGGTATCTTTAAGTGAAGAAAGAGTACACCCTAGAGTTTTGGCTGAGCACTAAGAGCCTATCAAGCATATGAGAAAGTTGTAGAAGAATTGATTGTCTTTAAGACAACGCCATACACGAGTCACCACCAACGTATAGTATGCCTGGTTTACATGAGCATTGTTCTAGTTGGTTTTTATAACGAGATTACCTAGGAGTCAATTGCATTGATTAGACCCTCTTTGTGACTAGTCAAACAGTAACGAAGATCTTCGCTGGATTCTTTTTACCTAAATGTTCATAGTAAGGGGATTTGGGTTAGACAAGCATCGTCACTTGTCAAAGTCCATAGTAAGGGGACAGGGAGTTTATATCTAGTAAGGGAGAAAACATCCTAAATGACTTTACTTTCTACTTTACGTTCTGGTTCTTCTTTCTAACCTAAATGTTCTCTTCTTTTTCATTAAGATAAGGCTAAGACCTCGTTTAATCAATAGATGATTCAACCTTCTGGTAAGTCTTATAGCCTCGTATGTTATGATTACTAATGAGTAAGGATGTTAAAAGGTGTAAGAATAATAGCGTGTGAGTGAAAGGCCCTGCATGGGAGTCGTACATAGTTGAAACGTTAGTAAACTATATGTAAATGGGGATTCTAATGGAAATTTCTTGATCTTGTAAGCAGTTGCTTCTGTTGGATAGGGAAAGACAATCGAAACAAAAACTTTAGGTCGAAGAAAAGGTAGGTCTTTGGTGAGTCTCTAGACTTGACTTCTGCACGATATATTATGATGATTCCTTGCACGGTCAATGTTCATATTGATGCGCATATCTTCTTGAGAAGTTGTGTATGTATGTATGTATGTATGTATGTATGTATGTATGTATGTATGTATGTATGTATGTATAGTTGTGTGTGTTCTCTGTGAAGCATTTGTATGTATGTATTGAAGTGTACGATGTGTTACATGAATATGACAACGTGTGGTAAGCATGCATGAGAATTTATGTGTTAGGAAGTATGATTCTGTTAAGATTATGAGTGAAATCTGTATAAATGCGTCCATTATGTTTTTTGAATGATACATGACCAAGTATGGTTGGCGATAAGGGGGTTCGGGTGAATTGTCAGGAAATTTTGTGACACGATAACGGACCCCGAGGTGGTGCTTTGATGACGTCTAATGGGATAGTAAACATGAAGGCCAGTATGGCAAAATGTAGTCCTCTAAGACCATAAACACAAGATCCATCGGGATAGTGAAAAAAGAGAAAATGTCAATGTGAAGATATGTGAAAAGACCATGGCCATGACACATTCTAAGAATGATGAATGGGCCGTATAAAGGACATTGTGAGAATTCACCCAAAGCAAAAAATCATTCACCCAGTGGTTGTTTAGAGTGAGCCCTTGTAGGCAGTATTAGAAGACATTCCATATAGTAGCAATCTCCCTTAATTCTAAGATATGCTCCTTCCTTAATCATTTAAATTGTTTCCTAGCAACCTCCGAATCAACGTGCTGGCTTTGTAGACAGGTGTCCTCTTAGGGTATATGCCATAATATGGGAAAGCCAAAACTAGTTTCGAGTTTGCACGTGACCCTTACGAACTTGTCTTTTTTTAAATGGAGGTTTGAGGCCCAATTTTGGATAATGGGTTCATAACTCTGGCGTGTACTAAAGTGAGTCATCCCAGCCAAGGTACCGTACCTTTTGATCTCTAGTTGATAGATCTTTTGGAATACGTCGAGAATAGACTACTCATTGTACAAAAAATAGTCGATGAAATAAGCCACCAATGTCCACTAGGAAAGGGCAGAGAGCTGCCCTAGTGCAATGTCATATTCAATGAGCATTGAGTAGAAGAAGGCGTGAAGAAGCAAATAAAAGTCAGCCTTGAGTAGAAAGAATGGAAGAATAAAGCCCTCATTGTTGTCACTTTAGTGACACTCCCCTTAGACTAAATGGAAGTTGTAAGTAAAGTTTGGTTGGAGGATAGCTCTAGCCACTAGATATCGAGTCAGTTCCTCATTGGTGGTGTTGCATTCATACATAGGAGCAAGTACACAATGAGAACCATTGAGACCTCTAGGTCCGATCACCGCAACGTTTCTAGGGCTGTCACTTATGCTACTTTGGGCATGACCTCTTCCACATGTGGTAATTCTAACCATTTTGAATAATATGAGAAAGAAAAAGAAATTGGATTACCTTTGAAGAAAGTTTCAGACTGAAGTGAAAAGAAGAAAAAAGACTTTGGCAGAGACAGAAATTAGGGCTTCAATGATTCAGTAAAATAGTTTGGGGGAAGTGTTAAACACCTAGTATTTAGAAAGAATCAAGCGTCTGTGAGAAGTTTCAAATTTAAAACCAATTGTTCGAATTCTTTAATCACAGCTCGACACTTGTCAAGAAAAATGTTACAGGATGTTTAAAAAAACACTGGAGTAATCGCCAACTATTCCCACAAGTCTGGAATTCACCAATCGAGACTGTCTATCTATATTAGCACCAGTTGAAATCTTTTGAGTATACACCCAAACGAGAAGTCTGTTGTGACTATGTGTGGGCATTTCACCAAGCAGTATAATATGGCTGACCCAGAAAGTTGGACATGCATCCTTGGTAATGAGGTTACCAGGTTGATAAAAATTTCAATGATGAAATTTTCTTAAAGGAGAGGAGTGTTGTCACACCCTAAAAATGGCAGATCATAAAAGGTGAGAGTAAGTATGTATATACATTTTTTGGCGCACTGGGATAGCATAATCTGCCACCATGTTGGGTTGATGGCGAGTTAAAATATTAGCGCATACTAGTGTTAAAGTATCCGTTCGTTAGTAGTATCTAAGGATTTAGTTACAGAGTATCTTCAAATGAAGAAAAAATATGCCCCAGAGTTTTGGTTGAACATTAAGAGCCTGTCAAGCCTATGAGAAAGCTGTAGTAGAATTGATTGTCTTTAAGACCATGCCATACATGAGTCACCGCCAAGGTATAGTACGTCCGATTTTCATGAGAACTATTCTAGTTGGTTTTCATAATGAGATTAACTGGAAGTCAATTATATTGATTAGGCCCTCTTTGTTACTATTCTGTTACTAGTCAAACAGTAACGACGATCTTTGTTAGATTCTCTTTGCCTTTCCCTAGATTTTTTGTTACAAATCAAGAGATTTGGGTTAGGTAAGTATCGTCGCTTGTCAACATCCATAATAGGGGGACAGGGAGTTTATATCTAGTAAGGAAGAAGACATCCCAAATGACTTTACTTTCTACTTTATGTTTTGGTTCTTCTTTCTAACCTAAATATTTTATTCTTCTTCGTTAAGATAGGGTTAAGACCTCGTTTAATCAATGGATGGCTCAACCTTCTAGTAAGTTTTATAGCCTTGTATGTTATGATTGTTAATAAGTAAGGATGTTAAAAGGTGTAAGAATAATAGAGTGTGAGTGAAAGGCCCTGCATGAGGGTCGCACATAGTTGAAACATTAGTAAACTATCTGTCAATAGGGATTCTGTTAAGATTATGGGTTGTATAAATATGACGATATGTGGTAAGCATGCATGGGAAATTATGTGTTAGGAAGTATGATTTTGTTAAGATTATGAGTGAAATCTGTGTAAATGTGTTCATTATGTTATTTGAATGATGCATGACCAAGTATGGTTAGTGATAAGGGGGTTTGGGCGGAGTGTTGGGAAAGTATGTGACACGATAACGGACCTCATGGTGGCGCTTTGATTACGTCTGCCAGGAAGTAAACACAAAGGCCAGTATGGCGAAATGTAGTCTGTTGGAACCGTAAACACAAGGTATGTCGGTGCAATAATAAATTAGAAAAGCCAGTGTGGTAAATATGTGAAAAGACTATGGTCATGGCACATTTTGAGAATGGCAGATGAGCCGCATTTATCTACTAGAGTTTCTGCGTGACCCAAGGAAAATGAAAGGTAAACTTCAGGTGATGTTGAGTTTAGGCAAATTAATATCGTCAAATGCGACAGTTTATGTGGTACCTTGATGGCAAACCAAACCAAGCATTTGTGGAGAATTGTTTCGGAAACCTTTATAGGGATTTATTTGAGAAGCCTTTATGGTGATTTATTTGGGGAAGCCTTTGTGGCAAGTCACCTGTAAATCCTTTGTGGTAATTTATTTGGGGAAGCCTTTGTGGCAAGTCAGCTGTACAGCCTTTGTGGCAATTTATTCGGGAAGCTTTTGTGGCAGGTTATCTGAAACGTCTTTGTGGTAGGCTACTTGTAAAGCCTATGTGGTGTAATGTCTGGAAAGCCTATCAGGTGAATTTTGTAACGCCTAAGTAACGAGTTGTTAGTCTGCCTTTGTGAAGAGATCTGAGTATGCCTTTGAGGCATATTCTGAAAGAGTCCTCGGTAGTGTACTCGATTGAGGAATCCACCATAGTAACTCGCTAAGTCAGAAAGAGAGCTTGACATATATGTAATTATGGGTGATGTAAGTGCCAGCCAAATCTAGAAGTTTTCTCATTTTCTATTGAAGCTATTCGAATTTTTATTGGGTGATCTAAAATATTACCTTTAGCGAACTAAATTCATTTTCTAGATAGACGAGAAGTTACGGTGTGACTGGTGTTTCGACAGTTGCCAGAGCCAGTATATGAATTCACCGAAAGTAGTGTCCGTAGGTATATCATCCTGAGAAATGTATCAAATTTCTATCTTCAAGTGATTGCAAAATGGGATCCGCTATAAAGTGGGAAGTCTGTAATCTACCAATCGAGGGGAATGTGTACAAGGTGGTCGAGTTAGAGGTTGACATATAGTTATCCGCCAGGAATCAGAAAAGTATCCTCCAAAATCTGAAAGGAAGCCTAGAATTCTTAAGTCGATAAATTCAACATCAACGGTTAAAGGTAAAACTGGTTGAGACTCATTAAGTTCCATTGAACTTATGGGTGTTTATTTGTAATACAGGTTCTTGAGTTAAACCAGTTTGGCAGAAGAGAACAAGCCAGGAATACGCCAAAGTGGTTGATCGTAGTGCGAGGTTATGCATCAGAGGGATACTTTTGGGAATATGTTTTCAGATGACGAGTAGTATTATATGACACAAATATGTTTGTCTTATAAAAAATTTAAGTTGTAATACTTTATACTGCTCTTAAAAGTCTGTTACAAATGATAAACGGTTAATTCAAATCTTTCAACTTAGAAATGATTTTAAATAAATAAGAAGTACATCTAGTATGATTTTCGTTAGTTGAAAAATTTTGTTAAGTATGTAAGTATTGTGATATCCTATACTCGAATCCAGTAAATCGAGTTGGGTATAGGGTGTCACAAAATCCCTTACCACTCCACCAATAATCTTTTACTAAAATATTTTCATAAATATATTTTTAATATAAAATAGTTTCGTTCACTCTCATTGTGGGTGTGATAAAATCTAGATTATTTATTAAAAAAACTCTCATATATGAATATATCATATTGTAGTCTTTAATATATCATATCGTAATGTTGAATGTTGATCAGTAGAAAAAGCTAAAAAAGATTAATGATTGAACAAGGGAAATGCAATTTTATCGACTTTGTAGGCACCGATCCATTAGAATAGAAATGCAGAACTCAGTTGCATAGTGGAACACAACGCCAGCAAATTGCAAAATCATGGATTCCTTTTACACATGAGAAAATTAGGTTTATTCAGGGGAGGAAAAAACAGTACAAAAGGCAGTGTAAGATTTTCCAGGAAAATAAATTATCTGTTAAAATATGAGCTTTTTGTTGTTTTCGTTTCACTAATGCTTTGTCTCATCATTTCTTGAAACATCTTCTGCTTTATCCGTAATTCACGTATCGGTGCTGAAAACTAGTAGAAATTACTGGGAATTCTCCTCATAAACTTGTTAAGATATAAGCATATGAGAGGCACATCACATGATTCTTTCCATCCCTTACACAGCTCCTATATAAAATAAAATAAACTAAAGTCTTATTTTGCTCTTACTCCTTATACTTTTCATCAGGTTTTAGGGGTCAGAATTAAGTTGTATATGAAAGTTGAATTTTAATAGTTTATATCTTTATAATTTTAAAGGATTAAATTAGAATTTTATCACTTTAGGAAGTTAAAATGTAAATTTACCCATTATTAAATTAAAAAATTGTAAAACTTAAAAGGCCAAAAGTGAAATCTTATATTTTATGGGGCCAGGGCCATGCTAGCCTCCTAGTGTTGCCTGATTTTAAATCATATTCATGGTCGCATTTTTAGTTAGATTGTGTTTATCGTCATTGTGAATTTAACGGAAGTTATAATAGGATAACGCCTTCTTCCTTTTTTTCAATTTGCACAGCATATTGTAAATTTTAATAATTATAATTATAAGCATCAAAACTCCTTTTTTTTTTTTTATGATTTTAAAAGCATTTGGATATTATATAATATTTTCATTGATTTAAAATATTTTATCACAATTTTTGTAATATTTAAATAATATATGATATTTACATTTGTTTACTTATAGTTAAAAATGATTTATTCATATTCGTAATAATAAAATCAATACACATATGATTAAAGTATCAACATAAATACTCACAAGACATTATTTTAAAAATATATATTATTTAAATAATTATAAAAATATATTTTATTTTTATTATTGTAAATATGAATATGCTTAGGCCTTGTTTGATAAAATGTTAAAAAAATTCAATCAAGTGAAAATTAATTCAGCAATTTAATTTTTTTTAAACACGTTTGATAACCCACAATAAAATTTACTAGATAATTTTTTTTCCAAAAAAAATGTAAAAAAAATAAGTAGAGAGGGACCTACTTATCACTTAATAGAGAATAAATTCAATTTTTTTTATTCTATTTCATTTAAGATTATATTATCTTTTATTAAACAATCTAATTATAACCCTATTTAATTTTAAGTATTACACCAAATAGATTTTATAGTTTTAATTTAACACTTAATTTTTTAATGCTTATTTTTTCACCTCTTAATTTTTCAATTTATCAAAAATAGACTTAATAAAAATTAAAATTAATTTTATATTATTTAAATAATTATAAAATTATTTTTTGCATCGATTGGCATTCATTAACTCTATTTTTTAAAATTATTTTATTCTAATATTCTTTGTTTTCCTATCGTCTTCAAAAATAAAGGACGTTTTGGACTGATATTATCGCTATTTTCCATTATGCCACTATTAGCAGCCACAAACTCATTGCTATTAGTGTCAACCACCACTCACACCTCGATGTGGTTGATATCCTCAGCCACCTAATTCCGCATCCTCGTTATTTTTCACATATTTGAAATTTAATCTTTAATATTTAAATTTTTAACTTTTAATTTTTAATTTAATAATTAAAATCTAGTTGATAACATTATTAAAGGGTATCTACTAAATTAGATTACACAATATTTTTAAAATAAAAAATTTTTGTGAAGTGACTGATATTATAAAGTTAAAAAGTCAAATAAGCAAATAAAAATGTTGAGTATAAGATAGTAAAGTTTCGTAATTTGGATTTAGAATTATAACCTTCATCAGTAGACAAGTTACTAAAAACATAACAAAATTTGTTTGACAATGTTATGAATTATATTCCGATCAAAAGTATTTCTAAAATTAAAAGTAAAAGAGTTAAATTTTAAATATGCAAAAAGTACTAGGACTGGGAACATAAATTAGACCTTGTATTTATTCCTATAACAAAACCAATGGAATCCAAGATTTCAGCAATTGTGTACTTGTTCCTTCAAAGAAAGAAACAACAGATGATGTATACTCAATGTGATAAGTTTGGCAAATATTATAGATCATGATAATAAAAGCAGTCCAAAAATGGAAAGAAAAAATGTCATTTCAAGCTTGATGTGGAGTAAAGGATGAAGAAGCTATGATAGCAAATCAATCTCTCTCATCCAAACGCAAAATCAATCCAATCTTAGCTTTGTTAGTGGGAATAGTAGATGTGGCAGCAAATGCAAATCACCAATGCAGAATGATATTTAACGAAATGAAAATATTCCAGAGTTTCCAGAAAAAGGTGACAAATCGCTTGTTCCAGTACATTGACATGAAAAGATGGCAAATCAGATACACCAAACCATATATACATAGAATTACAATATTCATGAAGAGTAACTTGTGCATCTTCAACGGGAGGGGTGGGGGCAATGTATATGAAAAAGTTGCCTTTGGAGTGTTCTTTTTGCTAAACCATTCATTATTATTCAACTAAAAGGAAGGTGGTACAAACAAGATCAGTACGACATAAATATGACACTGAACCAACAAGCAAAAGTGGCAACAAACCCAATAGAACTTTGGTTTCAGTATGGAACAAAATAAACACCTTGTAGAATTATTGGTATTGTGTAGGTCAGTTAAATATTGAGATAGTGATGACACATGTCTAGCGTAATGATTAGAGTTTCACACCCATCATCTTTATTCATCTCCTCTTTAATATTGTAGTGATCACAATATATATTAAGATTTTAATACTCTCATGAGACATTTCTAGCAAGAATGTATGAGTTTTTAAATTTTTTTTTTTTACAAAAAATGTCAAAACATAAGGATGTATTCATAGATTGTGTTGTGTTAGTTTCAGGTTAATTACATGTATTATTACAATTCTTACTTCATCAAGCTTGGTTCAGCTCAAATTATAAACCTTAAATAGGTTTTTATGTTTTTCTTCTATTAAAATTTTAAATAATGTTTAAATTTTATGTGATATCAATTACCTAATATATAAAAGTAAAATAAAATAATATATTTTAATATAAAATTTAAACAAGGTGTATTATGCTTGGCTCGAGGCTTCAATGTTAAAACCCAAGTAAAATCCATATTTTAAACATCTTATCTAAACATATTTTTCATGCATAATATTTATGTCCAAAACCTCACAAATGTTGGGCTAGACTTTGAGTTTGAACGCGCTTCAATGCATTTTTGCTTTAATTTATTGGTTAGAAATAAATTGTGGGCAAAAAATTAGGTATACAAATAAGGGTGCAAAAGTATATGATATTAATTATAAGCTTGAACTATAATACATTTTCCATTTAGATATCTTTTTTGGAGGATAAAAAGTGATAGGTAAATTATAATTTCATTACTCAAAATGCTCCAATCAATTGCTCTGCTAAAAAGCAGTTCCTTTAATCAATTACATCATAACATGTAGTGCTTTTTTACTAAAATAAAAGCTAAAAGAAAAAATTAAATTAAAAACAGTTAATTATACTATTAAATTAATTTTTTTACCAAGTGATGCACAAATTTAATTATATGTATCAATTAAAATATTTTATGATTGATATCATAAATAAATTTAAACTATTTAATAATTTCTTTTATATATTTCGTAATTCAATATTTTATTTGGTAAAAATAGTGTCTGAAATTATTATATGTATATGATGTATATGACATATACAATTTCCTAAATTAAACTTATATGAAAAAGTGTTTATAAATCCATTAATTTATTATTTATGAAATCTCTTTATAATAAATGTTTTAAAATCTTATAAACAATCCTTATTATAATAAAATCTAATTAGCATAAATTATAACATCATAAGCTTTATTTTTTTTAATTTGTTTCACAATTTAACTTTTTTTAAATTATATTTAATATAAGTAATAATGAATTTTCATGTCAACAAGAATTACAATTAGAATAAAAATAATAATTTATCATGAATTATAATGAAATCAACTTTTCATTTTATTAGTTAAAAGAAAATTTTTTATTTAAAAAAATTTGAATTGTGAAACAAATTGTAAAAAATTAAAATAGTCCAAAATCTATTAAAAACAAAAAAAAAAAAAATTACAGTATGCGTATTCACACTAACACTTAAAATTTTAAAATTTAAATATTATTAATATTTAATTCTAATGAAGCAAAATCTTCAAAGGTTGAGTCGAATGGACATGACTTCCATTTAGTGTGGGGAAGAAGAAATTGCGGTGTATTGCCAATCCTTGGTATTAGTTTGGGTTTATTTAGTAAAAAATGGTTAGCTCTTGCCTTGCCTAGTACACTCCAAGCTTTATACCTGCAGGGAGAAAGGTGGATAGTTCAGTCTCTGTATTTTGAATCATTCCACCATTGTTGTCAAGCAATTATTCACATTCTCTTCACTTTCAGTTTAATGAACTCTCCAAAGACATTGTGAAACCATTACTGCTGTTGATTATATTATTCTTATGGTGCTTATTGTTTTTTTCTTTATTTTAAAAACAATATTGTATTTTAATTAAGTAAAAAGATATTTTTGGAATTTGTTAGGTATATTTTAAGTTTTAAGATTTTTTTTAAATTTTTAATTCAAAATATAATTCTTTAAATATATTAAAATATTTAAAGGTTAAATAAAGAGATGATATTTTAAAATGTAAAAATTATAATTTTTTTAAATTTTACTTATTCTTTTTTTAATAATTAAATTAAAAATTATTATAATTTAAATTCTCAAATGAATAATAATTTTAGTAGATAATTATGAATTTTAAATTCTCAAACGTAAATTTTTACCTATAACCTGAATATGGATAATTAAAAATTATAGAAATTATCTTTAAAAAATTATAAAAATTAAATAGAAAAATAGAGATGTGCAACTTCACAATATCATACATCTTTATCTTGTTATATTATATAAATAAAATTAAATTAGAAAAATATATATTTGTTATAAAAATATTTCTTCTATGCATGGTTTAAGATTTAAGTAATTTAATTTTAAGATTACTATTAAAAAGTGTTGTTTTAGACTAATTTTGTAAAGTAAAAAATATTCATTTAAGTCATGTTCAAATTTATTAAGATTAATTATTGTAAATCATTATTAAAGTATTGTAACTCATTATTTTAAATACAACGCATGGATAAGATGGAAGTGAAAAAGAAGGTGAAAGGTAACTTACTGGGACGACGAGTTCATTGATATTTTATGTTAATTACATAAATAAAAAAGAGGTGAATTTTGCATGTAAATCCACCCACAATTTAGCAGTTAATAAAACATATGGAAGAGTTTTGTCGTTTTAGTTGAAAGCAGAAAGGCAAATTCAAAGTGCAAAAAGCACTTTTATCATGTGTGAATGAAAAGCAAGACCTGCTCCATCCCTTCCCCATATCAACCATTATCTATATCTACTCTCACATTGCGGCCTTTAAACCTCAAATTTTCTATTTTCATTCTTCTTTACAAATTATTCTTTTTAATTCCCCTAATAGAAATAAAATTAGAAAACTGATGGAAAAGTTTAAGTTTTTTTTTTTTTTTTTGCATTTATATGGATTTGAACCAAGATCAACTCATCTAAAGTTAAAACCCTTATTTTCATTATTTTTACTTTTTACAAAATATTTTTAGCGAAAATAATAAAATTATTATAAATATTTTATTATTAAATAAATATTTATCAAGATAAAACACGAGCCCCACCATCTTCCTTAGAAAAAAAAAAAAACCAATCGTGAGTGATCTTAAGATGGTATTCACAATATTTGGAAAACAATCGGCAGTTTTCGTCATAACCTGATCCCGATTGGAGGAGAAAAGAAACCACAAATCACAAGCAAAAGGATTCAAACTTGCTCCCTTTCACATTACCCACTCTTCAACTTTTAAATAACTTATTATTAGTCATTTGAGGATTGAGATCAAATTTATTTTTTAAGGTTATAGACACAAGAGGTGGGGATTTGCAACAAGTTTTTATTTTAAATATTTTGTTTATAGATTTACTTTAATTTTAATTTTAATTCATGCTTAATTATAATTAATTTGATTAATTTGTTTTATTTTGTCTTCCAATGATGGTGAAAGATTTGATCTTAACATTGATTTTGGTTATTAATCTTGGATTTATCGAGTAATATTTAGATTGGTAAGGGGCTTCAAAATATTTTTAATTAAGGTATGATTGTGATTATTACTATTATTTGTTTTTAATATGATTGAATTATCACAATAAGCTTTTGTCATATTGGTTCCCTTTAAATAAACAATCTATTGTGACATTTAGAAATTCGTCATATTAGATTTATCACATTTCCCGAAGTGAATGCAAGCAAAAAAAATTAAGGATTTAATCATGCATGGATGTGATAAGTGACATAATAATAATCACTAGAAGTAAAAAACATAGTAATAAATAAGGATCCCTTTGTTTACATGTAAAAAGTTTTACAGAAAATATTTTCTGTATTTTTCTATGTTTGTTTTACAGAAAACAATTTGGTCAACGAAAAATTACTTACAAGTAACATAAAATAAGCATTTTTTTCCAGTAAAATGACTTACCCTTTTGAAAAGCATAAGTCATTTTCTGGACAAGAGCTAAAAATTAACTTAAATAAAATTTAATATTAATAGATTGATAGTAAATTTTATTTTTATTTTAAAATTATTAAAATATTAACATAAAATATTATATTTTTCAATATTATTAAACATACATATTTAATTATTATATTTAGTCATATAATAAATTATTAATATATTTAATATATTTAATATTTCAATTATTTTAATAATAAATTTTAAAAATAATAATTTTAAATAATATTCTTCACATATTATTGAAAATACTCAATATTAATATTTTAATAATAAATATTTATTACAATTATAAATATATTAATAATAAATATTTTGTAGTACAAATGTTAAAATATGTCATAAGTCTATGTACTTTTATTTTCAAGAATTTAGTCTCTTTACTTTACAGATTTGAAATTCAAGTCTAATTGTTGACATTGTTAATTTTTTTGTCAATTTTGTTTATGTCACATTTTTTAATAAAAAAAATACTCACTTGGTGGTCATGTAACTAAAAAATGACGGTATGATGAACTTGAATTTAACAAAATATTTTTAATATATGCAAAAACAATGTAAAGTATAAATTATATATATATATATATATATATATAAAATAAACTCAATTAAACAATGAAAATATAAGAAAATCTCAAACGTATGTTTGTTTCATTGAAAACAGCTTTTATGAAATATTTTTAAGAAATCTGTCAAATAACATAAAATATTTTATACAGATTCATCTAAACACCAGAAAATATTAACTTTTCCAAGAAAGTAAGTCATTTTTCGGAAGCCATTTTCAGTTAAACAAACAGACCCTAAGAGAAAGATGAGAGTTTTCAAGATAACCCTTTGAAGGGTATAGATAACTTATGTTATCAATGTGATATGAAAGATTATTGACCATGTACATGTTGTCCATCCAAATATTATACTATCCTTACATATAGAAAGTATTTATCTTATTTCGTACTGAAACAAGCCAATATTATTGCAATATTTACTTGTACAAAGTTAGTTGAAAGCTCTAGAATAGCTAATATATCAGTATATTTATTATTTGAAGTAGGTGTTTTCCAATGGAGCACTAAGAAATTATATATATTTGTGATATTATTATGTGATTTAATTATAATTTATGGTTACGGTTGGATAAAGAAAGATGGCCATTAGAATATGATAAGTATATCAAAAGCTCGTTATGATTGGATGCACATGAAATTACAATATTTTAAAATTGTGAGTGAGTATAACTCAACAGTATTTAAAACAAGTTCTCAATTAAAATTATGTAGGGAGAATATTATTAATGAGAGCTTGTTAGAGAACTTTCACAATTTTTCATGCTTCAAATATGCTCCTATAATAGCAATATTGTGGAAAAGACTTTAATCAATATTCTGAACTTATATCATGTTACTTGGTTAAATAAAATAACGAACTATTAAATGAAAAATCATAAAGTCCACCCTATTAGATCTTCTCCATTCCCTAAAGCAAATGTAGCAATACATAATAAAGACATAATCATGGATGTGGTAAATTGCACTATACAATTGTCAAAGGGTGGCCATAATAATTCTTTTCACCACAAAAATTGAAAAAATAAAGATAATTAGCAAGAGATGAACAAGAATTCCAAGAGAACCCTTCAAGGAGTGGAGATAACTTATGTTATCGAATGTCATTGGTCGCTTACCTGTCGTATGCTTAAACATTTAGTTGAATTCTATTAAGATTCTACCGAACAGAAGGGACACAATGTGGAAAGGAATAATAAGATTGATGTTGAATCAAATTGGCATATCAGATTGATGGTCGTGACAAATCTAAATAATAAAGGGATATTGACATTGTCTCTATGATGGTGATTATCTTAAATGCTAGCATGTCAATTTTTAGGATTTCTATCATCCATATTGAGGAACTTGTTGCTATAATTTATTTGCTATCTGTTAATAAACTTCGATTCTAGGATTTGATTTTGATATTTATATACAATCTTATGGTCATATGATTGTATGTATTTTGTTAAAGATAAAATTTTTAGAAGTATGAGTTGCATCCTTTTTGTGGATTGTGGAACTCATTACTTGATTCTTGGATATCTTATTAGTAATAATTTTTCTTACCACAAGAAGTGGAAACATAAAGATAAACAAGAGAACAACAAGAGTTCTTAATATAACCTTTCAAAGAAAAGAGATAACTTATGAAAATTTGTTGGTTATGTACATGTCGTACACTTGATTATCTTATTCTTCAATTAATATTCCTCAAAAGGAAGGAAATATATGCCTTGTAGACAATATAACAGTGCATACTATCCTTAGGGATAAAAAAAAATATATTTTTTCTTGTTTGGTAATGAACGAATCAATCTTTTGTGGTACAAAATTAATTTAAGGCTCCAAAAAAGCTAATATATTGTTACCCTATATTCAATGTGGTAATGGAACATGTTAATCTTTCATAGTAAAAAATTAATTCAATGTTGCAGAAGAGCTAATACATTGTTATCCGAAGACACAAAGGGATAATTAATGATGCACTATGTTCTAGTCAATCTTAAATAAAATTATTTTGTTTTAAAAGGATATGCATTGTAACAAATATCTTACTGAAATTGTGGATGAGAAGACAATTGATTTCTATACATTAAATCCATTATATTGATTTCCATACAACAAATATCTTACTTTGTACTATGCATATATTTATATGGTTAAATCACGTGCAATGATAAAGCTTGATTCATTCAAACCAAGTATCAACATCATAACATAAGGTATCATTTAAGCCATATGATTCCTTCAAAACATGCTCAACTAACCAATATAAAGATACACCAAATTAGCATACCATTTCCCGAATCAAATCGATTGATTCATTTCATTTTTACATCAATTCTTCGAACTTATAAATTTGATTCTAATACATTGTCACATTGGCAATTCAATTCATATAACATTATCAACCTTTCATTTTAAATCCCTACTTGGCACAAATTTAGCTACGTAGATCTAACCAACACACCAATTTGGCACCTAGTGCCTTATTAGAAAATCTGAAGTATATAAGTTTGCACCCAGAGCTCATCGGTATAACCGGAGTAAATATTGTGCCCAGCACTCATCGACCTATAGTTAAAGTAACTCATACTCAATCTATCCTATGGCATGCCAACTATATCTGGCTTTTACCTGAACAGTTAATAGGGTAATCAATTATTCGATTTATAAGATAACTCAATTTACATTTCATCATTTTCAATTCATCCACCAATCCAACATTATATACATAAAATAACATGAATAAACTCAATTCAAAGTAAATTTCACAATTTTATCAAGTTACACTATTTTCAATTTAGTCCTTTATATCGATAATCAAATATAATCATACTAATTCAATTCAACCAACCAATCTTAGCTTACCTTCACATCTTACCATTCTAAATAATAGAATTATGTAACAATTAAAGTTATTTGAATTATGGAAATACAAACCGAGCACTCGAGTTACTCATTGTAGGCTCTTATCTTTCCTTTCCCTCTCGACGTTCCCGCATCATCTTTAGCTACGAATTATAATCCAACAATACATAACATTAAATTCCAATCCAAATCACAACCAATTACAAAAACACACATTTTATAATTTATTCAATATAGTCCTTGAAAATGGGACTAGCATAACTTTCAAATCTGATTTCACTATTATTCATTAGGGACCTCCTATTTATTATTCATACTATCAATTTTAAATTTTATTCACTTTAGTCCTTAATGTACAAAACTATGAATTACCTTTACAATTTAGTCTTTTTCACACCTAACCTTAAAATCTATCAATTTAACACCTAAAAATTTCAATTCTCAACAATGACATCTTTCAAAACTTTAACAGTTTTACAAAATTGGTACATGGGCTAGCTAAATCAAGCTCTCATGACCTCAAAAACATAAAAATTACAATAAAAAGACTTAATTGCACTAACCAATTTATGGACTGAAGATGTATTTCTCTCCCTTCCTACCGAACATGCATATATTATATTAAGTTTAAATTATTAATTATACAATTATACCATCCAATTACATGAAATTTAACATGGTATAATTGTTATTTTGAACCTTGGGTTAATTACAATTTAAGTCCTTAAGCCATTTACTAATTAAAAATCTATAGCGATTGATCTTAATGATTTAGTCTCTGGACCATAATTAAGCCCTAATTTGGCTAAATTACTTGTCCAAAATTCAATTCACTTATAAAACAACTCCATAAATATTTTTATTAAAATTTAATAAAAATATTTATATGCTCGATTTACAAAAAAGGGGTCTGGAAACTGCTTTTTTCGGCACCACTGGAAATCGGATCATTACAATATAACTAATTATTAAAACTCTGAAAGAGATTCAGGTACCTGAAAATAGAAATTATGAAAAAAAAAAGAGAGATCTCAATAAGTTATGTCAATACCAGAAAATATGGAATAGTAGAAAATAGAAAGTTGTGAACAACTATTTTGCATGCAATATTATTATTGAGATAATGAAAGAAAATGAGGATCTTGAATAAATCCATTGAGAAATATAGACATGGAAAAGCTTGGTCAAAATGGAAATACGCAATTCAAGTAGAATTAAATTCGTGAAGTCTCTGGACTAGTAGTCCAAACATCTAAAGATATAAAGCTAGTGGGGTACTAATTGAGTAGTTCTACAAAAGCGAAATAAGAAAAATGAAGTTTTTCACTAAGTCCTGACATTGAAAGATATTCTTTGTGGTGGATGCAATAACATTTAGTCTGGTAGTTTATGAAAGATTTGTCATACGTCTAATCATTGCTGTTATAGACTTTTATATGAATCACTATATAGTGGAAGTTTATATTAAAATCCTTGAAGGATTTAGAATGCTGGAAGCATACAAAATTCTCAGGAAATTGTTCAATACAACTGTGTAAATATTTATATGAACTGATTTGAACATATGTATTGGTATAGAATGATCATGATCAAAGTTATGTTAAGATTATTGTTGGAACTCCTGAAGAGATCAAAATATATTTCGCAAAAATTCTTCCTCACTCATGACGTTTAGAAGAATGATGATATGAATGTTTAGTAAATCAGTTCAAGTGATTATTTGAAAAGATTGAATACGTAGAATATGAGATATTATACGATGTTGTCATGAGGGGGAGTAAATACACCTTGTACTCTTTTTCCTTTAATTGAGGTTTTGTCACATTGAGTTTTCCTGGTAAGGTTTTTAATGAGCCAACATGTTTTGTGTATTATAGATATGTGTACTCTTTTTCCTTCACTAAGAAAATTTTTCCAACATAGCTTTTATCTTGGTAAGGTTTTAACAAAGGACATTATCTACCAATAGACATCTAAGATGGAGTGTTATAAATATTTTATTATTAAGTGGATGTCCATTAAGATCAAATAAGTTTTATGTATTTTAGGATTTAATAATCATTAGAAATAGAGTTTTATTCCATTTATGCTTCATATGTCTATTGATGAATAAAAGTAGGGTTTTTTTTTTTTTTCGCCAATTTCTCCTATTCTTTACCCACTTTATTATTTATTTCATAACATAAAACAGCTTTGTTTTTATTTTCTAGCTTTCACATATTTTCATTTTACATTCCAAAATTTATGTTTAAAATTTTCAACTAAACAAATTTCTTTAATATTTTCTATTTTCTAACAAAACGAAAACTAAAACAAAAATGACCTCTATTTCCGGGCTAAGATTTTGAAGTATTTTCCTATTGCCACTAATGTTTGTCATATGCAATGATTAAGGGTAATTATGGTAATAAAAAAATCTACTACTTGAGTAACTTAGCTTAGTAATCAAAAGAAGTAATAAATGAATATTAAATTTTGGAGCTTAATTCGTTTAGATAATAATTAATATATGATATAAATTTGGTTTGAAAATAAAAATAATATCAACATAAACGTATCCTTAAAATCTATATTATAAAATTATGATATATATATATATATATATATATGCGCTCAAATGAAGGTTAAATCTTTTAAATCGTTAAATACAGTTTTCAAAAGTGTTCAAATAAGGAAAGTATTCAAATGTTTATAATTTTTTCTTTTTAAGTAATATATGACTCAATTGTTACTTGTTCTATTTAAACACGTAAGGGTTTAATGTATGAAAAGTCTTTATTTGAACCCTCCTTATGAGCAACTCTAAAAGATTAAACCTTAATTTAAACATTTAGACTAAAATTTTTTATGTAATCAACTACCATAGGGTTTGTATAAATAATTCATTTACTGGGAATTAAGGAGCCGTTGACTCATCAAAGGATGCAATTATTTTTATATAATATCAAGCCATTAAAAATAATAATATTTTTCATATCATATAAAACCACCTCCTCTCCTAAGGAATTTTATGGATTAAATAAAGGTAAAATACGCTTCTAAACAATTTATTATTAAATAAATAATCGAAATGAAATTATTTTTACTTAATATCAGTATGTTTTTTTAAGATAATATTATTATATCCTTAATTACCCCACAACAAGCATGTAATTTTTTATTTTAATATTTTGTAAGTATTACATCCCTAAAATAATTAATTAACTTCTTAGAAGTTTTTAAAATTATTATATGCTTTATAGTTTCGAATAATAATTTTATATTATAAATCATAAATGATAACATAATTCTAATATTGTTCAAATAAAGAATGATATATAGTATTCATTCTATAGTTACATTTTTTAAATGCTTCATAAATACTTTAATTTCTCCTTTATTCTTTTTCTCTTACATTTTTTTTAAAATTTATGCTATTAATTTTGGTAAATGTTACAATATTTCTTTTACATATACAAGTATCTTCACTTGGGTTAGGAAAGAGAGAGTTTGCCTTGAAATGGTGTTGTCCCAACGTGTTGAAGTTGACATTTGACACTTTAATTCAATGTTTTGAGAGGGAAATGGTGAGTGAGCAAGGAATCAACATTGTTGAAAGGGAGTGGCTCACCATGCTTAAAGTTGAACCATTAGAACCGTTTAGTTTATAAAATTTGTTTTGTATTTGTTGACTTCTTTATTTCAAGTTTGCTTTTTAGTTTTTGTAATTTTTCATAAAGAATGTTAGCTATGATTTTCATCATCTTCTACTATAAGAGGATGTGCATGGATGAAAGATTGTACATTGATATTCCTTCAGTTGGTGACAAATTTTAACAAGGAATTGAGCTAGGATAGGAAGCTCATGTTATCAAGATTATGTTTCTTGGTGTTGTATTTTGATATATTTATGTAAGATGTTGCATAAATTTTGACAAATTTTAAATATATTTATGCAAGTTCTTAGAGGGCAATTCTCAGCTGGCTGCGCAAGAGAATAGAAAATATTTATTTGACTATATATATATGAAAGATAAAGTGAGACAAATTTGATAATTTAAGTATCATTTCTAATGAAAAAAAATCTTTAAATACTAGTTTAAATCAAAATATAATTTAAGGGCTAATTTGAAAATAAACCAAAATTATATTACTAAAATCCATCTTAATCAATCTAAAATTTTAGTATAAAATATTACTATAGACATAAAAGAATCATAAATTATATCAATTTATAATTTTTCGTACAAATAGACTAAACATAATTAGTATATATAAAGAAAGATAAATTTTCTCATGTATTTTTAAAGATTCGCCATTCAAACTTTGATTATGTCATCAAAACTTAATTTTAGAATCTTTAGTGTTAAATTATGAAAAATCCTGTTAATTTTTTTTATAAAAAATTTGATTATATAATCAAACCACACGCTTTATTTAATATAGAAGGAAATAATAAAGGCATAAGAAAATGAAAGCAAAGAGAAATCAACCAATTGCTGCAATAACTCTCATCATTTTGTATTAAGCTTGTATTCAATGATGGTATCACCAACCACTTCAATAAAATATGAGTAAATATTAAAAATAAAAATACTTGAATTGAGTGGTTTTGCCCTTTGAGGACAAACCCAAACGTGCACAATAGAAAGGCAGGAGTTTAATATCAATATAAACAATCCAATTGCATGGAAAAGAAAACCATGATTGACCCAATCCTCCATCGTTTTCCATTGAAGTGGCATCTTTTTGTTTGCATGGAATTAATTAAAGACTAGATTTTTGCTGGATCTATTCAGACTTTGTGAATTTAGATATTTGTGTAAGATGTTTTGCACCTTATATATGTTCGCTGTTGGTCTTAATCCCTGATTTTATTCTGATTGTACTGCATCAAAACTTTAACGATTTATCTACTCTTAGATTAATTATTATGTAATAGTCTGTACTACTCTTTATTAAAACAAAAGAAAGTAAATATTATTAAATTTGAGATAATCTTACTCATCAAAATTTAGGGAAAACAAAACATCATGAAGGGGTTGAGATATTTTTAGCAATGTATTTTTTAAATTCGAGATAATTTTAAATACCAAAATTTAGATACTCATTATTAAATACTATGTAATTTAGTATAAATAATTTATAATAAACACTATTTAATTTGGTTATTTAGTATGTCAAAACGTATAGTAATTATCTCTCATCAATAAAATTATCAAATTATTCTTAAAAAATATTATTATTGTTGTATAAAAATAATTTTTTAAATTTAAATCATGTATGGACATATTTGGAATTGCTTTTATCCTCAATTTTCCCTAAAAATTAGAGAGTGTAATAAGGGTGCTCCAATTACACCCAATCAATAAGGCCCACTAATTACAATAATTAGCCAAACATATTACCTATATGTAATCATAAATAATTACACTCAACTAAAACTTTATTTTAATATTTTTATATATTTCAATTTTTATTATGCACACTTTATTACCTCAATCAATTGTGTGTGTATATATATTGTGGTGCATTTAGTATTGTTAATATGTTGTATTTATATGTTTAAATTTCGTTTTCTTTACAATTTAATCTATTTTTTTATTTTAATATCGTACATAGTTCATGTGTTATTATGATTAATTAGATTCAAACCATGCGTTTCATTGTTATCTTTAAACAAACATTTATATTCTAAATCTATAGTTTTCACACATATACGTATGATAGGATTTCTAAGAATAATTAAATATATTCATATGTATTCATATAACAAAATCCCATATATAATACTTTTGAAATAACTTGGCCCAATAGGAAATTCCAAATTCAGCGGGGCTTTTGCTAAAATCAAACAGAATGGCCCAAAGGCCAGCATTCTTACAACTTCAACTGTAGGATGAAATAAAAACATTTTCTATTTATTTAGGCCTATTGTTTTGAGTTAATCAGGTTTCTTTAAAATACTTTTTTTATTTTTATATCATATTTTTAATTTCTAGTAAAATATATTAAATTACATTTTTCACTCTTACAGTGCACGAGAAATTATTGTTTTAAAAATTTTGAGTCTTACATAATGATAATTATGAATTTGGTAATTTTTAAATTTATAATATACATAATAAATATATCTCGTTGCAAATGAATTTGTTTATTTTAATTAGGTTTTAATGTGAAAGATCTAAACATAATAATATATTCAAAGTTTAAATATGAAGAGACGTATGTTAAGAATGATTGTATATTTGGTGACAAAAAAAAAAAATGGTTCAATTCAGTGGGGAATCTAGGGGCTTGGCACGGAAGAATTCAATGGGCCCGCCTTCTCTTTCTTTGTCTAATTCGCGAGGAAGAGTCCCGTTGAATTTTTAATGATCATGATCATAATATTTTGGTCGTATAAATGACAATAAATAGATCACTTTTTTTGATGATTTTTTGAAAAATGAACTCAATTTCAATTAATTAATTTATAGCATCTGCTCTTCAATAGTATCTACCGATACTTTCAAGGTTAGAAGAAAAAAAAGAATCACTCAATTGGATGACACAATATAATATATATTTAATATTTCTTTTTTTTTTTCTGTCGACCAAATATCAATCAAACCTTTTCTAGACTAGTCTAACCTTACTCGATTTATTTTAGTATTTCATCAAAGTTTGAAATTATTTTATAAGTTTATCGCCTTGATTCTATTTTATCAAAAAAAAATCGATAAGGATTCCTTCTCTTTTTTTTTTGTTGTCCATTACTTTGTATATTATACTTATTTCGACTTATTTTATACTTATTATATGATCCTTATTACTTATTCTATTATAAGTAAATCGAAAAAATAAAGAGTTCTAAAAAATCTGGAAAAAATGAAACTAAGAATAGAAATCTTTGACGAGCGGGTCCCAGAATTGTTATTATTTCGACACAAGAAAAGGGTCACAAGAAAAGGAATTTTACACACCCTTTTCTTGTGTTGAAGACTAGAAAGATGAAGAATACTCCCTGTAATTATTTGCTCCCCTCATTTATCCTTCCTTTCTATTCTCCACTTACTTATCTTATGTTTAGTATCTACTCAAATTGAATTTAGAAAACAAAACCTATTCTATAACATTTAAATCTGACACTGACAATAGGAATATAATTATCCCCCCCCCCCAATTTAGTCCAATTTAGATTGAAAAAAGAAAAAGAAAAAAAAGAGGTAAAGACAAATAGTCTTCTTCACAATATACATATTTTGTTTTGAATGCGGTAAAAGCAATTTCTAGAGACAGAATAGAAACAAGCAAAAGACTTTTCATCTTCCTTTTTTCATTATACCTAACCTAATTGCTAGGAAGAATTTGTTCTTCTTTACAAATTTGATGCTGATAAATCCACAGATCTAGAAATTCATTTCGGACACTTGACCTTCTCAAACTGTTTCTTTTTAAGAACCAAAAAGATTTGTGCAAAAACAATAGATGTCAGAAGAAAACAAAAGACCTTGGACGCATAGTGGGTCTTGAAGTACTATTTCTGCATCCCCCTGACCAAATACACCCACATTAGGATTAATTGTTAATGGTTGATTGAGTTTGATAGATTCACCCTCTAAAACAAGAAGTTCTGGTCCTGGGGGGATAATATCAACCACTTGATGTCCATCCAAGGATCCGTTATGGTTTTTTCGTACCCCTTTTTCTTTCTTATGATTTTGCTTACTATACATGTTGTCGTAGCATTATAAACAGTATTGTTACTTTGTTCCCGTCGAGATAAATCTGGCCCCTTCCCCTATTTCCGCCTACGTATATGAGATTTTTTAAGAAATGAACATCCTTATTACTAGCAGGGTCTGAGGAAAGAATAGGAAAGGTGATTTCACTATATTTTTTACCAGAAGAATAGGACCTATCACAAGATATATTATATCTTATGGGGCGGTAGTTCTGAAAAGACAGATTGCCTATCTTTTTCTTTCATCTCGGGCGCGAAATATGATCAGGCGAGGCTAACTCAAACCTCTCTGGTAAAATAAGAACAGCACCACATTCAAAGCCCCTTTCTTACCATTAGCAAGAACTTGTTTCAGTTGCATATCATAAGGAATTCTAACAATCGCTTCAAATACAGTATCAGGAAGTACCGCTTGTGGAACCTCAATATCCACGGGTTTATTCGCTAAATGGAATGGCACATTTAAAAATGAAAATAAAAAAGAGTCTTCTTTTTTGTTAATTTACTCTTTTCTTTTAATTAAACTTTCTATATAATGATCCTGATATGAATCTAGAGCGTTATCAAGGTCATAATTTATGGGAACAACTAAATAAATAGAACAAAATAAAAAAACAAATAGTGGTAGGGATGGTTATATCACAAATTGGACTTTTTTATTCTTCCCTAATTTTTTTGTTTGGCTTTTCGGAAAACAAAATACAAAAAAATGGACATTTTAGGTTATGGCGGATCAACAAATTATTGGGCCGAGCTGGATTTGAACCAGCGTAGACATATTGCCAACGAATTTACAGTCAGTCCCCATTAACCGCTCGGGCATTGACCCAGGAAGAATCAATTCTAGGCTTATTTATAATCCATGATCAACTTCCTTTCGTAGTAACCTACCCAGTCTCCCTAAAATGGAAAGTTTTTTATTTTAGCCCTTTAAAATTTTAAATTAGTAAAGGTAAAATTACATTTTGTCCTTCCTAAAAATGATAAAATTTTGATTTAATCTTTTAAAAATTACATTTTTACTATTGTAAAGATTACAATTTAATTTCAACCCCTAAAAAAAATTTTTAGCTTCACCCTAACTAAACTTCTCATTTCTTCATAGATTGAGGTTAGGATTTATAAAAGAATATGTAAAGCATTAACATTTGGGGTTCTAAATATTTAAAATAGTCAATGAAAAGTGTACAAGTTGTTATTGTATGCACATATTAATTCAAGAACAAATTTTGATTCATCATTATAAGAAACTTTGTGCATCCATAAAATAGTGAACTTATTGCTTTTAGGTCTGAAAGTTGAAATTAGTTTATTACAATTTGAAGATATAAATTCGAGAGGATAACTGATCAATAATGTTCTCCAGTTTATTGTATTCATCTTCCTATTAAAAAGAGTTTGTTACAAATCATATCATATATATTTATTAAGAAAAAGTATAGAATGCATAAATAAATAACTATAACAAAAATGTAACACCAAGCCCTGGAAGTCGTGACATTCACCTATTATGGTTTGAAAACATTGCATTTTGGTTCTTATTTGACCTCGAGATGGTATTGAGCTTTCGTAATCTCGTATTTGACTTGGAAATGATTATTTATTGTGTTTGATGCATGTAATACCCGTATATGAATGTTAATGATGGTATTGGAATATAGTTGATTTGTATTGCTCCAATAATGAATGTGATATCCTATAACTCAGACCCGATGATCGGTCAAGTATGGGGTGTTACAAAAGCATTTTAGGATTTGGGAATGACCAGCCATGTATGGACAAAGACGCGAGGAAGTTGGATTCATTGACAAAATTGTACATTTTGTGGGATATCCTAAAAGAACAAAGGGTGATTCATTTTAAAACCCAAAAGAGCAAACAATTATAGTGTCAACTCATGCTACCTTCCTTGAAGAAAGTTACATAAACGATTTTAAACCTTTTAGTAAATAAGTACTCAAGAAAATTTTGGGAAATACACAAAGTCATCATTAACTTCCAAATCCAACTCCTAATAGTAGACCAGCAAATGATTAGTAGCATAGGGAGTTTCATTACAGTGGAGGGTCTCTCATTCTTCCAGTCTGGTAGAATGTTTTTAATGCCAAGTTTGTTGAAAGGAAAATGATGACTTACTCACATTTGACTCGTATGCTTTGTTGTAAGTGATGCTTTGATGTAAGTGAAAGCCTGTGTTCAAATAGATAAAGAACTGAAAGCTGGTACATTGAGTATACAATTTCTGTAGTATGTAGCATCGTTCCACAATAGTGAACTTCAGAGCCCAACTAAAGGGTAAATGGTATCCTCTCATCAGCATTACATGATAGATGGAAAGTAAACATGGCTACTAGTCATTTGCCTTTGTGTTAAATGACTTGATTACTATTTGATAGTAATTGATTTTTCATGAAGGAAGATGTAATGGTTACCATAGATAAAATAGGATCATATTGGGGAGAACATATTTATCCAAAAAGATTAATGATATCCTATAAGAGTAACATACTCATGACAAGGTCATTGAATGAGCACTTATTAAGTAGCTTTTGTAATGGTATATAATAAGGGAGAGCTTAGTCACGACATTTTAGTGGAATGACTCTGTGGCTAAATATGTTTATAATTAATAGTTGAAAAGCTGAAATTAATTACAAATTATTTAAACCCTAATTATATATCTTCAATCAATCCCTTCACTAACTCATTGAAACCAGAAATGAATTGCAAGTAGAACTAAATGAATGGAAACAATGAAGTAAGAGAAATGAATCGGATTCGCAGTAAATGTATTTTCTCACTAAGTATAGAAATGACTTGAGTATTAATTTAAAGTTTTTCGAATTATTATTTAATTAATTATAATTAAATAATTAAAGTTTGAAAATTAAATTAAATTAATTAGCCATTATGAATCTATTAAATAAGGAAATTAAATATATTTACTCATAGATCCTATTACGGTAAAGTTGTTATAACTTTAACGGAATTAGAATTTGGTTGAGAAAATTATTTAATAAAAATTGATTTAGTTAATTTAATTATTGAATAGATAATATTTATGTTGAGAAAAAAATAAATATTGGGTTAGTTTAAATATAAACTGATGGGTTAAAAGTTCAAGAATCACATATAATTCAACCCAGTACATGATAGGCACAATTTATCTCTCATGTGATGTAAGGGGAGACACCCCTAGGGAAAATAAAAGGATTGTGTTGCCCCCGTCTCTCTTAATTAGACTAGAGAGTGTTTTCTATTAAATAATATTATTTATCAAGTTTTTATTCAACCAAAACTTGTACTTCCTCTCTATAAATAGAAAGCACCGATTGACCTAAAAACACACTTCAGAAATATTACATTTATTGTTATTCTACCAACAAATAGTGAGAATTATTTTGACTAAGAATGAATTTTATTGTCTTGGAATTGGAATTACGATCCTTACTAGTTTTTATAGAGAGAAACTATTTTCCTATTGAAAGTAATTAATTCATTTACTTTTGTGATTTAGCTCGTGTTGCTCAAGCCCACACTCGACACATTCATTGTACGATGTAGCGAAGAAGGTTGTTCAGTTGAAAGCTAGGGTTGACTTAAAATCGTCTCGCATAAAGCACAGGTAATATTTAGTTGGGGTTTATTACTATAAATATCATAAAATTCCTTGGTTTTGAAAATTTTAAATCTTACGATGTAATTGTAAAAACATTTTCTTAACCTATTTTTCCAACATTAATCATTCAGTCTTCT